>CAMTDV010000002.1:39856738-41242586 GCA_947069175.1 Scalesia atractyloides | reverse complement strand
CAAGATCTGTTAGGTAATCTTAAGAACATGAAATCACTGTCTGTCCCATCTCAGAATTTACTCCCGTATCGAGATTCCCAGAATTTCATTTCACAGGTGAATATATCTAACTGATATCTGTAGAGGGGTGAAATGCGAGACCTTGAGAGCTCAGGTTAGTACTACCATATAGACAAAGAGACGAAGGCTCGTCTTTAGGTGGTGTTCCTTAAAGGAATCTTTTGAACTGCTGATGTCATAAGGGTTATAACATATTCATTTTTTATGCAGCTTTTGTAGGCGAATAATGCATAAAGTATTATACAAGTTCTAGGCCATTGCTGACGCAAAATCAGAAGAACTCGGATAATACCCCGTATATGGATTAAATATAAAGACCATCTAGTGTTTCTCTTAAACGAAATTTCGGAGTACTAAGTCCATATATCCGAGAGATGTTAACCCAAAAGTTATTCAGTTTTTCATTTAGGTTTATATCTTGAAAAGAATTTACTGAACAAGTGAAGTCTATTGGCACATCTTCAGTAAGACCTGTTTAATTACTTGTTTAATCATTCCAATTCTTTAGCATACTGTGACTTTCATATTGATATAATATGATCTCACTTTTTCAAAAAGACTCTTTTTGACTTTTATAATGTTTTTGTATTTTCCCAAAATTTCTCCCCCTAAAATTAAAAATATATTTTTCGATTTTTCTAGAGTTTTTAAGAAAGAATGTACAGAAAATTCGTCAAACCGATGAGTATCACGTCAAGTCGTCATCATCCTCAAACTCTACCTCATGTATATCCCCTGATGTCAGATTTCGTAAAGCATTTAATTTTAAAAGATTTTTAAATCTCGTACGATCAAAGGCTTTGGTATAAAAATCTGCTTTTTGGTCATCAGTGTGGATTTTTTCAATTCTAACCAGCTTTTTCTCATAGCAATCACGGATAAAGTGGTGTCGAATCTCAATATTTTTGGTTCGAGAATGTTGACATGAGTTTTTAGTGATAACGATCGCATCCTGGTTATCTACATATATTGGCATATCAAGAAATTGCAGTCCGAAGTCTCGCATCTGCCGTTGAATCCAGAGAATCTGGGCACAACAGCTGGATGCTGAAACCTATTCAGCCTCACAGGTAGAGAGAGAGCGACCGCTGTCTGTTTCTTGCATTGCCATGTTACCAAACAGGTTCTGAAGAACTAGCAACCAGCCGTTGTAGATTTGGTGTGAGTTTGCAGCAACCGAAATCAGAACCCGAGTAACCCGCAAGATTGAAGTCGTCGTGTCTAGGGTACTACAAGCCAGTGCTTGGAAATCGCTCTAAATATCTCATGATACATTTGATAGCGAGCAAGTGCGTCTTGGATTGGACTGATAACGGGCACACAGGCATGATGGATACATGATATCTGGTCGAGAAGTAATGAGATACATCAAGGATTCGATCATGGAGCGGCATAAAGTTACGTCAACTTTGACACAAGTAAGATCTAGACAAATGTCGTGATTAGGAGCTAATGGGGTTGATGCTAGTTTAGCTTCTGCCATATTGAATTTCTCCAATATGTCATGAACATACTTCGTCTGATGGATAAAGATACCATCAGACAACTGATCGACCCGAAGTCCTAGAAAGAACTTCATCTCCCCCATCGCATTCATTTCAAATTTGCGCTTCATGACTTCTTCAAAGTCTTTACACAGCTTGTTATTTGTCGATCCGAAGATAATATCATCCACATATATCTGTACAATAATCAAATGCCCATCCACTTCCTTCGTAAAGAGGGTAGAATCTACGGTTCCTCTGATAAAGCTGTTGTTTGTAAGATGTCGTGACAGTGTTTCGTACCAAGCTCTCGGGCTTGATGTAGACCATATAAGGCTTTGTTCAGAAGGTAAACCTTGTCTTTGTGCATTGGATCAACGATCCTCGGTGGTTGGCGAACATAAACCTCCTCTTTTACTTTTCTGTATAAGAAAGCAGATTTGACATCTAATTGGTACACCTTGAACCCTTTCCACGAGGCAAAGGCCAAGAATATGCAGATTGCTTCAAGACGGGCGCCCGGGGCATATACTTTGGTGTAATCTATCCCTTCCTTCTGATGGAAACCCTTAACCACAAGTCGAGCTTTGTTGCGCACAACAATCCGTATATCATCACGCTTGCACTTGAAGACCCATCTAGTGTTTATCTTTTTGTGATGATCGGGTAGGTCAACAAGCTTCCAGACTCCTAGTTTCTGGAATTGAAGCAACTCTTCTTGCATCGCATCCACCCAGATCTCTTCCTTTAACGCTTCTTTCAGTTCCCAGGCTCAACCTGAGAAACAAAACAACTATTAGAAAGTCTGGTTTGAAGTGGAGCAATACGAGTATAGAAACAGCTTAGATCCTTGTTGATCTGATTGGAGTTTCCATTCCCGATTGTAAGCTGCCTATAATATTCTCTAAAGGATGATAAGAAAGCATCCTTGGCATCACTTCATTCGGAATTTCTACTTGCGTTTGCAAATTTGTGATGACTTCATCTACAACCGGTACAGATGATGAAGCTTCATTCCTGACGTTTGACTGATCAGCCTGTGTGTTCAAGAAGCTTTCAATCTGCTCAAATCCTTCATCAGAACTGGATCTAACTTCGTCGAAAGTCGGTTCCCGATCAGAGTCAGCATTTGGCTGTTGCTGGGCAGATGATTCGGCAGTGTTGATAATGGGTACAGGAACAAAGTCTTGAAGAGTAGTGCTCGGACCTACGTCAGACGAGTTAGACACCGGAAATGACGGGGAAATCACTAACAGTCTGGTAACTTACTCTTGATTAGATATTTGATGCTATTGAAAGAGCATAACAAGTTCTTCTTCTGAGGGTACATCTGGCAGGTCGAAAGACTTCCCAAACTATCGTAGTTAAACAGCCATGGATCCCGAGGTTTCTGCGTTGGTGTAGTATATCTTTGACAATCAACATGCTGCGTAAGAATAACCTTGTTCAGACTCGGCAAAGAGACACGTTTCTTAGGAGTAGCATAACCCACGAAGAATCCTTCAAAGGATTTGGCACCAAATTTACCAGTCGGGTCTAATACAGTACACGGTGATCCAAGTGACTCCAGAAATGCAAGGTTGGGCTTTCGCTGATTAAGTAACTCGAAACACGTCTTGTTGTGAGGCTTAACTGTTAAGACATGATTTAAGCTATAACACGCTGACGCAACTACTTCACTCCAGAAACTGATTGGCAATTTCGAATCGGGTAGCATTAGTCTCGATCAGTGTGCGATTCTTACTTTCAGCAACTCCATTTTGCTGTGGAGTATAAGGAGCACTGAATTCATGAAGAATCCCCGTCTCATTGCAGAATTCGAACATCCTGTTGTTCTTGAACTCTTTACCATTGTCACTGCGGATTCTCTTGATTGGCAAATGGTACATGTTTTCGAGTTTTCTGAAGAGATTCATTAGAGTTTCAAATGTTTCATCTTTTCTCACCAGAAAGAAAACCCATGAGAATCTTGAATAATCATCTGTAACAACTAGGTAATATAGAGCACTAGATATGCTTTTGACGTTTACTTGTCCGAAAATATCCATATGTAGCCTCTCTAGTGGTAGCTTGATAGAATTCAACAGCTTTCGTGGGTGTGATTTCTTGTGTTGCTTTCCCTTTTTACAGCTCAAGCAATCATCGGATAATTGAAAATTCTTCAAATGAACACCCTCCACTAGGTCGTTATGCACAAGATAATTCATCTTTCGCAGATGAATGTGCCCCATCTTTCTATGCCATAGTATCGACTCTTTCTTGGTAGCTTTAGAAACAAAGCATTGAACTTTCTTCGATGTTGTTGACGCAACACTCATATCTAGAACATACAACTCATTTTCTCTCGGAGCTTGCATCAGAATCCATTCCTCTGGAATCTTGAAACCTGGTTTTAAGATCAAGCATTCTTTTTCATTGAAATGCGTCATCAATTTCTTGTCACAAATCTGTGAAATACTAAGTAGATTGTTATCAGTTCCGCGATGTAGTTCACTTTATCAAACGATACAACTTCATTTGTGAGAATTCCTTCATCGACAATCCTTCCTCCTTGTGTTCCGACAAAACCTACATACCCTCCTCGGATAGCTTTAACGTCGTGTAACAACACAAGCATCCCTGTCATGTGCCTGGAAGCTCCACTATCCATTTTCCATTTAGACATTATCGATCATGGTAGTCCCTGCACACATCCGGAAGAAACTATTTAAACAAAGAAACCCAAGCCTGTTTGGTCTTGGGTGGGTTCGGAATGTTAAATTTCGGACGTACTTTGCTTTTTAACGTTCTTTTTAAGCTCGGTTTTGTTTGGAACAGAACGTTTTGGTTCTACCTTGGACGGTTTCACTTTTGCCACCCATTTTTGTGTTTTTATATTTGCCTTTATAGCATAAAATTTAGAATCCATTTGATGATATTTATTTGATGTTTCACCCATTTCAAATTTTGAATGACGTTGAAGAATTGGTTTAACATTTTTGTAAGATTCATTGGTTTTTTCAATATTTGCTTTGGCGCAACCATAGGTGATTTCTCTTTCTCGTCCTTGGTGAACTTTTTAGAATGAGAAACACGTTTTGGAGATTCTTGTGAGCAATATCTTGCAATGTGCCCAACATTTTGACATTTTAGTAAGTCCTACTGTCCTTTCCAACAGAAGACTCCAAAACTTGTTTCCTATTCTCTTTCTTAAAATCATCATTCGATTGTGTTCTGATGATTTCTTTTTCCTTCTCTGTTGTTGTCCCAAAAACAAAGTTGATTTTCTTGGAAAACTTTAGTTTTTGAGACTTGTTGTTCATTCATTGCTTTTGGAAACCCAACCCTACCCTCTTATTTTCAGGATAATTTCAATTTTTATCATAGTAGGGTCGGCTGTCACATCTTGATTCAGAGTAGAATGAGGAATTGTTTAAATCTAAATCAGCATGGCTTACCTCCATAAGCTTGAACAATTTATCAACACAATCCAGATGCATGTTCTGGATGGGAAAGTCGTCACCAAAAAATAGTTTATTTGATCCTTGCATTTTATAAACTATGACATTTGTATCATTAGTCAAACTATTTTTGATGTTTCAGCACCAGACTCAGATTTTCTGGATTCACTTTTTAAAACATTTCTACCACAGTTTTAACCACCTCAGAGTCACATTCACTTTCAGAGGTTGTGTAAGTTACGTCGATGTTTGTAGGCAACTCATTTGATTGTTCAGTTTTTAGCTTTAGATTGAGTGCCGTTTCCATCCCTGCTGGTTTTTTACACGCATAACTAATCCACATAGGGGTGGAACACGATTGTAACTCGCACTTTTGTTTTTAACCTTTTCTGATTCTTCTTTGTTTTCAATTTTGGGTAAAATGTGATCAATGACGTAAGAACTTGTTGAGTAACTGATTAACAGTTTGTTAACCCGTTCAGTTTCAATTTTACCTTCTCAAGCTCATTGTTTAGCTAAGCCATAGTGTTTAAGTGAATATTAATGGCCATTTGCTTGTCCATTACTGTCGCTTTGAGCATCAAAAGTGTTGCATCACTTTCTTTGAGTGCTTTTGTGTATTGTTTAACAGAGTTACTTAATTTGTTGTATGCTTCTTTAGTTGATTTGTAATCACTGGACATATTATTTGTTAAACTTTTGAGCTCAGTATACCGTGTGTCTTTTACAACACATTCATTGCATGGTTCAGCATATTTCAGACATGGTTTTTCTAACACAGACTCACTCTTTGACTCATTTACCTTATTGACGTTTGCCATGCATGCCTTGCCGATGTCATCTGACAACATCTCCATCTTTTCATCAAATTTTTTTTCAGCATCAGGCTTCCTTTGTTCCTCGCAAGATGATTATGACTTGGTGCAAAATAACCTGCAAAAGTTTTCAACATATCGTTAGGCAGGAGGTGTTTAAAAGCACTGTTCAAAAGTTCCTACTCTTCTTATGATGTATGATAGTAATAATCATCTTCTGGTGCCTCATCAAAAGCTACCTCCAATTCTTCTTTAGGTTCTTCGATTATCTCAGAAACCAAAGCCAAACTTTCATTCTTGGAGATATATTTTTCCAGTTAAAGCCCTCATCTTCCTTAGTAACCACTAACGCTTTATCTTTGGTCTCCGACTGTTTATCTTCGATCTGCACCATGCGAGTTCTTGGTTGAGGACGGTGGTAAATAGCCTTCTTGTAATAGTCATCGGCAGATGGGTTCTGGTTCCCTTGAGCTTCTATATTTGGGCATTCACGCTTAAAGTGCCCTTTTCCGGACATTTAAAACAAGTAACTTTGGATTTATCGAATCCCAGTTTTCCATCCAATCCTCCCAAGTTCTCTTTTCCCATAATTTCCATGAAACATTATGCGCATCGAACAATAGATGCCATACACCACTTTATGTCGATCAACTCCATTTCTACTGGATCAATCTGGTCATCTCTGGTTATTTCAGAATTTCCAATCCTTCCTGCTACAAGACTATCATAGGATTCGAGAACCGATGCTAATAAAGACATGTGTTGCTTCGCGGTTTTCTCATCGAAGTTTTGTGCATTCTGGAAACCACTGCGATATTGCACTGAAGAACCCTTTGAGTGGGATTTGACTGATTGTTCTGGTTGATTTGAGGAGTACTTGATCTATGTGACGACTGTGGGCTTTGAGACATGTGAGGATTAACTGTAGCAAATGATTGAAAGCCACTGTTTTGATTTGTTGGTGAACTTGGCGTGCTGTAAACGCTGAAGGCGGTCTAGATCTTAGAGAGTGAATTTGAGTAGTAGAACTGTTCTTGAAGTACAAATTAACATCTTGTTGAACTTGGACGATTTGTTCTTCGCCATCTTTTGTATTTCATGTTCATGTCCCTCCAGTCTTTCAATGAAACGTGGTAATGAAAAATTACCATACTCGGTTCCATTCTTCAAGATGGTCAAATACGTAGACCATTTGCCTTGCGGTAGAGAATCTGACAACTTATCAACAAGTTCTTTGTTGGTCTTGATGATTCCCATTCTCTGCATTTGCACCACCAAATGACAGTATCTTTCGATCAATTGTTTCACTATTTCTCCTTTAATCAACGTAAAGATATCAAACTCTTTACTTAGCAACGCCAGTTTACTTTCGAAGTTGAGCACTTCCTGGAACTTCAAACGAAGAGCATTCCACAATGATTGAGCAACATCATCGTGTTGTAACAATGCTAGAATATCTTATTTGATGGATTGTTGAAGAATGTTCATCATTTTCTTTTCATTTATGAACATTTTCCTTTTAACATCCGAGAGTTGAGCTAGAGTCTTTTCGAGGCCATTTTCACCTACAGGAGCTTGATATTTTACTTCGATAGCAAACCGGCAAGTAAAGTGATTTGCCTTGACCCAATTCATGAACCGTTCGCTCCAACTGTCGAAGTCTTCTAGGTTCATTAACTTCAGCGGTTTGGTCATGGTACCCATCTCGTTTCGAGATTCATCTTTTGAGCCGCTGTGGTCATGACTACAGATGTAGCGAATGCGTTGTAAAATTCGTATGACATTTTTCTGTAAAAATTCAAAAACACACTTTTCGAACAAACTGATTAGTGCGTAAAAATTCTTTCGTGCGGATAACAAAAACAATTCGTGCGAATAAGATCCGTTCGTATGAACCAGAAATTTGTACGAACAAGGTGACTAAAACAAGTAACTCGTGCGAACAATAAAATTGCTCGTATGGATAAACTTTTGCTCGTTCGAATGAAATGCTTGTACGAGTGTCTAATTCGTGCGAATCACACTTGTAATTTTGTAACTTGTAAGTTTTAAGAACTTTTGATTACTTGCTCATACGGATGGTCTAGATTGTACGGTCAGTTGTTCGTGCGAGTGGTCTCTCTACTCGTCAGAAACAACAAAGTCTCCAAACGGATGAATTTTACCGATTTTAACATGATTAAGCTCGATTTTAGATTTGAAATTGTTAAGGATTGATTAGAATGAATTTAACATTGTATCCTAGAATCCTCGTCCAATTTGTCCATAATTTCGTCCAAATCCGATATCAGTTTGGGAAAAATGTAGAAGTAGAAAGTTGCAACAGTGAATCTGATCTGAAACACTTGATAGCCTGTAGAATTTGAAGTTTGTCAGCAGATCAGGCCTCAAGGCTCTAATACCACTTGTGAACGAGGGATCGGCTCCTTCGATGAGCAACCGTTCTGATCTAACTCAGCTAGCAGAGGTGGAATTCATTGCTAGAGAGGATGACAAACGAACAAGAAAGATCTTGCGGTTTAACTGCTCTGAATTATATTAATTGACGTGCAAATATAGATGCGAGTAAACAAATCAGCAGGGCTTTTTCCGTACCAACTGAACTAACACTCCTTAGCTCTGACAGAACACTCCTCTATTTATAGGTCGACATGACTCACACTGGAGTGTGTGTAAAACAGAAGTTGAGACTCGTGCGAGTGGTTGCTTCGTACGAGTGACAGAGTGTCACTCGCACGAGTTAACTGACTCACTCATACGAGACAACTACAAAACATATAAAACAATTAATAAAATTTATAAAAATGACGTTTAAGCCATATATACAATATCGACACATCCTAGACGTAGGCAATAGACATAATGCACCAACATACTAGTTCAATGTCACTCGTACAAACCAAAGGTTTGTGCAAATGAACACCAATCATTCGTACGAGTTAGTGAGACTCGTACGAATGAGTTCTTATATTTTTTAAACTTTTTAAACTTTTTGATTTTTTTATGAAAATATTATATGTTTAAAACCCACTCAGTTAACCAAGTCCAAGTTATGACCCTGGTTACCTGATTTGCCTACCAAGTCCAAGTAAATATCCTTCGTTGACCATGTTTGACAAAAACAGATTTATTTTAAATTGTAAAGTTTCAAATTAATGAACTTTATTGACGTTCCGGTAAACTCTTCTTTTAAGATTAGCTCCCAACCCATGGTTTCCTTCAGCAAGATGTCGCCAAGACTTCAACTATCAGTGTTTTCATCATCGGTAGATTAAAACAAAACTAAAAAGGTAAGAAAACTGATTAAGCCTTTTAACTAGATTTAAACAAATCACCAGTACTGTTGATCTTGGTATACTCATTAAGCTTTTATAGACAAAGAGATGAAGGCTTGTCTTTAGGTGGTGTTTCTTAAAGGAATCTTTTGAACTGCAGATGTCACAAAGGTTATAACATAACCATTTTTATGCAGCTTTTGTAGGTGAATAATGCTTAAAGTATTAAACAAGTTCTAGGCCATTGCTGACGCAAAATCAGAAGAACTCGGATAATACCCCAGATATTGATTGAATATAAAGACCTAGTATCGTAGAATCTGGTATTCTCTAAAAAAAAATTCACATTACTAAGTCCATATATCCGAGAGATGTTAACCCACAAGTTATTCAGTTTTTCATTTAGGTTTATATTTTGAAAACAATTTGCTGGACGAGTGAAGCCTATTGACACATCCTTAGTAAGACCTGTTTAATTACTTGTTTAATCATTCCATATCTTTAGCATATTGTGACTGTCATATTGATGTAATATGATCTCTCTTTTTCACAAAAACTCTTTTTGACTTTTTAATATTTTTGTATTTTCTCAAAATTTCTCCCCCTAAAATCAAAAACATATTTTTTTTATTTTTTAGAGTTTTTTAAGGAAGAATGTACAGAAAACTCGAAACAATGAGAATCATGTCAAGTCACCCTCATCCTCAAACTCAACCTCATGTATATCCCCTGATGTCAGATTTCGTAAACCATTTAATTTTAAAAGATTTTTAAATCTTGTACGATTAAAGGCTTTGGTATAAACATCTGCTTTTTAGTCATCGGTGTGGATTTTTTCAATTCTAACCAACTTTTCTTGTAGCAATCACGGATAAAGTGGTTTCTCAATATGTTTAGTTCGAGAGTGTTGACATTTGTTTTTAGTGATATAGATCGCAGCCTGGTTATCTATATATATGGGCGTATCAAGAAATTGCAGTTCGAAGTCTTTCATATGATGTTGAATCCAGAGTATCTGGGAACAACAGCTAGATGCTGAAACATATTCAGCTTCACAAGTAGAGAGAGCAACCGTGATCTGTTTCTTGCATTGCCATGTTACCAAACGAGTTCCGAAGAACTGGCAACCAGCCGTCGTAGATTTGGTGTTAGGTTTGCAGAACCGAAATCAGAATCCGAGTAACCTGCAAGATTGAAATCGTCATGTCTAGGGTACCACAAGCTGGTGCTTGGAAATCCCTTCAAATATCTCATAATACGTTTGACGGCGAGCAAGTACGAATCTCTTGGATTGGACTGATAACGGGCGCACAGGCATGTTGGATACATGATATCTGGTCGAGAAGCAGTGAGATACATCAAGGATCCAATCATGGAGCGGTATAACGTTTCATCAACTTTGACTCCATTAAGATCTGGACAAATGCCATGATTAGGAGCTAATGGCGTTGATGCATGTTTAGCTCCTACCATATGGAATTTCTCCAATATGTCATGAACATACTTCGTCTGATGAATGAAGATACCATCAGGCAATTGATCGACCTGAAGTCCAAAAAGAACTTCATCTTCCCCATCCAGCTCATTTTAAATTTGTGCTTCATGACTTCTTCAAAGTCTTTACATAGTTTGTCATTTGTCAATCTGAAGATGATATCATCCACATATATTTGTACAATAATCAAATACCCATCCACTTCCTTCGTAAAGAGGGTAGAATCTATAGTTCCTCTATAAAGCCGTTGTCTAGAAGATGTCTTGATAGCGTTTCATACCAAGCTCTATGGGCTTAATGTAGACCATATAAGGCTTTGTTCAGAAGGTAGACTTTGTCTTTGTGTATAGGATCGAAAAACCCCAGTGGTTGGCCGATAAACACCTCCTCTTTGACTTTACCGTATAGGAAAGCAGATTTGACATCTAATTGGTACACCTTAACCCTTTCAACGAGGCAAAGGCCAAGAATATGCGGATTGCTTCAAGATGGTCGACCGGGGCATAGACTTTTGTGTAATCTATCCCTTCTTGCTGATGAAAACCTTGTACCACAAGTCGAGCTTTGTTTCGGACCATGATACCTCCATCATCACGCTTGCACTTGAAGACCCTTCTAGTGTATATCTTTTTGTGATGATCTGGTAGGTAACAAGCTTCTAGACTCCTAGATTCTAGAATTGAAGCAATTCCTCTTGCATTGCGTCCACCCAGCTCTTTTCTTTTAACGCGTCTATCCAGTTCCCGGGTTCTACCTGAGAAACAAAACAACTATTAGAAAGTCTGGTTTGTAGTGGAGCAATACGAGTATAAAAACAGCTTAGATCCTTATTGATCTGTTTGCGAGTTTGCACTCCCATTTGTAAGCTGCCAATAATATTCTCCAAAGGATGATATGAAAGCATCCTTGGCATCACTTCACTTGGGACATCTACTTATGTTTGCAAATTTGTGATGGCTTCACCAACAACCGGTACAGACGATGAAGCTTCATTCCTAACATTTGATTGATCAGCTTGATTATTCAGGAAGCTTTCAATCACTCAGATCCTTCATCGGAACTAGATCCTCCATCATCGAAAGATGGTTCCCTCTCAGAGTCAACATTTGGCTGTTGCTGGGCAGACGATTCGGCAGTGTTGACATTTGGTATAGGTACAGAGTCTTGAAGAGTAGTGCGCGGACCTACATCAGATGTGTTAAACACTGGAAGTGACAGGGTAATCACTAACGGTCGGGTAACTTGCTCTTGATTAGAGATTTGATGCTGTTAAAAAAGCATAACAAGTTCTTCTTCTGATGACAAATCTGGTAGGTCGAAAGAATTCCACAAACCCTCGTAGTTAAACAGCCATGGATCCCTAGGTTTCTGCATTGGCATAGTATACCTTTGACAATCAACATGTTGCGCCAGAATAACCTGGTTCATACTAGGCAAAACACACGTTTTTGTGGAGTAGCATAACCCATGAAGAATCCTTCCAAGGATTTTGCACTAAATTTACCAGCCGGATCTAATACAGAACACGGTGATCCAAATGGCTCCAGAAATGCAAGGTTAGGCTTCCGCTGATTAAGTAACTCGAAACAAGTCTTGTTGTGAGGCTTGACTGTTAACACATGATTCAAAGTGTAACACGCTGATGCGACTGCTTCACCCCTTAAGCTAATTGGCAATTTCTAATCGGCTAGCATAGTTCTGGCAGTCCCGATCAGTGTGCGATTCTTTCCTAAAACTACTCCAGTTTCTTGTGGAGTATAAGGAGCACTGAATTCATGAAGAATCCCTTTTTCGTTGCAAAAGTCTAGCATTCGTTTGTTCTTGAACTCGGTAGCTTTAGAAGCACTGAACCTTTTTTGATGTTATTGATGCGACACACATATCAAGTACATAAATATCATTTTCTCTCGGTGCACGCATCAGAATCCATTCCTCTAGAATCTTGAAACCCGGCTTTAAGATCAAGCATTCTTTATTATTGAAGTGCGTTGTGAATTTTTTGTCACAAATCAGTGAAATGATGAGTAGATTATTCTCAAGTTCCGTGATGCGTTATAAAATTCTTCGGCCATTTTTCTGCAAAAAGTTTAGACACACACTATCGAAAAACTGATTAGAACAGTAAAACTTTCTTCGTGTGGATGACAAAAACAGTTCGTGCGACCAAGATCCGTTAGTACGACTCCGATACTCGTGCGAACAAGATGATTCAAACTACTCGTGCGAAGAGGATAGTAACTCGTACGAATGTGTAACTTATGCGAATCACAGTTTTAAATTTTAACTTGTACAAAACAACTTAGGTCACAAAACGGATTAATTTTACCAATTTTGACATGATTAAGCTTGATTTTAGATATGAAATTGTTAAGGATTGTTTAGAATTGATTTTAACGTGATATCCTAGAGGCCTAGTCCAATTTGTCCATAATTTCGTCCAATTCTGAAATCAGTTTGGGAAAGTGTAGAAGAAGAAAGCTGCAACAGTAAATCTGAATCTGAAACAGTTGGTAGCCTGTAGAAACTTGACATTTGTTAGCAGATCAGACCTCATGGCTCTGATACAACTTGTGAATGGGGGATCGGCTCCTCCGATGAGCAACAGGTCGGATCTAACTCAGCTAGCAGAGGCGGAATACATTGCTACAGAGGATGACAAACGAACAAGAAAGATCTTACTGTTTAACTGCTATGAATTGTATTAATTGACGTGCAAGTACAGAAGCGAGTAAATAAATCGGCAGGCTTCGCCGTAACAACTAAACTAACACTACTTCTCTCTGACACAACACTCCTCTATTTATAGGTCGACATGACTCGCACTGGAGTGTGTAAAACACAGATTATGACTCGTGCGAGTGGCTGCCTCATACGAGTGACAGAGTGTCACTCATACGAGTCAAGTAATTCACTCGTATGAGTCAACTACAAAACATATAAAATAAACAATAACATTTACAATCCGACGTTTAAGTCCTATATACAATAACGACATATCCTAGACGTAGGCAATAGACATAATGCACCAACAATACTAGGTTACATTACCTAATTACTTAATTTCTCGTCACGATTTTAATGGGTATCCTAACCCATGAAAACAAATCAACCCGAATGGGTATTATAGTGTCAAGAACAAGTATTAAGTCTAGATGGTTATTTTCTCGTATACATACTTTAGTGTATTTAAATTCTAATCCTCCGTCATCATTCGAATACTTACCAACCTACGTTTTCCTCTTGTAGGATAACTCGGTGCTCCATCTTCCAAACTCCCCCAACACTTTACGGAAATATCAAGTGGAAGCTTGCAAAACCGTGAGTACACTCGAACACCCTTTTTACGCTTTACACCTTTGGGTGCAACATGTTAGTCTATCAAAATACATGCAATCACACTTACACTTCTATGCAATCACACAAACAATCCATCATACATGCTATAGTTACGTGATACATGATTTGTATACTTGGAACATTCTTATGTGATGCTATTTGTCATTAACTACGTATGAGGCTCCCCCTTAACATGTCTAGCGCTATAAGAATAACGCATTGCCCGTATTCTTGAGGTCATGTTAAGTTCATTCTATTTTGTGGTGACACGCGAGGGTTGACTTATAGATCGCATGCCATGTTTACATTAATCTAGTATGCTAGCTTAACATGTGGATTCATTTAAATCTTTTCATACTTATGCTATATCAAACTTGTGTACCCGTCAATACGTTTTGTATTGAACTATATTTTTTAACATGTTGCAGGTTAAGGATGTTGATCATGATGAAACTTAGTAGGGACGACCTAAAACCATACGCATATATCTGGATGCAGCAGACGGATAACCCTGATGCCCCGGATGAAATAACGATATAACGACCTAAAACCTCAGATTTTGGCAATCTGTCAATGCCAGATTTAAGGTTATAAAACCATACACCACTGATATATTACCCACTCATACATTAGTTCGTTATATTTATATCACCAAGGCAACTTGATTGCCTTTTGCCTACTGGTACATCATATGATGAAGCTGCTATCACACTTAAGCAATTTTAAATTTAATTTTAGTGTGGCAGTCTAACTTGCTGATGTACTATCACTTCTTCTTTTCCACACAGTGAAAACTCATTTTTGATTTTCTAAATTTTTTTATGTTTTGATTTTTGAAAAACAGTAAATTATTTACAATTTTTTATGGAAAACCGGTTATTCAGGATTCCTCATCCCATTGGTTCGACTAAATGTTCAAAACGAGCCCTGTCAAATGCTTTTGTGTAAAGATCTGCTAGGTTATCTAGTGTGTCGACTCGATGCAGTTAAATCAATTTCTTTTCAGCACAATCCCGTATAAAATGATGACGAATGTCAATATGTTTTGTGCGACTGTGTTTTATGGGATTGTTGATGATTAAAATAGTGGCAATATTGTCTATCATAATAGGAGTACGAGTGAAATTGAAAATGTAATCGCGCATCTGCTGTTGGATCCAGAGAACCTTGTAGCAATAGTTACCCGCAACAATATATTAAGCTTCACACGTAGAGGTAGACACGCATGACTGCTTCTTGCATTGCCATGACACGTTCCTTCCTCCTAAGAACTGACAACCACCTGTGGTAGACTTCCTTGTTGATTTGCATCCTCCAATGTCCGAATCAGTGAAAGCAACAAACTTCAAATCACGAGTAGCTAGATACCATAACCCAAGTTTAGGTTTCCCCTTCTGGTAACGAAGAATCCGCTTCACCGCTTTCATATGTGACTCTTTTGGATCCGCTTGATATCTGGCACGAAGACACACTGCGAACATGATGTCTGGTCTTGAAACAGTCAGTAAATTAGAGAACCAATCATTACCCTATATTGAGTTGGATCAACATCCTCCACACTCTCATGATCTGGACCAAGATTGTGATTATCGCAAATAGGTGTGTTGAAAGTAGCGCAATCCTCCATTTTGAAATGAGATAAAATGTCATACACATACTTCATCAGATGTATAAACATCCCATCTTTCTTCTGTTCAACTTGTAAACCCAAAAAGTAGGACACTTCACCCATCGCACTCATTTCAAACTTGCTCTTCATTAGCTCCTCGAATTCATGACACATGTTCTCATCAGATGACCCAAAAATGATTTCATCCACGTATACTTGTACCAGCAGAAAGTCTTCCTTCTTCCTTTTAGTGAAAAGTGTACTGTCAATATGACCTCTTACAAAACCACTCTTTAACAAATGTGCTAACAGTGTCTCATGCCACGCCCTAGGTGCCTGATGCAATCCATATAATGCCTTATCAAGTCGATAGACTCGATCTGGATAATCTGGATTAGTAAACCCATCTGGTTGTGAGACATACACCACTTCTTGGACTTTACCATAAAGAAATGCACTCTTCACGCCAAGTTGGTAAACATTGAAGCCCTTGAATGAAACAAAAGCTAGAAACAAACGAATTGCTTCCAACCTTACTACTGGTGCAAACACTTTATTGTAATCAATCCCCTCTTGTTGATTGAACCCTTTCACCACTAGCAGAACCTTATTCCTTATCACGATCCCTCGGTCTTCTTTCTTGCACTTAAACACCCACTTGGTGCCTATTCCCTTCTCTCATTCAGGCGAGTCAACTAGCTCCAAAACTTCAACTTCTTAAACTGAGCTAGTTCCTCTTGCATAGCTTCGACCCAACAATTTTCTTTTACAACCATATGAACATTATTCCGCTCCTCTTGAGTAATAAAGCAGCTATACAAACACTCATGTATCATCCTTGTCTTCGGAATCGAAGTTAATAAACAGGAACCTTCGATCACATCTCTTCTTGTCTCAACACCTGTAGCAGCATCACCTATGATGTTCTCAACTGGATGATCTCTGTTTTTGCGTGTAGTAGCAATGGTGTCAACAACTAAATTATCTCCCAGATTAGATCCAATATCCCCCTGAATGTTCTTATTAGCAAACGGATTAGTAAAGTCCTCCCCCTGAAGAGGTTCAGACTCACTATCACTTGAGTCCTGTGGAGCTGCACTGGATGAAGTTTCTAGGGCATCTGCCATTGATATACTCGATCTAGGCATCAAGTCACCCTCTTCAACTTCACTGATCATAGTTTGAATCACTTGAGGCTCATCTGCATTGGAAAAATCAGGAATATTAAATGATTTAAAGACACTATCATAATCATATATTATAGTAGGGCCCCCCGTTGATTGTGGAGGTGAATAACTAGGGAATTCCATGTTAACACAACCTCAATTTTACCAGTTTTTAGATTAACAACCCTTTTATTTGGTGTTCCAGGCGTATAACCTAGAAAGTAACCCTTATCAGCTACCTCACCGAATTTTTACTTATCTTTATTTCGCACAATGGTGAAGGGTAATCAAAATGGTTCAAAGCCTTTTAAGATTGGTTTTCGGTTAAACAATAGTTCATGACATGTTTTGTTAAACTGTTTAACTGTCAAAACTTTGTTTAGGACTTAACAAGCTGTGTTCACAGCTTCTCCCCAGAAAAGAACTGGAAGCTTGAATCAGAAAGCATAGTCCTAGCGGCTTCAATCAACGTCTTGTTTTTCCTCTCAGCGACTCCATTCTGTTGAGGTGTATAAGAAGCAGAGTATTGATGTTCAATTCCGTCGCGAAGACAGTAAAGATCTAGAATCTGATTCTTGAACTCCGTGCCATTATTACACCTTATCCTCTTGATCCGTGCATCATGGACATTTTCCAATTTTGTAAAAAGATCTATCAGCATCTCCGCTATCTCATCTGTTGTACCTAAAAGGAAAACCCATGAATATCGTGAGAAATCATCTGTGACAACTAAACAATAGTCTTTGCCACCATGAATATCGTGAGAAATCATCTGTGATAACTAAACAATGGCATTTATGGAATTTACAGTTTTGGACTTGTGAGGTTTCTTATGTAGTTTTCCCTTTTGACATTGAAGACATTTATCTTCCGCATGAAACCTCTACACTGGCACCCCTTCCACTAAACCGTTTTTAATATTATAATTCATTTTTGGTAGTGGATATGGGCCATGCGTTTGTGCCACAGCATTGACTCAGCCTCAGATGCTTTTGACAGTAAACATGCCACCACCGAGGAAGAATCCTTAGCACCCATGTCCATGACATAAGTGTCGTTTCTCCTTGGCGCTCTCATCACTATCCAATCATCCGGTATCACCAAACCAGTTTTCAACACCTAAGCTTCAGACTTAGTAAAGTGGACTGAGTGACCCTTGTCGCAGACTTGAGACACGCTCATCAAATTATGCTTCAGCTACTCGACATAGTTCACTTTGTCCAATGTGATGTTCCCGTTGGTCACCTTTCCTCGACCTGTAATGTGCCCTCCTTTAGCACCTACAAAATTCTCATAACCTCCATCATTTTCAACTCAGTCAACAACTCGCATCCCTGTATGTGCCTGGAGCAGCCACTATCAACATACCACAAGTGATAATCCTCCTTAGCACCTCTTGCATAACCCAACAAAAATTAGTTAGATTGGGGGATCCAAGCCTTAATAGTCTTGGGTGTTCTAGATTCATCAATCACCGGAACATCAATCCAATATCCGTTACTCCTAATAGCAGTCTTGGATCTCAGACCTGTTGATGTAAATGGTTTTTTATTTCCATTCGATCTTTGGTCCTGAGGTTTCCTAAACATGGTTGGATTTTGTGACCTTCGAAAATTTTGGTTATGGTTCCATGTATTTGATGATAATAATTTCAAAAGCCATTGTTATAAAATTTTTGACTACCAACATTCTGATATCGAGTTTGATATTGACCTTGACTTCTGAAATTACTTGATTGACCATTAAAGTTATTCATTCTAGGTGAACTACTTCGAGGTCTTGCATATCTGCCTGATGTATATTCAGGCTGAAATCTTTGTTGATTTCTTTGAAAACGAGGAACTTGGTGAGTTCCTCTTTCATCCTTATCTACACCAACAACGACACTCTGTTGCTTAGTAACAGATATCTTTGGTGAGTTCGTAAGCTTCTTCTCAGCATCACCAATTTTTTCTAGTGATATTTCTCTCTATCTCTCAGTCACCTGTGCTTCATTTCTTTCGTTAGGACAGCAGCTAGCTACATGCCCCTTGTTGTGACATTTGAAGCACGATCTTCTAGCCGAAGACTTCTTAAATGCAGTCTCTGGTTTAGATTCATCATATGACGATGATGACGATGCCTTTCAAGGATCTTGTTTAGTTTGCTCAGTTTCTGATTTTTCTTTGTTTTATTTTTAGCAAACTTCACATTTGACTCACTTTCAATAACACTGGTTTCTTCTTACATATCACTCCCTTTAACAAAGTCAATCTTTTTAACAAAAAATTGCTTTTGATTCTTAGGGTGTGTATTCTTTGTTTTCAGAACCGCTTCTCTGTTATTATCCTTCTTGGCATTGTCAGTCACATCAACATTCCCTGATGTGGAACTACTAGCTATAGTTGACACAAAGTCTATAAGCTCTTCTTCATTTAACAAGAAAGAAGTGTCATGTCAAGAGGTGGTGGAACTTCATGAAACCTTTGAAGCCCGCACTTGTCTTGTCATTACTTTTCTTCAAGCCATTCATCATGTGTTTCATAACAAAAGATGAATCTCTGAATTGATTCCATTTCTTTTCAAGTTCACAAATTGTTAGTTGTGCTTCTAACAACTCTTTGCGTTTTTCAGAAATCACTTCTGTTTTCTCACTCATCGTATCATGAGCTAAGTCAATAATTTGACATTTTTCATTTAGTTTACTGGTTAAAACGTTGATTTCTTCTTCATAACTCTTAATTTTCTTCAAATATAATGACTCATTTCTTTTTACAAAAAAGTTTGATTCTGTTACGCTCGAGAGTTCAGTTACCAGACTTTGGTTTTACTTTTGTTAATGTGTCAACTTCACTTTGCAGTTCACGACATTTTAAGCAAACAGAACTACCATAGTTAGAAGGTACCTCTCCTGTTGATTTGCTTAGATCGGCCATGAAAGCAGCAAAATCAGCAGCCATCTTCTTATCTGCAGCATTCTGTTGTACATCAGCTTTTTCAGCTACCGTCTCTCGCTCTACCTCAGCATCAGCCTTGACTTCTGCATCAACTGGGGCTATCTCAGCCATGAAAGCTTGGGTGGCATTTTTATCACCTTCCAGATGAACACTCCAATCATAAGAACCTTCTCTAGTAGTAGAGATCAAGACCTTTGAAACAGTGTTAGTTGATGCATTCCTGTTTCTTGAACCATAACCAGGAAAATCTTAAAAAGATGAGTTAGAACGAGATTCAGTCTACGGTCGTTGACATTCTCTAGCAAAGTGTCCGTGTTTTGACAATTATAATGTCACACCCCAACCGATGGCGGAAACATCGGAGTGAGACGAAATAGATTGCTCGAGACTTCATAACGCTAATAAGTGACAAGTATTTAGATAATAAAATTTCATTTTATTGCTAATATCAAGTACATTGTTTGAAAATGAAATTACAACAGGTTTGGATCAAAATAAGATACAACAAGTATTAAAGTTTAAGATGTGTTTCTAGGCATCTTACTAGGTTCCGTGCATCATCATCATCAAAATCCTGCAAATACGGTTGAAAGTATAGTTCAATACAAAAGTATTGGCGAGCATACAAGTTTGAGTACTAGCATATATGTAAAGAAGGTTTGAACAATCCACATGACAAAAATAGTTAACTAGATTAATGTACCATGGCATGCAGTTATACTAGTCAACCCAAAGTGTACCGCTAGCGTTATCTCATTGTCACAATGATAAGACCGTAATGATTGAATGACTTAACATGACCTCAAGAATACGGGCGGTGCGTTACTCCTATAGCGCTATACATGTTAAGGGAGGCTTTAAACAAAGTTAATGATAAGTAAATCACATAAGAATGTTCCAATAATACAAATCAAGTATCACGTATTTAAGCATGTATGATTGGATTGTTTGTGTTTGCATAAAGTATAAGTGATTGCGTGTGTTTAATAGTATAATGTATTGCACCCAAAAGTGTAAAAGCAAAAGGGGTCATGTATACTCACAGTTTTGCAAAAGCTTCCCTTGTTACTTCCGTGAAGGGCTTGGAGGAACACCAAATTTTCTTTTGAAACCTTGAATCTTTAGAAGAACAAGGCTCTTAGAGCTTTTAGAGAGAATAAAAGAGATGATTGAGGTGTGAAATGAGTGTGGGAGGAGGCTTCTATTTATAATGGGGAATTAGGGTTTAGGTAATTAATGAAGTTGGTGGTGGTTGGGGGTTGAGTTAGGTAGTATTAAATGCAAGAAACACATTCCAACAAACACAAAATTGACCAATCCATGGGTAAGAAACCACTTTCTCCGGATTATGCTATTTTTAGTCATTGAACTTAGTTTATCTTACATTTCATGGTAAAACTTGATATTTTCACATGTTTTCAAGTGTATAATGTATATGTAAGTATATTTTAGGTATCAACTATGAATGTATGAGTATGTGCGTGTATAACAAGTATCGATTTGTATGTAAACACGTATTTAACAATTAAATACATGTAAGACAAGTATGTATCAGGTATGAATTTTATTACGATCAAAGTCTCGGATTATAAGATTGGGAAATGAAATACGAATGCAATACGAATACAAGTTTCCATAAATAGAAGTAAGATTACACTTTCTAATTAAGGAAAGTATGAAAAAGAGAGGCGTTACAGTCTCCCCTCCTTTAGGAATTTCATCCCGAAATTTATTCAAGAGGAAGACTTCAGAAAATATGTCATTTTGGTGAAAATGTTTGGCCAAAACCAATATTTTGAAGTTTAAAGTTTTTGCGGAGTTCATGTATAAGTGTGCCAATATATATCAAAATCTTGAAGGATAAAATGGTAGGTTCCGTGAAATTAATTTGTTTGACTAAGGTGTTTTTGAGACACTAATCGTAAATGTGTATAAGGATAAGTAAAAACGTGAATGTATGTGTGTAAGCAAGTGAGTTTGACTGGTTAAGACAACACATTGGAAAGAATATTTTAAAAGAGTGCGACCTAAGAGAAAGGTTTTAGTATGATTAAGGATGTATTTTGATTAAAATGAGCGGTCCGTACTGAAAGCTGTAAGAAAAGTTTTGCAGTTCTAAGGCGTATTAGTAAAATCACTTGTTGTAGAAAATATTTATTGCAGAGAACTACGATGGTAAGTATTTAAGGTTTCTAAAAGGTTTTGGCATTTAATAGACTGAGTAGTTGAAGTTTGCACGTAGATAAGAGTGAAAGATAGTTTTAAAAGAAAAGGAACATTTTGACAAGATTGGAAGATAGTTTTAAAAGAAAAAGAACATTTTGACAAGATTGAGCCGGTGGGGACGTTTATAAAAATGGATTGAACGTTTTAGGCTGATTTGTTGTAAATAAAGTTTGGATGAAAGGTTAAAGGAAGAATCATGGTAGGGTAGTGAATGATTTGGTAGGTGTATGTGAGGGGTAAAATGGTATGAATATCGGATAAAATGCAACATGGAATGTGGCAGTTAAAGATAACGATTTTGAGAATGAAGCTTTGTCATGGGTATTCGAGTACTAATCATTATGAAGTGGGTCATCCAAGTTTGTTATGAATCAAATGTATTTTACAAGGTCTGGAAAATCACTGAATTTCTCATGGCACGTTTTATGAAAGTTCGGTAACATGGTAGAGACACTTATGTATAGGAAGTACAAGCAGCGTATCCACCATGTTCACATCATGTTACGTCGTTTCGTTCCGTGTTGCGATACACAGTAGAACCCACATGGTTTTCATGCACCTACCAATATAATCTCGTGTGCACCCATGATTATTTTGGTTTGTTCATGATTCGCATAGTTTGTACTAGTAGTGTACGGGTCAAGTTAAATCTAGTAAACAAAGGGTATTTAAGATAGCATATAAAAATTAAGTATGTAAGGATGATTGTATTTATGTGTGAGTATGTCTAACGTAGGCGAAACCACTCGGGTTATGCCCACTTATAGGTTTCAAGTATGAATACCAAGTAGTGCGAATATATGAGTTTTGAGTATGATTGATGAGAAATACGTATAAAATTAGCATGTAGTATAGAACGTATAAGTTAAAATTTACATGGCGTTAAGCACATATAAGTCTAGTATATAGTTTGAGTGTATAAATAAAAAGTGGTAACAATGATACATGTAGGATTGCTATGAAATATTGACTACATAAATTGTTTCGTGTATGATGATATGCATGTGTATGGTTGCTTGAGTCAAAACATTGAGTTGGTTAAATTAAAATAAGTCGGGTTTGTCGGGAATGAAGGACCAAAATTATGAATGTCGGGTGAATATTGAGAAAAATATTATTTTTTTATGTAAGATGTGGTTTGTAAAAAGAAATGTTATTTTTGGTTTAAAATTTGTATTCGCATATGAAATTTTCTTGTCCATGTGTTCAGACTTAGATTTGCGTATTAACGATTTTTGAAAAGGTTGTATAATAGTGAGCTTGCTTTAGTTTATTTTATTGATGCAAGAAAGTTTTTTTTGAATACTTTCATGTAAAACTTGAATTTTGAAAAGTATTTTAGCAAAGTACTTATACGTATGTGAGAGAAAGTTTTCGTTGGTTTCTTGTTGGAAATAAAACGTCTTTAGAATAGTAGTATAAAGTGAGCGTGTTTTGGACGAGTTATGAAGATCGAGGGCAAGAGGTTCGTTTGACCGACTAAGTTGATAGGTAGCATTTCATAAAGTTATTGAAAAATTGTGAACGAAACGTTTAAAGTGTCATTAGGGGTTTCGTTTATGTAATTTATGTAACTATGTTGTAGGGTGAGAAATCGTTTGGATAAAATTGTAAGGCTCGAGGTTTATGCATAAATGAGAAAAATTGAAACAATGATAAAAGGTTTAGGTATAAGTTTTGATATAGTGATTGTTATGAAAATAGTCGAGTTGGAGTTGGACTTCGACTCATTTCTCCAACTTGAGTTTTGCGAAAAAAGACATCTTGGTGATCGACAATAAAAATCACGTTTGAGCATGTAAGTATTGTATAATATGTATGAGTTCACATAGGTGACATAAGCATAACAAGTATTCAATAGTATAAACACGTATGATTGCGTAAGGAGTATGAATTTAGTTGGTTTGCAAGAATTATTATTGTTTTTGATTGCGAAAGATGTGCGAATTGTGCATCGGGTTTGAAATAAACGGGGTGATAAGTATTAAAATACATAGAAATTGAGATAGCATAAAAGATAGGCTTAGTAAAATATTGGAGTGTTTTGGGTTGAGAAGGTTGACTATTCCAAAGTGAATTGAAGATCCTTTCAAATCAGAGGAACGTGCTTTGGCCTATAGGTAAAATGCGCTCGTCCAGAAGCGATTAATGGCATTTTACGCTTCCAGTTATTATATGTCTCTAATCGATTGGAAAAATCGAAACTTTGGCGAGAGCGAAAATCAAGGAATGGGACTTAATCGACAAGGTGCGGGTTTCACCCCCAACTTGACAATTCCGTACCCTAAGTGTGGTTGGTACTTACCAAACGAAGAGCAAATTCCGATTCGTTGGTAAGGGTCCAAAAGAGTTTGAATTGGAAATTTTTACATCAAGATGTGGATTTCACTCCTAAGTTGATGGCGATATTTCGTGCAAAAATAATAAGAATAGCAGAATGAGAGTCGTTCACCAAATTGTGGGTTTCACAGCTATTTTAGTGAACTCGTCTCGTTTGTGTTACAAGTGTCTTCAAATCTTCAAAGTGCATATTGTGTAAAAGTGTCTTAGGAAAGGCATCATGTATATGTATTAAGATCAAAAGAAAAGAGGAGAAGCAAAGTAGGAAGCATAAAGTTTTAAGCATAACAAGAATTGTAAAAAATGGGTACTTAGAACTATAGACTAGGTCGAATCATGGCAATTCTACCTAATTCCCTATAGTTATGGCTCTGATACCAATCTGTCACACCCCAACCGATGGCGGAAACATCGGAGTAAGACGAAATAGATTGCTCGAGACTTCATAACGCTAATAAGTGACAAGTATTTAAATAATAAAATTAAATTTTATTGCTAATGTCAAGTACATTGTTTGAAAATGAAATTACAACAAGTTGGATCAAAATAAGATACAACAAGTATTAAAGTTTAAGGTGCGTTTCTAGGCATCCTACTAGGTTCCGTGCATCATCATCGTCAAAATCCTGCAAATATGTTTGAAAGTATAGTTCAATATAAAAGTATTGGCGAGCATACAAGTTTGAGTACTAGCATATATGTAAAGAAGGTTTGAATAATCCACATGACAAAAATAGTTAACTAGATTAATGTACCAAGGCATGCAATTATACTAGTCAACCCAAAGTGTACCGCTAGCGTTATCTCATCATCGCAACGATAAGACCGTAATTATTGAATGACTTAACATGACCTCAAGAATTGTGACATCCCGGTTTTTCGGATAACTTAAACGCACTACTTCACGGTTATTAATTCGGAGACTTGAATTTGCACGCTCGAAATAATTACGATAATCTCATGAACTTGTCAAACGAATTATGTGCTATGTGTATTAAACGGTTATGAGTTGGTGAATTATTATGTGATATCCGATTTCGTGCTTTATGTTAGTTATAATGTATAGACGTAATAAATAAACAAATGAATCGAGCCGAACCGCGACACGAGCCGGCCTCTTTTTCTTCGACTCCAGGAACTAAACTTGGGGATCAAGTTTAGAACCCAAACCTTAAACCCAAACCATGTCGCGAGCAAACAACCCAAACCGACCCACCCAAGCCCTCGGCCGCGAGACACCCAAACCGTAACCTCTTCATCTCTTGCGCCTATATATACAAACACATGCATGCTTCCTTCACAACACACAAAACCCTAGCATCTAATCAGCCGTCGGCAGCCTTACGCTTGTTCCATTGATCGCGAGCAGCCCATCTCTTCCACTTGTTCACCTCCTCGATCGCAAAACAACCTACTACTTCTTCCCGGTCGCGAACATCATCCTTTCTCGGTCACGGATCTTCTCGGTCACAATTATCCTTGGTCATCGGTTCCTCATCTTACTCACGGTTCATTAAGCTTGATATTAAAGGTTAGGATTTATAATTGTTTGCAAGATCATATTCGGATTATATGTGTTTGAATGTAGTGAGTATGTTGTTAATCGGCTGATTTGTCATAGTTTGCATGTATGATTGTTTTCGGAACTCATAGTTTGCAAGTGTGTTTTGTTTATAAAGACTAGAGATATTGATTAGGGTTTGCATGGATATGTTATATGTATTGGTCTATGATTAGAAAAATCAGTTCTTGATCGCCTAGATTCATTGTATTGACGGTTTATGCGAATTAGTGGTGATAAAATGCTGAAACAGGTTGCTGAGTGATAGTTGCAGCCGACTTCATCTGGCTGTAACTCGGTCATTAGTTGTCGAAAAACGGATTTTCTGAAGTCTAAAACATAAGATTTGAATAAAGAATCTAATGGCGCTGGATTCATATTTTTCTGAAGTCGTTTGATATTTTTAAGTGGCCAATTAAGTTCAGTACCTAAAGCTGTGAAAATCCTGAAATTTTGTTAGTTGTTTATCGATTTGGATTTTATAATTTGTAGGGAGTAGAAGCATGAAATTTGTACAGCAACTAGGATGGAAATTTCCGGGCAACTCCCACTGGAATTTTATTAATTGGACGATCAGTGATTTTTAAATAAATTCTTCCGTGGACTGCAGTCAGAAAGCGACGAATCTGACTACAGCCTAGTATATTAATATTTATGGATAATTGGTAAAGTATTAGGACTTGAAAAATTTATATAAATTTCTACACTATAATTGTCACCTCTGTAAAATAATTGGAATTTTTGGAACGTTGGAACTATTTTATAAAAATCCTAGAAAACAGCCGAATTATGAGTATGTAAGCTGAAACTTGATAACTTGTGAATGTGTGCACCAAAGTGTTGTATGGATTGAATTATGTTCATGATAAATTGTTTTGATTACTATGTTCACATGAGGATACCTGCAGGCATGTTTGAGTGTTAGGAATTTTGATTGTGTGTATCACTTTGTGCGTAAATTATGTGTAGAATTTTGTATTGGTGTGTTCACACATGACTTGAAATCAATTGGTTTGTTAGGACGCAATTAGCGGTCCCATCCTGTATGAATTCTTGGCTACACTAACCGAGCAACTAAAGGTGAGTTCATGGCCCCTAACTTTATCCGGTTTTTAAACAACAGGGGGAGAAACATGTATACACTCTTCAAACTCAATCTCTTTACGTTATACAAATTAACGTCACATAACTATTCGGTAACTAAGTTGGTGTTAATGTAATGTTATGGTCACTAAGCAGCTATATCACATAAGTCCTCGACAATCTCTCAGATCGTTAGTATTGGGTTTTAATAGCGGGGAAATTATAAGTAGTACTACTGGGCCCGAGAAGCCCCATCCGAGCTAGTCGCGCTAGCCGACCGGGTATGGTCAACGGGTGAATAATTTGGCCTAACTTCGCCATGGTCAGTGATAGGCCTGGCAACACGGAGGCACAACAGTCAGCTTCGATCGCGAACACTTACGTGACATGACTTTAGGCTAGCTACCTATATATGTTAACATTGAACTTAATTACGAATCAACTATATTATCCCGGGTTGGGGATAATGGAAACAACAACTATATTATCCCGGGTTAGGGATAATGGAAACAACATCATTATTATTCCGGTTAAGGAATAATGGAACTATCGGTATTATTCCGGGTTGGGAATAATGGAACTAAATCGTTATCCCGGGTTAGGGATAACGGGGGAAAAAACTGATAACCGAACAAATGAATTTATGAAAACCTGTGAACTCACTCATCTTTAATGTTGACACTTGTTTCTTTACATGTTTCTAGGACGCTAGGAGCTCTAGGTGCACTCACTTGCATGAACAAGACATCTTTTATCGAGTCTCATTTACAAACATTGTTATGGGTTTTTCATTTGTTTTGGCGTTTGTGTTGGCGCCCGTTTCTCTACTTATTTTATGCTTCCACTCAACCATAAAAACTAATGCTTTCGCTAAACATTGGTAACTAACTAAGACAATATAAAATCTACGATGAATGGTTAAACAAATGATTTTTGGAAAACGTATTATCAAATCATATAGAGTCGTTCGACGTACTAGTGTTCCAGATTCTGGTTTGTTCACACGCCTCGCGGTAAAACTCCGCATGTGGAAATTGAGGGTGTGACAGATTGGTATCAGAGCCTCTAGCTATAGAGAACCAGGTTTGCATTAGAAGTAGACCTAAACTATAGCTGATTACACGACACTAGACTTAGTTTGGCACCGAACTGTTATATCTTGTTATGTGATGTACCACAACTATGTTATGTGAAATATGAATGCATAATTGAAACGAATGCAACTCGTAACTAACTACACAACCTAAAGGCAATGACATCATCATCATCATCATCCTCCGACAAACTTACGCCACCAAGAACGCCAGGAAAGGCACCTATGGTGGAACCCTTACCATCTTATGGCGTGGAGACACGCTCAGCTGCAAGGAAAAGGCTCGCTACTGGGAGGAGTCGTCATCACGCCCAATCATCGCTGTGCCGGTCAAACCGGTTAACTCGGTAGAAGTAGGAAACGACCTACTTAGAGATATGATACGGAAACAACAAGAACAAATAGAAAGAATGCATGAAACCATCCTAGCTCAGGGATGGATGATACGACAACTGACAGGTAAAACTGAGTCGCTCGAGGAAGAGCAGCATACGAGTAAGATAGCTCGTAACACCTTAGCCAGAGACCTTCGTGTTGAGCAGCTAAGGGCTCACTGGCTAGAAGGCAGAGTTCTTGAGTCTAGCTGGAGAATTCAAGGACTGGAACAAAATCAGGCACCTGCACCAGTGCCGGTAGAGGAGGATCCGGAAGAGGATCCAGAAGAGGATCCGGAATAGAAGAGGATCCAGGATCAGAGAGGACCCTGAGGAGGATCCAGAGGAGGATCCGGAGGAGGACCCAGCTGTAGAAGCTGGAAATACCGCGCAGGATGACGGCAACGATAGTGATTTAGGGGATGGAGACGTAGAAGACTGACACGTCTCGCTTATTTTATTTACTTTCCTTCAGTCTATTTATTTTCTACTTAGATCTAAAATGGCAACTGGACGTCACGGAAATCTCAACATGACGCCTTAAGAATTAGCCGCAATGATTCAAAAGCACGTGAACGCAGCTCTAGTGGGTGTTCAGAACCAACCGGCAGCAGGTGGGGGTCTTAACCCCTACAAGATGTTCCTCGACGCGAAGCCAAGTAGATTCACGTGGGCAGAAGGACCCATAGGATTGGTGCGCTGGATCGAAAAATCTGAATCAGTATTTGAAATGTGCAACTGTCTGGAGGCCAACAAGGTCAAGTATGCAGCCTCAACACTGGAAGATGGGGCACTAACTTGGTGGAATGCACAAGTCCAAACGCGTGGACTTATTGCTGCAAATACAATGCCTGGGTCGAGTTTAAGGCCCTAATCAAAGAGGAGTACTGTCCACGAGACAGAGTGCAACAGTTGGAGCAAGCCTTATGGAACAACAAGATGGTGGGATCTGAAATCGAAGCATACACAGCAAAACATCACGACTTGGTATTTCTATGTCCCGATCTGGCCAACACTGTGGAAAAACGACTCGAGTTCTACCTTGGGGGTCTGGTCCTGGAGATTCAAGGTATGGTGATGGCTAGCAACCCTGCAACCGAACATCAAGCAATTAGATTGGCGCACAAACTCACCGATAAGGCGGTGGAACAAAAGAAGTTGCCAGCTCGGGGTACCACTGAAGTTGCCCCTGATAATAAAAGAAAGTTTGAAGACTCGTCTGTTCGACAGTGTTCGTCATCCCAGCCACAACAGGGGAACCAGAAACGGTTCAATCATTACAACAGCCACCGGGGTCACCAAAATCAGCCCGCCAACAACAACAACAACAACCAGAACGCAAGCGGCTATGTAGGTCGAAAGCCGCATTGCACCCGCTGTAATCTTCATCATAACGGCCCTTGTGCCGGAAATCGCTGCCAACGATGTGGCAAGATGGGACATGCGGCAAAGGATTGTCGTGGGGAAATCATGTCCCGACAGAACCAAAATCAACCCCAAGGCCCACAACAGGGTGTTAACCGGGGATGCTATCAGTGTGGTAGCACTGCCCACTTCAAAAGAGATTGCCCACAGCTGCGTAACAACAACAACAATGGTGGGAACAACCACAACCACAATAACCATAACAACAACAATAACAACAACAATAATGGAAATGGTGGCACAGGAGGTGCCAAAGGTCGCGCATTTACAGTGGGCCGCGGAGAGGCCAGAAACGACTCGAACGTGGTCACCGGTAAGTTTCCCCTTAATGAACATTTTGCTACTGTGCTTTTTGATACGGGTGCGGATAGGAGTTTTATATCTGAGTCTTTTAGGAAGAACCTAAATCTCACACCTAAACCCTTAGAGACCCCTTATGTCATAGAACTAGCAGATGGTAAATCCGTAGATGTGACCCATATAGTATCCGGCTGTCAACTCAAACTCGCGGGTCACACCTTTACCATTGATCTGATGACAACTACCCTGGGTAGTTTTGACGTGGTAGTCGGAATGGACTGGCTATGCGACGTCTGGGCTGAAGTTCTCTGCCTCGAAAAATCTATTCGTATTCCGCTCTCTAACGACGAAATCTTGACGGTGCAAGGCGAGAAGGCAAGCGCCGTCACCAACATCATCTCTTACATGCAAGCGCAGAAGTATCTTCGGAGAAAGAACTCCTTCGCTTTACTCGCACTGGTTACCGAACAGCCTAAGCACGAGAAACGTATAGAAGACATCCCTGTCGTCAGTGATTTTTCCTATGTATTCCCAGAGGAATTACCTGGTCTCCCACCCCATCGACAATTGGAGTTTGAAATCGAATTGGCGAACCATGCAACTCCTATCGCCAAGGCTCCATACCGCCTCGCTCCAGCCGAGCTGCAGGAGCTGTCTACCCAACTTCAGGAGCTGTTAGAAAAGGGATTTATCCGACCAAGCGCTTCGCCATGGGGAGCTCCAGTCCTTTTTGTCAAGAAGAAGGACGGGACCTTCCGCATGTGCATCGACTACAGGGAACTCTACAAGGTTACTATCAAGAACCGATACCCGTTACCTCGCATCGACGATCTCTTCGACCAACTCCAAGGGTCAAGCTACTATTCCAAGATTGATCTACGGTCCGGTTACCATCAGCTACGCGTCAGGGAGGAGGATATCGCTAAGACGGCATTTCGTACTCGGTATGGCCATTATGAGTTCTTGGTCATGCCCTTCGGTCTCACCAACGCACCCGCGGTGTTCATGGACCTCATGAACCGTGTGTGTAAACCATACCTCGCAAGTTTGTCATTGTGTTCATCGATGACATACTCATCTACTCTAAAAGTGAAGAAGAACATGCTGAACATCTACGATTACTGCTAGGATTACTTCAACAGGAGAAACTATATGCCAAGCTTTCGAAGTGTGATTTCTGGATTCGGGAAGTTCAGTTTCTCGGGCATATCGTAAATGAAAAGGGTATCCACGTCGACCCTGCCAAGATTGAAGCTATCAAAAACTGGGAAAACACCAGGACACCGACGGAGATCCGCCAATTTTTGGGTTTGGCTGGTTACTACAGACGTTTCATCGAGGGATTTTCAAAGATCGCACAACCGCTTATTACCCTTACCCAGAAAGGCATCAAGTATGTTTGGGGTGACAAGCAGGAAGCGGCATTTCAATTGCTGAAACAGAAACTTGCAGTGCACCCATTCTGTCCTTGCCGGAAGGGACAGATGATTTTGTAGTATATTGTGATGCTTCCATTCAGGGATTGGGATGCGTACTCATGCACGCGATAAGGTCATCGCGTATGCGTCGCGACAACTGAAGGTTCATGAGAAAAACTACACAACGCATGACCTGGAATTGGGAGCAGTTGTGTTTGCACTTAAGATTTGAGACACTACCTCTATGGGACGAAGTACACAATCTTCACAGACCACAAAAGCCTCCAACACATCTTTGATCAGAAGGAGTTGAACATGCGACAGCGTCGCTGGGTCGAACTCTTGAACGATTATGAGTGTGCCATTCGGTATCACCCGGGTAAAGCTAACGTGGTAGCTGATGCCCTCAGTAGGAAGGAACACTTGAAACCTCGTCGTGTACGAGCATAACAACTCACTATTCATTCGGGGCTACCCGAACAAATACGCGACGCCCAGTTAGAAGCAGTTAAGGAGGAAAACATCAAGGCCGAATCGGTGGGAAAAATGGAACGCGATTGGGAAGTAAAACCCAATGGAGCCCGGTATTTCATGAATCGCATATGGGTACCTCTCTACGGAAACCTCAGAGAGCTAGTCATGGACGAAGCTCACAAATCCCGATACTTTGTCCATCCTGGTTCGGATAAGATGTATCAAGACCTTAAAGCTGCGTATTGGTGGCCCAACATGAAAGCTGATATAGCCACCTAAGTTAGTAAGTGTTTGACTTGTGCAAAAGTCAAGGTAGAGTATCAAAAGCCATCGGGGCTACTCCAACAACCTGAGATCCCAGTATGGAAATGGGATCAGATCTCGATGGATTTCATCACTAAACTCCCGCGAACTTTGGGTGGTTGGATACCATCTGGGTGATTGTGGATCGTTTAACTAAGTCCGCACACTTCCTAGCTATTAAAGAAACCGATAAGATGGAGAAGTTGACTCGCATCTACATTAAGGAAGTAGTTTCTCGGCATGGAGTGCCAACGTCCATCATCTCAGACAGAGATGCTCGCTTCACATCCAACTTTTGGCAGTCACTTCAGAAAGCGTTGGGAACACGCTTAGATATGAGCACAGCCTATCACCCTCAGACTGATGGTCAAAGCGAAAGGACCATACAGACCTTGGAAGACATGCTTAGGGCATGCGTAGTAGACTTTGGAAATAGTTGGGAAATCCACCTGCCTTTAGTGGAATTCTCGTATAACAACAGTTACCATACAAGTATATCGGCAGCACCGTTTGAGGCATTATACGGTCGTAAATGTATATCACCGGTCTGTGGACAGAAGTCGGTGACAGTCAACTCACAGGCCCTGAGTTAATACTTGAGGTTACTGAAAAGATTGTACAAATCAGAAACCGCATGGCGGCGGCACGAGATCGACAGAAAAGCTACGCTGATCAACGACGCAAACCGCTCGAATTTCAAGTAGGCGACCGCGTCCTACTGAAGGTGTCACCCTGGAAGGGTGTAATCCGCTTCGGAAAACGGGGCAAACTAAACCCAAGGTACGTAGGTCCGTTTGTGATCTTGAAACGTATTGGACCCGTAGCTTATCAATTAGACCTTCCTGCCGAACTCAGTGGAGTTCACAACGGTTTTCACGTGTCAAATCTGAAGAAGTGTCTATCAGATGAAACCCTAGTCATTCCATTGGATGAGATCCAAGTGGATGAACAACTGCACCTTGTGGAACAACCTATCGAGATCATGGATCGTGAGATCAAGACTCGAAGGCACAGCAAGATTCCGATCGTTTAAAGTTCGTTGGGACTCTAAGCGTGGGCCGAGTTCACGTGGGAAAGAGAGGACCAAATGAAAAGCAAATACCCACACCTCTTTGCAGCGAGCAGCAAACTAACGATACCAACAACTAAATTTTCGGGACGAAAATTCTTTCAACATGGGGATGATGTGACAACCTGGAAATTTCTCATACTTTCGCGTACCATTGTTAACTAAATCCTTGTGCACGGCACTTAGGAATCTTTGTGCATGGCACTTGGGAACTTCTTGTAACTTCGCGTACCATTGTTAACGAACTAACTCTTTGTGCGTGGCACTCTAAACATGTACGCTGCATTCTAAACCGCGTTTACTCAATTTTCGGGACGAAAATTCTTTCAACATGGGGATAATGTGACATCCCGGTTTTTCGGATAACTTAAACGCACTACTTCACGGTTATTAATTCGGAGACTTGAATTTGCTCGCTCGAAATAATTACGATAATCTCATGAACTTGTCAAACGAATTATGTGCTATGTGTATTAAACGGTTATGAGTTGGTGAATTATTATGTGATATCCGATTTCGTGCTTTATGTTAGTTATAATGTATAGACGTAATAAATAAACAAATGAATCGAGCCGAACAGCGACACGAGCCGGCCTCTTTTTCTTGCGACTCCAGGAACTAAACTTGGGGATCAAGTTTAGAACCCAAACCATGTCGCGAGAAAACAACCCAAACCGACCCACCCAAGCCTCGGCCGCGAGACACCCAAACCGTAACCTCTTCATCTCTTGCGCCTATATATACAAACACATGCATGCTTTCTTCACAACACACAAAACCCTAGCATCTAATCAGCCGTCGGCAGCCTTACGCTTGTTCCATTGATCGCAAGCAGCCCATCTCTTCCACTTGTTCACCTCCTCGATCGCAAAACAACCTACTACTTCTTCCCGGTCGCGAACAACATCCTTTCTCGGTCACAATTATCCTTGGTCATCGGTTCCTCATCTTACTCACGGTTCATTAAGCATGATATTAAAGGTTAGGATTTATAATTGTTTGCAAGATCATATTCGGATTATATGTGTTTGAATGTAGTGAGTATGTTGTTAATCGGCTGATTTGTCATAGTTTGCATGTATGATTGTTTTCGGAACTCATAGTTTCAAGTGTGTTTTGTTTATAAAGACTAGAGATATTGATTAGGGTTTGCATGGATATGTTATATGTATTGGTCTATGATTAGAAAAATCAGTTCTTGATCGCCTAGATTCATTGTATTGACGGTTTATGCGAATTAGTGGTGATAAAATGCTGAAACAGGTTGCTGAGTGATAGTTGCAGCCGACTTCATCTGGCTGTAACTCGGTCATTAGTTGTCGAAAAACGGATTTTCTGAAGTCTAAAACGTAGAGATTTGAATAATGAATCTAATGGCGCTGGATTCATATTTTTCTGAAGTCGTTTGATATTTTTAAGTGGCCAATTAAGTTCAGTAACTAAAGCTGTGAAAATCCTGAAATTTTGTTAGTTGTTTATCAAGTTGGATTTTATAATCTGTAGGGAGTAGAAGCATGAAATTTGTACAGCAACTAGGTATGGAAATGTCCGGGCAACTCCCACTGGAATTTTATTAATTGGACGATCAGTGATTTTTAAATAAATTCTTCCGTGGACTGCAGTCAGAAAGCAACGAATCTGACTGCAGCCTAGTATATTAATATTTATGGATAATTGGTAAAGTATTAGGACTTGAAACATTTATTTAAATTTCTACAGTATAATTGTCACCTGCTGTAAAATAATTGGAATTTTTGGAACGTTGGAACTATTTTATAAAAATCCTAGAAAACAGCCGAATTATGAGTATGTAAGCTGAAACTTGATAACTTGTGAATGTGTGCACCAAAGTGTTGTATGGATTGAATTATGTTCATGATAAATTGTTTTGATTACTATGTTCACATGAGGATACTTGCATGCATGTTTGAGTGTTAGGAATTTTGATTGTGTGTATCACTTTGTGCGTAAATTATGTGTAGAATTTTGTATTGGTGTGTTCACACATTGACTTGAAATCAATTGGTTTGTTAGGACGCAATTAGCGGTCCCATCCTGTACGAATTCTTTGCTACACTAACCGAGCAACTAAAGGTGAGTTCACAGCCCCTAACTTTATCCGGTTTTTAAACAACAGGGGGAGAAATATGTATACACTCTTCAAACTCAATCTCTTTACATTATACGAAATTAACGTCACATAACTATTCAGTAACTAAGTTGATGTTAATGTAATGTTATGGTCACTAAGCAGCTATATCACATAAGTCCTCGACAATCTCTCGGATCGTTAGTATTGGGTTTTAATAGCGGGGAAATTATAAGTAGTACTACTGGGCCCGACAAGCCCCATCCGAGCTAGTCGCGCTAGCCGACCGGGTATGGTCAACGGGTGAATAATTTGGCCTAACTTCGCCATGGTCAGTGATAGGCCTGGCAACACGGAGGCACAACAGTCAGCTTTCGATCGCGAACACTTACGTGACATGACTTTAGGCTAGCTACCTATATATGTTAACATTAAACTTAATTACGAATCAACTATATTATCCCGGGTTGGGGATAATGGAAACAACAACTATATTATCCTGGGTTAGGGATAATGGAAACAACATCATTATTATTCCGGTTAAGGAATAATGGAACTATCGGTATTATTCGGGTTGGGAATAATGGAACTAAATCGTTATCCCGGGTTAGGGATAACGGGGGAAACAAACTCATAACCGAACAAACGAATTTATGAAAACCTGTGAACTCACTCATCTTTAATGTTGACACTTGTTTCTTTACATGTTTCTCAGGACGCTAGGAGCTCTAGGTGCACTCACTTGCATTGAACAAGACATCTTTTATCGAGTCTCATTAACAAACATTGTTATGGGTTTTTCATTTGTTTTGGCGTTTGTGTTGGCGCCCGTTTCTCTACTTATTTTATGCTTCCACTCAACCATAAAAACTAATGCTTCCGCTAAACATTGGTAACTAACTAAGACAATATAAAATCTACGATGAATGGTTAAATTAATGATTTTTGGAAAACGTATTATCAAATCATATAGAGTCGTTCGACGTACTAGTGTTTCAGATTCTGGTTTGTTCACACGCCTCGCGGTAAAACTCTGCATGTGGAAATTGAGGGTGTCACAAGAAGACGGGTGGTGTGTTACTCCTATAGTGATACATGTTAAGGGAGGCTATAAACAAAGTTAATGACAAGTAAATCACATAAGAATGTTCCAATAATAAAATCAAGTATCACGTATTTAAGCATGTATGATTGGATTGTTTGTGTTTGCATAAAGTATAAGTGATTGCGTGTGTTTAATAGTATAACGTATTTCACCCAAAAGTGTAAAAGCAAAAGGGGTCATGTATATTCACAATTTCATGAAAGCCTCCCTTGTTACTTCCGTGAAGGGCTTGGAGGAACACCAAATTATCTTTTGAAACCTTGAATCTTTAGAAGAAGAGGGCTCTTAGAGCTTTTAGAGAGAAGAAAAGAGATGATTGAGGTGTGAAATGAGTGTTGGAGGAGGCTTCTATTTATAATGGGGAATTAGGGTTTAGGTATTAATGAAGTTGGTGGTGGTTGGGGGTTGAGTTAGGTGAGTATTAAATGCAAGAAACACAATCCAACAAACACAAAATGGACCAATCTATTTTTATGAAACCACTTTCTTGGATTATGCTATTTTTAGTCCTTGAACTTAGTTTATCTTACATTTCATGGTAAAACTTGATATTTTCGCATGTTTTTAAGTATATTTTAGGTATCAAGTATGAATGTATGAGTATTTGCACGTATAACAAGTATCGATTTGTACGTAAACACGTATTTAACAATTAAATGCATGTAAGACAAGTATGTATCAGGTATGAATTTTATTACGATCAAAGTCTTGGATTATAAGATTGGGAAATGAAATACGAATGCAATACGAATACAAGTTTCCATAAATAAAAGTTGATTACACTTTCTAATTAAGGAAAGTATGAAAAAGTGAGGCGTTACATGTAACACTTCACTTTAGATTTATGAAAACCTACATTCTTTCCAACGAACTTTCTTCCCGTCCTACTCAAGAACCTATTCACTCTTCTAGAGATCATGGCCATATGCCATTGTAAATCCATCTCCTCTAGGTCATCAGGGTCAATCTGATCATAAACTTCATCAAAAGTAGTAGGCTCAGATATTCTTCCCTGTATGTAGTTCTCATACGAAGCAACGAACGAAGCAAGCAAGGCCAGATGATCTTCAACAGCCTTGACACTCAGAGGCATAGACCTTGTATTGCTGTTATTATTGCTAGCTTGTTGTCTCTTTGCGCCTGATGATCCTCCTGAAGCAGCTACAAAACATACTTCACCATCAGCATTTGTCACAATCTGCTCATTTCACATGAGAGAAACGTAGTTGTAGAATCACTTGAAGCATTGTTGGAAGATGAAGATGTAAGCCCTTTCTGAATTCCTGGATCTTGAACCTGATCATATCCAGTTTCCTTCTTCTTCAGGTTGAGCTCATAAGCTCTTAGTTTCCCAACAACCTCTTCCAAGTCTTTATCTTCATAGTCAGCTTCACCCTTTATCATAAGAGTATAAATATCCCATTTGGTAGGTAAAACATCGAGCAAGTTTTCGTTTATCTCAACATTTATGTATCCATCTATGTCATAATTGTCCATTTCTGACATTAGATGATAATATCTCGTGATAATATCTTCAAGGGACTCATTTCTCATGCCTTTAAAGACAACAAACTATTTCTTCATCAAATCAACGTTGTTCTTCTTCACATTAGGATTGCCCTCATACCTCTTCTCTAGAGCATCCCACATCTCCTACGAAGTAGTATAATGCTTGAATGTATGATTGATACCATCAGGTAACGACATCTTTATAGCAGCTAAGGCCTTCTTCTCATACTCATACATTCTCTTTTCAGCCTCTGACATGTTCACATAGGCAGTGACACATTGTCTACCTTCAAAGTCATGAGTTGGGTTAACGTACCCATCTTGAATACAGATCCACATCCATGTGTCCTGATATTCAATGAATGACTGAAACCTATCCTTCCATGTAATGTAATTCTCTACCTTCAACATCTTTGGAGGTTTGTTAGTCGTGCCTGCCTCGTGCTCCATTCTCAACAATTAATTTAAATTAGACATATTTGACATTTTTACCGACCGACTCGTTAAAAACGTTAAAAATTTGTCTGAAATGAGTGATCACCAAATTATACCGTTAGACTCGTTTCAACGATACGAATCCAATGATGTATAATGTTTGATAGTGATTTTAGGAACTTTCCACCTTTGTGGGTATAACTCGGAACAATAACCAATTCGAAACAGTAAATTGGATTAACAATCCGAGATGGAAACTCGAAATAGTGATTCGAGATGCCAATCCGAGATGGTGATTCAGAACAGTGATCCGAGATGGTATCAGAGATGCACTGTTACAATCCGAGATGCTTCCTTGTTTATCCGAGATGCTTCCAAAATTATTCAAAATACACTGTGTTTATCCAAGATGCAATCCGAGATAAACACCTATGATCTGAGATACAATCCAAGATGCACTGTTCTGATCAGAAATGCAAGTTTTTTGATCCGAGATGCTAATTCTTTGATCCGAGATGCTTATTCTTTGCTCCGAGATGCAACTCTGATGAACCGAAATGCCAAGTTTTATTCGAGATGCCTTACCCAAAATAGCAGCAAAACCCTAGAACAGCCTTCAAACTTCGAACAAGCCGTAAAAAATGTCCAAAACTTCAACTTTTCCTGCTGTTACGATTCTGAACCGAGCAAAAACAAGAGCCGAATGCTCTGATACCAATTGAAGGTCCCTAATCCGTATGGATCTTCATAGAATCGTCTATCCAACCTAGAGTACGGAATCCTCTAGATCAGATTAACACCGAAAACCGAACAATATCAAGAACACGAACAACCACTTTCAATCCGTCTTCTATTGATTATCCAACACGAATGTTTACAATCAATTCAAGACTCACATTAATTCTCTCTCAACTCTTTGAAGTAATTAACCGAGCAACCTTAACCCTAATGCAAAACTCTCTTTATATAGAGACAAGTTTGCAACTGGGCTAAGGTTTCACCACATGGGCTGCAAATTGGTCTAGGCCCAATTTGCCCACCAGTTTCTATATTATGTCTAGTTTAGCTCAATCACTACTAATCAACTACTACAATACTAAAGCCGCTAACTGTTTATCATTTTACGAATTACATGATATCCAAAGACTAAATCTAAGCTGTTATCACAAATATGCACAAACATGTGTCTACACAATAAAAGCAAATGATTTATAAGACAAGAGTTATTGTTTAAACAAGACATTTGTTTATTCAAAACACCTATTTTATACAAGACATTTAACAAGAATAGACATTTTGGTTATTTTATACAACTCATTTATTTTATGGTTTAAACAAGACTTTTATTTGCCATACAAGACATTGCTTTATACATAGACATTTGTTTATAAATAACATTTGGTTTATACAAGATATAGGTTTATACATAGACATTTGTTTATAAAAGACATTTGTTTTACACATGACATTGGTTTAAATAAGACATCTCAATTGTTGACTCATGGTATGTGATTTAAATGACAAGACGTGTGTAATATGATAAAAGCATGGTGGATACACTGCTGGTACATCCTATATATAAGTGCTTTCATTATATTACATAACGTAGCTTTATCTAAACCACTTCAAACAAAATACAAGACATGACATATTTTATACAAGGCGCGAGTTATTTTGGTTATTAAGTTAACCTTGCATCATTTCTTTTAAATCATTTAATTTTCATATGATTTCATCAAAGAAACATTTTTTGTAAAGGATCATGGCTACTTTTGTAATAGTTGAACATTTCTTTTTAACTTTCAAAGCCATGAATCTTCATCACAAAACCTATGTTACTCATAGGCATTTTTATGCTGACATTTTAGTTTCACATATCTTTCAGGAGCTAATGTTGGACTTTGAGCATGCTTCACATAGTGTTAACTTGGGCCTTAGTGACTTTAAAATTTGCAAGACAACTGTTATGTTTTTTATTTCATTCGTCCAAGACAATGTAAACAATTAAATTCAATAATACAAAACTTTTTGTACCATGTGTTGTGAAATAATAGTTCTGTGACATGACTCCCCGACGTTTCCGCAGTGGTTTGTTGTTTTACGCGGTCAGGGTGTTATAGAAAGATTGGTATCAGAGCTCATGGTTATAGGGAATTAGGTAATTTGTAATACTTTGACCTAGACTATAACCTTCCTAGATCCCTAACACAAGTTATCTTGTTCTTAGATCTTAAAACAATACCGTCACCTATCCTTAGGTGATTACCAAAACAAATTCACAAGTTACAAATTCTTTTTGAAAATCAATCATCTATCATTAGATGATTTGTTTTTAGGCTTCATGCCTTCAAATTTTTCAAAATCTCGTCAAAGTTTGGGTTTTAATAATGTGAACACGTGCAATCTGGAATGGTGGATGCCTGTACCCTGAGTTTTCTGTCTAAGGCTAGAGTGTTCGTACAAATTTGCATTATCAGACCAGTCACTCTTACCTGGGAACTCTTGGGGTGAGTGTCCACTTATCGGCTAAAGCATGTCTTTACCATACGTTATAAAAAACCCATTTACTTTGATTAGTCACTATGTGTTGTTTGTTTGTTTTAGTTAACGAACAGATGATCATAATCCTTATGTTTTGTCGATCTTTTTAACGTTTCCTTTTGACTATCCAATATACAAGACTTGACGTATTTTATGCAAGGCTCGAGTTATTTTTGTTATTAAGTTAACCATGCATCATTTCTTTTAAATCATTTGATTTTCATATGATTTCATAAAAGAACCATTTTTGTAAAGGACCATGGCTACTTTTGTAATAGTTAACCATTTCTTTTAACTTTCAAAGCCATGAATCTTCATCACAAAACCTATGTTACTCACAAGATTTTTATGCTGACGTTTTATTTTCACATATGTTTCAGGAGCTAATGTTTGACTTTGAGCATGCTTCACATAGGGCGGACTTGGGCCTTAGTAACTTTAATATTTGCAATACAATTGTTACATTTTTTATTTCATTCTCCAAAGACAATGTAAACAATTAAATTCAATAATACAAACTTTATGTACCATGTGTTTGAAACAATAAGTTCTGTGACACGACTCCCAGATGTTTCCACCGAGGTTTGTTGTTTACACGGTCGGGGTGTTACGCTAAGCACTTCATGCATTGTTTTTTAGTTTCTTTCTTCTCACTCTTACCGTCCTCTTCGATTGACTCAATTACAACCTCCTGAACTTTCTCAGAGACTACCTCTTGTAATTGTGCCATCATAGCTTAATCGGCAATCTCTTTGAGGTTTTCAACATTCATTTCTTTGTTGACATTAATAATTTCTTTCTACTGGCTGCTTTATTTCTTCATCAATTTATATGATTTGATTATGGCTTAATCCTCCGAAGAAACCAGCAAAAGATTTATAAACGTTAGGTGGAATGACTAATTTAAAAGCACTATGAAAAATATCTTCTTCAGTACTCTGATCATAGAAATAGTCATAAGAATTTTCATCTTGAGTTTCATCAAAAACGACTTCTACACAATATTCGCTTGTAACTTATTCAACTATTTCTTCAACTGCTGGTTCAAGTTCTTCCATGATTTCTGCTAAAAGTGGAAGACTTTCGGTCTTCGTCTTCTTGAGTGGCCACAAGAGCTTTGTCTTTCGATTTCACCGAACCATCTTTAATTTGAATAAGCTTTGTAGGACTCTGAGGTTGTTGAGAAGTTCGATGATAAATTTCATTCTTGTAATAATCATCACCAAATGGATTATGGTTTCCATGTACTTCATGCTTCGGACAATCTCTTTTAAAATGGCCCATCTCTCTGCACTTGAAACATATAACCTTTGATTTGTCAAATCCTAGTTTCGTTTCTGGACCCCGAGACTATCTCCTGGTTATTTCCATAAATCTTTAAGCTTGACGAACAATACTAGCCATAAACCACTTAATATCTCCGGATCAATCTGATCGTAATCCTCCTTTGTCATGTTTGGATTTCCGATCTTTCCTTCTACTAAAATCTCATACGATTCCAGGACTGAAGCTAATAATGCCATGTGCCATTTAGCTGTTGTCTCGGTAAAGTCAGCATTTTAAAGGTTTTGTGCTATGTTGCACTGCAGAATTTGTAGATTGGGGTTGTTCTAGTTGTTCTAGCTGTTTTGACTGTTTTGGCTGTTGTAACTGTTCTGACTCTGGGAAGATTGAGATGTCTGTGTTGGAATATTTGGATGAAAACTTGGAAATGAGGGAAACCCATTACACTGTTTGAATGATTTGAAGAAACACTTGATGAATTGTGTGCACTAAACGCAGTTTGAATCTTCAGGCTTTGAGTGTTAGTGATAGTACTACCCTTGAGGTATAGATTCACATCTTGTTGGGCATGTCTATTTCTTGTTTTAGCCATCAGGAGTTATCATTAAGTAAGTCGACCATTCACCTTCCGGTAATGTGTCGGCTAACTTGTCATCTAATTCTTCATTCTCCTTCTAAATACCCAACCTCTTCAATTATACAACCAGATGACATTATCTTTCAATGAGCTGCTTCCTCGATTCGCCTTTTAATGAAGTGAAAATTTTGAGTTCCTTTTTGATTAAGGCCTGTTTACTCTTAATCATTTGTGTACTTTCTTGAAATTTCACTTTTAACGCATTTCATATCGATTGCACATCTCCCTGATGTAGTAACAGTGTGAAAATGTCTTTTTTAATTGTCTGTTGCAAAATGTTTAACATCTTCTTTTCCCGTGTAAACTTTTCCCTTTCTAGTTGAGTAAACTGCATGATACTTTTCTCAAGACCATTCTCTCCTATGGTAGCAGTATATCCTTCTTCGATTGCATACCAACACTCTAAGAAATTCGCCTGAACCCAGCCTTTATATTCTTCTAGATTCATTAGTTTAGGCGGCTTGGTCATCATTCCCATTTCATTATCAAGACTTAAATTTTGAACGTTGTGGCTCTAGTGGTGAAAGTATTGTAGAACTCATTCTCTATTTTGTCATAACTTTTGAACGAATAAAGCTTTGTGCGAAGTTGTTTTAGTGCGAAGAAGTCATTGTGCGAAGAAACCTTTGTACGTAGGTGCCTTTGTGCATGGGTAGCTTCATACAAACTAGTTACAAAAACAACAATTTAGAGTTTAGTTCTGTGACAAATGGCAAATAACCGGTAATTCCGTACAAACTAATCATTATTTTTATTTCATAATCTCATTCATATTATTGTAATTTAACTACATAACTGAGTCGTACGTCATATCACAAGTATTAGGACAAGTAAATCAGATAATAACATATACTGGTTTCTGTTATGATGCGGAACAAACCAAATAATGCCCTAAAAGTGTTGGCAGAAAGTGTTGGGCGCACTATTCGCGGTTGCACTAGTTGTATCAGCAAAACCACTAAAACAAACTAGAATAACGATCAACGGCATACTAGTGCTGTAATTGAGTACATATATATATATAAACATTTATATGGGAATACCCATTACAAAAATATATAACTTTTCGTTACAACGCCTAACTTGCAAAATTGTCCCTTTCGACCAAAAAGGCAACAAATTTCAGTTTGTCCGTAATACGAATTCAGTGGATTCCAGATTTAAGAACAATAACAAAACGATGTTGAACATCACAATATGAGAATAGCAAAATGCACAAAAGACATTGTTTCCGGTCATACGGCAAACAGTGCACGACTCAACCGGAAAGCGGCCGTTTGCCGAACCGACGAACGTTTTAGTAGCCGTTAACCTCATACAATCATCAAGAGAAATAGTTAAGCCTCATTTGGGACTCGGAATCCTTTCAACTATCTTGAGGCCACGAAACACAACTTCCGGAAATGTTCGACGACAAGATATATAAGTGCCGATATGGAGCGAACAATCGAACGAAACGCATTCGGCCATCCTAACTCAACATATATTCATCTAGCAAACTAGCTAAGCATATTTCTAGATCAGAAGTATACTAAATAAACGCCATGACAATTGTGGTTGTAAAAAACCAAAGCTTCCGGTACTAAATAATAAGGTTCGTTTATTAGCGAATATTGTGTCGATGAGCGAGCTAATAACGTTTTCGTTATCCGAAACTTATATTAATCTGTCAAGTGGACTAATTATCATAGATTAACAACCTAAACCCTAATTATATGCTAAGGATACAAGATCAACCCCCTAATCACAACACTTAAGTTAACTACTTAAATATCTAATAAATAAGCTTGTTTTATAAAAAAAATTACACTTTACACCCCCTTGCAATTGGCGGGTTCAAGTGGGTCCCACACCCACTTGATTCTTGCTGAAAATATGAGATAATAAGCATGGTGAGAAGATATGGATGTAATTTGAAAGATGGGTAATTATATAAACATATCACCTCATAATTTCCATCATTCCTTCATTTCCAAATTTGAAACAACTTCCTATCACTCTCTCTCCTTCCCACGGCTACAACCACCACCACTAAACCACCACAAGTCCTCCATTAACCACCTCATTTCACTCACTTTAAAGCCATTTCAAGACCATCCAAGATGCTAGCATAGGTGGAGGACCATTAGGGCTTTCTTGGAGCTCTATTTTCTTCCTAGATCTTCACTAATCTTGTGCAACCATTGTAAGATATATCTCTTCATATTCTAGCTTTTACCATGTCTAGTTTAAGAAAGTACAAGGTGATCAACTTGAAAGTGAAGAAAATATAACTTAAAACCCTAAACCTCACCTTAATAATAACACTAAATATAGTTTATTTTGTGTTGATTATGTGTTTATATGTTATCTAGTTAGCATGATGATGTTGTTTATGTTAAAGAAAGGTGTATAAGGTGGATGATCTTGTGTGGATAAATATGAAAATGATGATTTAAACATGGTGATGTTTAAATATAAACAAGATCATCAACTTCATCATCCATGAAGGTTACTACAATCTAAAAGTGATTTACTACACATGAGTAATTTTTATAAAGATTAAACCCCATGATATAAGATGTGATCATCTTAAAAAGGGTAGTAAAAAAAGGGGTTTAAAATGAAGGACTTGATTTTATGATGTAATAAAAATAATGGTTTAAAAATGCTAATAAATGTGGAGATCTCATTAGGATTTCAATAAGAATATGATTACTAAAAGTCCTGGATGATGATGTTCATAAGTTATAACTAAATAATACGGGAGCTTAGATTAATAGTTGATCTTGATTGTGAGTTTAAATGTGGTTTAAATGCGTTTTAAAAACTTGGAAAACACCATAGTTTAGGGGAAACTATGACGAAATTTTCTAAAAATCTAATCATGATTAAAGTATGATTAACAGAGTGATTAGCTGGACTAAACGCGATTAGTGACTTAAATCGTCATTAGGGAAGTTCTAATGACAAGGGTTAAACCCTAAACATCCAAGTGTTTAACAAGTATATGTATATATTTTTACAAGTTAAAAACAAGTGATTCTTATAAATATATGAATGCTTGTGAAAATAAAAGTATATATGCATAGTTTGTCACCATGTAAATACATGTGCATGGTATGTATATGTATTTAGTAGCTTAGGGTATCCACCGTAAAAATACCCAACTATACACAAAATACTACAAACACTTGAAAATATTACCAAGTGTAGGTGACACAAACAAATACATTTTTACAATACGTCGAAACGATAATCGGACAAACGAAGCAATACGGAATAAATCGCCGATGCGAAGACTTATTACAACGACAGGCGATTTTTGACTCGAAAAAAAGCATATATTAAGCAACGACGACATGTCTAAAATAATTTATTTTAGGCACTTGTCATATATATACTATCGATATCAAAACCGGGAAGTTAAAATATAAAAGAATTTGCTAAGTAAGTTTTATAAAAATATAAAAATTTATATACTCACAAATCTATACATAGTAAAAATTATAAGTGTAAGACTTATAATATATTGGGCTCTTAAAAATGACATAAATTACATGGGCAGCGCCCAATCACATAAAGACACGGGCAAGGCCCAATCACATAAATTATATGGGCTAGGATCAATCACATAAAGACATGGGCTATGCCCAATGACATAAATTACATGGGCTAGGCCCAATCATAAAAAGAAATGGGCTAGGCCCAATGACATAAATTACATGGGCTAGGCCCTAACATGAAAACATGGGCTAGGCCTAATGGCATGCGTGCAGGGCACGGGGACATGTGAAGGGCAAGGCTCGATTCACTCACGATCTAAGAATAACAATATATATAAATTTGCGAAATATATGTATAAAATATTAACCAAACAAACAAACTACCAACACTATGATAACATTAAAAGTTGTTCTAAGGTAATAAAGAAATACATAACAAGAATTCAAGATGACCAACTGCTACAATGTCCAACGAGGCCTAGGTGTCTAATAAACTTAATACCACAGTAGGTTACACACGTGTACGGACACCGAACTGTAAATAGTACGACCTACGGAACGCAAAGTTATGAGTTCATGTCCCTCCTTTCATTTATTTCAAAGTTTTGTTTTAAAACTATCGAGGGGAAATACATGTCATAACAAACAGTATGTTAGCTATAGGTTTAGTTGATAACACGATCAATTGTGCGTAAGTAGGATGATTACAATAGTAACCATTAATCATATAGTGACCAAGGTGCAAAAGATGTAGATCTATTGAGTTTGAGACGCGCTCCACTCCTAGTTGGTATACCATTCGGAGTGCTTTTATAATCCCAATGATGTCAAAGTTGTCTGGGTTTGGTTACTTACTTATGGCACATATATGTCAGGGTGCTCGCGACACATTAATAGATCCTTAAAACTCTATGATGCTAATAACATACTCAGATTTCATTACTGGATTTCAAGGATGACATTTTATACGAAAACATTAACTACATGAACTCGGCAACTTTTGTTGACTTTTAAACTTACGTGTATTTCCGGACGTAAGGCAGCTGGTGATACATATCAGGATATGGGAAAGTTACAAGACAACGATGTGCCATCTTTTGGAGGGTTTGCCTCTTATATCCAACTTCGTATGGGTATATAGGCGTCAAAACCTCATTATGCAGTTCTGATGAAAACAATATCTTATTTTGAAGTAATGTACTTTGAATTAATTTTATGATGATAAGTTGAAAACAGATAAAACTATGAACTTATTTTGGTTGATTGTAAATATTGGAATGCAACTTATTATTAGTATGGCATCGTTGTTGATTTATACTTGTTTACTTAATTGGATGTTTTTATTTTCAAAAGTACTCATATATATATATATATATATATGCACTTGTTAAATACTTGGGTGTTTAGGGTTTAACCCTTGTCATTAGGACTTCCTTAATGACGATTTATGTCACTAATCGCGTTTAGTCCCGCTAATCACCCTGTTAATCATACTTTAATCGCGATTAGATTTTTAGAAAATTTTGCCATAGTTTCCCCTACTATGGCGTTTTCCATGTTTTTAAAACGTATTTAAACCATGTTTAAACTCATAATCAAGATCAACTATTAATCTAAGCTCCCATATTATTTTGTTTACAACTTATGCACATCATCATCCATGGCTTTTGGTAATCATATTCTTATTATAAATACAATGAGATTTCCACATTTATTAGCATTTTTAAACCACCATTTTTGTTACATCATTAAATCAAGTCTTTCATTTTAAACTCCCTTGGTTTACTACAATTTTTAAGATGGTTACATCTTAAATCATAGTATTTATTCTTTATAAAATGTACTCATGTGAAGTAAATCACTTTTAGATTATAGTAATCTTCATAGATGATGAAGTTGACGATCTTGTTTAGATTAAACATCACGATGTTTAAATAATCATTTTCATATTTATCCACACAAGATCATCCACCTTATACACCTTACTTTAACATAAACAACATCATCATGCTAACTAGTTAACATATAAACACATAATCAACACAAAATAAACTATATTTAGGGTTATTATTAAGGTGAGGTTTAGGGTTTTTAAGTTATATGTTCTTCACTTTCAAGATGATCAACTTGTACTTCCTTAAACTAGCATGGTAAGAAGCTATAATATGAAGAGATATATCTTACAAGTTCAGAGATTAGTGAATATCAGAGAAATAAAGCTCCAAGAAAGCCTAATGGCCACATGCTAGCATCTTGGATGGCTGAAAGACTAAATGATAAGAGTGGTAAGTGGATTATGGTGTTAGTGTGTGTTATCGTGGGAAGGAGAGAGAGAGATAGGAAGTTGTTTCAAATTTGGAAGTGAAGGAATGATGGGAATTATGAGGTGATATGTTTATATAATTACCCATCTTTCAAAGTTACATCCATATCTTCTCACCTTGCTTATTATCTCATATTTTCAACAAGAATCAAGTGGGTGTGGGACCCACTTAAATCCGCCAATTGCAAGGGGGTAAAGTATAATTTTTTTTATAAAATATGGTTATTTATTAGATATTTAGTAGTTAACTTAAGTGTTGTGATTAGGGGGTTGATCTTGTATCCTCATATAATTAGGGTTTAGGGTGTTATTCTATGATAATTAGTCCACTTGACAAATTAATATAAGTTTCGGGTAACGAAAACGTTATTAGTTCCCTCATCGACAAATATTCGCTAATAAACGAACCTTATTATTTTGTACCGGAAGCTTGGGTTTTTGACCACCACAATTGTCGTGGCATTTATTTAGTGCATTTCGGATCTAGAAATACACTTAACTAGTTCGCTAGATGAATATATGTTGAGTTAGGATGGCCGAAATGCCTTTCGTTCGATCGTTCGCTCGATATCGGCACTTATATATCTTGCCGTTGAACATTTCCGGAAGTTGTGTTTCCATGATCTCAAGATAGTTGAAAGGATTCGAGTCCCAAGTAAGGCTTAACTAGTTCTCTAGAGGCATTATGAGGCTATCGGCCACTAAAATGTTCGTCGGTTCGACAAAGGGTCGCTTTCCGGTCGAGTTGTGCGTTGTTTGCCGTATGACTGGGAAACGATGTCTTTTGTGCATTTTTGCTATTCTCATATTGTTTTACGATGTTCAACATTGTTTTGCTATAATCCTGAAATCCGGAATCCACCGAATTAACATTGCGGACAAACTAAAATTTATCGCCTTTTTGGTCGAAACGGAAAATTTTGTAAGTTAGGCGTTGTACCGGAAAGTTATATATTTTTGTAATGGGGGTTCCATATCAATGTTTTGATATATATATGGACTCACTTATGGCATTCACATGCGTTATTCGTTGTTCTATTTTATTTTAGCTGTTTTGCTGACACGAATAATGTAACCTCGAATACTGTGCCCAACACTTTCTACCAACACTTTTAGGGCATTGTTTGGTTTGTTTCGCGTAGTAACAGATACTAGTATATGATATAACCTGATTTACTTGTCCTATTACTTGTGATATGACGTACGACTCAGTTACACAATTAAATTATGATAATACGCATGAGATTATGAAATAAAAATAGTGATTAAATTGTACGGAATTACTGGTTATTTTCCATTTGTCACATACTCCCCAAGTTAAATAGAATTTCATCCCAAAATTCACTTTTAGGCATCAACTGAAGGAGTCTCCTTGAACAGGTGGGGGTATTTTGTCTTGATCTGATCTTCACATTCCCACGTGTACTGGGGACCGTGACACGAGTTCTAGCGAACTTTTACCAGTTTGATTTGGCTTCTCCTCATCTTTTGAACTTTCCAGTCCATGACTTCAACGGTTCTTCGGTAAATTGAAGTTTTTCATCGACATGAATTTCATCCGCTGGAATGATAACTGTGTCATTCGTCGGGCTTTTCTTCAGATTAGACACATGAAATGTGTCGTGTACATTATTGAGTTCCTCTAGCAGTTTTAATTTGTAAGCCAATGTACCGATCTTTGCCAAAATTTTGAAAGCCCAATGTATCTCGGGTTTAGTTTCCGTGTTTCCCGAATCTGGCTACGCCTTTCCAAGGTGAGACCTTTAGTAACACTTTGTCTCCGACCTGGAAGGATAGTGGTTTGCGTCTCCGACCTGCATAGCTCTTTTGTCTATCTTAGCCCACTTTGATACGCTCACGGATCTTGAATATTTTGTCTGTGGTCTCTTGTACTAGTTCAGGACCAATGAGTTGTCTATCGCCGACTTCCGCCCAGCATAGCGGAGATCGGCGCTTTCGTCCATATAGTGCTTCGAACGGCACCACCTTGATACTGGTGTGATAACTGTTATTGTAGGAAAACTCTACCAACGGTAAATGAATATCCCAGTTTCCGCCTAAATCCATCACACAGCCCTGAAGCATGTCTTCCAACGTTTGGATGGTTCGCTCGCTTTGACCATCAGTTCGTGGGTTAAAAGTTGTGCTTAAATCTAAGCGAGAACTAAAAGAAGGTTGAAATGATTGCCAGATCCGCGATACAATCCGACCATCTCTATCGGAGATTATCGAGATTGGCACTCCATGACGTGCCAAAATTTCCATAAGATACAGTTCAGCTAACTTATATGTACTGTCTTTCTCACGGATGGGTAAGAATGAGCTGATTTGGTTAACCGATCAATGATAACCCAGATCATGTCATGACCTCGAGAGGTCCGGGCTAATTTTGTAATAAAATCCATTAAGATTTGTTCCCACATCCAAACTGTGATTTCAGGTTGCTGCAATAAACCATATGGTTTTTGGTATGCGGCATTTCCCAACATAGGTCACAATATCTCCCTTGAGATTTGGCCACCAATAATACTCTTTTAGATCCTGGTACATTTTATCCGATCCAGGGTGTATCGAGTATTTGGACTTGTGTGCTTCATCCAGCACCAAGTCTCGCAAATGACCATCATAGAAATCCAGATCCTTCCCATCAAATATAGAGTCCCATCCTTGTTCAGTTCTAGTTGTTTTTCTATTCCCCGTAATAATTCCGCTGGAATGTTTTCTGGTTTCAAAGCTTCTTGTTGTGCATCGTTCACATCGAGCCACAAAGTTCATCTGGATCGTCATTTCTAAAGCTCGTACCCGTAAAGTTTGACTAGATCCTTCCTGCTCAAAGCATCTGCTACAACATTTGCATTGCCTGGGTGATACTTGATCTCACAATCATAATCATTCAACAATTCCACCCAACGTCGTTGGCGCATATTTAGTTCCTTTTGGCTGAATATATGTTGAAGACTTTTATGATCCGTGAATATGGTACACTTAGTGCCATATAGATAATGATGCCAGATTATTAGGGCAAATACCACTACGCCTAATTCTAGGTCGTGCGTGGTATAATTCCTTTCGTGAACTTTCAACTTACATGATGCGTACGCGATGACTTTTTCGTGTTGCATGAATACACATCCCAAACCTTGATGTGATGCATCACAGTATACCACAAAATCATCGGTACCGTCTGGGAGTGATAATATCGGCGCCTTACATAATTTTTCTTTTAATATTTGAAAGCCGATTCTTGCTTTTCTCCCCAATCAAACTTTCTGTCCTTTTGCATAAGAGAGGTTAGCGGCTGAGCAACCTTTGGGAAGTTCTTAATAAATCTCCTATAATATCCCGCTAACCCTAGGAATTGCCGTATTTCTTTGGGTGTTCTTGGCGTGGTCCAATTCTTTATAGCCTCGATCTTTGAGGGGTCAACATGTATTACATTCTCGTTCACCATGTGACCGGGAAATTGTACCTCGCGAATCTAAACTTTGCAATTCGAGAACTTGGCATATAATTGCTCAATCTTTAGCAATTCCAGTATAGTCCTCAATTGTTGCTCATGTTCATCCTCGGTTCGCGAGTATATCAATATGTCATCTATAAAAACGATCACAAACTTGTCAAGGTATGGCTTACATACCCAGTTCATCAAATCCATAAATACTGCACTGGCGTTTGTTAGGCCAAAAGGCATAACAAGGAACATGTAATGACTGTAGCGAGTCCTAAACGCCGTCTTGGGAATACTTTCCTCTTGGATTCTTAACTGATGATACCTGGATCTTAAATCAATCTTTGAGTAAAAACTCGACCCTTGCAACTGATCGAATAGATCGTCGATTCTTGGTAATGGGTGCCGGTTCTTGATGGTTAACTTATTCAGTTCTCGGTAATCGATGCACATTCGGAATGTTCCGTCCTTCTTTTTCATAAACAGCACTGGAGCTCGCCAAAGCGAAAAACTCGGTCTTATGAAACCTTTGTCAAGCAACTCTTGCAACTGAGTAGATAATTCCTGCATCTCCAAAGGCACTAGTCGATACGGGGCTTTCGCCAAAGGTGCAGCTCCCGGTACTAAATCAATACATAATTCGACTTGTTGGGGTGGAGGTAGTCCCAGAAAGTCCTCTGGAAGACCTCGGGATATTCCCTTACTACTGGTATATCCTCCACTTGTGCTCCTCGGCCTTTTTATCCATCACATGGGCAAGAAAGGTGATGCATCCTTTCCTCAAACATTTTTAAGCTTTCATGCAGTTTATAATTCATAGTGGCGTGTCATGCTTCTGACTGTGAATCATCAAATGTTCTCCGTTGGGTAGGGGGATGCGAATGATTTTCTCGTGACACATGACTTCGGCTAGATTATTGGATAGCCAATCCATACCAATGACGACATCGAAACTACCCAGTTGAACCGGTGATAAATCTATGTCGAACTTCTGTTCACCCAATTCTAAGGTACATTTCTTTATAATTTCCCCCAGATCTACCAATATCCCATTAGCTAGCTCAACCAAGTATGGAAAATCTAATTTACTCGACTCTACCCCAAGTATATCTCTAAATTCTTTAGAAATAAAACTAAAATCTGCTCCGGTATCAAAAAGAATGGATGCAAAGTGATTGTTGATAGGGAACGTACCGGTGACCACATTCGGGTCCTGGCGAGCAGCCTTAGCTCCAATCACGAACGCTCTTCCCCAAGCTTGGTTTTCTTTGGGGCATCTTTCTTGAAATGCTCTTTGTCTCCACATCCGAAACAACCTTGATCTCTAGCATTTGTTCCCCGGCATGCATCGGTGCGATGTCCAAACCTACCACATTTGCCAAACTTGGGGCCGCGGCATTCCGCGTAGTGGTGAAAAGGGCATTTGGGGCATTTTTGTGCACCCCCAGTATAAGATTTCTTAGTAGCGGAGTTTGTGGTAGTGGTAACATATACTTTTGTTTCTCTGAGTCTCTCGTGGCTTGCTTGTTGTTACTGTTATTATTACCTCGAGAGACTTTCTTGAAATGGGAGATTTTTCTTTTATTGGAGTCCGTATTCTCCTAGGTAGTTTCCTTCTTGCTCACACCACACTTTAGGTAACCTCCCCTGACGTACAGCCTCCTTAGTAAGGCTGACAGCTAGATCAATTGCTTCCCCAATTTCAGTGGGTTTCAAAGAGGTAATCAGACTTATATTTTCGAGGGCAAGTCCCCAATTAAATTCGGGCTCCACTAAGTATGGCACCACTCGAGACAAGTCATGGAATGGCTGCGTGTACCCATCAATATATGAACCAATCATCTTTAAATTCGAGAACTCCGTCTCCAACTTCTGAATTTTTTATCTTAAGCAATACTTCTTTCTCATCATTTCTTTAAGTTCCTCCCAGGTCAGGGTGTATGCAGCATCATCACCCTTATTTTGGACCTGGAGGTTCCACCATGATAAAGCTCCATCCACGAAGAGTCCAGTAACATAAGTGACTCTTTGTTCAGCAGGGCACTTGCTCATCCGAATGACCGAGTCAATCTTCTCAGTCCAACGTACGAAGGCTACAGCACCTCTGGTACCGTCATAATTCAAAGGTTTGCAGTCTACAAACTGCTTGTAAGTGCAACCAGTTGCAGGGTTGCCTCTTGTTGAATCTCCGGTTCCACCACTATTTTCGGAGCGGCTAGCTTCCTACTACGCAGTTGCCTGAGAAATGCGTTCATCTAACTCCGTTGTGTTGTCGGTAGTTTATTATTGTTGGAACTCCTTCGGCGGGGCGGCATCGTCTTCTAGTAAAAAAATATCGCTCACAATTAGCCGATTATTTTAATAATAAATCCATATTTATTATTATTATTATTATTATTATTTATTATTATTATTCCTTTATTATATATTTATTTTTTTATCAAACAAATATGTATAAGCATATCCGGTATATAATAAGTAAGAAAATATATGTATATGCCATACGTACACCCATCGTCATCATAAACACATAACTCATCGCATAAATAGTCGCCATATCACAAGATCAATCATAGTATCACCACGACACAATACATCAACCGTAATATCACCACATCATGACACTATCAACCATAACATAAAAGAGATACAATGTGAAATAAAGAAAATACACTTTATACAATGACAACTTGTTATATTTTGTTTGTGAAGATCAAGAGGACTTAGGGATACATAACCCTAGTCAATACAAGTTTTACATTACAATTGTAAGATTTCCTTCTACATTGCTTCTTCATGTCTTTAAGTTGTCTTCCAAAAGTCGGGATCTTCATAGCTGAATCTTCATGAGCTAGGTCATCAAAAGTAACTCTGATCCCCAAAATATAATCACAAACATACTACTGCAGTGGTGGGGGTGGTGGAGACGGTGATCGGTGGAGCATACCGTGATGGTAAGCCACCTCCTCCTCTAGGCCAGAAATACGCCTAGTGGCATCAGTCTAAAACTGCTCTAACTCTTGCTCTAGGCCAGAAATACGCCTCAGATGGCCATGACGAGTGGTGAAATGGATAGTAGAAGGGTGGGGTTGATGGTGGTGATAGTGGTAGTGGTGGCGGTGATGGTGGTGGGTATGATGGTGGGGTGGTAGTTTGCGATGATGGTAATGGGGGTATGGCTCTTGCAGCGGCATGAGCAGTACGCTGGGTCTCTAGCTCCCAGATCCTTCGAAAGATCAAGGAGAGCTGAAGGTCATGCGAAGTTACTCTTTCCACCACAGGAATTGGAGGAAGTGTGAGGGATGGTAGGGGTTAGAGGGGCTCATGCCCGGTAGGGGTATCGGGGTAGACATACCTGTAGTAGGTGATATGGGGCGTGTGGCATACATGGGTGCTGGTCCAGCTGAGAAAGAAGGTCCAACCATGTGGGAGGGTCCAGCTGCAAATGGGTCGTAAACGGGATGATAAGTGGACCTCCCAGAGAAAAATGGGGGTAGCTACTCAGGGGCACGTGGAGTACCGCTCAGTGAGTAGTGTCGTGCAGGTCAAGAATAAGGAGCGGGTCCAGTATATGGAACGGGTCCATGGGTAGGGGTACTAGCAGGAAATGAGCTAACACGGGGCGGTGAGGCTACAGGGGGTGAGTGCATCGGTATTGTAGTGAACCGGGGAAAAACATTTTATTAAAGTTTGGTCTACAATCACCATGGGCTCACACATGAAAACAATGTTTTTAATATAACATAAATGTTTTCGAAACTATGACAAAATAACAAAAAGGTTTTCATTATGTCATGATAACATAAGGATCTATCACACGAGCTCAACTATAAGTAATGAGCAAGGACCAATACATGATTAGTCTATAACGGATAGAAACGGAACGCTAAGATTACACGTGAAAACAAAAGAAAACAAGTCTTGCATGAGAGGTAGTGATTAATATAAAATATATCATAAGTAATAATAAATTACTATGTATATATATGCATTGTACGGATTATTTGAGGGCAAGCATGCGATAGTACACTTGGTCATACCTCTTGTTGTGGTTCCTCCAGTCATTGATCTGGATGATGATAATGACATACTACTGTTTCATCTCGACCATATGGAGGATGAACTCGGAGACGACAAGGTCTTCGATGAGATTGCTATACTTGAGATACCATCCCCGTCATTTGAGTCGTTGACATCTCGTCATCTTCAGCTGCCACCCATAGTGAGCATATGGCAGACGATACCTCTTCTACCGCTCCAAATTCACCCGTACTAATGCACTCACCCCCTACAGCCTCACCGGCCCGTGTTAGCTCATTTCCTGCAAGTACCCCTACCCATGGACCCATTCCATATACTGGACCCGCTCCCTATTCGGGACCTGCATGACACTATTCACTGAGCGGTACCCCACGTGCCCCTGAGCAGCTACCCCCTTTTCCTCTGGGAGGTCCACTTATAATCCCATTTACAACCCATTTGCAGCTTGACCCTCCCACATGGCTTGACCTTCTTTCTCAGCTGGACCACCACCAATATATGCTACACACCCCATACCACCTACTGCAGGTATGTCTACCTCGATACCCCCACCGAGCATGAGCCTCTCTGACCCCTACCATCCCTCACACTTTACTCCTATTCCTGAGGAGGAAAGAGTGACTTCGCATGACCATCAGCTCTCCTTGATCTTTCGAAGGATCTGGGAGCTAGAGACCCAGCGTACTGCTTATGTCGCTGCTAGAGCCACACCCCCATTACCAACATCGCCACTTTTTAATATTATAACTTTGACCCGTCATTTAGTCTGTCAAACGTGATCTTTAGGAGGTGCCCTTAATAGGGACTAACACCTACCTTATTACGATCACTTAGCCATGTTTGTTACGAACAATGGCTGGAACATAATGGTCTTAACCGAAAGTCAAGGCGGTTTCCGTAAAACGCTTGACTTTTGGCTATAAGAGCCTATACACAAAAATGCAAGAGAAAGGAACACTTACAAGTGATTCCTAGTATGCAATAGAACTAAGTTGGATGCCCGTTTCAGTTAGGAACTTCCAGAGATTTTTAAATCCTCACCCCCTTAAAAGAAATCTCGTCCTCGAGATTTTTATTAAAAAACGTGGGGGGTACTTTTATCGCATATTGGACTCAACCTCCCATGTATACTCGGGACTTCTAAGGGCATCCCACTTAACCTTTACTATAGGTATCAATTTCCTTTAGAGCTTCTTAATCTGTCAATCCTCGATCGAAATTGGTTTCTCAGCGAACCTCAGGTTTTCCTCAATTTGCACATCATGATGTAACATTGCTAGCAACTCATCGGCTAGACATTTCATAAGGTTGTTGATGTCAAACACATCATGAATTCCATAAAGCTACTCGGGCAGCTTAAGCTTATAAGCTATAGTGCCGACACTTCGGTTATCTCGAATGGTCCTATATATCTTGGGCTTAGCTTACCCTTCTTTCCAAATCTCATTACACCTTTCCAAGGTGATACTTTTAGCATGACTTGTCCCCTATTTGGAACTTAAGAGGTTTACGCCTTTGTCAGCATAGCTCTTCTGCCTGTCACGGGTAGCCTTGAGACGATCACGGATTTGCATAATCTTACCCATGGTCTCCAGGGCAATCTCCGGTCCTCATAGTTGGGATTCCCCAACTTCTGCCCAACACACAGGCGTTCGACATTTTCTCCCATATAAGGCCTCATAAGGAGCAGTCTTGATGCTCGTATGATAACTATTATTATAGGCGAATTCTATTAGGGGTAAGTGGTCATCCCAACTTCCACCTAGATCAATCACACATGCTCTAAGCATGTCTTCCAAAGTCTGAATAGTACACTCACTTTGTCCATCCATCTGCGGGTGGTAAGCCGCACTAACATTTAATCTTGTGCCTAAAGATTGTTGGAAACTCTTCCAAAAATTAGATGTATATCTAATATCTCTATCAGATACAATAGATACCGGCACATCGTGTAGGGACACAATCTTGTCCACATACAACTTAGCTAATTTGTCGGAATTATACGTTTCTTTAGTTGGCAAATAATGTGCTGACTTAGTCAGCCTATCTATAATGACCCAAATCGTGTCATTACCACCTTTGGTCTTTGGTAACTTGGTAATCAAGTCAATAGTTACCATTTCCCATTTCCAAGTGGGAATCTCAAGTTGTTGTAGAAGTCCTGACGGATTCTGATGTTTAGCTTTAACTTGCGAACACGTCAGACACTTAGCTACATAAGTGGCTATGGATTTCTTTAAACCCATCCACCAATAATTCCTTTTTAGATCCTGATACATCTTGTCACCACCCGGGTGAACTGAGTATCTTGAATTATGTGCTTCTTGGGGATTATATCTTTAAGTCCTCCAGGGATTGGAACCCAGATTCTTTCATTAAATCTAAGGATTCCATCCTTTCCAGGCGTTAATTGATCAAAAGTTCCGCCTAATCCCTCATTAGGAATATTAGCCTCTAACAGGGCTTGCTTTTGTGCATCTAATAGCTTCTCATTCAAGCTACTTCTGAGCTCAATGTTGTTGGCATTAATCTTAATGGGCTTAACCCTTTCCTTGCGACTCAAGGCGTCAGCAACGACATTTGCCTTGCTGGGATGATAGCGAATTTCACAATCATAATCGTTAAGTGTTTCCATCCAACGCCTTGTCGCATGTTCAAATCCTTCTGATTAAACAGATGTTGGAGGCTCTTATGGTCAGTGTATTAATACACTTTGTGCCATATAAGTAATGTCTCCACAATTTAAGTGCAAATACAATGGAACCCATTTCCAAATCATGGGTGGTGTAATTCCTTTCGTGCACCTTTAATTGTCGTGATGCATAAGCAATCACTTTGCCTTTTTGCATTAGCACACATCCCATGCCAGTGTGCGAGGCATCACAGTAAACTACAAAATCATCAATACCCTCAGATAGAGATAACACAGGAGGATTGCTCAACTTGTGTTTTAGAATCTCAAAAGATTCTTGTTGTTTTGGACCGCAGTCAAACTTGCCATTCTTAGGAGTGGCTATCCTCGAAACTTTCTCAATGAACCTCCTATAATATCCAGCCAATCCTAAGAAGCTACGAATCTCTGATGGTGTTTTGGGTATTTACCAATTCATTATGGCTTCTATCTTGGCGGGATCTACTTGGATACCACGCTTACTTACAACATGTCTAAGAAATTGGACTTCTAAAAGCAAAATTCACACTTTGAAAATTTATCTTAAAGCTTCTCTTGTCTTAGCAGTTCAAGGATGCACCGAAGGTGTATCTCATGATCAACTTGATTTTGAGAATAGATAAGTATGTCGTCTTTGAAGACAATGACAAACTTATCCAAATCCGGTTTGCAGACTCTATTCATGAGATCCATGAATGTTGCAGGTGCATTTATGAGCCCAAAAGGCATCACCAAGAATTCGTAATAACTATATCGGGTCCTAAAGGTAGTCTTAAGAACATCCACGTTCCTAACCTTCAACTGATGATATCCAGATCTCAAATCGATCTTAGAGAAATAGCTAGCACCTTGAAGTTGATTGAATAAGTCGTTGATCCTAGGTAAAAGATAATGATTCTTGATTGTTAACTTATTTAGCTCACGGTAATCAATGCAAATCCACATTGAGCCATCCTTTTTCTTAACAAAAAGAATTGGAGCTCCCTAAGGTGAGGAACTAGGCTGAATAAAGCTTTTCTCTGAAAGCTCATCTAATTGAATTCTCAATTCTTTCATTTCCGTCGGTGCTAACCGATATGGAGCTCTAGCAACAGGTGTTGATCCTGGTTAGATATCAATTCTAAACTCTCCTTGCCTATCTGAAGGTAGGCTTGGTAATTCTTCAGGAAAGACATTAGAATACTCCGAAATAACTGGGAGCTTTTCAATATTTGGTTTAGGCTCGTTGATAGTTACATGTGCCATGTAAATGACACAACCTCTCCCCAAACACTTAGATGCCTTAAATAACGACACCTTGTCTAGCAATCCGTAGTGTGAATCTCCAGGGATGGTGATCGTTTCACCAGATGGGGTTTTAATCTCTATGAGTTTCTTATCGCATGCAATGCGGGCTTGTTATGGGATAACCAATCCAAGCCTAAAACTACATCGAACCCCGCTAATTTCATTGGCAAAAGAGAGTTAGGGATAGATTGATTCTTAATGGATATAACACATCCATCAAGAATGGAAGATGTTGTTTCTAAAGTTCCATCAGCAAGTTCAACTTCATAGGTTAAGTCTAGAGTTCTTATGGGCAAGTTTAATAGTTTACTAAACTTATGGTAACAAAAGATTTATCTGCACGCGAATCAAAAAGAATTCTAACATATACATCATTGATGAGGAATGTACCTGTTATGACGTTATTGTCATTAACGGCCTCCCTGGCATTCATCTAGAAGGCACGAGCATTCCCTTTCTTAGCCTCTCTAGGCTTTGCATCAGTATTTCTGGGGTTCTTAGAGCAGTTAGGCTTAATATGCCCCTTTTAGTTATAACCGTAGCAGACGGCATTCTTAAGATCCTTGCACTCCAGGGTTTATACCCCTTTTTTCTTACAGATACCACAAGGTTTAGTCTGTGGATTAAGACTACATTGTCCCCAATGCCTATAGTTACAGTTCTTGCATAGAGGTTTATCATTAGATGGGTGCTGGTTCTTCTTTAACCTAAAATTCCCTTTATTTTTGAACTTTTGGGAGTTATCCCCCTCCCGTTTCCTTTTTTCGCCAGTTTTAGTCCTAGCTGACTTTTGCCTTACTAAATCTAAGGTAAGGGAGAGAGATAGGTCAACAGCAAACCTGTAGGAACTAGGGTGAGGAGCCTTTACCATGCCCTTTATCTCAGGCTTTAACCCATGAATGAAACGTGCAATGAGTTTGGGTGTGGGAGTAAATAAATAGGAAACTAATCTAGAAATGGAATTGAAGTCAGAAACATACTTCCGACAGTCTAGGTTCTTCATGTAAGAGTCAGAAATTCTGACTCTATCTTCTCCATCTCATGAGGTGGAAAGTATGTCTCTTTGACTAAATCAACAAACTTAGACCATTCTAAGTTGTACAGGTGTACCTTACCTGTTGATTGGACCATAGCTTCCACCAAATCAGGGTGACCGCTGATATCTACTATTGTTTCCATTTCATCAAGCCATTTCAAGGCTTCTAATGCTCCTTTTTCCCCATTAAAATCTTGTGGCTTGCAGGAGACGAAATATTTGTAGGTGCATCCGTCTTTAGAAGAACGATACCTATAAGCAAATTCTAATTTCTTTGGTTCAATCTTCGCATTTGAAGAGTGAACTGAGCTCTCCTTACGAGCTGAGGATGGTGGAATTGATAAAGGTCTTGAACGAGTAGTGCTCATTTATTTAAATTTCTCCAGGCTTTTCCCACAGCTGCATCAATGCTAGCTTCAAAATATCGTTATTAATGGCTATGTTTTCGGCGTTGTTAGAGTTAATCTCTCGGTGGCTACTTTGTGCCTCTTCCGAGTTTGCCATTTCTGAAGTTTTGGTTCTAAATACCAAATAAAACTTCTCTTAGCCATGGTATTAATAACCATATTCGCTTTAAACATTGGATGTGCAAATCCATCGCCTAATCAAACTAGTATGAATTTAATCACAACTCTTAGGCTTATCATATATATATTTGGCCTAGGTCTCAAAAAGGACCCTCAGAGGCAAATTACAATTTGGACGTAGTCCATATATTATTATACAGTGGATCGTAATGTCACAACTGTCATTGTCATTTAGACAATTATAAATAGCTCATAGGCTTGTCATGAAGGACATTAAAACATGGCTCATTGGCCTGCCCCAATTTGGACATAAAATACGGCACACAGGCCTATCACTAATGTAAATATAATATGCCACGTTGGCCTGTCACTAACGGATAAATTACGGCACATTGGCCTATCACCATTGGACAAATTACGTCACCTTGGCCTGTCAATTGTCATCATATTGATAACATTAGCCGAGATCATATTGATCACATAGGCTATAGGTTTTTAGGACATAGTCCATTACCTAGATGGCTAGTGTGGTTCCTTAAGTCACACTAATAGGAGTATGAACATTCCTTAATGGTAACATAAGAGTACCTTAATGGTTGATTAATGGTCCCGGTCACATTGACCTTAACGACTTGGAGGCTTGAACCTATTCCACCACTTCAAGATAGAAGGATAACTTCCTTTAACTATCATGATAGAAGGCCATCTTATCCTTAACTATCATTTCTTGGCCAAATATTGGTCTGTGCCACTTGGCTAATCAAATCCAATAAGGTCTTTTGGAATTATATAGCAGAGCATAAACTTCGAGTAAAATTGAGACGTTCGCTTGAGAGGATGAATACATATATATAATTCCAAAATACTTCATTAAAAGCCCATAGAAATTACAAAACTAGAAATAAATGGAACAAACTGTCCATGCAAGGACTAAAGAAATAAAAAGTCCACGCAGGGACTAAGAAATAACAATGTCCTCGCAGGGACTAACATATATTATTAGAAGGGACCTCACTCGTCCTTCTTTCCCTTAACCAATTTGGAGAGTATCTTGAAGAACTTATTTGTCTTCTTCTCTGTTTCTCCGCTTGTTTTGCATTTCTTTCATTCGTTCCAAGGCCTCGTTCATGGCCTCAAGTGGCGGTGGAGGTTGTGGTTGTGGCATAACAGGATACTTGTACCCATAACTTGGATATCCAGTAGGTGGATAAGAAGCTGGGAAAGGAGACGGGTAAAGTGCGTTATGCATGACTGCTTGCATATAAGGGTCATGCGATAGTGCCTGGTAATCAACTGGTGTAAACGGATTAAAAGGATCATATCCAGATGTGTCTGGATATGTAGGGATAGGGTTATTATAACCCGATGGTTGTGGTTGAACCACTGGTGTTGGTGTCGGTTCCACCACAGGTGAAACATTAGAGGGTCCACCCATTTGTGGGTCCTCGTGGATGATTGGGTTATTTTTGGGTAACGGTGGCAGCGAACCCAACTGTTGACCTGCACATACCGGCATGCGCGCTCCTCGTTTCCTCCTTGGTGGCTCAGGTGGCGGTTGAGGTTGTTCCACCACTTCCAAGTGAACTTCTTGTATAGGAGGTGTTGGGGAGTGATGTGAAGGAGTGTTAGCAAAAGTAAATTGGTTTCAATATTGGTCTCATTCATTAGGACCTTGGTATGGCGATCTGTTGTAAGAGTTCGGATCCCTAGATATCTCGATGGGAGGGGTGTGTGATCCTGACGGTGGCATCTCCGAATTGGAGTCCTCGTCCATTGGGTTGGGTTGGTCCAACTGATTTTGGTCGGCTGGGGGTGTGTTAAAGTAATGGCTTGGGTTAAACTCATCATGATATTAATGATGAGAGTGATGAGAGTGGTGTGATTGATGTGAATGATAGAGTGGTATGAACTTTGGGTGTTGGTAGGTGAATGTCGTGATAGGGGCCAGGAATCCCCCGAATCCTCATAGGGGTTTGAGTGATGGAGTTGAGAAGGGATATGTGCTGATGGTCCTCCCCTCATTGGTCCTTTACCTCTTCCTCGTACCCTTGGCGGCATTTTCCTTTTAAAAATCAAATCAAAACAATACTAATAACTTATTAATGAAATGAGTAATCCTAGGTTAAAGCCTAGACTCGAAGTCTAAGGAATGTGCTTGTGTAAGTTTGAGATTAAACACAAGAAGGCTAGTGTTAATTCTCTCAAACGTTGGCTCTGATACCAACCTGTCACACCCTGGCTTTCACAGCCAATCCAAACACCGGTGGGCCTGGGTGGGGAATATCGTGACATAAGTTGATATCATGATAGTCAGTTAAACATAGCACACCGGAAGTTTTGGAGTAAAATTACTATTACAAACCAAATGTTCCAAATACAAAATAATATATACAGGCAGCTCGTAATAGAAGATCCACAGGCGGATCATAAAATGTACAATAGTGTATAACAAACTTTGGGCCGATCTAGGATTTGCAAGATCCGCTTATCACTACCAAGCAGCTTCCAGCCTATTTTCGTATTGTACCTGCAAGCTTAGGCTTTTGAAAATACGTCAACTTTCTATGGTAAATATACCCAACTGACTCATTCTGAAAACATTTTTAAAATGTGTTAAGTGCACATTGGCACAAAATCTTTTATAACTTGGGAATGTCAGCCTTGTATCCTTGTTAACAGATTCACATGTTTGTCCATACATACAGGGCCCGGTATGGAGACCGTGACATGAATAACGTACTCAACACTTAAGAACTCTTATCCCCAACCTTGTGGATAAAGTTTTTAGCATGAGCGCTTCCCGGGTGTATGCCTACACCCCGCGCTTAGGTCGTGGTCATTATCTAATGTAATGAGCCGAGGATATCCGGACACGGTAGTTAACCCCCGATATTTAAGTTATCAAACAAAACTGATTAAAACAGAATATGTGGATTTGCTAGCCACAATCTGGCATTCGATTGATCCCATTTCCAACAAAGCGGTAATAGTTTACCGTAACCCAAGTTCGTATAGGGGAAATGTGTCGAGAATATTTACCTGAGCTAGTCTTCATTTAAATGCAAGATTTAATAACTTAGCCGTACACAAAATTGTGACATCCCGGTTTTTCGGATAACTTAAACGCAATACTTGTCGAATAAATTATATGCTACGTATTAAACGTGTACGAGTTAGTGAATACGTGATGTGCGATTATGTGATTGTTTTAGTTATAAAATAATTATGGTAAATATGTACACGAACCGAACCGAATCACGACACGAACCAAACCTTAAACTCCTTGTGACTCTAGGAGTGAACCGAGTTCAAGCCCAAACCGCAAACCCATTGTGTGCAAACCCGAACCGCAAACCCATTGTGTGCAACCCAAACCTTAAACCACAAGTCTTCGGCCGCAAGATCAAACCCAAACCGAACCAACCCAAGTCCTCGGCCACGAGATCAAACCCAAACCGTGACCCTTATCTCTCTTTGCGCTATATATACAAACCCACATGCATGCTTCATTCACAACATAAAACCCTAATAGCTAACAGCCGTCGGCAGCCAACCTTTCATCCTCTTCGACCGCAAACAGCCTTACTCTCGTCCCTTTTGATCGCGAGCAGCCTCCCCTTTCAGTCCCTTTCAGCCTCGGTCGCAACAGCAGAACTGCTCATCTCATTCGGTCGTGATCTTGCTTGAACAGCCGAATCATTCTTGTCCAAGTCTCGGCTTATTTAGCTTGTTATTAAAGGTTAGGATTTATCTTTTGATTACAAGATCATGTTCGGATATATGTGCTTGAATGAAGTGATTGGTTTGTTTTCGCAATATATGTGTTTGAATGTAATCGGCTGATTGATCATTGTTTACATGCATGATTGTTTTCGGAACTTATAAGTTTGCAAGTATGTTTTGTTTATAAAAAACTAGAGGTAGGATTAGGGTTTGCATGGATGTGATATTTGTATTGATCTATGATTAGAAAATCAGTTCTTGATCGCCTAGGTTAATTATATTGACGGTTTAGGCGAGTTAATGGTAATAATATGCTGAAACAGGTTGCTGAGTAATAGTTACGCCGACTTCATCTGGCTGTAACTCGGTCATTAGTTGTCGAAAAACGGATTTTCTGATGTCTAGAACGTAGAGATTTGAATAACGAATCTAATGGCGCTGGATTCATATTTTTCTGAAGTCATTTGATATTTTTAAATGGCCAAATAAGTTCAGTAACTAAAGCTGTGAAAATCCTGAAATTTTGTTAGTTGTTTATCGAGTTGGATTTTATAATCAGTAGGGAGTCGGGTCATGAATTTTGTACAGCAACTAGGTATGGAAATTTCCAGGCAACTCCAACTGTAATTTTGTTAATTGGACGATCAGTGATTTTTAAATACATTCTTCCGTGGACTGCAGTCAGAAAGCGACGAATCTGACTGCAGCCTAGTATATTAATATTTATGGTTATTTGGTAAAGATTTAGGACTTGGAAAATTTATATAAATTTCTACAGTATAAATGTCACCTGCTGTAAAATAATTGGAATTTTTGGAACGTTGGAACTATTTTATAAAAATCCTAGAAAACAGCTGAATTATGAGTATTAAGCTGAAATTTGATAACTTGTGATTGTGTGCACTAAAGTGTTGCATGGATTGGATTATGTTATGATAAATTGTTTTGATCACATGAGGATACTTGCATGCATGTTTGAATGTTAGGTATGTTGTTTGTGTGTATTACTTTGTGCGTAAATTAAGTGTAGAATTTGTATTGGTGTGTTCACACACTGACTTGAAATCAATTGGTTTGTTAGGACGCAATTAGCGGTCCCATCCCTTACAATTTCTTTGCTTCACTAACCGAGCAACTAAAGGTGAGTTCACGGCCCCTAACTTTATCCGGTTTTTAAACAACAGGGGGAGAAACATGTATACACTCTTCAAACTCAATCTCTTTACGTTATACGAAATTAACGCCACATAACTATTCGGTAACTAAGTTGATGTTAATGTAATGTTATGGTCACTAAGTAGCTATATCACTTAAGTCCTTGTCAATCTCTCTGATCGTTAGTATTGGGTTTTAATAGCGGGGGAATTATAGTAGTACTACTGGGCCCGACAAGCCCCATCCGAGCTAGTCGCGCTAGCCGACGGGTATGGTCAACGGGTGAATAATTTGGCCTAACTTCGCCATGGTCAGTGATAGGCCTGGCAACACGGAGGCACAACAGTCAGCTTCGATCGCGAACTCTTACGTGACATGACTTTAGGCTAGCTACCTATATATGTTAACATTGAACTTAATTACGAAACAACTATATTATCCCGGGTTGAGGATAATGGAAACAACAACTATATTATCCCGGGTTGAGGATAATGGAAACAACAACTTATTATTCCGGGTTTGGAATAATGGAACCAACATCATTATTATTCCGGGTTTGGAATAATGGAACTAAATCGTTATCCCGGGTTAGGGATAACGGGGGAAACAAACTCATAACCGAACAAACGAATTTATGAAAACCTGTGAACTCACTCATCTTTAATGTTGACACTTGTTTCTTTACATGTTTCTCAGGACGCTAGGAGCTCTAGGTGCAGTCACATGCATTGAACAAGACATCTTTTATCGAGTCTCATTTACAAATATTGTTTTGGGTTTTCATTTGTTTTGGCGTTTGTGTTGGCGCCCGCTTCACTACTTATTTTATGCTTCCGCTCAACTTTAAGAACTAATGCTTCCGCTAAATATTGGTAACTAATTAAGACAATATAAAATCTACGACAAATGATTTTTGAAAACGTATAATCAAATCATATAGAGTCGTTCGACGTACTAGTGTTTCAGATTCTGGTTTGTTCACACGCCTCGCGGTAAAACTCTGCAAGTGGAAATTGAGGGTGTGACAAAAATTAACTAAGTGAAGATAGCATTTACCGGAAGGCTCTAGTCTGGATTATGGCATAAGCTAACCAATTAAATGCTAATCGACTAGCGTACATGATCAATAACGGTAAAATATGCTAGATAAACCGATGACCTGATAGAATGTAGTTTAAATCCAACAAGTACCTTGACTTGTATAATATGGGTAAATTATAAACATTCTGGATTTTAAGACTTAAATGACAAGGTTAAACCCGTTTCGGTTAATTTCCGTAAACTATTTACATATACTTAACCGTACGCATATCAGCGATATTGGGTAACCGGATAAGTCATGGATAAGTTTAATGTACCATTATACTTTAAATAAGTTGTAATATCAGTAGGATATCAGCTTTCATGCCCTTAAGGTTTTAAAATGAAACCATGCCTCATAAGGGCATTTTGGTAATTTCATATCGTATAAAAGGAACTTGAATATATTTTAGTGTTATGATGATAAGTATTCTGGAAAAATATTTAATTTATGATATAATATGAGTAGGAACATGATAGTATGTGTAATTTATCATTTATGACCAAACTATGCATCAAAAGGGCATTTTGGTCATTTTACACATAGTTTTATATATTATTTGGGATTCTGAGTTTATATCATGTACCTACTAAAATATTTTAGATAAGTTTTAAAATCAGTAGATAACACGTCTTGGTTGGTAAATATGGTTTAAGACCATACTATACGCCGAAATGACGATTATGTCGTAAAATGACAATTTGTGCATGTTTAATGAAAACTTATGGTCAAACCAGGTTTATATGCTTTTGATATGTTATTTAATATAACATATCAGTAGGTAAAATATTTGATATGAAAAAGTTTGATTAAAACCGTTTTCTGAGCCACAAGGGCGTTATGGTCATTTATCGACATAATACAAGGACTTGTTCATAAAATCAATTTATAATCTGATTTGACATCCCAAATAAACCTACTTATGATATTTACATTAATAGGTAATTCATTTTCAAGTTCAAAATTGTTTAAACATTATTTTACATAAAAAAGGCATTTTTGTCAAAATGGCATAATTATGGAACTTGTGCATAAACTCAAATTCTGATTATGATCTTGTAATATAACCTCAGGGGGTTATACTACATTATATTATGATCATAATACAACCTTAGATCAGTAGCTAACTAATCTAAATCGGATCAGAATCAAAAGTCAAAGCAGAAGTCAAACTTCACGACTTTCGGTTACGAACCGACCTTAGAACTAACATTGACGAGCCGAACATGTTCTTACATATTCTAATAATTATTACCAACTTGTTTAAGTGTTAAAACATGATTCATAATATATATAAGCTCAGATTATAACATTTCCTAAAAATGGTCTGTTTGACTTTTTAATTTTGTAACTTTGACCAGTCAATTGGTCTAGTAAACGTGATCTTTAGGAGGTGCCCTTAATAGGGACTAACACCTACCTTATTACGATCACTTAGCCATGTTCGTTACGAACAATGGCTGGACCATAATGGTCTTAACCAAAAGTCAAGGCATTTTTCCGTAAAACGCTTGACTTTAGGCTATAAAACCCTATAAACGAAAATGCAAGAGAAAGGAACACTTACAAGTGATTCCTAGGATGCAATAGAACTAAGTTGGATGCTTCTTTAAGTTAGGAACTTCCAGAGGAAGGAGAAAGGTGCAAGTTCAAATGGTGAAGCATTGTACCTATTTATAGTTGGAGAGCTTGAAGGAGGTGATGTCAGGTGTTAAGGGGTGTTAGAGGGAGCATACAAGTGTCCTAAAACGTGGCATAGCTGCTTGGAAGTCCCTTGCTTCGAATCGGTTTTTGGCAACATGTGTGCAAGCCAAGCAAAAATTCTACAGACACAGGCCCCTCGCACCCCGCGAGAGGCCAGGCCCATGCCTCTCGCGCCCCGCGAGCGCCCCATGGCCAGTTTCAAAGTTTGTCATGTTTAGTCCCTCAACTTATGAAACCTCCTAAAACACCTTTATAGCATATTTAGCCCTCTGTAACCAATATTTGGCGTACCCGGGAGTATGCCCGGACATTGTCGAGCTCTTGGTTCGTTAAAAGGTCACTCAGAGGTATAAATTAACATGTTGACACTTTTAACCTCTCCATTATCCAGCTTTTACATATTTACAGAATTAACCTCTCTCGTCCAACAAGTGGCACGTATGAGAGTTAAGACTTCGTAAAGGATCACTCAGAGGCTCATTATAAGCATGTTGACTCCAATGTCACTCAGAGGATGGGCATGTTGACATAATGGTCACTCAGAGGCAAAGTTTAAGCATGTTGACACAACGGTCAATCAGAGGCTCATGTTTAAGCATGTTGACACAACAGTCACTCAGAGGCTCGGTTTATGCATGTTGACATCAGAAGGTCACTTAGAGGCTTCATTTAAGCATGTTGACACCTTTATTCATTATTTGTCCATAATGAAATTATTATAAAAGTAATGGCACATGTCACTATACTATTGGACAGGATTTTTTTTACGAGGTCTTACATCCTCACCCCCTTAAAAGAAATCTCGTCCTCGAGATTCTTATTCAAAAAGGTGGGCGGTACTATTGTCGCATAGTGGACTCAACCTCCCATGTATACTCGGGACCTCTAAGGGCATCCCACTTAACCTTTACTATAGGTATCAATTTCCTTTGGAGCTTCTTAACCTGTCGATCCTCGATCGAAATTGGTTTCTCAACAAACCTCAGTTTTCATCAATTTGCACATCATGATGTGACATTGCTAGTGACTCATCAGCTACATATTTCTTAAGGTTACTGATGTGAAACACATCATGAATTCCACTATGCTCCTCGGGTAGCTTAAGCTTATAAGCTACAGTGCTGACACATTCGATTATCTCTAATGGCCTATATATCTTAGGCTTAGCTTGCCCTTCTTTCTAAATCTCATTACACCTTTCCAAGGTGATACTTTTAGCATGACTTTTTCCCCTATTTGGAACTTAAGAGGTTTACGCCTCTTGTCAGCATATCTCTTATGCCTGTCATGGGCAGCCTTGAGACGATCATGGATTTGCATAATCTTACCCGTGGTCTCTAGGGCAATCTCCGGTCCTCATAGTTGGGATTCCCCAACTTCTGCCCAACACACTGGCGTTCGACATTTTCTCCCTTACAGGGCCTCATAAGGAACAGCCTTGATGCTCGTATGATAACTATTATTATAGGAGAATTCTATTAGGGGTAATTGGTCATCCCAACTTCCACCTAGATCAATCACACATGCTCTAAGCATGTCTTCCAAAGTCTGAATAGTACACTCACTTTTTCCATCCATCTGCAGGTGGTAAGCCATACTAAAATTTAATCTTGTGCCTAAAGATTGTTGGAAACTCTTCCAAAAGTGAGATGTATATCTAGTATCTCTATCAGATACAATAGATATCGGCACACCATGTAGGGACAAAATCTTGTCCACATACAACTTAGCCAATTGTCAGAATTATACGTTTCTTTAATTGGCAAGAAAGGCGCAAACTTGGTCAGCCTATCTACAATGACCCAAATCGTGTCATTACCACATTTGGTCTTTCGTTACTTGGTAATCAAGTCCATAGTTACTATTTCCCATTTCCAAGTGGGAATCTCAAGTTGTTGTAGAAGTCCTGATGGTTTCTGATGTTCGGCTTTAACTTGCGAACACGTCAGACACTTAGCTACATAAGTGGCTATGGATTTCTTCAATACCATCCACCAATAATTCCTTTTTAGATCCTGATACATCTTGTCACCACCCGGGTGAACTGAGTATCTTGAATTATGTGCTTCTTGGAGGATAAGATCTCTAAGTCCTCAAAGATTGGAACCCAGATTCATCATTAAATCTACAGATTCCATCCTTTCCAGGCGTTAATTGATGAACAGTTCTGCCTAGTCCCTCATTAGGAAATAGCGTCTAACAGGGCTTGCTTTTGTGCATCTAATAGCTTCTCATTCAAGCTACTTCTGAACTCAATGCTCTTGGCTTTATCCCTAATGGGCTTAACCCTTTCCTTACGACTCAAGGCGTCAGCAAAGACATTTGCCTTGCCGGGATGATAGCAAATTTCGCAATCATAATCGTTAAGTGTTTCCATCCAACGGCCTTGTCGCATGTTCAAATCCTTCTAATTGGATAGATGTTGGAGGCTCTTATGGTCAGTGTATATAATACACTTTGTGCCATATAAGTAATGTCTCCACAATTTAAGTGCAAATACAATGGCACCTAATTCCAAATCACGGGTGGTGTAATTCCTTTCGTGCACCTTTAATTGTCGTGATGCATAAGCAATCACTTTGCCTTTTTGCATTAGAACACAGCCCATGCCAGTGTGCGAGGCATCCTAGTAAACTACAAAATCATCAATACCCTCAGGTTGAGATAACACAGGAGCATTGCTCAACTTGTGTTTTAGAATCTCAAAAGATTCTTGTTGTTTTGGACCGCAGTCAAACTTGACATTCTTACAGGTCAAAGTAGTTAAAAGAGTGGCTATCCTCGAAAAGTTCTCAATGAACCTCCTATAAACATTGGACGCTCCTTTCAGTTAGGAACTTCCAGAGGAGGGAGTTAGAGTGATAAATGAGAAAGGTGCAAGTTAAATGGTGAAGCATTGCACCTATTTATAGTTGGAGAGCTTGAAGGAGGTGATGTTAGGTGTTAAGGGGTTTTAGAGGGAGCTTACAAGTGTCCTAAAACGTGGCATAGCTGTTTGGAAGTCCTTTGTTTTGAATAAAATGGTTTTCTGCAACATGTGCGGAGGACAAGCAAAAATTCTACAGACACAGGCCTCAGGCCCACGCCTCTCGCTCCCCGTGGCTAGTTTCAAAGTTTGTCATGTTTTGCCCCTCAACTTATGAAACTTCCTAAACACCGTTATAGCATATTTAGCCCTCCATAACCAAGTATTTGGAATACCCGGGAGTATGCCCGGACATTGTCAACCTCTCGGTTCGTTAAAAGGTCCCTCAGAGGTATAAATTAACATGTTGACACTTTTAACCCCTCCATTATCCAACTTTTATATATTTACAGAATTAACCTCTCTTGTCCAACAAGTGGCACGTATAAGATTTAGGACTTCGTAAAGGATCACTTAGTGGCTCATTATAAGCATGCTGACTCCGATGTCACTCAGAGGCTAGGCATGTTGACACAACGGTCACTCAGAGGCCAAGTTTAAGCATGTTGACACAACGGTCACTTAGAGGCTCGGTTTATGCATGTTAACATCAGAAGCTTACTCAAAGGCTTCATTTAAGCATGTTGACACCTTTAGTCCTTATTAGTCCATAATGGACTTATTAAAAAATGTAATGGCACTTGTCACTATACTATTGGACACGATTTTTTACGAGGTTTTACATTATTTCAGCTATTCTCATATTGTTTTAGGGTGTTTAACATTGTTTTCTTAAAATTATGGAATCCAGAATCTGCCAAATTAATGTTGCGGACAAATTGAAATTGTCGCCTTTTTAGTCGAAATTGGACAATTTTGCAATTTAGGCGTCGTACCGGAAAGTTATGTATTTTTGAAATAGGTGTTCCCACATTAGTGTTTTCATATATATATGGACTCAATTATGGCATTAGGATGTCCTTATTCGTTGTTTTATTTCGTTTTAGCGGTTTTGCTTACATGAATAGTGCAACCGTGAATTGTACGCCCAACACTTTCTACCAACACTTTTAGGGCATTGTTTGGTTTGTTTCGCGTCGTAACAGAAACATGTATATGTTATGACCTGATTTACATGTCCTAATACTTGTGATATGACGTACGACTCAGTTACGAAATCAAATTTCGATAAAATGCATGAGTTTCTGTAATACAAATAGTGATTCGATTATACGAAATTACCGGTTATTTGCCATTTGTCACAATTGTGGTGGTCTTACTCACTACTGTAACAACTGCCCGAAGCTAGTTAATGCAAATCAGCACGTAGACGAGCATTTAACATAAATGCTAATGAGGCTCATGCTGACAATGACGTGGTGAACCAAAATAGGAAAAATCAGCCTGCTTCTATTCTTTTTTATTCGGATGCCGATAGGAGTTTTGTATCCTTAGATTTTGAGCCTTAAACAAGGAATAACCTTAATAGTGGAGATAGCTAATGGCAAACCTCTTGTACCTGATTCTGTTATTCGTAACTTCCAATTGAACCTCAATAACAATCTTTTTTCCATTGACCTCACGCTAATGCAACTTGGTAGTTTTGACTTCATAGAAACCATGGACTGGTTAACTAAACACCATGCTGAAGTGATCTGTTTTGATAAGATTGTTCGCCATCCCTCTTTTATCTGGTGAAATCCTAGAAGTTCGTGGAGAGAAACCCTCTCATAACCCTAAACACATGACATGTACCCAAGCCCAAAAGTATCTACAAAAGAATTATGTAGCCTTTTTGGCACATATCATAGAGGAGAAAAGCAAAGGTAAGAGTTCAAAACATCCCCGTTGTTCGAGATTTTCCTGAGGTGTTTCCTGAAGAACTACCTGGTTTATTCCAAGCACGTCAAGTCAAGTTTCGTATAGACCTTGTACCTGGTGCTAACCCAATTGCCAAATCCCCTTATCGTCTTGCACCGTCTGAAATGCAAGAGTTGTCAAAACTACTCCAAGAACTTTCAAACAAACGATTTATTCGTCCGAGCTTCTCACCTTGGGGTGCTCCTATCCTATTTTTTGAAAAAGAAGGATGGATCCTTTCGCATGTGCATCTATTATCGTGAGCTCAACAAACTCACGATTAAAATCGATATCCCCTACCTTGTATTGATGATCTTTTTGATTAACTACAAGGTGCTACATGCTTCTCCAAGTTTGAACTATGTTATGGGTATCATCAGCTTCGTGTACTCGATGAAGATATTCCCAAAACTGCTTTTCGCACTCGATAAGGCCATTTCAAGTTCACTGTCATGCCCTTTGGTTTGACAAATGCTCCTACCGTCTTCATGGACTTAATGAATAGGGTTTGCAAACCTTATTTAGACACGTTCATCATTGTTTTCATGGATGACATTTTAATTTATTCGAAATCCCAAGTCGATCACTAACGTCATCTTCGTCTAATGATGGAAATCCTAAAGAAAGAACAACTTTATGCCTAATTCTCCAGGTGTGAATTTTGGCTGAAGGAAGTTCAATTTTTGGGACACATTGTCAACGAACAAGGTATACATGTAGATCCCGCAAAAAACAGTGGGATTAGGGATTGAAGTACACCTACTACTCCTACCGTAGTTCGTTCATTTCTCGGTCTAGCTGGCTATTACCGCCGCGTTATCGCAAACTTCTCCAAGATTGTGGTTCCCCTCTCTACTTTGACCCAAAAGAATAAACCTTTTCAGTGGGGACCCAAACAAGAAGAAGCTTTTCAGACCATGCTCCTATTTTATCCTTACCCAATGGCAACGATGACTTTGTCGTATATTGTGATGCATCGAATCTAGGCCTTGGCTAAGCTCTCATGCAAAGAGACAAAGTCTTAGCCTATGCATCAAGACAATTGAAAATCCACGAAAAGAACTACAAGAACTCATGATCTTCAGTTAGGTGCTTTGATTTCGCTCTCAAAATTTTGAGACATTACCTCTACGGTATAAAATGTGTGGTTTTCACTGACCACAAAAGTCTCCAACACATTCTTAATAAGAAAGAACTGAACATGAGACAACGACGTTGGGTTGAACTTCTAAACGACTATGACTGCGAGATTCATTACCATCCTGGAAAGGCAAATGACGTAGCTGATGCTCTTAGTCGTAAAGAACGTGTCAAGCTACATTGTGTTCAAGTGTGATCTGATATCCAAACACGTATTTGTGAAGCCAAACGCACTTGTGTAACCCAAGGTTTGTTGAAAAATGAACTACCCCATTATCTTGAGCTTCAGCTTGAAACAAAAGATAATGGGTTACTCTACTACATGAACGTTTATGGGTTCTAAGCCAAGACAATCTCTGCACCCTATTGATAAACGAGGCTCACAAATCTCGATATTCAATTCATCCTTCTGCAAACAAAATGTACAAGAATCTTCGTACCCAATATTGGCTACAGGGTATGAAGAAGGATATTGCCTTATACGTATCAAAATGCCTAACTTGTCCTAAAGTTAAGGTAGAACATCAACATCCATCTTGTTTGCTTGAGCAACCAGAAATTCCAGTTTGGAAATGGTGAAACATTGTTATGGATCTCATCACCAAACTACCATGTACTTCTAGAGGTTATGATGCCATTTGGGTAGTTATTGATCATTTAACAAAGTCAGCACACTTTTTGCCAGTTCGTGAGGATCTATTTGCTCATAAACTTGCGAAGATCTATGTTGATGAGATAATATCTCGACATGGTGTTCCTTTAAACATCATATCGGACTGGGATGCTCAATTCTCATCTAACTTTTGGAAGACCATGTAATCTGCCAAGGAACCAAACTTAACTTGAGTACTGCTTATCATCCTCAAACGGATGGAGAATCCAAAGGATGATCTAAACATTGGAGGATATGCTTAGAGCTTTTGTGATCGACTTTGGTGGTAGTTGGGATTCACATCTACCTCTGATCGAATTCTCCTACAATAATAGTTATCACTCCAGCATTAAATGACTCCTTTCGAAGCCTTATATGGTCAAAAAGTCGTTCACCTATTTGTTGGAATGAGGTTGGTGAAGCTCAGCTCACCGGACCAGAACTCATTCTAGAGACTACAGACAAAGTCAAGAAAATACGCGATAACCTTTTGATAGCTAGAAGCCATCACAAGTGTCTGCAGATCGGCGACGCAAGCCCTTAGAATTCCAAGTTGGTGATCATGTCCTTCTCAAGGTATCCCCTTGGAAAGGTGTGATTAGATTTGGAAAGAAAGAAAAACTTTGACCTTGATATGTGGGACCATTTATGATCGTTGAGAGGATAGGAAAGGTGGCCTACAAACTTGAGCTACGTCCTGAGCTTGGGAATGTTCATCCAACTTTCCACGTGTCCAATTTTAAGAAGTATTTGGCTGATGAAAACCTCCACATCCCTCCTGATGATATTCGCATTGATAACACAATGCACTTTGTCGAGAAACCTGTGGAAATATTGGACCATGATGTGACATCCCGGCTTTTCAGGTATCTTAAACGCGCTACTTCACGGTTATTCATTCCTACGCTAATTTGATTTCGGAGAATTAAATTACACGCTCGCAATAACTACGGTAACTTTTGAATGCATTGGGTAAATTACGTGCTATGTGTTATTAGACGTGTGTAAATTTTGTGAATTATTATAGCACGTTTTCATTTCGCGATTATTAGTTTTATAAAAAAAATATATAATAAGTAAATAGCCTAACCAAACCGAGCCGCGAAACGTGTCGATCTCACCTCCTTGTGGCCCAAGTAACTAACCTAAACTTGAAGCCCAAGCTAATGACCCAAACCGCCCCCCCCCCCCCCCCCCCTTGCGGTCGCACGCGCCCCCACCCCCTTTCTCCTTTTCTTTTTCCCTTGTGCTATATATATACAAGTATGCATGAGTTAGGTTTTTAAAAAAAAAAAAAACAACAAGGAACCCTAGCTCCAAGAAAGCCGACGGCAGCCCCCCCTTCCTCTCTCGATCGCACAAGCCTCCAACCCCGGATTGATTCCAATCTTGTCCCGGTTCGCTAATCTTCATCGTTTCAAGGTTAGGGTTTTAATTGTTTTACAAATCACATTAGGGTTTGTAATCTTGATCATGATTATATGTATTGTTAGGATCATTGGTATAAAAAGTGTTATGATTTGTGATTAGTTCGGTTAATTGTGCGAGTTTTTGCGATTGTGATCTTAGGATGAATACAAAAATCATAGGCTGCGTTTTAGCGATAAAAATCATATTATATGATTAGGGTTTGCCTGAATATTGATGTACATGATGATATGTGACAAATAAACCTGTTCTTGGTCATTATTATTTAGCGTCTTGATCGTTTAAGCGTGTTCTATTACGATAGAAGTCAAAAACAGGTTGCTGAATGCATTTACAGCCAACTTCAATTGGCTGTAACCTGATCATTATTTATCGAAAAGAGGATTTTCTAAAGCCTAAAACGTGTACATTTGAAAAACGCTTCTAATGGCGCCGGATTCATATTTTTCTGAGGTCGTTTGCTATTTTTAAGTGGTCATTTAAGTGCAGCAGCTGAAGCTGCGTAAATTCTGAAAATTTGCTAGTTGTTTATCGAATCGGATCTCATATCTGTAAAGGGTTACGTGACGAAAATCGTACAGTAACTGGGGACGGGAATTTCCGGAAAACTCCCACTGGAATTTTGTTAATTGGATGAACAATGAATTTTAAATAATTTTTCCCGTGGACTGCAGCCAGAAAGCGACGAATCTGACTGCAGCCTAGTATATAAATGTTTATAAAAATTGGTAAAGTGTTAGGACTTAAAAAGTATACAAAACATTCTACAGTTTAATTGACACCTCGTGTAAAAAAATTGTTTATCTTTAGAACGTTGGAACTATTTTATAAAAATCCTCGAAAACAGCCTAGTTATGAGCGTACAAGCTGAAACATGATAACTTACGTATGTGTGTACCAAAGTGTTGTATGAGTTGATCTGTGTTTATGACAAGTTGGTTTGATCACTATTTTGGTATGATGATACTTTGCATGCATGATTGTGTTTTCGAATTTGTTATTATGTGTGCCGCATTGTGTGTTAGTTATGCGTAGGGTTTGTATTAGTATGTTCACACACTAACTTTAAATCGATTCACATGTTAGGACGCAATTAGCGGTCCCATCATTTGCTACTTCTGTGTTACACTAACCGAGCAATTAAAGGTGAGTTCAGGCCCCTGTTTTATCCGGTTTTAAACAACAGGGGGAGAAACATGTATACATTCTATAACTCTATCTTTTTACGTTATGCGAAATTAACGTCGTTAAACTACTCGGTAACTAAGTTAATGTTAATGTACGTTATGGTCACTAAGCAGCTATATCACGGAAGTCCTCGACAAACTCTCGGATCGTTAGTATTGGGTTAGATAGCGGGGAAATTATAAGTAGTACTATTGGGCCCGACAAGCCCCACCCGAGCTAGTCGCGCTAGCCGACCGGGTATGGTCAACGGGTGATTAATTTGGCCTAACTTTCGCCATGGTCAGTGATAGGCCTGGCAACACGGAGGCACAACAGTCAGCTTCGATCGCGAACACTTATGTGACGTAACTTTAGGCTCGCTACCTACATGTTAACATTGATCTTAATTACGAACCAACATCATTATTATTCCGGGTTAGGAATAATGGAACCAACATTATTATACCGGGTTAGGAATAATGGAACTAAATCGTTATCCCAGGTTAGGGATAACGGGGGAAACAAACTTTTAACCAAACTCGTGAAGTTATAAAAACCTGTGAACTCACTCTTCTTTAATGTTGACACTTGTTTCTTTACATGTTTCTCAGGATGCTAGGAGCGCTAGGTGCACTCACTTGCATTGACCTAGACATATTTTTATCGAGTCTAATTTACGAATATTGTTTGGGATTTTTGGTTTTGGCGTTTATGTTGGCGCCCGTTACTTTACTTTACTTTACTTTAATGCTTCCGCCCAACTTTGAAACTAATGCTTCCGCTAAACTTTGAAACTAAAGTAAGACAACTTAAAAATAACTATGAATGGTTAAACAAATGTTTTTGGAAAACGTTTAAATAAATCATATAGAGTCGTTCGATATTACTAGTGTCTCAGATTCTGGTTTGATCACACGCCTCGTGGTAAAACTCCGCAAGTGGAAAATTGAGGGTGTGACAGATTGGTATCAGAGCCTCTAGCTATAGAGAACCAGGTTTGCATTAAAAGTAGACCTAAACTATAGCTGATTACACGACACTAGACTTAATTGGCACCGAACTGTGATATCTTGTTATGTGTTATACTACAACTGTTTTATGTAAGATATAAATGTATATTGTGATGCACACAACTCATAACTAACTACACAACCCAACAGGCAATGTCATCATCATCATCCGACAAACCTCTACAACCAAGGGCGCTGGGGAAGGCACCCATGGTCGAACCCTCACCACCTCATGGCGTGGAGACACGCTCAGCTGCTAGGAAAAGACCCGCTCTAGGAGAGGAATCGTCCTCCCGTCCGACCACCGCTATGCCGGTCGAATCGGTCAACTCGTTAGAAGTAGGGGACGACCTACTTAGGGATATCTTAAGAAAACAACAGGAACAACTAGAGAGAATGCAGGAGACTATCGAAGCCCAAGGATGGATGATACGTCAACTAACTGGTAAAACTGGAAGGCTCGAGGAAGAGCAACATGAGAATAGGAAAGCTCGAAACATTTTAGTAAGGATCTTTGTGCAGAGCAGCTGAGGGCTGACTGGCTCGAAGATAGAGTTCTTGAGTCCAGTTGGAGGATTCAAGAACTGGAGCAGAATCAAGCACTTGTCCCAGTACCCACCCCAGCACCGGCCCCTCCAGCGCCAGTAGAGGAAGAGAGGAGGATCCAGAGGAAGACCCAGAGGAGGATCCGGAGGAAGAGGAGCCGGAACAGGAACCGGCTGTTGAAGCTGAAAATGCCACAGAGGATGACGGCAACAATAGCGACTTGGGAGATGGAAACGTAGAAGACTGACTCGTCTCGCCAATTCCCGCTTTGTTTTCTTTAGTTTGTTCATTTTCCACTTATGTTTGAACTTGAAACTTATAATATTAAACTGAGATGTTTGGTTGGTATTTTGTGAGACATTGCAACTTATTTAATCGAATGTTCCTTTTTATTGTTTAATTAGTTGGGTTGACATAACTTGTGTGATGATTGAAGTGTGGAAATATGATAACTATATTGGATATATATACTTATCGGTGTGCGTTTGTGTTGTCTTGCAAAGATCTGAAATGGCAACTGGACGTCGCGGAAACCTCAACATGACACCTGAAGAATTGGCCGCAATGATCCATGAACACGTGAATGCTGCTCTGGCAGGTGTCAAAACCCCCCAGCAGGAGGGGGTCTTGAACCCCTACAAGATGTTCCTCGATGCGAAACCGAGCAAATTCACGGGTGCAGAAGGACCCATAGGACTGGTCTGTTGGATTGAAAAGTCTGAATCGGTGTTCGAGATATGCAATTGCCTTGAGGCCAATAAGGTCAAGTATGCTGCCTCAACGCTGGAAGATGGGGCATTAACCTGGTGGAACGCACAAGTCCAGACGCGTAGACTTATTGCTGCAAACGCAATGGCCTAGGCCGAGTTTAAGACCCTAATCAAAGAGGAGTACTGTCCGCGGGACAGAGTTCAGCAGTTGGAGCAAGCTTATGGAACCACAAGATGGTAGGGTTTGAAATTGAAGCGTACACGGCGAAACATCACGATCTGGTGTTCCTATGTCCCGATCTGGCTAACACCATTGAAAAACGACTTGAGTTTTATCTTGGGGGTCTGGTCCCTGAGATCCAGGGCATGGTAATGTCTAGCAACCCTGCGACGGAACATCAAGCGATCAGGTTGGCGCACAAACTCACCGATAAGGCGGTGGAACAAAGGAAGTTGCCATCTCGGGGTGCAACTGAAGTTGTCCCTGATAACAAAAGAAAATTTGAAGACTCACCTGCTCGACAGTCTTCGTCAGCCCAGCCACAACAAGGAAACCAGAAACGGTTCAACAATTTCAACAACAATCGGTCACAATAATCAGTCCGCCAACAACACCCAGAACACAAGCGGCTATGTGGGTCGAAAGCGCAATGTAATCGTTGTAACCTCCATCATCACGGCCCTTGTGCCGGAAATCGCTGCCAAGATGTGGCAAAACGGGACATGCGGCAAAGGATTGTCGCGGGGAAATCGTGTCTCAACAAAATCAAAATCAGCACCAGGTTCAACAGCAAGGTATTAACCGGGGGTGCTATCAGTGCGGTAGCACTACCCATTTCAAGCGAGACTGCCCGCAACTTCGCAACAACAACAACAATGGTGGGAACAACAACAACAACAATAACACACAACAAAACAAACAATCCAGAAAATGGTGGCACAGGAGGTGCCAAAGGTCGTGCGTTCACGCTAGGCCACGGAGAGGCCAGAAACGACTCGAACGTGGTCACCGGTAAGTTTCCCCTTAACGATCATTTTGCTACTGTACTTTTTGATACGGGTGCGGATAGGAGTTTTATATCTGAGTCTTTTAGGAAGAACCTAAATCTCACGCCTAAACCCCTAGAGACCCCTTACGTCATAGAACTAGCCGATGGTAAATCTGTAGATGTGACCCATTTAGTAACCGGCTGCAAACTTAAACTCGCGGGCCACACCTTTACCATTGATCTGATGACAACTACCCTGGGTAGTTTTGACGTGGTAGCCGAATGGACTGGCTATCCGACATCCGAGCTGAAGTTCTCTGTTTCGAGAAAGCTATCCGTATTCCGCTCTCTAACGACGAAGTCTTGATGGTGCAAGGCGAGAAGGTAGGCGCCGTCACAAACATCATCTCTTACATGCAAGCTCAGAAGTATCTTCGAAGAAAGAACTCCTTCGCTTTGCTCGCACTGGTCACCGAGCAGCCTAAGGACGAGAAGCGGATTGAAGATATCCCCGTCGTCCATGACTTTTCCGATGTATTTCCAGAGGAGTTACCTGGTCTTCAACCACATCGACAAGTGGAGTTTGAAATCGAATTGGCGAACCATGCAACTCCTATCGCCAAGGCCCCGTACCGCCTAGCTCCAGCAGAGCTGCAAGAGCTGTCTACCCAAATTCAGGAATTGTTGGAAAAAGGATTTATCCGACCCAGTACTTCGCCATGGGGAGCTCCGGTCCTTTTTGTCAAGAAGAAGGACGGGACCTTCTGCATGTGCATCGACTACAGGGAACTCAATAAGGTTATCGTCAATAACCGATACCCATTACCTCGCATCGACGATCTCTTCAACCAACTTCAAGGGTCAAGCTACTACTCCAAGATTGATCTACGGTCCGGTTAGCACCAGTTACGCGTCAGAGAGGAGGATATCTCCATGACGGCATTTCGTACTCGGTATGGTCATTATGAGTTTTTGGTCATGCCCTTCGATCTCACCAATGCACCCGCGGTGTTCATGGACCTCATGAACCGCGTGTGTAAGCCGTATCTCGACAAGTTTGTCATCGTGTTCATCGATGATATACTCATCTACTCTAAGGGTGAAGAAGAACATGCTGAACATCTACGATTATTGCTGGAATTACTTCAACAGGAGAAACTATATGCCAAGCTTTCAAAGTGTGATTTCTGGATTCGGGAAGTTCAATTCCTCGGGCATATCGTGAATGAAAAGGGTATACACGTTGATCCCGCCAAGATCGATGCTATCAAGAACTGGGGAGCACCCAGGACACCGACAGAGATCCGCCAATTTTTGGGTTTGGCTGGTTACTACAGACGTTTCATCGAGGGATTTTCAAAGATCGCGCAACCGCTTACTACTCTCACCCAGAAAGGCACCAAGTATGTTTGGGGTGATAAGCAGGAAGCAGCATTTCAATTGCTGAAGCAGAAACTTTGCAATGCACCCATTTTGTCCTTGCCAGAAGGGACAGATGATTTTGTGGTATATTGTGACGCTTCCATTCAGGGATTGGGATGCGTACTCATGCAACGTGATAAGGTCATCTTGTATGCATCCCGACAGTTGAAAGTTCACGAGAAAAACTACACAACACATGACCTGGAATTGGGAGCAGTAGTGTTTGCACTTAAGATTTTGAGACACTATCTATATGGAACAAAGTTCACAATCTACACGGATCACAAGAGCCTCCAGCATATCTTTGACCAGAAGGAGTTGAACATGCGACAGCGTCGCTGGGTCGAACTCCTGACCGATTATGAATGTCCCATTCGGTATCACCCGGGTAAAGCTAACGTGGTAGCTGATGCCCTCAGTAGGAAGGAGCACTTGAAACCTCATCGGGTACGAGCACTACAGTTCACCATTCATTCGGGGTTACCCGGACAGATATGCGATGCGCAGCTAGAAGCAGTTAAGGAAGAAAACATTAAGGCCGAATCTGTGGGAAAGATGGAACGCGATTGGGAGTAAAACCCAATGGTGCCCGGTATTTCATGAATCGTATATGGGTACCTCTCTACGGAGACCTCAGAAAGCTAGTTATGGACGAAGCTCAAAATCCCGATTCTCTGTCCATCCCGGTTCGGACAAGATGTATCAAGACCTTAAAGCCGTGTACTGGTGGCCCAACATGAAAGCGGATATAGCCACCTACGTGAGCAAGTGTTTGACTTGTGCGAAAGTCAAGGTGGAATACCAGAAGCATCAGGGCTACTTCAACAACCTGAGATCCCAGTGTGGAAATGGGATCAGATCTCGATGGACTTTATCACTAAACTCCCGCGAACTCCGGGTGGTTGCGATACCACGCTTAGATATGAGCACAGCTTATCACCCTCAGATGGATGGTCAAAGTGAAAGGACTATTCAGACCTTGGAAGACATGCTTAGGGCATTTGTGGTAGACTTCGGGAACAGTTGGGAAATCCATCTGCCTTTAGTGGAATTCTCGTATAACAACAGTTACCATACGAGTATTCAAGCAGCACCGTTTGAAGCATTATACAGTTGCAAATGTAGATCACCGATCTGTTGGGCAGAAGTCGGTGACAGTCAACTCACAGGTCCTGAGTTGATACTTGAGGCTACTTAGAAGATTGTGCAAATCAGAAACCGCATGGCAGCGGCACGAGATCGACAGAAAAGCTACGCTGATCAACGACGCAAACCGCTCGAATTTCAAGTAGGCGACCGCGTCCTACTGAAGGTGTCACCCTGGAAGGGTGTAATCCATTTTGGGAAACGAGGCAAACTAAACCCACGGTACGTAGGCCCATGTGTGATCTTGAAGCTAGGGTCAGTGGCTTATCAATTAGACCTTCCAGCCGAACTCAGTGGAGTTCACAACGTTTTTCACGTGTAAAATCTGAAGAAGTGTCTATCAGATGAGACCCTAGTCATTCCATTGGATGAGATTCAAGTGGATGAACAACTGCATTTGGTGGAACAACCTATCGAGATCATGGATCGTGAATCAAGACTCGAAGGCACAGCAAGATACCGATGGTCAAGGTTCGTTGGGACTCTAAACGTGGACCGGAGTTCACGTGGGAAAGAGAGGACCAAATGAAAAGCAACTACCCACACCTTTTTGCAGCTGAGTAGCAGTCTAACGTTACCACCAAGTAAATTTCGGGACGAAATTCTTTCAACATGGGGATGATGTGACAGCCTGGGAATTTCTTGTAACATTGCTAACAAACTGAATCTTTGTGCGTTGCATTCTAACCCGCGTTTACTCAATTTTCGGGACGAAAATTCTTTCAACATGGGGATAATGTGACATCCCTGCTTTTCAGGTATCTTAAACGTGCTACTTCACGGTTATTCATTCCTACGCTAATTTGATTTCGGAGAATTAAATTACACGCTCGCAATAACTACGCTAACTTTTGAATGCATTGGGTAAATTACGTGCTATGTGTTATTAGACGTGTGTAAATTTTGTGAATTATTATAGCACGTTTTGATTTCGCGATTATTAGTTTTATAAAAAAATATATAATAAGCAAATAGCCGAACCAAACCGAGCCATGAATCGTGTCGACCTCACCTCCTTGTGGCCCAAGTAACTAACCTTAAACTTGAGGCCCAAGCTAATGACTCAAACCCCCCCCCCCCTTGCGGTCGCACGCGCCCCCCACCCCCTTTCTCCTTTTCTTTTTCCCTTGTGCTATATATATACAAGTATGCATGAGTTAGGTTTTTAAAAAAAAAAAAACAACAAGGAACCCTAGCTCCAAGAAAGCCGACGGCAGCCCCCCCTTCCTCTCTCGATCGCACAAGCCTCCAACCCCGGATTGATTCCAATCTTGTCCCGGTTCGCTAATCTTCATCGTTTCAAGGTTAGGGTTTTAATTGTTTTACAAATCACATTAGGGTTTGTAATCTTGATCATGATTATATGTATTGTTAGGATCATTGGTATAAAAAGTGTTATGATTTGTGATTAGTTCGGTTAATTGTGCGAGTTTTTGCGATTGTGATCTTAGGATGAATACAAAAATCATAGGCTGCGTTTTAGCGATAAAAATCATATTATATGATTAGGGTTTGCATGAATATTGATGTACATGATGATATGTGACAAATAAACCTGTTCTTGGTCATTATTATTTAGCGTCTTGATCGTTTAAGCGTGTTCTATTGCGATAAAAGTCGAAAACAGGTTGCTGAATGGCATTTACAGCCAATTTCAATAGGCTGTAACCTGATCATTATTTATCGAAAAGTGGATTTTCTAAAGCCTAAAACGTGTACTTTTTAAAAACGCTTGTAATGGCGCCGGATTCATATTTTTTCAGAGGTCGTTTGCTATTCTTAAGTGGTCATTTAAGTGCAACAGCTGAAGCTGCGTAAATTCTGAAAATTTGCTAGTTGTTTATCGAATCGGATCTCATAATCTGTAGAGGGTTGGGTCAAGAAATTTGTACAGTAACTGGAGACGGGAATTTTCAGAAAACTCCGACTGGAATTTTGTTAATTGGATGAACGATAATTTTAAATAATTTTTCCCGTGGACTGCATTCAGAAAGCGACGAATCTGACTGCAGCCTAGTATATAAATGTTTATAAATAATTGTAAAGTGTTAGGACTTGAAAATATACATAAAATTCTACAGTTTAGTTGACACCTCGTGTAAAACAATTGTTATTTTTAGAACGTTGGAACTATTTTATAAAAATCCTCGAAAACAGCCTAGTTATGAGCGTACAAGCTGAAACATGATAACTTACGTATGTGTGTACCAAAGTGTTGTATGAGTTGATCTGTGTTTATGAAAAGTTGGTTTGATCACTCTTTTGGTATGATGATACTTTGCATGCATGATTGTGTTTTCGAATTTGTTATTATGTGTGCCGCATTGTGTGTTAGTTATGCGTAGGGTTTGTATCAGTGTGTTCACACACTAACTTTCAATCGATTGACATGTTAGGACGCAATTAGCGGTCCAATCATTTGCTACTTCTGTGTTACACTAACCGAACAATTAAAGGTGAGTTCACGGCCCCTGTTTTATCCGGCTTTAAACAACAGGGGGAGAAACATGTACACATTCTATAACTCTATCTTTTTAAGTTATGCGAAATTAACGTCGTTAAACTACTCGGTAACTAAGTTAATGTTAATGTACGTTATGGTCACTAAGCAGCTATATCACGGAAGTCCTCGACAAACTCTCGGATCATTAGTATTGGGTTAGATAGCGGGGAAATTATAAGTAGTACTACTGGGCCCGACAAGCCCCACCCGAGCTAGTCGCGCTAGCCGACCGGGTATGGTCAACGGGTGATTAATTTGGCCTAACTTTCGCCATGGTCAGTGATTGGCCTGGAAACACGGAGGCACAACAGTCAGCTTCGATCGCGAACACTTATGTGACGTAACTTTACACTCGTCCTACATGTTAACATTGAACTTAATTACGAACCAACATCATTATTATTCCGGGTTAGGAATAATGGAACCAACATTATTATTCCGGGATAGGAATAATGGAACTAAATCGTTATCCGGGTTAGGGATAACGGGGGAAACAAACTTTTAACCGAACTCGTGAACTTATAAAAACCTGTGAACTCACTCTTCTTTAATGTTGACACTTGTTTCTTTACATGTTTCTCAGGACGTTAGGTGCGCTAGGTGCACTCAGTTGCATTGACCAAGAAATATTTTTATCGAGTCTCATTTACGAATATTGTTTGGGATTTTTGGTTATGGCGTTTATCTTGGCGCCCATTACTTTACTTTAATGCTTCCGCCCAACTTTGAAACTAATGTTTCCGCTAAACTTTGAAACTAAACTACGACAACTTAAAAATAACTATGAATGGATAAACAAATGTTTTTGGAAAACGTTTAAATAAATCATATAGAGTCGTTCTATATTACTAGTGTCTCAGATTCTGGTTTGATCACACGCCTCGCGGTAGAACTCCGCAAGTGGAAAATTGAGGGTGTGACACATGAAGTCAAGAAACTCAAACAGATTGTTAAAGTTCTATGGGAGTCTAAAGGTGGCCCAAAGTTTACCTTGGAATGAGATGATAAAATGAAGGAGAAATACCCATATCTTTTCTCACAAGTTTCCTTTAATTAAATTTCGGACTAAACTTCCTAAAGTAGGGGGACTGTGACATTTGTACCTTCCTTTAATTAAATTTCGGGACTAAACTTCCAAAAGTAGGGGGGACTGTGACATTTGTACCTTTTTAGTCAATGAACAATTCCAGAATATTTCCTATTTAATAAAATCTTGTGTTTTATTTGTGAGAATGTATATTTACCAATCATTATACAATCCTGGACATTTTTATTCAATAAAATCTTGCAGTTATTGGTAAAAATGCAAAAATGTCAATCATTGCAAAAATTTGGTCATTTTCGTGTTCAATAAACTTTTAAACTTTATTTACGAAACGTGTAACCGTACAATCGAACGAACCGACATCCATCACATTCCGGACAAAATCCAAGTTACACATGCCTTAACGCCTTTATATAACCTAAACATTAGGTTAAGAGGGGTTAAAATGACAAAACGTGACAATACAAGTCCAGGGCCCAAAATTGACAAAAAAGTTTGCTTCTTCACCAAGTTTGGCCACCTATCTCGAATTTTTGACACATGGCACTCATTTTGCCACACTTAATTTGGTGTTAACACATGTTAGGACACTAATCCACACTTTGTAACACTTGTCATCACCCCACTTCAAAACACTTCAAAGCAAAGTGTGAAGTTCTTCTTTCTATCCTTCTTGGAGCTTGTTTCCACCCTTTGGAAGACTCCTATCTTGAGTTCTGAAAGTGCTCTTCAACACAAGTAAGTACTCTTCCTAGTTCTTTCATTATTTAAGCTATTTTGAGCTAAAAGTCAAACAGTTTGGCTTCATGTTTAACTTTCGGTTTTGACCATTTTGGTCTAGTCAAAGTTCAAATTGAACTTTGCAACATGATTGTAATCACAAATGTATTAATCCCTTGCGATTGCACCTTCTGATTACCACATTTAGTAGGTGAGATGACGAGTCAAATTTTTACGAGTTAAAAGTAAAAAAATGAATAAAAATGCATTTTGGTCTAGTCAAATTTCTGATTACCACGATTTTGGGTATTAAAACTTAAGGTGTTGACAGCAAGTTAGTTTTATAACATTATTTGACATGTTCAAACATGTCTAACTCGTCATTTCTAATTTAGTGCTTATTTCTTAGTCGTAAGTCGAGTATTTTTACTACCGCTTTGACTTTCGAATCTGACATGTTTGGTCAATCTTAGGATTCAACCAAGTGCATTTTTATCACCATAGTAATTTAGGGAATAACTCTCTGAGGTTATACCTTATAGTCATATATTTTGGTTAGTTATATGAAGAGTCGATTTTATGTACTTTTAAAATGCCGAAAACTATCACACCCCGACCCGCAGCGGAAAAGGTGATCGGGGCATGATTGGGTTTTCATCAAAGCTCATGACATTTATTATAATGTTTCATATTTATTATTGCAATTTAAAGGAAATCATACAATCATATCATACTAGTACAACATGTTCTATACATCTTTCTAGCCTTCATTATTTTTCTTCTAAGGCACTTTTCCTATGTTTTCCTTGCTTCATCCTGTCCACTTGTATCATGTGTAAAAATGGTTTTTGGATCAACAAAAAGTTGGCGAGTGAATCCTATTAAAACATTTAAACGTGTTTATTGAATTGATTATAAAATAAAGTGCCTAACCACATATGAGTAAATGTAAATGTAAATTTATTCACAAAACACTTAATATTAAATATTGCACACACATACAACAATAGATTGTCTTGAGGCACGCGTTGTTCAACTCGTCTCCCACGAGGAACTGATGGGCCTAATAATGAGTTTTAAGGCACGCGTTGTTCAACTCGTCTCCCACGAGGAACTGATGGGCCTAACAAATAGTTTGCATACAACTTGACAATATGTAATACATAATAACAAACAATATTCAGATTCTAAGTTTAGATCATAATATGGTATAGCACGAGTTTGAATAAGCGAATTAGTTTAAGTGACATATGATACACCCCAAAACATGAATAAAAACGGGAATTTGTAAGAATTCAGCCACAGTGGGTGCGTTTCTTGATGATGTTGGATGCGCACGAGTTTAGAGAGTTGATCGACGATGAATAACTAACCCAGTTAATAATGAAAAGGTACGGTAAGTAAGTGGATTTTATTAACAATTTTAATTGAATTTTTAGGTTTATTTTTGTGAGTTTAAGGCTATTTTATAACTTTAAAAACATTATTTTTAAGTATTTTTAATTGGTTTTTAAATTAAATAAATAAATAAAAATATAAAAGAAATGTTGACTTTTTGACTTTGATCGTTGACCGTTGACCATGACTGTTGACCGTTGACCGGTTCGGTCGTGTATAAGTATGCGCAGGGTAAGACTCGAACCAGTGACCTCCCGTACGCGTGCACGCAGCTCTACCAACTGAGCTACGTGTCTAACCCGAAATATTTCTGTTTTTAATTATATTTATACACTATTTAAGTTAATCTGAATTCATTTATTTAAAAAGATTTTAATTGTATCGAACCGGTGCCGTCAACAGGTCTCGAACCCGGGACCTGTGATTAGTGTTGCACACAGTCCACCGCTGGACTGTGTGTCTAACCTGGTTAATGTTCTGATTTTTATTATACTTATCATTTAACTGCGAGTGGATCCGGTTCAGTTCTTAAAAAAAACATTTTTATTTCCGAGAATAGGGTCGTGATAGGGATCGAACTCGAGACGTATGTTCATTGTGTGCACACAGTCCACCGCTGGACTGTGTGTCTAACCCGTTTATTATTCTGATTTTAATTAATCTTATACACTAGTTCGAACTCATCTTCTTCGTTCAAAACACAGACAACGGTTAACCAACTGTTTCTTGTTTAAATTCGATTAACGAATATTATAAGCAATTGAAAGGTAATGAACAGAGAGATTTGGGGAAAGAATGTACCGAACAGGTGTCTTTCTCAGAACTCCGGCAAGGATTCGTCGGCTCTGTTTTGAACTCCGTCTGTTCGGATGAATTAACAGTTTTGATTGCTTAGATGTGAAACTGAGTTACTAAACAATGATTAACAAGAGGTTTAGCTGATCATACCGATTAACAACGTGAGTTCGGAAATTCCAGCGATTTTCCGGCGAGTACAGAATATCCGGCAATGTCGTCTGGGATTGATTCTGGGTGATGGATTGATGTTAGTAATGGTCTAACAATGGATTGGAACAGAAAGAGTCGAGGTATTTACCGTGTTGATGTGAGTCTTGGTTTTCCGGCAAAAGTCCGGTGATGGCAGAAAAGTTCCGGCGAGTGAAATTGCTTCGAGAATTGGTGTGATTTTGAGCGAAAAGATTACCAGAGGCTAGGGTGTGTATTTATAGGAAAGAATATCGATGAATTGGGTCCGATCTCTGTCTTGATTCATTGGTCAATCTTTCTCCGGCGGTTATGACTGATGTCGCGGGACTGGACATCGGTTATAACCGACGTTAATACGTACGTTAAGTCAAAAGAAACCGACAATAATTGGCGAAGTCGTCGGGATTTCCGGCGACTGCGAAATGGGCGCGTTTGACTGAATTTTATATTGAGTTTTGTTATATGAATTAATTGTTTCAATAAATCAACAAGTAACACAAGTGGCGCAGTGGTGGAATGTGTGTGTGTTAAGTGTTTGAAGTTTCATCCGGCTGACCCGGGTTCGAAACCCGGCATCAGCATTTTATTTTTATTTCATTATTTTTAATAAATTTTCAGTTATAAATTTTAAATTCTAATATATTTATTAATTATGTATCGTATAAAAATAATTTGAGTATTTAATACGCAACGAAAATTTTAACTGGATGTTCGGTTAATAAACGAAGCGGGTTTGGTTAACCCGGTTTTTGACGGATGTTACAGTATCCCCTACTTTTAGAAATTCGTCCCGATATTTAAGTAGTGGCATGTTTGACTCAAAAGGATGGTGTTTTAATTTGACAATTGCATACTTAGAAGGGGTAAGAGTTTAAATTTTTGTTTGAGGCGGTAACGTTCCTTGTAAGGGTTGAATACCCTGCTACAGGAATCGCTTTTTGTTGCCTACGGTAAAGAATATTTAGAAACAGAGTTGATTGACTAAGTATGATTTTATGCACAAGAGTTTTAATACGTTTGGAAAGATAAGGTTATATCCTAAAAACTTCTACTACTAAAACCTACATGGAACTTCTCATATCCGCCTGACAATGCCTCTGATCCTTTGGCAAGAATACTTATATATAGGAAGTACCAGCGGCGTATCCACCATATTCTTGTCAAATTTTCATTTATTTTATCAGTAAATTATTATTGGTTCTATGATGTGACTCTAGAACATAAACAAACACAACAACCAAAGCCTGAGTCCTAATTCTGATAGTATACATGTTTGAGTGGTGACAGTACCTCTCTCGTTTGTTATGATGGAGAGGTTAGTCTATGTAGAAATGGAACACAATCCAGTTTATTTAAATGATGAGATGATATGAATGCTAAATCAGTGAGTATAAAACAAACTTCAACCAAGACATTACTAAATCCTACATGGAACTTCCCATAACCGCCTGACAATGCCTCTGATCCATTGACAGGAATACTTATATATAGGAAGTACCAGCGGCGTATCCACCATATTCTTGTCAAATTTTCATTGGCTTTATCCGTAAGTTATGATTAGTTCTATGTGACTCTAAAACATAAACAAACACAATTAACCAAAGCTTGAGTCTTAATTCTAATAGTATACATGTTTGAATGCTGACAGTACCTCTCTCGTTTGTTATGATGGAGAGGTTAGTCTATGTAGAAGTGAGACAAAACCCAACTTCTTTAAATGATGAGACTGAGATATGTCGTGAAGTATGATGATATGAATGTTAAATCAACGAGTATAAACAAACTGAAATAGTAATTTGCATTAAAATTCTTGGATAAATTTCCAATTTATAATTGAGATACGTGAAAATTGAGATAACATAAAGAAAAACATAAAAACTAAGCGGTTGGAGTTAAATCTTGATTTTTGGTGAAGGAGACTAGTTGGGTGGTTCGTTTGGGCCGTCATTATCTTCAACAGGATTGGCGTTGATGTTGAAAACTCTTCCTCTTGCTGGTGACCAAGTGGTTAGGTTTTCTTGATTTGCTTGGTTAACTGGGTTTGCTTGAGCTTGGGCGTTTATGATGTTAACCAATCGAGGACACGTGTTTCTAAAGTGGGTTGGGTCGCCACAATTAAAACAAGCTCGAACATATGGGAACATGGGGTATTGGGGTTGTTGATAGGTTTGTATCATGTTTTGAGTAGGGGGTGAGGCTTGGTTTTGAGGGGTGCGGCAAACCTTGCTCAAATGACCATAGCGTCCACAATTCGCACATAGTCGACAAGGTAAGGTAGATGGATGGTGATAAAAACAGGTGTTACATTGAGGGTGAGGTCCAAGGTAAGGTTTCTTATTTGGGTAAGTTGAGTTGGGTGCTACTTTAGTGATTGGGATAGCTTGGAGGGGTACGGCTTGTGGGGCTGGTTGATTGCGTTGGGTGACAGCGAAAAGTTGCCCATCTTGTTTTCTCTTAGAAATGGGTTGAGAAGGGGATTCGGTTTGGGTGGAGTTTGAGGATTCAGTTGATGCTTTATCCTTCTTCTTCTCCTCCTTGAAGTCTATTCTGTATGCGGTTCTCGGTGAGCTCTGTAGCTAACTCCATTGCTGCTTCCAAAGTTGCAGGTGTGGTACTTATTACAGAGTCTTGAATTTTTGAAGGAAGACCTCGAATGTAGTGCTCGATCAAACGGTAAAAAGGAGTGAACAAGTTGGGAACCATTTGATTTAACTCGAGGAATCTCTTGTTGTATGTGGTGTGGTCGCCTTCCTTTTGTTTCAAAGAATAGAACTCATCCTCCAATTTCTTGATTTCGCTTCTTGGGCAAAACCATCTTGTCATGATTTCCTTCAAATCTTCCCAAGTCAAAGTCATAGCATCCTCAACACCTCGTTTGGCCTTCTCTGTATTCCACTATGTATGTGCTATTCCAAGTAAACGACCGGTAGCATATCGCACTTTGCGATCATCGGGGCAATCGCAATTTAGAAAAGTGTTTTCCATTTCTTCAAACCAATGGAGGAGAGCGGTAACACCTTCAGTCCCTTCGTATTTTGGAGGGTCGCAGGATTTGAAATGCTTGAAGGTGCATTTAGTGGTAATTGGGGGAGGGTTGACAACATTTTGATCTTCTTGATTGACGGGATTAGCGGTAAGGGCTTGTTGAACTTGAACTACAATGTTGGGTATTACGGCAGCCATTTGTTGAGCGATTTGGGCAGCAATGCGCTCGCGAGCTTTTCCTGCTCTCATCTTCCTACGAGCGGAATTAGAAGACATCTACAAGGAATACATATCAAGAGTATGAGTTGGATGTTTTTGGGATCATGTGTCGTATTTAGGAATGAACATTCATAAAATAAATTGTAGAATAATAAATCTACTACATCCATAGGATGTCTTGGGCTTTGCTCGTAATTGGGCCTTGCATGCCGCCATACTTCACCTTCGTAATCATGTGTGCCCCATGATTACCGAGTTTTTCATATGGTTCGCATGTGTTAGCCTGGTTACGTACACTAAAACCCGGAGAAAATTGAGAAATATGTATGTAACGTATGATATTCGGAATGTATCCAGGTGTGGACACGGTGACACCTCAAAGTGGGGTTATTTCGAACGACGTTTGGTGTGGCATGCTTTGGCCTGGTAGGTCCTTCGTACTCTCATCGTTAGTCCCCAGGTAGGCAAACTGGTCCGTTATATTGGATTTATACGAATGCCAACCTAGACAGGACGTTCCGACTACCGGTACTTGTACCCTTACAGTTACTACATGCCCGTCGCAGAACTCACTCTGATGAGATTTGAAAAATGAAAATGCGACAAAATCTTGAATAACGGAAGTATGAAGATGATTTGAATATGTGAACATTGAAATATGTATGATGAATGTGTATGTAATTATGTATGTTTGACTGTAAGTATAATTCACTATGTATCACAAAATGTAGTATCGGAAGTTTTTGCATGCATTTGTGTATGTAATAAATATGAAAGAAATAAACATCATGAGTTTGCATATAACCACATAAACAATTAAAATCTAATCAACTATAGCATAGACTCTAAGGGTCTAATAACCTATCCTATATCCCTATAGTCAAAAGCTCTGATACCAATCTGTCACACCCCGACCCGCAGCGGAAAAGGTGATCGGGGCATGATTGGGTTTTCATCAAAGCTCATGACATTTATTATAATGTTTCATATTTATTATTACAATTTAAAGGAAATCATACAATCATATCATACTAGTACAACATGTTCTATACATCTTTCTATCCTTCATTATTTTTCTTCTAAGGCACTTTTCCTATGTTTTCCTTGCTTCATCCTGTCCACTTGTATCATGTGTAAAAATGGTTTTTGGATCAACAAAAAGTTGGCGAGTGAATCCTATTAAAACATTTAAACGTGTTTATTGAATTGATTATAAAATAAAGTGCCTAACCACATATGAGTAAATGTAAATGTAAATTTATTCACAAAACACTTAATATTAAATATTGCACACACATACAACAATAGATTGTCTTGAGGCACGCGTTGTTCAACTCGTCTCCCACGAGGAACTGATGGGCCTAATAATGAGTTTTAAGGCACGCGTTGTTCAACTTGTCTCCCACGAGGAACTGATGGGCCTAACAAATAGTTTGCATACAACTTGACAATATGTAATACATAATAACAAACAATATTCAGATTCTAAGTTTAGATCATAATATGGTATAGCACGAGTTTGAATAAGCGAATTAGTTTAAGTGACACATAATACACCCCAAAACATGAATAAAAAGGTGAATTTGTAAGAATTCACTCACAGTGGGTGCGTTTCTTGATGATGTTGGATGCGCACGAGTTTAGAGAGTTGATCGACGAGTAACAACTAACCTAGTTAATAATGAAAAGGTACGGTAAGTAAGTGGATTTTATTAACAATTTTAATTGAATTTTTAGGTTTATTTTTGTGAGTTTAAGGCTATTTTGTAACTTTAAAAACATTATTTTTAATTGGTTTTTAAATCAAATAAATAAATAAAAATATAAAAAAATGTCAACTTTTTGACTTTGATCGTTGACCGTTGACCATGATTGTTGACCGCTGACCGGTTCGGTCGTGTATAAGTGTGCGCTGGGTGAGACTCGAACCGGAGACCTCCCGTACGCGTGAACGCTGCTCTACCAACTGAGCTACGTGTCAAACCCGAAATATTTCTGTTTTTAATTATATTTATACACTATTTAAGTTAATCAGAATTTATTTATTTAAAAAGATTTTAATTTTATCGAACCGGTGCCGTCAACAGCTCTTGAACCCGGGACCTGTGATTAGTGTTGCACACAGTCCACCGCTGGACTGTGTGTCTAACCTGGTTAATATTCTGATTTTTATTATACTTATCATCTACTGGGTGGATCGTTCAGTTCTTAAAAAAAAACATTTTATTTCGAATAGGTCGTGATAGGATCGAACTCGAGACGTTGTCATTGTGTGCACACAGTCCACGCTGACTGTGTGTCTAACGTTTATTATCTGATTTTAATTATCTTATACACTAGTTCGAACTCATCTCTTCGTTCAAACAAGACAACGGTTAACCAACTGTTTCTTGTTTAAATTCGATTAACGAATATTATAAGCAATTGAAAGGTAATGAACAGAAGAGTTTGGGGAAAGAATGTACCGAACAGGTGTCTTTCTCAGAACTCCGCAAGGATTCTTCGGCTCTGTTTTGAACTCCGTCTGTTCGGATCAATTAACAGTTTTTATTGCTTGATGTGAAATTGAGTTACTAAACAATGATTAACAGGAGGTTTAGTTGATCATACCGATTAACAACGTGAGTTCGGAAATTCTAGCGATTTTCCAGCGAGTACAGAAATCCGGCAAAGTCGTCTGGGATTGATTCTGGGTGATGGATTGATGTTAGTAATGGTCTAACAATGGATTGGAACAGAAAGAGTCGAGGTATTTACCGTGTTGATGTGAGTCTCAGTTTTTCGGCAAAGTCCGGTGATGGCAGAAAAGTTCCGGCGAGTGAAATTGCTTCGAGAATTGGTGTGATTTTGAGCGAAAAGATTACCAGAGGCTAGGGTGTGTATTTATAGGAAAGAATATCGATGAATTGGGTCCGATTTCGGTCTTGATTCGTTGGTCAATCTTTCTCCGGCGGTTATGACTGATGTCGCGGGATTGGACATCGGTTATAACCGATGTAGACGTTAATACATACGTTAAGTCAAAAGAAACCGACAATAATTGGCGAAGTCGTCGGGATTTCCGGCGACTGCGAAATGGCGCGTTTGACTGAATTTGATATCGAGTTTTGTTATATGAATTAATTGTTTCAATAAATCAACAAGTAACACAAGTGGCACAGTGGTGGAATGTGTGTGTGTTAAGTGTTTGAAGTTTCATCCGGCTGACCCGGGTTCGAAACCCGGCATCAGCATTTTATTTTTATTTCATTATTTTTAATAAATTTTCAGTTATAAATTTTAAATTCTAATATATTTATTAATTATGTATGGTATAAAAATAATTTGATTATTTAATACTCAATGAAAATTTTAACTGGATGTTCGGTTAATAAACGAAGCGGGTTTGGTTAACCCGGTTTTGAAGGATATTACAAAAACACCCTTTTGGCGCATAAAATGGTTTTAAACATGTAAGACCATAGTTTTGACAACTAAACTGATATTATAACATAATCAAACTTGTTTTGACATATAAGACTCATCATAGGACTTATTTAACCATCCAAACCCACAGTTACGCTTGCGACCCATTAAAGTGGCGTAAACTATTTTAACAAGTGGTAACGGGTCAAAGCACTTAGGAACTCTTCCAAATCAGAATATAAGGTATTATAAACCATATCATACAACACCCAACACTCATTTGGTTTGTAATAACTCATTCTATCTAATCTTTGATTAAAGTCTCGACACACTAACACAGTATTCCGATACATTAGGACACACTTGAACTCTTCAATTCTTGAACTTTATTTGATCATTTGAACAAGACATTTACGCAATCCCAAGTGAGTACATAGCCCCCCTTTATGTTTTCAAATGTTTTGGGGTGATTCATATGTGCCTATCACTATTCCTTGTTTCATAACATTATATACGTTTTGCTTATCTAGTACATATAGTACATGATTTCAAAGACAGTTTGCTTTGTATATTGATTTAGCATACCTATTACACGATTTCAAAGACATTTTTACTTCATATGTTAACTTAGCATACCTAGTACATGATTTCAAAGACATTTTTGCTTGGTATATTTAGTTAGTATGCCAAGTACATTATTTCAAAACATTTTCATGACAGGCTTACATTGTTCAAGACATATTGATGCATTGAATATACAATGATACAATCATTAACATTGATCATGCCAACCGATAGTATGTAATAGTACCATAGGATTGGCAATCCTGTTCCCGCTTCCTAGGTTTGTTTGGAAGTGACTTTAGGGAATGACATAATCCGATGAACAATTGATAAACCTTTGTCTTTATAAGGGTTTATCCGACACTCAACAAGGCTTGAATGTATTCGCCAACAATCCATATATATGTGTCTACACAATAAAAGCAATTGATTTATAAACAAGAGTTTTTGTTTAAACAAGACCTTTGTTTGTTCAAAACACCTGTTTTATACAAGACTTTGACAAGACAAGACATTTCGACAAGACAAGACATTTTGGTTATTTTATACAAGACGATAATTTTATGGTTTAAACAAGACTTTTGTTTGCCATACAAAACATTGGTTTATACATAGATATTTGTTTATAAATAACATTTGTTTTGTACAAGACAATGGTTTATACATAGACATTTGTTTATAAAAGACATTTGGTTTATACATGGCATTGGTTTATATGTGACATTGGTTTAAACAAGACCTCTCAGTTGTTGGCTCATGGAAAGTGATTTAAATGACGAGACGTGACTAATATGATAACAGCATGGTGGATACGCCACTGGTAATTCCTATAGATAAGTGCTTTCATTATTTTACATAACGTAGCGTTATCTAAACCAAAATACAAGACATGACATATTTTATACAAGGCATGAGTTATTTTGGTTATTAAGTTAACCCTGCATCATTTCTTTTAAAATATTTTGATTTTCATATGATTTCATAAAAGAAACATTTTTGTAAAGGAACCTGGCTACTTTTCTAATAGTTGAACATTTCTTTTAACTTTCAAAGCCATGAATCTTCAACACAAAACCTATTTTACTCACATGCATTTTTATACTGATGTTTTATTTTCACATATGTTTAAGGAGCTAATGTTTGACTTTGAGCATGCTTCACATAAGGCGAACTTGGGCCCTAGTGACTTTAAAATTTGCAAGACAATTCTTATATTTTTTATTTCATTCTCCCAAGTCAGTGTAAGCAATTAAATTCAATAATATAAAACTTTATGTAACATGTGTTGTGAAACAATACTTCTGTGACATGACTCCCTGATGTTTCCACCGCGGTTTGTTGTTTTACGCGGTCGGGGTGTTACAGCAAGATTGGTATCAGAGCTCATGGTTATAGGGAATTAAATTATTAGTAATACTTTGACCTAGACTATAACCTTCCTAGGTCCCTAACACCAGTTATCTTGTCTTTAGATCTTAAAACAATACCATCACCTATCCTTAGGTGATTACCAAAACAAATTCACAAGTTATGTGGATGATAACACTCTCTTCACACGGAAAGTAAAAAGAAACTTGTTGATAGTACAAATCTATGTTGATGACATCATCTTTGGTTCTACAAATGATGAGTTGTGTAAAAATTTGAAGAGGTCATGAAAAAAAATGAAATGAGTTTAATGGGAGAAATGAAGTTCTTCATGTGACTTCAAGTTGATCAGTTGCCTGATGGTATCTTCATCAATCAAACGAAGTACGTTCACGATGTTTTGGAGATATTCAACATGTCGGGATCGTCATCATTGTCTACTCCCTTGGCACTTAATCATGGCGTAGAACCAGATATACACGGAGTGAAGATTGATGAGACCTTATGCAGCTCGATAATTGCATCATTAATGTACCTCACAACATCAAGGTCAGATATCATGTATCCAAAATCAAATCCACGAGTGTCACACTTGGAGATCATCAAGCGGATTTTCAGATACTTGAAGGGTTGCCCAATCACTGGCTTGTGGTATCCGTGAAATGATGATTTCCACCTCGCTGGATATTCTGACTCTGATTTCGTATGCTGAAAATTAAATGCTAAATTTACTATAGCTGATTGTCAATTCTTTGGCACACGATTAGTAACATATCAATGCAAGAAGCAAACCACGGTCGCTCCTCTACTGGCGAAGCAGAATACGTTTTAGCTTCCAGTTGTTGATCCCAAATCTTGTGTATAAACAACAGATGAGAGACTATGTATTGCAGCTTCTTGCTACACCCATATATGTAAATAATAAGGTTGCCATTAATATAACTAAAAACCCGGTTCAACAAACTAAAACTAAACACATTGAAATTCAGCACCACTTTATCCATGATTTCTACGAGAAAAAGTTGGTTAGAATTGAAAAAATTCACACTGATGAACAAAAGGCAGATTTTTATACCAAAGTTGGCTACATTCATATATCTTTTGAAACTTAATGGGTTGAAAAATCTGACATCAGGGGGTATTTTAGAGGATGTTGAATTCAAGGCGGATGACGAGTTGACATGATCCTTATCTGTTTGGTCATGTTTTTAGTCTCTAGAATTTCTTTTCTTTAAAAACAAAAATCCAAAAATATGTTTTTGATTTTGTGGGGACAAATGCTGTGGAAAATACAAAAACATATAAAAATTTGAAAATGTACAAAAACATGAAAAAGACAAAAGGAGTGTTTGTGTAAAAAGACGAAATGATAGTACATCAGTGGACTATCATAGTATGCTATAGAAATGTAGTGTTAAACTATTTAAACAAGTCTCACTGATGATGTGACAGTAGGCTTCGCACATTCAGTAGATTGTTTCTGAGATAACATAACGAATTCTTCTTAATTATTGGGTTAACATCTGTCGGATATATGGTCTTAGTACACCGAAATTTCATTTGAGAGATTGCTGGAATCTGAGATAGTAGGTCTTTATAGATAATTGATATATGGGGTATTATACAAATGCTTCTTATTTTGCGTCAGGAATGGCCTAGAACTAGTAAAATACTTTCGCTTTCAAACCTGAAAACTGCACAAAATTGAAAGTATCAAAAGATCTAACAATTCTAGTCAAATGATTCCAAATTGGAACACCACTTTTAAGTCGAGCCTTTAGCTCTTTGTCTGTATGGTGGTACTAACGTTAGCCCCCAAGGTCTCGCACAACCAAGATACTTATAGCAGTTAGATATATTCACCTGTAAGATGAAATCCAAGGAATCTTGATACAAGAGTATATTCTGAGGTGGAAAATACTGTTAAGTCAAGTTCTAAGACATTTAATTAACGTATCTCAGAGAAATTGAGAAATGTGTAGAGGTTTAAGTTAACAAGTATACTAACAATCTATGTGAATTTGTTTAAAAAATAAAGTTTTCAAGATCAATGGTACTAGTCATTTGTCTAAAAAACAAATATGATCCTCTAACACAAACTCACAAAAATATGTTTGTAAATATGTTTGTACATAGTTGTTTCATTTCATTTTAGAAAAAACCCAAAAAGATTTTCAGTGTGTTTTAGCATAAACTTTAATAAAATCAAAAAGATTTTATTTCTATCTTAGTTTCTATAGTTGATGATGGAAAGTGGATCTTCAAAGTCCAAAGATGCTGGTTGCTGAGAAAATCTGGAGGACAATGGGTTGGGAGCTTAATTAAAATGAGAAAATGATTTGAAAATGATCAAAAGTTTATTAGTTTGAAACTTAACATTGCCTGAAAAACATCAGTTTGTTCATAAAAGTGTTCAACCAAGATCTTTAATTTGGACTTTGTAGACAAACCAGTTACCCGATGTCTTTAACTTGGACTTGGTCAATTGAGTAGGTTGTTAAAACTGATAAAATGTTCGAAAAAGTTGAAATCTTGAAAAGTTGTATATCACTTTGCACAAACTGGTAGCTACTCCGCATGAAGTAGATCACTTCACACGAAGTGAATCACTTCATACGAAGTGGACCTGTGCCATATAAAGGACCTAGTTCGCACGAAGTGCTCATTCACTATTTGTGCAAACTAAGAGAGTCCTTAGTGTGATTTGAAGAGTTTGAACATTTTAAGATGAAGTGCTGCCAAAATTGACATTGGGAAGGTTGATTATCACTGTTCTTACACGGTGAAGGTATTAGACCGAGAATTAACCGTGAAATCATATATTTCAGATATTCGGACTTTAAATCTTAGATCTAGGACGATTAAACGAACCAAATGTAAAATTCAACATATATTCATGCATATCGGTGTTAGTAGTGTGTAATAGAACCTTCAATTTCATAACAACAAGTTTCAAAGTTTGTGTGCTTGACAATTAATTTGGGACGAAGTTAAAAATGGTAAAATTTTATAACCACTCAGCACGAAGTATATTGATCATAGCTGTTTATTATTTGTACACCACTTCGTATAAAGTGGTAATGACCACTCCGTACCAATGCCACTTCGCATGAAAAGTTTGGTATTTTTTGTTGAAATTTTTCTAAGTTTTGAAAATCTAAATGTTACTGTTATGTTTTGAAGGAGCCGACACACAACACATGTTGTGTTCTAGATAATACCATACTAGAAATGGCTCCATTTAAAAATATATTAGAATTTATGGGATGTTTATCGATGATAAAAGCATTAACTCATCAACATAAAGTCTACAGATCACATATTGAACGATTTTGGAATTCAGCTGAGTTTGTTTCTAAATCGCGAGCGATACATTCAGTGGTAAAGATTGAAGATAAAGAATTTGAAGTCAAAACACCGAAGAATTGATTAGAAAGGTTTTGGAGTTAAAAGATAAAGATGGTAGTCCCACAGACCGCAAATACCGGTAATTCCCTACAATCTAATCACCATTTTCATTACATAGTCTCATGCATTTAATCGTAGTTTAATTACGTAACGGAGTTATACGTCATACAACAAGTGTTAGGACAAGTTAAACATGCTATAACATATATTGATTTCCGTCATGATGCGAAACAAATCAAACTATGTCCCAAAAGTGTTGGTAGAAATTGTTGGGCGCACTATTCACGCTTACACTATTCATGTCAGCAAAACTGGTGAAACGAAGCAAAATGATGAATAACGGCATATGAATGACATAAGTGAGTCCATACATACATGAAAATACTAATGTGGGAACACATCTTGCAATAATACATAACTATCCAGTATAACGCTTAAATTACAAAATTGTTTGTTTCGGCTATAAACTTAACAATTTCAATTCGTCCGCAACACTAATTCATCATTTCTGGGACTCAACATTTATAACAGAATAATGGCAAGCACCTTAAAAAAATATTAGGATATAAAAAATACATAAAAGACATCATTTCTGATATTACGACAAGCAGTACACAACTTGACCGGAAAGCGTTTGATTGTCGAACCGGCAAAGATTTCATTATCAGATAGCCTTCTACAATAGACAAGCGGTGAGCTAGTTAGGCTTCATTTGGGATCCAAAACCCCATCATATGTGACATTTGTGCCTTTTCAATCATTTTACAATTACAAACAATTTCGTATTCAATGAAACCTTGTGTTTTATTTTTGAAATTTGTATAATTATCTAAGAAATTTGCACAATTTCAATTTCTTGCACGATTTCGAACCCTCAAAAATTTTTGTGGAAGTAATTCATTAACTAGCACTCAAACGCAATCAGTTTAACGTGAAGTACACTTTGAAACAAGCACATCAGGTAAAAATACCCTAAATACCCATTATATAACTTAGATATAAGTTTTGGAGGGTTAGATATGATAAAAACACGCTTATACAAGTCCTGGGACTAATTTCGTCAAACTACAAAGTTTGTTGGTCCGTATTCAAGATAAGAACCATTTGTATCAATCCATATATTTTCGTATTCAATAAAATCTTGTATTTTATTTACGACAATGCAAAAAGTGTCAATCGTTGCATAATTTCGACCATTTTCGTGTTTGTTAAAGCGTTTTACGCATTTTTGCGAAATACGTAACCGTACAACTTAACGAACCCACATCGATGACATCTTCAGGCATAATCCAGGTTACAGATTTCTTAACACCTTTATATAACCTAAATATTAGGTTAAATTGGTTAAAAATGGCAAACAAGTGAAAATACAAGTCCAATGGCCAAAACTGTCAAAAAAATAATAAAGATTTTTGCTTCTTCACTAAGTTTGCCACCTATCTCCAATTTTTGACACCTAGCACTTAGTTTGTCACCCTTAATTTGGTGTTGACACATGTTAGGACACTAATCCACACTTGAGGACACTTATCATCACCTCCTTGATCCTAAAATACTATAAATACCCCATGATTCTTCCATTTTTTCACACTACTTCAAAACACTTCAAAGAAAATGTGAAGTTCTTCTTTTTATCCTTCTTGGAGCTTGTTTCCAGCCTTTGGAAGCCTCCTATCTTGAGTTCCAAAAGTGTTCTTCAACATGAGTATGTACTCTTCCTAGTTCTTTCATTATTTTAGTTATTTTGAGCTAAAAGCCGAACAGTTTGGCTTCCTTGTTGACTTTTGGTTCTCATCTTATTTGGTCAAGTCAAAGTTCAATTGAACTTTGCAACGTGATCATAATCACAAAGGTTATAATCCCTAACGATTTCACCTTCTGATTACCACGTTTACTAGTCGAAGTGACGATTCAAAGTTTCGGTCAAAAATGCACATGATGTGCATTTTACGACGAAACTATTTTTGGATATCAAAACACCAAGTTTTGATACCAAATCAGTTCTATTAACTTAGTTAGAGATATTTTGACATGTCTAAATCGACACATCTAGTTTAGTGCTTATTTAGGGTCGTAAGTCGAGCAGTCTTGACCACCGCTCTGACTTTCGAATCCGACCCATTTGGGCGATCTTAGGATCTGACCAAACACATATTTGTGACCATAGTTGAATAGGGAATAACCTATTGAGGTTATTCCTTATGGTCACATTGTTTGGTTAGTCTTATGATAAGTTGCTTCTATGTTATTAAATAAAATGATGACCAAAATACCCTTTTGCGCATAAATCCATTTTAAACACATGTAACCAAATTTTTGACATATAAACTGATGTGATAACATTTTCAAACATGCTTGGGATTTTAAAACTTATCATAGGACATGTTTAACCATCCGATCACGCGTTTACGCTAATGACCCGTTAAAGTAGCGTAAACTACCTTAACGAGTCAGAATGGGTCAAAAGCACTTAGGATCCTTTCCAAATCAGAATGTTAAGTTTGTTTAACCGTATCACATGAGTTCCAACACTCGTTTGGTTTATAAGACTTCATTCTATCTGATCTCCTATTTGTAGTCCCGACACGCTAACATATTTATCTGACACATTAGGACATATTTGAGCTTTGTTTATTCCTTTGATCAAGAACTGTTTCGCAAATGCCAGGTGAGTACACGGTTCCCCGCTTTTACGTTTTGGAGATGTTTTGGGGTGACTCATATGTGCTAAATCATTTTCAAGTTTTCAAAAACATTGTCTATGGTTTATATATAAAACAATACGATTTCAATAATGTGAACAACTTGTTGATGCGTTATCCATAACACGAATGACATTCATTAGCTTTGGCCGAGCCAACCAGTAGTATGTTATGGTACCATAGGACTGACACTCCCATTATCGGACTGTTCACTGTATTTGGTGGAAGTTTGGGTAATGACAGAAACTGTTACCGATTAACAAATCATTTGTTGATTTGTTAGTCTAGTTAAAGAGACCCTTTGGTGGTCTATTAAAGATAACCTTTGGTGCTATAGTAAACACAGGTTTGAATGTGTTCATTAAAGAACGATCAAAGTCTTCACAATTAAAAACACGGACGATTTGTTTATGACGTGGGCAATTGGTTTATGAAACGGACGATTGATTTATAACACGGACGAATGGTTTATAACACGGACAAAATGGTTTTGAACAATGTCCCGCAATGATTTTCAGTTAAAGATATAAACCATACGAAGTTTTCTTTTGAATCAATATATTACAAGGTTTTTACAGAAGAAACATTTTGGTCTTGATTCATGGCTATAAGGTTTTCACAACTCTAACCAACTTGTTTTAGTTTGTGAATTGTATTGCAATATCAAACACTTTTGATACGAGGTTTTCACTTAACGACTCTTGTAGACGGACGAGGTGTTGCAATATGTATACAAAGCCACAAATTTGACACACTCACAAAACTATGTACTCGCCAGCATTTTTATGCTGTCGCTTGATAATAGGATGCATGCTTCACGTAGGAATGGACGCGGGTCTTAGTGACTTAAAACATAAACGACAATTTATTTATGCGTTGTTTCTGTTTATCCAAAGACAATGTAAACATTTAACTTAGTAAAAAAAAATTTTAATTCCATGAGTTGTGAAACAATAGTTCTGTGACATGACCGCGGTTCGTTGTTTTATGGGTCGGGTGTTACACTAAACAGAAGGCATTTTTTACCAACCAAAATAAATAGTTAACATCCTAAACTACCTTTAACCCTCTAATTAACCAAGTTTAATTTAATTACCAAAACTACAAAGATTAATAAATTCATCACATGTCATATTTTATAAAAATATTTACACTTTAGCCCCCCATGTGGGCCCCCACCCACCTTACTTGCTTGATTTGATAAGATGACGATGGTGTATGGCACATGAAGATTACTCTTGATTTTGGAAGATTTCTTAAGATTATAACAACTACATATCATCACCATTCTTCACATCATTTTAGCACTTGAAAAATCAAAACAAAAACACCTCTCTAGTCTCTCTCATTCTCGGCCCACACACCACCAGATAACACCACCATCTTCCACCCTAAAACACCACTTTATACCCACTTTCAAGCCCTTACAAGAACACTTATGGAGTTTGCAAGGATGGAGGATCTTAGAGCTTTCTTTGAAGCTTTCTCATCATCTTGATCTTCATATTCTCACCTTCATCTTAATCTTGAATCATCCCTAGCCTAAGAGCTAGTAGTAAGTTCACATGTTTATGATTTCAAGTTCTTGTAACATGTAGATTTCAAAAGTACAAGTAAACTTCATCTTGAACATATTGAAAGAAATCATCCAAAAACTCTAAAATATAACAAGAAATAACAACATAAAAGTATGGGATATATGATAATCATGTTGTTTATTTGTTGTAGTATTTCACAAGAGTGATGACCTTACTATATTAAGCTTAAAAATATGATTTAAACAAGTATATGTTTAAGTCATGTAACATCATCATCTTCAAGTTTATGAGCTTATATATATGTGGTCTTGATGTGGTTCTTAAAAAGTATGATACATGATGAGACTTGAAACTTGGATCTTGAAATCTAGTAAAGTTGATTTTTATATAAAACAAGTTCAATAAAAATGATTATAAAAGTTGTCCATGAAAATCTTGGTGTTTTGATAATCTTAAAAGATATGGAATTTTTAGAGGCTTTAAAGTATAAAAATACATAAGGACAAGCTTGTATAAAAAGCTCATGTATAAAAGCTCATGAAATATTGAAGAAAAGTTAAGTGCATATTACTTGGAAAAAAATGATTTTGATGAACTTGATGAATTAACGATAATTTGGGAAATTAGAAAGTGGTTTAAATAAGTTTTGAAACGTGGAAAACGCCATAGTTTAGGGGAAACTATGGCGACATTTCTAAAAATCTAATCGCGATTAAATTGTAATTAACAGGGCGATTAACGGGCTAAACGTGATTAGTGGCCTAAACCGTCATTAAGGAAGTTTTAATGACAAGGGTTAAACCCTAACCTTCCAAGGGTTTAATAAATACTTATATATATATATATATATTTACAAGTTAAAAATGAACATAATTTATTACATATATATTTTTGGGAATAAAAATATATGTATATACGTTGTTACCAGCATAAGTGAATGTGTAGAATACATGTGTATGTATGTGTATGTATCTAGAATTTCTATGGTATACAATACAAAATACCCAACTAATACAACACACCAAATACTTGAAACTTACCAAGTATAAATTACATAAACACCTACACTTTTACACAATTCTTGAAACAAATAATCGGACGAGCGGACTATTCGGAGAAAGGTAAAATTTATACAATACACTGTTTCACCGATGATCAACGAACATATCGCCATCATGAAGAGCTACTACAACACTTGGACGACTTTCGATGCGGAAATATATATATTGAATGACTACGACGACACGTCTAAAAATAATATATTTTTAGACGCTTAACGAATATATATATTACCGATAACCAAAAATCTGGAAAGTTGAAATGCATAAAAGTTATAAGTGATTTTAAATAAGTATGTAAGAAATACAAATAACCTTTATATTTAGTAAATAGTAGTAAGTGCAAGAAAATAAATAATATGGTCTCCTAAAAATTAAGTTGGGCTAGGCCACTATATAAAAGACATGGGCAAAACCCAAATACATAAACACATGGGCAAGGCCCACAATACAAAATTACATGGGCATGGCCCAAAGACATGATAACATGGGTTAGGCCCAAACTGTGACATTTGTGCCTTTTCAATCATTACACAATTACAAACAATTTCGTATTCAATGAAACCCTGTGTTTTATTTCCAAATATTTTTGTATTCAATAAAATCTTTTATTTTATTGATGAGAATGTAAAAATGTCAATCGTTGCACAATTTCAAGCATTTTGGTGTTCGTTAAAGCGTTTTACGCATTTTTGCGAAACGTGTAACCGTACAACCGAACGAACCAACATCCACATCATTTTCGGGCATAATCCAAGTTACACATGTCTTAACATCTTTATATAACCTAAATATTAGGTTAAAGGGGTTAAAAAGGCGAACAAGTGAAAATACAAGTCCAAGGGCCAAAAATGTCAAAAAAATTGGTAAATATTTTTGCTTCTTCACCAAGTTTGCCACCTATCTCAAATTTTGACACCTAGCACTCACTTTTCCACACTTAATAGGGTGTTTCCATATGTTAGGACACTAATCCACACTTGAGGACACTTGTCATCACCTCGTTAATCCAAAATTACAACAAATACCCCATGATTCTTCCATTTTTTTACACCACTTCAAAACACTTCAAACCAAAGTGTGAAGTTCTTCTTTCTATCCTTCTTGGATCTTGCTTCCAGCCTTTGGAAGCCTCTTATCTTGAGATTCAAAACTGTTCTTTAACACGAGTAAGTACTCTTCCTATTTCTTTCATTTTTTAGCAATTTTGAGCTAAAAGTCGAACAGTTTGTCTTCCGGATTGACTTTTGGTTCGGACCATATTTGGTCAAAGTCAAAGTTCAATTGAACTTTGCAATGTGGTCATACTCACAAAGGTTATAATCCCTAACGATTTCACCTTCTGATTACCACGTTTACTAGTCGAAGTGACGAGTCAAAGTTTCGGTAAAAAATGCGCATGATGGGCATTTTACGATGAAACTATTTCGGCTATCAAAACACCATGTTTTGCTACCAAATCAGATTTATAAACGTATATATTTTGACATGTCTAACTCGTCACTTCTAGTTTAGTTCTTATTTAGGGTCATAAGACGAGCGGTCTTGACCACCACTTTGACTTTCGAATCCGACCCGTTTGGTCGATCTTAGGATCCGACCAAACACATATTTGTGACCATAGTTGTATGTGGAATAACCTACTGAGGCTATACATTATGGTCACATTGTTTGGTTAGTGTTATGATAAGTTACTTCTATGTTCTTAAAAAAATTACCAAAATGCCCTTTTGCGCATAAATCCAGTTTAAACACATGTAACCAAATTTTTGACATATAAACTGATATTATAACATTTTCAAACATGTTTGGGTATTTAAACTTATCATAGGACATGTTTAACCATCCGATCACGTGTTTACGCTAATGACCCGTCAAAAGCACTTAGGATCCTTTCCAAATCAGAATGTTAAGTTTGTTAAACCATATCACATGAGTGACAACACTCGTTTGGTTTATAAGACTTCATTCTATCCGATCTCCCGTTTGTAGTCCCGACACACGAACATATTTATGTGACACATTAGGACACGTTTGTACTTTGTTTATTACGTTGATCAAGAACACTTTCACAATCCCAAGTGAGTACATAGCCCACTCTTTTACATTTTCTATATGTTTTGGGGTGATTCATATGTGCCAATAATTATTTTAAAGATTTCAAAAAATATACATGGTTTATATACAAAATGATTTTCAAAGTGAGTAACTAGCCCCCCTCTTTTACATTTTCTAAATAATTTGGGGTGATTCATATGTGCCGATAATTATTTTAAAGATTTCAAAAGAATATACATGGTTTATATATACAAAATGATTTTCAAAGTGAGTACATAGTTCACCTGTTTACATTTTCTAAATGTTTGGGTGATTCCTATGTGCCTATAATTATTTTAAGATTTCAAAACAATATATATGTTTTATATACAAAATGATTTTCAAAGTGAGTACATAGCCCCTCTCTTATATTTTCTAAATGTTTGGGTGATTTATATGTGCCTATAATTATTTTCAAGATTTCAAAATAATTTACAGGTTTATATATATAAATTGATTTTCAATTTAAGTACATAGTTCCCCTCTTTTACGTTTTGCAAATGTTTTGGGGTGACTCAAATGTGCTGAATCATTTTCAAGTTTTCAAAAACAATGTCTACGGTTTATATATAAAACAATATGATTTCAATAATGTGAACAACTTGTTGATGCGTTATTCATAACACGAATGACATTCATTATTGGACTGTTCACTGGATTTGGTGGAAGTTTGGTAATGACAATCCCATTTCAGTAGTATGTTATGGTACCATAGGACTGACAATCCCATTATTGGACTGTTCACTGGATTTGGTGGAAGTTTGGGTAATGACAGAAAGTGTTACTTATTAATAAATCATTTGTTGATTTGTTAGTCTAGTTAAAGAGACCCTTTGGTGGTCTATTAAACATAACCTTTGGTGATATAGTCAACACAGGTTTGAATGTGTTCATTAAAGAACGACCAAAAGTTTTCACAATTAAAAACACGGACAATTTGTTTATGACATGGACAATTGGTTTATGACACGGACGATTGATTTATAATAAGGACAAATGGTTTATAACATGTAAAAATGGTTTTGAACAATGTCACGCAGTGATTTTCACTTAAAGATATAAACCATACCGGAGTTTTCTTTTGAATCAATCTATTACAAGGTTTTTACAAAAGAAACGTTTTGGTCAAGATTCATGGCTATAAGGTTTTCACAACTCTAACTAACTTGTTTTAGTTGGCTAATTATATTGCAATATCAAACACTTTTGATACGAGGTTTTCACTTAACGACTCTGATAGTCGGACGAGGTGTTGCAATATGTATACAAAGCCACGAATTTTACACAGTCACAAGACCTATGTACTCGCTAGCCTTTTTATGCTAACTCTCTTTTAACATATGTTTCAGGAGTCAATGCTTGATAATATGATGCATGCTTCACGTAGAATGGACGCGGGCCTTAGTGTCGTAAAACATGAAGGAAATTTATTTATGCGCTGTTTCTGTTTATCCTAAGACAATGTAAACATTTAACTTAGTAAAAAAAAAATTTTAATTCCATGAGTTGTGAAACAATAATTCTGTGACATGACTCCCCGACGTTTTCGCCGCGGTTTGTTGTTTTACGCGGTCGGGGTGTTACAAGAAAGATTGGTATCAGAGCTTATGGTTATAGGGAATTAGGTTATTATTAATGCTTTGACCTAGACTATAACCTTCCTAGGACCCTAACGCGAGTTATCTTGCGTTGAGATTTTTAAAACAACATCATCACCTATCCTTAGGTGATTACCAAAACAAAGACACAAGTTACAAATTCATTTTGAAAATCAATCATCTAGCCTTAGATGATTGGTTTTGGCTTAAAGTATTCTAAGTTTTCAAAATCCCGTCAAAGTTTGGTTTTTATTAATGTGAACATGTGCAATCTGGAAGGGTGGATGCATGTACCCTGAGTTTTATGTCTAAGGCTGGAGTGTTCGTACAAATCCGCGTTATCGGACTAGTCACTCTTACCATGGAACTCTTGGGGTGAGTGTCCACTTATAGGCTAAAGCATGTCTTCGCGATACATTATAAAGACCCATTTACTTTGATTTGTTTGTTTTTAAGTAACGAATGAATGACCACCACCCTTATTTTTGTTGATATTTTTTAACATCTCTCTTGATTATCCAATGTCAATCCAACATATTTTCCGTCATGTTTTCTTCTAAGGATGCCTAGAACTAAACTAGGAAACCCGTAACGGTGGAAATAGCTAATGGTAAACCCCCTATGCTCGACTATGTCATTCGTAATTGCCAATTGAACTTGGAAAACCACCTTTTTTTTCCATTGACCTCACACCCATGCAACTCGAGAGTTTTAAAATCATCATAGGAATGAATTGGTTAACCAAACACCATGCTAAGGTGATCTATTTCGACAAGGTTGTTTGTATACATCTTTCGTTTGGCGGAACCTTAGAAGTTCACATAGAGAAACCCTCTAGTAGCCTAAAACTCATGACATGTACCCAGGCCCAAAAATACCTACGAAAGAATTATGTAGCCTTTTTGGCACATATCGTAGAGGAAAAAGGCAAGGGAAAAATAGTTCAGGACATCCCCATTGTACGGGAATATCTTGAGGTGTTTCCTGAAGAGCTACCTGGTTTACCCCCAATTCCTCAAGTTAAGTTTCGTATTGACCTTGTACTTGGTGCCAACCCAATTGCTAAATCTCCTTACCGTCTTGCACCATCTGAAATGTAAGAGTTGTGCAAGCAACTCCAAGAACTTTCAGACAAGGGATTCATTCGTTCGAGCTTTTCACCTTGGGGCGCTCCTGTCCTATTCGTGAAAAAGAAGGATGGATCCTTCCGTATGTGTATCGATTATCCTGAGCTCAACAAACTCACAATAAAAAATCGATATCCCCTACATCACATTGATGTTCTCTTTTATCAGCTACAAGGTGCGACCTGCTATTAAAAAGATTGATCTGCGTTCTGGGTATCATCAACTTAGTATACTCGAAGAAGATATTCCCAAGACTGCTTTTCGCACTCGATACGGCCATTACGAGTTCACTGTCATGCCTTTTGGTTTGACGAATGCTCCTGCCGTCTTCATGGACTTAATGAATAGGGTTTATAAACCTTATTTAGACAAGTTCATCATCGTTTTCATCAACGACATCCTCATTTATTCTAAGTCTCGAGCCGATCACGAACAACATCTCCGTCTAATGATGGAACTCCTGAAGAAAGAACAACTTTACGCCAAATTCTCCAAGTGTGAATTTTGGCTAAAAGAAGTTCAAGTTTTGAGACACATTGTTAACGAACAAGGTATACATGTAGATCCTACCAAAATCAGTGTGATTAGGGATTGGAGTGCACCTACTACTCCTACCGAAGTTCGTTCATTTCTTGGTCTTGCTGGATACTATCGACGATTCATCACGAACTTTTCAAAGATCGCGGTTCCCTCACCACTTTGACACGAAAAAAATAAACTTTTCAAGTGGGGACCCAAACAAGAGGAAGCCTTTCAAACAGTCAAACAAAAACTCTGTAATGCTCTTGTTTTATCTTTACCTGACAGCAACAACGATTTCATTGTCTATTATGACGCATCAAACCTAGGCCTTGGTTGAGTTCTCATGCAAAGAGACAAAGTCATAGCCTATGCGTCAAGACAATTGAAAATCCATGAGAAGAACTACACAATTCATGATCTTGAGTTTGGAGTCGTAGTTTTTTCTCTCAAAATTTGGAGACACTACCTTTACGATACGAAATGTGTGGTTTTCACTGACCACAAAATTCTCCAACACATATTCAATCAAAGGAGCTAAACATGAGACAACGACGTTGGGTCGAACTTCTGAACGCCTACGACTGCGAGATTCGCTACCATCCTTATATGGTGAATATTGTGGCTGATGGCTTAGTCATAAGGAACATGTCAAACTTCATTGTGTTCGAGTTCAATCTGATATCTAGACACGTATCCTTCAAGCACAACATACATGTGTGACCAAAAGCTTGTTGAAAAATGAGCTGCCACAAAATCTTGAACTTCAACTCGAAACAAAAGACAACGGATTACCCTATGACAAGGACCGTTTGTGGATTCCTAGTCAAGATAATCTCGACACCTTATTTGATGGACGAAGCTCATAAGTCTCGTTATTCAATCCATCCTCGTGCAGACAAAATGTATAAGGATCTCTGTACCCAGTATTCGTGACCGGGTATGAGGAAGGACATTGCCTTGTATGTGTCTAAATGCCTAACTTGTCTTAAAGTTAAAGCAGAACATCAGCGCCCATTGGTTTACTGGAGCAACCAGAAATACTGGCATGGAAGTGGGAGAACATTGTGATGGATCTCATCACTAAACTACTGCGCACACCTAGAGGTCATGATGCATTTGGGTAATCATCGATCGTCTAACAAAGTCAACACATTTTTTGGCAATTCGTGAGGATCTATCTGCTGACAAACTCACCAAGATCTATGTTGATGAGATTGTATCTCGTCATGGTGTCCCTTTGAACATCATATCCGATCAAGATGCTCGATTCTCATCTCACTTTTGGAAGACCATGCAATCTGCCATGGGAACAAACTCAATCTGAGCACTGCTTATCATCATCAAACGGATGGACAATCTGAAAGGACAATTCAAACACTGGAGGATATGCTTAGAGTATGTGTGATCGACTTTGGTGGTAGTTGGGATTGGCATCTACCATTGGTCGAATTCTCCTACGTCAATAGTTATCACGCTAGCATCAATATGTCGCCTTTCGAAGCTCTATACGGTCGAAAATGTCATTCACCTGTCTGTTAGAATGAGGTCGGTGAAGATTAGCTCACTGGACCTGAACTCAATCACTACAAAGTGAAGAAAATTTGCGATAACCTACTGACAGCTAGAAGCCGTCAAAAGAGTTATGCGGACAAACGACGCAAGTCCTTGGAATTCCAAGTTGGTGATCACGTCCTTGTCAAGGTATCCCCGTGGAAAGGTGTGATTAGATTTGGAAAGAAAGGGAAACTCGCACCACGATATATTGGACCATTCAAGATCGTTGAGAGAATCGAAAAGGTAGCTTGCCGACTTGAGCTACCTCCTGAACTTGGGAATATTCACCCAACATTCAACTCGTCCAATATGAAAAAGTGTTTAGCCTATACAAACCTCCACATTCCCCTCCACGAAATTCATGTTGATGACACTATGCACTTTGTCGAGAAACCTGTGGAGATACTGGACTGTGAAGTCAAGAAACTAAAGCGTAGACGTATACGGATAGTTAAAGTTCGCTGGGAATCCAAACGTGACCCAGAATTTAAGTGGGAGTTAGAGGATCAGATGAAAGCGAAATATCCACATCTGTTTCACAAAGTTTCCTCTAAATAAATTTCGGGACGAAATTTCCAAAAGCAGGGGAGACTGTTACATTTGTGCCTTCTCAATAATTGCACAATTACAAACATCTCGTATTCAAGGAAACCCTGTGTTTTATTTCCAAATAATATGTATTCAATAAAATCTTGTATTTTATTGATGAGAATGCAAAAAATGTCAATCGTTGCACAATTTCGATCATTTTCGTGTTTGTTAAAGCGTTTTACGCATTTTTGTGAAACGCGTAACCGTACAACCGAACGAACCAACATCCATGACATTTTTGGGGATAATCCATGTTACACATATCTTAACACCTTTATATAACCTAAATATTAGGTTAGGGGGGTTAAAAATGGCAAACAAGTGAAAATACAAGTCCAAGGGCCAAAAAGTCAAAAAAATAATAAATATTTTTGCTTCTTCACCAAATTTGCCACATATCTCCAATTTTTTACGCCTAGCACTCACTTTACCAAACTTAATATGGTGTTTACATATGTTAGGACACTAATCCACACTTGAGGACACTTGTCAACACCTCCTTAATCCAAAATTACAACAAATACCCCATGATTCTTCCATTTTTTTCACACCACTTCAAAACACTTCAAAGAAAAGTGTGAAGTTCTTCTTTCTATCCTTCTTGGAGCTTGCTTCCAGCCTTTGGAAGCCTCCTATCCTCAGATTCGAAAGTGTTCTTCAACACGAGTAAGTACTCTTCATAGTTCTTTCATTTTTTAGCTATTTTGAGCTAAAAGTCGAACAGTTTGGCTTCCGGATTGACTTTTGGTTCTGACCATATTTGGTCAAGTCAAAGTTCAATTGAACTTTGAAACATGATCGTCATCACAAAGGTTATAATCTCTAACGATTTTACCTTCTGATTACCACATTTACTAGTCAAAGTGACGAGTCAAAGTTTAAGTAAAAAATGCGCATGATGTGAATTTTACGACAAAACTATTTTCGGGTATCAAAACACAAAGTTTTGATACCAAACCAGTTTTATAAACTTAGTTAGACATATTTTGACATGTCTAACTCGTCACTTCTAGTTTAGTTGTTATTTCGGGTCGTAAATCGAGAGATCTTTGCCACCACTTTGACTTTCGAATCCGACCCGTTTGGTCGATCTTAGGATCCTACCAAACACATATTTGTGACCATAGTTGTATAAGGAATAACCTACCGAGGTTATACTTTATGGTCACATCGTTTGTTAGTGTTATGATTTGCACATAAATCCATTTTAAACACATGTAACCAAATTTTTGACATATAAACTGATGTTATAACATTGTCAAACATGTTTGGGAATTTAAAACTTATCATAGGACATGTTTAATCATCTGATCACGTGTTTACGCTATTGACCCATTAAAGTAGCGTAAACTACCTTAATGAGTCAGAATGGGTCAAAACACTTAGGACCGTTTTCAAATCAGAATGTTAAGTTTGTTAAACCATATTACATGAGTGACAACACTCGTTTGGTTTATAAGACTTCATTCTATCCGATCTCACGTTTGTAGTCCCGACACGCTAACATATTTATGTGACATATTAGGACACGTTTGAGCTTTGTTTATTACGTTGATCAAGAACACTTTCGCAATCCTAAGTGAGTATATAGCCCCTCTTTTACATTTTCTAAATGTTTTGGGGTGATTCATATGTGTCGATAATTATTTTAAAGATTTAAAAAGAATATACATGGTTTATATATACAAAGTGATTTTCAAAGTGAGTAATTAGCCCCCCTCTTTTACATTTCCAAATGATTTGGGGTGATTCATATGTGCCGATAACTATTTTAAAGATTTCAAAAGAATATACATGGTTTATATATACAAAATGATTTTCAAAGGGAGTACATTGTTCCCCTCGTTTACATTTTATAAATATTTTGGGGTGATTTATATGTGCCTATAATTATTTTCAAGATTTCAAAACAATATACATGGTTTATATATACAAATGATTTTCAATGTGAGTACATAGTCCCTCTTTTACATTTTCTAAATGTTTTGGGGTGAGTCATATGTGCCTATAATTATTTTCAAGATTTCAAAATAATATACATGGTTTACATATACAAAATGATTTTCAAAGTGAGTACATAGTTCCCCTCTTTTAGGTTTTGAAATATTTTGGGGTGACTCAAATGTGCTAAATCATTTTCAAGTTTTCAAAAACAATGTCTATGGTTTATATATAAAACAATACGATTTCAATAATGCGAACAACTTGTTGATGCGTTATCCATAACACGAATGACATTCATTAGCTTTGGCCAAGCCGAGCAGTAGTATGTTATGGTACCATAGGGCTGACAATCCCATTATCGGACTGTTCACTGGATTTGTTGGAAGTTTGGGTAATGACAGAAACTGTTTCGATTAAGAAATCATTTGTTGATTTGTTAGTCTAGTTTAAGAGACCATATGGTGGTCTATTAAAGATACCCTTTGGTGGTATAGTCAACACAGGTTTGAATGTGTTCATTAAAGAACGATCAAAAGTTTTCACAATTAAAAACACACACGGTTTGTTTATGATATGGACAATTGGTTTATGACACGGACAATTGATTTATAACACGGAGAAATGGTTTATCACATATACAAATGGTTTTGAACAATGTCACGCAATGATTTTCACTTAAAGATATAAACATACGGAGTTTTCTTTTTAATCATCTATTACAAGGTGTTTACAAAAGAAACGTTTTGGTCAAGATTCATGGCTATAAGGTTTTCACAACTCTAACCAACTTGTTTTAGATGGTTAATTGTATTGGAATATCAAACACTTTTGATACGAGGTGTTCACTTAACGACTCTTGTAGTCGGACGAGGTGTTGCAATATGTATACAAAGCCACGAATTTGACACACTCACAAGATCTATGTACTCGCCGGCCTTTTTATGCTGACTCTCATTCCACATATGTTTCAGGAGTCAATGCTTTATAATATAATGCATGATTCACGTAGGAATGGACGGGGGCCTTAGTGCTTTAAAACATGAAAGACAATTTATTTATGTGTTGTTTCTGTTTATCCCAAGACAATGTAAACATTTAACTTATTAAAACAAAATTTTAAATTCCATGAGTTTTGAAACAATAGTTCTGTGACATGACTCCACGACGTTTCCGCCGCGGTTCGTTGTTTTACGCGATCGGGGTGTCACACAAAGGCCATATTATAGGGCTAGGACCAAGGACAAGATAAAATGTGCTAGGCCAAAAGACATGATAACATGGGCTAGGACCAAAGGCAAGATTACATGGGATAAGCCCAAGGACAAGGTAACATGGGCTAGGCTCAATGACATGCATGCAAGGCACAAGGACACATGAAGGGCAAAATATATATATATATATATATATATATATACACATATATATAAGAGAACAAACGAACTACCAATACTATGAAAACAATAAAGTTGTTCAAAAGAGATAAATAAACACATAAGAAGAAGTCAAGATGAACAACTTGTACGAGGTCCAACGAGACCTAAGGGTCTAATGAAGTTAATACACATATAGGTTACACACGTGTACAGACACTTGAATTTCACTAGTATGACATTTGGAACGCAAAATTGTGAGTTCATGTCCCTCCTTTCAAATATTTCAAAGTTTTGTTTTTAAAAAAAATCGAGGGGAAATACATGTCATAACAAATGGTATGTTAGCTATGGGATTATATGATAACAGGATCAATGTGCGTAAGTAGGATAATGACAAGAGTAACCATTAATCACTTAGTGACCAAGGTGCAAAAGGTATAGATCTATCGAGTTTGAGGCGCGCCCAACTCCTAGTTTGTTAACTACAGCAGAATTTATGGAGATTTTGTCTACAGAAAGTGGGAATGAACATGAAGCATGAATGAACATGACAACAAATGCCTTTTTGGAGAATTTGTCTCTTATATCCCTACCTCGTATAGGTATAAAGGGGTCAAAACCTCAACATGCTTTTATGATGAAAACAATCTTTTGGTTTAAAGTGTAATGTAACTCAAAAACTATACTTTTGATAACATTGTGAACTTGTCTGAACCTTTTGACTTGTTTTGGGAACTTGTAAACTTTGGTTGCAATGATTACCTCATAGTCACACAATTGCGCTTCCGTTACGACAAGGGTGTGACGTTATCCAGAAGGAATGGTCAAAGGATGTTTCTATAGAATGGGATACAAATGACATGTGAATGCTCCAAACTTCAAGAAGGCTAATCTTGGCAGACCATATAAATTCTTTATACATTCAATTATACATGCGTTTACTCACAGAAAGGGTGGTTATGATGATATAATTGACTACCAGATGTGCATGGTTGCACTAACACTAAATTTGTCATACAAATTCACCAAAGTTACATTTGATCATATGATGTCAAACATTACAAGAGAGAAATTTCTTCAATATCTGAGGTTTTTGCAAATGATGCTGGATGATTTGTTTCAAAACTTAGAAAAGAAAGATAATTATGAGTTGGTGTTAAATCTTATGGGTAAAGAGACTTTGATTAGATTGAATCTATATCTGAAACAAGAGGCTGGCAGGTTGTAAAGAAATTCTTCGGAGCGATACATGACAAGAAGTATGTTGCACCGTCAAAGGGCAAGTGGATGAAGATACTAGTGGCTTAGAGAATAATGAAGAAGAATGGTTAGATGGTTTTATTCCAAGAAGAAGTAGTTGGTTTGAAAAGGAGGATAAGAAAAAGAAACGCTCAACTCCAAAGAAAATGCCTACTCAAGCAAGGAAGCGTGCAATGGTACAAACAATGCTTGTTGATGAACAGTCTCAGGAAGAGGCACCAGTAATTAAACAATTGAGGAAAATGTACATGATGATGTTTTCTCTGCCACATCTAATCAAGAGAGTGATGTTGTGAACGTTACAATCATTGATGCTGAAGTCGAGAAAGAAATAGTTGAAGGTGATAAAGAAAGTTATGAGGAAAGTGTTGATCCTGAAGTCATCGGAGCAGCTGAAAAAGCTGAACAAAGAAAGAGAAAGGCTATAGGAGATGATGATGAAACATATGTGCCTACTGATCCAGAAGAAGTATCTGAAAGGCCAACTAAGAGAGTTAGAAGAGTTAAGAGTAAAACGACTGATATTCAGAAAAAGTCTATAGTGTCTCCTACGACAAACAAAGCCCGTCGAAAGTTTTTAAAAGTCAGGAAGAATCTAAAGTGGAAGCTACTACCGGAAACGTTGAATCTGTTATTCCACCATCACCACCACAACAACCACCTCCATCACCACAACATGTTTCACCATAATAACCACCTCCATCATAACAATATGTTACACCACCACATCCAAAACAAACAACACCACCTATCCAATCACGATCAACACCTCAATCTGTAGCCAGAAGATCGTTAAATGAACATTTTCCTGATGATTTTGGTGAAATTCCTTTTACAGGTGGATTTGATGCAGATCTTTTTAATGACAACAGAGTTACTGAACTTGAGAGCAAAATCAAAGCACATGAAGATAGGATTAAACAACTTGAAACTTAGAATATCGAGTTGGTGTCTTTGCTTACATGTGTTACTGGTGAAAATGAAAGATCACACAGAGTTGTCAAAGATCTTGAAGTTGAGAAGATGGCGAATGCTGAAAAGTTTGATATGTTATTTAAAGTGTTAGAAAAGAAATTCAGCATGAATTTTAACTCTGATATGATGAAATAAAGATTGAAGAGGTAGAGGCGAAAGCTGCTGAATGTGAGTGTAATACAGAAGATTAAATTGCAGCTATGGCAAAAGTAAAGAATAAAATTGATGAAATTCCTATTATTATTCCAACTGAGATTGAATCAGAAGTTGTATATGAAGCTGAAGTTGTTATTCCAACTGAGCCTTAAAAAGAAGCTAAAGCCGAGATAGAAGTTGAAATAGAGTCGTTAGTGAATTATGTGATGATCGGTGAATCTATTAATATTCCTAAAGTTTTGAGAAAGAAAAGTTTTTTGAAAGGGAGAAATAGAAAGAAAAAAAAGCTCAAGAGCTTGAAGATCTGAAAAGAGATTGATGATTTTGATGAAAATGATGATGATTAAGATGTTCGTGGAGACAATAAGAAGGACGATGATGATAGAGGTGATGACGATGATAATACACAAGGTGGTACTGGGGTAAAGGTTGTAGACGCAAAGCTGAATGAGTTTTTTGACTATGATGCTTTTCTGAATGACTCAGTGAATCAAGAAGATGAAACTGAAAGATAGGGGGAGACGAAGGATTCTATACATGATGCTGAGCAATCCGGAATTCTCACAGTTGAACTTATATCAGGTGTTCCGAATTTTCCAAAACCAAGATTTTCTATTTAGAGCACGGTGTCGAAAGAGGTGAATTCGAACATAATTACACCAAGTAAGAGATTGCCAAAATGCTTGGTGTGAACGAAGAATCCTTTGACTTCAATTTTGAAGAGGAGTTGAATAATATCAGCGCTTTAGAGCCGAAAGATTATGTTTACAAGTATGTAGTTGATGTTGATAGTTATAACGAGGTTGTCGTGGAGGATGATTCCAGTTATGAAACAGTCAAATATTCTGGTGAGAATATGGATGACTTCCCAACCTTTCAGGAGTTATTTGATGAAGCTTCCGAAGATTTATTGAGGGATAGAGTCAAGGAGACTGTGAATGAAGGTAATATTCCTAAATGGTTATCAAAAGAAGAAATAGTTGAGGCATAGAAGTCATGGTTCAAAGAGTTGCAAAAAAAACAAAAATTTCAAAGACCATTGAATTTCTTACACGAGATCAAGATAAATCACTTGGAGATATTCGTAGTTGGGGTTGGATCAAAGAGTTGAATGTTTATGCCATAAGAGGGAGTTTGGAGTTCAATACTTCAGATATCTCTATGCAATTCAAACTTTGCCATGGTGGGATGTGGAAGAGTTAGTTCAGACGAAGTTGATCAATTATGAAATGAAGTTTCATGACCAATGTTTATGGAAGTTGATAAAGTATGAAGCTGATCATGGTTTCAATCACTGGAAGCCACACATACCGAAAAAGAGAATCAAAATAGATCAGTGACAAAGGAAAAATATGTTACTTTGATTGTTAAACATCCATGCACTAGGAAGACATGCCTCTAATGAAGATAGAACAATATTTTCATGAATTCTTCAAATGGTGGTAATGTGATGTTGAAACAGGTGAAGTTGTTATTGTTTTGAAGAATTAAGGATTATGGAGGATGATACGTATACTAGACCCGATGTGGCTAATTAATTGTTTAGAGAAAGATGTGGAGTGTCTATTCTTTAAAAAGATATGTTATGGGACACGAGAAAAGACTCAAGCGATGTAATACCAAGGAGTGATCAATGTATGTTATGCACATGGTATTAATTCAGGAAAGATGTGGCTATCAAAATGGAGAGAGCTAGAACGTAAAGAGTTCATGAAGCAGATTAGAAAAGAAGAAATAAGTGATGCTATTACACAGAAAGGTTCAATCAGAAGATTCCAATTTTTGAAATGGGCGCCTCCGTTGGATCAAACGCCTATTCCATCAGAGGAGAGAAGGAAGGCTAAAAAGAATTTCTTTAATCATTAACGTCATAATGTTATGAAGATTTTGATTACTGGCCAAGACTACGACAATATCCAAGAGAGAGTTTGTTGATGCAGAATGTCTATAGCCTACGTCTTAGGATCATGTCGAGTCATTGTAATAGGGCTATGATTTGTGGTTTTCATGTTTTGTAGGTCACTTTGCACGAAGTGGCAAGTCAACTCGTGCGAAGTGTGAATGTCTAAATGTAGCACAATTGTGTCTTGAGTCTGTAACAATTTTTGAAGAGTGGACGGCGAAGCCCTGCACAGTTTGCTTCAGGATTGCGTACGTTATTCACATCAATTAAACAGTAAACTTTAAATAGTAATCTTGATATTGTCGTTTGTTATAAAATAAATTCCGCATGTGTTATGACTAGCTAATCAGAGTTGGTCCTATGCTTATTTGGATAAGACGATCCTATAGGAATAGCATCAAATAATATATCATAAATGAAAATGTAGGTCCCCTAGTCCTTATGGATCTTGACAGAATCATCTATCTAATCTAGAGTGCGGAATCCCCTAGATCAGATTTCACAGAAACAACAAGAACACAAGTACGAACACAAAGAATTCCTTCAAACTGTCTTCTATTGATCATCTAACACAAAGTGTTTACAATCAATTCAAGACTCTTTATCTCTAAACTCTCTGAAGCAATTCTCTCTGCAACTGAACAATAGAACCAGCAATTAACTGAGCAACCTTAACCCTAATCACCACCTCCCTATATATAGAGATAGGTTATGCTCATGGGCTAGGGTTTCCTACATGGACTGCTAATGGGTTTAAGGCCCAATTCGCCTACCATGTGTTATATTGTGTCCAGTTCAGCCTAATTACTTCTAATTCACTATTACAAAATTAAACCCGCTAACTATTTATCATTATACTAATTACAAGATATACAAAGACCAAATCTAAGCTGTTGTCACAAATATGCATCAACAAACTCTCCCTTGAGAATAGCTTCATAAAATAACTTAGTCTTCAGTCTTCTTGCAATCTTTAACATCTTTGAAAAACGTTGACGTTGGTCTTTGGATAGCTTCAGCTTTAACAGCTTCTGTCAGCAACAAAAGACTCCCCTAAGCTGATGTATCCAATCACTAAATCTTCTGAACCATTAGCGTTAGAATAAACTCTAGTTTAGACCTTGCATAGCAATCTTCAAAACTCTTCAACTTTGTCTGCAATGTAGAAAGGAGGTTCTACCATGCATCCAAGCAAACTCCTCTTCACCAACCTTCTCAGCAACACACTGCTACAATCTGTATACTATAAAACAAACATCTCGAGAAACCATAAGAATTTTTTTAACACAAGTTAAACAAATTATTATTATTCAAGACGTAGTAAAACTGTATCACAGATTAAGCACTTCCCAACTCAAACCCTAAACTCAAAATTTTAAGCACACATAACCTGCATAATCGTAAAAATTTAAACTCAGCTTCTAACATCGTCTCCCCCTATCGGTAACAACTCTTCCACGAACAATCGATATCCCGTACATTAAAAATATACAAGAAAATGAAATATTTTTGGTTTTTATATTTTCTGAAAGCAAATAAATAACGATAGAATAAACACTCTATTTTTGTGAGTATCACCGTTAAGAAGATCATATCAGCAATATCAAACAGTTTTCAAACTATTTGATCATTCTAAATGTAACATTCATGAAAAACAGTTCAAGATGATTACCATTATTGTTTATCCACTTAAACAAAATATATGAACATTTCAAGTACCATTACCTCGTGCTCTGTTAGATAAGTTATACTTATATACTAGTGTGTCCCATTTCAGGACATACCCCCGCGATCAAGGTATACACAAAAAGTCATCGTAGTAGGTGAGTATACCGAAATCCATCCTTTTTGATTTACAACGTTAGATAATTGGTGATCAGGTCAGTACTTCCGTATAGCAAAGAGACCAAAATATCCAACGAGGGTTAGGACAAATACCAAATTTTGGTACGATTAATGCAATTTGCACTTATGAATGACTCTGTAGGAGAGCTTCTTCAATTTTTGGGATTTGGCATTTTTTTGCTCTTTTAAGATATCCCGGTTATGCCTAGGTCAGCATATATTTTGATGCAGCAGAAGGACAACCTTGATACCCCGGATGAAATAACGATATAAAGACCTAAAATCTCAGATTTTGGCATATATCAACGCAAGACTGAAGGTTATAAAACCATACGCACTGACATGTTACCCACTCATACACAATTCTTATATTTGTATCACAAAGGTAAGGTTATAAAACCATACGCCACTGCCTACTGGTACATCATATGATGAAGCTGCTATCACACTTAAGCAATTTTCTTTTAATATCAGCGTGATAGTCTAACTTGCTGGTGTACTATCATTTCTTCCTTTTTACACAGTGAAAACCTCATTTTGGATTTCTATTATTTTTTTTATGTTTTGGATTTTTTTAAAAGCAGTAAATTATTTACAAACAGATTTTATGGAAAAATGGTTATTCAGGATTCCTCATCCCGTTGAGTTCGACTAAATGTTAAAAACGCGCCCTGTCAAATGCCTTTGTGTAAAGATCTGTCAGGTTATCTAGTGTGTCGACTCGATGCAGATATCAATCCCATATAAAATGATGACGAATGTCAATATGTTTTGTGCGACTGTGTTTTACGGGATTATTGGTGATTGATATAGTGGCATTATTGTCTATCATTATAGGAGTACAAGTGAAATTCAAACCGTAATCGTGCATCTGCTGTTGGATCTAGAGAACCTGAGAGCAACAGCTACCCGCAGCAATATATTCAGCTTCACACGTCGAGGTAGACACGCCATGAGACGAGCCTCCCTCCTAAGAACTGACAACCACCTGTGGTAGACTTCCTTGTAGATTTGCATCCTTCAAAGTCCGAATCAGTAAAAGCAACAAACTTCAAATCACTAGCAGCTGGATACCATAACCCAAGTTTAGGTTTCCCCTTCAAGTAACGAAGAATCCGCTTCACCGCTTTCATGTGGGACTCCTTTCGATTGGCTTGATATCTAGCACAAGGACATGCCGCGGACATGATGTCGGGTCTTGAAGCAGTCAAGTACATCAGAGAACCAATCATTTCCTTGTATTGAGTTTGATCAACATCCTCCACACTTTCATGATCTGGACCAAGATTGTGATTCTCACCGATAGGTGTATTGAAAATAGCGTAATCCTCCATCTTGGAAACGAGACAAAATGTCATACACATACTTTGTCTGATGAATAAACATCCCATCCTACTTTTTTTCAACTTGTAAACCTAGAAAGTAGGATAATTCACCCATCGCACTCATCTCAAACTTGCTCTCATTACCTCTTCGAAATCATGACACATGTTCTAATCAGATGACCCAAAAAGGATGTCATCCACATATACCTGTACTAGCAGAAAGTCCTCCTTCTTCCTCTTAATGAACAAACTGTCAGTCTGACCTCTTTGGAAACCATGTTTTAACAAATGTGCTGACAGTGTCTCATACCACGCCATAGGTGCTTGATGTAGTCCATACAATGCCTTACCAAGTCGATAGACTCGATCTGGATAGTCTGGATCAGTAAACCCATCTGGCTATGAGACATACACCACTTCTTGGACTTTCCTGTAAAGAAATGCACTCTTCACGTCAAGTTGGTAAACTTTGAAGCCCTTAAATGAAGCAAAAGCTAAGAACAAACGAATTGCTTCCAACCTTGCTACTGGTGCAAACACTTCATTATAATCAATCCCTTCTTGCTGATTGAACCCTTTTACCACCAACCGAGCCTTATTTCTTGCACTTAAACACCCACTTAGTGCCTATTTCTTTTTCTCCTTCAGGTAGATCAACTAGCTCCCAAACTTTCAGCTTCTTGAACTGAGCTAGTTCCTCTTGCATCGCTTCTTCCCAACAATTGTCTTTTAGAGCCATATGAACATTTTTTGGCTCCGCTTGGGAAATAAAGCAGCTATATAAACACTCATGAATCAACCCAGTCTTCTGAATCGAAGTAAACAAATAGGAACCTTCGAGCAAACCTCTTCTTGTCTGAACACCTGCAACAGGATCACCAATGATGTTTTCAACTGGATGATCTCTGTGTACTTGTGTGGTAGCAATGGTGTCAATAACCAGATTATCTCCCAGATTAGATCTAACCTCCCCCTGAATATTAGCATTAGCAAACGGATTAGTGAAATCCTCCCCTTGACTAGGTTCAGACTCACTATGACTAGAGTCCTCTTGAGATGCACTAGTAGAAGTTTCTGGAGCATCTGTCATCGATACACTCGATCTCGGCATGAAGTCACACTCTCCATCTTCACTGATCACATTATTGATCACTTGAGACTCATATGTATTGGAAAAATCATGTATATTAAATGATTTAAAAACACTGTCATAATCATATAATACAGGAGGACCACTCGTTGATTGTTGAGGTGTAGTAACTTGTGATTTCCATGTTAAGCACAACCTCAATTTTACCAGTTTTTAGATTAAAAAACCTTTTATTCGGTGTTACAGGCATATAGCCTAGAAAGTAACCCTCATCAGCTACTTCACCCAATTTTTGCTTATCTTTGTTTCGCACAATGTGCAGGGTAATCCAAATGGTTCAAAGCCTTTTAAGTTTGGTTTTCGGTTAAACAATAGTTCGTGACACGTTTTGTGAAACCGTTTAACCGTCAAAACTTTGTTCAGGACATAACCAGCTGTGTTCACCGCTTCTCCCCAGAAAAGAACTGGAAGCTTTGAATCAGATAGCATAGTCCTTGCGGCTTCAATCAACGTCATGTTCTTCCTTTCGGCGACTCCATTCTGTTGAGGTGTATAAGGAGTAGAATATTGATGTTCAATTCCCTTGCAAAGATGATTGAGATCCAAAACTTGATTCTTGAACTCCGTGCCATTATCACTCCTTATACTCTTGATCCGTGCATCATGGACATTCTCTAATTTTGTAAAAAGATCTATCAGCGTCTCTGCTTTCTCATCTTTTGTACCTAAAAAGAAAACCCATGAATATCGTGAGTAATCATCAGTGACAACTAAACAATAGTACTTTCCACCTATGCTCCTTACGTTCACTGGACCGAATAGATCCATATGAAGTAATTCATAAGGGGCATCTGTGGAATTTACTGTTTTAGACTTATGAGGTTTAGGTTGTTTTCCCTTTTGACATGGAAGACATTTATCTTCCACGTGAAACCTCTGCACTGGCACCCCTTCCACTAAACCATTTTTAATAATACAGTTCATTTTTCGATAGTGAATGTGGGCCATGCGTCTTTGCCACAACAATGACTCAGCCTCAGATGCTTTTGATAGCAAACACGCCACCACAGAGGAAGAATCCTTAGCACCCATGTCCATGACATAAGTGTCGTTTCTCCTTGGCGCTCTCAACACTATTCAGTCATCCTGTATCACCAAACTAGGTTTCAACACTAAAGCTTCAGACTTTGTAAAGTGGACCGAGTGACCCTTGTCGCTGACTTGAGACACGCTCATCAGATTGTGCTTCAGCTGCTCAACATAGTTCACTTTGTCCAGTGTGATCTTCCCGTTGGTCACTTTTCCTCGACCGGTAATGTGCCCTCCTTTAGCACTTGCAAAATTCACATAACTACCATCTATATTCTCAAACTCAGTCAACAACCTTGCATCCCCCTTCATGTGCCTGGAGCAGCCACTATCAACATACCACAAGTTAATAATCATCCTTAGTAGTTCTTGCACCATCCAACAAAATTAGTTAGATTGGGGGACCCAAGCCTTAATGGTCTTGGGTCTTCTAGATTCATCAACCATAGGAACATCCATCCATTATCCATCACTCCTAACAGGAGTCTTGGATCTTAGACCTGTTGATGGAAATGTTTTTTGATTTCCACTAGGTCTGTGGTCCTGAGGTTTCCTAACCAAGTTTGGACTTTGCGACCTTTGAAAATTATGATTTTTGTTCCATGAATTTTGATGATAATAATTTCTAAAGCCATCATTATAAAAATTTCGACTACTAACATTCTGGTATCGAGTTTGATATTGACCTTGACTTCTATGGAACATTAAAGTTTTTCATTCTTGGTGAACTACTTCTAAGTCTATCATATCTGCCTGATGTAGATGCAGGCTGAAATCTTTGTTGATTTCTTTGAAAGCGAGGAACTTAGTGAGTTCCTTTTTCAGCCTTATCTACACCAACAGCAACACTCTGTTGCTTTGTAGCAGATACCTTTGGTGAGTTAACCTTCTTCTCACCATCACCACTTTTTGCTGGTGATTTGTCTCTTCGTCTCTCACTTACCTGTGCTCAACCTTTTTGTTATCACAGCAGCTAGCTACATGTCCCTTTTCATGACATTTGAAACACGATTTTCTAGCCGAAGACTTCTTAATTGAAGCCTCTTACTTAGATTCATCAGGCGATGATGATGCTTTAGAAGGATCTTGCTTAGTTTGCTTAACTTCTGATTTTTCTTTGTTTTTGTTCTTAGCAAACTGCACATTAGACTTTTTAGTAATAACAGGGACCTCTTCATTCATGTCACTCCCTTTAACAAAATCAAGCTTTTTAACAAAAAATTGTTTTTGATTCTTAGGGTGTGTTTTCTTTGTTTTCAAAACAGTGTCTCTGTTATTATCCTTCTTGGCATTTTCAGTCACATTACCATCCTCTGATGTGGAACTACCAGGTGTAGTTGACACAAAGTTTGTAAGCTCTTCTTCATCTGACAAGAAAGAATAGTCGTGACCAAGAGGTGGTGGAACTTCATTCAAACCTTTGAGGCCCACACAAGTCTTGTCATTACTCTTCTTTAGGCCATTCATCATGTGTTTCATGACAAAAGATGAATATCTGAATTGATTTAATTTCTTTTCAAGTTCTCAAATTTTGAGTTGTGCTTCAGACAACTCTTTGCATTTTCATAAATTTCTTTTGTTTTCTCACTCATCGTATCACGAGCTAAGTCAATAACTTGAAGTTTTTCATTAAGCTTACAGGTTAGAATATTGATTTCTTCTTCATAACCTTTAATTTTCTTCAAATATAGTGACTCATTTCGTTTTACGAAAAAGTTTGATTCATTTAGATTTGAGAGCTCATTAGCCAGACTTTGGTTTTGCTTTGTTAATGTGTCAACTTCACTTTGCAGTTCACAACACTTCAAATAAACAGAACTACCAGAGTTAGAAAATACCTCGCCTGTTGATTTGCTCAGATCAGCCATGAAAGCATCAAAATCAGCAGCCATCTTCTTCTCTGTAGCAGTCTGTTCTCCATCAGCCTTCTCAGCTACTTTCTCTGGCTCTCCCTCAGCATCAGCTTTCACTTCTTCATCAGCAACTGGAGCTATCTCAGCCATGAACGCCTGTGAGGCGTTGTTATCACTCTCCAGATGAACACTCCAATCATACGAACCCTCTCTGGCAGTAGAAATCAGGGCCTTTGATCCATTGTTGTTTGACGCATTCCTGTTGCTTGAACCATGACGAGGAGAATCTTGAAAGGATGAACTAGAACGAGATTCAGACTTAGCTCTTTGACACTCTCTAGCGAAATGTTCATAGTTGTGACAATTGTAGCACTTCACGTTCGACTTGTCAAAGCCAACACTCTTTCCAACGAACTTCCTGCCTGTTCTATTCATGAACCGTTTCACCCTTCTAGATATCATGGCCATCTGCCATTGCAAATCCATCTCCTGTAAGTGATTAGGGTCGATCTGATCATAATCTTCATTAAAGGAAGCAGGATCAGATATTTTCCCTGAATGTAGTTCTCGTAGGAAGCAATAAAAGAAGCAAGCAATGCCTGGTGATCTTTAGCACTTTTGACACTCAGAGGCATAGACTTAGAACTGTTGTTACTAGATTGTTGTCTCTTAGCCCCTGACGGGCCTCCTGAAGCAGCAACAAAACATACTTCTCAATCAGAATTTGCCACGACCTGTTCATTCTCACATGAGAGAAACGCAGTTGCAGTGTCATTAGAAGCATTGTTGGAAGATGAAGGTGTAAGACCTTTATAAATCCCCGGATCTTGAACCTGATCATAATCCGTTTCCTTCTTCTTCATATTGAGCTCATAAGCTCTCAATTTCCCAACAACCTCTTCCAAGTCTTTCTTTTCATAATCAGCTTCACCATTTATCATCAACGTGTAAATATCCCACTTGGCAGGTAAAGCATCCAACAACTTGTCGTTTATCTCCATATCTGTGTATCCCTCTATGTCATAATTATCTATTTCTGACATCAGATGATAATATCTCGTGATAATATCTTCAGGGATTCATTTCTCATTCCCTTGAACACAACAAACTGTTTCTTCAGCAGATCAACCTTGTTTTTCTTTACATCAGTATTGCCCTCATACCTCTTCTCCAGGGCATCCCACATGTCCTTCGATGTTGTATAACGCTTGAATGTGTGCTTTATGCCATCAGGTAATGACATCTTGGTAGCAGCTAAAGCTTTCTTCTCAGACTCATACATTCTCTTCTCAGCTTCAGACATATTCACGTAAGCAGTAACACGTTGTCTGCCCTCAAAATCATGTGGTGGGTTAGCGTACCCATCTTGAATACAGATCCACATCCGTGTGTCCTGATATTCAATAAAGGATTGAAACCTATCCTTCCAAGTAAGATAGTTCTCCACCTTCAGCATCTTTGGAGGTTTGTTTGTGGTGCGAGCCTCGTGCTCCATTCTCAACAGCTCATTTAGGTTAGACATATTTGACATTTTTACCGAACCGGCTCGTTAAAAACGTTAAAACTTGTCTGAAATGAGTTGTTACCAAATTATACTATTAGACTCGTCTCGACGATACGATTCTAATGATGTATATTGTCCGATTATGATTTTTGGATTCTTCAGCAGATCAACCTTGTTCTTTTTTTTGTCCTAAAAATCACACGAGTCTATCTGTCTAATCGGTTCGTCAAAATTGTCTATGGATCAATTTCTATGTCCGGATACGTTTAACTCTGGTTACATCAGCTGGTTAAGTTTCCACCTTTTTATGTGTAACCCGGAACAGTATAAATGGTAACTCTGAATGACAATCCGAAATGAAAATCCGAAACAGTAATAAGAATTACTAATCCAGGATGGTGATCCGGAATAGTTATCCGAGATGAAATACAGAATGCACTGTTCTGATCCGAAATGGAACTCCGGAATAGTGATCCGAGATGAAATCCGGAATGCACTGTTCTGATTCGAAATGGAAATCCGGAATGGAATCCGAAATGGCTTTTCTGAAATCCGGAAAACACTTTTGATCTAAATATGAATCCGAAATGGAATCCGAAATGGCATTTCTGATCCGAATTGCAATGTTTTCCAGATCTGAATTGCAGATTCTGGTCCGAAATTCAAGTCTTCAATCCGAAATACTTTGCTATTTGATCCGAAATGCCTTTCTTCAATCCGAGTTGCTTGCTGTTAAAACGAAATAACTACTGTTAATCTGAAATACCTGCAAAAACCCGAAAATAGCTGTCAAAACCCTAACTCAACCGTCACAAACTTCAAGAACAACGTCCAAAAACGCCCAAAAACCCAATTTTTCTGCTGTGACGATTCTGAACCGAGAAGTAATCAAGAGCCGAATGCTCTAATACCAATTGTAGGTCCCCTAGTCCTTATGGATCTTGACAGAATCGTCTATCTAATCTAAAGTGCGGAATCCCCTAGATCAGATTTCACAGAAACAACAAGAACACAAGCACAAACCCAAAGAATTCCTTCAAACTGTCTTCTATTGATTATCTAACCCAAAGTGTTTACAATCATTTCAAGACTCTTTCTCTATAAACTCTTTGAAGCAATTCTCTCTGCAACTGAACAATAGAACCAACAATTAACTGAGCAACCTTAACCCTAATCACAACCTCCCTATATATAGAGATAGGTTATGCTCATGGGCTAGGTTTTCCTACATGGATTGCTAATGGGTTTAAGGCCCAATTCGCATACCATGTGTTATATTGTGTCCAGTTCAGCCTAATTACTTCTAATTCACTATTACAAAACTAACCCCGCTAACCGTTTATCATTTTACTAATTACAAGATATCCAAAGACCAAATCTAAGCTGTTGTCACAAATATGCACCAACAGAAAATAATATGAAAAACATATAAAAAACTAAAGTTAGAGGTTTTTGTCTTAAGTCATTTGGAAACTTCACGTGTCTTAAACTTTTATAAATCTTAAGACGTGATACGTCATCTAGCATCTCATATAAATATTATTTGCTAAAGTTTATAATATTAGTGGGTAAATATTATTTCTTTAGTAAATAAATTTAAAACCTCACAAACTCACACCAAACTTTTATAAAATATAACAAGATTAATATAAAAAAATGAGATTTTATAAAAAAAGGGGGATGAATCTTCCATGCCCACCTTTTCATTTACCCCTTGTTTAAAGACATGGTTACCACCCAACACTTGTCAACCATGCATTTCAATCTTACACTTGTCTTGCACATGTTGACACCTACACCCCTTTGCTCCCTAATAAATACCAACCTTCCCTTCACCATTTTTCACACCAAAACACACTAAGAACTCTCAAAAATCCCTGCACTTTTTCTTCCCCCTTGTCTTCTTGGATTGAAGATTTTTTGCTTCCAAGTAAGTTCATCAAAAACCGATCTTTGTTTATATATCGGTCTTTATACAAATATTCACTATTCTTGCACTATTATCCATTGTTTTGCACTTTATTCCAACATACATTAACATACATATTATATCACCTATGATCTAAGAGCATGTTTTATATTTTATTTTATGCATAAAAACCTTTAAAACGACCCACAGGAACACATAAGTGTTCTTCCCGTATTGGACAAATTCTGTGTTGTGACGTTGGACGACCATAACTTGGTCAAAACTTACCCAAATAAAGTAAACTCTCACCTCTTAATTAAATACATCGAAATACGGGGTTAACAATATATGGCACGCTTAAAAACACTTCCGTTTGGACCCCCAACCATCTCAAACCAAACTGAAGCGCAAAGCTGAACGATCTGTAAAGATCCACAGTTTTGACCGATTTCCGGGTTCCAAATAGAAAAACTTTCTAAATGAAAGTTGTAAAAGGCATTCTAATTTAGTTGACTAGAAATTTCATAATTTTCAACATCATTTAATATTTATAAAACGTAAAACAAAAACAATGCAGAAAGCTGTCAACTTTTATACTTTCCCAAAACTAATCGATTTACCTTTAATCAAGGGTTCTTGTAACCAATACCATCTAGAACCATCGTGATAACATATTCATTACGGTTTATTTGTAATTATTGAGAACGCACCGACTGATCATCAATCATCAAGGTTAGAACACAACCCCCTTTTACTATTTTTAAATTTTTGGGGTGGAACATATAGTCAATAAAATCATTCTTTATATGCAATTCAAATCTATACACAAGTATTTCATGATCATACATGTTATTTAGAGCAAGCATCCATGATAATTGTTAACCTATGCATAATCATTAACTTATTCAAGCCAACTGTAGTAGATTATAGCCTATAGGATTGACAAACCCAACCATCATGACTAGGCTGATCAAAACTGTAATCATTCATTATGTCAAGAGGTTTGATTGTGTACATCATGTGTTTGTTATATAATGTGTAGTTATTAAGAATATACTTGTTGAATTGTATAATTGTCGTTTACCGCGCTTTACTACCAAAAACCTATGTTTTTCACCAACTATTTTTGTCATACCCCAAAAATGTCACAGTGGAAATACAAACGTAGTGGTGACGGAAGTTGGTACCCATAAGTATCTATGTGGACGATGCAACATTTAATTTTTGGACATTCAACTTAATTAAAATATAATTTATAGTTTAGAGTTTAAACATAACACAACCACAGCATAGTTAAGTTGTTTTGATCCTTTTGGATCTTAGTACAAACTTAGTCCCAAAATAGTTTTAAAAGTTGTCCAAAATATTATTTATCACAACATGCATCAACAGCCACAAGATATGCCAAAATCCCAAAGCCAAACTCATGTACCTAAAGAACACGTTAAAATTAAGTGTCAACACAAAGGAGGGTGAGTTCACATATTAAAATTAATAAATAATTTAACCAAGGAAAACTTCCTTATTATGTGTTTAATAATAAAACATCCATATAATTTAGGAAAGTCAATTTTATTTCCTTTACAAAAACCGAGGGTCAGTCATCGCAAGCATTTTCCGAAAACCTTGGATATTAAGACATCTTCCCAAGGTTTATATATATTAAATTTCTAGCATCAAATGTTCAGATTTGTAAGTCTGCAAGACATACGAGCTATATATTAACAATATGGGTATAATCAAAACTACACTATAACAAAATATAAATTTGTCGCTTGACTTGACACGTAGCTACCGGTCACAACAGGGTGGTCAACCCGATAGATCTATCAACAATTCCACGCATACAATATTAATGATTAAACGACAAGATTTGCGCAAGTGCCCACAATGGGTCAATTATAATGTCTGCGTCATGTACAATATATATGTGTATATATATATATGTATATATATATATATGTATATATCCTACTAAAATTTTATAAATTTAATATTTTGTGTTGTACAAATTTCCCGAAGTCCCCACCGAAACGTAAGTCAATACCAGTACTTACTCTCTTTAGATCGAGCAGTTCGTCATAACTTAGATTTAAGCATTTTAAATCTACACGGTCGTTTTATACCAAACAACGTAAATATCCCCGTTTCTCCCCGAAACATATATATCCAATCAAACCCTGTTTTTTCCTGAAACATGTATTTATATTCATCAAAACCCATTTCTCCCTGAAACATTGTTAGCATCTGAGTTGAAACTGCTATGAAAGTTCTAAAGATGAAAATTGAAAGACGATAAATCAAATGTAAATGCAGCGGAATGATGAACTTTGATTCGTAACAATTGAGAGATTGTTTTCATTATCATGCTTTCGTGATCATTACCAGAAATAAGTCATTTTGGAGTTGGTCCTTGGTTATGCTATCTTCATGTTTTAAGCTGCTGATTCCATATTCTTTTTCAAACAATTTAACTTTTAGCTCTTTTGAAAGCTTTTCAAACTGTAATTCATCATCCAAAATCTTATTCCTAAGGTTTTCATTCACCTCTTTTATGTTAGCAAAAGCTATGATGCACTTATCTGAACAAAGATCTTTTAAGAGCTGAGTAGATACCTCGGTAGCAGCCATCATGGCACAATCACATTCACCTTCACAAACACTGGCATCCCATGGGTCAGGCAGAGGTTTCAATTCTTCATCAACATTTTCTTATGTAACAACTATTTCATCATTAACATTAGACACAAAAGACTTAGGCTCCACTTCCTCAAATTCAACACCCTCAAATATAGACTCTAATGCCATAAAGCAAAATTCATTTTGTTTCTATTCAGTGTCAGCAAATAGAGCAAAGTTTTCATCAGTCAGATCCTCAGGCAAGCTACTCCAATCAACAAAGCCCTGAGTAAAGAAGCTTTGTTGATTAACCTCTACTTAAGCAGTGGTTTGAGTAACTTGTTGTTCAGGTTGCATTTGAACCTAAGGAGCTAGTACTTGAACATATTAAATTTTAGGAACATTGGTTTGAACATATTGCACAGTAACAGTGGTAGCAGGGTGTCCAAAATGAGTAATGTTTTGCATATGAGGAGCAGAGGTATATTGGGAATAATGGACATTGTTTTGAGTGTTTTGAGGTCTAAGGCTAGGAAGTGTGATAATTGGTCCAGATGTTTGAGACCTACGTTCTCTAGCAAAATGACCTAGCCGATTACACTTGAAACATTTAATATTTGACATATCTAGCCCAACTTTTAGCCCCCCATGCAACCCTAGAAACTTTCTACTAGTTCTCTTGTAATATTTGTTAGCCCTAACACTCGCAAAATATCTATCTCTTCTAAATCTGAAGGGTCAAAATTTTGAAGGTCATTCAACTCAAAACATAAGTTATCAAAAGTTTGGCTTTCCCCACTAGCAGCAAATGCTTAATTGGGTGTGTAAGGGTCAAAGTTGAAATTATCACCAGAAGTTATATCAATGAAATGATCATAACTCTGATCCTTACAACTGCCAGAGACATCTTGTTTGCCAAAAGTGTTGTACTACAAAATACATAGTCATCAGCCACCTTGCCAGATTCTTGTAGCTTCTTTTTCTAGTTCAGCTCTCTCTCATAATTGAGGAGCCTACCATGAAGTGTGCTAGACTCATTTCTTTAAACCCAACTAAATTTCGAGTTACAAAAGCTATAGTGTCCCACTTTTCTGGTAATGATCTAAGAAAACGACTATTTAAAGTCGAATTTGCAAACGCAACATTAACCTATTTAAGCTAACTAATGAGAAGCTAACCTTTCAAACTGTTGGGTTAATGACTCTCCTTTAACATGACAAAACATTTCATATTTTATTTAAAACTTCTCTGTTATTTTTTATCACTTCCTCAGTCCCACCGAATTGATCTTTTAAAGCATCTTATAATTCCTTTGCACTGTTGCAATGCAACAGCCCAGCATAGATATCGTTTGGCAATGCAGAGGCCACGATGCTAAATGCCTTTGCATGTAGCTCGATTTTTTGGAAATCTTGCTCGGAATAATTTTCAGGATTCTTTGGCACTTAGACTTTAGGGTCCTCTATATTAGGTATCATTGGAACATGAAGTTCAAAGATGACCGACTTCCAGCAACCGGCGTTTTGCTGAGCAAGGAATGACCCATTCATCTTTGCCAGATATTATGCTCAGATCTAAAAAGGATCGGTGGTTTAAACATGTTGCCGGTGTTATGAGGATCTTGTGAAGTGTGTGATATTCTGATTGTTTCCAAACAAATTTGTGTTTAAAAACTTTGAAAATGGAATTAAACTCTGTTTTCAATAAAAAGAACAAACCGAATTAGCAGTGAGAGCTGATCTATTCAAATCAAATTGATTGTTAAATCAAATTTGATTGACCAAGCTCTCCTACCAATTGTTAGGATCTGAGTTGAAACTATTATGAAAGTTCTAAAGATGAAAAATGAAAGACGATAAATCAGATGTAAATGTAGCGGAATGATGAACTTTGATTCATAACAATTGAGAGATTATTTTCTTTATCATGCTTTCGTGATTGTAATCACTTGCATATAAATCAGATGTACAGCAGCGGAATGGATTTGTTGGTACATAATGTAAAGAAGAATATTAGATTGATAAGTGATGAAAAGTGATCAAATAGAACAGTACAACACTGTTCTATTTATACTAAAATTCTAACCACTAAGCAGCTTATTAAGAAACTAACAACATCTGCTAAGCTAAAAACTGCTATAGCTAAACATTACAAAGACTGATAGAAAACACTGATAAGACATCCTCTATTGGCCTTCAGCAGAGTTTTGCCTTGGCAGACCTTTAACTTTAGTCTTCAACAGAGTTTTGCCTTAGCAGACCTTTAGCTTAAATCTTCAAGATTTTTTCCTTGGCAGACCTTTAACTTTAGTCTTCAATAGAATTTTTCCTTGCCAGACCTTTAGCTTTAGTCTTCAACAGAGTTTTGCTATGGCAAATATTTTACATTTTGTCTTCAGCAGAGCTTGCTCTAGTAGATGTTTTATTATTATTAGGATCAAGGTTGTAGTATATTTTGGCTTTCTATCATCTGTTCTTTTGTAGGGTTCAGTTCCAACAAACATATATTTATATTCATCAAAACCATACATTTTCCACGAAAATATATTAATGATTTATTTAAATGCATATTTTATACAAATACCTATATAAAATAGTAAGAAGAGAGGTTAGTAAAACTCACCTTTGGGTGCGTTTTTATATTAGTGTGATCCCACAATTTGGTCTACACGCCATAATTTAAGTAGGAACGATTTAATAACCAATATTCCACAAAATATCTAATTTTCTCCAGTACTTAGAATTTTCACATAACTTTGAGATTTTCTTAAAAAGTCTTTATTTTTTTTATGTTGGTGTATTTATATGTGTTCATATATATATATATATATATTTATATTGTAGGTCCACTTGGAGGATAACGATTAACCTACTTCCATGTTTATACAACATAAATAGTGCGAAATCCTTGTAAGTATGCCAACCAAAGCAAAGTAAGAAACACCGGAAACCAAAGATTCAATATCTTGATTAACAGAAAAGAACTAGTACAAACACATAGAAACAGTGTTCATACAGACTCATGAAATATTCTCTATATCTTGTGTATCTCTCTCTAGTGTGTACTTGTTCATACCGCTCTCTCGTCTCTCACTGCTACACTAAGAAGTGCATGTCTGTTTATATAGTGTCCACACCTAGCAACAGTAAAAGAATGTTGCTGGTCATACGAAACACCATAAGACACGAAGAACATTCTCCAAAAGATGCTCGTATGAATGACCAATGGCTGTACGAACATGACTGGCTCGTACGAATCAAGCAAGGTGCTTGGTTTAAATGTCCACTAGTACAAGCAACAGCTGGCTTGTATGAAGCATCTCTCATTCGTACTTGAAGTGTTCTTCGGAGAACATACCAACAGACATGACGTACACAAGACTTAACAGTATGCACATATGCAACTTTTTTACACAGACATACTAATCATCGTACTAAACCAAAATAGGAGGATATCATGATTTGGTCAACACGACCAAACTATACAGACAAATTAAACAAAGACCATACAATTACATACGTAACTAAGAACAACCGACAGATACAAAAGTGTATCAACAAACTCCCACTTGGTTGTTGCTTGGTCTTCGATCTTCATTCCGAATTGCCTGTTGTATCAACAAACTTCCCTGAAAATCTTCATACCAACATTGATTGATAATCAGGTCTTCAAAACTTTTCCAGAAACATCAAACCTTTCCTATTTCCTGTTGAGTGTCACTGGAGGCAACTGGATCGGTCACGATCTGCTGTACATTAGACTCTATCACTGGAGTTGAAGCATCAGGATTGCCAGGGTCTTCACTATCCTGATCACGTTTACGTATAATCTCTTGTGCTTTGCAACTTTCATTCAACAAAATGTTCACTCGATTTCTGCTCATTTCAAACACGTCTTTAATACCATTACAGCCTTCAATCAGTGTAGCATTACGAGAATGATACCATTCTCTCAAGTCGTTATGTTTAGAATTAATGTTTCGACAGATCGTTGTACAGCCACACTACGTTCTTTCAGCCTATTTATCTCAATCCCCCGAGAGTTATCGAATGCTCTCATCTGTTGTAGTTGTGTTGCCCTTTCAGCATTTCAGCCTTCAGTCGCTCATTTTCTTTTCTTCACTGAGCAATTTCAGAATTTTATTTTCTAACAGTCTCTTTCAAAGAATTTATCTCCAACTGTTGTTTGATAACTATGTTCCGATTTGAAGACATAAACTCCGAATGCTTGTTAATCTGAATTACCGCAGCTTGCAAGTGAGAGAATAGAAAATCCACTTTCTCATCCTGTTCCATTTTAGAGAATAAACGTCTGCCTCGTTTTGTATTTTGTTGATGAGTTGTGGACTGGGATTGTTTAACCGACGAAGTAGTAGGTTGTGATTGAACTGAAGTATCTTCAGCCGAAGGTGTTTCAGTTGCTATGGCATTTGAAGGTTGTGGTTCAGAGGTTGTAGTGGGTTCCATCATTACAAGTTTAGTCTCTTCTGTTGTAAAGGTAGACTGAACTTTTGCAACTGGTTCCAGTACATTTTCTTGATGTGAGGTTGTAGGTGTATGATTTCAGGTTGTGCTGACGATGTTCCCATAGTCTTTCTGTTTTGTTTCTTTCTTCCCTTATCATCACCTGAAGCACCTACATCACTTGCACCACCATTACCATTGTTATCACCGTCATCATCATTACCTTTTTCCTTATGATGACCAAAATTATCTTCGATCATCTTTTTCAAAATTGGTTCTTCATTATCTGACTCACTGTCATCATGGCGCCACTTATCGTTTTCTAGTGCAATATATCATCATTTTCTAGAACACCGATCAATTTACGAGGAGGTGTGCTTTCCTTGTAACGTTTTGCTACTACACCTCTAAAGATCTTCAACGAATGTTCCATCATGATCTCAACTTTTAGAACATCGTTGTCGTTCTTCGGAAGATTCGGATGTTGCACATTTAAGATCATTTGGAGAAAATGAGGATACATCTAAAACTTGTTTCCACCATATCCGGTTCTTCTCAGGTTCTCCTTCATGTTTGCAAAAATATACTTTGAAACACTAAACGGTTTGTTCAATGTCAAAGCTATCATCATTCCACCCAAGTTGTTATTCGCCATGTCATAACCACTTCGTCTGTTGCTCAAACACTGAATTAAAACAAGTAGAAAGAAATTGTATCAGAGTGGCAACCATGCTTTGTTTAGTTGTCCTACGAGAAAATCTCCAACACATTTCATTCTAAGCAAACATCCACGTTAACACTTCAACGGTACTGAGAAAGGAGCTTCAGAATCATCGCCAAGCTGTCACACTGAGTTAATGATTTCAACAAAGACATCCACGTTCCAGATATTCACTTTCCCGTGGATACGTTCCTGCCTATTCACTTCAATAACTTTAGTTGAATCCGAAAATTCCTTGATCAACGTCTTGTATACTGTAGTCTTGTGAGTGATAGGATAATGTATCCTTGAGTCACGCAAAAACTTCATTATACCATTGTACTCAACAAATTTGTCTTCCGGATCTAAGTAGGCCACCATGTTATGTCTTGGTTCTGACATAATTTCCACTTCTGACTTGTCAGTTCTCTTTATTGCGGGTTTTCTTTTATGTTCCTTTTGTTCCATTCTGTACACATAAGACAACAAGGATAAGAACATAAATTCATTAGGGAATATACACAGAAAGTTTTATTTCAAACTTTCTGCATGTATGTATTCCCTAGACGAAGACTACTGACTCACATGAATAACAATTTATTCGTACGAAAAACAACTGAGTCTTACGAACAATTTACTTGGTTAAACAAGTGATGTACTCGTACGAGTAACTGGCTCGTATGAGCGATATGTTACTCGTGCGAGTGATATTTCACTCATACAAATCAGAAATGTTTTGTTCGCACAAACAACTTCAAGAGAAGATTATTCATGAGGAACTTGTTTTTCCTTGAAGATTCTTCGCTTAAAGTTTGTTGTTCATGTCAGTTAAATTCACACGGTCAGATAATGTTCAAGTTGTTCATCTTCAAAGTATGCCAACATTGTCCAATATACCTTAAAGAAATTAAAAATAACTTAAGGAGAGGTGTAAAGATGACGTGAGCAAGGTGAAAGTAAAGTTCTACCACAGAACTTCATCACCTTTTATACCACATCAAGACACTCGTGCGAAGTACCACAGCTCATTCGTACAAGACCTCAGTTCTCATTCGTATGAGGCACAATGACTCGTACGAGTGATCTTGATTTGCACGAGTCCAAGTTTTTAAAAAACTGGATTTTTAGTTCTTCGAGGACCATAGGTTTTTCGTTGGCCTATTTAGAACTTTAACATATCCACACGAATCACAAGTTAAGTTAGGAAAAGTGCTCGTTAAAAAGATTTTGTTCTTTGAAATGAGTTATCCGTTGTAAGAAAGTACTTTATGAAGTTATGATAACAAGACAAATGATTTTTAGGGCGTATCTTGTTAGAAAACTTTTTGAGTTTCATCTTTGGCAAATCAAAAATACTTTAATTTAACAACAGAGTAAACTAAAATAAAATAAAATACAATAACTACTAAAGGATAAGAATAAACTGTATATTTACTAGACAATTCTTTTTCAGAGTTTCAAGGTAAGAGAATCATACCAGCTATTAATCTTGCAAAAAACGAGTTTTGTTTAAAACATCAAATTAAATAAATAAGCATTCTTCTATGATTATCGGTATTGTTGTCCACGTAAGCTCAGCTTATCAGATGTAATCATGATTAGAAGATATGCTTAATGTATGAATTATACTTATTAGCTGGTGTTCAACCACTTCACGACACATCCCGTATCAAGATATGCATGAGAGAAAATTTACCAGTGAGTATACTACTTATCATCTATTTTGACGTATATGGTGTGAGATACTCACTTATTTTTATTGAAAAACAAGTCCTATGTGATTAAATCACTTATTAATGAGGAACTTGATTTTCAGATGCATGTAGGGCACAAGAGTAAGTTCGTGAACAGGTTAGTACAATCGTACCGACAAAGAGACGAACTTAGCTCCCGCATACTGTGATTTATTATCAATTATTTTTTGGGTGGATGTGATATTTTTATCACTTATTGATGGTCGTATGCAGTATGTACACGTATGTATAGTATCATAGAAGTTCTAGACTTGCGTCACCGTTATTTTCGGTAAAAGATTCAACCATGATACCCAGATGATAAGTCAGCATAAAGACCGCATATCTCAGATCCTCGGCATACTATCAAACAAAATTTCGGTACCATGACCATACGCCAATGAATGGTTCCCACCTGACTTGTATTCCGTTATGTTTATATCAACCTGCACATTTTAATCTGATTGTGAGCCTACCGATACATCATTAGAAAAGCTACTTATCAATTTTTGTTTTATGTTTTTGACCATTTTTAACAAATCACCGGTGTGTATCATCATCTTCTCTTATCTTTCCAAGAAACTCATTTTTTTTTTATTTTCTATTGTTTTTGTATTTTTCTAAATTTTTCTCCCCTTAAATAAAGAAGGTAAATAAATGAAAACTTAAATAAATAAAAGATATATTTTTGTATTTTTGTATTTTCTCAGGTTTTTGTATTTTCTTGAAATATTCTCCCCCTAAAATATAAAATTAAGAGAAAATGGAAAATCTTTTTGTCGTTTTAGATTTTAAGAAAATATTTACGAAAATTGATTAGCCAAAGACGATTTACTCGGGTTTCACCTTGATGCCATTGACCAAAAGTAGATAATCAAAACGAGATTTATCAAAAGCTTTTGTAAACAGGTTGGCACGTTGGTGATCGGTGTGGATTTTAACAACGTTGATAAGTTTCTTTTCATAACAATCTCTATGAAATGATACTTAATCTCAATGTGATTGGTTTTTGAGTGTTGTACAGGATTACGAGTGATCTGTAAAGCAGCTTCGTTATCAACAAAAATAGGAGTTGTTAGAAATTCAAAACCGTAGTCGCGCATTTGCTGTTGGATCCATAGAACCTGAGAGCAGCAACTAGAAGCTGAAATATACTCAGCATCACAGGTTGATGTAGCTACACAAATCTGCTTTTTGCACTGCCACGTGACTAGGCGATTTCCCAAGAACTGACATCCTGCTGATGTTGATTTTGCATCGATTTTGCAGCCACAATGATCAAAATCAGTGAATGCTGTGAAATCAAACTTATCATCCTTAGGGTACCAGAGACTAGTGTCCGGACGACCCTTCAAATAACAAAAGATTCTTTTCACAGCCATCAAATGAGAAACCTTTGGACTTGACACGTAGCGAGCTAGAAGACATGTTGGGTACATTATATCGGGTCTTGAAGCAGTAAGATACATAAGAGATCCGATTATGGCACGATAAAGAGATGGTTCCACATGTTCCCCCATTCCATCAGGAGTAATCCCATGATTTTGAGCTAATGGAGTTCCCAAGTGCTTTGAGTCTTCCATTTGAAATCGTTTGAGAATATCCCGGACGTACTTAGTTTGATGGAGGAAAATCCCCTCCTTAGTTGATGAACCTGCAAACCTAAAAAGAAAGTCATTTCTCCCATTGCGCTCATCTCGAACTTCACTTGCATCACTTGCTCGAATTCTGTGCACATTCTCTCGTTTGTAGAACCAAAAATAATATCATCAACATACACTTGTACTAGCAATAAGTCCTCATTTTCTTCCTTGATGAAGAGAGTACAGTCGATCAATCCACGTCGAAAACCATTCTTGAGAAGATAGGAAGACAACGTTTCATACCAAGCCCGAGGAGCTTGATGAAGACCACATAACGCCTTATTGAGAAGCCAAACCTTGTCAGGATGGATTGGATCTTCAAAACCAGGCGGTTGCTCAACATATACTTCTTCTTCAACCACACCATGAAGAAATGCACTCTTCACATCCATTTGGTAAACGGTAAACTTCTTGTAGGGCGCATAAGCCAAAAAGATTCTTATGGCCCCAAGACGTGCTACTGGTGCATAAACTTCATTGTAATCAATGCCTTCTACCTGATTAAAGCCCTGAACAACCAATCTTGCTTTGTTTCTCACAACAACGCCTCAGTCATCCTTCTTACATTTGTAACCGATCTTGTTCCAATCTTCTTGTAGTTGTCAGGCCTGTCAACCAATTTCCACACGCCTAACTTCTGAAATTGCTGAAGTTCTTCTTGCATTGCCTCAACCCATGTGTCTTCTTTCATTTCCTCCTTCCAAGATTTCGATTCAACTTAGCAGACATAGTAGGTAAAAGACCAATCATTATGTTCCCTAGATTCCCTAATAACCGAATACAAACCAGCATTCTGATTATTCATTAGCTGATGACGAGTCTGCACACCACTCAGGACATCTCCTATAATATTCTGCTGAGGATGGGTATTATGAATTCGAGTTTCAAGAACATCAGGAACTCGAGAATTTATACCCAAGTTGTTGATATTCAGATCAACAACTTATTCGTTTGCTGGATTTGACGAAGATGTAGAAGCATGACCTTTAGCCGCCCCTTGCTTTTGTACATTTGATGTGACATCTGAAATTCCAGGAACCGGAGCTTCATTTGCATCATGGAACTCATCGTCCGCTAATGAAACATAAGCACCGTCTTCGAATTCCTCATTCTGAACAAGATTGTTAACCGTAAACACTTAAGGGTTAACAATAATTGGTCGTACTAATGACGAGTCAACTACAGTATCACTTTCCAATAGCATTTGAGCAGCTGCAGAAGCATCATCAAAAGTTGGCAGATTAAAGGAGTTAAACAGCCCATCGTAGTCAAACATCCAAGGAGCACCCAGAGCTCTTACTGATTCAGTGTATCTTTGAACCTTAACCTCACCCCATTCTTCTATCTTTATTGATGACAAATTCCACACTCTTAAATTAGGAGTAGCATATTCAAGAAAGAAACCTTCGATAGCCTTAGGACCGAATTTACCATGTGGATCAATCATAGTGCAAGGAGCTCCAAAAGGTTCTAAGAAAGACACATCCGGTTTCCTTTGATGTAACAACTCGAAACACGTTTTCCCATGCCTCTTCACCGTAAGAACTTTGTTCATCGTATAACATGCAGTAGACACAGCCCCCCCATAGAATTGAACATGAAGTTCTGATTCTAATAATATAGTTCTTGCAGTTTCAATCAGACTTCTATTTTTCCTCTCAGCGACACCATTTTGTTGTGGAGTATAACGAGAACTGTACTCATGCAAAATGCCTTTAGAGGAACAGAACTCATTCATAACATGATTCTTGAATTCGGTGCCATTGTTGCTTCGGATTCTCCTTATCTTCAAATTGTACAAATTTTTCGAGTAGCATTAGGTGATTCTTGAGGATTTCAGGAACTTCACTCTTGTGTGCCAACATATTCACCCATGAAAATCTTGAGTAGTCATCAGTAACTACTAAGCAATAAGAATCACCAAAGGTAGTCTTGTGTTTCATAGGTCCAAAGAGGTCCATATGAAGACGTTCAAGAGGCATATTCACCATGTTGATTTTCTTCACAGGATGAGTTTTTCTAGCTTGCTTTCCCTTTTGGCATGATACACAGACGTCTTGTAAATGAAAGTTCTTCACTGGTACACCAATCACAAGATTGTTTTTCACTAAATAGTTCATTTCCTCAAGTGAATGTGTCCCATTCATCTGTGCCAAAAGATTGATTCCTTTACAGTGGCTTTTGAGACAAAACATGTGACTTGTGCAGACGTGGTAATAGCTTGTCTCATGTCAAGAATATACAAGTCATTAATTCTTGGAGCCGACAGGAGAATCCATTCTTTATGAATCTTGAAACCAGGTTTCAGCACATAACATCCCGCATTATCAAAATGAACCGTGAACTTCTTATCGTAGATTTGAGAAACACTTAGAAGATTGTGATCAATTTGTCAAACATAATTGATCTTATCAAAACTAACAACACCATTGGATACCATTCCTTCTCCAGTGATGTATCCGCCCTTGTCTCCAGCAAAAGCAACAAAGTCTCCTCGAATGCTTTTCACATATAAAGGAGCCTTAAGTCACCAGTCATGTGCCTCAACGCTCCACTGTCAACAATCCAATGACTATTCACAATTCCTCCTGGAACACCCTGCACATTTCAATACCCGATTAGTTTGAGATGGGGACCCAAGCCTTAGTGGTCTTGGGTCGACCCTTATCATCAAGAAAGTGATTTCTATTTCTTGATGATTTGGAAACTTTGTGCCTCCCCCTGAAACATTACCGGTTTTAGGTTTCCAGGATTGTTGAAATTTACCTGAATTACTATTATTTACAGTTTTAAAATTTCTGGTTTTAACAAACTTGAAGAACTTGGTTTCTTCTCTAAAACATTCGGTTTTAATGTTTTTTTAATTATTTTTACTTGTTTATGTCTCTTCTTTTCTTCTTGTTCTTTAACAATACGTTTGTCTTGTTTTGGTGATATAAATCGACGTTCGCAAGTTGGTTGAGGAGGGGCTTTCTCAACAAATCTGGGTTTAACTAGGTTGGTGCAATTTTTGATTATGTGGCCAAACTCTCCACATTTAAAACATGTTCTCCTTTCAACAAATTTAGGAGATCTTGTTTATGACTTGATGTTGAACTTGTGGGTCTGGAGGTACTTGGTTCTTCTTCACACCCATTTGTATGTTGAGTGTAATTGTTTTGACTATTACGCTTTAAAATCTTGACTTGTTTTACAAAATCAACATTAGACATGCTTTCAAAAGTTTTGATTATATATGTACCAGTTGAACCCACAATTTAAGATTCTCATTTTCTTCTTGTAGCGAGCGCCTTTAGCTTTATCCTTTGGTTGTGATACCTTTGGTTTTGTAGCTCGTTTTTCTTGTTGTTTATCTTTCGAAATGAATATGGTTATGACTTGATTGGATTTTTCTTTTCCAAAAACTTTGTTGTTGAATTTTCAAAAACTTGATCAATTGAGATTGGATTTACATTTTTGATCGGAAAGTCTTTGTTTGAGTAAATTTTCTTGCCCTCAATCAAAGTATACAACACATTATCATTTTCATCTGTAGACACATTTCTCTTGACAGATTTCAAAGGATCATTCCCTTGATTTTTAACAATTTTCTCATTGTGAGTAGCAGAAATTTCTATCCCTTTTTCTTAATCAAGAGATTGATCCTGATCGATTTTCTCGGACTCATCAACTGATGAATCATCCTCCTCTATTGTAGAAAGATTCTGATCAACTACAGATGACGAGTTCTCTGATTTTCTTGATTATGTGGCCAGACTCTCCACATTTAAAACATGTTCTCCTTTCAACAAATTTAGGAGATCCTGTTTTATGACTTGATGTTGAACTTGTGTGTCTGGAGGTACTTGTTTCTTCTTCACACACATTTGTATGTTGAGTGTAATTGTTTTGACTATTACGCTTTAAAATCTTGACTTGTTTTACAAAATCAACATTAGACATGCTTTCAAAAGTTTCGATTTTATATGTACCAGTTGAACCTACAAATTTAAGATTCTTCATTTTCTTCTTGTAGCGAGCGCGTTTAGCTTTATCCTTTGGTTTTGATACCTTAGGTTTTTTAGCTTGCTTTTCTTGTTGTTTATCTTTTGAAATGAATAATGGTTATGACTTGATTGGATTTTTCTTTTCCAAAAACTTGGTTGTTGAATTTTTAAAAAACTTGATCAATTAAGGTTGGATTAACATTTTTGATCGGAAAGTCTTTATTTGAGTAAATTTTCTTGCCCCCAATCAAAGTACACAACACATTATCATTTCATCTATAGACAGATTTGCCTTGACAGATTTCAAAGGATCATTCCCTTGATTTTCAACAATTTTCTCTATGGGAGTAGTAGAAATTTCTATCCCTTTTTCTTCCTGATCTATTTTCTCAGACTCATCATCTGATGAATCATCCTCCTCTGTTGTAGAAGGATTCTGATCAACTACAGATGACGAGTTCTTTGATTTTCTTGATTATGTGGCCAGACTCTCCACATTTAAAACATGTTCTCCTTTCAACAAATTTAGGAGATCCTGTTTTATGACTTGATGTTGAACTTGTGTGTCTGGAGGTACTTGTTTCTTCTTCACACCCATTTGTATGTTGAGTGTAATTGTTTTGACTATTACGCTTTAAAATCTTGACTTGTTTTACAAAATCAACATTAGACATGCTTTCAAAAGTTTTGATTTTATCTGTACCAGTTGAACCCACAAATTTAAGGTTCTTCATTTTCTTCTTGTAGCGAGCGCGTTTAGCTTTATCCTTTGGTTGTGATACCTTAGGTTTTTTAGCTCGCTTTTCTTGTTGTTTATCTTTTGAAATGAATAATGGTTATGACTTGATTGGATTTTTCTTTTCCAAAAACTTGGTTGTTGAATTTTTAAAAAACTTGATCAATTGAGATTGGATTTACATTTTTGATCGGAAAGTCTTTGTTTGAGTAAATTTTCTTGCCCCCAATCAAAGTATACAACACATTATCATTTTCATCTGTAGACACATTTCTCTTGACAGATTTCAAAGGATCATTCCCTTGATTTTTAACAATTTTCTCTTTGGAGTAGTAGAAATTTCTATCCCTTTTTCTTCCTGATCTATTTTCTCGGACTCATCATCTGATGAATCATCCTCCTCTGTTGTAGAAGGATTCTGATCAACTACAGATGACGAGTTCTCTGATTTTCTTGATTATGTGGCCAGACTCTCCACATTTAAAACATGTTCTCCTTTCAACAAATTTAGGAGATCCTGTTTTATGACTTGTGTTGAACTTGTGTGTCTGGAGGTACTTGTTTCTTCTTCACACCCATTTGTATGTTGAGTGTAATTGTTTTGACTATTACACTTTAAAATCTTGACTTGTTTTACAAAATCAACATTAGACATGCTTTCAAAAGTTTTGATTTTATCTGTACCAGTTGAACCCACAAATTTAAGGTTCTTCATTTTCTTCTTGTAGTGGGCGCGGTTAGCTTTATCCTTTGGTTGTGATACCTTAGGTTTTGAAGCTCGCTTTTCTTGTTGTTTATCTTTTGAAATGAATATGGTTATGACTTGATTGGATTTTTCTTTTCCAAAAACTTGGTTGTTGAATTTTCAAAAACTTGATCAATTGAGATTGGATTTACATTTTTGATCGGAAAGTCTTTGTTTGAGAAAATTTTCTTGCCCCAATCAAAGTATACAACACATTATCATTTTCATCTGTAGACACATTTCTCTTGACAGATTTCAAAGGATCATTCCCTTGATTTTTAACAATTTTCTCTTTGTGAGTAGTAGAAATTTCTATCCCTTTTTCTTCAGCAAGAGATTGATCCTGATCGATTTTCTCGGACTCATCAGCTGATGAATCATCCTCCTCTATTGTAGAAGGATTCTGATCAACTACAGATGACGAGTTCTCTGATTTTCTTGATTATGTGGCCAGACTCTCCACATTTAAAACATGTTCTCCTTTCAACAAATTTAGGAGATCCTGTTTTATGACTTGATGTTGAATTTGTGTGTCTGGAGGTACTTGTTTCTTCTTCACACCCATTTGTATGTTGAGTGTAATTGTTTTGACTATTACGCTTTAAAATCTTGACTTGTTTTACAAAATCAACATTAGACATGCTTTCAAAAGTTTTGATTTTATCTGTACCAGTTGAACCCACAAATTTAAGGTTCTTCATTTTCTTCTTGTAGCGAGCGCGTTTAGCTTTATCCTTTGGTTGTGATACCTTAGGTTTTTTAGCTCGCTTTTCTTGTTGTTTATCTTTTGAAATGAATAATGGTTATGACTTGATTGGATTTTTCTTTTCCAAAAACTTGGTTGTTGAATTTTTAAAAAACTTGATCAATTGAGATTGGATTTACATTTTTGATCGGAAAGTCTTTATTTGAGTAAATTTTCTTGCCCCCAATCAAAGTATACAACACATTATCATTTTCATCTGTAGACACATTTCTCTTGACAGATTTCAAAGGATCATTCCCTTGATTTTTAACAATTTTCTCTTTGGGAGTAGTAGAAATTTCTATCCCTTTTTCTTCCTGATCTATTTTCTCGGACTCATCATCTGATGAATCATCCTCCTCTGTTGTAGAAGGATTCTGATCAACTACAGATGACGAGTTCTCTGATTTTCTTGATTATGTGGCCAGACTCTCCACATTTAAAACATGTTCTCCTTTCAACAAATTTTGGAGATCCTGTTTTATGACTTGTGTTGAACTTGTGTGTCTGGAGGTACTTGTTTCTTCTTCACACCCATTTGTATGTTGAGTGTAATTGTTTTGACTATTACGCTTTAAAATCTTGACTTGTTTTACAAAATCAACATTAGACATGCTTTCAAAAGTTTTGATTTTATCTGTACCAGTTGAACCCACAAATTTAAGGTTCTTCATTTTCTTCTTGTAGTGGGCGCGGTTAGCTTTATCCTTTGGTTGTGATACCTTAGGTTTTGAAGCTCGCTTTTCTTGTTGTTTATCTTTTGAAATGAATATGGTTATGACTTGATTGGATTTTTCTTTTCCAAAAACTTGGTTGTTGAATTTTCAAAAACTTGATCAATTGAGATTGGATTTACATTTTTGATCGGAAAGTCTTTGTTTGAGAAAATTTTCTTGCCCCCAATCAAAGTATACAACACATTATCATTTTCATCTGTAGACACATTTCTCTTGACAGATTTCAAAGGATCATTCCCTTGATTTTTAACAATTTTCTCTTTGTGAGTAGTAGAAATTTCTATCCCTTTTTCTTCAGCAAGAGATTGATCCTGATCGATTTTCTCGGACTCATCAGCTGATGAATCATCCTCCTCTATTGTAGAAGGATTCTGATCAACTACAGATGACGAGTTATCTGATTTTCTTGATTATGTGGCCAGACTCTCCACATTTAAAACATGTTCTCCTTTCAACAAATTTAGGAGATCCTGTTTTATGACTTGATGTTGAATTTGTGTGTCTGGAGATACTTGTTTCTTCTTCACACCCATTTGTATGTTGAGTGTAATTGTTTTGACTATTACGCTTTAAAATCTTGACTTGTTTTACAAAATCAACATTAGACATGCTTTCAAAAGTTTTGATTTTATCTGTACCAGTTGAACCCACAAATTTAAGGTTCTTCATTTACTTCTTGTAGTGGGCGCGTTTAGCTTTATCCTTTGGTTGTGATACCTTAGGTTTTGAAGCTCGCTTTGCGTGTTGTTTATCTTTAGAAATGAATAATGTTTATAACTTGAGTGGATTTTTCTTTTCCAAAAATTTGGTTATTGAATTTTCAAAAACTTGATCAATTGAGGTTAGATTTACATTTTTGATCGGAAGTCTTTGTTTGAGTAAATTTTCTTGCCCCCAATCAAAGTATACAATACATTATCATTTTCATCTGTAGACACATTTGTCTTGACAGATTTCAAAGGATCATTCCTTGATTTTCAACAATTTTCTCATTGGGAGTAGAAGAAATTTCTATCTCTTTTTCTTCATCAAGAGATTGATCCTGATCGATTTTCTCGGACTCATCATCTGATGAATCATCATCATCCTCTATTGTAGAAGGATTCTGATCAACTACAGATGAAGAGTTCTCTGATTTTCTTTATTTAACTGAGGAATTGTCTAGCTTAACCCTAATCCTGCTGCAAACTCTTCAGGAATAAGAGGTACAGAAGGTTAAAAGCGTGGCATTTCCTCTTCATCAGGCAATTTGGTATAATTGTGTTATAACGGAGGTGGACACAAAATATACCCAATGCATTTGACATCTCCTTTCAGCTTTTGAACATCAATGATCTGATCAAGATCATAACGGGAGTTAGAGTAACTCTCCAATTTTAGCTTGATCGCATCATGTTCGCATTTGGCAATGGCTAACTCTTTCTTTGTTTCTTCAAGGATATTAATGTAGTTATTAATTCCTGTTTGCTTGTTCAAAACTGTCTTTGTTAATTCAGAAACGCTTTTCTTAAGAGTTTCTATTACAGATTTGAATTCTTTTTCGTTTCAAGTTAAAGTCAAATTTGCCTCTTTGCATTTTGACAGTTCAACAACTAGGTTTTGATTGTGACGGTTTATTGTTTCAAATTTCATTTTTCATTCATTATAGTCACTACATGTTTTAGGAGAGTCGGAGTTTACCTGACTTGTCGAACCAGCAAGATTAGCCATGAAGGCAGTGTGATGAGAGAAGGAAGCACTGTTTGTAAAGATTTTCTCTATTTCCTTCTATGTAACTTCTGCTTTCTTCATCAAACCAACCTTTTAACTTTTCAGATTCTCTGCTTCTTTCAGCAACTCACTGACCTCAGTATCACTTCCTTCCCTGATATCTGAATCAGATCCATAACCACATGTACTCAAGCATTCTTCATCAGAACTACATTATACCCCGAACTATCATCATCAGAATTGTCAGTTCTGCTCATGTAATCCTTAGCTCTTCTGACTGCATTTGCAAACACCCATTTGATATCCACTAGCTCCATCTCATCTCTGTCTATTGTAGGTCCGCCTACGGATGGTGTTTAACAAGTTCCTTGTTCATATAATACACACACAAGTGCGGAATCCAAGTGTGCATGCAACCAAAGCAAAGTAAAGAACACGGGGTAACCAAAGATTCACTATCTTGATTAATGATTGAGAACAAGTACAAACATATACACACAATGCTCGTATGACTCAAACAAACTTGTTGTGTTCTTGTGTCTTCGTCTTCACCAGAAATGCTGACTGAGAGATCCCACCAAAAGATCAGTTCGTCAGCAGAAAGACTCAAAGGCTAAACCTCACTAAGAGGTGCATGTCTGCTTATATAGTGTCCATGCTGGTCATCCGTACGAAATTAGTTAGTACGGAGCAACCAGTTTTCGTACGAAGCAACCAGTTTTCGTACCAAGCAGCCAATTTCATACGAAGCAACCAGTTTTCGTACGAAGCAGCCAATTTCGTACAAAGTAACCAGTTTTCATACGAAGCAGCGAATTTAGTACAAAGCAACCAGTTTTCGTATGAAGTAACCAATTTCGTACCAAGCAACTGGTTTCGTGCGAAGCAACCAATTTCGTGTGAAGCAACTAGTATCGTATGAAGCAACGACGTACACAAGACACAACGGTGTGCACAGCTGATTAACATAGACAAGCTAAGATGTCGTACTAAACCAAGATAGAAAGATATCTTGATCTGTTGAAATCTGACATCCCGGTTTTTCAGGTACTTTAAACGCTACTTTATTGTTATTCATTCCTACGCTAATTTAATTCATATAATTAAATTACGTGCTCGCAATAACGACGCTAAATTTAGTATTTAGGGAATACACGATGTTTGGGAGTTTTAACGGGTTGTATCTGAATTACGTGCTACGGGTTATTAGACGTTTGTGAAGAATTGTCGAGTCATATTATGTGTAGTTATTTATCAGATTATAATGATCGGTTAGTAAATTCTATTTATAAGCCGAACCGAACCAAGCCTGTGAAACGTTTCGACTTCGCGACCAAGCAAGCCCAACCCGCCACCCACACCCCCTTGCGGCCCACACTCCTTGCGGCCCAAGGAATTGCCCAAACCGCCCCCATTGGCCCCTTATGTATACGTATGTATGCATGGGTGTTCAAAAAATAGCAAACCCTAAAACTCTTCCCCTTGTGGTGTGCGACGGCAGCAGCCCCCCCTCTCTCGGTCGTGCAAACAGCCCCACACCCCTCAGATCGATTCCAAGCTTGTCCCGGTTCGCTAATTGTCATCGTTTCAAGGTTAGGGTTTAATTGTATTACAATTCACACTAGGTTTTGTGTAGTCTTGATCAGATTATGTGCTTGTATGATATTATACTGAAAAAGTTTTGTGGTGTATGATTAGTTCGGATGAATATGCGAATCCTTGCGGTTGTGATGATATGTTTGAGTATTGAAATCGTAGACTGCGTTTTAACTATAAAGATCATGATATATGCTTAGGGTTTGCATGAATACTAATATATTAGATGATATTTGACAAGTTAACCTGCTGTTAATCGATACAACTAAGCGTCATGGCATTTTACACATGTTCTAATGCGATAAAGTCGAAAACAGTAAGCTGATTGACATTTACAGCCAACTTCAGTTGGCTGTAACCTGATCATTAATTATCAAAAAGTGGATTTTATGAAGTCTAAAACGTGTATTTTTGAAAAACTCTTCAAATAGCGCCAGATTCATATTTTTCTGAGGTCGTTTGCTATTTTTAAATGGTCATTTAGTGCAGCAGCTGAAGCTGCGTGAATTCTACAGAATTTGCAGGTTGTTTATCGAGTCGGATTTCATAGTCTGTATGGGGTTAGGTCACGAAATCTATACAGTAACTGGAGATGGGAGTTTCCGAAAATCTACCACTGGAATTTCGTTAATCGGATGAATGATTATTTTTAAATGATTTTTCTCGTGGACTGCAGTCAGAAAGCGACGAATCTGACTGCAGCCTAGTATATAATTGGTTATAAATAATTGGTAAAGATTTAGGATTTGAAAATTTTACACAAAATTCTACGTCTAACTGACACCTCCTGTAAAAAATTGGAATTTTTGAAATGTTGGAACTATTTTATAAAAATTCTCGAACACAGCCCAGTTATGAGTGTACAAGCTGAAACATGATAACTTGTGTTTGTGTGTATCTAAGTGTTGTATGAGTTATCCTGTGCTTGTGACAAGTTGATTTGGTCGTTATTTTGTATGGTTATACTTTGCATGCATGATTATGGTTTCGAATTGGTGATCACGTGTACCGTACTGTGTGTTTAGTTATGCATAGGGTTTTTGTCAGTGTGTTCACACACTAACTTTGAATCGGTTGACATGTTAGGACACGATTAGCGGTTCCAACCTTTACTTATTTCGCGTTTATCTAACTGAGCAATTTAAGGTGAGTTCACGGCCCCTATTTTATCCGGTTTTGAACAACAAGGGGAGAAACATGTATACGCTCTACAACTCAATCTTTTACGTTATGCGAAATTAACACCGTTAACTATTCGGTAACTAGTTAATGTTAATGCATGTTATGATCACTAAGTAGCTTTATCACGGAAGTCCTCACCAACTCTCGGATCGTTAGTATTGGGTTAGATAGCGGGGAAATTATAGTAGTACTACTGGGCCCGATAAGCCCCACCCGAGCTAGTCGCGCTAGCCGACCGGGAATGGTCAACGGGTGATTAATTTGGCCTAACTTTCGCCATGGTCAGTGATAGACCTGGCAAAACAGAGGCAACAACAGTCAGCTTCGATCGCGAACTCTTACTTGACGTAACTTTAGGCTCGCTACCTACATGTTAACATTGAACTTATTTATGAACCAAAATTATTATTCCATGTTAGGAATAATGGAACTTTGTCGTTATTCCGGGTTAGGGATAACGGGGAAAACCAATCTTTTAAACTGAACATGTGAACTTATAAAACCAGTGAACTCAGCCTTCTTTAATGTTGACACTTGTTTCTTTGCATGTTTCTCAGGACGCAAGGAGCGCTAGGTGCACTCACTTTGCATTTGATCAAGGCATTTTTATCGAGTCTTTATTAACGATTATTTTTGGGATTTTGGTTTTGGCATTTATGTTGGCGCCCGTTACTTTATTTTAAATGCTTCCGCTAAACTTTGAAACCCTGATATTTTGAAAATGACTATGCATGTTTACAACAAATGTTTTTGGAAAACGTTTAAATAAATCATATAGAGTCGTTCGACATTGCTAGTATCTGAGATTCTGGTTTGATCACACGCCTCGCGGTAATACTCCGCAAGTGGAAATTGAGGGTGTGACAGATTGGTATAAGAGCCTCTAGCTATAGAGAACCAGGTTTGCATTTAAAGTAGACCTAAACTATAGCTGTTACATAACACTAGACTTAGGTGGCACTGAAATGTGATATCTTGTTATGTGTTATACTACAATTGTTCTATGTGATATATATATATATATATATATATATATATATATATTGTGATATACGCAGCTCGTAACAAACTACAGCAACCCAGCAGGCTATGTCATCCTCATCATCCGACAGATCTCGACAATCAAGGGCGTCGGGGAAGGCACCCATCGTCGAACCCTCACCACCTCGTGGCGTGGAGACACGCTCAGCTGCCAGGAAAAGACTCACTCTAGGAGGGAGTCGTCCTCCCGTCCAACCACCGCTGTACCGGTCAAACCGGTCAACTCTTTAGGAGTGGGGGACGATCTACTTAGAGTTGTGCTAAGGAAACAACAGGAACAGCTAAAGAGAATGCAAGAGACTATCAAAGCACAGGGATGGCTGATACGTCAGCTGACTGGTAAAACTGAAGAGCTCGAGGAAGAGCAAGACGAGAATAAGAGAGTTCGAAGCATTTTAGCTGAGGACCTTCGTGCTGAGCAGCTGAGGGCTGACTTGCTCAAAGACAGAGTTCTTGAGTCCAATTGGAGGATTCACGAACTGGAGCAGAACCAAGCACCACCTATCCCAGTACCTGCACCAGTACCGGCCCCTCCAGCGCCTGTAGAAGACGAAGAGGAGGATCCAAAGGAAGACCCGGAGGAGGATCCGGAGGAAGAAGAGCCAGAACAGGACCCGGCTGTTGAAGCTGAAATCGCTGAAGAGGAAGACGGCAGTGATAGCGACTTGGGTGATGGAGACATAGATGACTAACTGGTCTCGCCAATCTCCTTTTTGTTTCCATTAGTTTGTTTATTTCCACTTATGTTTGAACTTGGAAATTTTATAATTAAACTGATATGTTTGGTTGGTATTTTGTGAGACATTACAATTTATTTAATCGAATGTTCCTTTTGGTTGTTTAATTTGTTGGGTTTACATAAATTGTGTGATCATTGAAGTGTGGAATATGATAACTATATTGGATAGATACTTATCGGTGTGTGTTTATGTTGTCTTGCGAAGATCTGAAATGGCTACCGGTCATCACAGAAATCTCAACATGTCAGCTAAAGAATTGGCCGCTTTAATCCAACAACACGTGAATGCTGCTCTGGCAGGTGTTCCTAACCCACCAGCAGGTAACCATTATTAAATTTTCATGGGAAAATCTAATAGTTTGGCTAGTAGACTTTCTTGCTGACTACCTATCCTCTATGCTCAGGAGGGGGTCTTAACCCCTACAAGATGTTCTTGAATGCGAAACCGAGCAAGGTCACGGGAGTTGAAGGACCCATAGGACTGGTCCGTTGAGTCAAAAAGTCTGAATCAATTTTCGGAATGTGCAATTGCCTCGAAGCTAATAAGGTCAAGTATGCTGCCTCGACGTTGGAAGATGGGGCATTAACCTGGTGGAACGCACAAGTCCAAACGCGTGGGCTTGTTGCGGCGAACGCAATGACCTAGACCGAGTTTAAAGCTCTAATCAAGGAGGAATACTGTCCGCGGGACAGAGTTCAGCAATTGGAACAAGCGTTATGGAACCACAAGATGGTCGGGTCAGAAATTGAAGCGTACACGGCAAGACATCATGATCTGGGGTTCCTTTGTCCCGATTTGGCTAACACCATCGCTAAACGACTTGAGTTTTATCTTGGGGGTCTGGTTCCTGAGATCCAGGGCATGGTAATGTCTAGCAACCCTATGACGGAGCAACAAGAGATTAGGCTGGCACATAAACTCACCGATAAGGCGGTGAAGCAAAGGAAGTTGCCACCTAGGGGTGCAACTGAAATTGTCCCTGACAACAAAAGGAAATTTGAAGACTCACCTGCTCGGCAGTCTTCATCAGCCCAGCCACAACAAGGAAACCAGAAGTGGTCCAACAATTTCAACAACAATCGGGGTCAAAACAATCAGTCTGCCAACAACACCCAGAACTCGAGCGGCTATGCAGGACGGAAGCCGCAATGTAATCGTTGTAACCTCCATCATCATGGCCCTTGCATCGGAAATCGCTGCCAACGATGTGGCAAAGCAGGAAACGCTGCAAAGGATTGTCGCGGGAGATTATGTCACGACAGAATCAGAACCAGCCCCAGGGTCAGCAGCAGGGGAATATCCGGGGATGCTACCAGTGCGGTAGCACTGCCCATTTCAAGCGAGACTGCCGCAACTTTGCAACAACAACAATGGTGGGAATAATGACAACAACAACAACAATGGCAACAATGGAAATGGTGGCACAGGAGGTGCCAAAGGACGTGCATTCACGCTAGGCCGTGGGGAGGCCAGAAACGACTCGAATGTGGTCACCGGTAAGTTTCCACTTAATGATCATTTTGCTACTGTACTTTTTGATACGGGTGCGGATAAGAGTTTTATATCTGAGTCTTTTAGGAAGAACATAAATCTCACACCTAAACCCCTAAAGATCCCTTACGTCATAGAACTAGCCAATGGTAAATCTGTAGATGTGATTCATCTAGTGACCGGCTGTCAACTCAAACTCATGGGTCACACCTTTACCATTGATCTGATGACAACTACTCTGGGTAGTTTTGATGTGGTAGCTGGAATGGACTGGCTATCCGACGTCCGAGCTGAAGTTCTCTATTTCGAGAAAGCTATCCGTATTCCGCTCTCTAATGAAGAAGTCTTGATGGTGCAAGGCGAGAAGGCAGGCGTTGTCACGAACATCATCTCTTACATGCAAGCTCAGAAGTATCTTCGAAAGAAGAACTCTTTTGCTTTGCTCGCACTAGTCACCGAGCAGTCTAAGGACGAGAAGCAGATTGAAGATATCCCCATCGTCCGTGACTTTCCCGATGTGTTTCCAGAGGAGTTACCCGGTCTTCCACCACATCGACAAGTAGAGTTTGAAATCGAATTGGTAAGCCATGCGACTCCTATCGCCAAGGCCCCGTACCGCTTAGCTCCAGCAGAGCTGCAAGAGCTGTCTACCCAACTTCAGGAATTGTTGGAAAAAGGATTTATCCGACCCAGTACTTCGCCATGGGAGCTCCGGTCCTTTTTGTCAAGAAGAAGGACGGGATCTTCCGCATGTGCATCGACTACAGGGAACACAATAAGGTTACCGTCAAGAACTGGTACCCATTACCTCACATCGACGATCTTTTTGACAAGCTTCAAGGGTCAAGCTATTACTCCAAAATTGATCTACGGTCCGGTTATCACCAGCTACGCGTCAGGGAGGAGGATATCTCCAAGACGGCATTTCGCACTCGGTATGGCCATTACGAGTTCTTGGTCATGCCCTTCGGTCTCACCAATGCACCCGTGGTGTTCATGGACCTCATGAACCGTGTGTGTAAGCCGTATCTCGATAAGTTTGTCATCGTGTTCATCGATGATATATTCATCTACTCTAAGGGTGAGGAAAAACATGCTGAGCATCTGCGGTTATTGCTAGAACTACTTCAACAGGAGAAACTATATGCCAAATTTTCGAAGTGTGCTTTCTGGATTCAGGAAGTTCAGTTCCTCGGGCATATCGTGAATGAAAAGGGATACACGTTGAGCCCGCCAAGATCGATGTTATCAAGAACTGGGAAGCACCCAGGACACCGACAGAGATCCGACAATTTTTGGTGTAGCTGGTTACTACAGACGTTTCATCGAGGGATTTTTGAAGATCGCACAACCACTTACCACTCTCACTCAGAAGGGAACCAAGTATGCTTCGGGTGACAAACAGGAAGCAGCATTTCAGTTACTTTAGCAGAAGCTTTGCAGTGCACCCATTTTGTCCTTGCTAGAGGGGACAGATGATTTTGTGGTATATTGTGACGCTTCCATTCAGGGATTGGGATGTGTGCTCATGCAACGTGATAAGGTCATTGCGTATGCATCCCGACAGTTCAAGGTCCACGAGAAGAACTACACGACACATGACTTGGAAATTGGGAGCAGTTGTGTTTGCACTTAAGATTTGGAGACACTACCTATATGGAACAAAGTGCACAATCTACACGGATCACAAGAGCCTCCAGCATACTTTTTACCAGAAGGAGTTGAACATGCGACAGCGTCGCTGGGTCTAACTCCTGAACGATTATGAATATGACCATTCTGTATCACCCGGGTAAAGCTAACGTGGTAGCTGATGCCCTCAGTCGGAAGGAGCACTTGAAACCTTGTTGGGTACGAGCACTACAGTTCACAATTCATTCTGGGTTACCCGAACAGATACGCGGCGCGCAACTAGAAGCAGTTAAGGAAGAGAACATCAAGGCCGAATCTTTGGGAAAGATGGAACGCGATTGGGAAGTGAAACCCAATGGTACCCGATATTTCATGAATCGTATATGGGTACCTCTCTACGGAAACCTCAGAAAGCTAGTTATGGACGAAGCTCACAAATCCCGATACTCTGTCCATCCTGGTTCGGATAAGATGTTCAAGACCTTAAAGCCGCGTACTGGTGGCCCAACATGAAGCGGATATAGCCACCTACGTGAGCAAGTGTTTGACTTGTGCGAAAGTCAAGGTGGAATGCCAGAAGCCATCAGGGCTACTTCAACAACCTAAGATCCTAGTGTGGAAATGGGATCAGATCTCGATGGACTTTATCACTAAACTCCCGCAAACTCCGGGTGGTTGCGATACCATCTGGGTGATCGTGGATCGTCTAACTAAGTCTGCACACTTCCTAGCGACCAAAGAAATAGATAAGATGGATAAGTTGACTCGCATCTACATTAAGGAAGTAGTTTCTGGGCACGGGGTGCCAACGTCCATCATTTCAGACAGAGATGCTCGTTTCACGTCCAACTTTTGGCGGCCTTCAGAAAGCGTTGGGTACACGCTTAGATATGAGCACAGCTTACCACCCTCAGACGGATGGTCAAAGTGAAAGGACCATTCAGACCTTGGAGGACATGCTTAGGGCATGCTTGGTAGACTTCGGGAACAGTTGGGAAATCCATCTGCCTTTAGTGGAATTCTCGTATAACAACAGTTACCATACGAGTATTCAGGCAGCACCGTTTGAAGCATTGTACGGTCGCAAATGTAGATCACCGGTCTGTTGGGCAGAAGTCGGTGACAGCCAACTCACAGGTCCTGAGTTAATACTTGAGGCTACTGAAAAGATTGTGCAAATCAGAAACCGCATGGCAGCGGTACGGGATCGACAGAAAAGTTACACTGATCAACGACGCAAACCGCTCGAATTTCAAGTAGGTGACCGCAACCAGTTTTCGTACGAAGCAGCCAATTTCGTACGAAGCAACCAGTTTTCGTACGAAGCAGCCAATTTCGTACAAAGCAACCAGTTTTCATACGAAGCAGTGAATTTAATACAAAGCAACCAGTTTTCGTACGAAGCAACCAATTTCGTACCAAGCAACTGGTTTCGTACGACGCAACCAATTTTGTGTGAAGCAACGACGTACACAAGACACAACGGTGTGCACACATGCAACTGATTAATACAGACAAGCTAAGATGTCGTACTAAACCAAGATAGAAGGATATCCTGATCTGTTCGAATGTGACATCCCGGTTTTTCAGGTACTTTAAACGCGCTACTTTATTGTTATTAATCCCTACGCTAATTTAATTCAGATAATTAAATTACGCACTCGCAATAACTACGCTAACTTTAGTATTTAGGGAATACACGATGTTTGGGAATTTTAATGGGTTGTATCAGAATTACGTGCTACGTGTTATTAGACGTTTGTGAATAATTGTCGAGTCGTTTTATGTGTAGTTATTTATCAGATTATAATGATCGGTTAGTAAATTCTATTTATAAGTCGAACCCAACCAAGCCTATGAAACGTTTCGACTTCGCGACCAAGCAAACCCAACCCGCCACCCACACCCCCTTGCGGCCCAATGAATCGCCCAAACCGCCCCCATTGGCCCCTTATGTATACGTAAGTATGCATGGGGTGTTCAAAAAATAGCAAACCCTAAAACCCTTCCCCTTGTGGTGTGCGACGGCAGCAGCCCCCCCTCGGATCGATTCCATGCTTGTCCCGGTTTGCTAATTGTCATCGTTTCAAGGTTAGGGTTTAATTGTATTACGATTCACACTATATTTTGTGTAGTCTTGATCATGATTATGTGCTTGTATGATATTATTATGAAAAAGTTTTGTGGTGTATGATTAGTTCGGATGAATATGCGAATCCTTTCGGTTGTGATGATATGTTTGAGTATTGAAATCGTAGACTGCGTTTTATATATAAAGATCATGATATATGCTTAGGGTTTGCATGAATACTGATATATTAGATGATATTTGACAAGTTAACCTGCTGTTAATCGATACAACTAAGCGTCATGGCCGTTTACACATGTTCTAATGCGATAAAGTCGAAAACAGTAAGCTGATTGACTTTACAGCCAACTTCAGTTGGCTGTAACCTAATCATTATTTATCAAAAAGTGTATTTTTGAAAAACGCTTCAAATGGCGCCGGATTCATATTTTTCTGAGGTCGTTTGCTATTTTTAAATGGTCATTTAGTGCAGTAGCTGAAGCTTCATAAATTATGCAGAATTTATAGGTTGTTTATTGAGTCGGATCTCATAGTATGTATGGGGTTAGGTCACAAAATATGTACAGTAACTGGAGAAGGGAGTTTCCGAAAATCTCCCACTGGAATTTCTTTAATCGGATGAACGATGATTTTTAAATGATTTTTCTCGTGGACTGCAGTCAGAAAGCGACGAATCTGACTGCAGCCTAGTATATAAATGTTTATAAATAATTGGTAAAGATTTAGGATTTTAAAATTTTACACAAGCAAATTGGACTTTTTGGAACGTTGGAACTACTTTATAAAAATTCTCGAAAACAGCCCAGTTATGAGTGTACAAGCTGAAACATGATAACTTGCGTTTGTGTGTATCTAAGTGTTGTATGAGTTATCCTGTACTTATGACAAGTTGATTTGGTCGTTATTTTGTATGGTGATACTTTGTATGCATGATTATGGTTTCGAATTGGTTATTACGTGTGCCGTACTGTGTGTTAGTTATGCGTAGGGTTTTGTGTCAGTGTGTTCACACACTAACTTTGAATTGGTTGACATGTTAGGACACGATTAGCAGTTCCAACATTTACTTCTTTAGCGTTTATCTAACCGAGCAATTTAAGGTGAGTTCACGGCCCCTATTTTATTCGGTTTTGAACAACAGGGGGAGAAACATGTATACCCTCTACAACTCAATCTTTTACGTTATGCGAAATTAACACCGTTAACTATTCGGTAACTAAGTTAATGTTAATGTTTGTTATGGTCACTAAGTATCTTTATCACGGAAGTCCTCAACCAACTCTCGGATCGTTAGTATTGGGTTAGATAGCGGGGAAATTATAGTAGTACTACTGGCACCGACAAGCCCCACCCGAGCTAGTTGCGCTAGCCGACCGGGAATGGTCAACGGGTGATTAATTTTGCCTAACTTTCGCCATGGTCAGTGATAGACCTGGCAACACAGAGGCAACAACAGTTAGCTTCGATCGCGAACTCTTATGTGACGTAACTTTAGGCTCGCTACCTACATGTTAACATTGAACTTATTTACGAACCAACATTATTATTCCATGTTAGGAATAATGGAACTATTTCGTTATTCTGGGTTAGGGATAACGGGGAAAACCAATCTTTTAAAATGAACATGTGAACTTATAAAACCTGTGAACGCACTCTTCTTTAATGTTGACACTTGTTTCTTTGCATGTTTCTCAGGACGCTAGGAGTGCTAGGTGCACTCACTTTGCATTTGATCAAGGCATTTTTATCGAGTCTTTATTAACGATTATTTTTGGGATTTTTGTTTTGGCGTTTATGTTGGCGCCCGTTACTTTATTCTAATGCTTCCGCTAAACTTTGAAACCTTGGAACTTTGAAAATGACTATGCATGTTTACAATAAATGTTTTTGGAAAACATTTAAATTAATCATATAGAGTCGTTCGACATTGCTAGTGTCTGAGATTCTGGTTTTATCACACGCCTCGCGGTAATACTCTGCAAGTGGAAATTGAGGGTGTGACAGTTCGACATGACCAAACTTATACAAATACATGAGCAAAGACCGTACAATTACAACTGTAACTAAGAACAAGCGACAGACACAAAAGTTTATCAACGAACTCCCCTTGGATGTTGCTTGGTCTTCGGTCTTCGGTCTTTGGTCTTCATATGTTGGTCTTCACATTGAATGGTTTCGAGTATCAACAAACTCCCCCTGAAGATCTGCTATCCATTGATAGATCTGCTATCCAATGATTAGAGCATCAGGTCTTCGAACTTCTAAGAAACTTCAAATCTTTCTTGTTTCCTCTTCTGACTTGTCAGATTTCTTCGTTGCTGGTCTTTGTTTATGTTCCATTTGTATTAATCTATACTCAATTGACAAATATAATTAGAAGACAAATTTATCATGGAATACACACGAAAAACTTATCATAATTTCTTCGTATGATCGTATTCCCTGAACGAGATACACACACTCGTTATGAATTCCAGCAGCTGATTTGAGAAAAACAAGTGACCAAGTCAATTAAATGACTAGGTTCATTTGTATGAGATACACACACTCAAACGAATTTTAGATTTTAGTTTTCTTTGATGAGTTACTTGCTGCAAGATATTACTTTATGAAGTTGTGAAATCAAACAAATGGTTTTCTGGCATATCTTGGTAGAAAACTTTCAAGTCTCAATTTTGGCTAGCTTTCAAAAGTAATATTTAAAAGCAACTAAGTAAACTAAACTTTAAATCAAATATTTATAGATAAACTATATATCTATTGAACAATCTTTTTCGAGTTTCAAGGTAAAGAAATCATACCTGCTTTTTAATCTTTGTCAAAAACGATATTTTGGTTTAAACTTCAAAATTAAACAGATAAGTATTCAACTATGATTATCAGTATTGTTGTCCACGTAAGCTTAAACAGATAAGCTCAAACTTATCAGAAGTAATCATGATTAGGAGATATGATTAAGATATGAATTATACTTACTAGCAAGTGTTTAACCACATCACCACACATTCCCGTATCAAGATATGCACGAGAGAAAATCTTACCAGTGAGTATACTCCTTTATCATCTGTTTTGACGTGTATATATGATGTGAGATACTCACTTATTTTTTTATTGAAAACAAGCCCTATGTGATTAGATTACTTATTGATGAGGAACTTGATTTTCATATGCATGAGGGCACAGGAGTAAGTCCGTGAACAGGTTAGTACCATCGTACCGACAGAGAGACGAACTTAGCTCCCGCATAAAGCTGTGATATTTTATCACTTAATTTGGGGATGTGATATTTTTATCACTTATTTGATGGTCGTATGCAGTATGTACACGTATGTGTGATATCATGGAAGTTCTAGACTTACGTCACCGTTATATTTCGGCAAAAGATTTAACCATGATACCTAGATGATAAGCAAGCATAAAGATCGTATATCTCAGAACCTCGGCACTGTATCTAACGAAATTTCGGTACCAAGACCATATGCCAATGAATGGTTCCCACCTGGCGTTCTGTCTGTTAGGTTTATATCAACCTGCACATTTTAGTCTGATTGTGAGCCTACCGATACATCATTAGTAAAGCTACTTATCAATCTTCTTTCTATGCTTTTAACAATTTCTGACAGATTTACCGGTGTATTTTATCATCTTCAACTTATCCAAGAAACTCATTTTTTATTTTTCTTTTGTTTTTGTATTTTTCTGAATTTTCTCCCCCTTAAATAAAAAGGTAAATAAAAGACATATTTTTGTATTTTCTTAAACTTACTCCCCCTAAAATATAAAACTGAAAATCTTTTGGTAGTTTTAGATTTTTAGAGAAGTATTTACAAAAATAGTTAGCCATGGTTGAGTTACTCGGGGTTTACCTTGATGCCATTAACCAAAAATAGATAATCAAAACGTGATTTATCAAAGGCTTTAGTAAAAAGGTCGGCACATTGGTGATCAGGGTGGATTTTTACAACATTGATAAGTTTCTTTTCATAACAATCTCATATGAAATGATACTTAATCTCAATGTGGTTTGTTTTTTAGTGCTGTACAGGATTCCGAGTGATCTGTAACGCATATTCGTTATCAACAAAAATAGGAGTAGTTAGAAATTCAAAACCATAGTCCCACATTTGCTGTTGAATCCATAGAACCCGTGAGCAGCAACTAGAAGCCGAAATATATTTAGCCTCACATGTTGATGTAGCTACACAAGTCTGCTTTTTGCATTACCACGTGACTATGCGATTTCCAAAGAACTGACATCCTGCTGTTGTTGACTTTGCATCAATTTTGCAGCCGCCATGATCAGAGTCACTGTATGCTGTCAGATCAAAGTTAGCATCCTTAGGATACCATATACCAGTGTCAGGGCGACCCTTTAGATAATGAAAGATCCTTTTCACATCCATCAAATGAGAAACCTTCGGACTAGACTGATAGCGTGCCAGAAGACATGTTGGGTACATTATGTTGGGTCTTGAAGTAGTAAGATACATGAGAGATCCGACCATTGCACGATAGAGAGATGGTTCCACATGTTCACCCATTCCGTCTGGAGTAATCCCATGATTTTGAGCTAAAGGAGTTCACAAAGGCTTTGAGTCTTCAATCTGAAATCATTTGAGAATATCTCCGACATACTTGGTTTGATGGATGAAAATCCCTTCCATTGATTTCTGAACCTGCAAACCTAAAAAGAAAGTCATTTCTCCCATAGTGCTCATCTCGAACTTCTCCTGCATAACCTGTTCGAATTCTTTGCACATTCGAGTGTTAGTAGACCTAAATATAGTATCATCAACATAAACCTGTACTAGTAGCAAATCCTCGTCCCTTTCCTTGATGTAGAGAGTACAGTCGATCAGGCCTCGTCGAAAACTAGTCTTCAACAGATAGGTAGACAACGTTTCATACCAAGCCCTCGGAGCTTGATGAAAACCATATAACGCCTTGTTGAGAAGCAAAACCTTGTCAGGATGGCGTGGATCTTCAAAACCTGGCGGTTGCTCAACATATGATTCTTCTTCAACCACACCATGAAGAAATGCACTCTTCACATCCATCTGATAAAAGGTGAACTTCTTGTAGGACGCATAAGCCAAAAAGATTCTTATGGCATCAAGTCGTTCAACCGGTGCATAAATTTATTATAATCGATCCCTTCGACCTGATTAAAACCTTGAACAACCAATCGCGCTTTGTTTCTCACAACAACACCTCGGTCATCCTTCTTGCACTCGTACACCCATCGTGTACCAATCTTCTTATAGTTGTCAGGCCTGTCAACAAATTTCCAGACACCTAACTTCTGAAATTGCTGAAGTTCTTCCAGCATGGCTTCAACCCAAGAGTCTTCTTTCATTGCCTCCTTCCAAAATTGCTGAATTTAGTGCCATTGTCGCTTCTGATTCTCCTTACCTTCAGATTATACAGATTTTCCAACAGAGTCAGGAGATTATTGAGGATAGTAGGAACTTCACTCTTGTGTGCCAACATGTTTACCCATGAAAATATGGAATAGTCATCACTAACTACCAGACAATAAGAATCACCAAACGTTTTTCTGTGTTTCATAGGTCCAAAGAGGTCTATATGAAGACGTTCCAGTGGCATATTTACTGTGTTAATCTTCTTTACTAGCTTGCTTCCCTTTCTGGCATGATACACAAACGTCTTGAAAATGAAAATTCTTCACTGGTACACCATTCACTAGATTGTTCTTCACCAAATAGTTCATTTTCCTCAGGTAAATGTGTCCCATACGTCTATGCCAAGAGATTGTTTCCTTTTCGGTGGCTTTGGAGACAAAACATGTGACTTGTGCAGATATTGTAATAGCTTGGCTCATATCAAGAATATACAAGTCGTTAATTCCTGGGGCCGAGAGGAGAATCCATTCCTTGGGGATCTTGAATCGAGGCTTCAACACATAACATCCGGCATCATCAAAATGTACCGTGAACTTCTTGTCGCAGATTTGAGAAAATCTAAGAAGATTGTGATCAATTTGCCGCACATAATTTATCTTGTCGAAGCTCACAACACCATTGGAGACCATTCCTTCTACAGTGATGTATCCACCTTTGTCACCAGCAAAAGCAACATAACCACCCCTTACGCTTTTCACATCATATAGGAGCCGCAAGTTGCCCGTCATATGCCTTGATGCTCCACTATCAAAATCCAATGACTGTTTACAGTTCCTCCTGGAACACCCTGTTTTGAAGAACCTCAACATTTTCCATAAAGGCAGTGTGATGAGGAAAAGATGCACCATCTATAGAGAGTGCCTTTGTCTCTTTTACCGTAGCTTCTGCATTCCTCGTCATACCCACCTTTTCACTCTTCAACAACTCAGCTTCACTCAACAACTTTTCAACCTCAGCATCACTTCCTTTCTTCTCACTAGAATCAGATCCATAACTATCCGAACTTGAACATTCTTCATCAGAACTACCAGCATCCCCAAATGTATCATCATTATTTGGAGTGTTGATGCTGTGATCATGCTTGATTTGATCCATGATCTTTGCATAGCATGCAGTTCTTCCGCTGTTCTCAGTTCCCAACTGCACTGACCAATCGCATCCTTCATCAGATTTAACTACCAAAGCTCTGTGTGTATTTCAAGGTCCTGATTGATTGGTAGTATTTGAGTTGCCAACAGTTACCATTCTTCGTTCATCGTTATACTGAGCCGTGTTGGATGGATGAGATTGATTTTGAAAGGGGTTGTGATATCCTTCCTTGCTGGGTCTTGTGCATTCCCGTTTGAAGTGACCTCTTTCTCCGTAGTTAAAGCAAGTAACGGTGGTTTTGTTAAAGCCGTATTTTGTATCCTTCTTGCTTTCCAAACTGGTTCTCCCTGTTCTTTTCATATAATCCTTTGCTCTTCTCACAACGCTTGCAAATGCCCATTTGATGTCCATCAGCTCCATTTCATCTTGGTTAATTTGTTCATAGTCTTTGTTTGTCAAATTGATGTTCCCTATTTGACCTGCAACTAAACCATAATAAGCACTGACCATGGTATTTAGAAGTTCCGTATGTTCCTCAACTTCTACGTTGATTTTGGAGAGATTTAACGTGTTAAATTTGACAGTGTTGGGATTTGCAGATTGACTGTTGCTTCCATAGAAAGCTTGTTGAGGATCTTGCTGTGGAGCTTTATGTGATAAATCTCTCTACTGTGGAAGGAAAGCTTTTGGATCAAAAGCTTGTCCATAGGCTTGATTACTTGAGCCCGCAGACTGACTTGATTGAACATGTTGGGGTAGAAAAGGGTTCACATTTGACACGAATGTGGTTTGCAGCTTCGGTTGCTGGCTTGAGCTTGTACCTGCATTTATACCTCCAAAATACATTTCATGGTTTTGTGGAGCAGAGACTCGTTGAGCCTTCCGGAGTTCTTCTTCATTCTTGTTCTCAAGTTTCTGCACAAATTCATAAATACTAATTGAGCCCAAAACACCAGTATGTTTTAAAAGATCAATAAATTGACCCCATTTTGGTGGTAAAGCATCAGCAAATGGCATCACAATTTCTGGTGGTGCAGCTAACACTTTATACGAGTACATTTCGCTGAGCAGATGATAAAACCGTGTGGTCATATCATTCAAAGTTTCATTCTCCATGAACATGAAACCTTCAAACTCTTTCTTGTGCAGATCATCCCGAATCTTCCTGGTAGCAGCATTACCTTCACCTCTTGCTTCCAAAGTGTCCCACAAATTTTTCATTGTAGTACAATACACAAACTGATGATAAATGTCTTTATGCAGAGCTTGTGTGAAGATAGCAGACGCTTTTTCTCTAAATCGTAAGCTTTCTTGTTACTTTCGACTAGATTGGCCAACGAGGTTGGATTTGATCCAGCTTCTTCAAGTGATTCCTTGTAGGGGGTAGTGAAACACGTCCACAATTCCGTGTTTTGACCGAGAACATACGTATGAAAACGACTTTTCCATGAAGCATAATCGATCATGTGATTTAACTTCGGCGGTCGGTTATTACTCCTTGTTTCACTTTCGCTCATTAACAGTGTTAGAACTTATGAGACCGTTGATGCTTGATTATAAATAGTTTGAGCTGGTTTGTATTAGTTAGTCAATGTTGAAGGGTCAAAAGTTTTATTTGTGTGAAACTTGTTGTTGGCAGCATATTTACTAACCCAGCGTATTTATTAAATACGCTGGGTAGTCATTTTGTATAAATATGATGTTCAATGAATGCATGTCCAAGTTTCTTGGACAGATTTTGGTGATCTTCTTGTGTTGTGATTTTTGCTATTGTGCTTACATCCAAATATCTAGATGTTGTTATTGATTACATGTTATTGGGATTTCATATACAACACTAGTTGTTTGATCCATACTAGATTCTTCATCTTCTTTGCTTGGTTTTTCTTAGTATTTGCACATTCAAACAATAATCCATTGTTGTTTGAGTGAAAACAATCAACCACTGTGATCCGAATCTGTTTTGGGACTCACAATTTGGTATCAGAGCCTTTGTGCTCTTGATTGTTTCTGTTTTTGTTAAGATTTGTCAAGTTTTGAAGGTTTTTCAAAAGTTTGCAAAGTTTGTTGGTATTTCAAAATTTTGGGACTAAAATGGCTTGATCTGGTGCGTTTAATCTTTGGGTTATTGTTAATTAGTAGTTTGGTAAACATTTTGGTCATTTACCTGCGAAGAAACATGAATTTTTGGTCGTTTTTGGGTGATTAGAGGGTTTTTGTTCGTACTAAAACCCTTCTGGGCGTAATTATTCTTAAAGCCAGCATAGATATTCTTGAAGAAAGCATAATTATCTTTGAAGCTGGCGTATTTAACTTGAATTTCGCGTAGTTAACAAATACGCTGGTTCTTAAACCAGCGGATTTATAAAATTGTCAGCGTAATTGTACTAGCGAATTTAATCGAAGGCACTTCGAAATCAGTGATACTAATCCTCAGCGATTTTATCATGGTGTTCAGCGAAATTAACTAAACTTTTGCTGGTTTTCAAATATCCAGCGGATTTAGCATTTTGCAGGACATAATTGCCAATCCCATCAGCGTAATTGTTTCCAAGTGCAGCGTATTTGATCTCTGGTTCAGGTATTTATCTCCTAGCGAGCGTAATTGTTCTCTGATTCAGCAAATCCCAGCGTATTTAATCACCAATCATCCATTATGTCTCTCAATCAACTCAATCCGATTGCTCAAGCCGAACTAGAAACTGGAACTGATACAAGGCCACCAAAGTTGAAAGGTTCGGAAGATTTCAGCAGCCGGAAAAACAGGATCAAGTCCTTTTTTGAGTATACTGATTATACTCAATGGATGTCAGTCACTGTGGGCCTGCATGTTCCCATGATAATACGTGACGACATTCGTACCATCAATGAAGATCCTTCAACGTTCACAGATGAAGATAGGACACTCATTCAACGTGACCGGAGGGCTCACGCTGCTCTTACTATGGCTCTGTCAAAGGATGATAACAATCTGTTTGAAGAATACACCTCAACACATGAACTGTGGTTGGCTCTAATCGACCATTATGAAGGTATGAGGAACTCAGGGAGAACAAACGAGACATGGTGCAGAAAGAATATGATATGTTTGGAAGGGTTCGTGGCGAAAGCTTGTCCGACCACATAAGCAGATTTCTAGGGGTGTTGACCAAGATGAAGAAGGTGGGAAACCTAGTTGCAAATTATGCATCGATCAAGAAGCTACTAGATTCTCTACCAAAATAATGGAGTCTTCAATGCATGATGATTAAGAGAACTTTCCTCACCAGGACAACTCCAGTCACTCTCTCGGAATTGATTAACACTTTAAAAGCCTTTGAAATGGAAATCGTGAAACGAGAGATGAATCAAACTGGATATTCTAAGAAGACGTCTCAGCAAGCTGCTGCAACGTCGATCCCCAAGAATATGGCATTTCTTGCTCCTGTCACCTCATGTGGATTAAATTCCCAAAGTGCTAGCGAATCCTATTCAAATGCTTCTGCAAACTCTGTGAAGGCCTCGTCTTCCTCCGAGAAGACCACCGTGGCCAGCGACACTCAAGCACTTAAAATTTCTACAGAACATCTAGCTCTTTTTAATACTTTCTTAAGTAGCTTTGAGGCGCTTATGTCGGGAGAGTTGAAGAGAGATTTCCTCACAGCTGAGGACATGTATCAAGTAGATCCAGACGACATGGAGGAGATGGATCTGAAGTGGCAGATGGCAATGATCACTCTACGGCTGAAGAAATTCCAAGATAAAACGGGAAAGAGGTTGGCCCTTTGAAAGGCTGGATTTGACAAGTCCAAGCATAGGTGTTATAACTGCAAAAACTTGGGTCATTTCCAAAGAGAATGTCCGTTGCTGAAGAATGAGAATTTTCCAGAAATAAACCAAACAAGGAGGCCAATTTCCATTGAGGGAAATGACAACACTGCTGACAATAATCCTAAGGCTTTAGTTGTGGAGGATTATGACTGGTCGGAGGAGATAGCTGAGGCAAAGGGAGAAGTAAACAAGGCCCTCATGGCAAACATTACCACTGTCTCTGCCACGTCTGCTTCAAATGGTGTTGAAAAACAAACCTCCAAGATTCCAAAAGATGACCCTGGTTTGAAAAGCATCATCACTCCTGCCTCAGAGAAGAGACAACAGAAAGTTGAAATGAATGAGTCGAAGCCTGCAGTTCAAGAAGTCATCAGTACCAGCAAGAATGAAGCGGTTGGAACATCCACTACCGCCATGAAATCAGAAGCCGAGGATAAGCATTTGGTAAACAGCATTCCATATGAATTTAAAGCAAAGCTGTGCTCCAAACCATGTTTGAACGTCGTGGCACACTACAAATTACTCAACCGTGATATAATTAAAGAAAAAGAAAAGGTTTTGAAAATAAATCAAGAGTTAAAAGAAAATGAGGCTGCATATCAGCGAAAGTTGAATTCAACCATAGCTGGGATGCAGACCTTAAAAGAATTTGTGTTTAGAAAAGATTTTATCATAAATGATTTGACCGAAAAGCTAGAAAAATCTCAAAACGAAAACAATAAGTTACAAATCATTATTGATAAATGGAAAATTAGTCAAAAAGCATTGGTTGATATTGTAAACTGCCAACGATCGACATTCATAAAGGATGGAATGGGATATAAAGATAAATTCGGAAACGAAAGAAAATTATTTCCTCCTCCGCACAGAAAAAATTATGTTCCTATGCCATCTCCTCATCCTAGAACGACTTAACCAATAAAAATGATCTTTTGGATCAAAGTATTTTTTATAAATCCGAAAACAACACTAACTTTTCAGAAAGTAATGCAGATCTGTGCGAGAGTAAGGAAGATGTGTGCGATGGGGAAGATGATTGTGGAGGGATGAAAATAGGAATAGGCTATTCAGGTGACAGTTATTCAACTGTTAACTGGTTCTCCTAGAATTGTTATAAGACGAACAAAATTTCTATTTGAGATAACTGTAATAGTTTATCTAGGATGGATGATTGTAATGGTTGTATGCCTAAATTGATAATTCGGGATGACTGTAATGGCAATGTGCCTACACTTAAGGCGCACAACCATGGGCTTGCCAAGGTTGAGGGTCATGGCCTAAACTTTGTTCTTAATGATGAAAATGTTATGTTTGAATCTCTTGTATTTGTGCCAGAGTTAAAGAAAAACAGTTTTGGAAAATTCCTTACAGAGGAAATTCCCGAATTTGTTCCATTAGTTGCAGGTACATCAGAGACTAATAAAGATTTTACTGAAGATTCAAACACAACAACTTCAGAAAGTGATGAAGAAAGGTCAGATGAAAGTCAAGAATCAAACTTCTCATCAGACAGTGAGCACAGTGAAGTTGACATTGAAGATAAACATCATCCTGATAAGAAACTGAAGAAAGCCAGAGATTCAAGCCATGCTACTTCATCAAACTCCTCAAGATGCTCCAGATTCTCATCACATACATCATCTTCACACTCAGCACCCAGAAAGAAAAGATCGAGTAAAAACAATGTTTTTCGCTGTGGTAAAGATCTCGTTAAAAGTCTTACTAATCAGTTTGACAATTTAAAGAAATCAGTAAAATGCATAGTTGATTCAACCTGTTTTTGGAAAAGAAAAGAAAACTCTCCTGCTCAAAATCATGATAGAACTAATGTAAAGCAAGTCTAGGTTCCAGAAGCTAGCTAATATGTACATATTTTGTTGTTGTTGTTGTATAACATATAAAATTCAGAAATGGCTTCGGATGCTCATGGAATATATCTGGCATGTTGACAGCGGTTGCTCTAGGCACATGACCGGGTTAAAGGATCTGCTTACAAACTTTTGAGTTATTGATGGTGACTTTGTATCCTTTGCCGGAGACGAAAAGGGAGGAAAAATCGTTGTAATGGGTGACGTCGTGTCAGAAGCACTCACTTTGGAGAATGTGAACTATGTTCCAGAATTGTGTTACAATCTCATGAGTGTTTCACAAGTCTGTGACAAAGGAATTGCGATGCTGTTCAATGACACAGAGTGCTTATACCTCAAACCCGGTTACTCCGTCCCTAACGAAATGATCATGCTTAGAGCTCCCGTCAAAATAACACCTACGTGCTAAATATGAAGAATGCCAAATCAAATGAGAAAATGACATGTCTTATGTCAAAAGCATCTAAATCGGAATCACTACTATGGCATAGGCGTTTGGGGCATGTGAATTTTAAGAACATAAATAAACTTTCTAAATTAAATCTAGTAAGAGGTTTACCTATGAAATATTTTCCTTTTTCAGAAAAGTGCATTGCATGTGCCCAAGGAAAGCAACATAAAAAGCCTCATAAGTTCAAAGCAGTGAATACGATATCTGCCCCTCTGCAATTACTTCACATGGATCTTTTCGGCCCAATTAACGTTAAAAGTTTAGCTAAAAGATCTTATTGTTTGGTGATTACAAATGATTTCTCACGGTTTTCATGGGTATTCTTTCTTGAAGCCAAAAGCGAAACAACATCCATTATGAAGAGCTTCATTCCCATGATTGAAAACGTGATCAAGCTGAAAGTCAACTCCATCAGAAGCGACAACGGAACTGAAAATTTAAAAAATCATATGTTTGTCTCCTTCTCTGAAGATAAGGGAATTCACCTCCAATACAGCACTGCCAGGACTCCTCAGCAAAACGGGGTAGCAGAACGCAAAAACAGAACTCTCATCAAAGCTGCAAGAACTATGCTTGTCGACTCTAGGCTTCCAATAATCTTTTTGGCTGAAGCAGTCAACACAGCATGCTATGTTTTGAATCGTGTTCTTATCGTCAAACCTCACGGAAAGACATCCTATGAACTACTTTTCAAAAGGAAGCCTCTGATAGATTTCTTGAGACCGTTCGGGTGTTCATGCACACTTCTTAACACTGAAGACAATCTCATCAAGTTTGAAGCAGTCGATGATGTGTGCTACTTCATGGGCTATTCATCTTCTCAAAAGGCATATCGAGTCTACAACAAACGGACCAAGATGGTGATTGAATTGTACTACGTTGACTTTGAAGAAGGAAACTCCACTAACACTATAAGCACTCCGAACTGGTTTTATGACGTGGATATTATATTCAACACTTTCAGCAATGATGAACCCGTCACTGAATCCGAACCTGCAGAATCCACTCCATCGGAACCATTGTTTGATGCCTCAGACATTGGTTTTACTCCTTTTACAAACCGTTTCACCCCTGCCTCTGCCTCTCCTACTCTTCTGGTGTTCGAAGTAATTGGTGACACATCTGCTGAGAATGCATCCGCACATGATGATTCTTCTTCACAGCAGGCTGTGGATGAACCACTCAAAGAAGACGAAACTCCAATTAGCTACGTCGATGAACATTTTTCTAATATGCCTCAACAAGTTGTAACTCACACCAATTCAGGATACAAGACCAATCGAAACCGTCCAATTGAAAATGTCATCGGTTCTGTTGAAGATGGAGTTTGAACACGCGGACAAACATATACCATCAACACAGGACTGTATGCAGCTTTTCTCTCGCAGTCTGTCCCAAGAGATATCGAAGAAGCTATTCAAAATTCAAGTTAGTACAGGCTATGCAAGAAGAATTATCCCAATTTCGGAAACTTAAAGTTTGGGAACTCGTTGACCTACCAGACGGAAAGTATCCAATTGGTACCAAGTGGGTGTTTCACAACAAGATGGACGATCGTGGTGTTGTTATCAAGAATAAGGCTAGATTAGTGGTTCAAGGGTTTCGACAAGAAGAGGGGATTGACTACGAGGAAGTTTTTGCACTGGTTGCATGCTTAGAAGCCATCAGATCTTCTTAGCCTACGCTTCATTCAAAAACTTTAAGGTGTTTCAAATGGATGTAAAGAGTGCTTTTCTGTATGGGAAAGTGAAAGAAGAAGTCTTTGTCTGTCAACCTCCAGGTTTTGAAGATCCTCACTTCCCCAAAAAATACTACAAGCTCGACAAAGCTCTATATGGTCTTCACCAAGCTCCTCGAGCATGGTACGAGACTTTGTCAACATATCTTCTGGAGTGTGGATACTCAAGAGGCAAAATTGACATGACTCTCTTCACTAAAAGGATTGGAGAAGATGTGATGTTGGTCCAAATCTACGTAGACGATATCATTTTTGGGTCGACAGTTGAAGCCCTTTGCAGAGAATTCGAGAAGGTGATGAAAGCGAAGTTCGAGAGGAGCATGATGGGAGAACTCACGTTTTTCTTAGGATTAGAAGTGAAGCAAAGAAAAGATGGCATCCTCATTCATCAGGCTAAGTATATCAGAGATATTCTTTCCAAGTACAACATGAATGATTGCATATCCGCCAGCACTCCTTTTGCCGCTCAGACGGAACTCCCTTCAGATCTTCAAGGAAAGCCAGTGAACAAATTTTTCTGTGGCTTAATGATTGGCTCGTTAATGTATCGGACCGCTAGTAGGCCTGACATAATGTGGGTTGTCTGTCTCTGTGCCCGCTTTCAGACGAATCCAAAAGAATCGCATGATGCTGCCGTCAAGAGAATCATTGGCTATCTCAAAGGAACTCCAAAGCTTGGTTTGTGGTATCCTAAAGATAGTAATTTTGATCTAATTGCTTACTCTGACAGTGATCATGCAGGTTGCAAAGTAGACAGAAAATCTGTCTCAGGAGGCTGCCAATTCTTAGAAAATCGTCTTATTTCATGGCAGAGCAAAAAGCAGACAACAGTCTCTACATCTACCGCTCAGGCTGAATACACGGCCACTTACAGTTGCTGTTCACAAGTCCTTTGGATACAGAATCAGTTGTTGGATTATGGGATCAACATCATGAAGACTCCAATATTCATCGACAATGAAGCGTGTCTGGGGATCATGAAGAATCTTATCCACCACTCCAGAACGAAACACATCGAAATTCGCATTCATGCGATTAGAGATGCGTACAAGAAAGGATACATCCAAGTGGTGCCAGTGGATTCAGTGCAACAAAAAGCTGATATATTTACGAAAGCCTTCGATAAAGCTCGATTCAACCAGTTGGTAACCTGGTTGGAAATGGTGAACTTCCTTGAGTGGAATTGACCTTTTGGTAAAAAAAAATGGATTTCATAATAAATAACAATCTCATAAAATGTGCCCAACAAAAAGATTTTCTGCAATGTTAAAATTTCTTTCCATGCGACGGATTCTTGAAAATAAAATTTTAAGGGGGGAAGTTTTCTAGAAAATATTGTTGAGACATAATCTTCTCTTTGGCACCTGCACGAGAAATGATAGAAAAACTGCTAACACTTTTGTTTCGATCTTAAAACAGAAAAAGATTAAGGCCTCAAGCAACGACGTGTCAGTAGATTAAGCAATACCTTGAAGTAAACTGCGAAAAGGAGACAAAACTCTAATGATCACACAAGAATTTTGAATACCCACGATGTCGTGCAACTTGCGGGTAACATGTTACGGCGTACGGCTTAATGGTCTTAAATCTTACGTTGATAGATTGCCAAAGTCCGAGATTTCGGGTCTTTATATTGACTTAATCTTCGGGGATATCATAGTTGCTCTTCTGCTGCATCTAGACATATGCTGACCTAGACACAACTATGATATCTTTTCAAAAAGAGCCTATGCGGCCAAAACCCTACACAAATGAATCTCTCATTGAGAATCATTCAAGTGCTTAAATCGTACCGCATCTGGTATCTGTCATAGCCCTCGTTAGACCTTGGTCTCTTGCTGTACGGAAGTACTGACCTGAACACCAACTGTCTAACATTGAAATTTCAAATATGAATGAGGTCAATATACTCACCTGCTATGAGGAATCTTTGAGCATACCTTGATCGCGGGGGTATGTCCTGACGTGGGACTCACGGGCACAACATTCTGACTATCTCAGCATGAGTGGGGGAACATCGAATTTCTTGTCAATATTAATGCAACATGATAAAAAGGCTCTCCAATCGCATGTTGAAAGCTAGGTGCATGGATTTAAAAGGACAAGCATACTGACAGTTTTTCTTGTGCCTTAATTATTTTATATATCTAACATTTTTTTCTCAAACGAACAAAGTATCACCAGTATGATCTTTTGCAGGAAAGTCACAAGATTCAAATCAGTAAACACAAAATTTTATGTGAAAAAGGAAGCTTCCTGGCCCAAAAACAACTTTCAGGATTCAGATTGCAATTTTTCATTTTTCTTAAGCTTATTTTTAAATTCTTGCACTATTTTTAATCAAAAAACGGGGCACGTTTTTCGAGAAAATTTAAAATTTTCGAGCGTATTTGTTTCTAAGTTTTCTTAAAGATGAAGATATCTTACAAACATATCATCGCGGCGTATTTAATGCTCCGGCGTATTTAATGCTCGAGCGTATTTAATAAATACGCTGGAAAGCAAGTATGTATATATATATATCTTTTAGTTTCACTTCTTCGCAAATACTTTCAAATTCATTTCATCATCTTCTTCTTCAACCTAAACCCAAACTCTTGTTCAATCATCATTGAATAATCCAATCAGAAATTGGTTAGATCGATATCGGTATGTTCTAGGTCTTCTACTGTAGACTGTTCGTTGATATCATGCGTTGATTTCAAAATACTATCGTGCTGCATATATATTATTTGAATCAGGTTTCTCTTGTTTTAATGGGTTTATCAAGAAAAACTTGAAGCCAGCGTACTTATTATGAATGTAGCGTAAATATTTTGAATATGGCGTAATTAGCTCAAACCCTCGAGTCAGCGGATTTAAGTCTTGAACGAGAGTTCAAGCAACTGGCGTAATTGACAATTGCGCCGGTAAATCAGCATAGATAATTATCTTCGCTTGATACATTCTCAGGTCAAAGTTTAAAACCGCTACTCTTGTGTAGCGTAAATAACCCTTAATCAGCGTAGTTATGTCTGAATCTCGTGCACAGTCATGTGTCCAGCGAACTTAGCTGTTTTGCCCAGTGTAAATATTAGCGGTTTGATCAGTGTATTATGAATATATCTTTGTGTTATTATTATTATATACTTGTATATACTTATATGTATATATATAAATATCTCCTCATACATAAATCTAACTTGACTCGTTGTCGATTTCAGATATGGTAAAGGAGATCATTTGGGATAAAACTAGAAAGCACAATCAGCCCTGCAAGTTGGTCCCACCTCCAATTGATTTTGAAGATGTAGCAGAGTGGATAAATTCAAGTAGGATCAGCTACGCTGTTCAAGCCGATCCGATCATCTAAAACATCCACATTGAAGAATTCTGGAAGACAGCCAAAGTGTCGACAGTAAACGAAATTAAAAGAATCATAGCAATAGTCAAGAACAAGAAGATCGTAGTTATAGAGGAGAACATACGAAGAGTTCTCAGTCTTGGAGACAAGCACAGTGATTTGCTCAGAATGAAGAAGGATGACATCCTAGATGGATTTAAGGGGATGAGGTATATTGGAGACTTCAGAGAGAAAAATGAGATTAAAAGAAAGGGCCTTACAAAGGAATGGAGATTTATTCTTCATGTATTTGCTATGACCTTGGCACATAGGAAAGGAGGATATGACGGGTTGAACTTAGAATGGTCGGGTGATATACTTAGCCTCTACACAAATCAGTCATTCAATATCTCTGGTCTCATCTTTTACTGCATGGTTGATAATGCTAATTCCTCCACATGGGCAATGTACCCTCGTTTTGTTCAGCTCCTCATCAATGACCAATATCCAAATCTTCCTCATGATGGCGACCTATACAAATTCCATCTGCCGACAGGGCGTCAAATTACCGAGCTAAAAACTGAAGAATGGGTGCTGCTACATCAGTGGAGGTATAGGGAAGAAAGATATCCTGTCGTGAAAGAAGCTTATAAGAAATACAAAGAACGTGTAAAAAGAAAGAGACAAGGGGATGTTGATGAGGAAGTGGATGAAGAAGAGGAAACTGAGCAGCTAATCCGAAAGAATAAAGGAAAGCAGCGTATGAAGGAAGGGGAATCATCTAAGAAGCACAAAGATACCCCCTCTGAAGATCGATTAATGGAAAGCAATTTCAGGGCAGGAGGAACCAGAGAACATCGTCAACATATTGAGAATCTTCGTGCGATTCATGAGGCCGAAGAAAGAGAGAAAAGAGAATCTAAAAGAAGAGACGTCATATGACAGAATCCGAAACACCGGTAACAGTCACTACCGAGCAAGAGCAGTTAGACGAGTTTGTTGATCAGTTGATTGTTGATCCAGAAGCCCCAAGTCTCTCTCTCCCGCAGAAGCATAAGAAAACAGGGGAAGGACCATCAACAGAGGCACAACCACGACAGATACCGCAACAAGCTCTTCGAAGACCACATCCTTTTCAGGAGTTGTACGATAAGCTGGCGAAGATATTGGGAAAGGCCCAGCTTAGGAAATCTGTCTGTTGAAACATCAAGTAAGCAACACAAACGTTATTCACGAGAAGCTGAGGGAACAAAGAAAGAAAAACAAAGAGCTTCACGCATACGTCAAAGAACAGACGAGATTTGTGAGATTTCAGTAGGATGGGATGGAAAAGATGTATCGTATGTTCAGAGAACTTTGCACCAAAGTAGACATACCACCGATGTTCTCATCTACTGATATTTTTTATTATGAGAAGTTCAAGGCTGAAGAGGAAAGACAAAAAGATGAGGCTGTAGAAAAGAAGAAAAAGCGTCTAGAATCTGCGGTAAACGTCGCTGAGGATGACGAAAGTGAAGAGGAGGAGGTAGACAGAGATGAAATGCCAGCTAGATTTGTTGAATGGGGTTTGGAAGATGATACTATTTATGAAACTGAGGACGGAGACGCAGTAACTCCATTGCATCCAGAATGGTTCAGAAGAGAAAGAGAAAAGCTTCCAGATTTCTATCAGGTGGTCACTGTTGAAAAATCCAAAGTTACTGATAGAATAATCAGCTGGAAGTACTGCAATCTCAAAGGGATGTTCAAGACCGGAGCTTACATGAAAAGCCTTCCAAGATGGGACATTCGAGAACTGGGGAAGCTAGACTTGATAAACCCGACCAACAGCAGCATCGGAGCTGACTTTGAAAGACTCATTTTAAGAGATTGCAATCAGGCCTTCATAGTTTTCAAGCCACAACGACCCCGAAGAAGCGTATCAAAGACGACAAAAGATCCCATCACATGAAAGGGAATGGTTACATGGGTCATAGATCCTGCTAAGGTCGAAACAAAAGTCAAAAGTCCACCTTAACAACCCGTCATGCTTACAAACTTCAAGAAATGGTTTTACGATAGGAAGACAGGAGAAGCAGTGATCCGATTAGTATCTAACGAAGATATTCGCATTCTAGACCCGATGGATGTTTTTATGTCTGTCTCTCCGATCTCAACAGTCTTTATGGTCACAAAATGCACGTTGGAGCCGGAAATGAGTACAGAGAAGAAGGAATGTTATTCCAAAGGGCTGTGGAACGGGCTCGAGAAAGAAAGATAGAGATGATGGAGATCGTTCTTAGGATTGAGAAGCAGACAGAAAAGGAGGAGGCAAGAAAAAAGAAAGCACAAGTCATCATCGCAACAGAAAGCCCCCTCACCATCTCAAGATCACCCTTAAACTCCGATTTCATCCACATATGAAGCCACTACGGAATTCCAACAACCCTCAAGTGAAGCTATTGTTAATCTAAGCTCTGAAGAAACAATCGAACCAACAACTGATCAACCTACCGATCAAGCTGCACAAGACAAAGATCAAGGTTCAGCCACAGACCCTGAAGCTCGGAAACAAGATTGAAGAAACTCAAGCATGCAACGGTCTAGGGGGATATTGTTAAAACTTTTGAGACCGTTGATGCTTGATTATAAATAGTTTGAGCTGGTTTGTATTAGTTAGTCAATGTTGAAGGGTCAAAAGTGTAATTGTGTGAAACTTGTTATTGGCGGCGTATTTACTAAGCTGGGTAGTCATTTTGTATAAATATGATGTTCAATGAATGTATGTCCAAGTTTCTTGGACAGATTTTGGTGATCTTCTTGTGTTGTGATTTTTGCTATTGTGCTTACATCCGAATATGCAGGTGCTGTTATTGATTACATGTTATTGCGATTTCATATACAACACTAGTTGTTTGATCCATACAAGATTCTTCATCTTCTTTGCTTGGATTTTCTTAGTATTTGCACATTCAAACAACTAATCCATAGTTGTTTGAGTGAAAACAATCAACCATTGTGATCCGGGATTGTTTTGGGACTCACAAAAGAGTTTGAATGCTTTGATTCTGATTTGCAACACATGCCCACTGATTTGCAGAGATCATAGTTGTATGTTGAGGCATCAAAGACTTTACCCATGATGTTATGGAGCTTTGCGAAGACTCCTAATTTGAGTTTGAACAACTCCAATCCCACGGGTTAAACTCATTATATTTTCTTGTTTTATGAAAATTTAAAAGTTTAAAGTTTGAAAATAACAATTACCTTTTAAAATTCACAATTTTGAAAATATTTGAAAAGCACACAACTTTGAAAATCTAAAGTACAAAAAACAAACAATAACGAAGATTATTCGTATGAACCAATTTCGTACGATGAGTTCTTTTCGTACGAATCAACTTCGTACAGATGAGTTCCTTCATCCGAAGCAACTTCGTACGAATGAGGTTCTTCGTACGAAAACTTCATACGGATGAGTTCCTTCATATGAAAACTTCGTACGGATGAGTTTCTTCGTACGAAAACTTCGTACGGATGAGTTCCTTCATACGAAAACTTTGTACAGATGGGTTTTCTGGTGAATTTCTTCTTCAAGTGTGTTATTCAGAAAATTTTTGCCATAAAAATTTTCTGCATGCAACAGATTTTAACCTAGTTTTAAGTTAGTTTACTATCCAAAACTTAAGTTTTCTGCTGGAGATTCAAGAACACTTCAGAAATCTTTAAACTAGCTCAGACACAACTAAGCTTGGTTTTGAACAAGGAAAGAGCCAAAGCTCTGATACCACTTGTAGGTCCACCTGCGGATGGTGTTAAACATGTTCCTTGTTCATATAACACACACAAGTGCAGAATCCAAGTGTGCATGCAACCAAATCAAAGTAAAGAACACGGGGTAACCAAAGATTCACTATCTTGATTAATGATTGAGAACAAGTACAAACATATAAACACAATGCTCGTATGACTCAAACAAACTTGTTGTGTTCTTGTGTCTTCGTTTTCACCAGAAATGCTGACTGAGAGATCCCACCAAAAGATCAGTTCGTCAGTAGAAAGACTCAAAGGCTAAACCTCACTGGGAGGTGCATGTCTGCTTATATAGTTAGTCATCCGTACGAATTTGGTTTGTACGGAGCAACCAGTTTTCGTACGAAGCAGCCAATTTCGTATGAAGCAACCAGTTTTCATATGAAGCAACCAGTTTTCATACGAAGCAGCCAATTTCGTATGAAGCAACCGGTTTTCGTACGAAGCAGCCAATTTTGTACGAAGCAACTAGTTTTCATACAAAACAGCCAATTTCGTAAAAGCAACCAGTTTTCGAATGAAGCAACCAATTTCATACGAAGCAACCGGTTTCGTACGAAGCAACTAATTTCGTACGAAGCAACCAAATTCGTACGAAGCAACGACGTACACAAGACACAACGGTATGCACACATGCAACTGATTAACACAGACAAGCTAAGATGTCATACTAAACTAAAATAGAAGGATATATTGATATGTTCGACATGACCAAACTTATACAGACACTTGTTCAAAGACCGTACAATTACAACTGTAACTAAGAACAAGCAACAGACACAAAAGTGTATCAACATCTGTTTGTTGGTAGTCTTCATTAGTCAAATTGATGTTTCCAATTAGACCAGTAACTAATCCACAATAAGCACTAACCATGGGGTTTAGAAGTTCCATATGTTCCTGAGCAACTTCTACACTGATTTTGGAAAGATGTGATGTGACATCCCGGCTTTTCAGATATCTTAAACGCGCTACCTTACGGTTATTCATTCATACGCTGATTTAATTCGGAGAATTAAATTACACGCTCGCAATAACTACGCCAACTTTGTGAATCTATTGGGTGAATTACGTGCTATGTGTTATTAGACGTTTGTAGATTTTGTAGATTATTATATCACGCTTTAATTTCGCGATTATTAGTTATAAAAAATATATATAATAAATAAATAGCCAAACCGAACCAAGCCGCGAAACGTGTCGACCTCATCTCCTTGCGGCCCAAGGAAATAACCTAAACTTGAGGCCCAAGCCACTTAACCCAAACCCCCCCCCCCCCATCGCGGCCGCACCCCCCTCCCCTTCTTTTCCCTTGTTATATCTATATATAGGTATGCATGGATTGTTTGTTAAAAAAAAACAACAAAACCCTAGCACCTAGAGGAAGGCGACGGCAGCCCCCCCCTCTCACGATCGCAAAACCCTACAGCTTCCGGATTGATTCCAATCTTGTCCTGGTTCGTTAATCATCATCGTTTCAAGGTTAGGATTTAATTGTTTTACGATTCACATTAGGGTTTGTGTAATCTTGATCATGATTATGTGTAATGGTAGGATTATTAGTATGAAAAGTGTTGTGATTTATGATTAGTTCGGATGATTGTGCGAATCTTTGCGATTGTGATGTTATGTTGAATACTAAAATCATAAGCTGCGTTTTAGCAATAAAGATCATGTTATATAATTAGGGTTTGCATGAATATTGATATACATGATGATATTTGACAAGTAAACCTGTTGTTAATCATTATTATTAAGCATCATGATCGTTTAAGCATGTTCTAATGCGATAAAAGTCGAAAACAGTTTGCTGAATGACATTTACAGCCAACTTCAATTGGCTGTAACCTCATCATTATTTATTGTAAAGTGAATTTTCTCAAGCCTAAAACGTGTATTTTTGAAAAACTCTTCTAATGGCACCGGATTCATATTTTTCTGAGATTGTTTGCAATTTTTAATTGGTCATTTAGCGCAGCAGCTGAAGCTGCGTAACTTCTGCAAAATATGCTAGTTGTTTATCGAGTCGGATCTCATAGTCTGTAGGGGGTTGGGTCACAAAATTTATACAGTAACTGGAGACGGGAATTTCCGGAAATCTCCCACTGGAATTTTGTTAATTGGATGAACGATGATTTTTAAAATAATTTTTCCCGTGGACTACAGTCAGAAAGCGACGAATCTGACTGCAGCCTAGTATATAAATGTTTATAAATAATTGGTAAAGCGTTAGGACTTGAAAAGTTTACATAAAATTCTACAGTTTAGTTGACACCTCTTGTAAAAAATTTGGAATTTTTGGAAGGTTGGAAGTATTTTATAAAAATCCTCGAAAACGCCCAGTTATGAGCGTACAAGCTGAAACATGATAACTTGCGTTTGTGTGTACCAAAGTGTTGTATGAGTTAATCTGTGTTTATGACAAGTTGGTTTGATCATTATTTTGGTATGATGATACTTTGCATGCATGATTGTGTTTTCGAATTGGTTATTACGTGTGCCGCACTGTGTGTTAGTTATGCGTAGGGTTTTGTATCAGTATGTTCACACACTAACTTTAAATCGGTTGGCATGTTAGGACGCGATTAGCGGTTCCATCATTTGCTTCTTTTGTGTTATTTTAACCGAGCAATTTAAGGTGAGTTCACGGCCCCTATTTTATCGGGTTTTGAACAACAGGGGGAGAAACATGTATACGCTCTAAAACTCTATCTTTTACGTTATGCGAAATTGACGTCGTTAAACTATTCGGTAACTAAGTTAATGTTAATGTACGTTATGGTCACTAAGTAGCTATATCACGGAAGTCCTCAACCAACTCTCAGATCGTTAGTATTGGGTTAGATAGCGGGGAAATTATAAGTAGTACTACTGGCCCGACAAGCCCCACCCGAGCTAGTCGCGCTAGCCGACCAGGGTATGGTCAACGGGTGATTAATTTGGCCTAACTTTCGCCATGGTTAGTGATAGACCTGGCTTCACTGAGGCAACAACAGTCAGCTTCGATCGCGAACTCTTATGTGACGTAACTTTAGGCTCGCTACCTACATGTTAACATTGAACTTAATTACTAACCAACATTATTATTCCGGGTTAGGAATAATGGAACTATATCGTTATGCCGGTTTAGGGATAACGGGGGAAAACAAACTTTTAACCGAACTTGTAAACTTATAAAACCTGTGAACTCACTCTTCTTTAATGTTGACACTTGTTTCTTTACATGTTTCTCAGGACGCTAGGAGCGCTAGGTGCACTCACTTGCATTTGATCAAGACATTTTTATCGAGTCTTATTTACGAATAATGTTTGGGATTTTTGGTTTTGGCGTTTATGTTGGCGCCCGTTACTAAACTTTGAAACTATGCTTCCGCTAAACTTTGAAACTAAGATATTTTGAAAATGACTATGAATGGTTAAACAAATGTTTTTGGAAAACGTTTAAATAAATCATATAGAGTCGTTCGATATTACTAGTGTCTCAGATTCTGGTTTGATCACACGCCTCACGGTAAAACTCCGCAAGTGGAAATTGAGGGTGTGACATGTGACGTGTCAAGTCTGACTGTATTGGGATTTGCAGGTCGAAAGTTGTTGAGAAGCTTGTTGAGGAGCTTGAGGTGTAACAACTTGAGGTTGTGGTAGAAAGGCTTTAGGATCAAATACTTGACGATAGGTTTGAGTACTTGAGCCGGTAGATTGATCTGTTTGAACTAGTTGTGGTAAAAAAGTGTTAACATTTAACACAAACGCGGTCTGAAGTTTTGGTTGCTGAATTGTATTGTCACCTGTGTTAATACCTCCAAAGTACATCTCAGGGTTTTGTTGAACAGAAACCCTTTTTGCTTTCCGGATCTCTTCTTCATTTTTGTTCTCCAGTTTCTAAACAAATTCATAGATATTGATGATATCCAAAATACCCGTATGCCATAGTAAGTCAATAAATTAACTCCACCTTGGCGGTAAGGCGTCAGCAAAACGTATCACGTTTCCTGTGTAGATGCTAACACTTTGTAGGAATACTTTCACCGAGCAGGTGGTAGAAACGCGTTATCATGTCGCTCAATGTTTCATTCTCCATGAACATGAAACTTTCAAACTCCTTCTTCAGCAGATCATGTCATATTTTCTGGTTGCAGCATTTCCTTCTCCTCTTGCTTCCAAATTATTCCATAGATTCTTGGTGGTGGTACAGTACACAAACTGATGATAAGTATCCTTATGAAGTGCTTGTGTAAGGATAGCAAACGCCTTTTTCTCTAAATCATAAGCCTTTTTATTGCTTTCATCTAGATTGACTAAGGAAGTTGGATTTGATCCTGCTTCTTCAAGAGATTCCTTATATGGTGTAGTAAAACATGTCCATAATTCTGTATTTTGTCAGAGAACATATGTATGGAAACGACTTTTCCATGAAGGATAATTGTTCATATGGTTCAGTTTTGGTGGACGGTTATTACTCCCAGTTTCGCTCTCGCTTATAAGAAGAGTCTAAATGCTTTGATTTTGATATGCGACACATGCCCATTGATTTATGGTAATCATGGTTGTATGTTGAGGCATTACTGATTTAACCCATGAGGTTGCGGAGCTTTGTGGTGAGTCTTGATTTGTGCTTGAACTACTCCCCAAGTCCCAAGGATTATTACTCATTATGTTTTCTTGGTTATGAAAATTAAAAGGTTTAAAATGTAATTTTTTGAAAATATCAATCTCCTTTTAAAGTTCACAATTTTAAAAACCTCAAAGTTTTGAAAAACTAAAACATGAAAAACAAATCAAGCTTGTTCTTCGTACGAATCAATGATTCGTACGAGTGACTGTCCTTCGTACGAACCAGATGCTTCGTAAAAGAGACAGTCTTTCGTGCCAACAAACTTATGCTTCGTGCAAACTAGGTTCTTCGTGCGGATGATTTGGTTTTTCGCATGAACAGCCTTATTCTTCGTGTGGATGGGTTATTCGTACAGATGTTTTTCGTAGACAGGAATCTTTTTGAAGGGTTGGTTGGTGAAAATTTCCTTTTCTAACACCGAATGGTTTTCGAAAATGGTCAGTTGTGTACACAATTTTGGTTAAAAGGACAAACATTCCATATCAGCTTATCAGTCAAAACAGTCAAGTCAAGTCAGAATGTCCAGATTTGATCAACCCTACAAGAATACTCCGGTGAGTTTTCCGGCAGTGCTTCACCTGAAGATACGTCCAACTGAACTTTGATAGAAATTTTAAGAAAAACCAGATCATAACATGTCTCCATGTATTCTAACAAGGTTTTTACGAAAATTTTCTGGATACAAGAAGTTTTAACTAAGTTTTAAGTTGGTTATCTTTTAAAAACTTAAGTTTCCTGTTGAATGTTCAAGAACACTTCCAGAAACCCTCACAACTAGCTCAGACGCAACACTAAGGTTGGTTTCAAACAAGGAAGAGAACTAAAGCTCTGATACCACTTGTAGGTCAACTTGGAGGATCAAGATTAACCTACTTCCCTGTTTATACAACACAAATACGAGTGCGAAATCCTCATAAGTATGCAAACCAAAGCAAAGTAAGAACCACAGGATAACCAAAGATTCAATATCTTGATTAACAGAAGAGAACTAGTACAAACACATAAAAACAATGTTCATACAGACTCATGAAATATTCTTTGTGTTCTTGTGTATCTCCCTCTAGTGTGTAACTTGTTCACACCGCTCTCTTGTCTCTCATTGCTACAATGAGAAGTGCATGTCTGTTTATATAGTATCCACACCTAGAAACTGTACGAAGAATGTTGCTGGTCATATGAAACACCATAAGACACGAAGAACATTCTCCAAAAGATACTCGTACGAATGACCAATGGCTCGTACGAATCAAGCAAGGTGCTTGGTTTAAATGTCCACTCATACGACTAATATATGGCTCGTACGAGGGGCATCTCGCTCGTACGAAGCATCTCTCATTTGTACTTGAAGTCTTCTTCGGAGAACGTGCCAACAGACATGACGTACACAAGACTTAACAGTATGCACATATGCAACTGTTTTACATAGACATACTAATCGTCGTACTAAACCAAGATAGGAGGATATCTTGATTTGTTCGACACGACCAAACTATACAGACACATTAAACAAAGACCGTACAATTACAGACGTAACTAAGAATAAGCGACAGATATATATATATATATATATATATATATATATATATATTGTACAATTTTTATGACATGAACGATTTTATTGATGACCCGCATTAGGCTATATCCATTATCACACCTGTTTATAAGCAATATATCTACGATTTGCACTTGGTAATATATATACATAAACGTGAACATATTATCGAATATCGTACTACACGTATTTTGTCAACTTATGTATTTTATCTCTTTTAAAGCATTTATACATGAAATAACTCATCAAGTTAAATATGTATTATTTTCATGCTCGACAAATAAGTTACATACTTATCGTGACTTTTAACGGAATTGCCATTTCAACCGAACAAGTGTGCATGCATAGTCTTAAATCCTACTATCATGTACACTTAACATAACACATTAATCATGTCACAAAAAGTACAATCTGAACAACCCATTTTCGTGTACATTGAAATATGCGTATTTTGACGTTTGGGTAACGTTTCTGGCGTTGGAAGTCACGTATGACTAGCCAATCATCAATGATAATTAATATTAGTTAAAATTATAGCAAAAATATCAGTTTACATTCTGATCTAAAAACAATTTTATAAAAAATCACTTTAAAAGCTGATTTTTACCGTTTTTAACGCATAGTCTTGTACCATACTTTACTATAATCATCCCAAATCGTAACGACTTGATATTTTAACATAAAACATATTATTTACTGAATAAAATGGTGCTTATACTCATGTTAGTGCAGATTTCATGTAAGTCACATAAATCACCCATTTACTACTTTATAAGCTACATGTACAACATGCAAAGCTACCAAACTTATGACATAACTTCATATCATCATAACGCATCAAATAACATCATTTTTGTATGTTTATATTCTGATTTCAATCACTTTATCATACCATAACAAATTTATCATCTCATGATCATTTAATCATCATGCATGCTTATGTACAAGCATCTAATGTATGGTTATTCTTTTATTTCCATTCAAGACTTAAATGTATCCAATCATACATCTAATCTATGTTCATATAGTCCAAGGCATCTTTATCGAATCATCATCCAATCGTCTTGACTTGAATGCATATGACATTCTTACATGTATGAACATCCAATAGAAACCCACATGCATGCTTACATATATACATATACACGACATACATATATACACACATAAACCTCCAAAATTTCACTTTTCGTCTAATCTCTTCAAATGACAAGATTTCAAAAGTAAGTTTATACCTTCAAGATTTTTGGTGGGTTTTGATAATATTTGATGATATGGATCTTGTTCTTCCTTGAAATCACTCTTGGATCTTCAAAAGAACTTGAAACCTCTTGGAATGAACTTCGATCTTCAAAGAAACTGCAAAATTTGAAAGTAGAAATGTGTGTGTGCATGTGTTCGGCCGTGAGCTAGAAAAGGGAGTGAAATGGAGTTGTTGATCTTGAAAGTGTATGTATGAAGTGTGAGAAAGTTTATAATCATTTTGTATTCTCCCAAGGACCAACTCTTGTCAATTTGGAAGAAGAAAGCCAAAGGTGGGCACCCCATGGGGCCGCCACCTACACACTCTCTCACATACATGCATATACATATGCATTTTTAAGGCATTTTAAATTATTTTTATCATTTTACAAAAATAAACACACCATAATATTGCTGAACAATATTTTATTTGCCTAGACTGGCTACGTTGTCTGTATTTTGCAGTATACGCGCGGTATTGCGCAGTGTGCGCTTAAACTCGTAAAATAGAGTTTTTAAGCGTTTTAAGTAATTTTTCCTCAAGAATATGAATAAAAATAGTATTCCACTCAATTCCTGTTGTAGCTTAACCCTGTAGCTTAAGCCTATACGCAACTGATCCAACTCGAGATTCGATTTCGAACGGACCTATATAGGGCGGACTCGACTTTCCCCCTTTCTCAAATCTAACACCTTTCCAAGGTGATACCTTTAGTAGAACACGATCATCGACCTGAAACTGCAACAGTTTCCTTGGGTTGTCTACATAGCTCGTTTGTCGATCAGCGGCATTTCACACCCCAACCGATGGCGGAATCATCGGGGCGGACGTAAATAGATTGCTCAAGACATCATCAAAGTATTTGCGACAATATTAAATTCAAAACCGTTTCATTTCATTGATCAAATAGTCAATTACTACATAAATCCAAATACAACAAGTTGAACAATATTATAACATAAAACCTAGCATTATAGATGCTTTTCTATGTCGTCCCTACTAAGTTTTCGTCATGTTCAACATCCTTAACCTGCAACTGTTAAAAGTATAGTTCAACACAAAAGCATTGGCGAGTACACAAGTTAATTATAGCATAAGTAATAAATCGTTTAAACAAATCCACATGTTAAGCTATCATACTAGATTAATGTAAACATGGCATGCGATCTACAAGTTAATCCTCACGTGTCACCGCAAAAATAGAATAATCTTAACATGACCTCAAGAATACGGGCGGTGCGTTACTCCTATAGCGCTATACATGTTAAGGGGGAGGCTTTAAACAAACGTTAATGACAAATAGCATCACATAAGAATGTTCCAAGTATACGAATCATGTATCACATAACTATAGCATGTATGATGGATTGTTTGTGTGTTTGCATATATGTATAAGTGTGATTGCATGTATTTTTGATAGGTTAACATATTGCACCCAAAAGTGTAAAGCATAAAAAGGGTGTTCGAGTGTACTCACAGTTTGCGAAGAAATTTTCACTTAGTGGGTTTGATGAGTCTTGAGTTGATAGAATACCGAAGTTACCAATTTTGATTCTTGAACTTTTTGCCCAAAGTTAAAAAATTTGGAGATTTGAGAGAGTTTGGATATGATTTGAAGGTGGTGCAAGTGTTTGGAAGGTGTTAGGGTTGGTATTTATAAGAAGGCTAAGTGGTTGGAGTTTAAATGAAGGTGGAAGGTGATTGGAGGACAAAGGAGGTGAAAATGGTGAAATCTAATTGGCTAAATAATGGTGAAAGGTGATTGGAGGAGAAAAGAGGTTAATTGGCAAAAGAATGGTGAAAGGTGATTGGAGGAAAAAAGAGGTAGAAAAGGGTGAAATCTAATTGGCTAAAGAAGGGTGGAAGGTGATTGGAGGAGAAAGGAGGTAAAAAGCTTTTGGTTTTGCTTACTTTTAGTCCCTGCACTTTGTAACTAGGTTATTTTATGCCGTTTCTTGTATTTTAACTTGTTTTTAGGTATCCAAAGTGTATTTTTAGTCTCGGTTTTGAGTATAAACACGCATTTAAAGATTGATTGCGTACATAATACAAATATGAAAGGTGACACGTATATGTATAAAAATGAATTCCATTATGATTAACGCTCTGAATTGTGAGATTGAAATTGAAATACGAATGTAAGGTTTCAAAAAAATAGAATGCGAATACGAACTTTCTAAAAATAAGAATATAGAAATACGAGGCAGACTTGGGATAAGATGATTTTTTTTATGGTTCGATACGAGTGATAATCGGTTAAAATGTTTGACTAAATGTGAAATTTTTTATACTTAGTGCCGAAGAAGCATTTTATGTATCAGCGTGTTTAAAAATGCATGGGTCAAAGTTTTGGCTAAATTGATAGTCTATGGTTAGTTGGGCGTACGTAGATAATTTTGAGTGATAAAAGATATGTTTGTAAAAGCAACTCGTTTGACTAAGCGGATTGGGACATCAATCGTAAGTAAGTGTAAAAATAAGTAAAACGTGTATGTGTGTATATAGGCAATGCGAGTTGAACAACTCAATTGGGAGAAATGTTTAAAATAATGTGACCTAAAAGTTTTTGTGTAAGTAAGGATGTTGTTTGAAAAAATGTGTGGCCCTCACCATAGGTTGTAGGAAAAATTTTCATTGGTTCAAATGCGTAATAGTAAAATCACATGTAGAAACAAAAATGTTTATAGGGGAGAGCTAGGATGGCAGGGTTTCAAAAAGCTTTAGCGGTGGTAGGCCGTCTAGTTGATGTTTGCGAGTAATAAAGAATGAAAGATATCTCAAAAGTATTTTGACTAACTCGAACCAGTGAGGATCTTTGTAAAAATGGATAAATCGTTTAGGCCGATTTACTGAAAATAAAGTTTGGATGAAATGTTAAGGGAAAAATTTGGGAATATTCGTGGTATGAGAGCATATGAACGATCGGTGGGTGTAAGCGAGGGGTAAGAATGGTGTTGATATTGAATGAAATACGAACACAAAAGTTGAGAGATGCTAGTGATAGTTGTAGCGGTTAAAGCTAACGATTTTGAGAATGAAGCTTTGTCATGGGTAATCGAGTACCAAGCATTTCAAAGTTGTGTCACCAAAGTTTGTTATAAATCAAATGTATTTAACAAGGTCTGGAAAATCACCGAATTTCACATGGCACATTTTATGAAAGTTTGGTAACATGGCAGGGACACTTATGTATAGGAAGTACCAGCAGCGTATCCACCATGTTCACACCATGTTACGTTTGTTTCACTATTCGGTGTCATGTTACGATCGATGTTACTATATACAGTAGAACCCACTATGGTTTTCATGCATCTACCAATATAATCTCGTGTGCACCCGGGATTATTTTGGTTTGTGCATGATCCGCATAGTTTGTACTAGTAGTGTACGGGTGAAGTTACATTTTAGTATTACAAGCAAAATGTGTGTCTAAGATAGCGTATAAAAATTAAGTATGTAAGCATGATTGTATGTATAAAATACGAAGTGTAATGGTGATATCTGTAATATTGTTACCATGAATTGCGAGTGTGTAAATACGAAGTGTAATGGTGATATGTGTAATATTGTCATGTAATATTGACTGCAAAAATAGAAACGTGTAAGGCGATATGCGTATGTTTGGTTGCTTGAGTTAAAACATTGAGTTGGTTTAAATAAAATAAGCCGGGTTTGTCGGGAATGAAGGACCAAAATTGTGAATGTCGGGTGAATATTGTGAGAGGGGATCGACCCTCCTCCGATGAGATCCTTCGATGAGCACCGAACCGATCTGACTCAGCTAACAGAGGCGGAATTCATTGTTAGTGAGTTTGACAAACAAACAAGTGAGATATACTGCTTAAAAGCCTTGAATTGTATTGATAAACGTGAACAAGTACAGAGCTAGTAAACAGTTCGACAGGGCTTCACCACACCAACAGATTTCAAGTTACTGACAAAACACTCAAGCTCCTCAATTTATAGGTCAACATGACTCGCACAGGAGAGTGTGTATCTAAGTGTGACTTGTGCGAGTGGAGCCTCGTAGGAGTGACAGAGTGTCACTCGTACGAGTCATAAGACTCACTCGTACGAGCCACCCACAAAACAAATACAACTAATATTAGCATTTACAATTTGACGTTCTAAGCCCTATATACATAAACAACATATCCTAGACGTAGGCAATAAACATTATGCACCAACAAACTCCCCCGTGGATATTGCCGAAGTCTTGGATAGTCTTCAAAATAAAATCTTCAAAAGATCTGACAATTAACGCCCAAAGAAATGTTTCGGTGGCCTGAGACGCTCCTCAGAAGTAATTAGCGTCTAATCTGTAGGAGGAGGCCGGTTATCTATATTACCAAACCGAAAGCTTCTTAGTGAAGAAATTCATGCTCGCTCAGCAATCCTTTCTTCCTTCTTGTCTTTCTTTCTTTGCTCAATCTCCTCCAGCTTCCTCCAAGAAGTGTTCCATGCCGTTCATGAATGTACATCCTTAGCAAAACAGACATTAACTATCTTCTGGAACTGGAGTGCTTGTTCTTTATCTTTCTCTTCAAAGTTGATCTACCTGTAGAACAAGCATTCAATATCTTTCTTTGAACAATTGACTAGCCACATCGGGTTTAGTACTCGAATGCCACGCCATAATCCGTATATATGTTTGTGTACTATGACGGCTTCAGTTAGTTCTTATGTGATCTTCCACGAATCATCATCTGGATGCACACATATATGTCACACCTCGTATTTTCAACCAAACACCGGTGGGCCCGGGTGGGTAATATCGTGACGTAAGATGATATCGTCAGAGTGAATTAAACATAGCACAGCGGAAGTCTTGGAGTTAAATTACTATTATAAACCAAATGTTCAAAGTACGAAAAATAATATACAGACGTCTTGTAACGAAAGATCCACAGGCGGATCATAAAATGTACAAAAATGTATAACAGAGTTTGGGTAGATCTAAGGATTTGCAAGATCCTCTTATATCTCTACCGAGCAGCTTCCAGCCTATTTCGTATTGTACCTGCAATTTCGTCTTTTGAAAATACGTCAGCTTTCGCTGGTAAATACACCCAACTGACTCATTTTGTAAACATTTGAAAATAATTTTAAGTGCACAAGGCACAAAATCTTTTATAACTTGGGAAAGTTGACCTTGCAACCTTGTTAACAGATTCACATGTTTGTCCATACATACAGGGGCCAGTACAAAAACCGAGACATGATTAACGTACACACCACTTATGAACTCACGAAGGAGTTATCCCCAATAAGTGTGGGTAGTTGCATTTGAGCATCTGTCAGGTGTATGCCTACACCCCGCGCTAAGGTCGTGGCCATTATCTAATGTAATGAGCCGAGGATATCCTGGACATGGTAGTTAACCCCTGATGCTTAAGTTATCAAACAAAACTGAGTAAAACAGAATACGTGGATTTACTAGCCACTAATCGGCGTTCGATTGATCCCATTTCCAATTACCGTAACCCAAGCCCGTATAGGGAAAATAAGTCAAGAGATTTACCTGAGCTAGTCTTGATTAATAATGCAAGATTTAATATCTCAGCCGCATTCAAAACGAAATAAGTGCAGATAGCATTTACTGGAAGGCTCTAGTCTGGATTATGGCATAAGCTAACGAATTAAAATGCTAACGGTCTTAATTTAAGTCATAGACTTAGACCGACTAGCGTAATGGATCAAAAACGATATGATACGCTAGATTAAACGATGACTAGATAGAATGTAGTTTAACCCCAACATGTACTTAAGACTTGTATAATATGGATAAACAATTAACACTCTGGAATTTTCGATTAAAATGATAAGGTTAAACCCGTTTCGGTTAATTTCCGTAAACTAGTTACATATACTTAACCGTATGCATATAAGCGATATCGGGTAACTGGATGAGTCCTGAACAAGTACTAAATGTCATTATACTTTAAGTAAGTTGCAACATCAGTAGGGTATCAACTTATATGCCCGAAAAGGTTTTGAACGAAATTATGCCTCATAAGGGCATTTTGGTAATTATATGTCATATAAAAGGAACTTGCGTGTATTCTTATGTTATGATCATAAACATTATGGAAAAAACTTAATTTGTGATATAATATCAGTAAGATAGCACATATAAGTGTGGTTTATGGTTTAAGACCAACTATGCACCGAAAGGGCATTTTGGTTATTTAAAAGTATAGTTTACGATATTATGCTAAAATCAGTTTATTATTAGAATATTAACATCATAATATATTAATTATATTAGCATATCAGTAGGTACTTCATTTGCAAGTTCATTGTTGATTAAAACTTTGTTTATGTAAAAGGGCATTTTAGTCAAATTTTGACATTTTACGGAACTTGTGCAAAAACTCAGATTATGATTATGATCATGTAATATAACCTCAGAGGGTTATGCTACATTGCATTAAGATCATAATGTGACCTTAATTTAGAAGTTAACTAATTTAAGTCGTGTCAGAATCGAAAGTCAAAGCAAAAGTCAAACTTCGTGACTTTCGGTTGCGAACCGACTCTAGGACTGAAATTGAAGGATCGAACATGTTCCCACATGTTCTAATAATTATTACCCACTTGTTTAAGTGTCAAAAACATGTTTACAACATACATAAACTCAGATTATGATTTTTATGAAATCTGGCCCATTTGACTCTTTAAAACAATAACTTTCACCCGTCAATCGACCTAGTAAACGTGATCCTTAGGAGGTGCCCCTTTAAGGGGTTAATACCTTTCTAATTACGATCACTTAGCCATGTTCATTTTGAACAATGGCTGGACCATAATGGTCTTAACCGAAAGTCAAGGCATTTGTCAAAAATGCTTGACTTTTGGCTATTAAAAGCCTATAAAAAGAAAAGAGCAGAGATGGAGCACTTACAAGTGATACAAGGGAAACTTAGAACTCAAAGGGAAGCTCCAAATGGTCAGGAACTTCCAAGAGTGTAATAGAGAGGAGAAGAAGTGACTGAGGAAAGAAATGAGTGAGCTTGAGTTGCTATTTATAGTGCAATAGGGTGTGTGAAGATGAAGCCAGGTGTTAGAGGTGTTCTAGGATCATCACAAGTGTCAAGCAAGGTGTCAAGAACGTATATATAACCAATCATCACAACTTAGATTTGAGCATTTTTAAATCTACACGGTCATTTAATCCCAAACACCGTAAATATCCTTGTTTCTCCCGAAACATATATATATATCAATCAAAACCCGTTTCTCCCAAAAACGTATATATAACCAATCAAAACCCGTTTCTCTCTGAAACGTGTATTTATATCCATCAAAACCCGTTTCCCCCGAAACATATATTTATATTGATCAAAACCATATATGTTCCATGAAAATATATTAATAATTTTTTAAAGGCATATTTTATACAAAAACGTATATAAAACAGTAAAAAGAGGGGTTAGTGACACTCACCTTTGGGTGTGTTTTTATATTAGCGTGATCCCACAATGTGTTCTACACATCCTAATTTAAGTAGGAATGATTTAATAACCAATATTCCACAAAATACCTAAGTTTCTCCAATACTTAGAATTTTCACATAACTTTGAGATTTTCTCAAAAACTCTTTATTTTTTATTATGTTGGCATGTATATATATATATATATATATATATATATATATATATATATATATATATATATATATATATTAAGATGTTTGCGACTTGAACGACTTTATTGGTGACACTCATTATGTTATATCCATTATCACACCCGTTTATAAGCAATATATCTATGATTTGCACTTCATAATATATACATAAACGTGAACATATTATCGAATATCGTAATACACGTATTTTATCAACTTATATATTTTATCATTTTTAAAGCATTTATACATGAAATAACTCATCAAGTTAACCTATGTATTATTTTCATGCTCGACAAATAAGTTAAATACTTAACGTGACTGTTAACGGAATTACCATTTCAACTGAACAAGTGTACATGCATAGTATTAAATCCTAGTATCATGTCAACACTAACATAACACATTACACATACTCATATTCACATATCATATCATGTCACACAAAGTTCACTCTTAAACAACCCATTTTCGTATACATTGAAATATGCGTATTTTGACGTTTCGGAACATTTCGGGCGTCGGAAGTCACGCATGACTAGCCAAACACCAAGGATACCTAATATAAGTTAAAATACTTGTATTTATATCAAAAATATTTGTTTATATTCTGATCTAAAACAATTTTATAAAAATCAATTTGAAAACCGATTTTTACTTTTTTTAACGCATAGTCTTGTACAAAACTTTACTATAACCATCACAAAACGTTAACCACTTGATATTTTAACATAACACATGTTATTTACTGAATAAAATGGTGCTTATACTCATGTTAGTGCAGATTTCATGTAAGTCACATAAGTCATGCAATTTTACCCATTTTACTACTTTTTAAGCTAGATGTACAACATGCAAAGCAGTCAAACTTATGACATAACTTCATATCATCATAACAAATCATATAACATCATTTTGTATATTTATATTCTGATATCATTCACTTTTATCATACCATAACAAATTTTTCATCTCATGATCATTTAATAATCATGCATTCTTATGTACAAGCATCTAATGCATGGTTATTATTTTATTTCCATTCAAGACTTAAATGTATCCAATGATACATCGAATCCATCTTTATATAGTACAAGACATCTTTATCAAATCGTCATCCAATCATCTTAACTTAAATGCATGTAACATTCTTACATTTATGAACATCCAACAAAAACCCACATGCATACATACATATACACATATACACAACATACATATATACACACATAAACCTCCAAAATTGTAAGTCTAGTTGATCGAATCTAACAGGTATCGTAACACTTATCGATTGCGGAAATAAAGATTAGAATGAAGGACAATTCTTGAATCAAAGCAACTTGCATACACCAGAATAGTGTCTGATACAAGTTTTTCAATAATAACTTACTAGCCCCAAAACCTTGACCAAATACATGTATTATACTAATTACATAGCCCACAGGTTACAACCCTAGGCCCAAGAGGCACTAGGAAGCCCAAAACCCTTTAACTTAGCCCAAATGTAGCACTAATGTGTAAACCTTCAGTTATAAGCCCAACAATCTCCCCCTAGGTTTACAACATTAGGCCTTTAGTCTTTAGGTAGCGCATCGACTCCCAATCTCCCAGCAATTATCCCAGCTACAGCAGCCATCGAATCTTTAGCACAAACTTCATATAATTCTGTTGTTCGAATTTGATTTGCAAAAAGAACTTGCAGATCTTCATCGTGAAAACTTACTAAATCCACCACGTCATTCACTCGAAAAGCTTTCTCTTTGGTGACGATCGCTACACTTCCAACCTTAGGATCATACAACCAGAAATTAAAGTTCTTCAGAATACCTCTGAGGAATGTCGGAGCAACCGGTATCACAAGTTCTTTATCTGTTGGTGGCTACATCACTTATTTAAAACGCCTACCAGTTCTCGCATCACGAACCCCCTTAGCCGCCCGTAGATATGGCTCAGCAGTTTTCATCATCTTGAAACTAGTCTTGACTTCTTGCTCCAAGCGTTTGAAGAACCTCCAACCCGGTCCCCGTTCTGTAGTATCGTCGTCAGTGTAAGGAGCTCTCAAACGATCGGTTAACGCAACCTTTATCCAGGTTTCAAATTGAGATTCCTTCGAATAATATTCACGGGTACCATCCTGCCTGACGATAAGTCACATATTTTTCTCATGATCATACATCCAACTTAGCACTCTCAACTTGTTTCCAACTTTGCTGTAATAACTTGAGCCGAGTTCCATGACATATCTCTCGGATTGGTTGGAAGGATCCTTTAATTGAAAGTTCTCATCAAGTTGAGTCACGTCTACATTCTTCATCAAAACCATCTGCTTTTTCTTTTGAGATGTTGAACGTTTCAGACTCGCAGTGTATTTCTTCTTTGGATCTCGTAGATAATCATCCAACCCTGATTGACGATCAGCAGCTAACTGCTCAGCAGCTCCTCTATCGGCTTCGCTCTGTTCGGCTGCTCTCTGTTCGGCTGCTCTATGACGATGTTCAATATTCATTGGATCATCGGTTAGAACAGAAAATTCTCGACCAAACTTGTTTTCTAACTTTGCCTTCAAAACAAAAACCATAGTCATCAGCATAGTAACATCTCCTTGCAACTGATCAATAGTCTGATCCCTGACATCTATGAGTGTCTGCAATGAAGCAATCTGGGCATCTTTAAGAACAACTTCCTGTTCAAGCACGATCACCCTCTTTTTCAAATCAACAACATCTACATCTTCGTCATCGCTATCCAATCCGTTGAACTCAAAAGCTCGTTTCTCTGATCGCCTTGAATATTCCGTATCATCACCTTCAACACCACCTGAACCACTACCACCTGCTCTAGATGCTCTAGCACCCATTGAGCTACCACCAAAATCCATCATTTGCAATACTGAATCTACTGGAACAGATACAACTGTAGAATGTGTAGCAATGTGAGTAACTGTTGGTTCAGCAGCAACAGAAGATTCGACTATCGGAGTATCCGTCAACGACACAGTAACTAAAGATGTAACAGGAGTAGATTCTTCAGCAACACTACCAATCTGAACTTCAGAATGACTTGGTTCTTTAACAGCCTTAGTCCGTCGTCTCTTTACCAATGGTACTTCTTCTTCTTCAATATCTTCCTCAGAATCAAACCTACCAACCGGGATATCAACAGGAGGTATCATAAGAGGAGGATCACCTTGTCGCTCTTGTATCTCTTTTAAGTGTGCAATAAGAGTGTCCAAATTCTCTGTAGTGAGTTCTGGCAATACGGGAGTCAACTGAGCATTAAAATCTGTAATATCATCCAGAAAAAGCTTCTTCCTCATCTGTATCAGCATCGGTAACCAGATCCTCAACTTCAATCTCTTCCTCCTTCATCGGTATATCATGTTTCTCAGCTACCATAGCATTAACTAGCTTAGGTGCTGGGATGTCCTATCCAATCACCTCACAAAACCTTCCGAACTTCTTCAAAGGTATGCGACCAACGAAAATAGCCTTTGATGTTGATTGATTTTTCTTCATAGTTCTGAAAATGGTTTGACCCATTGGCTTGATGTTCAACAGATTAGCATCAGAAGGATCCTTGGTCTGATCAGGGTACCGGGCATCCAAAATTAAATGTACAAACCGCGGATATAGCATAAACATTCTCTTCTTCGACTGTTCTAAGATCTTCTTCATATTCTCAAAAATATAAGCGGAGAAGTATATTTCCAATCCATAACGAGAGACACAATTGCCGAAGTTTGGGTCTGATTTGATTGATCTAATCCTCCTTTGTTCTCAGAAATACGTTGCATAAAGACATGCACCAACAATCTCCAGTATGCGGGAAACATTTTCTTGGGTCAAGGCAGATAAGTTCCCTCTAAAACTCATCTCCGTCAGCACAGGCAACACTTTCTACTTAGCATACAAAGATCACTTGTAGCATCAGTAAACTGCAATACCTCTCGGTTACAGGCCTCGTTTACCAAAATCTCCTTTCCATGTACCAGTGAACTGATGTATAGCCTCCCATCAGCGCCTCTCAAATGGAAACTTGCTCTCTTCCAAAAAGTATGCACAAGATCTCAATATATGACTAGGTTGGCTCGAAGGGCGTATACAATCTTGCACTCATTCAGACCAGGCATCATGGATCTAAACTCCTGGAAAAATTCTGCTGGAGGATCGGATAAATAACCTGCCTGGTTGTGAAACTATTCTTCAACCAGCATAACTGTGTCGAATGCCTCTTCCGCCATTTCTGTTAGGATGAATAAACAAGTTAAGTCAAGTTCAACAAAACCAGCTAACAGGTCATCTTAAGAGTCAACAAATTCGAAAGGTTCAAAACAGTTTAGAATATAAATCATTTGAAAGGTTCAATCATTGATAGGGTTCAAACACAATGCAAAGGTTCAACTATTTGAAAGGGTTCAAGACAGTTCAAAAGGTCAGACTTTAGAATGCGAATTTGAAATGGTTCAACAGGAATCCGGATGAACCTTTCATCACTCCGGATGAACATCATCCGAGATGAAATCCGAGTTCATTCAATTCGATTAAATATCCATCCGGAATGAAATCCGAAATACCAGCCAAGTTGAAGATCAATCCGAAATGCTATCCGAAATGCATGAATATTTGAATATTATCATTTAATTTCATAATTAAAAAGCATTTTATACCTAATTCTGATTAAATTTAATATGAAATCCAAAACGAAGATGAACAGTGAATTCGGAAGATGATAGATTAGAGGATTCCGGAAAAAATTGTGAATGATCCGAAATGTAACTATGATTCATTTAGATACTATTCCGGAATAGGCTTGGGCCTAAAACCTTTGGGCCTAAGTCAATCCGGATTCCATCATCCGAGATTAACAAACAATCCAGATTGGGCATATGTTGGGCCCAATCTGGAACAGCGAATTTCCAGTGGGCCTATCTAGAAAGGGTTTGAAAGTCCAATCTGGAACAGTAAATTGTCAGTGGGCCTATCCGGAAAGAGTTTGAAAGCCCAATCCGGAACAGTAACACCATTATCCCAAACTTGTACAATTTAAAGAGTTTAAAAATTCTATTGGATTGGCCCAATTCCAAAACTTAGCAGGCCAGTCCAATATCCCTTGACAGAAAACATCTAACCAAAAATTAACAATTTAACTAACCAAGCATCCAATCAATCTTTACCAATTACAAAAGCAAGTAAAATATTAAACAACAACACGTACACAGCCTTGCTATGGGATCAAATCGTTTTTAAGTCGACTAAGGAACATTTTTCAGTGTGAGCTGGGTCAGACTGGTCTAATCAATTGCCAATATACTTGTCCATTTAAGATAGTATTATACTATGATACTCGTGTGTCCCATACCATGACATACCCCCGCGATCAAGGTAAGCACAAAGATTCATTGTAGCAGGTGAGTATACTGAGATCATCCTTTATCTTTTACAATTGGTGAACAGGTCAGTACTTTCGTACAGCAGAGTGACCAATAGTATCTGACGAGGGTTAGGCAGATACCTTAAGTGGTATGTTTGAATTCCTGGAATTTTCTCAGAATGAGAGTTCCTTCCTTTTAAGGTTTTGGCCCTTCTATTTTTGCTCCTTTAAAGATATCCTGACTGTGCCTAGGTCTGCATATAATCTGGATGCAACAGAAGGGCAGCCAAGATATCCCCGGATGACTCAACAGCATAGAGATCCGAAACCTCAGGCGTAGGCTATCTATCAACGCAGATTTAAGACCATGAAATCATACGCCTATAGTGTGTGACCCACTGAATATATACAGTTCTTTATGTTTATATCATTTGGCATACACTATTCGGTTGAGATCTCGACCTATCAACATATCACCTTCAATCCAAGTCTTTCCCGCTACAACACCTTACATGTGTTAGACAAAACCTTTATCACGAGAAAATATTTCATTTCCCAATCATTGCAAAAACTGTTTGAAACTATTTTTGTTGTTTTCTGAATTTTTATTTTTTTTATAAAATTTCTCCCCTAAATTTATGCATACATATGAACAAATTTACGAGGCAAACACAAATAAAAGAAAGAAAACAAACTAAACAGAAAGATAGAGGATGCTTAGTTAGAAAAACAGATCATTTTGAGGAGGTCTACAAGCACTTGAAATTACGCGTTGCTAACGAGTTTTGTGAACAAATTCGCCACGTTTGCATCGGTGTGGATTTGCTCAAGTTTAACGAGACCCTTTTCATAGCAATCACGAATAAAATGAACTTTGATATTTATGTGCTTGGTTTTGGAGCGGAAAACAGGGTTTTTGACAATTTGGATAGCGGCATCATTATCACAATAAATTGTTGTGTTTAGATAAGTTAAACCATAATCCGCAAGCTGGTGTTGCATCCATAAAACCTGGGAGCAGCAAGATAATGCTGCGACATATTCTACTCTCGCTGTAGAAAGCGAAACCGTCTGCTGCTTCTTGCATTGCCAAGAGATTAATCTATCTCCCAAGAATTGGCATCCAGCTGAAGTTGAGCGTATATCCCTGTCTGTACCTCCAAGATTACTATCAGAGAAAGCATACGGTTCAAATTCATAATTTTTAGGATACTAGAGGCCTAGTGATGGTGCCCCTTTGAGATACCTAAAGATTCTTTTAACAGCATGTAAATGAGAGAGTTTAGAAGTAGCCTGATATCGAGCACACTGGCAAACAGCAAACATGATATCTGGCCTACTTGCAGTGAGATACATGAGTGAGCCAACCATAGACCGGTACATGGTTTGATTGACGGGCGTTCCTTCAGCATCTTCATTTAACAAAGGTCGTTCAGCAAAAGGTGAAGCCATAGGCTTTGAATATGTAAGCTTGAATTTGGCAAGAACGTCATTGATATATTTTCCTTGATGGATCAAGATTCCTTGTGGGCTTTGACGAACTTGAAGTCCCAAAAACATAGTCATCTCCCCTAGTGAGCTCATCTCAAATTTCTTCTTCATGACCTCTTCAAATTCCCAACACAGACTATCATCGTAGAACCAAAAATAATTATCATCAACGTAAATTTGAACAAGAATGATGTCCTTATCAACACGTTTGATGAACAAAGTTTGACCAATGGTTCCCCGAGTATACCCATGAGCAAGAAAATGCTCTGTTAGGGTTGCGTACCACATGCGAGGCTTGACATCCGTTTGATAGACGGTGAAGTCTATGTAAGATGCATATGCCAAGAAAATGCGAATAGCCTCCAATCTAGCTACCGGTGCATAAACCTCATCGTAGTCCAACCCTTCGATCTAGCGAAAACCCTGAACAACTAGTCGAGCTTTGTTCCTCACAATAACCCTAGTGTTATCCTGTTTATTGCGAAATACCCAACGAGTTCCACGAGCACGTTTTCCTTTAGGAAGCTTCACCAACTGCCATACCCCAAGTTTCTCAAACTGATTGAGTTCTTCATGCATAGCGTCAATCCAGCCTGGTTCCTGCAAAGCGACATCAATGCTTTTAGGTTCAATTTGTGAGATAAAGCAAGAGTAAAGGCAAGTATTTATATCTCCTGATTGACTGCGAGTTCGAACTACAGCAGTAACAGGACCAATAACATTTTTAATTGGATGATCGCGTTGTAGACGCTGTGGTATAGGCGTAGCAGGGACAAGGAGATCTGATTGCAAGTTTGTAACACTCTGTGAGGCAACTCCAGATGGCTCCCCCTCATTAGTTGCACTAGTGGGACTGTTGACTGATGAATCAACAGAATAGTCTGGTGGTGTAGGCTCAGTAAACAGAGATGAACCTAAGACATCAGGAGGTGTAGGTCCTTCATTTGCCTTAGGAGGTTCTGTGTTTGGAGCCTCAACTTCAGGGGAACCATCCTTAGGGATCTGTTCAGAAGCAGTTTCCTGAGTCTGCGATACTGGTGGAGGTGTAGATATAGCTTCATTGAATCCAGGTGGATCCACACTCAGCTGCTTGAAAGACTCTTGCAGCTGTTCAGCGGTATCATCCTCAGTTAAGATATACATCGTAGGAGGTCAGAAGTTTTGCATGTACCTGCAGTCACATTAGAAGGGACATCAACATTTTTAAACAAAGAGGAATAATCATAGAGCCAGTCAGGACCAATGCGTGCGTCCTTGGGATTCTCCTCCAGCCAACCCACATTGTAGGTTTCAACTACCATTTTCTTGATCTTGTTATAAACACGATAGGAAGTATTCTTAGAGTATCCGACGAAAATGTATGGATCCCTGCGTGATTCAAATTTTCCCTTAGCATCCATGAGTAAAAGAACACAAGGGCATCCGAACTTGCGAAAATGCTTGACCGAAGGTTTGCAACCTTCAACCACTTCGTATGGCATTTTCATGTGCCTTTTGTTAGTCAGGGCATGATTCAGAATATAACAGGCGTTATTGATTGCTTCTGCCCAGAAAAGGAGATGTTGTTCGGATTTGAGCAACATAGTACGCGCAGCTTCAATTAGTGTTCGGTTTCTGTGTTCTGCAACCCCATTTTGTTGAGGAGTTCTGGCTGCACTGAACTATCGATCAATACCCTTGGAGGAGCAGAAAGAATTTAAGGTAGCATTCTTAAACACTGTTCCATTATCACAACTAATAGCCTTCACGGTGGTGTCTGTCTGGTTTTCCATATGTGTGATAAACTGTTTGACTAACTCAACGGTTTCACTCTTTTGTGCCAGAAAAAAGACCCAAGTGAATATTGAGTAGTCGTCAATGATAACCGGACAATATGCCTTCCCGCCAATGCTCAGAATATCTGTCGGGCCAAAAGGTCCATATGAAGCAATTCTAAGACTTTGACATGGAGGGTGCGGGTTTAAACTTGTGCGGCTGTCGATATTGTTACCCACGAGCACACGGTTCACACTTTTCAATCTGCATAAAATCCCAAACTGGTAGATCTCTGACTAAACCACCTTTTGCAAGTCTGTTTAAGTTCTTCATATTGATTTGTCCGAGTCGACTGTACCATAACATTGCATCGTACTCAGCAGTCGACGAGAACAGGCAGGTAAGCTTGTCGGTTGGGGCTTTGTTCATGTCGATGACATATGCATTTCCTTTTTGTGTAGCTTTGAGAAGTATCCATTCATACGGAATGATGAGGCCTGGTTTCAGTACATAGCACCCTTTCTTGGTAAAGAGAACATCCAAATGATTAGCACAGAGCTGAGACACACTCAAGAGACTATGCTTCAACTCTGGAACATAATTCACATTCTTGAAACTGAGAGCTCCATTACACACTATTCCTCTCATAGTGGTCTTTCCTGTTTCACCACCTACGAAGGAGACAAACCCGCCAACGAAAAATTGAATGTCATTCAACTACGAGATGTCCCCTGTCATGTGCCTGGAACAGCCACTGACAATATACCAGAGTTTAACGAGAGTCGCCAGAGTTGTTCCTGCACATTTCAACAAGTTTTAGTTAGAAGCTGCAATCTAGGCCACTGACGATATGGGCATGCCATGTGCATCAACATAAGTAACCTCATGGAAAATTAAATTAGTTGAGGAGGAGGTCGACGATGCTTTTGATTTGTCTGATTTTGGGGCAGAAGACTGGATCTTGGTTAAGATCTTAGGCCTCCAGGTTAGCGAGTCAGACTTCTACACAGTTTTTGGAGTGCTAGAAGGATTCAGAGAACCTGAAGGTCTTAGAGATTTGTGGGTTTGTCTCTTAGCCATGTTCCAGTCTTGATCAGAAGGCTTAGTCGTAGCAAATCGAACCTAATATAGGCAATTAGGCATAACTTCTGATATTTTGAGAATAACGCTTTGAAAGGTATAAATCCTTTTTGACAATTTCGTGCAATATGCCCGGGAAATCCACAGTTGAAACAGGACTGCCTCTTCTGGAAGAAAACAATCCATTCAGCTTGGGAAATTCTAGGCAATTTGTCTGTCATTTTCTTGCTTTCTGGTACTGACGGCTTGTGCAAGGGTTTGGTCTTGGCTGTTTCCTACGCACAACCATCGGCACCCTTGTAAGTTTTATGATTTGAATTAGATAATTTGGAGTGGTAGACTTAGGCATAAATTTAACTGATTTCTATTCAGCTTGTTGCTTAACAGATTCAGTTTGGGGCTGCTGAGTCAATTTCTCAGAATGAGGAACTGACTCAGCAGTCGCATTTTCATTTATCTGAGACACAGTTTGGTTTTCTTCTTTTTGGATCTACATGTTCACCGTTTCTTATTATTAGTTTTCAAACCATTTTGCGTGGCGGATTCTGCAGAGGAGGCGGTTGGTTCAGCAAGGACATCCTTTTCTGAACTGCTAGAAGATGAGCTTGAAGCAATAAAAGCAATAGGAATCTCTAAATTTTGAAAGTTTGAGATTCCGATTCAGATTCAGTTTCAAATTTTTATCTAAATCAGCAGGAAGAGAATGCTCATTTTCTGTCATTTCAGAATCAGTCCATCGTTCTATGTTTGAAGAAGCTGATTCGCCCAATTCTTCTAGTACTATGCCAGTGTGATTCTTCACAGGTTCAGTTGTTTGGTTGATTTCCTCACTGTCAACCCTGGGATTAGCATCAAAAGACGATACTTCCTGAGAAGAACTTCCAATCTCTTCAGTAGGAACTGAGGAAACCGTATCATCTGTCGATGTTGTACCTGTAGCAAAATTTATGTTTTCATCACAAGAGTTATCACATTTATTATCAGCATTAGATGAAAACCCAGAATTAAAAACGTCTACGCTATCAACACAACCAACATTGTCTGAGAATTAAAATTGTTCAGCAAGAAATTGATTCAAAATGTCAAAAGCAGGTTTATAAAAATCATAATCAGCAGCTGAATTGTCTGAATTTGAATTCAGACATTCTTCTTGATTACCATCTGTAGTATCCTCAACTAATATTTCTTCTGCACATGAGGTAGAAACGTTAGTAGCGTTCCCTAAGTCAGTTTTAGTTTCAGAAGAATTTTCACTTTTTGATTTTGTGGGTGATGTTGCTGTCTCGTCCTTAGGCGTCATTTTCTCTAAATCATCTGAACTACAAGAGGGATGGTCACTAGATTCGTGTGAAAATGGTGTGAAAGTGAAGAAAAAATCATCCTTCTTGAGTTCAGTTGGCTTAGAGAACTTTGGGTAATAGGGCTTCCACGATTTTGAAAGATAATTTGATGGTTTACCATACATCATATTTTATTCATTTCTAGTTCAGCCACAGATTCAGACATTCGTGTATAGTTATGATTATATGGTGGAGGAGCCCTATTATACCCAAGGCCTTTTGTATAATTTTTCTGATAATTAAGTTGTAGATCACACAAGTCCTTGACCAGCTTGCTAGAAGTTTCAATTTTTTAATATATATTTCATTTTTTTGAACCTTCCCTGTCAAGGAATTTAAGCTTGGCTAAGGCTGCTTGAAGTTCTACGCCCTTTTCAGCTAATTTTAGCTTATAGTTGTATACCCAACATTGTTGTTGGTTCAAGTCAAGCTTTAGCTGAGCTATATCTTGTTTTTGAGCTTCGACCTTTTCCATAAGAAACTTGTTCTTATGTTTAAAGGCAATGTTCTCTGATGCAGCTTGTTGATATTCAGCTACAAGAGTTGAATTATGGGCGCGCATTTGTGATAATTTAAACCGACAACTATCTGAACAGAGAATTCGATTTACCGTTTCGGAAAGATCAGGTGTCTCAGTTGTCTCCGCCATCATGCAGTGATTGCTGTTCTTAGGAAGATTCAAAGTTTCCATCTGAGCTGCTACATCTGCCCAATTGAATCCTTTATGTTGTTGTGCCACCAAGGCTATTGATTTCCCGCCAGAGCTACTTGGGGGACTTGAAGCAAATTTTGAAGGAGAGACTGGCACCAGCTGTCTGTCACTACTTTGTATGTCTGCAACTCTAGATGAAACAAATCCAAATGGCGGCTTCTTGCAATCTCGAGCAAAATGTCCTAGTTCATGACATCTATAGCATCTGAGCCTATCTTTTGTCAATCCAGTCTTCAGATTTGACAATGGTTACCTCCCGTACTTCTTTTGAAATTTGTTGACGCGGAAAGCAACCATTGCAAGATTCTAGGACACGTCAATCTCGTCCAAATCCTCCTCCATTATTTGATCTATTTCAGTTGGAAGAATAGTTGGGGGAGTCAGGTCACCTACTAAGACGGCATTTAAACTGTTAAGGCAGCTATGGCCAATTTCTCCTCATTCTCTTTAGTAAGAAAAGCAGAATTGGACATAATTGAGCAGGAGCCAGTGCAGGAGCAACAGATTGAGGAATGCCGCCTTGTTGAGCTGTAGCAGGAATACCGGGACTGTACACCATGTTAGGATACTGAGCATGATATTGTATCTGAACCTGTGCTGCAGAAATCATGTTAGGAATCTAAGACTAAAGACCATAGACATACTGGGTCTTCTGTGGAGGGGCAAGAGGACTATACACCAAGTTTGAGCTACCTAGTGTATGAGAACTTCCTTGCAAAGGGCTGTAAACAAGATTTTGAGACATTAACGCTACGTTTTGCCTTGTAATACCAGCCGCCATCAGACTGCTTTGATGATTGATGTCTCTCTGCTTATTATCTATCTCACAAGATTTAATAGTTGCAATCATTTATGTGAGAGTGACATCTTCAGATTTTTTGTCTTCTTGATCATGCCAACATCAGCATCCCAGCTCTTTGGTAACGAATTTAACAACAGTCTGTTCATGGCACTGTTTGTAAGAGTGATTTCAGCTGAATTCATCTGAGAAACGAGCTTCACATATGGTAATCAATAGTTTCCCCATAAATTTGGTTAAACGAGTTGAACGGTTGATTCAGCTGATTAACTTAGCTTGCCTTCATGTTAGCGTTTCCCTCATAAAGATTCTGCAATTCACTCCATACTCTTTAGCTGTCTTGCAATTTCTGACAACTATTGAAATGTCGGGTCCGAGTGCCATTGTTAGAACAGCTGAAGCCTTTTCATCTTCTTCGATTATTTTCACATCTTCGTGAGTCCACAAATGACTTAGTTTAGGAATCTTTGTATCTGGATCTTCAGCTGTACTGTAAACGATTGTTCGTGGACCGTTCATAATGCATCTCCAAAACCCAGGCTCTTTGGCCTTGCAGTACTGCTCAAATCTGAATTTCCATTCATAGTATTCATCTCCATATAGCAGTCTAGGCACCTTGGATGAAGTGCCAATAACTTGATCTAGCTCTTGATGAAGGACCAGAGTCTGTGATTGCAGTGCTGCCAAGGTGGCATTGGTCAAATATTGAGCGGTCATATAATTGTTCATCATTGTTAACTTTATTAAAATTACAAGTAAATTAAATTAAAGTTAATTTTAAATTCTTATAATGAACAGTGATCCGAAAATGTGTGACATTTATGCCTTTTCAATCATTGCACAAATACTAACAATTTCGTATTCAATGAAACCGTGTGTTTTATTTCCAAACATTTTTTTAGTCAACAAAATCTTGTATTTTATTGATGAGAATGCAAAAATGTCAATCGTTGCACAATTTCGATCATTTTCGTGTTCGGTAAAGCGTTTTACGCATTTTGCGAAACGCATAATCGTACAACCAAATGAACCGACATCCACGACATTTTCGGGCATAATCCAAGTTACACATGTCTTAACACCTTTATATAACCTAAATATTAGGTTAAATGGGTTAAAAATGGCAAACAAGTGAAAATACAAGTCCAAGTGACAAAAATGTCAAAAAATAATAAATATTTTTGCTTCTTCACCAAGTTTGCCACCTATCTCTAATTTTTGACACCTAGCACTCACTTTGCCATACTTAATATGGTGTTGACACATGTTAAGACACTAATCCACACTTGAGGACACTTGTCATCACCTTGGTAATCCTAAAATACTATAAATACCCCATGATTCTTCCATTTTTTTCACACCACTTCAAAACACTTCAAAGCAAAGTGTGAAGTTCTTCTTTCTATCCTTCTTGGAGCTTGTTTCCAACCTTTGGAAGCCTCCTATCTTGAGTTCTGAAAGTGTTGAGTAAGTACTCTTCCTAGTTCTTTAATTTTTTATAGCTATTTGGAGCTAAAAGTCAAACAGTTTGGCTTCATGATTGACTTTTGGTGCTGACCATATTTGGTCAAGTCAAAGTTCAATTGAACTTTTCAACGTGATCGTAATCACGAAGGTTATAATCTCTAGTGATTTCACCTTCTGATTACCACGTTTACTAGTCGAAGTGACAAGTTAAAGTTTCGGTAAAAAAATGCACATGATGTGCATTTTACAACGAAACTATTTTCGGGTATCAAAACACCAAGTTTTGATACCAAGTCTGTTTTATAAACTTAGTTATACATATTTTGACATGTCTAACTCGTCAGTTCTTGTTTAGTGCGTATTTAGGGTCGTAAGTCGAGTGGTCTTGACCACCGCTTTAACTTTCGAATCCGGCCCGTTTGGTTGATCTTAGGATCCGACCAAACACATATTTGTTACCATAGTTGTATAGGGAATAATCTACTGAGGTTATACCTTATGGTCACGTCGTTTGGTTAGTATTATGATAAGTTACTTCTATGTTCTAAAAAATGATGACAAAAATGCCCTTTTGCGCATAAATCCATTTTAAACACAGGTAACCAAATTTCTAACATATAAACTGATGTTATAACATTTTCAAACATGTTTGGGCATTTAAGACTTATCATAGGATGATCACGCGTTTACGCTAATGACCCGTTAACGTAGCATAAACTTCCTTAACAAGTCAAATGGGTCAAAAGCACTTAGGATCCTTTCCAAATCAGAATGTTAAACCATATCACATGAGTTCCAACACTCATTTGGTTTATAAGACTTCATTCCATCTGATCTCCCGTTTGTAGTCCCGACACGCTAACATATTTATCTGACACATTAGGACACGTTTGAGTTTTGTTTATTCCGTTGATCAAGAACATTTTCGCAATCCCAAGTGAGTACATAGCCCACCTCTTTTACGTTTTCAAATGTTTTGAGGTGATTCATATGTGCCTATAATTATTTTCAAAATTTCAAAACAATTTACATGGTATACAAAAATGATTTTCAAAGTGAGTACATAGCCCCCTCTTTTACATTTTCTAAATGTTTTGGGGTGATTCATATGTTCCTATAATTATTTTCAAGATTTCAAAACAATATACATGGTTTATATATACCAAATGATTTTCAAAGTGAGTACATAGTTCCCCTCTTTTACATTTTCTAAATGTTTTGGGGTGATTCATATGTGCCTATAATTATTTTCAAGATTTCAAAACAATATACATGGTTTATATATATACAAAATGATTTTCAAAGTGAGTACATAGTTCCCCTTTTTTTATGTTTTGCAAATGTTTTGTGGTGACTCATATGTGCTAAATCATTTTCAAGTTTTCAAAATAATGTCTATGGTTTATATATAAAACAATTTGATTTCAATAACGTGAACAACTTGTTGATGCGTTATCCATAACACGAATGACATTCATTATTTTAACCGAGCCAACCAGTAGTATGTTATGGTGCCATGGACTGACAATCCCATTATCGGACTGTTCACTGGATTTGGTGGAAGTTTGGGTAATGACAGAAACTATTTCTGATTAACAAATCATTTGTTGATTTGTTAGTCTAGTTAAAGAGACCCTTTGGTGGTCAATTAAAGATACACTCTGGTGGTATAGTCAACAAAGGTTTAATTTTGTTCATTAAGGAACGATCAAAAGTTTTCACAAATGAAAACATGGACGATTTGTTTATGACATGGATAAATTGTTTGTGACACGGACGATTGATTTATAACACAGACAAATGGTTTATAACACGGACAAATGGTTTTGAACAATGTCACGCAATGATTTTCATTTAAAGATATAAACCATATGAAGTTTTCTTTTGAATCAATCTATTACAACTTTATTTTACTAAGAAAACATTTTGGTCATGGTTCATGGCTACAAGGTTTTCATAACTCTAACCAACTTGTTTTAGTTGGTTAATTGTATTGCATTATCAAACACTTTTGATACAAGGTTTTCACTTAACGACTCTTGTAGTCAGACAAGGTGTTGCAATATGTATACAAAGCCACGAATTTGACACACTCACAAAACCTATGTACTCAGCGGCATTTTTATACTGACTCTATTTTCACATATGTTTTAGGAGTCAATGCTTGATAATATGATGCATGCTTCACGTAGGAATGGACGTGGGCCTTAGTGACTTAAACACGAAAGACATTTTATTTATGTGTTGTTCTTGTTTATCCCAAGACATTTAAACATTTAACTTAATAAAACAAAATTTTAAATTCCATGAGTTGTGAAACAATAGTTTTGTGACGCTTCCGCCGCGGTTTGTTGTTTTACACGGTCGGGGTGTTACAGAAAGATTGGTATCAGAGCTTATGGTTATAGGGAATTAGGTTATTAGTAATGTTTTGACCTAGACTATAACCTTCCTAGGACCCTAACGCGAGTTATCTTGCGTTTAGATTATTAAAACAATACCATCACCTGTCCTTAGGTGATTACCAAAACAAATACACAAGTTACAAATTCGTTTTGAAAATCAATCATCTATCCTTAGATGATTTGATTTGGCTTAAAGCCTTGTAAGCTTTCAAAATCCAATCAAAGTTTGGGTGTTATTAATTGAACACGTGCAATCTGGAAGTGGATGCCTGTACACTGAGTTTTCTGTCTAAGGCTAGAGTGTTCGTACAAATACGCATTATCAGACCAGACACTCTTACCTGGGAACTCTTGGTGAGTCTCCACTTATAGGCTAAAGCATGTTTGCGCGATACATTATAAAGACCCATTTACTTTGATTAGTCACCGTGTGTGTTTATTTGTTTTTAAGTAACGAACGAATGACCACCATCCTTATATTTCGTCGATATTTTTAACACCTCTCTTCATTATCCAATGTCAATCACACATATTTTCCCTCATGTTTTCTTCTAGAATGCCTCCTCAACGTAATACAACTAAAATGCCGAAATGGCAGCTATGATCGCTCAGCAAATTGCTGCTGTACTCCCAAACCTAGGGAACCAGATAAACCAAGCAAACAACAACAATAATAACAACAACAATGCACCCACACCATGCAACTACAAACAATTTAACTCGGCTAAACCACTCAAGTTTACTGGGTCAGAAGGACCTACTGGACTCCTGCAATGGTTTGAGAGTCTCGAAAGCACATTTCGTCATGTTCAATGCCCGAATGTGAAAAGTCGAGTTTGCATCGAGTGTATTCCAGAAAAGAGCACTTACATGGTGGAATGGTGTGATGAGAGATAGGGGTGCCGATGTGGCAATGGCACAAACATGGGAAGAGCTTCGAGCTCTAATGATGAAGGAATTCTGCCCACGTCATGAACAATGGGCACTGGAACAGGAATTCCACAATCTTAAACAAGATAGTGGAGAGCATCGTACCTACACTGACCGTTAAAAAGAATTGAGCTTGTTGTGTCCCGCCATGGTCACCCTGTTAGATAAAGCAATCGAGAGGTACATCGATGGCCTACCTGACCCCGTTCAGGACATTGTTACTGGTAGCAACCCTACCACTGCTCGACAGGCTATCGAATTAGATGCTACCCTGACTGAGTCTCAGGTCAAGAAGGGGAAACTATTTCGAAAGGGCGACAAGAAACAGGCAGCTAAGACCACTCACGAGAAAACAAAGGAGAACAAAGCTAAGTCTTCCAAGAAGTTGAGGAAGCTTAAGGCTTCACAGAACTTTGCAGTTGTTGCACAACCTAACCAGAACACTCAAAACCAGCCAGCACAACCTCCTGTGAGGAAACCTTATGTTGGTACTGCATCGTTGTGCAACCGGTGCAATGGTCACCATCAAGCTCACATACAGTATCGCCAATGCACATCATGTGGAAGATTCAGTCACATAGCCAATGTTTGTCGTTCGGCCCCAAAACAAGCTGTTCAGAACCCTGTTCAACCCCAAGCCAACCCTGCTAGACCTCCGTTCCCACCTGGTTCTTGCTACTGTGGCGAGATGGGTCACTTTAGAAACAACTGCCCAAAATTGGTGAACGCGAATGCAAATCCATCCATGGACGTGCATTCAACATTAATGCCAACGAGTCTCGTGCTGATAATGAAGTCATTAACGGTACGTTCCTCGTTAAAAATCATCCCGCTTCTATTCTTTTTGATTCGGGTGCCGATAGAAGCTTTATATTACTAGCCTTTGAACCTTTGCTTTTGATGCCTATAACTAAACTAGGAAAACCCTTAACGGTGGAAATAGCTAGTGGTGAACCCCTTGTGCTCGACTATGTCATTCGTAGTTGCCAATTGAACTTGGATAACGACCTTTTTCTCATTGACCTCACACCAATGCAACTTGGGAGTTTTAACAACATCATAGGAATGGATTGGTTAACCAAACACCATGCTGAGGTGATCTGTTTCGACAAGGTTGTTCGTATACCTCTTTCGTTTTGGCAGAACCTTAGAAGTTCACGGAGAGAAAACCTCTAGTAGCCTAACACTCATGACCTGTACCCAGGCCCAAAAATACCTACGAAAGAATTATGTAGCCTTTTTGGTACATATTGTAGAGGAAAAAGGCAAGGGCAAAACTGTTCAGGACATCCCCGTTGTTTGGGATTATCCTGAGGTGTTTCCTTAAGAGCTACCTGGTTTACCCCCGATTCGTCAAGTTGAGTTTCGTATTGACCTTGTACGTGGTGCCAACCCAATTGCTAAATCTCCTTACCGTCTTGCACCGTCTGAAATGCAAGACTTGTCAAAGCAACTCCAAGAACTTTCAAACAAGGGATTCATTCATCCGAGCTTTTCACCTTGGGGCGCTCCTATCCTAATCGTGAAAAAGAAGGATGGATCCTTTCGTATGTGTATCGATTATCGTGAGCTCAACAAACTTACAATCAAAAATCGATATCCCCTACCTCGCATTGATGATCGCTTTGATCAGCTACAAGGTGTGACATGCTTTTCAAAGATTGATATGCGTTCCAGGTATCATCAACTTCGTGTACTCGAAGAAGATATTCCCAAGACTGCTTTTCGCACTCGATACTACCATTACGAGTTCACTGTCATGCCTTTTGGTTTGACGAATGCTCCTGTCATCTTCATGGACTTAATGAATAGGGTTTGTAAACCTTATTTAAACAAGTTCATCATCATTTTCATCGACGACATCCTCATTTATTCTAAGTCTCGTGCCGATCACGAACAACATCTCCGACTAACGATGGAACTTCTGAAGAAAGAACAACTTTACGCTAAATTCTCCAAATGTGAATTTTGGCTAAAAGAAGTTCAATTTTTTTGCACACATTGTTAATGAACAAGGTATACATGTAGATCCCGCCAAAATATGTGCGATTAGGGATTGGAGTACACCTACTACTCCTACCGAAGTTCGTTCATTCTCGGTCTTGCTAAATACTTCGACGATTCAATTCCTACTGGATGCACGCCAATGGGACCCTCCAATAAGTCTATTGGAATTAGCTCTATATCAATGAAATCTCATCATCCATACATAACGAATTGATGTGGTATATTCATATCATACTATATGAACAGTAAGAATTAGTAGTCTTATTGAGACTAGAACTAATAGGGAATCAAATCGATTTATGGATGGAATCAGGTATGAAGTATTTACAGACAAAAGTATTCGGTTATTGGGGAAAATCAATATACTTCTAATGTCGAATCAGGATCAACTACACGAACTTTTCAAAGATCGCGGTTCCCCTCACCACTTTGACTCAGAAGAATAAACCTTTCGAGTGGGGACCCAAACAAGAGGAAGCCTTTCAAACACTGAAACAAAAACTCTGTAATGCTCCTATTTTATCTTTACCCGACGGCAACGACGATTTCGTTGTCTATTGTGACGCATCAAACCTAGGCCTTGGTTGTGTTCTCATGCAAAGAGACAAAGTCATAGCCTATGTGCAAGACAATTGAAAATCCATAAGAAGAACCACACAACTCATGATCTTGAGTTAGGAGCCGTAGTTTTTGCTCTAAAAATTTAGAGACACAACCTTTACGGTACGAAATGTGTGGTTTTCACTTACCACAAAAGTCTCCAACACATATTCAATCAAAAGGAGCTAAACATGAGACAACGACGCTGGGTCAAACTTCTGAAGACTATGACTGCAAGATTCGCCACTAGCCTGGTAAGGCAAATGTTGTGGCTGATGCGCTTAGTCATAAGAAACGTGTCAAACTTCATTGTGTTCGAGTTCAATCTAATATCCAGACACGTATCCTTCAAGCACAACATACATGTGTGACCCATAGCTTGTTGAAAAATGAGCTGCCACAAAATCTCGAATTCAACTCAAAACAAAAGACAACGGATTACTCTACTACAAGAACCATTTGTGGATTCCTAGTCAAGACAATCTCCACAACTTATTGATGGACGAAGCTCATAAGTCTCGTTATTCAATCCATCCTGGTGCAGACAAAATGTATAAGGATCTCCGTACCCAGTATTGGTGGCCGGGTATGAAGAAGGACATTGCCTTATATGTGTCTAAATGCCTAACTTGTCTTAAAGTTAAGGCAGAACATCAACGCCCATCTGGTTTACTTGAGCAACCAGAAATACCGGTATGGAAGTGGGAGAACATTGAAAAGGATCTCATCACTAAACTACCGCCACACCTAGGGGTCATGATGCCATTTGGGTAATCATCGATCGTCTAACAAAGTCAGGAAACTTTTTTGGCAATTCGTGAGGATCTATTTGCTGACAAACTCGCCAAGATCTACGTTGATGAGATTGTATCTCGTCATGGTGTTCCTTTGAACATTATATCCGATCGAGATGCTCGATTCACATCTCACTTTTGGAAGACCATGCAATCTGCCATGGGAACCAAACTCAATCTAAGCACTGCTTATCATCCGTAAACGATGTACAATCTGAAAGGACAATTCAAACACTGGTAGATATGCTTAGAGCATGTGTGATCGACTTTGGTAGTAATTGGGATTCGCATCTACCATTGGTCGAATTCTCCTACAACAATAGTTATCACGCCAGCATCAATATGGCGCCTTTTGAAGTTCTATACGGTCGGAAATGTAGTTCACCTGTCTGCTGAAATGAGGTCGGTGAAGCTCAGCTCACTGGGCCTGAACTCATTCACGACACAACAGACAAAGTCAAGAAAATTCACGATAACCTTCTGACAACTAGAAGCCGTCAAAAGAGTTATGCGGACCAACGACGCAAGCCCTTGGAATTCCAAGTTGGTGATCACGTCCTTGTCAAGGTATCCCCTTGGAAAGGTGTGATTAGATTTGGAAAGAAAGGAAAACTTGCACCACGATTTATTGGACCAGTCATAGATCGTTAAGAGAATTGGAAAGGTGGCCTACCGACTTGAGCTACCTCCTGAACTTGGGAATATTCACCCAACATTCCATGTGTCCAATTTGAAGAAGTGTTTAGCCGATACAAACCTCCACATTGCCCTCGACGAAATTCACGTTGATGACACTATGCACTTTGTCGAGAAACCTGTGGAGATATTGGACCGTGAAGTCAAGAAACTCATGCGTAGACGTATACCGATAGTTAAAGTTCGCTGGGAATACAAACGTGGCCCATAATTTACTTGGGAATGAGAGGATAAGATGAAAGCGAAATATCCACATCTGTTTCACAAAGTTTCCTCTAATTAAATTTCGGGACGAAATTCCCAAAAGTATGGGAGACTGTGACATTTGTGCCTTTTCAATCATTGCACAATTACAAACAATTTCGTATTCAATGAAACCCTGTGTTTTATTTCCAAATATTTTTGTATTCAAAAAAATTTTGTATTTAATTGAGGAGAATGCAAAAATGTCAATCATTGCACAATTTCGATCATTTTCTTGTTCGTTAAAGCGTTTTACGCATTTTGCGAAACGCATAACCGTACAACTGAACGAACCGACATCCACGACATTTTCGGGCATAATCCAAGTTACACATGTCTTAACACCTTTATATAACCTAAATATTAGGTTAAAAGGGTTAAAATGGCAAACAAGTGAAAATACAAGTCCAAGGGCCAAAAATGTCAAAAAATAATAAATATTTTTGCTTCTTCACTAAGTTTGCCACCTATCTCCAATTTTTGACACCTAGCACTCACTTTGCCACACTTAATATAATGTTGACACATGTCAGGATGCTAATCTATACTTGAGGACACTTGCATCACCTCCTTAATCCTAAAATACTATAAATACCCCATGATTCTTCCATTTTTTTCACACCACTTCAAAGCAAAGTGTGAAGTTCTTCTTCTATCCTTCTTGGAACTTGTTTTCAACCTTTGGAAGCCTCCTATCTTGAGTTCCAAAAGTGTTCTTTAACACGAGGAAGTACTCTTCCTAGTTCTTTAATTTTTTTTAGCTATTTGGAGCTAAAAGTCGAACAGTTTGGCTTCATGATTGACTTTTGGTTCTGACCATATTTGGTCAAGTCAACGTTCAATTGAACTTTGCAACGTGATCATAATCATGAAGGTTATAATCCCTAGCGATTTCACCTTCTGATTACCATGTTTACTAGTCGAAGTGACGAGTTAAAGTTTCGGTAAAAAAAATGCACATGATGTGCATTTTACGACGAAACTATTTTTGGGTAGTTTTGATACCAAGCCTATTTTATAAACTTAGTTAGACATATTTTGACATGTCTAACTCGTCACTTCTAGTTTAGTGCGTATTTAGGGTCGTAAGTCGAGCGGTCTTGACCACCGCTTTAACTTTTGAATCCGACCCGTTTGGTTGATCTTAGGATCCGGCCAAACACATATTTGTGACCATAGTTTTATAGGGAATAACCTACTAAGGTTTTACCTTATGGTCACTTCGTTTGGTTAGTGTTATGATTAGTTACTTCTATGTTCTAAAAAATGATGACCAAAATGCCCTTTTGCGCATAAATCCATTTTAAACACAGGTAACCAAATTTCTAACATATAAACTGATGTTATAACATTTTCAAACATGTTTGGGCATTTAAGACTTATCATAGGACGATCACGCGTTTACCCTAATGACCCGTTAACATAGCATTAAACTTCCTTAACAAGTCAAATGGGTCAAAAACACTTAGGATCTTTTCCAAATCAGAATGTTAAGTTTGTTAAATCATATCACATGAGTTCCAACACTCGTTTGGTTTATAAGACTTCATTCTATCTGATCTCCCGTTTGTTGTCCCAACACGCTAACATATTTATCTGACACATTAGGACACGTTTGAGTTTAGTTTATTCCGTTGATCAAGAACATTTTCGCAATCCCAAGTGAGTACATAGCCCCCCTCTTTTACGTTTTCAAATGTTTTGGGGTGATTCATACGTGGCTATAATTATTTTCAAAATTTCAAAACAATATACATGGTTTATGTATACAAAAATGATTTTCAAAGTGAGTACATAGCCCCCTCTTTTACATTTTCTAAATGTTTTGTGGTGATTCATATGTTCCTATAATTATTTTCAAGATTTCAAAACAATATACATGGTTTATATATACCAAATGATTTTCAAAGTGAGTACATAGTTCCCCTCTTTTACATTTTCTAAATGTTTTGGGTGATTCATATGTGCCTATAATTATTTTCAAGATTTCAAAACAATATACATGGTTTATATATATACAAAATGATTTTCAAAGTGAGTACATAGTTCCCCTTTTTTACATTTTGCAAATGTTTTGGGGTGACTCATATGTGCTAAATCATTTTCAAGTTTTCAAAAACAATGTCTATGGTTTATATATAAAACAATTTGATTTCAATAATGTGAACAACTTGTTAATGCATTATCCATAACACGAATGACATTCATTAGCTTTAACCGAGCCAACCAGTAGTATGTTATGGTACCATAGGACAGACATGGTACCATAGGACTGACAATCCCATTATCGGATTGTTCATTGGATTTGGTGGAAGTTTGGGTAATGACAGAAACTGTTTCTGATTAACAAATCATTTGTTCATTTGTTAGTCTAGTTAAAGAGACCCTTTGGTGGTCTATTAAATATACACTCTGGTGGTATAGTCAACACAGGTTTGAAAGTATTCATTAAAGAACGATCAAAAGTTTTCACAATTGAAAACATGGACGATTTGTTTATGACATGGACAATTGGTTTATGACACGGACGATTGGTTTATAACACAGATAAATGGTTTATAACACGGATAAATGGTTTTGAACAATGTCATGCAATGATTTTCATTTAAAGATATAAACCATATGAAGTTTTCTTTTGAATCAATATATTACAAGTTTATTTTACAAAAGAAACGTTTTGGTCAAGATTCATGGCTACAAGGTTTTCACAACTCTAACCAACTTGTTTTAGTTGGTTAATTGTATTGCAATATCAAACACTTTTGATACAAGGTTTTCACTTAACGACTCTTGTAGTCGGACAAGGTGTTGTAATATGTATATAAAGCCACGAATTTGACACACTCACAAAACCTATGTACTCGCAGGCATTTTTATGCTGACTCTCTTTTCACATATGTTTCAGGAGTCATTGCTTGATAATATGATGCATGCTTCACGTAGGAATGGCGTGGGCCTTAGTGACTTAAAACACGAAAGACAATTTATTTATGTGCTGTTCTTGTTTATCCCAAGATAATTTAAACATTTAACTTAATAAAACAAAATTTTAAATTCCATGAGTTGTGAAACAATAGTTCTGTGACATGACTCCTCGACGTTTCCGTCGCGTTTCATTGTTTTACGCGGTCGGAGTGTTACAAAATGAGTCTGAGATAGACAGATCCGAGATGAGTCCAAGATAGACATGTCCGAGATGAGTCCGAGATAGACAGGTCCGAGATGAGTCCGAGATAAACAGGTCTGAGATGGACAGATCCGAGATGAGTCCGAGATAGACAGGTCCGAGATGAGTATCCGAAGAGAAATCCAGAAAGTGATCCGAGATGATAAGATCCGAATAGAAAACCGGATCCGTAATGAGAACTTGAACCGGAATACAGGCTTGATCTGGAATACAGGCTTGATCCAGAATACAAGCTTGATCCAGAATAAAGGCTTGATCCGGAATAAAGGCTTGATCTGGAATAAAGGCTTGGTCCGGAATAAAGGCTTGATCCAGAATCGAAGACTTACTCGCAATGAGAGTCCGTATCCGAAAGTAACAATATTCAGAAATTCCTGCACAGATAAACACAATAATTCTCAAACAGTAATCCATATCCGGAACCCGAGTAATCCGGATAAGGTTGTTGAAGATGTTGATGAACGGTAGTCCGGGATCAATCCGAGATGGTGATCTCATTCGTGTTCTTCGGGATCTTCAACTGATCCCAATCAGAAATACTTGAATCTTCTTCGAGTTCTTCGGAACAGTAGCAATGCGGGATGGAAACAGCAGCAATCTTCAACTCTGACAGTTCTTCAACTAGGAACAGTTCTTCAACTTTGAACAGCATCTAGAATCTTCAACAGTAACAATCCGGGTTGAACAGTAACGACTTTTCAATTCTGAACAGTTCTTCGATCCGCGATACCTAGAGCCTGTATTGTGTAGCAGGCTCTGAAACCAATTGTAAGTCCAGTTGATCGAATCTAACAGGTATTGTAAGACTAATCGATTGCGGAAATAAAGATTAGAATGAAGAACAATTCTTGAATCAAAGCAACTTGCATACACAGAATAGAGTTTGATATAAGTTTTTCAATAATAACTTACTAGCCCCAAAACCTTAACCTAATACATGTATTTATACTAACTACATAGCCTACAAGTTAAAAGGGCCAAACCCTTTAACTTAGCCCAAATGTAGCACTAATGTGTAAACATTCGGTTATAAGCCCAACAAAAATATCACTTTTCATATAATCTCATCAAATCACAAGACTTTTATATGACACCTTTTTATCATGCATGCATTCATCTTTTTAAATCCGTATCAATCAAGAACACTCAAATGTCAAACATCATCTCTAACACACCTACATATTTACATATTCGGCCATATATATACACACATGAGCTTCCACTTTTATTTGTTAAAAATCCATTTGTTATTAGTTTCAAGTTTGTGAATAATTCCAAGATCAAGAGAAACCTTCCAACATAATCATCATCATCATCATCACCAAGAATCAAGAACATGATTTCAAAAGTAAGTTTATACCTTCAAGATTTTTGGTGGGTTTTTGATAATATTTGATGATATGGATCTTGTTCTTCCTTAAAATCACTCTTGGATCTTCAAATGAACTTCAAACCGCTTGGAATGAACTTGGATCTTCAAAGAAACATCAAAATTTGAAAGTGGAAGTGTGTGTTCGGCCATGAGCTAGAGAGAGAGAGTGAAATGGAGTTGTTTGATCTTGGAAAGTGTATGTATGGAGTGTAAGAAAGTTTATAATCATTGTATATTCTTCCAAGGACCAACACTTGTCAATTTGGAAGAAGAAAGCAAAAGGTGAGCACCCCATGGGGCCGCCACCTACACACTCTCTCGCATACATACATATGCATATATATTATATATTAAGCTAAAAACAGGTATTTAACTGGTTACCGGGTATTTTATCTCGCGTTTTAATTGCGTTTTAAGGCGTTTTAAATTATTTTTATCACTCTATAAAAATAAACTCGCCATAATATTGTTGAACAATAATTATTTGCCTAGACTGGCTGCGATATCTGTATTTTGCAGTATATGCGCCTTATTGCGCAGTATGCGCTTAAACTCGCAAAATAAAAATTTTAGGCATTTTAATTAATTTTTCCTCATGAATATGATTAAAAATAGTATTTTAATCATAACGGAATATTTTTAAGATTTTAACATTAATCGGGCAGTCACCGACGTTCGTTTCGCACTTTGTTCGTTTTGCGATAAGCGTTTATCTTATTATTACCAACACAATTTCTAATAAAGTTTGAATTTACCAACACATCAAATAACATATATTAACACCAAATTCAATAAAATATTGCCTTTATTTATTCATAACACGTATCACACTTGTACAGTACAGACTCAAAATAGTCGGGTGTCACAATTATTAGTTGACATATATTCTATACGTTTTAGGTAATCATGCTTAGATATCAAGACATGCTCATATAAGAATGCCTAGCAATCAAAATAAGCGAGATTTAGTTATTTATTTCGCTTTCATCAACGAGATGTTTATTTGTTTAGTTGTTTGTTGAGTTTGATTCAAAAACAATGTAAATTAAATATTTCAACATAATAAGAAATTTTCCTTTCATGCCTTGGTCTCTCCCCAATATGAAGTCACCACCATGGTTTTCGCACACGGTGAGGGTGTGACATTCTCCAGCTTGGAGATGGTCTTGTCTTTAGCAGCAGCAATGGATCGCCGACCAGCCAAGTTCGCCTCTGCTTCAGCCAGGCTCTTATCTTGGTGGGCTTTCAAGCGGTGAACTTCTACAATTCATAACATAAAGAATCAGAATCAGGGGTCCTAATACTACATACAAGACTACCAATGATGGATCAAGGATCCTTACCTCAGTAACAAACTCATGGATTTGCCTTTCAACCTCGAAGTCATCCTCTACAAGCTCCATAGGCTTCTTCCGCTTGGACCCAGCCTTAGTCTGGATGGTCACAACCTTGGGCTCAGGGAGTCTTTGGCTAGCTCCTTCTTGATGGAGCAGAGAGAAATCATGTTATCAATATCATGCAATCCAAATTTGGAGGCTGACTTGCTGGCGGATAAGTATTTTTGTTTCATGCATTTCATTAAGTTCAAAATTACATTATATAAATATGCACAAGTACTTACTTGACATTGTGTAGGATGCATATGTGTTCTCTTCATAATCCTTAATCCTTAGCATGAAAGTTCTAACAGTTGAGTCAAGTGCCTAGAAAGCTGTAATCCTCTCTGCAATTCCAGGAAGATTAGCGGAACAAGCAAGGTTGGTTACTGCATACAAACAAAAGAAAACGATAATTCAAGAATAATTATAAATCTCTACATCGGTTATCTAAGGATCCTATATCCTACCCTTCAAGATCCACTTATGGGATAAACTATATCCATGAGGAATAGAATCCCTTCTCACAAAGAATAATTTGTTCTTCTATGTGGAGTGGTTTTAAGTGGTCTTGAGGATGGAAAGAGGCTGATGAGCTTCAGCCTTGAATAGGAAGTGGTGAGAGCCATGGGTAACTAAAGACTAGAGATGGGAAATCTCAGAAAGGTTAAAATTAAGCCCTAGAGTTTTGATGATCTCTTCAATGGTGTACAAGACCCTCCAAAGCATAGGCATAGCTTGGTTGTAGCTAATGTCGGCCAAGGTAGAGAATCTCTGGGTAAGATCAGGAAAAGGGTAGGAGTAGCAAAGAAGAAACGGTAATCTGGAAATTGCACCCAAATGGACGAAACGGCATCACTTCTAACTGAGAAATCAAACGGCCAGAAGACGGTGTCCGGTGGAAAACAGGGTGACAGACTCTCTATCTCCGGGTCAGTGAACTTGTAGATTTCTGATGAAAAATTCATCAAAAGCTTCTGACTTTGGGGCACATTATCCTTCTCCGGGCTTTTACCGGGTGAGGATCGAGTGGCCATCTTCGTCATGATCAAAGAAGGAGATGAATGATTTCGAAAAAAATAAAGAGAGATAAAGAGTAATACCTGAATTAGCTCTGGAATGAAGATATAAAAGAGGACCTTCTTATCTTTAAAGGGATTTGGAGAGTTATCTCTACCCTAAATAGCGCAATGATGGTTATAGCCAGTCTCATCGACGTTAGACTTTGTAATGGCTAGTTACATGCAGTTATGGCTTGTCCGTATTCGATGGCAATATGACAGCTGTGAATCCTTATCACAACTGCCATATTGAGGGAAATTGTTAGGACATAGGTTTTATTAAATATGGATCATGTATCCTGAGATGTTGCCTGGATCAATTATCCTTAGTGGATGGTACATGGACTCAAAGGATCATGGATCCTTATCATTACTTATGATTTCTAACAATTATTCTCTATGTTTTCTAATGTTATGTGCAGGTTATGAACAATGTGGACTGAGTATTAGCTGGAATCTCGGGCATAATTCATTCAAGATGTTGCTCATGCTAATTCCACAAACGCTCATGGAGGCTTGAACGTGGTCTTCCAAGAAAATCGGACTTAGTTGTTAGGTTGATTCAAAAGGGGTTGATCAAGTGTTAGTTATAACAACAACAATTACGAACACAAACACATTCACATACATTGCAACCAAAGCTCTCACAATACACTTAGCATTCTATTGTATCACACTTGATCAACATCTGAAGTTGTAACCTTTTTAATTGTGCAATATAGTTGATAGTGATAGTTTTCACTATCTGAGGTTTTTATGATGGCAATCTACTAGTGATAAAGGGCTTTTTCTCATATAAATCATTGTGTTCATCATTTCATTCATCTAGAAATATTATTATCATTCTTCATTACCTAAGCACTCTACTTCACTTTGCAAATTGGGTTAATTATCCTTAATCAAATTTTTGACCAAAACACAAAGGAGGAATCTTCTTTAGATGCATCTTTCTGGCTTTCAATACTTCTTTGATTCCATTCAGCATGGATTAGTTCTTATTTCACTTTAAACACCTTTGATGTTGATTCTAGGGTTAGCTTTTTCTTCCAGCAAAGCTTCTAGTTGGGAGGTGTTGCTTTGATTTATGGGTCAACAAGCATCCTTTTTACCATGTTCATTTCATCCAACAGATTTTGAAGAGTCCAATAGTAAAAGATATAGAAATGTTTAACCGGATAAGGAATATTCTTTTTTAGCCACTCAAGACATTATTCTTTTGATGATTTTGCAACTTTTGGATCCTTGAAAGGTGTTATCAATGAGAGCTTGAGATTCTTCAAACATGTAGTGTTCATAACCCTGACCTTTTTCATTTTTTCCCCAAAATATACAGAGCCTTTCTTTATGTCATCTTTCGTTGATTTGTAGTGAACTTCTGAATAGCCTCATCATCCATATTCTTTACATTTCAAGATAATTCAACTTGTTATCTGGTTGGAGTAGTGACAACTCTTTTAATGGTAGAAGTTTTTTTCAGGGACGAAAAAAGTTCAAGTGTGAGGATATTTGATTTGTTACAAAACACAGTTATTTATCCATGTATTTTGTATAATATTTTATTAGATTTTGAGTCGTTTTTATTTTTTTATAGGTTTGTATTTTATTATTTTATATTATTATAGGTCCCGATGCGGAAAAAGAGTTAAAGGAATCAAATACAAGTTAAACGATTAATAAACGAGAGACCTGGAGGTAAATAGAAGTAAAAGGGTTAAATTACAATTTTATGATAGTTGAGGGGGTTACTATGTCATGAAAGAAAGCATCATACGGCTTATGAATTGCATGAATTTCAATGAGACGTGAAATTACATAATACCCTTAAGGAAATTCCATTAATTACTGTCACACCCTCAATTTCCACTTGCGGAGTTTTACCGCGAGGCGTGTGAACAAACCAGAATCTGTGACACTAGTAACGTCGAACGACTCTATATGATTCATTAATACGTTTTCCAAAATCATTTGTTTAACCATTCATAGTTAATTTTAGATTGCCTTAGTTTGGTTTCAATGTTTAGCGGAAGCATTAGTTTTTAAAGTTGAGCGAAAGCATTTAAAGTAAAGTAAAGGAACGGGCGCCGACACAAACGCCAAAACTAAAGAAAAACTCAAACAACGTTCGTAAATGAGACTCGATAAAAAGATGTCTTGATCAATGCAAGTGAGTGCACCTAGAGCTCCTAGCGTCCTAAGAAACATGTAAAGAAACAAGTGTCAACATTAAAGAAGAGTGAGTTCACAGGTTTTCATAAGTTCATTTGTTCGGTTATAAGTTTGTTTCCCCCGTTATCCCTAACCCGGGATAACGATTTAGTTCCATTATTCCCAACCCGGAATAATACTGATGGTTCCATTATTCCTTACCCGGAATAATAATAATGTTCCATTATCCCTAACCCGGAATAATAACGTTGTTGGTTCCATTATTCCTAACCCGGAATAATATTGTTGATTCATAATTAAGTTCAATGTTAACATGTAGGTAGCTAGCCTAATGTTATGTCACGTAAGTGTTCGCGATCGAAGCTGACTGTTGTGCCTCCGTGTTGCCAGGCCTATCACTGACCATGGCGAAGTTAGGCCAAATTATTCAACCGTTGACCATACCCGGTCGGCTAGCGCGACTAGCTCGGGTGGGGCTTGTCGGGCCCAGTAGTACTACTTATAATTCCCCCGGTATCTAACCCAATACTAACGATCCGAGAGTTTGTCGAGGACTTGTGTGATATAGCTGCTTAGTGACCATAACGTACGTTAACATTAACTTAGTTACCGAATAGTTTAATGACGTTATTTTCGTATAACGTAAAGAGATAGAGTTGTAGAGTCTATACATGTTTCTCCCCCTGTTGTTTAAAACCGGATAAAATTAGGGGCCGTGAACTCACCTTTAGTTGCTCGGTTAGTGTAACACAGATGTAGCAATTGATGGGACCGCTAATTGCGTCCTAACAAGTCAATTGATTTAGAGTTAGTGTGTGATCACACTGATACAAGCCCTACACATACTAACACACAATGCGGTACATACAATGACAATTCCTAAAACTCAAATCATGCATGCAAGTATCATCATACCAATATAGTGATCAAACCAACCTATCATGAACACAAATCAATCCATACAACACTTTGGTACACACATTCGCAAGTTATCAAGTTTCAGCGTATATACTCATAATTAGGCTGTTTTCGAGGATTTTTATAAAATAGTTCCAACATTCCAAAAATTCCAATTATTTTACAGAAGGTGTCAACTATACTGTAGAATTTTATATAAATTTTTCAAGTCCTAACACTTTACAAATTATTCATAAATATTAATATACTAGGCTGCAGTCAGATTCGTCGCTTTCTGACTGCAGTCCACGGGAGAATTTATTTAAAAATCACCGTTCGTCCAATTAACAAAATTCCAGTGGGAGTTTCCTGGAAATTTCTATATCTAGTTTCTGTACAAATTTCGTGATTCGAATCTCTACAGATTATTAGATCCGATTCAATAAACAACTAACAAATTTTCAGCATTTTCACAGCTTCAGTTACTGCACTTAATTTTCCACTTAAAAATACCAAACGACTTCAGAAAAATATGAATCCAGCGCCATTAGAAGTGTTTTTCAAAAATCTACGTTTTAGACTTCAGAAAATCCGTTTTTCGATGAATAATAACCAAGTTACAGCCAGTTGAAGTTGGCTGTAAACACCATTCAGCCTCCTGATTTCAGCATTTTATCGCAATATAACACGCTTAAGCAATCGATATGTTAAATATAAACGATCAAGAACAGATTTTACCAATCATATATCATCATATACATCCTACCCATGCAAACCCTAATCCTAATATATGGTTTTTATCACACAAAACTCAGCCTAATGATTCTTGATTCCACTAATCATCATAACCGCAACTAGCATAATTAATGACTAACATCATAACACTTTCTACCATTACATGCAAACATGATCCATAGTTCATAAACCCTAGTATGACTTTGTAAACAATGATAAACTCTAACCTTTAACAATGAAGATCAATGATCCGAGAGTTAGATGGGAGCCGAATCGGATGTCGCGATCGAGAAGGAGAATGGCGAGGGGGCTGCCGCGATCAAGAGGAAGTGTAGGGAGGCTGTTTGCGATCGAGAGGGATGTAGCAAGGCTGCCGTCAGCTGTTTCTTGATTAGGGTTTGTGTGTGTTTTGTTTTTGAAACAATGCACATGCATGTATGTGTATATATAGCGCAAGAGGTCAAGAAAAAGGGGAAGGGTTTGCAGGTTGGGTGCTCGCGGCCGCAAGGGGTTCGGGTGGGTCGGTTTGGGTCTAAAACTTGATCCCCAAGTTTTGGTTAACTCCTTGAGTCGCAAGGAAATGAGGTCGGCTCGTGTCGCGGCTCGGTTCGATTCGTCTATATATTTACTATATCTATATTTTATAACTAAAACAAATCACGAAATCGGAACATCACATAATAACTCACCAACTTATAAACGTTTAATACACATGGCACGTAATTCATTTGACAAGTTAACGAAATTATCGTAATTATTTCGAGCGTGCAATTTAAGTCTCCGATCAATTTAGCGTAGGAACGAATAACCGTGAAGTAGTGCGTTTAAGATGTCTGGAAAAACCAGAATGTCACATTATCCCCATGTTGAAAGAATTTTCGTCCCGAAAATTGAGTAAACGCGGTTTAGAATGCAGCGTACATGTTTAGAGTGCCACGCACAAAGATTTAGTTCGTTAACAATGGTACGTGAAATTACAAGAATGCAGTGTACATGTTTAGAGTGCCACGCACAAAGATTGAGTAAACCCGATGGCTTCTGATACTCTACCTTGACTTTTGCGCAAGACAAACACTTGCCCACGTAGGTGGCTATATCAGCTTTCATGTTGGGCCACCAATACGCAGCTTTTAGATCTTGATACATCTTATCCGAACCAGGATGGACAGAGTATCGGGATTTGTGAGCTTCGTCCATAACTAGCTTTCTAAGGTCTCCGTAGAGAGGTACCCATATACGATTCATGAAATACCGGGCTCCATTGGGTTTTACTTCCCAATCGCGTTCCATTTTTCCCACCGATTCGGCCTTGATGTTTTCTTCCTTAACTGCTTCTAACTGCACGTCGCGTATCTGTTCGGGTAACCCCGAATGAATGGTGAACTGTAGTGCTCGTACCCGATGAGGTTTCAAGTGTTCCTTCCTACTAAGGGCATCAGCTACCACGTTAGCTTTACCGAATGGCACCTTCATAATCGTTCAAGAGTTCGACCCAGCGACGCTGTCGCATGTTCAACTCCTTCTGATCAAAGATGTGTTGGAGGCTCTTGTGGTCTGTATAGATTGTGCACTTTGTTCCATATAGGTAGTGTCTCCAAATCTTAAGTGCAAACACTACTGCTCCCAATTCCAGGTCATGTGTTGTGTAGTTTTTCTCATGAACCTTCAATTGTCGGGACGCATACGCGATGACCTTATCACGCTGCATGAGTACGCATCCCAATCCCTGAATGGAAGCATCACAATATACTACAAAATCATCAGTCCCTTCCGGCAAGGACAGAATGGGTGCACTGCAAAGTTTCTGCTTCAGCAATTGAAATGCCGCTTCCTGCTTGTCACCCCAAGCATACTTGATGCCTTTCTGGGTGAGGGTGGTAAGCGGTTGCGCGATCTTTGAAAATCCCTCGATGAAACGTCTGTAGTAACCAGCCAAACCCAAAAATTATCGGATCTCCGTCGGTGTCCTGGGTGCTTCCCAGTTTTTGATAGCTTCAATCTTGGCGGGATCAACGTGGATACCCTTTTCATTCACAATATGCCCGAGGAACTGAACTTCCCAAATCCAGGAATCACACTTTGAAAGCTTGGCATATATTTTCTCCTGTTGAAGTAATTCCATTATTAATCGCAGATGTTCAGCATGTTCTGCTTCACCTTTAGAGTAGATGAGTATGTCATCGATGAACACAATGACAAACTTGTCGAGATATGGTTTACACACACGGTTCATGAGATCCTTGAACACTGCGGGTGCGTTGGTGAGACCGAAGGGCATGACCAAGAACTCATAATGGCCATACCGAGTACGAAATGCCGTGTTAGCGATATCCTCCTCCCTGACGCGTAACTGGTGATAACCGGACCGTAGGTCAATCTTGGAGTAGTAGCTTGACCCTTGAAGTTGGTCGAAGAGATCGTCGATGCGAGGTAATGGGTATCGGTTCTTGACAGTAACCTTATTGAGTTCCCTGTAGTCGATGCACATGCGGAAGGTCCTGTCCTTCTTCTTGACAAAAAGGACTGGAGCTCCCCATGGCGAAGTGCTGGGTCGGATAAATCCTTTTTCTAACAGTTCCTGAAGTTGAGTAGACAGCTCTTGCAGCTCGGCTGGGGCTACGCGGTATGGGGCCTTGGCGATGGGAGTTGCATGGTTCGCCAATTCGATTTCAAACTCCACTTGTCGATGCGGTGGAAGACCAGGTAACTCCTCGGGGAATACATCGGAAAAATCACGAACGACGGGGATGTCTTCTATACGTTTCTCGTCCTTAGCTGTTCGGTAACCAGTGCGAGCAAAGCGAAGGAGTTCTTCCTCCGAAGATACTTCTGCGCTTGCATGTAAGAGATGATGTTTGTGACGGCGCCTGCCTTCTCGCCTTGCACCGTCAAGATTTCGTCATTAGAGAGCGGAATACGGATAGATTTTTCGAAACCAGAGAACTTCAGCTCGGACGTCGGATAGCCAGTCCATTCCGACTACCACGTCAAAACTACCCAGGGTAGTTGTCATCAGATCAATGGTAAAGGTGTGACCCGCGAGTTTGAGTTGACAGCCGGATACTATATGGGTCACATCTACAGATTTACCATCGGCAAGTTCTATGACGTAAGGGGCCTCTAGAGGTTTGGGCGTGAGATTTAGGTTCTTCCTAAATGTCACACCCTCAATTTCCACTTGCGGAGTTCTACCGCGAGGCGTGTGAACAAACCAGAATCTGAAACACTAGTACGTCGAACGACTCTACATGGTTTGATAATACGTTTTCCAAAATCGTTCATTTTAGATTTTATATCAATTACCAATATTTAGCAGAGCATTAGTTTTAAGTTTGAGCGGAAGCATAATAAGTAATGATGCGGGCGCCAACACAAACGCCAAAACAAATGAAAAATCCCAAAGCAATATTAATAAATGAGACTCGATAAAGATGTCTTGTTCAATGCATGTGCGTGCACCTAGAGCTCCTAGCGTCCTGAGAAACATGTAAAGAAACAAGTGTCAACATTAAAGATGAGTGAGTTCACAGGTTTTCATAAATTCGTTTGTTCGGTTATAGTTTGTTACTCCGTTATCCCCAACCTGGGATAACATATCAGTTCCATTATTCCAACCGAATAATAAGTTGTGCTTCCAATATTCCCATCCCGGAATATTAAGTTGTTATTTCCATTATCCCCAACCCGGGATAATAAGTTGATGTTTCCAATATTCCAAACCCGGAATATTAAGTTGTTATTTCCATTATCCCCAACCCGGGATAATAAGTTGATGTTTCCAATATTCCAAACCCGGAATATTAAGTTGATTCGTAATTAAGTTCAATATTAATGTATATAGGTAGCTAGCCTAAATCATGTCACTAAGTGTTCGCGATCGAAGCTGACAGTTGTGCCTCCGTTTTGCCAGGCCTATCACATGACCATGGCGATGTTAGGCCAATCATACACCCGTTGACCATACCCGGTCGGCTAGCGCGACTAGCTCGGATGGGGCTCGTCAGACCCAGTAGTACTACTTATAATTCCCCCGCTATTTAACCCAAATACTAACGATCCGAGGAGATTGTCGAGGACTTAAGTGATAAAGCTGCTTAGTGCCCATAACATTACATTAACATTAACTTAGTTACCGTATAGTTATGTGACGTTAAATTCGTATAACGTAAAGAGTTTGAGTTTGAGAGTGTATACATGTTTCTCCCCCTGTTGTTTAAAAACCGGATAAAGTTAGGGGCCGTGAACTCACCTTTATTTTCTCGGTTAGTGTAGCAAAGATGTTATAAGAGATGGGACCGCTAGTTGCGTCCTAACAAACCAATTAATTCCACGTCAGTGTGTAATCACACCAATACAAATTCCACACGCAATTTACTCTCAAGGTGATACACACAAACAACATATTTAACACTCAAACATGCATGCAAGTATTCTCATGTGATCATAGTAATCAAACACTTATCATGAACACATTTCAATTCCATGCAACACTTTAATGCATACAATCACAAGTTATCAACTTTCTGCTTAACACTCAATTATTCAGCTGTCTTCTAGGATTTTTATAAAATAGTTCTAACATTCCAACAATTCCCATATTTTTACAGTAGGTGACATTTATACCATAGAAATTTATATAATTTTTCCAAGTCCTAAATCTTTACAATTAGCCATAAATATTAATTCATTAAGCTGCAGTCAGATTTACCGCTTTCTGACTGCAGTCCACGGAAGAATTTATTTAAAAATCACTGATCGTTCGATTAACAAAATTCCAGTTGGAGTTGCCTGGAAATTTCTGTACCTAGTTGCTGTACAAAAATCATGACTCAACTTTCTACTGATTTTAAAATCTAGCATGATAAACAACCAACAAAATTCCAGAATTTTCACAGCTTTAGTTACTGAACTTGTTTAGCCCTTTAAAAATATCAAACGACTTCAGAAAATTATGAATCCAGCGCCATTAGATTCCTTATTCAAATCTCTACGTTCTAGACATCAGAAAATCCGTTTTTCGACAACTAACGACCGAGTTACAGCCAGATGAAGTCGGCTGTAACTATTATTCAGCAGACTGTTTCAGCATTATTGTTACCATTTATTCGCACAATTCGTTCATATGGTTAACCTAGGTGATTAAAAACCGATTTCTAATCCTAGATCAATACCAATATCTCATCCATGCAAACCCTAGTCCCTACTTCTAGTTATTACAAACAAAACACAGCCCATATCTATATTCAGCTTTCAAACTCCTTCCAGCTTTCAATCTAGTATTTATAATCCGAAACAATGCAATCATCCAATGTAAACATCATTAACCAATCGGCTAGCCTAACTTCTCGTTCTTACAAACAAAACATACTTGCACTTATGATATCCGCAAACAATTATACACAAGAACATAATCAAAACAGCCGATTATTTATTCAACATATAAGACCCGAAACAACGAATCAATTAATCATTCAAGCATACATATATATATCCGAACATGATCTTGTAATCAGAGATAACCCTAACCTTGGTTAACTAGGTAAACAAGCCGAGGTTTGGACAAGATGTATCCGGTTGTTTCAGCAATAATCGCGACCGAGAGGATGGTGATAGAGTAGGCTGCTATGTTGATCGAATAGTGGTGAACAAGGACTGTTTGCGGTTGAATGGAGTGAGCGAGGGCTGACCAGATTGAGATGAAGGCTGCTCGCGATCAATGGGACAAGAGTGAGGCAGTTTGCGGTCGAAGAAGATGAAAGACTTGGCTGCTGCTTGCTGCGACCGAGAGGAAGGTGAGAGTAAGGCAGCCGACGGCTGTTTTCTTCAACTAGGGTTTGTGAATTGTGAAGGAGCATGTGAGTTTGTATATATAGGCGCAAGCAAGATGATAAGGGTTAGGTTTTAGTTAAGCATTGTGGCCGAGGATCTTGGGTTGGTTCGGTTTGGGTTTGGGCTTGATTTCGCGGCCAAGGACTAAAGTTGCATGCTATGGGTTTCGGTTTGGTTTTTGATCTTATTGCCGAGACATGTTTGGGCTTGTTCTCGGTTTAAGTTTGTGGTTTGGACTCAATATATCCGCGGTTTTGAACTTGATCTCGGCCGAGAGTGTTTTGGTTTAGGGTTTAGGTTTTGATGTGTGTTGGATTTGATCTTGGCCGAGGACTTGAGTTAATGTTTAAAACTTGTTAACTCCTAGAGTCACAAAGAATCACTTTGGTTCGTGTCGCGGTTCGGTTCAGTTCGTGTACGTATCTACTCTAATGATTCAATTACTCAAACAATCACACAACACACAACACGTATTCATTTAATTCGTACACGTTCGTACACATAGCACGTAATTAGATTGACAAGTATTACGTTCCAGTTATCCGAAAAACCCGGGATATCACATTATCCCCATGTTGAAAGAATTTTCGTCCCGAAAATTGAGTAAACGCGGTTTAGCATGTAGCGTACATGTTCAGAGTGCCACGCACAAAGAGTTAGTTCGTTAATGATAGTACACAACGTTACAAGAAGTTCCCAAGTGTCATACACAAAGATTTCCAAGTGCCAAGCACAAGAATTTAGTCAACAATAGTACACGAAAGTATGAGAAATTTCCAGGTTGTCACATCATCCCCTTGTTGAAAGAATTTTCGTCCCGAAAATTTAGTTACTGGTATCGTTGTTTGCTGCTCAGTTGTGAAGAGGTGTGGGTATTTGCTTTTCATTTGGTCCTCTCTTTCCCACGTGAACTCCGGTCCACGCTTAGAGTCCCAACGAACTTTAACGATTGGAATCTTGCTGTGCCTTCGAGTCTTGATCTCACGATCCATGATCTCAATAGGCTTTTCCACGAAGTGTAGTTGTTCATCCACTTGGATCTCATCCAATGGAATAACTAAAGTTTCATCTGATAGACACTTCTTCAGATTTGACACGTGAAATACGTTGTGAACTCCACTGAGTTCGGCAGGAAGGTCTAATTGGTATGCTACGGGTCCGATTCGTTTCAAGATTACAAACGGGCCTACGTACCGTGGGTTAAGTTTGCCCCGTTTTCCAAAGCAGATTACACCCTTCCAGGGTGACACCTTTAGTAGGACGCGGTCGCCTACTTGAAATTCGAGCGGTTTGCGTCGTTGATCAGCGTTGCTTTTCTGTCGATCTCGTGCCGCCGCCATGCGGTTTCTGATTTGTACAATCTTTTCAGTAGCCTCAAGTATAAATTCAGGGCCTGCGAGTTGGCTGTCCCCGACTTCTGCCCAGCAGACCGGTGATCTACATTTACGACCGTATAATGCCTCAAACGGTGCTGCCGAAATACTCGTGTGATAGCTTTGTTATATGAGAATTCTACTAGAGGTAGGTGGATTTCCCAATTATTTCGAAGTCCACTACGCATGCCCTAAGCATGTCTTCCAGGGTTTGTATGGTCCTTTCACTTTGACCATCAGTCTGAGGGTGATAGGCTGTGCTCATATCCAGGCGGGTTCCCAACGCTTTCTGGAGTGACCGCCAGAAGTTTGACGTGAAGCGAGCATCTTTGTCTGAGATGATGGACGTTGGCACACCGTGCCGAGAAACTACTTCCTTAATGTAGATGCGAGTCAACTTCTCACGATCACCCAGATGGTATCGCAACCACCCAAGGTTCGCGGGAGTTTAGTGATAAAATCCATGGAGATCTGATCCCATTTCCACACTAGGATCTCAGGTTGTTGGAGTAGCCCCGATGGCTTTTGATACTCCGCCTTGACTTTTGCACAAGTCAAACATTTACTCACGTAGGTGGCTATATCGGCTTTCATGTTGGGCCACCAATACGCAGCTTTAAGGTCTTGATACATGCGGACTTAGTTAAACGATCCACGATCACCCAGATGGTATCGCAACCACCCAAGGTTCGCGGGAGTTTAGTGATAAAATCCATGGAGATCTGATCCCATTTCCACACTGGGATCTCAGGTTGTTGGAGTAGCCCCGATGGCTTTTGATACTCCGCCTTGACTTTTGCACAAGTCAAACATTTACTCACGTAGGTGGCTATATCGGCTTTCATGTTTGGCCACCAATACGCAGCTTTAAGGTCTTGATACATCTTATCCGAACCCGGACGAACGGAGTATCGAGATTTGTGAGCTTCATCCATGACTAGCTCTCTGAGGTTTCCGTAGAGAGGTACCCATATGCGATTCATGAAATACCGGGCTCCATTGGGCTTACTTCCCAATCGCGTTCCATTTTTCCCACTGATTCAGCTTTGATGTTTTCCTCCTTAACTGCTTCTAACTGGGCGTCGCGTATTTGATCGGGTAGCCCCGAATGAATAGTGAGTTGTAGTGCTCGTACACGACGAGGTTTCAAGTGTTCTTTCCTACTAAGGGCATCAGCTACCAGTTAGCTTTACCCGGGTGATACCGAATGGCACACTCATAATCGTTCAAGAGTTCGACCCAGCGACGCTGTCGCATGTTCAACTCCTTCTGATCAAAGATGTGTTGGAGGCTTTTGTGGTCAGTAAAAATTGTGCACTTCGTTCCATAGAGGTAGTGTCTCCAAATCTTAAGTGCAAACACTACTGCTCCCAATTCCAGATCATGCGTCGTGTAGTTTTTCTCGTGAACCTTCAGCTGTCGTGACGCATACGCGATGACCTTATCGCGTTGCATGAGTACGCATCCCAATCCCTGAATGGAAGCATCACAATACACTACGAAGTCATCTGTCCCTTCCGGCAAGGACAGAATGGGTGCACTGCAAAGTTTCTGCTTTAGCAATTGAAATGCTGCTTTTTGCTTGTCACCCCAAGTATACTTGATACCTTTCTGGGTGAGGGTAGTGAGCGGTTGTGCAATCTTTGAAAACCCCTCGATGAAGCGTCTGTAATAACCAGCCAATCCTAAGAATTGGCGGATCTCCGTCGGTGTCTTAGGTGCTTCCCAGTTTTTAATGGCTTCAATCTTGGCAGGGTCTACATGGATACCCTTTTCATTCACGACGTGCCCGAGAAACTGAACTTCCCGGATCCAGAAATCACACTTCGAGAGCTTGGCATATAGCTTTTCCTGTTGAAGTAATCCTAGCAGCAATCGTAGATGCTCAGCATGCTCTTCTTCACTTTTGGAGTAGATGAGTATGTCATCGATGAACACAATGACAAATTTGTCGAGGTATGGTTTACACACGCGGTTCATGAGGTCCATGAACACCGCAGGTGCGTTAGTGAGACCGAATGGCATGACCAAAAACTCGTAATGGCCATACCGAGTGCGAAATGCTGTCTTAGCGATATCCTCCTCCCTGACGCGTAGCTGGTGGTAACCAGACCGTAAATCAATATTGGAGTAGTAGCTTGACCCTTGTAGTTGGTCGAATAGATCGTCGATGCGAGGTAACGGGTATCGGTTCTTGACAGTAACCTTGTTGAGTTCCCTATAGTCGATGCACATGCGGAAAGTCCCGTCCTTTTTCTTGACAAAGAGGACTGGAGCTCCCCATGGCGAAACGCTTGGTCGGATAAATCCTTTTTCCAATAGCTCTTGAAGTTGGGTAGACAGCTCCTGCAGCTCGGCTGGAGCTAGGCGGTATGGAGCCTTGGCGATGGGAGTTGCATTGCTTGCCAATTCGATTTCGAACTCCAATTGTCGATGTGGTGGAAGACCAGGTAGTTCTTCTGGGAATACATCGGAAAAATCACGGACGACAGGGATGTCTTCTATACGTTTCTCGTCCTTAGGCTGTTCGGTAATTAGTGCGAGTAAAGCGAAGGAATTCTTTTTCCGAAGATACTTCTGCGCTTGCATAAATGAGATAATGTTGGTGACGGCGCTTGCCTTATCGCCTTGTACTGTCAGGATTTCGTCGTTCGAGAGTGGAATACGGATAGATTTTTCAAAGCAGAGGACTTCAGCCGGACGTCGGATAGCCAGTCCATTCCGACTACCACGTCAAAACTACCCAGGGTAGTTGTCATCAGATCAATGGTAAAAGTGTGGCCCGCGAGTTTGAGTTGACAGCCGGATACGATTTGGGTCACATCTACCGATTTACCATTGGCTAATTCTATCACATAAGGGGTCTCTAATGGTTTAAACGTGAGATTTAGGTTCTTCCTAAAAGACTCAGATATAAAACTCCTATCCGCACCCGTATCAAAAAGCACAGTAGCAAAATGTTCATTAAGGGGAAACTTACCGGTGACCACGTTCGTGTCGTTTCTGGCCTCTCCGCGGCCCAATGTAAATGCGCGACCCTTGGCACCTCCTGTGCCACCGTTCCATTATTGTTGTTGTTATTATTGTTGTGGTTGTTGTGGTTGTGGTTGTTTCCACCATTATTGTTGTTGTTGCGCAACTGTGGGCAGTCTCTTCTGAAATGAGCAGTGCTACCACACTGATAGCATCCCCGGTTTATACCCTGCTGCTGACCCTGAGGCTGATTCTGATTTTGTCGGGACACGATTTCCCCACGACAATCCTTTGCCGCATGTCCCATCTTGCCACATCTTTGGCAGCGATTTCCGGCACAAGGGCCGTTATGGTGAAGATTGCAGCGGTTGCACTGCGGCTTTCGACCTACATAGCCGCCTGCATTCTGGTTGTTGTTGTTGTGGTTGTTGTTGTTGTTGTTGGAATGATTTTGATGACCCCGGCGGCTGTGGTAATGATTGAACCGTTTCTGGTTCCCTTGCTGCGGATGTGATGACGAAGACTGTTGAACAGTGGAGTCTTCAAATTTTCTTTTGTTATCTGGAGCGACTTCGGTGGTACCCCGTGCTGGCAGTTTCTTCTGTTCCACCGCTTTATCGGTGAGTTTGTGAGCCAATCGATTGCTTGATGTTCCATTACAGGGTTACTAGACATCACCATACCCTGAATTTCCGGAACCAGACCCCCGAGATAGAACTCGAGTCTTTTCTCCACGTGTTGGCCAATTCAGGACACAGAAATACCAAGTCATGGTGTTTTGCGGTGTAAGCCTCAATTTCCGATCCCACCATCTTGTGGTTCCATAGAGCTTGCTCTAACTGTTGCACTCTGTCTCGTGGACAGTACTCCTCTTTAATTAGGGCCTTGAACTCAGTCCATGCCATTGCGTTTGCAGCTAACAGTCCACGTGTTTGGACTTGGGCATTCCACCATGTCAGTGCCCCATCTTCCAGTGTTGAGGCTGCGTATTTGACCTTGTTGGCCTCTAGGCAGTTGCACATTTCAAAAACAGATTCCGATTTTTCGATCCAGCGGACCAGTCCAATGGGTCCTTCCGCCCCCGAGAATTTGCTTGGCTTTGCGTCAAGGAACATCTTGTAAGGGTTAGAGCCCCCTCCTGCTGCTGGTGGGTTTTGAACACCTGCCAGAGCAGCGTTCACGTGTTCTTGGATTGTTGCGGCCAATTCTTCGTTGACATGTTGAGGTTTCCGCGACGTCCAGTTGCCATTTCAAATAAACTAAAGAAAACAAACGGGGATTGGCGAGACGAGTTAGTCCTCTACGTCTCCATCCCCCAAGTTGTTGTCGTTGCCATCATCCTGTGCGGCATTTCCAGCTTCTTCAGCTGGGTCCTCCTCCGGATCCTCTTCAGGATCCTCCTCTGATCCTCTCTGGATCCTCCTCTACCGGCACTGGAGGGGCCGGTGCGGGTGCAAGTGCTTGATTTTGAAGCTCCTGAATGTTCCAACTATTTTCCAGGACTCTGTCCACAAGCCAGTTGGCTCTTATCTGCTCAGCACGCAGATCTCTGTCTATGGTGTTACGAGCTATCTTACTCGTATGATGCTCTTCCTCGAGCGAGTCGGTTTTACCAGTCAGTTGTCGTATCATCCATCCCTGTGCTAGGGTGGTTTCATGCATTCTTTCTAGTTGTTCTTGTTGCGTTCTTATCATATCTCTAAGTAGGTCGTTCCCTACCTCTAACGAGTTAACCGGTTTGACCGTCACAGCGATGGTCGGGCGTGAGGACGACTCCTCCCCAGAGCGAGCCTTTTCCTCGCAGCTGAGCGCGTTTCCACGCCATAAGATGGTAAGGGTTCCACCATAGGTGCCTTTCCTGGCGCCCTTGGTTGCGTAATTTGTCGGATGATGATGAGGATGATGATGACATTGCCTTTAGGTTGTGTAGTTAGTTACGAGTTGCATTCTCTTCAATTATGCATTCATATTTCACATAGCATAGTAGTGGCACATCGCATAACAAGATATAATAATTTAGTGCCAAACTAAGTCTAGTGTCGTGATATCAGCTATAGTTTAGGTCTACTTCTAATGCAAACCTGGTTCTCTATAGCTAGTGGCTCTGATACCAATCTGTCAGACCCTCAATTTCCACTTGCGGAGTTCTACCGCGAGGCGTGTGAACAAACCAGAATCTGAAACACTAGTACGTCGAACGACTCTACATGGTTTGATAATACGTTTTCCAAAATCGTTCATTTTAGATTTTATATCAATTACCAATATTTAGCAGAGCATTAGTTTTAAGTTTGAGCGGAAGCATAAATAAGTAATGATGCGGGCGCCAACACAAACGCCAAAACAAATGAAAAATCCCAAAGCAATATTAATAAATGAGACTCGATAAAGATGTCTTGTTCAATGCATGTGCGTGCACCTAGAGCTCCTAGCGTCCTGAGAAACATGTAAAGAAACAAGTGTCAACATTAAAGATGAGTGAGTTCACAGGTTTTCATAAATTCGTTTGTTCGGTTATAGTTTGTTACTCCGTTATCCCCAACCTGGGATAACATATCATTCCATTATCCAATCCTGATATAAGTTGTTGCTTCCAATATTCCCATCCCGGAATATTAAGTTGTTATTTCCATTATCCCCAACCCGGGATAATAAGTTGATGTTTCCAATATTCCAAACCCGGAATATTAAGTTGTTATTTCCATTATCCCCAACCCGGGATAATAAGTTGATGTTTCCAATATTCCTAACCCGGAATATTAAGTTGATTCGTAATTAAGTTCAATATTAATGTATATAGGTAGCTAGCCTAAAGTCATGTCACTAAGTGTTCGCGATCGAAGCTGACAGTTGTGCCTCCGTTTTGCCAGGCCTATCACATGACCATGGCGATGTTAGGCCAATCATACACCCGTTGACCATACCCGGTCGGCTAGCGCGACTAGCTCGGATGGGGCTCGTCAGACCCAGTAGTACTACTTATAATTCCCCCGCTATTTAACCCAAATACTAACGATCCGAGGAGATTGTCGAGGACTTAAGTGATAAAGCTGCTTAGTGCCCATAACATTACATTAACATTAACTTAGTTACCGTATAGTTATGTGACGTTAAATTCGTATAACGTAAAGAGTTTGAGTTTGAGAGTGTATACATGTTTCTCCCCCTGTTGTTTAAAAACCGGATAAAGTTAGGGGCCGTGAACTCACCTTTATTTTCTCGGTTAGTGTAGCAAAGATGTTATAAGAGATGGGACCGCTAGTTGCGTCCTAACAAACCAATTAATTCCACGTCATTGTGTAATCACACCAATACAAATTCCACACGCAATTTACTCTCAAGGTGATACACACAAACAACATATTTAACACTCAAACATGCATGCAAGTATTCTCATGTGATCATAGTAATCAAACACTTATCATGAACACATTTCAATTCCATGCAACACTTTAATGCATACAATCACAAGTTATCAACTTTCTGCTTAACACTCAATTATTCAGCTGTCTTCTAGGATTTTTATAAAATAGTTCTAACATTCCAAAAATTCCCATATTTTTACAGTAGGTGACATTTATACCATAGAAATTTATATAATTTTTCCAAGTCCTAAATCTTTACCAATTAGCCATAAATATTAATTCATTAAGCTGCAGTCAGATTTACCGCTTTCTGACTGCAGTCCACGGAAGAATTTATTTAAAAATCACTGATCGTTCGATTAACAAAATTCCAGTTGGAGTTGCCTGGAAATTTCTATACCTAGTTGCTGTACAAAAATCATGACTCAACTTTCTACTGATTTTAAAATCTAGCTTGATAAACAACCAACAAAATTCCAGAATTTTCACAGCTTTAGTTACTGAACTTTGTTTAGCCCTTCAAAAATATCAAACGACTTCAGAAAATTATGAATCCAGCGCCATTAGATTCCTTATTCAAATCTCTACGTTCTAGACATCAGAAAATCCGTTTTTCGACAACTAACGACCGAGTTACAGCCAGATGAAGTCGGCTGTAACTATTATTCAGCAGACTGTTTCAGCATTATTGTTACCATTTATTCGCACAATTCGTTCATATGGTTAACCTAGGTGATTAAAAACCGATTTCTAATCCTAGATCAATACCAATATCTCATCCATGCAAACCCTAGTCCCTACTTCTAGTTATTACAAACAAAACACAGCCCATATCTATATTCAGCTTTCAAACTCCTTCCAGCTTTCAATCTAGTATTTATAATCCGAAACAATGCAATCATCCAATGTAAACATCATTAACCAATCGGCTAGCCTAACTTCTCGTTCTTACAAACAAAACATAGTTGCACTTATGATATCCGCAAACAATTATACACAAGAACATAATCAAAACAGCCGATTATTTATTCAACAATAAGACCCGAAACAACTAATCAATTAATCATTCAAGCATACATATATATATATCCGAACATGATCTTGTAATCAGAGATAACCCTAACCTTGGTTAACTAGGTAAACAAGCCGAGGTTTGGACAAGATGTATCCGGTTGTTTCAGCAATAATCGCGACCGAGAGGATGGTGATAGAGTAGGCTGCTATGTTGATCGAATAGTGGTGAACAAGGACTGTTTGCGGTTGAATGGAGTGAGCGAGGGCTGACCAGATTGAGATGAAGGCTGCTCGCGATCAATGGGACAAGAGTGAGGCAGTTTGCGGTCGAAGAAGATGAAAGACTTGGCTGCTGCTTGCTGCGACCGAGAGGAAGGTGAGAGTAAGGCAGCCGACGGCTGTTTTCTTCAACTAGGGTTTGTGAATTGTGAAGGAGCATGTGAGTTTGTATATATAGGCGCAAGCAAGATGATAAGGGTTACGGTTTTAGTTAAGCATTGTGGCCGAGGATCTTGGGTTGGTTCGGTTTGGGTTTGGGCTTGATTTCGCGGCCAAGGACTAAAGTTGCATGCTATGGGTTTCGGTTTGGTTTTTGATCTTATTGCCGAGACATGTTTGGGCTTGTTCTCGGTTTAAGTTTGTGGTTTGAACTCAATATATCCGCGGTTTTGAACTTGATCTCGGCCGAGAGTGTTTTGGTTTAGGGTTTAGGTTTTGATGTGTGTTGGATTTGATCTTGGCCTAGGACTTGAGTTAATGTTTAAAACTTGTTAACTCCTAGAGTCACAAAGAATCACTTTGGTTCGTGTCGCGGTTCGGTTCAGTTCGTGTACGTATCTACTCTAATGATTCAATTACTCAAACAATCACACAACACACAACACGTATTCATTTAATTCGTACACGTTCGTACACATAGCACGTAATTAGATTGACAAGTATTACGTTCCAGTTATCCGAAAAACCCGGGATATCACACTAAAAGACTCAGATATAAAAATCCTATCCGCACCCGTATCAAAAAGCACAGTAGCAAAATGTTCATTAAGGGGAAACTTACCGGTGACCACGTTCGAGTCGTTTCTGGCCTCTCCGCGGCCCAGCTAAATGCACGCCCTTTGGCACCTCCTGTGCCACCATTTCCATTGTTGTTGTTGTTATTGTTGTTGTTGTGGTTATTGTGGTTGTGGTTGTTCCCACCATTGTTGTTGTTGTTACGAAGCTGTGGGCAGTCTCTTTTGAAGTGGGTAGTGCTACCACACTGATAGCATCCCCGGTTAACACCCTGCTGCTGACCCTAGGTTGATTTTGGTTTTGTCGGGACATGATTTCCCGCGACAATCCTTTGCCGCATGTCCCACCTTGCCACATCGTTGGCAGTAATTCCCGGCATAAGGGCCGTGATGATGAAGATTACAGCGATTGCACTGCGGCTTTCTACCTACATAGCCGCTTGTGTTCTGGTTGTTGTTGGCGGGCTGATTATTTTGACCCTGGTGGCTGTTGAAATTATTGAATCGTTTCTGGTTCCCCTGTTGTGGCTGGGATGACGAAGACTGTCGTGCAGACGAGTCTTCAAACTTCCTTTTATTATCAGGGGTCACTTTAGTGGTACCGCGAGTTGGCAACTTCTTTTGTTCCACCGCCTTATCGGTGAGTTTGTGCGCCAAACTGATTGCTTGATGCTCAGTTGCAGGGTTACTAGCCATTACCATACCCTGGATCTCGGGGACCAGACCCCCAAGGTAAAACTCGAGTCGTTTCTCCACAGTGTTAGCCAGATCGGGACATAGAAATACCAAGTCATGATGTTTCGCTGTGTATGCTTCAATTTCAGATCCCACCATCTTGTGGTTCCATAATGTTTGCTCCAACTGTTGAACTCTGTCTCGCGGACAGTACTCTTCTTTGATTAGAGCCTTAAACTCGGCCCAGGCCATTGCATTTGCAGCAATAAGTCCACGCGTTTGGACTTGTGCATTCCACCAAGTTAGTGCCCCATCCTCCAACGTTGAGGCGGCATACTTGACTTTGTTGGCCTCCAGACAATTGCACATTTCAAACACTGATTCGGACTTTTCAATCCAGCGGACCAGTCCTATGGGTCCTTCTGCCCCCGTGAATTTGTTCGGCTTCGCGTCGAGAAACATCTTGTAGGGGTTAAGACCCCCTCCTGCTGACAGAGGATAGGTAGTCAGCGAGAAATTCTACTAGCCCAACTATTAGATTTTCCCATGAAAATTTAATAATGGTTACCTGCTGGTTGGTTTTGAACACCCGCTAGAGCAGCATTCACGTGTTCTTGGATCATTGCAGCTAATTCTTCGGGCGTCATGTTAAGGTTTTCGCGACGTCTAGTTGCCATTTAGATCTTCGTAAGACAACATAAACACACACCGATAAGTCAATATATCCAATATAGTTATCCTATTCCATACTTAAATAATTCCTCAAATTATGTCAACCCAAATAAATTAAACAGTCAAAAGAAATATTTGATTAAATAAAATTTCAACGTCTTACAAAGTGCCAACCAAACATATCAGTTTACTATAAAGTCTCAAGTTAAAACATAAGTAGGGAAATAAATAGACTGAAGGAAAGCAAATAGAATAAGCGAGACGTGTCAGTCTTCTACGTCTCCATCCCCCAAATCGCTATCGTTACCGTCATCCTCCGCGGCGTTTCCAGCTTCTACAGCTGGGTCTTCCTCCGGATCCTCCTCTGGATCCTCCTCTGGATCCTCTTCTGGATCCTCTTCCGGATCCTCCTCTACCGGCACTGGAGGGGCCGGTGCTGGTGCGGGTACTGGTACAAGTGCCTGATTCTGTTCTAGTTCTTGAATTCTCCAGCTTGACTCAAGGACTCTGTCTTCGAGCCAGTCAGCCCTTAGCTGCTCAGCACGAAGATCTCTAGCTAAAGTGTTACGAGCTATCTTACTCGTATGTTGCTCTTCCTCGAGCGATCCAGTCTTACCTGTTAATTGTCGTATCATCCATCCCTGTGCTAGGATGGTTTCATGCATCCTTTCTAATTGTTCTTGTTGTTTTCTTATCATATCTCTAAGTAGGTCGTTCCCTACTTCTAACGAGTTAACCGGTTCGACCGGCATAGCGATGGTCGGGTGTGAGGACGACTCCTCCCCTAGAGCGAACCTTTTTCTCGCAGCTGAGCGTGTCTCCACGCCATGAGGTGGTGAGGGTTCCACCATAGGTGCCTTTCCCGGCGCCCTTGGTTGTGAAAGTTTGTCGGATGATGATGAAGATGACATTGCTTGTTAGGTTGTGTAGTTAGTTACGAGTTGCATTCATTTCTTATTATGCATTCATATTCTACATAACACAGTTGTGGTACATCACATAACAATATATAACAGTTCGGTGCCAAACTACGTCTAGTGTCGTGTAATCAGCTATAGTTTAGGTCTACTTTTAATGCAAACCTGGTTCTCTATAGCTAGAGGCTCTGATACCAATCTGTCACACCCTCAATTTCCACTTGCGGAGTTTTACCGCGAGGCGTGTGAACAAACCAGAATCTGAGACACTAGTAACGTCGAACGACTCTATATGATTCATTAATACGTTTTCCAAAATCATTTGTTTAACCATTCATAGTTAATTTTAGATTGCCTTAGTTTGGTTTCAATGTTTAGCGGAAGCATTAGTTTTTAAAGTTGAGCGAAAGCATTTAAAGTAAAGTAAAGGAACGGGCGCCAACACAAACGCCAAAACTAAAGAAAAACTCAAACAATGTTCGTAAATGAGACTCGATAAAAAGATGTCTTGATCAATGCAAGTGAGTGCACCTAGAGCTCCTAGCGTCCTGAGAAACATGTAAAGAAACAAGTGTCAACATTAAAGAAGAGTGAGTTCACAGGTTTTCATAAGTTCATTTGTTCGGATATAAGTTTGTTTCCCCCGTTATCCCTAACCCAGGATAATGATTTAGTTCCATTATTCCCAACCCGGAATAATACTGATGGTTCCATTATTCCTTACCCGGAATAATAATGATGTTCCATTATCCTAACCCGGAATAATAACGTTGTTGGTTCCATTATCCCTAACCCGGAATAATATTGTTGATTCGGAATTAAGTTCAATGTTAACATGTAGGTAGCTAGCCTAAAGTTATGTCACGTAAGTGTTCGCGATCGAAGTTGACTGTTGTGCCTCCGTGTTGCCAGGCCTATCACTGACCATGGCGAAGTTAGGCCAAATTATTCACCCGTTGACCATACCCGGTCGGCTAGCGCGACTAGCTCGGGTGGGGCTTGTCGGGCCCAGTAGTACTACTTATAATTCCCCCGGTATCTAACCCAATACTAACGACCCGAGATTTTGTCGAGGACTTGTGTGATATAGCTGCTTAGTGACCATAACGTACATTAACATTAACTTAGTTACCTAATAGTTTAATGACGTTAATTTCGTATAACGTAAAGAGATAGAGTTGTAGAATGTATACATGTTTCTCCCCCTGTTGTTTAAAACCGGATAAAATTAGGGGCCGTGAACTCACCTTTAGTTGCTCGGTTAGTGTAACACAGATATAGCAATTGATGGGACCGCTAATTGCGTCCTAACAAGTCAATTGATTTAGAGTTAGTGTGTGATCACACTGATACAAGCCCTACACATACTAACACACAATGCGGTACATACAATGACAATTCCTAAAACTCAAATCATGCATGCAAGTATCATCATACCAATATAGTGATCAAACCAACCTATCATGAACACAAATCAATCCATACAACACTTTGGTACACACATTCGCAAGTTATCAAGTTTCAGCGTATATACTCATAATTAGGCTGTTTTCGAGGATTTTTATAAAATAGTTCCAACATTCCAAAAATTCCAATTATTTTACAGAAGGTGTCAACTATACTGTAGAATTTTATATAAATTTTTCAAGTCCTAACACTTTACCAATTATTCATAAATATTAATATACTAGGCTGCAGTCAGATTCGTCGCTTTCTGACTGCAGTCCACGGGAGAATTTATTTAAAAATCACCGTTCGTCCAATTAACAAAATTCCAGTGGGAGTTTCCCGGAAATTTCCATATCTAGTTTCTGTACAAATTTCGTGATTCGAATCTCTACAGATTATTAGATCCGATTCAATAAACAACTAACAAATTTTCAGCATTTTCACAGCTTCAGTTACTGCACTTAATTTGCCACTTAAAAATACCTAACGACTTCAGAAAAATATAAATCCAGCGCCATTAGAAGCGTTTTTCAAAAATCTACGTTTTAGACTTCAGAAAATCCGTTTTTCGATAAATAATAACCAAGTTACAGCCAGTTAAGTTGGCTGTAAACACCATTCAGCCTCCTGATTTCAGCATTTTATCGCAATATAACACGCTTAAGCAATCGATATGTTAAATATAAACGATCAAGAACAGATTTTACCAATCATATATCATCATATACATCCTACCCATGCAAACCCTAATCCTAATATATGGTTTTTATCACACAAAACTCAGCCTAATGATTCTTGATTCCACTAATCATCATAACCGCAACTAGCATAATTAATCGACTAACATCATAACACTTTCTACCATTACATGCAAACATGATCCATAGTTCATAAACCCTAGTATGACTTTGTAAACAATGATAAACTCTAACCTTTAACAATGAAGATCAATGATCCGAGAGTTAGATGGGAGCCGAATCGGATGTCGCGATCGAGAAGGAGAATGGCGAGGGGGCTGCCGCGATCAAGAGGAAGTGTAGGGAGGCTGTTTGCGATCGAGAGGGATGTAGCAAGGCTGCCGTCGGCTGTTTCTTGATTAGGGTTTGTGTGTGTTTTGTTTTTGAAACAATGCACATGCATGTATGTGTATATATAGCGCAAGAGGTCAAGAAAAAGGGGTAGGGTTTGCGGGTTGGGTGCTCGCGGCCGCAAGGGGTTCGGGTGGGTCGGTTTGGGTCTAAAACTTGATCCCCAAGTTCTGGTTAACTCCTTGAGTCGCAAGGAAATGAGGTCGGCTCGCGTCGCGGCTCGGTTCGATTCGTCTATATATTTACTATATCTATATTTTATAACTAAAACAAATCACGAAATCAGAACATCACATAATAACTCACCAACTTATAAACGTTTAATACACATAGCACGTAATTCATTTGACAAGTTCACGAAATTATCGTAATTATTTCGAGCGTGCAATTTAAGTCTCCGAATCAATTTAGCGTAGGAACGAATAACCGTGAAGTAGTGCGTTTAAGATGTCTGGAAAAACCGGGATGTCACAATTACCAACATGCCATCACATTTTTGTCGGATTGGGCTGTTAATATTGCGATGATAATGGCCCAATTGATGATTAGCATATCACTAACCGTCCAAATCGTGAAATTAGATTTTTTTTACCTCAGACACAATACGTATTCGACCATTATTTAATACGGAAAAAACCCTACGATAAAAAGAAAAAAAAAAACCATACGACTGTGGAACGAAGGATAGACAGATACCTGCTGTATGAAATTCAAGAGGAGAAAACAAGCCAGTTTCAAAGATTTGTGAAGGTTTCTATTTGAAGTTAAAAGTTGCAGTCAGTTAGATTTTAATGTATAACTTAGTTTCTTGATTATTAAACGTAATGAACCGGGTACCGGTATCGAATCGTATCTACTTTTCCTGTTTTTGGTACCGTCTGTACCGGTGTATACCGGTAGAACACTAGTACATACCGGTATCGGTACCCACTTTTCCTATTTTTCGGTACCGAAACGGTACGGTGATCATCCATAATAATGTATGTGATTTTATCAAACTATGTTTCTGCGTTTTTAAACATCATGACGGATTAAATTTTCTTGAACTATCTAGGCTCATGGTGATAACTAATTGAACTCCAATAACTTTCGGTTTTGAACTTTATATGGTTTACTTATTTATTTAATGCTTTGGCAAAGAATTTATTTATTATTCTGTCTTAATAAGTATGCATGCTCGTTTAGCTTGGATTTTGTATTTGTTTCGCATGATCATTGTGTTGATTGATTCCATATCATTTTGTCACACCCCAGATTTCCAACCCAAATCCATACATCGTGGGGCCCGGTGGGGAGTATCGTGACGTCAGTTGATAACGCCGAGCCGATCAACATCTTTTGAAGTCGTGTCTCTCTTTCACGCCAAGCACCCCCTTGATGTCCTTTCTCTTGTGCTTTTATGGGTAAAAAGATATTTGCCAACTATATTTGAATTACAAACTTGACACCATTAAATTAGTATTTTTTTATTGTTGGAGTTTCTTTTTAGTTGATGTGTAAATTAAACACGGCATAGCGGAAGTCTTTGAGTAAAATTACTATTACAAACCGAATGTTCGAAAATACAAAATAATATACAGGCTCGTAATAGAAGATCCATAGGCGGATCATTAAAATGTACAAGAAAGAATACAAAACAGACTTTGGGCAGATTTAGGATTTGCAAGATCCTCTATAACTACCGAGCACCTCCGGCCTATTTTCGTATTGTACCTGCAGTTTAGTCTTTTGAAAATACGTCAGCTTTCGCTGGTAAATACACCCAACCGACACATTTTGAAAACATTCCAAAAATGTTTTAAGTGCGTATCAACACAAAATCTTTTTATAACTTGGGTTAATTGACCGTCCAACCTTGTTAACAGATTTACATGTTTGTCATACATACGGGGCTCAGTACGAAAACCGAGACACAATTAACGTACACACCACTTTGGACTCACTAAGAAGTCAATTCCTCCCAACCTTGTGGGAATGCATAATTGAGCGTCTATCGGGTGTATGCCTACACCCGCGCTAAGGTCGTGGCAATTTCTATTGTAATGAGCCGAGGATATCCAGGAAACGATAGTTAACCCCCGATGTTTAATTTATCAAACAAAACTGATTAAAACAAAATATGCGGATTTACTATCCCTGAACCGGCGTTCGATTGAATCCCATTTCCGACCAAGCGGTAATAATTTACCGTAACCCAAGCCCGTATAGGGGAAATAGGTCGAGAGTATTTAATGTTCGAAAATACAAAATAATATACAGGCTCGTAATAGAAGATCCACAGGCGGATCATTAAAATGTACAAGAAAGAATACAAAACAGACTTTGGGCAGATTTAGGATTTGCAAGATCCTCTATCACTACCGAGCACCTCCGGCCTATTTTCGTATTGTACCTGCAGTTTAGTCTTTTGAAAATACGTCAGCTTTCGCTGGTAAATACACCCAACCGACTCATTTTGAAAACATTCCAAAAATGTTTTAAGTGCGTATCAGCACAAAATCTTTTTATAATTGGGTTAATTGACTGTCCAACCTTGTTAAAAGATTTACATGTTTGTCATACATACAGGGCTCGGTACGAAAACCGAGACAAATTAACGTACACACCACTTTGGACTCACGAAGGAGTCAATTCCTCCCAACCTTGTGGGAATGCATAATTGAGCGTCTATCGGCTGTATGCATACACCCACGCTAAGGTCGTGGCCATTTCTATTGTAATGAGCCGAGGATATCCAGGACACGGTAGTTAACCCCTGATGTTTAATTTATCAAACAAAACTGATTAAAACCGAATATGCGGATTTACTATCCATGAATTGGCGTTCGATTGAATCCCATTTCCGACCAAGCGGTAATAATTTACCGTAACCCAAGCCCGTATAGGGGAAATAGGTCGAGAGTATTTACCTGAGCTAGTCTTCTTAAATTTTTAATAACTCAGCCGTACAAAAAAAGGACTAAGTGCAGATAGCATTTACCGGCAAGTCTCTAGTCTGGATTATGGCATAAACTAACCAATTAAATACTAACGGTCTTATTTAAGTCATAGACTTAGACCGACTAGCGTGCTTGATCAAAACGTATGACGCTAGATTAAACGATGATTGGATAGAATGTAGTTTAATCCCAACAAGTACCTTGACTTGTATAATATGGGTAAGCTATAAACATTCTGGATTTTAAGACTTAAATGACATGGTTAAACCCGTTTCGGTTAATTTTCGTAAAATAGTTACATATATGTAATCGTGCGCATATTACCGATATCGGGTAACCGGATAAGTCATGGACAAGTTCTATATACCATTATACCTTAAATAAGTTAAATATCAATAGGATATTAACTTACATGCCCGTTAAGGTTTTAAAATGAAACTACGCCTTATAAGGGCATTTCGGTAATTATATACCGTATAATAAGGAATTTGAATACAATTTAATGCTATAGTTATAAGTATTCTGGAAAAATACTTTATTTATAGTATAATATTGATAGGATATTAATTATATGTGTAAATTATCTTTTATGACCAAACTATGCACCGAAGGGGCATTTTGGTTATTTTACCATAGTTTATAAATTATTTGGGATTCTGAGTTTATAATATGTACCTGTTGTAATTATGTTTAAAATAAGTTTTAAAATCAGTAGATATCAAGTCTTGGTCCATTAATATGGTTTAAAACCATACTATGCGCCTAAATGGCGCTTATGTCGTAAAATGGCGTCCTTATACGATTTTCGCGAAAACTGATGTTAAGTTCATATTAAAATGTCTTAGATATGTTATTTAATTTAACATATCAGTAGGTAAAAGATTTACCTTGAAAGATTTGATTGAAACTAGTTTATGAGCCATAAGGGCTAAAACCGTCATTTATCGACATAGTTTAAGGACCTGTTTAAAAACTCAGTTTATAACTTGGGTTAATATCCCAAATAATCCTACTTATAATATGACATCAGTAGGGAACTCATTTTTAAGTTCAATACCATTTAAAACCTTGTTTTATACAAAAAGGGCATTTTAGTCAAGAATGGCGTAATTATGGAACTTGCGCATAAACTTGGATTCTGATTATGATCATGTAATATAACCTCAGAGGGTTATGCTACATTATTTTACAATCATAATGAAACTTTAGATCAGTAGGTAACTAATCTAAATCGGATCAGAATCGAAAGTCAACGCAGAAGTCAAACTTCACGACTTTCGGTTGCGAACCACCCTAGAACTGAAATTGACGAGCCGAACAGGTTCTTACATGTTCCAATAATTGTTACCAACTTTTTTAAGTGTCAAAACAGGTTTCATAACATATATGAGATCAATTTATGATTTTTCTGAAAAATGGCATGTTTGACTTTTTATTTTTATAACTTTGACCCGTCAATTGGTCTAGCAAACGTGATCTTCAGGAGGTGCCCTTTATAGGGACTAACACCTACCTTATTACGATCACTTAGCCATGTTCACTTCAAACAATGGCTGGACCATAATGGTCATAACCGAAAGTCAAAGCCTTTTCCGTAAAACGCTTGACTTTTGGCTATAAAAGCCAATAAACGAAAATGCAAGAGCAAGGAACATTTACAAGAGGTTCCTAGAAGGCAAGAGACTAAGTTGGATGCTCCTTGTAGCTAGGAACTTCCCAAGGAGGGAGAAGAGTAATTTAATGAGAAAGGTGCAAGTTGGAATGAAGCACATGAACACCTATTTATAGTTGGAGAGCTCAAAGGAGGTGAAGCCAGGTGTTTAGGGGTGTAAGAGGAAGCTTACAAGTGTCCCAAAACGTGGCATAGCAGTTTGAGAAGCCATGGTTTCGGTTTTAATGGTTTTGGAGTTTTGTTTGGGAGCCAACCAAAACTTTCTGCAGCAGATGTTCTCTGCCGGGCCGCGAGAGGCACAGGCCCTGCCTCTCGCACCCCGCAAGCGCCCCAAAGGTAGTTTCAAAGTTTGATACTTTAGCCCCTTAACTTTAAAAAGCTTCTAAAAACCTTTTTAAACACCTTTTTGGCACTTTTAGCCCTCCGTAGCCAATACTTGACATATCCGAGATTATGCCCGGACATTGTCGAGCTCTCAGTTCGTTAAAAGGTCACTCAGATATATAAATTAACATGTTGACACTTTTAATCCCTCCATCATCCAACTTTCACATATTTACAAAATTGAACCCTCTCGTCCAACAAAAGGCACGTATGAGAGTTAGGACTTCACAAAGGATCACTCAGAGGCTTATATAAGCATGTTGATTCCGATGTCACTCAGAGGTTGGGCATGTTGACATATCAGTCACTCAGAGGCCAAATTTCAAGCATGTTGACATCGGATCGTCACTCAGAGGCTCTGTTTGAGCATGTTAACGCCTTTAGTCCTTATTGGTCTTTAACATACTATATTTAAAATACAACACGTGTCACTATACTATTGGACACGATTTACAGGGTGTTACATCCTCACCCCCTTAAAAGAAATCTCGACCTCGAGATTTTATCCAAAAAGATGGGGGCACTTTTGTCGCATAGTGGACTCAACCTCCCATGTATACTCGGGACCTCTAAAGGCATCCCACTTAACCTTTACTATAGGTATCAACTTTCTTCGAAGCTTCTTAACCTTCGATCCTCGATCGAAATTGGTTTCTCAATGAACCTCAGGTTTTCATCAATTTGCACATCCTCGTGCGATATTGCTAGCGACTCATCGGCTAGACATTTCTTAAGATTAGATATATGGAATACATCATGAATTCCACTAAGCTCCTTTGGTAATCTGAGCTTATAAGCTACACTGCCGACACATTCTACTATCTCGAATGGTCCAATATATCTTGGGGTCAACTTGCCCTTCTTTCCAAAATGCATCACACCTTACCAGGGTGATACTTTCAGCATGACCTTGTCCCTTACTTGGAACTTAAGAGGTTTAAGCCTATTGTCAGCGTAGCTTTTCTGCCTATCCCTGGCGGCTTTAAGACGATCACGGATTTGCACAATCTTTTCCGTGGTCTCCAGGACAATCTCTGGTCCTGATAGTTGGGCCTCCCCAACTTTTGCCCAGCACACGGGCGTTCGGCACTTTCTCCCATACATGGCCTCAAAAGGAGCAGCCTTGATGCTAATATGATAGTTGTTATTGTAGGAGAATTCTATTAGGGGTAAGTGGTCATCCCAACTTTCGCCTAAATCAATTACATATGCCCTAAGCATGTCTTCCAGTGTCTGGATAGTATGCTCACTTTGACCATCAGTCTGCGGATGGTAAGCCGTACTAAAGTTCAATCGTGTGCCTAAAGATTGTTGGAAACTTTTCCAAAAATGAGATGTGTATCTAGTATCTCTGTCAGATACAATAGATACCGGCACACCATGTAGGGACACAATCTTTTCCACATACAACTTAGCTAATTTATCTGAATAATACGTTTCTTTGATTGGCAAGAAATGAGCTGATTTAGTCAGTCTGTCTACAATGACCCAAATAGTGTCATTTCCACTTTTGGTCTTAGGTAACTTGGTAATCAAGTCCATAATTACCATTTCCTATTTCCAGGTGGGAATATCAAGCTGTTGTAGAAGTTCCCAACGGCTTCTGATGTTCGGCCTTAACTTGCGAACACGTCAGACACTTAGCTACATAAGTGGCTATGGATTTCTTCAAACCATCCACCAATAATTCTTCTTTAGATCTTGATACATCTTGTCACCACCCAGGTGAACTGAGTATCTTAAATTGTGCGCTTCTTGGAGGATTAGATCTCTAAGTCCTCCAAAGATTAGAACCCATATTCTATCATTAAATCTTAGGATTCCATTTTTTAGGCGTTAATTGATCAACAGTTCTGCCTAATCCCTCATTAGGAATATTATCCTTTAATAAGGCTTGTTTTTGCACATCTAATAGCTTTTCATTCAAGCTATTTTTGAGCTTAATGCTCTTGGCGTTAATCCTAATAGGTTTAACTCTTTTTTTGCGACTTAAGACGTCGGCAACTACATTTGCTTTGCCTGGATGGTAGCGAATTTTGCAATGATAATCATTAAGCGTTTCCATCCATCAGCGTTGTCGCATATTCAATTCTTTTTGATTGAACAGATGCTGGAGACTTTTATGGTCAGTGTATATAACACATTTTGTGCCATACAAGTAATGTCTCCACAATTTTAGTGCAAATATAACGGCACCCAGTTCCAAATCGTGGGTTGTGTAATTCCTTTCATGCACCTTTAGTTGTCGTGATGCATAGGCAATTACCTTGCCGTTTTGCATTAGCACACAGCCCATGCCGGTGTGCAAAGCATCACAATAGACAACAAAGTTCTCAATACCCTCGGGTAGAGATAACACAGGAGCGTTGCTCAACTTGCATTATAGAATCTCAAAAGACTCTTTTTGCTTTGGACCACAATTATACTTAACATTCTTACGGGTCAAGGTAGTTAGAGGAGTGGCTATCCTTGAAAAGTTCTCAATGAACCTTCTATAGTATCCAGCCAATCCTAGAAAACTACGAATTTCCGATGGGGTCTTGGGCACTTCCAAATTCATTATGGCCTGAATTTTGGCGGGATCCACTTGGATACCACACCCACTTACCATGTGTCTAAGAAATTGGACTTCTCTAAGCCAAAACTCGCACTTCGAGAATTTGGCGTAAAGCTTTTCTTGCCTTAAAAGTTCTAAAATGCGTCGAAGATGTTTCTCGTGATCAGCTTGATTACGAGAGTAGATAAGTATGTCATCTATAAAGACAATGACAAACTTATCCAGATATGGCTTGCAGACTCTATTCATGAGATCCATGAATGCTGCTGGTGCATTTGTGAGCCAAAAAGGCATCACCAAAAATTCAAAATGACCATAGCGGGTCCTGAAGGCGGTTTTGGGAACATCCTCACTTCTAACCTTCAGTTGATGATAACCTGATCTCAAATCTATCTTAGAAAAGTAACCAACCCTTTGAAGTTGGTCGAATAAATCATCGATCCTGGGCAGAGGATACCTACTCTTAATTGTTAGCTTGTTCAGTTCCCGATAGTCAATGCACACCCGCATTGAACCGTCTTTTTTTAACGAAAAGGATAGGAGCTCCCCAAGGTGAGGAACTAGGCTGGATAAAGCCTTTCTCCAAGAGTTCGTCTAGCTGCGTCCTCAATTCCTTCATCTCTGTTGGTGCTAGCCTATATGGAGCTCTAGCCACTGGCGCTGATCCTGGTAAGACATCTATTCTAAACTCCACTTCCCTGTCTGGAGGTAGGCCTGGTAATTCTTCTGGGAATACATCGGGATATTCTGAGATGACTGGGAGGTCCTCCATATTTGGCTTAAGCTCATTTATGGTAACTTGTGCCATGTAGATGACACATCCTTTCCCTAAACACTTGGATGCCTTAAATAACGACATCTTGTCTGGAAATCCATAGTGTGAATCTCCGGGTATGGTGATCATTTCACCAGATGGGATTTAATTTCGATGAGCTTCTTATCGCAGGCAATGCGGGCTTGGTTATTGGATAACCAATCCATGCCTAAGACAATATCAAACCCCGCCAATTTCATTGGCAAAAGAGAGATAGGGATGGAATGATTCTTAATGGATATAGAGCATCATCAAGAATGGAAGATGTGGATTCCATCGTTCCATCAGCAAGTTCTATCTCATAGGTTTTATCTAGAGTTCTTATGGGTAGGTTTACTAGTTTACTAAACTTATGATTAACAAAAGATCTATCTGCACCCGAATCAAAAAGAACTCTAGCATAAATATCATTAATGGGGAAAGTACCTATTATTAATAGCTTCTCTTGCATTTATTTGGAAGGCACGGGCATTCCCCTTCTTGGCCTCTCCAAGCTTTGGATCATTACTTTTGGGTTTCTTGGGGCAATTGTACGTTATACGCCCTTTTTCGTTGCACTTGTAGCAAACTGCATCCTTAAGATCCTTGCAATCTAGTCTTATGCCTTATTCTTTTGCAGATACCACAGGGTTTGGTTTGTGGATTTATGCTACACTATCCCCAATGCCTATATTTACAGTTCTTGCACAGAGGTTTTTCATTAGACGCATGCTGGTTCTTCTTGAACCCAAAATTTCCTTTCTTTTTAAATCTTTGGGAGTTATTGTCCTCCCTTTTCCTCTTTCCATCAGTTTCAGTTCTTACTGACTTTTGTCTTACCAAATCAAGGGTGACGGAAAGAGATAGGTCTACAGTGAACCTATAGGTATTAGGCTGTGCAGCCTTTACCATGCCCTTTATCTCGGGCGCCAACCCATTTATAAAACGCGCAATGCGTTTGGATTTGGGGGTGATCAAATAGGAAACTAACCTAGATAGGGAGTTAAAGTCAGAAACGTACTTTCGACAATCTACGTTTTTCAGTGAAAGAGACAAGAAGTATGTCTCTAACTTATCCACCTCATGAGGTGGGCAGTAAGTTTCCTTTACCAAATCAACAAACTTGGACCATCCCAAGTTGTACAGGTGTACCTTACCTGTTGATTGAATCATAGCTTTCCACTATATTAGGGCATCGCCCTTGAAGGATTGTGATACGTACTTGACCACATCCTTATCAGCACAATTGCTGATATCTACTATCGTCTCCATCTCGTCTAGCCGCTTTAGAGCTTCTACGGCTCCTTTCTCCCCGTTAAAGTCGCGGGGCTTACAGGAGACAAAATACTTATAGGTACATCCGTCCTTGACAGAACGGGACTTTTCAATAAGATCCATTTTCTTTGGTTCACTCTTCGCATTTGAAGAGTGAACGGAGCTTTCCCTTGAGCTGAAGATGGTGGAATAGATAAGGGTCTAGAACGAGTGGCACTTGACTCTCTTAGCTTTTCTATGGCCCTACCCATGGCCCTTTCCACAGCCGCATCAATGCGAGCTTGGAAATCATTATCATTAATATTTCTATTTTCAGCATTGTTGGGTTCATGTCCTGCTGGCTATTTTGTGCTTCTTTTGAATTAGCCATCTTTAAGTCTTGATTTCTATACACCAATTAAATTTTTATTTAACAACGGTATATTAACCATATCGGCTTTCAGTATTGGATATAACAATCCATTGCCTACACTAGTGTGAATAACCTCACAACTCTTAGGCTTAGCATATCTATATTTGGCCTAGGTCTTAATAGGACCATCATAGGCAAATTACAATTTGGACGTAGTCCAAATATTATTGGACTGTGGATCGTAATGTCACAACTGTCATTGTCATTATTGACAATTATGTAGCTCATAGGCTTGTCCCATATGAACATAATAATTGGGCACGTTGGCCTACATCATATCAGATGTATATGGCATATCAGCCTGTCCCGTTGGACATAAATTGGGCGCATTGGCCTACATTGTATCAGATGTATTTGGAATATCAGCCTGTCCCGTTTGGACAATAATTGGGCACATTGGCCAATATCATATCAGATGTATATTCACCGCACTGGTGATATTAGCCGGGATCAAATAGATCACAAGGGCTATATATAAAATACATTTCTAATGGACGTCTTATTCATCACCGCACTGGTGATATTTAGCCGGGATCAAACAGATCACAAAGGCTATATAAGGTTAGGAAATAGTCCATTATCTTGAAGGCTAGCGTGATTCCTCAAGTCACACTACCAAGAGTATGAACATTTCTTAATGTTAACATAAGAATACCTTAATGATTGATTAATAGTCCCGGTCACCTTCGACCTTAACGACTGTTGATACAGTTTTGTGTCTGTCGCTTGTTCTTAATTACAGTTGAAATTGTACGGTCTTTGCTCAAGTGTCTGTATAGGTTTGGTCGTGTCGAATAGATAGAGATATCCTTCTATCTTGATCTAGTATGACATCTTAGCTTGTCTGTGTTAATCAGTTGCATATGTGCATACTGATAAGTCTTGTAAACGTCAAGTCTACACACGTTCTCCAAGAAGAAGGATTCTGTGCGGATTAAGAGATTTCGTACGAAACACAGGTTTCGTACGAATCAAGGAGATTTCGTACGAAACACAAGCATTTCGTACGAAACAGTTGACTCGTACCAAATCCTTGGAATGTGTCTTGTGTGAAATAGTGTGTTCCTTATGTCTGGATTCGTGTTTCGTACAAACTCTAGACGGACACTATATAAGCAGACATGCACTTCTCAGTCAGGGTGGACTTGCGCATGAGAGTTAGCTAGCTAGTTGGTCTAAGTGAGCCTCTCAGTATTCTCTCTAAAGACGAAGACACAAGAACACAGCAAGTTTGTTTGAGTCATACGAGCATTGTGTGTATATGTTTGTACTTGTTCTCAATCATTAATCAAGATAGTGAATCTTTGGTTACCCCGTGTTCTTTACTTTGCTTTGGTTGCATGGACACTTGGATTCCGCACTTGTGTGTATGTCATTTGAACAAGGAACTGGTTTAACACCATCCACAGGTGGACCTACAAGTGGTATCAGAGCTTTGGCTCTTTCCTTGTTCAAAACCGGGCTTAGTTGTGTCTGAGCTAGTTTGAAGATTTCTGAAGTGTTCTTAAGCCTTCAGCAGAAAACTTAAGTTTTGGATAGATAACTAACTTAAAACTTGGTTAAAATCTGTTGCATGCAAAAAATTTTATGGTAAAATTTTTCTGAAGAACACCCTTGAAGAAGAAATCTGCAAAAATTTGAATCTGATTAGTTTAGTAGGGTTGACATTTACTGACTTGAATCTGGACTTGGACTGTGGACTGTTAAAATCTGTGTTTTAACTAGAAGTGGGTAAGACAACAGGTATTTTCGAAAAAGAAGGTCTACACAAGAAAGGAAATTTCTCACCAAACCATTTATGAAAAGATTCCTCTGAAAAACACTGAACCAAAACAGTTTGTGCGACTGAAAAATTTCGTGCGAATCATCTGACCCGCACGAAACAAGCGTCTCGCACGAAACATCATGTTTCGCATGAAACAGCTGTCTCGCACGAAACAGTTGTTTGTTTTTCGTGTTTTTCAAAGCTTTGTGATTTTAAGAATTTATATTTTCAGATTTGTGAATTTTTAAAACAGTAATTATAATTTTGGAACTTTAAAGCCTTTAAAGTTTCATAAAATAAGAAAATATAATGAGTCTCAAATCAGGAGTCGTTCAAGCTCAAATCAGGAGTCTTTGCAAAGCTCCGCAACATCATAAGTAAAATCTTTGATGCCTCAACATACAGCAATGATCTCTGCAAATCAATGGGCGTGTGTTGCAAATTAGAATCAAAGCATCCAAACTCTGCTAATGAGCGAAAGTGAAACAGGGAGTAATAACTGACCGCTAAAGTTAAATCACATGAACGATTATCCTTCATGGAAAAGTCATTTTCATACGTATGTTCTCGGTCAAAACACGGAATTGTGGACGTGTTTCACTACCCCCTATAATGAAGCACTTGAAGAAGCTGGATCAAATCCAATCACATTGGCCAATCTAGTCGAAAGTGACAAGAAAGCTTACGATCTAGAGAAAAAGGCATTTGCTATCCTCACACAAGCTTTGCATAAAGACATTTATCATCAGTTTGTGTATTGTACTACAACGAAAAATTTGTGGGACACTTTGGAAGCAAGAGGTGAAGGTAATGCTGCTACCAGGAAGATTCGGCATGATCTGCTCAAGAAAGAGTTTGAAGGTTTCATGTTCATGGAGAATGGAAATTGTGCACCACAAATAGGAGCTAATAAAAAGACCGCGATCCATAGAAAGACATCACAATTCCTTGTGGAAAAAAAACGATTTCCTGAGACGGAAATAAAGATATCAAATTTCTACCAAGATAACTCGAGGTTCAACCAACAAGAATCCTAATGAACCAAAAAAAAATGATATGACCACTCGGTTTTATCAACTTCTCAGCAAAATGTACTAAGTGTTAGCAGCACCACAAGAAATTGTGATGCGATTTGCTGATGCTTTACCACCGAAATGGGGTCAATTTATTGATCTTTTAAAACATACAGGTGTTTTGGACTCAATTAGCATTTATGAATTTGTGCAGAAACTGGAGAACAAGAATGAAGAAGAACTCTGGAAGGCACAACGAGTCTCTGCTCCACAAAACCCTGAAATGTATTTTGGAGGTATAAATGCAGGTACAAGCTCAAGTCAGCAACCGAAGCTGCAGACCGCGTTTGTGTCAAACGTGAACCCTTTTCTACCCCAACCAGTTCAATCAAGTCAGTCTACAGGTTCGAGTAATCAATCCTATGGACAGACTTTTGATCCGAAAGCCTTCCTTCCACAGCCAAGGGATTTAGCGCATAAAGCTCCTCAACAAGCTTTCTATGGAAAAAACAGTCAATCGGCAAATCCCAACACTGTCAAACTTGACACGTCAAATCTCTCCAAAATCAATGTAGAAGTTGCACAAGAACATGCAGAACTTCTAAATACCATGGTCAGTGCGTATTGTGGTTTAGTTGCCGGTCAAATAGGGAACATTAATTTGACAAACGAAGACTATGAACAAATTGACCGAGATGAAATGGAGTTGATGGACATCAAGTGGGCATTTTCAAGTGCTATGAGAAGAGCGAAGGATTATATGAGAAGAACGGGTAGAACCAGTTTGGAAAGCAAGAAGGATATAAAATACGGCTTTGACAAAACCGTCGTTACTTGCTTCAGCTGTGGAGAAAGATGTCACTTTAAGCGGGAATGCACAAGACCCAGCAAGGAAGGAAATCACAACCCCTTTCGTAATCAGTCTCAACCATCCAACACAGCACAGTACAACAATGATAGAAGAATAGTAGCTGTTGGCAACTCTAACAACACCAATCAATCAGGACCTTCAAACACACATAGAGCTTTGGTAGTTCAATCTGATGAAGGATGCGATTGGTCAGTATAGTTAGGAACAGAGAACAACGGAAGAACTGCATGCTATGCAAGGATCATGGATCAAATCAAGCATGATCAAAGCATCAACACTCCAAATAATGATGACACATCTGGAGATGCTGGTAGTTCTGATGAAGAATGTTCAAGTTCAGATGGTTATGAATCCGATTCTGATGTGAAGAAAGGAAGTGAAGCTGAGGTTGAAGAGTTGCTGAGTGAAGCTGAGATGTTGAAATCTGAAAAGGTAGGTATTATGAGGAATGCAGAAGCTGCGGAAAAAGAGACAGAGACACTCTCTACAGATGGTGCAGCTTTTCCTCATCACACTGCCTTTATGGCAAATGTTGAAGGTTCTTCAAAACAGGTAAATTCTGAACCTCTTACTGTTTGCAATGACTGTGTTGAATTGAAAATAAAATATGAAACCGTCAACAGTCATAATCAGAATTTAGTTGTTGAACTATCAAAATGCAAAGAGGCGAATTTGGCGCTAACTAGAAATGAAAAAGAATTCAAATATGTAATAGAAACCCTTAAGAAAAGTGTTTCTGAATTGACAAAAACAGTTTTGAATAAACAGACAAGAATTAATAACTACATTAATCTCCTAGAAGAAACAAAGAAAGAGTTAGCCATCGCCAGATGCGAATATGATTCGATCAAACGCAAATTGGAAAGATATTCTAACTCCCAGTATGTGCTTGATCATATTATTGAAGTTCAAAAACTAAAGGGAGATGCTCAATGCATAGGTATAAGTCGCTTCAAAAGAAAAAGGCACTCGCCACCAGAAAAAGGCCATTATCCGCTTCAAAAGAAAAACAATGGAAGTGAGTTGAAAAGTCTACAGTTTCTCAACCAAAGGTTGAATCAAAAGGCACTCGCCACCAGAAAAAGGCCAAAACTGTTAAATTTGTGAGTTCTAAAGGTACCAATAAAGTCGAAACTTTTCAAGGAAAATCTAATGTTGATTTTGTAAAGAAAGTTAAGATTTTGAAAAGAAATAGTCAAAACAATTACACCCAACACACTGATGGATGTAATGAAAATGAACCAAGTACCTCAGGATCAACAAGTTCAACATCAAGCCGAGAAACACGATCTCCTAGTTTTGTTGAAAGGAGAACATGTTTCAAATGTGGAGAGTTTGGCCACATTATAACGGATTGTCAAAATCCAGCCAAATCAAGATGTATAGAGAAAACCCCTCATGAACCAACTTGCAAACGTAATTCTGTTTCTCCGACACAAGATAAACGAGTCATTAAAGATCAAAAAGAGAAGCAAAACCGTAAACAAGTAAAAGCAAATGTGAAAGCTTTAAAATCGGATTCTTCGAAAAAGGATCAAAGATCTTCAAAGTCAATAAAACCAGACACTGTTAAAACTGTAAATAATAGTAAATCTGGTAATAAACAAGGATCTTGGAAACAGAAGATCGGTAATGGTTCAAAAGGAGGTTCTCAGTTTGTTAATCATCAAGAAATTGAGATTACATTTCTTGATGATAAGGGACGACCTAAGACCACTATGGCTTGGGTCCCCATCTCAAACTAATCTTGTTTGTGTAATGTGCAGGGTGTTCCAGGAGGAACTGTAAACAGTCATGGGATTGTTGACAGTGGAGCATCAAGGCACATGACGGGCGACTTACGGCTCCTATATGATGTGAAAAGTATTAGGGGTGGTTATGTTGCTTTTGCTGGTGACAAAGGTGGATACATCAGTGGAGAAGGAATGGTCTCCAATGGTGTTGTGAGCTTCGACAAGATCAATTATGTGCGGCAAATTGATCACAATCTTCTTAGCGTTTCTCAAATCTGCAACAAGAAGTTCACGGTACATTTTGATGATGCCGGATGTTATGTGCTGAAGCCTGGATTCAAGATCCCTAAGGAATGGATTCTCCTATCGGCTCCAAGAATTAATGATATTTATATTCTTGATATGAGCGAAGCTATTACAACATCTGCACAAGTCACATGTTTTGTCTCTAAAGCCACCAAGAAGGAATCAATCTACTGGTAGACGTATGGGACACATTCACCTGAGAAAAATAAACTATTTGGTGAAGAACAATCTAGTGAATGGTGTACCAGTGAAGAACTTTCATCTTCAAGACGTTTGTGTATCATGCCAGAAAGGGAAGCAAGCGAGAAAATACCATCCCGTGAAGAAGATCAACACAGTAAATATGCCACTGGAACGTCTTCATATGGACCTCTTTGGACCTATGAAACACAAGACAACCTTTGGTGATTCTTATTGTCTGGTAGTTACTGATGACTATTCCAGATTCTCATGGGTAAACATGTTGGCACACAAGAGTGAAGTTCTTACTATCCTCAAGAATCTCCGGATTCTGCTAGAAAACTTGTATAATCTGAAAGTAAGGAGAATCAGAAGCGATAATGGCACAGAATTCAAGAATCAAGTTATGGATGAGTACTGTTCCTCAAAAGGTATTCTGCATGAGTACAGTTCTCGATACACTCCACAACAAAATGGCATCGCTGATAGGAAGAATAGAACTCTTATTGAAACTGCAAGAACCATGTTAGTAGAATCAGAACTTCCTGGTCAATTTTGAGGAGAAGTTGTTGCTACTGCGTGCTACACGATGAATAGAGTTCTGACGGTGAAGAGGCATGGGAAGATATGCTTTGAGTTGTTACATAAAAGGAAACCGGATATTTCTTTCTTAGAACCTTTAAAAGGAGCTCCATGCACTATGATTGACCCACATGGAAAGTTTGGTCCCAAGGCTATCGAAGGTTTCTTTCTTGGATATGCTACTCCTAATTTCCGGGTGTGGAATTTATCTTCAAAGAAGATTGAAGAATGGGGTGAAGTCAAGGTTCAGAGATATACAGAAGCGGTAAGAGCTCCGGGTGCTCCTTGGATGTTCGACTACGATGGGCCGTTTGACTCCTTTAATCTGCTAACTTTTGATGATGCAACAGTTGCTGCTCAGATGTTATTGGAAAGTGATACTGCAGTAGACTCATCATTAGTTCGACCAATTATTGTTAAACCTCAAGTGTCGACTTCGGTTTCAAAATGAGGAATTCGAAGACGCTGCGGATTATAATGTTTCATCAGAAGATGATCAGTCTCATGATGCAAATGAAGCTGCCTCTGGTGCGGTTCCTAGATTTTCACATGATACGTCAAATATTCAACCTCAAGGAACGACTGAAGGTCAGGCATCTACAACGTCATCAAATCCAGCTCTCGATGTAACTGTTGATCTGAATATCAACAATTTGGGTATCAATTCTCGAGTTCCTGATGTGCCAGAAACTCGTATTCATAATATCCATCCTCAGCAGAATATTATTGGAGATATCCAGAGTGGTGTGCAGACTCGTAATCAACTTCGAAACAACCAGAATGCTGGATTGTATTCGGAAATCAGGGAATCTGGTGGTCTGAATGAATGGTCTTTTGCCTATATGTGTGCCAAGTTGAACCAAAATCTTGGAAGGAGGCAATGAAAGAAGACTCTTAGGTTGAAGCCATGCAGGAAGAACTTCAGCAATTTTAGAAGTTAGGCGTCTGGAAATTGGTTGACAGGCCTAACGGCTACAAGAAGATTGGTACACGATGGGTGTACAAGTGCAAGAAGGATGACCGAGGTGTTGTTGTGAGAAACAAAGCACGATTGGTTGTTCAAGGTTTTAATCAGGTCGAAGGGATCGATTACAATGAAGTTTATGCACCGGTTGCACGACTTGAGGCCATAAGAATCTTTTTGGCTTATGCGTCCTTGAAGAAGTTCACCGTTTATCAGATGGATGTGAAGAGTGCATTTCTTCATGGTGTGATAGAAGAGGAAGTATATGTTGAGCAACCGCCAGGTTTTGAAGATCATCTCCATCCTGACAAGGTTTGGCTTCTCAACAAGGCGTTATATGGTCTTCATCAAGCTCCGAGGGCTTGGTATGAAACGATGTCTACCTATCTCTTGAAGAATGGTTTTTGACGAGGCCTGATCGACTGTACTCTCTTCATCAAGGAACAGGACGAGGATTTGCTGCTACTACAGGTTTATTTGATGATATTATATTTGGGTCTACTAACACTCGAATGTGTAAAGAATTCGAACAGGTTATGCAGGAGAAGTTCGAGATGAGCGCTATGGGAGAAATGAATTTCTTTTTAGATTTGTATGTTCAGCAATCAAAGGAAGGGATTTTTATCCATCAAACCAAGTACGTCGGAGATATTCTCAAGCGATTTCCGATGGATGACTCAAAGCCTTTGGGAACTCCATTAGCTCAAAATCATGGGATTACTCCAGACGGTATGGGTGAACATGTAGAACCATCTCTCTATCGTGCTATGATCGGATCTCTCATGTATCTTACTAGCCTCAAGACCTGACATAATGTACCCAACATGCCTTCTAGCAAGCTATCAGTCTAGTCCGAAGGTTTCTCACTTGATAGCTGTGCAAAGGATCTTTTGTTATCTAAAGGGTCGTCCTGACACTGGTCTATGGTACCCTAAGGATGATAACTTTGATATGACAGCATTCAGTGATTCTGATCATGGCGGCTGCAAAATCGATGCAAAATCAACAACAGTAGGATGTCAGTTCTTGGGAAATCGCCTAGTTACGTGGCAATGCAAAAAGCATACTTGTATAGCTACATCAACATGTGAGGCTGAGTATATTTCAGCTTCTAGTTGCTGCTCTCAAGTTCTATGGATTCAACAGCAAATGCGTGACTATGGTTTTGAATTTCTTACTACTCCTATTTTTATTGATAATGAAGCTGCTTTACAGATTACTCGGAATCCTGTACAGCATTCAAAAACAAAATACATTAAGATTAAGTATCATTTCATACGAGATTGTTATGAAAAGAGACTTATCGATATTGTTAAAATCCACACTGATCACCAACGTGCAGACCTTTTTACCAAAGCCTTTGATAAATCATGTTTTGATTATCTACTTTTGGTCAATGGCATCAAGGTGAAACCCGAGTAACTCAACCATGGCTAACTATTTTTGTATATACTTTTCTAAAAATCTAAAACTACAAAAAGATTTTCAGTTTTATATTTTAGGGGGAGTAAATTTCAAGAAAATACAAAAATATGTCTTTTGTTTACCTTCTTTGTTTAAAGGAGAGAAAAATCCAGAAAAATACAAAAACATTAGAAAAATCAAAAATGAGTTTCTTGGATAAGTTGAAGATTATTAAAATTCACCGGTAAATCTATCAGAAATAGGTTAAAAGCATAGAAAGAAGATTGATAAGTAGCTTTGCTAATGATGTATCGGTAGGCTCACAATCAGACTAAAATGTGCAGGTTGATATAAACCTAACAGACAGAACGCCAAGTGGAAACCATTCATTGGCATATGGTCTTGGTACCGAAATTTCGTTTGATAGAGTGCCGAGTATCTGAGATATACGGTCTTTATGTTGGCTTATCATCTGGGTATCATGGTTGAATCTTTTGCAGAAAAATAACAGTGGCGCAAGTCTAGAACTTCCATGATACCATACATACGTGTACATACTACATACGACCTTCAAATAAGTGATAAAAATATCACATCCCCAAAATAAGTGATAAAATATCACAGCTTTATGCGGGAGCTAAGTTCGTCTCTTTGTCGGTATGATGGTACTAACCTGTTCACGGACTTACTCATGTGCCCTGCATGCATATGAAAATCAAGTTCCTCATAATAAGTGATTAAATCACAAAGGGCTTGTTTTCAATCAAAAATAAGTGAGTATCTCACATCATTCATATACGTCAAAACAGATGATAAAGCAGTATACTCACCGGTAAGATTTTCTCTCGTGCATATCTTGATACGAGAATGTGTCGTGATGTGGTTTAACACCGGCTAGTAAGTATAAATCCATACCTTAATCATATCTCCTAATCATGATTACATCTGATAAGTCTGAGCTTACGTGGATAACAATACCGATAATCATAGTTGAATACTTATCTGTTTAATTTTGAAATCCAAATATCGTTTTTGACAAAGATTAAAATGCTGATATGATTCCTTTACCTTGAAAGTCGAAAAAAAAGATTGTAGTTTATTCGCATATTTAGTTTTTAAGTCTAGTTTACTTAGTTGCTTATGCAATTACTTTTTGAAAGTTAGCCAAAGTTGATACTCGAGAGTTTCTACCAAGATACACCAGAAAAACATCTGTTTGATATCACAACTTCATAAAGTAATATCTTGCAACAAGTAATCCATCAAAGAAATCCAAAATCTGAAATTCGTTTGAGTGTGTGTATCTCATACGAATGAACCTAGTCATTTGATTTGACTTGGTCACTTGTTTTTCTCAAATCTGCTGCTGGAATTCATACGAGTGTGTGTATCTCATTCAGGGAATACAATCATACGAAGAAATTATGATAAGTTCTTCGTGTGTATTCCCTGAGAAAGTTGTGTTCTAATTATATTTTTCTATTGAGTACATAAACAAAAGACCCAGCAACAAAGAAATCTGAGAAGTCAGAAGAGGAAACAAGGAAGATTTGAAGTTTCTTAGAAGTTCGAAGATCTGTTGCTCTATCATTGATAGCAATCTATCAATGGATAGCAGATCTTCGGGGGGAGTTTGTTGATACTCCAAACCATCTAATGTGAAGACCAACATATGAAGACCAATGACCGAAGACGAAGACCAAGCAACATCCAAGGGGGAGTTTGTTGATACAGTTTTGTGTATGTCGCTTGTTCTTAATTACAGTTGTAATTGTACGGTCTTTGCTCAAGTGTCTGTATAGGTTTGGTCATGTCGAATAGATCGAGATATCCTTCTATCTTGATCTAGTATGACATCTTAGCTTGTCTGTGTTAATCAGTTGCATATGTGCATACTGATAAGTCTTGTAAACGTCAAGTCTACACACATTCTCCAAGAAGAAGGATTTTGTGCGAATCAAGAGATTTCGTACGAAACACAGGTTTCGTACGAATCAAGGAGATTTCGTACGAAACACAAGCATTTCATACGAAACAGTTGACTCGTACCAAATCCCTGGAATGTGTCTCGTGTGAAATAGTGTGTTCCTTATGTCTGGATTCGTGTTTCGTACGAACTCTAGACGGACACTATATAAGCAGACATGCACTTCTCAGTCAGGGTGGACTTGCGCGTGAGAGTTAGCTAGCTAGTTGGTCTAAGTGAGCCTCTCAGTATTCTCTCTGAAGATGAAGACACAAGAACACAGCAAGTTTGTTTGAGTTATACGAGCATTGTGTGTATATGTTTGTACTTGTTCTCAATCATTAATCAAGATAGTGAATCTTTGGTTACCTCGTGTTCTTTACTTTGCTTTGGTTGCATGCACACTGGATTCCGCACTTGTGTGTATGTCACTTGAACAAGGAACAGGTTTAACACCATCCGCAGGTGGACCTACAATGACCTTGGAGGTTTGGACCTAGCCCTTACCTCTAGATAGAAGGATAACTTCCCTTAACCATCCTGATAGAAGACCCCTTCGTACTTAACTATCATTTCTTGGCCAATATGTGGTCTACGCCACTTGGCATAATCAATCCATTAAGATCTTTTGGAATTATATCATAGAGCATAATTTCGAGTAAAATCGAGACGCTCATTTTCAAGAGGATGAATACATACATATATATATATAATTCCAAAGTACTTCATTAAATTTCCATAAGAAATTACAATACTAGAAAATAAAATAAAATGTCCATGTAAGGACTTTAAAAGAAATAAACATGTCCACGCAGGGACTAAGGAAATAACAATGTCCTCACAGGGACTACATATAATAGAAGAGACTTCACTCATCCTTCTTTCCTTTAACTAATTTGGAGAGTTTCTTGAAGAACTTATTTGTTTTCTTCTCTGTTTTCTCCGCTTGCTGTTGCATCTCTTTCATTCTTTCTAAGGCCTCATTAATGGCCTCAAGTGGTGGCAGAGGTTGTGGTTGAGGTTGTGGCATAACCGGATACTGGTACCCATAAGTTGGATATCTAGTCGATGGATAAGTAGGTGGGAAAGGAGACGGGTAAAGTGCGTTGTGCATAACCGCCTGCATGTAGGGGTCTTGTGACCATGCTTGATAGTCTACCGGTGTAGATGGGTTAAAAGGATCATATCCAGACGTGTCTGGATATGTGGGAATTGGGTTAGTATAACCCGATGGTGGTGGTTGAACAGTAGGTGTTGGTGTTGGTTCCACTATAGGTGAAACATTAGAGGGTCCACCCAATTGTGGGTCCTCGTGAATTGTGAGGTAGGAATTGGGCAAAGGTGGCAGCGATCCCGACCTTTATCCGGCACGTACTGACATACGTGCTCCACGCTTCCTTCAGGGTGGTTCAGGTGGTGGTTTGGGTTGGTCCACCGGTTCCATGTGGACATCTTCTTGAACAGGAGGTGGTTGAAAGTGATGGGAAGGAGTGTGGGCAAAGGTGAATTGGTTCCAATATTGGTCCCATTCATTAGGACCTTGGTAGGGCGATCCAGCATAAGAGTTTGAATCGCTCAAAATTTCAATGGGATGCATATTTGATCCCGACGGTGGCATCTCGGGGTCGGAGTCCTCGTCCATAGGATGTGGCTGGTCCAACTGATTTTGATCGGCTGGAGGCGTGTTAAGGTAATGGTTAGGGTTAAATCCTTCGTGGTAAGAATGTGAATAGGAATGATGGGTATGGTGTGAATGATAGGAGTGGTGAGAGTGGTAAGAATTTGGGAATGTGAGGGTGAGTGTCTATTAGAGACAGAACGTCTCACTGGTTGCTAAGGAGATGAATCTCCTGATTCTTGGTAAGGGTCTGAATTGTGAGGTTGAGGGGAAATGTGTCCCGATGGTCCTCCCCTCATTGGACCTTTCCCTCTCCTGCTTTGTCCTCTCACACGTGGCGGCATTTTCCTGTTTAAAAAAATCAATTCAAAAACATACTAATAACTTAATAATGAAATGAGTAAATCCTAGGTCAATGCCTAGACTCCGAAGTCTAAGGAATGTGCACGTGTAAGTTTGAGATTAATCATAAGAAGGATAATGTTTAACTCTCTCAAACGTTGGCTCTGATACCAACCTGTCACACCCTAGATTTCCAACCCAAATCCATACACTGGTGGACCCGGGTGGGGAGTATCGTGACGTCAGTTGATAATCATCATAGTCAATTAAACACGGCACAAAGAAAGTCTTAGAGTAAAATTACTATTACAAACCGAATGTTCGAAAATACAAAATAATATACAGGCTCGTAATAGAAGATCCACAGGCGGATCATTAAAATGTACAAGAAAGAATACAAAACAGACTTTGGCAGATTTAGGATTTGCAAGATCCTCTATCACTACCGAGCACCTCCGGCCTATTTTCGTATTGTACCTGCAGTTTAGTCTTTTGAAAATACGTCAGCTTTCGCTGGTAAATACACCCAACTGACTCATTTTGAAAAGATTCCAAAAAAGTTTTAAGTGTGTATCAGCACAAAATCTTTTTATAACTTGGGTTAATTGACCGTCCAACCTTGTTAACAGATTTACATGTTTGTCATACATACGGGGCTCGGTATGAAAACCGAGACACAATTAACGTACACACCACTTTGGACTCACGAAGGAGTCAATTCCTCCCAACCTGGTGGGAATGCATAATTGAGCGTCTATCGGGTGTATGCCTACACCCGCGCTAAGGTCGTGGCCATTTCTATTGTAATGAGCCGAGGATATCCAGGACACAGTAGTTAACCCAGATGTTTAATTTATCAAACAAAACTGATTAAAACAGAATATGCGGATTTACTATCCCTGAACTGGCGTTCGATTGAACCCATTTCTGACCAAGCGATAATAATATACCGTAACCCAAGCCCGTATAGGGGAAATAGGTCGAGAGTATTTACCTGAGCTAGTCTTCTTAAATTTTTAATAACTCAGCCGTACACAAAAAGGACTAAGTGCAGATAGCATTTACCGGCAAGTATCTAGTCTGGATTATGGCATAAACTAACCAATTAAATACTAACGGTCTTATTTAAGTCATAGACTTAGACCGACTAGCGTGCTTGATCAAAATGTATGACGCTAGATTAAACGATGATTGGATAGAATGTAGTTAAATCCCAACAAGTACCTTGACTTGTATAATATGGGTAAGCTATAAACATTCTGGATTTTAAGACTTAAATGACAAGGTTAAACCCGTTTCGGTTAATTTTCGTAAAATAGTTACATATATGTAACCGTGCGCATATTAGCGATATCGGGTAACCGGATAAGTCATGGACAAGTTCTATATACCATTATACCTTAAATAAGTTAAAATATCAGTAGGATATTAACTTACATGCCCGTTAAGGTTTTAAAATGAAACTACGCCTTATAAGGGCATTTTGGTAATTATATACCATATAATAAGAAATTTGAATATAATTTAATGTTATAGTTATAAGTATTCTGGAAAAATACTTTATTTATAGTATAATATTGATAGGATATCAATTACATGTGTAAATTATCTTTTATGACCAAACTATGCACCGAATGGGCATTTTGGTCATTTACCATAGTTTATAAATTATTTGGGATTCTGAGTTTATAATATGTACCTATTGTAATTATGTTTAAAATAAGTTTTAAAATCAGTAGGTATCAAGTCTTGGTCCATTAATATGGTTTAAAACCATACTATGCGTCTAAATGGCGTTTATGTCGTAAAATGGCGTCCTTATACGATTTTCGCGAAAACTGATGTTAACTTCAGATTAAAATGTCTTAGATATGTTATTTAATTTAACATATCAGTAGGTGAAAGATTTACCTTGAAAGATTTGATTAAAACTAGTTTATGAGCCATAAGGGCTAAAACCGTCATTTATCGACATAGTTTAAATACCTGTTTAAAAACTCAGTTTATAACTTGGTTTAATGTCCCAAATAATCCTACTTATAATATTATATCAGTAGGAAACTCAATTTTAAGTTCAATACCATTTAAAACCTTGTTTTATAAAAAAAGGGCATTTTAGTCAAGAATGGCGTAATTATGGAACTTGCGAATAAACTTGGATTCTGATTATGATCATGTAATATAACCTCAGAGGGTTATGCTACATTATTTTACAATCATAATGCAACTTTAGATCAGTAGGTAACTAATCTAAATCGGGTCAGAATCGAAAGTCAAAGCAGAAGTCAAACTTCGGGACTTTCGGTTGCGAACCGACCCTAGAACTGAAATTGACGAGCCGAACATGTTCTTACATGTTCTAATAATGATTACCAACTTGTTTAAGTGTCAAAACAGGTTTCATAACATATATAAGATCAATTTATGATTTTTCCGAAAAATGACCTGTTTGACTTTTTATTTTTATAACTTTGACCCGTCAATTGGTCTAGCAAACGTGATCTTCAAGATGTGCCCTTTATAGGGACTAACACCTACCTTATTACGATCACTTAGCCATGTTCACGTCAAACAATGGCTGGACCATAATGGTCTTAACCGAAAGTCAAAGCCTTTTCCGTAAAACGCTTGACTTTTGGCTATAAAAGCCAATAAACGAAAATGCAAGAGCAAGGAACACTTACAAGAGGTTCCTAGAAGGCAAGAGACTAAGTTGGATGCTCCTTTTAGCTAGGAACTTCCCGAGGAGGGAGAAGAGTAATTTAATGAGAAAGGTGCAAGTTGGAATGAAACACATGAACACCTATTTATAGTTGGAGAGCTCAAAGGAGGTGAAGCCAGGTGTTTAGGGGTGTAAGAGGAAGCTTACAAGTGTCCCAAAACGTGACATAGCAGTTTGATAAGCCATGGTTTCGGTTTTAATGGTTTTGGAGTTTTGTTTGGGAGCCAACCAAAACTTTCTGCAGCAGATGTTCTCTGGCGGGCCGCGAGAGGCACAGGCCCTGCCTCTCGCGCCTCGCGAGCGCCCTAAAGGTAGTTTCAAAGTTTGATACTTTAGCCCCTTAACTTTAAAAAGCTTCTAAAAACCTTTTTAAACGCCTTTTTGGCACTTTTAGCCCTCCGTAGCCAATACTTGGCATACCCGGGATTATGCCCGGACATTGTCGAGCTCTCGGTTCGTTAAAAGGTCACTCAGATGTATAAATTAACATATTGACACTTTTAATCCCTCCATCATCCAACTCTCACATATTTACAAAATTGAACCCTCTCGTCCAACAAAAGGCACGTATGAGAGTTAGGACTTCACAAAGGATCACTCAGAGGCTTATTATAAGCATGTTGATTCCGATGTCACTCAGAGGTTGGGCATGTTGACATATCAGTCACTCAGAGGCCAAATTTCAAGCATGTTGACATCGGATCGTCACTCAGAGGCTATGTTTGAGCATGTTGACGCCTTTAGTCCTTAATGGTCTTTAACAGACTATATTTAAAATACAACACGTGTCACTATACTATTGGACATGATTTTATAGGGTGTTACACATTTGATATAAGTTTCATGTGTTTTTCGCTTATTTTGTGTTTGTGAATCGAACTTGTGATTTTTGTCTATGAAAACCCATAGGAACGAGTATTTTCTTAGTTGAAACGAGTGTTCTGTTACCCTTGAGTCTGAAATTCAGTTGACTGGTTTTGGTGTCATCGGGATGAGATCCATAGCCAATAGTCTTTAGATCCTAGCAATCCAAGTTAAAACCTTAATAGATAGATTACCCCTTTTTATATTTGCGTGAATTGTGATTAGTGAGACCGGGAAGAGATCTAATCTTGGGTACCTTAGCATATTAGTAGGTGAAACTGGGACATGAACCGAAGCTAAAAAAAACCGTTATGTTTTACACGTCTAGTTTGGGATTGTCGGTTAGTATTAATGAGACCGGGAGGAGATCTAGTGTGTCTTAGCAAACCTTTATTAGACGTATCCTTAAAAAACGGTTAAACCAAATATTCAATACCTAGAGTGTACGAATTTACTAGTAGGATCCTATGCCTTGGTAGTTACTTTCATATCTCAGATTTCGACCCATTTAGTTTGTCTTAGTTTTTGTTTAGTTTCTTTAGTTTAATATAGTAGTTAAAATTAGTTAATTAATAAACAAAAAACAAACTTTAAAATTTGATTTATATTCGATAAAGATTAATCTTGAAAATGTTTAAAAACAATAGTAAACTTGTAATAGTTGTATGGTTTAGTTGAGAGTTCGACTTTAAAACTTGCTGAAAATATTCAATTATACACTTTTTCTCGCAAGTAAAGCTTTTACAGTCGTTCACATAGCCAAAGTGTATAACCAATAAAGTAAAAAGAGTTTGTGACGTGAATCTTGTTGACCAAAAAGGTGTTTTACTTTTTGGGAGAAGGAGCACCACGAAAATTCGGAAGCAAAAGGACATAGCGGCACAGAATTATGCAACACCCATAAACGGAAACAGACCCACCCCTCAACTCAAATATCAATCAATCTTCCTTCTACCTTCAGACAGACTCAGGTATCCAAACCCTAGTTTCTTTTCCCCTACACCTTTTTAATCTTTAACTCAAATTGGGACTTATAGCTTTAGGTTTCCTTCGATTCACAGTTAGTTATTTTCTTTAAGATTCAAAATTTAATTATATTTTTAGGTGATTCTAGTTGGGTTGATTCTTCTCATCATTTTATAAGTTTTGTTATAAATTGAAAAGCATCATGAAACATATTTGAGCTGCAGTCAGTTAATGGTATATGAATTGAAATTCGAGTTTTGGGGAAACTGATACCATACAACTTTTCAAATCTTTTTTGGGTCTTCTTTGCTGTGTGAGTTGTGATTCCAGACCAAGCTCTGTGGTTGACACAATATCATGTCAGCTTCTGCTCCTGAGATATCTGGTAATTGTATTCTGATTTATTATATGTCTATCTCAATCTCAGTTATTGTTTCTTTTATCCTGTTTATCGCATTGTGCGTTGTAAGGTTTTCTTCATTGTTTTAATGGTCCTTGGCTTGCTTCATGAGGTTCTAAAACTTTGGCATATAGTTCTTTTAAAATGCTAGTATATAAGTAAGTTGCTAATTATTTGAGTTGCCATTTAAGTTATTTGAAATGAAAAATGGATACTACTTGTTTGTTTTTGGAAAAGGCCAACACGAGCCATGCACTTGATGAGAAGCATGCTAATATTGAAGCGTTCAAAGAATGAATTGAAATAAAAATGGCAACTTTAAATGACCTTTTTATGCCTAGTTGGGAGTTTCTTGTTTTTATATACGAAGGCAGTCATAAAGGGGGCAAAATGGGTAACTGGTCAAAGTGGGTGTGGAGTGTAACAAGTAATTGTATGAACGGGTCCACCTACAAACACTTTTTTTATCACTCTTTGAAGTTCGTTATAAAAAAATATGTAGTAGGACAACAATTATCTTCATGTTTGAATAAAGCAATTTAAAGAGATAGTATGCCTTTAAAACATATGGGCAACTTTCAACAAGTTTCGTTTTCATCCCAATCATTTGATTTGATTTTTAAAGAGATGTTATTTGATTTGAAGCGTTTGGGATTATTAGCCCAATCAAAGTTGCCTCCTTTAGGTACTCGTTTTCTGGTTTTAAACATGTGCCATATATGTATAGTTTGACATTATTGATGGATTTGTAAATATACAGATAGTAGTCAAAGTGAGATGGATAGTCAGATTCAGTCTTCACCAACCGCAACTGCAAATGGCATTTCTCATCCTTCAAACATCCAATACCCAACTTTGGTATCTCTTTGAAGTTGCTCAAAAGTCATTATACTTATCCTACCCTTTTTGTTCATTACTTGCTTTTTTTAACTGAACATTTTTTGGTAATATAATAAGTAAATAGCAATGTTGATCTTCTCAAAAACATGGCATTCAAGTTGGAAAAAAGAAAAAAAATAGAAATACTGTTAAATTGCATAGTAGTCAAAGTCACAAAAGGCCTGGAGGCAGCCTAAACTAGCCCCAAAATAGCGTAACACATGTCTAAAACGCCTAGAAATGATTTGTTTTTACTTGCGCCTAGGCCCAAGGCTCACCCTTTGCGCCTAGCGCATTCGACTACCTAGTTTTATTGTTTGAACCTTGAACCTCATGTAGGTCTAATATTGAAATGCTTTTTTGTATATGATCTCAGGGACAAGCGGCTTATCCTTACCCAGATCCTTCCTACCGGAGCCTCTTCACTCCATATGAAACGCAGCCATATCCAACTCACCCGTATCCTATGGTATACTAGCTTCCGCTTTTCAGTTGATTCTTAATAATAAGACCAGATGGGTGCCGGGTCAAATGGGTTCTGGCTCAGTCCTGTTCCTTTTTATCGAAAAGAAGTTATAAATTATTGGTGTTGGATAAAGCAATCTAGGGGGTTTCTGGATTGTATTTTAAAGTGATTATGCATAGTTTGGATACATTGCTTTCGTAAACGTTGTCCACAAAAGATTAAATCTATCAACACTAATAATCAGATATCCAGTTTATTAACGCAGTCCCAAACATCCCATTGTCTGAAAAATTTTGGTTGTTTTACCTATTTGACCCTTTAGAGATAAAATTTGATCCGAATGGAGAAGTAGTTCGTTAGTAAATGGGTCGAAATGCGGTGGTTTAGACTTGTGAAATAGAGATCTATATGTTTGGATCAGGTACATCATGTTCAGTTGATGGGCGGTATTGGGGTTCCTCTGCCATCATCAGATACAACAGTTGAGGAGCCTGTTTTTGTGAATGCTAAACAATATCATGGCATCTTGAGGCGTAGACAGTGTCGTGCAAAAGCTGAATCTGAAAATAAAGCACACAGGTCTAGAAAGGTATGTGTTATGTAGGACGGCTAGCTGTATTATGGTTTACAAGTTATAAGGGGAGAATTGGGCCCAAATCTCCTGGTGGTTTCCTCTTATCAATAGGCAGATCAGATTGGATCTCTGGCCTGACCTGTGATCCAACTAAATGGATCTGAATCTGGCGTATTAGCTATTGGATCTTGATCTGACCTTGGTTTTAAAAGTGTACAGGTGGATAATGAATCAATATAGATTAAGGGGCTGGGTTTTTGTGGGCAGTTTTCTCTGTTTCTTTAGACGGCTTTCAACCTGTTTGACTTGTTTCTTATTAACCTATTTATGTATTTGGCCAATTAGTGATAAAACATAGCCCAGATTGCCCATTCATTGCCACCTAGTGGTCACCTTTTTGTCCATTTTTTAGTTTTATACATACTTAACAATGTTAAGAAAACTATAATGTTATGTGTTAAGTAATAATCTTATTTTGTTAATAAAGTGATTTAAGTCTTTAGATTTAAACCTGTAGGAGATATGACACAACTCAAATCAGCACATCTTTAGCTAGACGGGCCAAATTTGCTGCATTTACAAAATTCTTATGCTCAAATAGTTTGTGCGACTTACTCAACTTTTTGTGGAATTTTAGCAGCCGTACTTGCACGAATCACGACATCTGCATGCGCTAAGAAGAAGCAGAGGGTGTGGTGGTCGATTTGAGAAAAAAGATAAGCAACAAAAGGAGAGGGGTTCCGACGAGAATTCTCAATCACAGGTGAAAAATATCAATGTCAACACAGATAAAACCTAGAAAAAGAGAGAAACGCCCCAGCGTTCATGTTTATATTTTATCAAAGTTTCTGTTCATGTTTCATGTCTGGGATTGGTTTTTGTACCTCTTTTCGACAGTTAAAACTCTGTTTGTTGTTAAAATCGTATTGTTCGAGTGTAGGGAGGAGCATTTATACGGTTTTGTAAATTATGTTAGGTGGTTCAAGTATGTTGAATAAGTTGTAGTGACTGGGTTTTATATGTCAGATTAAATATATTATATTTGTAATATTTAATCATGTAGCCATATAATCATTTATATTATATAGATCAAAATAATATTATTCCTATTATATATTAGTTGGTAATTGTTGATGGACCATATTACCCTTACTAACTAATTAGGGTTTCCTTCTGGGTGTATATATAAGGAGATGATTAAAGAGGTTTAGGGTTAGACATTTTACTAATAACATCTTCATCATCATCGTCCCACCTCTCTCTCCATAACCATAATCGAATTCATCCCTAGTTCGGTTATCACCATTATAATCTTACATCCTAAGGAGGAATCAGATCACACTGACAAAGATGTCGAACTCCATGGCTGCGTCTCTGACTGGATTCTCTGCTAGCCTGTCTGCCGTCACAGGTATTTCATGCATGTTTTCCATTATGTTTAAACAAAACTCACAAACATGTGGTATTAGAGCATATGTTGATAAATCAGTTCTATTTTGAATCCATTATTCTGGGACTAAAATCTGGAAAACAAAATTTATAAAACCTTATAACAATTCGAAACCCTATTTCGAAAATACTGTTCCGAAATTACATGTTTTGTGAATTAAAATTCGGATCTAATGTTCAATGGATAAATTACTGTTCCGAAATCATCAAAATCATAGATTTCGGATTACTGTTCCAGAATTTAGGTTTGTGTTTTTTAGGGTTCATCACAAGTTCTTATTTTGGAATGTAATTCGGATTATTGGGTGTTTTTCTTGTTTTTGATCTATTTTATCTAATTAAAACGTGTTATTGTTATAAAAGGATATAATTTTCGAAATAATTAGATAAACTAAATGGACATTGAAAAGGAAACATATTATCTCATAATCCCTTAATTTTCGAATTTCAAAACTTATCACAACTAACTGCCATGATTAAAAAATTCGAAATCTTGGAGAACAAGTTTTGAATGGATTAGAGATCCATTCAAGATGCTTATCTCGAACTAACTCGGGTCTCATTAGAGATCCATTCGAGATGAACATCTCGAACTCATTCAAGTCTGTCTCATCAGAGATCCATTCGAGATACCTCAACTCGGACTAATCCAAAACTCATCCGAGATACTCATCTCGAACTAATTCGAAAATCATCCGAGATGCCCATCTCGGACTAATTCGAGTCTCATCCCAGATGCCCATCTCGACTAATTCGAGTCTCATCTGAGATCACCATCTCGGACTAATTCGAGTCTCATCCGAAATCCATTCGAAATCCAAGATTTTATCCGAAATCTCATTACTACATTAGGCTATTATTGTGAATTGAATTCAATTCGATCCGTGTTAACAAGGGGTTTGCTATTAAATAAATGGTTTTGTAAATACTTAATTAATCATAATCAGATAACCTTTTAGAAAACCAAATAGCTTAACTTGAATGAGCTTCTGATATATCACTTCTGCCCAAAGGTGATTTGATGCATCTATTTATTGTTCAAGTATTACAAAAACTATGTTTAGTATGCATTATAAACGTGAATGTCTTATTTCTGGCCAAAGCTGATCTAATTCATTCAACTTTAGCATACCTAACAAGTACATAATTAAATTGATTGTCTCATCTCTGGTCAAAGCTGATTTGTCACAATTACTTTGCACACATACTTAGATGATTACACTTCTGGCCAAAGCTGATTTGTTTTCATTTAAGTAGAATTTTAACTAAGTCTCTTATATTGATGTTAGTAATAGACAGTATCACAGCTTCATAATTAAAATGGCCATCGCTTATGCCTGTCTTAGTGTAACTTGCCCTTAGATCACATTAAGACTTCTTTTTTTAGTATCATAATTTTGCTCATATTATTTCCACTCTTAGCGCCCAATTGCGGGATTCCACCATTAACTGGTGATAACTTTGCTACATGGAAAGACTCTCTCATGCTTACTCTTGCTTTGCTGGATTTCGATTACGCTTTAAGAGAGAATAAGCCTGAAGACCTTACTCCTCAGAGTACCGCTGCTGAGCAGTTAGCTCATGAAAAATGGACTAGGTGTAACCGCATGTCTCTCATGTTCATGAAGCAATCCATAAGCAATGCAATTCGAGAAGCCATTCCTGATTCTAAAGATGCTAAAACCTACTTGGCTTCTGTGGAGGAGCAGTTCAAGGGAACGTCTAAAGCACACACTAGTACTATAATCCTCAAGCTGGTGACTACTTAGTATGATGGGAGGAGCGGCATCCATGAACACATTATGATGATGAACGGCATGGCCCGTAAGCTCAAGGGTTAGACATGGTGATTAGTGATGGTTTTCTTGTTCATTTCATCATGCCTTTGCTTCCTTCGTCCTATGAAGCATTCAAGATCAATTACAACACTCAGAAAGAAAAATGGTCGATGAGTGAGCTGATCGCCATGTGCGTGCAGGAGGAGGAACGTATGAAGACGGATCGGACTACTGATGTTGCACACTTTACTACCTCCAACTCTGAAAAGAGGAAGAATACTTATCTAAGGAAGGATGTTTCTAAAGTCCAAAATCTCAATCCTAATACAAGTGCGCCTTCCAGCTCCAAGGACTCCTTAGGCAAACCCTACTGCAAGTTCTGTAAAAAGACAGGACATAAGCAGAAGGAATGCCCTGACTTTAAGGAGTGGCTGGCTAAGAAAGGTAACAATTTTTTCATGATACTTGAGTCTTATAATATTAATGTTCCTGCTAATTCTTGGTGGTTTGATTCTGGTGCTATGACTCATGTCACTAACTCTACTCAAGGAATCTTTACAATCTGGAGGCTGGGAAGAAACCAAAGAATACTTAAAGTGGGGGATGATAGAGAATTAGAAGCGAAGGCCATAGGAACTTTACAATTATTTATGAAAACTGGTTTATGCATTAAACTTTATGATACCTTATATGTTCCTGAGGTAACTCGGAACCTTGTATCAGGACCAAAGTTAGACATAGACGGTTTTGATATTACTCATGGTTATCGCAAACTCTCTATTCTTTATAATTCTGTGGTTTATGGTACCGGCATTCTGGATGGTGGTCTCTATAGATTAGAACTAGATGATGACTTTTTCAAATCTTTGTTGTCCTATAATATTAATGAATCACTCACCAAGATAAAACAAAATCGAGACTTAGAGACTTCATCCATGTTGTGGCATCAACGTTTAGGCCACATTTCACGAGAGCGGTTAAATCGACTCGTAAAGGATGAAGTCTTACCTCCTCTCGATTCCACTGATTTTGGAACATGTGTCAAATTTCTTAAAGGCAAAATGACATTAGCGAATAAGAAAGGTGCCACTAGGAGCTCTAATTTATTAGAACTCGTTCATATTGACATTAGTGGTCTTTACCAAATCACTGGCATAACAGGATATACTTCATTTATCACTTTCATTGATGATTATTCTCGTTACATGTACTTATATCTCATTAAGGAAAAATCTGAATCTCTTGCAACTTTTAAAGATTATATAATTGAAGTTGAAAAATAACTAGATCGTCGAATTAAAGTTGTGAGATCAGATAGAGGCAGTGAATATTATAGAAGACATACTGATGTGGGTCAAGCTCCTGGTCCATTTTATGAGTTTTGTAAGGGCCAAAGGGATTGTAAACCAATACACCATGCCAGGTACACCTCAGCAGACTGTTGTCGTTGAATGAAGAAATCGTACCCTTATAAACATGGTGCGTAGTATGTTAGCCAACACTAATTTTACCATTATTCCTCTGGACTGAAGCGTTAAAAGCAGGTGTTCATATACTCAATAGAGTTCCTTCTAACTCTGTCCCTAAAACTCCTTATGAACTTTGGACAGGAAGGAAACCGAGTCTTAAATATATGAAAGTATGAGGCTGCATTGCTGAAGCGAAATTTTACAATCCTTTCCTAAGGAAACTTGACCCTAAAACAGTTACTTGCTTTTTTATCGGGCATCCTGATCACTCAAAGGGTTATCGTTTCTATTGACCTTCCCATGTCACCCGTATTGTTGAAACCAAGCGTGCCGCGTTCCTGGAGGATTTTAAGGTCAATGGGAGCAGTACCAACCTTACGAAGAATTGCAAGAAGTACAAGACGTGGGGGGGGGAGACTCATAGCTTACCATTACTCTGTTTACTTCTCTTGTACCCAATGCAACAACTGCACCTGAAGCTACTTCCAAATTTACCTCCACAACCAGAACCCACTATACCTCATAACGAAGGCACATCAACGCTCAAAACCAAGACACTGCTGAACCCGATAATAAATTCAGGAGGTCATCCAGGCAAAGAAGGCCTACTAATTGGGATGATTATGTTACCTACCTGACTGAAATGGATGCCGGAAAGCTCAATGATCGTATCTCTTATAATGAAGCCATTAGTAGTGATCAGTCTTCTGAATGGAATAAAGCAATGAATGATGAACTTGAATCCATGAAGAAAAATGACGTTTGGGATTTGGTAGAATTACCCAACGGTGTCAAACCCGTAGGATTTAAATGTGTGACAACCCGGCTTTTCAGGTATCTTAAATGCGCTACTGCACGATTATTCATTCCTACGCTAATTTGATTCAGGAGAATTTAAGTACACGCTCGCAATAACTACGCTAACTTTTGAATGCATTGGGTAAATTACGTGCTATGTGTTATTAGACGTTTGTAAAGTTTGTGAATTATTATATCACGTTTGATTTCGCGATTAATAGTTTATAAAAAATATATATATATAATAAGTAAATAGCCGAACCAAACCGAGCCACGAAACGTATCGACCTCACCTCCTTGTGGCCCAAGGAACTCCTAAACTTGAGGCCCAAGCTAATGACCCAAACCGCCCCCCCCCCCCCTTGCGGTCGCACGCGCCCCCCCAACCCCTTGCTCCTTTTCTTTTTTCACTTGTGCTATATATATACAAGTATGCATGAGTAGGTTTTTAAAAAAAACAACAAGAACCCTAGCACCAAGAAGGCCGACGGCAGCCCCCCCCTCTCGATCGCACAAGCCTCCAACCCCGGATTGATTTCCAATCTTGTCCCGGTTCGCTAATCTTCATCGTTTCAAAGTTAAGGTTTTAATTGTTTTACAAAGCACATTAGGGTTTGTAATCTTGATCATGATTATAAGTATTGTTAGGATCATTAATATAAAAAGTGTTATGATTTGTGATTAGTTCAGTTAATTGTGCGAGTTTTTGCGATTGTGATATTAGGATGAATACAAAAATCATAGGCTGCGTTTTAGCGATAAAAATCATATTATAGGATTAGGGTTTGCATGAATATTGATGTACATGATGATATGTGACAATAAACCTGTTCTTGATCATTATTATTTAGCGTCTTGATCGTTTAAGCGTGTTCTATTGCGATAAAAGTCAAAAACAGGTTGTTGAATAGCATTTACAGCCAACTTCAATTTGCTGTAACCTGATCATTATTTATCGAAAAGTGGATTTTCTGAAGCCTAAAACGTAAGCTTCTAATGGTGCCGGATTCATATTTTTCTGAGGTCGTTTGCTATTTTTAAGTGGTCATTAAAGTGCAGCAGCTGAAGCTGCGTAAATTCTGAAAATTTGCTAGTTGTTTATCGAGTCGGATCTCATAATCTGTAGAGGGTTGGGTCACGAAATTTGTACAGTAACTGGAGACGGGAATTTCTGGAAAACTCCAGCTGGAATTTTGTTAATTGGATGAACGATGATTTTTAAATAATTTTTCCCGTGGACTGCAGTCAGAAAGTGACGAATCTGACTGCAGCCTAGTATATAAATGTTTATAAATAATTGGTAGAGTTTTAGGACTTGAAAAGTTTACATAAAATTCTACAGTTTAGTTGACATCTCCTGTAAAGAAATTGGAATTTTTAGAACGTTGGAACTATTTTATAAAAATCCTCGAAAACAGCCTAGTTAGGAGCGTACAAGCTGAAACATGATAACTTGCGTATGTGTGTACCAAAGTGTTGTATGAGTTGATTTGTGTTTATGACAAGTTGGTTTGATCACTATTTTGGTATGATGATACTTTGCATGCATGATTGTGTTTTCGAATTTGTTATTATGTGTGCCGCATTGTGTGTTAGTTATGCGTATGGTTTGTATCAGTGGGTTCACACACTAACTTTAAATCGATTGACATGTTAGGACGCAATTAGCGGTCCCATCATTTGCTACTTCTGTGTTACACTAACCGAGCAATTAAAGGTGAGTTCACGGCCCCTATTTTATCCGGTTTTAAACAACAGGGGGAGGACATGTATACCTTCTATAACTCTATCTTTTTACGTTATGCGAAATTAACGTCGTTAAACTACTCGGTAACTAAGTTAATGTTAATGTACGTTATGGTCACTAAGCAGCTATATCACGGAAGTCCTCGACAAACTCTCAGATCGTTAGCATTGGGTTAGATAGCGGGGAAATTATAAGTAGTACTACTAGGCCCGACAAGCCCCACCCGAGCTAGTCGCGCTAGCCGACCGGGTATGGTCAACGGGTGATTAATTTGGCCTAACTTTCGCCATGGTCAGTGATAGGCCTGGCAACACGGAGGCACAACAGTCAGCTTCGATCGCGAACACTTATGTGACGTAACTTTAGGCTGCTACCTACCTGTTAACATTGAACTTAATTACGAACCAACATCATTATTATTTCGGGTTAGGAATAATTGAACCAACATTATTATTCCGGGTTAGGAATAATGGAACTAAATCGTTATCCCGGGTTAGGGATAACGGGGGGAAATAAACTTTTAACCGAACTTATGAACTTATAAAAACCTGTGAACTCACTCTTCTTTAATGTTGACACTTGTTTCTTTACATGTTTCTCAGGACGCTAGTTGCGCTAGGTGCACTCACTTGCATTGACCAAGGCATATTTTTATCGAGTCTCATTTACGAATATTGTTTAGGATTTTTGGTTTTGGTGTTTATGTTGGCGCCCGTTACTTTACTTTACTTTACTTTAATGCTTCCGCCCAACTTTGAAACTAATGCTTCCGCTAAACTTTGAAACTAAACTAAGACGACTTAAAAATAACTATAAATGGTTAAACAACTGTTTTTGGAAAACGTTCAAATAAATCATAGAGAGTCGTTCGATATTACTAGTGTCTCAGATTCTGGTTTGATCACACGCCTCACGGTAAAACTTCGCAAGTGGAAAATTGAGGGTGTGACAGATTGGTATCAGAGCCTCTAGCTATAGAGAACCAGGTTTGCATTAAAAGTAGACCTATACTATAGCTGATTACACAACACTAGACTTAGTTGGCACCGAACTTTGATATCTTGTTATGTGTTATACTACAACTGTTTTATGTAAGATATAAGTGTATATTGTGATGCACGCAACTCGTAACTAACTACACTACCCAACAGGCAATGTCATCATCATCATCCGACAAACCTCTACAACCAAGGGCGCCGGGGAAGGCACCTATGGTCGAACCCTCACCACCTCATGGCGTGGAGACACGCTCAGCTGCTAGGAAAAGACTCGCTCTAGGAGAGGAGTCGTCCTCCCGTCCGACCACCGCTATGCCGGTCGAACCAGTCAACTCGTTAGAAGTAGGGGACGACCTACTTAGGGATATGTTAAGAAAACAACATGAACAACTAGAGAGAATGCAGGAGACGATCGAAGCACAAGGATGGATGATACGTCAACTAACTGGTAAAACTGGAAGGCTCGAGGAAGAGCAACATGAGAATAGGAAAGCTCGAAACATTTTAGCTAAGGATCTTCGTGCAGAGCAGCTGAGGGCTGACTGGCTCGAAGACAGAGTTCTTGAGTCCAGTTGGAGGATTCAAGAACTGGAACAGAATCAAGCACCTGTCCCAGTACCCGCCCCAGCACCGGTCCCTCCAGCGCCAGTAGAGGAAGAAGAGGAGGACCCAGAGGAAGACCCAGAGGAGGATCCGGAGGAAGAGGAGCCGGAACAGGAACCGGCTGTTGAAGCTGAAAACGCCGCAGAGGATGACGGCAATGATAGCGACTTGGGAGATGGAGACGTAGAAGACTGACTCGTCTCGCCAATTCCCGCCTTGTTTTCTTTAGTTTGTTCATTTTCCACTTATGTTTGAACTTGAAACTTTATAATTAAACTGAGATGTTTGGTTGGTACTTTATGAGACATTGCAATTTATTTAATCGAATGTTCCTTTTTATTGTTTAATTTGTTGGGTTGACATAACTTGTGTGATGATTGAAGTTTGGATTATGATGACTATATTGGATCTATATACTTATCGGTGTGTGTTTGTGTTGTCTTGCAAAGATCTGAAATGGCAACTGGACGTCGCGGAAACCTCAACATGACACCTGAAGAATTAGCCGCAATGATCCAAGAACACGTGAATGCTGCTCTGGCAGGTGTTCAAAACCCACCAGCAGGTAACCATTATTAAATTTTCATGGGAAAATCTAATAGTTGGGCTAGTAGACTTTCTCGCTGACTACCTATCCTCTGTCTTCAGGAGGGGGTCTTAACCCCTACAAGATGTTCCTCGATGCGAAACCGAGCAAATTCACGGGTGCAGAAGGACCCATAGGACTGGTCCGTTGGATTGAAAAGTCTGAATCGGTGTTCGAGATGTGCAATTGCCTTGAGGCCAATAAGGTCAAGTATGCTGCCTCAACGCTGGAAGATGGGGCATTAACCTGGTGGAACGCACAAGTCCAAACGCGTGGGCTTATTGCTGCGAACGCAATGGCCTGGGCCGAGTTTAAGGCCCTAATCAAAGAGGAGTACTGTCCGCGGGACAGAGTTCAGCAGTGGAGCAAGCTCTATGGAACCATAAATAGTAGGATCTGAAATTGAAGCGTACATGGCGAAACATCACGATCTTGTGTTCCTATGTCCCGATCTGGCTAACACCGTTGAAAAACGACTTGAGTTTTATCTTGGGGGTCTGGTCCCTGAATCCAGGGCATGGTAATGTCTAGTAACCCTGCGACGGAACATCAAGCGATCAGGTTGGCGCACAAACTCACCGATAAGGCGGTGGAACAAAGGAAGTTGCCATCTCGGGGTGCAACTGAAGTTGTCCCTGATAATAAAAGAAAATTTGAAGACTCACCTGCTCGACAGTCTTTGTCAGCCCAGCCACAACAAGGAAACCAGAAACGGTTCAACAATTTCAACAACAATCAGTGTCACAATAATCAGTCCGCCAACAACACCCAGAACACAAGCGGCTATGTGGGTCGAAAGCCGCTATGTAATCGTTGTAACCTCCATCATCACGGCCCTTGTGCCGGAAATCGCTGCCAACGATGTGGCAAAATGGGACATGCGGCAAAGGATTGTCGCGGGGAAATCGTGTCTCGACAAAATCAAAATCAGCACCAGGTTCAACAGCAGGTATTAACCGTGGGTGCTATCAGTGCGGTAGCACTACCCATTTCAAGCGAGACTGCCCGCAATTTCGCAACAACAACTACAACAACAACCACAACAACAACAACAACAATAACAACAATGGAAATGGTGGCACAGGAGGTGCCAAAGGTCGTGCGTTCACGCTAGGCCGCGGAGAGGCCAGAAACGACTCGAACGTGGTCACGGTAAGTTTCCCCTTAACGATCATTTTGCTACTGTACTTTTTGATACGGGTGCGGATAGGAGTTTTATATCTGAGTCTTTTAGGAAGAACCTAAATCTCACGCCTAAACCCCTAGAGACCCTTACGTCATAGAACTAGCCGATGGTAAATCTGTAGTTGTGACCCATTTAGTAATCGGCTGCCAACTTAAACTCGCGGGCCACACTTTACCATTGATCTGATGACAACTACCCTGGGTAGTTTTGACGTGGTAGCCGGAATGGACTGGCTGTCCGACGTCCGAGCTGAAGTTCTCTGTTTCGAGAAAGCTATCCCGTATTCCGCTCTCTAACGACGAAGTCTTGATGGTGCAAGGCGAGAAGGCAGGAGCCGTCACAAACATCATCTCTTACATGCAAGCTCAGAAGTATCTTCGGAGAAAGAACTCCTTCGCTTTGCTCGCACTGGTCACCGAGCAGCCTTAGGACGAGAAGCGGATTGAAGATATCCCCGTCGTCCATGACTTTTCTGGTGTATTTCCAGAGGAGTTACCTGGTCTTCCACCACATCGACAAGTGGAGTTTGAAATCGAATTGGCGAACCATGCAACTCCTATCGCCAAGGCCCCGTACCGCCTGGCTCCAGCAGAGCTGCAAGAGCTGTCTACCCAACTTCAGGAATTGTTGGAAAAAGGATTTATCCGACCCAGTACTTCGCCATGGGGAGCTCCGGTCCTTTTTGTCAAGAAGAAGGATGGGACCTTCCGCATGTGCATCGACTACAGGGAACTCAATAAGGTTACCGTCAAGAACCGATACCCATTACCTCGCATTGACGATCTCTTCGACCAACTTCAAGGGTCAAGCTACTACTCCAAGATTGATCTACGGTCCGGTTATCACCAGTTACGCGTCAGAGAGGAGGATATCTCCAAGACGGCATTTCGTACTCGGTATGGCCATTATGAGTTCTTGGTTATGCCCTTCGGTCTCACCAACGCACCCGCGGTGTTCATGGACCTCATGAACCCCGTGTGTAAGCCGTATCTCGACAAGTTTGTCATCGTGTTCATCGATGATATACTCATCACTCTAAGGGTGAAGAAGAACATGCTGAGCATCTACGATTATTGCTGGAATTACTTCAACAGGAGAAACTATATGCCAAGCTTTCAAAGTGTGATTTCTGGATTCGGGAAGTTCAGTTCCTCGGGCATATCGTAAATGAAAAGGGTATACACGTTAATCCCGCCAAGATCGATGCTATCAAGAACTGGGAAGCACCCAGGACACCGACAGAGATCCGCCAATTTTTGGGTTTGGCTGGTTACTACAGACGTTTCATCGAGGGATTTTCAAAGATCGCGCAACCGCTTACCACTCTCACCCAGAAAGGCACTAAGTATGCTTGGGGTAACAAGCAAGAAGCAGCATTTCAATTGCTGAAGCAGAAACTTTGCAGTGCACCCATTCTGTCTTGCCGGAAGGGACTGATGATTTTGTGGTATATTGTGACGCTTTCATTCAGGGATTGGGATGCGTACTCATGCAACGTGATAAGGTCTTCGCGTATGCGTCCCGACAGTTGAAGGTTCACGAGAAAAACTACACAACACATGACCTGGAATTGGGAGCAGTTGTGTTTGCGCTTAAGATTTGGAGACACTACCTATATGGAACAAAGTGCACAATCTACACGGATCACAAGAGCCTCCAGCATATCTTTGACCAGAAGGAGTTGAACATGCGACAGCGTCGCTGGGTCGAACTCCTGAACGATTATGAATGTGCCATTCGGTATCACCCGGGTAAAGCTAACGTGGTAGCTGATGCCCTCAGTAGGAAGGAGCACTTGAAACCTTGTCGGGTACGAGCACTACAGTTCACCATTCATTCGGGGTTACCCGAACAGATACGCGATGCGCAGCTAGAAGCAGTTAAGGAAGAAAACACCAAGGCCGAATCTGTGGAAAGATGGAACGCAATTGGGAAGTAAAACCAATGGCGCCTGGTATTTCATGAATCGTATATTGGTACCTCTCTACGGAGACCTCAGAAAGCTAGTTATGGACGAAGCTCACAAATCCCGATACTCTGTCCATCCCGGTTCAGATAAGATGTATCAAGACCTTAAAGCCGCGTACTGGTGGCCTAACATGAAAGCGGATATAGCCACCTACGTGAGCAAGTGTTTGACTTGTGCGAAAGTCAAGGTGGAATACCAGAAGCCATCAGGGCTACTTCAACAACCTGAGATCCCAGTGTGGAAATGGGATCAGATCTCGATGGACTTTATCACTAAACTCCCGCGAACTCCGGTGGTTGCGATACCATCTGGGTAATCGTGGATCGTTTAACTAAGTCCGCACACTTCCTAGCGATCAAAGAAACAGATAAGATGGATAAGTTGACTCGCATCTACATTAAGGAAGTAGTTTCTCGGCACGGAGTGCCAACGTCCATCATCTCAGACAGAGATGCTCGTTTCACGTCCAACTTTTGGCAGTCACTTCAGAAAGCGTTGGGTACACGCTTAGATATGAGCACAGCTTATCACCCTCAGACGGATGGTCAAAGTGAAAGGACCATTAGACCTTGGAAGACATGCTTAGGGCATGTGTGGTAGACTTCGGGAACAGTTGGGAAATCCATCTGCCTTTAGTGGAATTCTCGTATAAAACAGTTACCATACGAGTATTCAAGCGGTACCGTTTGAAGCATTATACGGTCAGCAAATGTAGATCACCGGTCTGTTGGGCAGAAGTCGGTGACAGTCAACTCACAGGTCCTGAGTTGATACTTGAGGCTACTGAAAAGATTGTGCAAATCAGAAACCGCATGGCAGCGGCACGAGATCGACAGAAAAGCTACGCTGATCAACGACGCAAACCGCTCGAATTTCAAGTAGGCGACCGCGTCCTACTGAAGGTGTCACCCTGGAAGGGTGTAATCCGTTTTGGGAAACGAGGCAAACTAAACCCACGGTACGTAGGCCCATTTGTGATCTTGAAGCGTATCGGACCCGTGGCTTATCAATTAAACCTTCCTGCCGAACTCAGTGGAGTTCACAACGTTTTTCACGTGTCAAATCTGAAGAAGTGTCTATCAGATGAGACCCTAGTCATTCCATTGGATGAGATTCAAGTGGATGAACAAATGCACTTTGTGGAACAACCTATCGAGATCATGGATCGTGAGATCAAGACTCGAAGGCACAGCAAGATACCGATCGTCAAGGTTCGTTGGGATTCTAAACGTGGACCGGAGTTCACGTGGGAAAGAGAGGACCAAATGAAAAGCAAATACCCACACCTTTTTGCAGCTGAGCAGCAATCCAACGTTACCACCAACTAAATTTCGGGACAAATTCTTTCAACATGGGGATGATGTGACAGCCTGGGAATTTCTTGTACCATTGCTAACAAACTGAATCTTTGTGCGTTGCATTCTAAACCGCGTTTACTCAATTTTTAGGACGAAAATTCTTTCAACATGGGGATAATGTGACATCCCGGCTTTTCAGGTATCTTAAACGCGCTACTGCACGGTTATTCATTCCTACGCTAATTTGATTTGGAGAATTTAAGTACACGCTCGCAATAACTACGCTAACTTTTGAATGCATTGGGTAAATTACGTGCTATGTGTTATTAGACGTTTGTAAAGTTTGTGAATTATATATCACGTTTGATTTCGCGATTATTAGTTTATAAAAAAAATATATATTATAAGTAAATAGCCGAACCAAACCGAGCCGCGAAACGTATCGACCTCACCTCCTTGTGGCTCAAGGAACTCCTAAACTTGAGGCCCAAGCTAATGACCCAAACCCCCCCCCCCCCCCTGCGGTCGCACGCGCCCCCCACCCCCTTGCTCCTTTTCTTTTTTCCCTTGTGCTATATATATACAAGTATGCATGAGTAGGTTTTAAAAAAAACAACAAGAACCCTAGCACCAAGAAGGCCGACGGCAGACCCCCCCCCCCTCTCTCGATCGCACAAGCCTCCAACCCCGGATTGATTTCCAATCTTGTCCCGGTTCGCTAATCTTCATCGTTTCAAGGTTAGGGTTTTAATTGTTTTACAAATCACATTAGGGTTTGTAATCTTGATCATGATTATAAGTATTGTTAGGATCATTAATATAAAAAGTGTTATGATTTGTGATTAGTTCGGTTAATTGTGCGAGTTTTTGCGATTGTGATCTTAGGATGAATACAAAAATCATAGGCTGCGTTTTAGCGATAAAAATCATATTATAGGATTAGGGTTTGCATGAATATTGATGTACATGATGATATGTGACAAATAAACCTGTTCTTGATCATTATTATTTAGCGTCTTGATCGTTTAAGCGTGTTCTATTGCGATAAAAGTCAAAAACAGGTTGCTGAATAGCATTTACAGCCAACTTCAATTGGCTGTAACCTGATCATTATTTATCGAAAAGTGGATTTTCTGAAGTCTAAAACGTGTATTTTTGAAAAACGCTTCTAATGGCCCTGGATTCATATTTTTCTGTGGTCGTTTGCTATTTTTAAGTGGTCATTAAAGTACAGCAGCTGAAGCTGCGTAAATTCTGAAAATTTGCTAGTTGTTTATCAGTTGGATCTCATAATCTGTAGAGGGTTGGGTCACGAAATTTGTACAGTAACTGGAGACGGGAATTTCCGGAAAACTCCCGCTGGAATTTTGTTAATTGGATGAACGATGATTTTTAAATAATTTTTCCCCTGGACTGCAGTCAGAAAGCGACGAATCTGACTGCAGCCTAGTATATAAATGTTTATAAATAATTGGTAGAGTTTTAGGACTTGAAAAGTTTACATAAAATTCTACAGTTTAGTTGACATCTCCTATAAATAAATTGGAATTTTTAGAACGTTGGAACTATTTTATAAAAATCCTCGAAAACAGCCTAGTTAGGAGCGTACAAGCTGAAACATGATAACTTGCGTATGTGTGTACCAAAGTGTTGTATGAGTTGATTTGTGTTTATGACAAGTTGGTTTGATCACTATTTTGGTATGATGATACTTTGCATGCATGATTGTGTTTTCGAATTTGTTATTATGTGTGCCGCATTGTGTGTTAGTTATGCGTAGGGTTTGTATCAGTGGGTTCACACACTAACTTTAAATCGATTGACATGTTAGGACGCAATTAGCGGTCCCATCATTTGCTACTTCTGTGTTACACTAACCGAGCAATTAAAGTGAGTTCACGGCCCCTATTTTATCCGGTTTTAAAAAACATGGGGAGAAACATGTATACCTTCTATAACTCTATCTTTTTACGTTATGCGAAATTAACGTCGTTAAACTACTCGGTAACTAAGTTAATGTTAATGTACGTTATGGTCACTAAGCAGCTATATCACGGAAGTCCTCGACAAACTCTCGGATCTTAGTATTGGGTTAGATAGCGGGGAAATTATAAGGAGTACTACTAGGCCCGACAAGCCCCACCCGAGCTAGTCGCGCTAGCCGACCGGGTATGGTCAACGGGTGATTAATTTGGCCTAACTTTGGCCATGGTCAGTGATAGGCCTGGCAACACGGAGGCACAACAGTCAGCTTCGATCGCGAACACTTATGTGACGTAACTTGAGGCTCGCTACCTACATGTTAACATTGAACTTAATTACGAACCAACATCATTATTTCCGGGTTAGGAATAATGGAACCAACATTATTATTCCGGGTTAGGAATAATGGAACTAAATCGTTATCCCGGGTTAGGGATAACGGGGGGAAATAAACTTTTAACCGAACTTATGAACTTATAAAAACCTGTGAACTCACTCTTCTTTAATGTTGACACTTGTTTCTTTACATGTTTCTCAGGACGCTAGGAGCGCTAGGTGCACTCACTTGCATTGACCAAGACATATTTTTATCGAGTCTCATTTACGAATATTGTTTGAGATTTTTGTTTTGGTGGTTATGTTGGCGCCCGTTACTTTACTTTACTTTACTTTAATGCTTCCGCCCAACTTTGAAACTAATGCTTCCGCTAAACTTTGAAACTAAACTAAGACGACTTAAAAATAACTATGAATGGTTAAACAAATGTTTTTGGAAAACGTTCAAATAAATCATAGAGAGTCGTTCGATATTACTAGTGTCTCAGATTCTGGTTTGATCACACGCCTCGCGGTAAAACTCCGCAAGTGGAAAATTGAGGGTGTGACAAAATGGGTATTCAAAACAAAACTAGATCTGAATAGGAACGTTGAACGCTATAAAGCAAGATTGGTTGCAAAGGGCTACACTCATAAAGTGGGAATTGATTATCAAGAGACATTTTCACCTGTCTCTAGTAAAGATTCATTAAGGATCGTTATGGCCCTAGTAGCTCATTTTGATTTAGAGCTGCATCAGACGGATCTTAAAACCGCTTTCCTTAACGGAGATTTAGACGAAGATGTTTACATGAAACAATCTGAAGGCTTTAAACCTGAAGGTTAGGAGCATCTAGTCTGTAAGTTGAATAAATCCATTTACGGGTTAAAATAAGCATCACGTCAATGGTACCTTAAGTTTGATGAAGTCATGAAGAAACAAGGTTTTATAAAGAATCAAGTGGATCAATGCACCTACCTCAAGATGAGTGGGAGCAATTTTACTATACTTGTCCTTTACATATATGATATTCTATTGGCAAGTAATAGTTTAAGACATGTTGCATGAGTCGAAGCGATTACTCTCGCATAACTTCGACAAGAAGGATCTCGGAGATGCTTCTTACGTCATTGGCATCGAAGTTCACCGAGACACACATAAAGGGATCTTAGGATTGTCCCAAAAGGCTTACATAGATCGTGTCCTTACACGTTATAACATGCAACAGTGCAAACCCTCAGTCGCTCGAGTAGTTAAGGGAGATGTTTTCGGTTCATTCCAATGTCCGACAACAGAGGTTGAAAAGGAGCAGATGAGCCAGATACCTTACGCGTCAGTAGTCGGGAGCCTGGTGTATGCTCAAGTCTGTACTTGCCATAGATATCGCTTATATTGCTGGAATGCTAGGCCGTTATCAGACTAATCCTGGCCTAGATCACTGGAAAGCAGCTAAGAAAGTACTTAGATATCTGCAAGGGACGAAAGACTATAAACTGACTTATAGAAGAAGTGATCATTTAGAAGTGGTAGTCTACTCTGATTCTGACTTTGCCAAATGCAAAGATGACAAGAAATCCACTTCGTGCTATATTTTTATGTTAGCAGGCAGGCCTATCTCATGGAAGAGTCATAAACAACTGTTAACTACAACTTCCACAATGATGGCAGAACACATTGCTGTTTATAACGCAACATGTCATGGAATGTTGCTTAGAAATCGGATCAGTGGACTCAAAATCGTTAATTCTATTTCTAGACCATTGAAGCTAACTGTGATAACTCAGCTGCCGTTAGTTTCTTGAACAGTAACAACTCGACTAGAGCTAGTTTATATCTCGATACAAAGTACTTGTTTGTACGTGAACGAGTTGAGCAAAATAATCTTTGTATTGAGCATATTAGTACTAAAAATATGCTTGCGAATCCGATGACTAAAGGTCTCCCACCTAAAGTTTTCGAAGAACAGTTTCGAATATGGGATTTACTAAAGACCTTATTTAATAGTATATTGTACTTACTTATGTTTTAGTTAATGAGATTTCCTCAGTTTGATTTTTGTATGTCTCTAGCATATGTTCTGCCGGTATAATGACATATAGACAAATATAAATACAACGCAAACGCTAAAGGGCTTATTTGCATATTTTGATCATAATTGTTAGGTTTTAAATTGAGGCTGTAGTATGACTAATGGTGGTCCTGAGTCGAATGATGATTAAACGGTTGTATTTCTCTGATACGTTCTTGGTTTAAAGCTAAAATGAGTGTTAACTCCTGATCAGGCTTATCAGTACTCATGATAAATGATTACTCGGCTAAGTGGGAGAATGCAAGATTAAATGTATTATATTTGTTATATTTAATCATGTAGTCATTATAATCATTTATATTATATTAGATCAAAATATATTGATCCTATTATATATTAGCTGGTAATTGTTGATGAACCATATTACCCTTACTAACTAATTAGGGTTTCCTTCTGGGTGTATATATAAGGAGATGATTAGAGAGGTTTAGGGTTAGACTTTTTACTAATAACATCTTCATCATCATCATCGTCCCACCTCTCTCTCCATAACCATAATCGAATTCATCCCTAGTTCGGTTATCACCATCATAATCTTACATCCTAAGGAGGAACCAGATCACACTGACAAAGATGTCGAACTCCATGGCTGCGTCTCTGACTGGATTCTCTGCTAGCCTGTCTGCCGTCACATGTATTTCATTCATGTTTTCCATTATGTTTAAACAGAACTGACCAACGTTATATATCAGTGTGCTAATGTTAGCAATGTGTGACGCTAGAAACGGAATTCTGGGTTGTGCATGTATGACTAGTTGTCATTTTTCCATCTACCAAAATAAATACCTGACAATGAACAATAACTCATTTCAAACTCTTACAAAACATGGTTGTCAAAGGTGGCACTCGCCTTTGTGCAGCCATACCATTTTGCATCCATCATGGCACTACAAGACCACTCAGTATATTTTATACTGGGACACATGATTTACCTCTCATGTTGGCCGTGGGACTGGTCGGTGGGGGACCCCTAGTGGTGGCGTACAACATCAAGGTGTTACGGCCTACGGCCATATTAGAGTCAAATTCTGTATAATGCTGCTAAATTTTTATTTGAACAGCTATACCAAAAACTGGTCTTAAACATCTCTAAAGCCCCTCAAAATGGTTAGTTTATATTACAACGCCTAGGCCCCAACTAGCGCCTTCAACTATCTTGTTACAAAATACATGTTCTAAATTGAAGTTCATCAGCCTATGCCGGCCTCAACATATGTCAAGCCCTTGCCACTTTTGTCACTTTTGTGAGAGGGAAGGAGAGAGAAGGTGTGTGATCCATGTGAAGTATGGATGATTTTGGTACCGGTATCATAAATTGTTAAAATTGGGCACAGGTGCCGAAAATGCTTGGTATCGGTACAGAAGCTAAAAATTGGTAAGATACCGGTATCATACCAAACCGGCACCGAAACGAAAGTACAAAACGACAAAAAGTAGGTACCGAATCGGTACCAAAATTATTTCGGTAGCCGTACCCGATAACAAATGCTCATCCTAATAAGAATGGAGAGAGTAAAATTTGTAGGAGAGGACACAGTGCAAAACAGAATACTAGCATAGAGTAAAAAACAAAGAACACCACATATTTGTGGTTTGTTTTAAATAAATTACCATTAGTTTTCAATGCATGTTATATAACTAGTAAATTGCCCTGTGCGTTCCCGCGGCATTTAAACGTAGACTATCTCGAATTTATATCGTCTAATGGAAAGTATTGTATTTGATCTGACTAGTTTTTCGGAATAAAAAAACGTCAAAACGTAGACCAACTTAAAACGTGCATAAAAATAAGCACGAAAACGTATTATATTGACCCGATATTGATAATCTACGTCGAAACAGAAACCAACTTAAATTTATACCGACACGTGCATAAAAATAAGCACGCAAGGAAATAGTATTTTTATAAGTTAAAAAATGGTATGACGCGTTGCCGCGGTGTCGAAACGTAAAATGACTCTAATTTATACCGTCTAATGAAAACGTGTTATATTTGACTCGACATATCGATAATTTACGTCGAAACATAAACCCACTTAAATTTATACCGACGCATGCATAAAAAGCACGCAAGGAAAAAGTATTTTTATATGTTAAAAAATGGTACGACATGTTGCAGCGGTGTCGAAACGTAAAGTGACTCTAATTTATACCGTCTAATGAAAACGTGTTATATTTAACCCAATTCAATTATGCACAAAAGTTATGTCATAACGAAGACCAATTGAAAATATACATAAAAATAAGCACGAAAACGTATTATAATTTACGTCAAAACGTTGACCAACTGGAAAATGTACGTAATAATAAACATCATAACATATTATAATTGATCCAACTCATTTTCGGGAAAAAATTACATCAAAACATAAATCAACTTGATTTACATCGACACGTACATAAAAATAAACACATAAAACTCAATTACAAAGTCTTTAGAAAGTTAATGGTTGTAAGCGTTAATGTTGAAATTTGTAAATGAAACAGAATGACAAAAGAAAAAGTCGAATTATTTGTTATTCTATAAATAAAAATTTGAATTTTCAAGCAATGGGCATTAACAAAGGCAGGCAAAACCTTTAGATACTTTCAAGTCTCCCTAGGCTAGACTAGTTGCAATGTTGTTATTCTATAAATAAAGGAAATAGCAAGTATATGTAATTTGGGTGACACAAGTACTCCCTGTTGTATCTGAAGCCAGGCAGGGGTTATGCGAGGGAATGTCTTCTCTGCCGCCTGGAAAACCTTCCCCTTCTGAATCAAACCATATCATGTTACCAAGCCAAACCCACAACCTCATGTGCTAGAGTAAAACGCCGCTCCCTCTTTTCATAGCGTGTTTGTGTGCTTCTTACACACAATAAAATTTAACAATATTACAAGTTATTACACATTCTGATTTAATAATAATAATCGGTCCCCTAACCATACAACATCAATTAACAGTCGAGAAGATAACATACATTTATATTTCTTCACTCAATTCGACATAAATCAGGTTGCCTGGAAGTTTAAGTTGTGGTGAAGGAAGCAACCTTCCAGCATATAAGCTGTTTATGATCCAATTAAAGGGCATCACAGGAACTTTTTGCTCTAATGCACATTGTTTCAGCTGACGTGAAATGCTGTTTTCGTCCTCCATGACGATAACCCCCGCTGATACCTTTTTAGAATCAAGGCTCTTGACCAACCAATGGAACGTTTTGAAAACAGACCCGCCTCCATGCTTTATAACTTTTCCCACTTTGCTGCAGAAATCTTGTTTTCCGTGAAGCATGATGGCAATATTGTCAAAGATTAGATGGTTTTCGTTTGATCGATAGTTTAAAATCTTGTATCTCTGATGTGGTAAGATCAAACCCTTAACTGAATCAAACAGCCATTTTATTTCAAGAATACCTGCATTAATTGCACATCCATACAAGAACTTGGTTGTTATAAGCTTTTTGGGACACAAAATAAGAGGAAGCTTTGAGCATCTCTTTCTTCTTGCTGTTGACGGAGAAGGAATATCATCTAAAACTAGGCCACCATTATTCTGAATTAAAATCTTGATATGTTTATGCTTCTTCACGGAAAATCCCGTAAGTAAGAAGGTAAGATCTTGGAGTAACGTCTTGTTATCTGTCACATGGTCTAGATTTACTTCGTCTGCAAATTCTACTTGCAACTAAAGGATCTTTGAGTCGGGTTTGTGGTGTTTTTTCGGAATTTTTTACCTGTGGGTAACAGATTTCGGTTTCTGAACGGACACGTTTTCTTCTTGGAACTATAGACTCTACTTTTCGGGAAACCTTGGCATTCTCCTTCTCCCTTTGACTTGTCAATGCTGCCGCAGTCTGATTATGTTCAAATGATAATGTGTGTTCTTTGTCCAAATATGGCCCACACCTTGGATGAAGCATGCTGTAAGTTTTAAGGGATGCCACCTGCCTGTGTATAGTGGGCGAACTGTCACCATTAACTTGTAAATTATCCAGATTAGGTTCAACCGTGGGGCCCAGATGCTCCTGGTGTTGGGAAATCTGAGATACAACATTATCCAAGGTAAAGCTGCAAGGAACAACAGAGAACAGAGGGTCCATGGGAGAAACTGCCACATCATCAGAAATCAAATTCCCGTTATCCTTATCTTTCTCGTATGCATGTTGAGGAGCTGTGCTTGATTGAGAAACAGTTGTCTTTATCTTGCCTCTGCATGCAGAAACTCATGTCTGGAGCAGATTCTGATAGATAACTCGTTTCATTAGCAAATGGTTCAGGAACGCTTCTCTTATTATTATCGTCTGTAATCGCAGGAATGCTTACTTCGTTCTGAACACAAGCAAAAAGGACCTCAATTAGTTCAGTTTTGTGATAATATGATTCCCAAAACTAGGCCCAAATTACTTGGTAGAAGGCAGTTTCAGTATTTCTAAGAGCCATGATAAAAAGAAAAATGATGAGTGGATCAGGATCCACTTAATCTATTGAATTGGTATGGATCATATAGGAATCAAAACCCAACCGATCCACAAACCTAATAGGAGTGCACACATAAGTGAAGAGACAATGTCCCCAGAGCAATACCCACCTTCCATGTCCAACCACCAAACCAGCGGCTTTGAAATCTGTCCGGAACCAAGTTTGTCATATTATCTTGTCTTTCTATAAAACAACAAAAGGCAGAAGTAAAATACTACACAAATCCCTAGACATACATGAAAAAGAAAGTTTAGAGTGTAAAAATCAATAAAAGGGTGTTTTGAGACGCGCCGCTTGTAACCTACTCGAGATTGCCTCGCTAAAAGCTCAAACTGAGCCGAGCTTAAATGAGCTTGAGCCTAAAATAAGTTCATTTAATAAACAAGCCCAAGCTTCATATACCGAGCTTGGCTAGTCTCGCAAACCCGAACAAGCCGCTTATTTATAAATACATAATAATTTTTATTTAACACAAAAAATATATGTTGGAGCATTCACTATGGAATCCTCATCTTTATTTCTATACTTTAACTAAAAAACACACAAAATTTGTTCAACTTCTAAAAACCTCCTACATCTGGTTCCTCATATATTATATATATATGATATATATGTATATATGTATATATATATATATTTTAAAGGACCGGATGGAGTGCAAAAATCGATGAAAACCTTAAACTGTTCCTTAACTTATAGGTTGGAGATGGTATAGAGATTCCAATGTGAATGCGGTTACATAATAAACGTAATCATTATAAAAATAACTAAATGATATATATTATGTTAAACATAAAGTTATAATCATTAATAAATATAAAGGTATTTATATAGGTAAATAATAAACGAGTCAAACTCGAGCTTGAAAAACTTTTCATGAGGCAGGCTCAAGCTCGGCTTGTTTACGCCCCTAACTGCTTCATATATCCAAAAATAGAAGAAAATGCAAGATGACAACATACTACCATTAGATCTTGAATTGGTATGAGATGGTGTCATTGAAAAGCCCTCCCTCTGCAAGCCAACAACATTAATAGCTTATCTTAATTTCATAACTAATGGCCATGTTAATATAGTATGCTAAATCTGCTAGAGCATCATTAACTCACCTCTGGTGCACATTGCACAACCGAACAATTAAACACAGGATCAACATCAGATGCCAGATTAGCGTTCTCTGTACCTAATGATTCATAATCAAAGTTTTCCTTGCCTGTAACACATTCACAAGATTCCAATATAGGGCCCTTTGATAATACATTGGCATTGTTAACCTGTTTTGGGGAATTAGAATCAGAATCATTTTGTGGGCCACCACACTCATTGCCCTTGTGTTTCGCATTAGATATATAATTTTCAGAGGCAAAAGTATCGTTAACAATAGATACAGAAGCATAACCACTCGGATCAACAGTCAAGCCCACATCTTCATATGCATCTGCCATGGTCAAGTCATCCAGATCTGAAAGAAAGTCAAAGTCAACCTGGTTACTATCCTCAATTGAGTTACTAAGGTTCTCCAAACGTGCCTGTTTTAGGCATATTGCAGCTTCAAGTACAGATGAGGCAACCAAAGGTTCATCTTTTAAGAGCTTGTGTATGGTTAATGCTTCTGATGCTGCAACAGCTAGTTCAATTGCATCACTGATGTCAACTTTTCTACATCTTGCCTTGAAGCTGGGATGTGCACAAGCTTCACCCTCCTCTGGCTGCTGTACCAGGAGAGGTTGACTGGGTTAGGATTTATCTGCTTGAGATCTACTCAAAGTTGGATTCAGTGAACACTGGGATTCTTCATTTGAGGACAGATGAAGATGATATTGAGCTTCATGCTGAGAAGTGAGATCAAACTCTTAGAAAGGGGTTGTGAGATGAATAATGATGAACAGGTGGTATCATATAGTGTTCATAAATCTAGATTAATGTTATTCATCTGAAAAATGTCAAGAATGGACTGTTTGGTGAGAATCTTGGAATGCTTACATTGGTAGAAGATGAAGGAAAAATCATGGGCGAATTGTGATCCCCAGATAAGAAAAAATGGAGGGTGGCATCATTTGACAAATACCCATTTCCTCCTGTGGTGATTTGTTGAATTTCCTAGTTAAGAAAAATCATTTAGAAAAATGAAAAAGGAAAACAAAAAAACAACAACCATCATATAAGCCGCCTTGTGGGATGTGTCTTTCTTACCAGCCAGCCAGCCAGAAACAGTGTCAATAAGTAACTTGTCTAATAATAGATTAGTAAGCGTAATCATTACACTTTAAGGGAACCAAGCGTATGACAGTCATATTCACCTGGGCAGCAGCAGCAGAAGGAGAGGTGGTGGAAGGCTGAAGCCACGCAGGAAGCCAGGCCTCCTCCTGTAAGAAAAACATACATACATACTCAAACAAACCTAACAATAAAGTAGAAGAATCGGAGTGAAACCAAGATACCACCTCAGAGAAGTGGGGTGGACGAAACCCTAACAAACTCCTCATTGCCCCCAATATTTTCTGGGGTAGCACCCGGATAATAATAATAATAATAATAACACTAACAATAATAAAAGAGTAAATTACACAAAACATCCTTTATGTTTTCTCAAACTTGCAGGTTCCAGCCTTAATGTTTAAAAGTTGCTAAAAACAACCTTTAAGTTTATTTTTGTTGCGGGTTCAATCCTTTACAGCTAACCACGTTATTTTCTTCAGTTAAGTTCCCTCACATGATCAACCAAAATGACGAATATACCCTCACATGTTATGCATGTGAGGGAACTTAACTGAAGAAAATAACGTGGTTAGCTGTAAAGGATTGAACCCGCAACAAAAATAAACTTAAAGGCTGTTTTTAGCAACTTTTAAACATTAAGGCTGGAACCTGCAAGTTTGAGGAAACATAAAGGATGTTTTGTGCAATTTACTCATAATAATAACAAATTTACCCTTTTAGGTGAGGCCTGAGGGTTGGGCTGCACCGATATTACAACTTTATTTATTTGATTTTGATTATTATATCGATATCGTATTAGACATATTACGACTTTATTTCTTTAAATATTATTTTGATTGTTGTACCGAGTATCCATTCTAAATGGATCTTTTTTGAACCAAATACCACTATGATGGAATTATTGAACGCTTTAAAGCAAGACTTGTAGCACAAGGATTTACTAAAATTCCTGGTTCATTGTCAAAGGCAAGACATATACAATACGCATTCTTATATCTCTTCCATTATTAATAATTGGAAGCTTAATCACCTTTATGTCAAAAATGCATTCCTGCAAGAATATCTTAGTGAAGTTGTTTATATTAAACAATCATTTGGTTTTGTTGATTTAAAATTTCCAAATCATGTATATCGCTTAAATAAAGCCTTGTGCACTCTTAAACAAGCACCAACATGCTTGGTTTTAGTGGTTGAGCAATTTTCTTCAACATGATTGTTTTGTCAAAAATCTGTAAAATAAATTTAGTAACAAAAATATCAAAGTGAGGTTTGATGCTTGTGAGATAGTCAAATTCTGTGTGTTAGGGTCCTGGATTCGTTATCAGGATCCTCTATTCTGAAAATGGATTTTGTTGTGAGAAATAGTTGTGAAATGAAAGAATGATAATCCATCCGAACGATTTGTTACGGGGAAAAAGCCTTGATCTTCTTGGGGAAGATGATCTCCGGCACAAAAAAAACCCTGTGAGCTGGAAACTACACAGCCCCACTAATATTAACAATAAAATTATTACAATGTTGGAGACTTAATTAATCGAATCTAAGTGTTACAACAGAGATTATGAGTGTGTGAGAGTATTTTGTGTATGCAACAAGTGTGTTGTGTCCTAGTCGATCAGATCAAGTCCCTTTATAGTACAAGTAAAAAATGAATTTAAACTATAATTCCGAGATTCCTGGGATCCTGAGAGAATTGGTCTTCGGCCGTTGTTAGCTCCCAACGTCATTCTCCATTATCTTCTTCAATTAACTTTGAGATAATTCTGGTCCAAGCCTCTCTATATTCGTTATGAAAGAATATTACTTCAAAATATCCCTTCATCACATAAATAGTTAATCAGTAATATATATTTCCGGATCCTAAACCTTGAAATAAACCACATCAGGATCATATCGCAGGCTCAGTATACTCAATATCCTGACAATAGAAATTTTATCCTCCAATTTTATAGGTGTATAACAAATGTAAAGTTTTTTGAAATTTGTTTCAAATTCATGGTTAGGATCAAAAGAAAGGATCAGAGATGCTTATCGTGTGGCTAGGGATGATGACTTGATTTTTGGACTCTTTTACCCCTTTGATTAGATGGTTGTCAATCCCTTTATAACTGACTTCTCCTACATTCACATGCATCATTATAACCCTCGGCATTCCAAGAAACTCAGGTTAGTATTCTCTTCTTCTCAACTCTTCCTTAGGGCTTTTTCCTTTTCTGCAAACCATGTCTCCAAAAAAGAACTTACGATCGTCCGTCATCCCGGAGTTCATTGACAAAATAATCTTAACATCTTCTCCGGAAAAGTTATGCTCTTTTGAAGATCAGCAAATCAGCCATCTGGTAGTCTCATAAATCTTCCCTAATAGCACCGTAATTAGGCCGCTTGATGCCACAACCAAAGCAGACTTCAGATCTGTGAAATGGACCTGCTTTCCCTTTTATCCTTTTTTGATTGGCTTTACCTATCCATTTCCCCCGTAGTAGAAGAATTTTTCGTTAAACTAGCTCACTCCCAAGTCATGCCACTGGTGTGGAGAATGTTGTACGTTCTTCATAGTATCAACCAGACTCATCTCCTCGATCTCACCATGGTTGAGCTAGCTAGTGTTCATGAGCTCAAAACTCATGGAGCTTGTCGTTTCACTCTTCGAATCAAACCTGGCCAATACCCCTTATTTTCAAAAATCAAATGCAATGAGAAGGATTAGAAATTTAGGTTTTTCTTTGTCCGTTGGGAGTCAATCTCCAACGGAGAACTCCTTCCTCTGTATTGGATACGAGACGGTATAACAAGTTAGGATCTAGCCAGGATCCTTAGAATTGTAGCCAACATTTTATAATCTCCTTTTATTTTGCTTGTGAAGTTTTCAACCTTGAATCCCTAGTGCCTGCAAGTCAAGAGATATATAACAAGATAGTAAAAGTGTTAGCTTTACCCGAGCCTGATAGAGTCTTCCATCACCATCTAGTTTTTCAAGAATCCAGCCTTCATTCCCCAGCTTCAGAATCCATCATATCATTAGGTATCCTTCCTCTTATCCTTTTTTAGCCTTTTTTTAATTTTAATATTATGATCCTTTAGATGCAGGATCTCAAAAGCCACCAGGTTCCTTTGACCTTGTTGGGATCCTGGACTACGCTGAGAAAGGTACCCAGGTCAAACCAGAAAAGCCCACTCCTTCAGCTAGCAAAGGAAGGATCCTTCCACTTCGTTCCAAGGCCACCTCTGTCAAGAAACATAAAAATCCAGACTTCATGGACTTAGAAGCCATTGATAATATGGATCCTGCAGAAATCACGAAGAAACTTCAAATGATTCAAGATATGGTAAGTATAAGTTATGTATGAGATTTCTTTTTCATTTTCAGGTCCTGATTATCGTTTTTAATATTATGTAAGCTCTTTCTAAGCACCTCACTACCCAAGACAGAGGGTAGCCCAGTATGTGGAAAAGATCTCCGACATTGAGTTGCTTGCAGAGCACTGAGTTAAGAATTCTAAGGATCTTCGCATCAAGCTTGAAGCTGACATGAAAAAGTGTCAAGAGTTGGAGAGGGCTCACCAAGAACAGATAAAGAAGATAGAATCGAAAGCAAAGAAATATGCTGCCCTTGCTATCTTCCAGGCCAAGATCCACATGTCCGAGGAAGCTGAGACTGAAGGCTTTGAGGCTAAAACATGGGACGTGAAGAAGTGGAAGGACATAGTGGCCAAGCTGGGTGGACAGGTTGAAGTACCTAAAGTTGAGTATGACACACTCGAAGAAGCTGAACCTAGCAAGGCTGGTGAGGAGCTTGAGGTGGAGTCTGTAGGAGTTGGAGGTGTTGACGGGGCAATGATGGATATTCATGCCTAGGCTGGAGCCCCATTTGTAAATCTTTATGGTTGTGGTTATGGTTCCAAAAACAATTTATTTTTCATGTTTTTTTAAATCCTTTTTCGTGGGATTCGAACAATAGTGGCTTGAGTGGATGGGCTCAAGTTTTGAGCAAAGCTCAAGACACTTTTATGTTGACAATGGTGATACAAGTGGATGAGTCCTGGTTTAGGACGAAGCTTGGGTCACCTTCTTAATTTCCTTCACTTTTAATATCAGTAAATATGCTTTTGACTATTCGCCATGCCTTGTTCCTTAGTTATGATAAGTTAGTTGACAAGTTGGTAAGAAATTTTTCCAAAGTTGCACTAAAATTATAATTCTTTTCTAGTTCTTTTTACAAAAATATCAATTATTCTGAACAAGCTTATTATGGCAAAGTCGTCCATATAAACTATTTTATGAAAATCTTGGCTTAGAATGCACTTGATTTTCTACAAACTGCCCCCTGTGAATTTTTAGGATTCTGACTCCAGCAAGAATCCTTACTAACTCTTACTTCATGACACCTTTCCCAAAAACCTTGAGTGCATTCAGGATTCCTTATGCTCTACATGATTTTGATATCATCATTTTTATCAAAATCCTGACTTGGATTCTTCATGAGCTTCAAGATCCCTGAGGATACTCTATGCTTTATTATGACAATAACTTAGGAGATTTTGTTATCTAACACAAGATACTTAAGATGACATGAGAATGCTATAGACTTAGGATAGCACAAAAAATGCTATATTCTTGGGATAACTCACTTGGGACTAGACAAACTTAGATAGTGTGAAAACACTATAATCTTGGGACAAGCCAGTTGTGTAACATGTCCATGTTACTCCATTGATTAAATTCGTTAGAATCCTAGGTATAGCCAACAGTAATGAAATTGTCAGCCACATATCTCTACATGAACTAGTCCCGCCACCTTGATCTATACCTGGACAGCATACGCTCCTAGCAGGGTGTTTAAACCCAATCTCGTAAGGGAGGTCGAATGGCAGCTCCAATCCTTAGAAGGAATTATGTACCTTAAATGTAGAACAGATTGCCAATCTCTAACTTTGACTGAGGATCCTTGAGGACATGCTTCTGCAAAACCTTTGACACCTTTGTGAGGGTGGGTGTTAGCTTGGCTAACACCCCTCTGATGCTTAAGTCAGTAACTATAAAAAGGATAATAAAAAGAATAAATCATAACGATGAATTGAAATTACGTAAGAAATCATACCAAGGATCCTAGAGGTCTAGGATCCTTATTATACCAGATCGGGATCCTACCGGCGATTCACATAAGCTTTCAAGTGAATTGCGTTCAAGGATCTTGGCAAAATTTCACCATCCATTGTCACCAGCCAGTATACTCCCTTTCCGGCTTCGAATCAATAAGATATGAGCCTTCCCATTTTGGAGCAAATTTCCCATCACAAGGATTTGTTGTATTCTGATATGCCTTTTCAAGAACCATATCACCAATTTAAAATCTACGAATCCCGATACTTTTATTGTAAATCCTATCTATCTTCTGTTGATACGCTGCAATCTAACTTTATCACGGTCCCTTAGTTCATCTAATAATTCAAGATCTTCAGCTAGAACTTGGTCATTAGTCTCCTTAGATTGTAGACATGATCTTGCCGCAGGAATCACCATCTCGGTTGGTATTACCTCTTAAGTTCCAAAAACCAAAGAGAAAGGAGTTTGACCAGTAGCATTATTTGTTGTAGTTCTATCAGCCCATAAAACGAAAGATAACTCTTCTACTCATTTTCCTTTCTTTGTCCCCAATCTCTTTTTAAGGCTATTGATGATAATCTTATTACTAGATTCTACTTGACCATTTGCTTAAGGATGTACCGGTGTTAAAATAATCATCTTGATCCCCCAACTTTCACAAAAGTTGGTTGTTCTTTTCCCATTAAACAGAGACCATTATCACATATGATTTCTACTGGAACTTTGAACCTGGTTAGGATGTTGCGTTTGATGAAGGATATACCATCTTTTTCTCTAACTTGAACAAAAGCTTCAGCTTCTATCCACTTTGAGAAATAATCTATCATTACTAACTGTTAGGGCATTAATTTTTAATACTATGGATTATGCATCCTGAAGTTTAGCCTAGATCACTGATCCTTAACGGATGGTGCAGGGAGTCTGAGGATCAAGGATTCTTATTTTTATTAATGTTATCTAACAATTGTTCTCCATGTTTCTAATGTTTATACGCAGGTAACAGACAACGTGGACCTAGTCTTTGCCGGATTCTTGTCGAATATACTTTAGATAGAGCATGTGCTTGATGAAGAGTAGCCGTTATGGAGAACATGGGAGACTTGCACATTTCTCGGATAGTTAGTTAGCTAGATATTTCTAATTACATCAAGGGATATTGAGGTTGTTTAGATGAACAATTTTGTACACTCGATCTCTCTAAAAACTGCTCTCAACACACACACACACTGGAATTTGTTTGTAACAAGCTCAATATCATTCGAAGTTGTACTACATTATTGATTTTTTAGTGGAATAGATTTGGTGATCGGTAGTTTCCATCACCCGAGGTTTTTTGTGCTGGAGATCTCACAAAGATCAAGGGCTTTTTCCTCGTATAAATCCTTATGTTCATTGTCTTTTATATTTCATTCATTGATCAGTTAATTATTCAATATTCAAGCACACTACCTCACCAATCAGATTTGGTTACATTATCCTTAGATTGATTTTTGACCAAAACAATTTGGCGCCCATCGTGGGGCAAGTGGTGTTTCAGTTCCATAACTTTTGGAAGTGAATCCTTAGAAATCCCCAATCTAGATGTTGCAACTGCTGTTGAGGCATTTAAAATGGGATTACAAAAGGATTCTACATTTTACGATGACCTTATCATGACTCCTTGCAAGAACTTAGACGAAGTAAGAAACAGGGCTCTGAGATTCATCCTATTAGAGGATGATAAGAGAATACAAGACAGGCTCACTAGTTCTAACAAACAGGAATACAATGAGAAGAAGCAATGATCCTTCTACAAGAATAACCGATCTAAGTCGTACTCCAAGCCTGATAATCAAAATGTTCATGCAGTTGAACAAGATGATGATGAGGAGGAATATCCTCGAATATCTTAATATTGCTTTTCTGTTAATAACAATGAATTGATGCTTGCCTGCAGAACTTAAGTGAAAAAGCTAGGTGGCCGAAGAAGAACGAGAAGTCTAACTCCTTCAAGGATAAATCCAAGTGGTGTGCATACCATGAAGACTTTGGGCATTTGACAGACAAATGCACAGTTTTAAGGAGAGAAATTGGATATCTCCTCAGTAAGGGGCACTTGAAAGAGTTGCTGGGAAGGAAGAAGTCAAGGATCCAGGATCCTGAAAATGTTCCAGAAAAAGCTGCTCCACCTCCGGCCGATGCACAAATCATCAACTTTATCTCTAGGGGATCAGATATTTGTGGAACCTCGTTCTCGGTGGCAAAGAGGCATGCCAAAATAGCTAAGTTGGAGAATGGAGACAGGCCTATTAGGACCTTCACTCTAACTGAGTAGATAGTTATATCCATTGATGAGGATGCTCGTGTTGATATTCAGGATCCTCATCACGACGGCCTAGTTATTACTTTGTTTATTGCTAATCACTTTGTTCGCAGGATCCTCATTGATGGTGGAAGCTCTGTGAACATCATACAGCTCCTGAAGAAAATGAATATCCCGGAAATAGAAATAATTCCAAGATCATTTGTCCTTGTAGGATTCAGCGGTGAAACGAAAAACACTCTGGGGGACTCCCAATATACATTGAGGGGGTAAACTCTGTTCAAAATTATGTGTTATTGACTGCTTGTCTTGTTGCAATGTTATCCTTGGTAGGCCTTGGATTCACGAAATGGAAGTTGTTCCCTTAACCTACCACCAATGTGTAAAACTACCCACACCTTGGTGGGGGGGGGGTAGCGAAGATAGAAAGTGATCACCAAGAGGCCAAGAATTGTTACACCTCTTCAATGAAACCGACTTCAAAACCAAGGGCGGCATAACAATCACAGCAACCTCCAAGGAATGTGTTGGAGGCAGCAGAGCAAGACATCAAGAATGTAATACTGGATCCTCAGGATCCTGAAATCAAGGTCCTCATAGGATCTGGGATCCATGAATATATAGAACAGGATTTGGTATCCTTCTTGAAAAGAAGAAAGTCTACCTTTGCTTGTAAACACGAGGATATGACAGGTATCTCTAATGATATGATAACACATAAATTGGGAATTGATAAATCTTTCAGGCCAATTCATTAAAAAGAAGAAAATTTGCACTTGAAAGGAACCTTATCATCCAGGAGGAGGTAGACAAACTCTTGAAGGAAGGTATGATTAGGGAGGTTAAGTAACCAAGATGGTTGGCCAATGTAGTTGTTATTCAAAAGAAAAATGGAAAGTGGAGGGTATGTGTCAACTTTACAGATTTAATTAGGCATTTCCTAAGAATCCTTTCCCGTTACCACACATTGACTCCATGGTGGATGCAACAGAAGGACATGAGTTGCTAACCTTTATGAATGCTTCCTCTGGATTCTAATAAATTCAAATGGAACCATCTGACCAAGAGGATACAACATTAATGACTCCTACTGGCATATACTTTTATATTGCAATGCCTTTTGGACTGAGAAATGCAGGTGCCACCTACCAAAGACGGGTCAATATGATGTTCTAAGAGCAGATATGAGACACTATGGAAGTTTATATAGACGATATGGTGGTTAAGTCCAAGAAAGCTGAGGATCATCACAAGGATCTTGAAGTGTTATTTAATATCCATGATCAAATAACATGAAGCTAAACCTTCAAAATGTCCTGGTTCATGAATCTTTAGCGTCTGAGCTTATCTATTGTCAATCCAGTCTTCAGATTTGACAATGGTTGCCTCCCGTACTTCTTTTGAAATTTGTTGACGCGGAAAGCAGTCATTGCAAGATTCCAGGACACGTCAATCTCATCCAAATCCTCCTCCATTATTTGATCTATTTCAGTTGGAAGAACATATGGAGGAGTCAGGTCACCTGCTAAGAAGGCATTTAAACTGTTAGTCATTGAGGCAACTATGGCCAATTTCTCCTCATTTTCTTTCGTGAGGAAAGCAGAATTGGACACAACTTGAGCAGGAGCCGGTGCAGGAGCAACAGATTGAGGAATGCCGCCTTGTTGAGTTGTAGCAGGAATAGCAGGACTGTACACCATGTTAGGATACTGAGCATGATATTGTGTCTAAACCTGTGCCGCAGAAGTCATAGTGGGAGTCTGAGACTAAAGACCATAAACATACTGGGTCTTCTGTGGTGAGGCGAGAGATGTTAGAGCTAATTGGTGTGTGAGAACTTCCTTGCAAAGGGTTGTAAACAAGATTTTGAGACATTAACGTGCGTTCTACCCTATAATACCAGCCGCCATCAGACTGCTTTGATGATTGATGTCTCTCTGCTTGTTATCTATCTCACATGATTTAATAGTTGCAACCCTTTCTATGAGAGTGACATCGTCTAGATTTTTTGTCTTCTTGATCATGCCAACATCAGCATCCCAGCTCTTTGGTAAGGAATTTAACAATTGTCCATTCATGACACTGTTTGTAAGAGTGATTTCGGCTGAAATCATCTGAGAGACGAGCTTCACATATCTTCTAATCTGGTTCTCAATGGTTTCCCCATAAATATGGTTAAACGAGATGAACTGTTGATTCAGCTGATTAACTCTGCTTGCCTTCATGTCAGCATTTCCCTCATAAAGATTCTGCAATTCATTCCACACTTCTTTAGCTGTCTTGCAATTTCTGACAGCTATAGAAATGTCAGGTCCGAGTGCCAATGTTAGAACAGCTGAAGCCTTTTCATCTTCTTCGATTATTTTCACATCTTCGGGAGTCCACAAATGACTTGGTTTAGGGATCTTTGTATCTGGATCTTCATCGGTACTGTAAACTATTGTTCATGGGCCGTTCATAATGCATCTCTAAACCCCAGGCTCTTTGGCCTTGCAGTACTGCTCAAATATGAATTTCCACTCATAATATTCATCACCGTATAGCAGATGAGGTACCTTAGTTGAAGTGCATGACTTGATCTAGCTCTTGATGAAGAGCCAATGTCTGTGATTGCAGTGCTGCCAAGGTGGCATTGGTCAAATCTTGAGCGGGCGTATAACTGTTCATTATTATTAACTTTATTAAAATGCCAAGTAAATTAAGTTAATTTTAAATTCTTATAGTGAACAGTGATCCGAAGCTAGTCTTTAATGTAAGTCTGAAATGAGTCCGAGATGGGTCTGAGATGAGACAAGTCCGAGATGAGTCCGAGATGGACAGGTCCGAGATGAGTCCGAGATGGGACAAGTCCGAGATATGAAACCGAAATTGAAATCAAGAAAGCAAACCGAGATGATGTGATCCGAAATTGAAATCCAGAAAGCAATTCGAGATGATGTGATCCGAAATAAAGAACCAGGTCCGGAATAAAGGCTTGATCGAATAAGGCTTTACCCGGGCTTTATCCGGAATAGAAGTCTTATCCGGAATGAGAGTCCGTATCCAAAAATAACAATATTCCAAAATTCGTGTACAGATAAACACATAAATTTTTAAACAGTAATCCTTATCTTGAATACTAGTAATCCGGATAAGGTTGTTGAAGATGTTGATGAACAGTTGTCCAGGATCAATCCGAGATGGATGATCTCCTTCGTGTTCTTCGTGATCTTCAACAGTGCCCAATCTGAACTACTTGAATCTTCTTCGTGTTCTTCGGAAGCCGTAATAGTACTGAATCCGAAATCCTTGAATCTTCTTCGTGTTCTTCGGAATCCACAACAGTACCAAATCCGAGATGAGAACAACAACAATCTTCATCAGTAACAACCTGGGTTAAACTCTGAACAGTAATGATTCTTCAAATCTAAACAGTTCTTCGATCTGCAATACCTAGAGCCTGTATTGTACAGTAGGCTCTGATACCAATTGTAAGTCTAGTGATCGGATCTAACAGGTATCTCAAGACTAATCGATTGCGGAAATAAAGATTAGAATGAAGAACAATCCTTGAATCAAAGCAACTTGCATACACCAGAATAGTGTCTGATACAAGTTTTTCAATAATAACTAACTAGCCCCCAAAACATTAACCTAATACATGTATTTATACTAATCACATAGCCCACTAGTTACAACCCTAGGCCCATGAGCCTCTAGGAAGCCCAAAACCCTTAAACTTAGCCCAAATGTAGCATTAATGTGTAAACCTTTAGTTATAAGCCCAAAAGGGGATTGAAGCAAGCCCTGAGCAGATCAAGGTGATTGTGAATAAAAATCTCCTAGTCTCCTACCAATGGCAAGGATATCTAGAGGCTGACAGGAAGGATCATGACCCTAAACAGATTCATTTCAAAGTCCTCAGAGCACGGATTTTTATGATATTCTGAGGAAGAATAAGAAATTTGAGTGGACTGAGATGCATGAAGCTGCACTCAAGGTTCTCAAGGATTATCTATCCTCAGCACCAGCCCTAATGAAACCAGAGGATGGTGAGCCATTATCCTTGTACTTAGTTGTTTCAGGTAAAGCAGTAAGTGGAGTGTTAGTTAAGGATCATGAAAGACAATAACATCCGGTATACTATGTAAGTAAAAGCCTTCTTGATGCCGAAGTCAGGTACTCTCATTTAGAGATTAATTCTTGCATTGATCATGGCTTCCACTAAACTTAGACATTATTTTGGAACATATACAATTATTTTGAAAACTAAGTTTCCCATCAAGAATGTTCTCAGGAAACCTGAAATGTCAGGAAGAATAGTGAAATGGCAGTCAAGCTTAGTGCATATGATATAAATATGAACAAAGGACTACTATCAAGTCTCAAGCTTTGGCTGACTTTGTGGCTGATTTCAGTACTGATCTACAAAGGGAAGCTGAATTAGAGATTCATCAACTTAGAGAGACCAAGGATCCTTGGACACTCCACCAATGGAGCCTTAAATGTCAAATGAACCGTGCTAGGAATACTACTAAAATCGCCACAAGGGGAAATAATACCCCAGTCCATTTCCTATGAATTTCAGATAACTAATAACGAAGCAGAATATGAGGCCCTAATAGTAGGTTTGGAATTAGCTAAACAAATGAGGATCAGTTATCTTCAAGTGTACATAGACTCATTGCTAATTACTAACCATTATAATGGCTCATCTGATGTGAAGGGTGAGAAATTAATTAAATATTTAGAAATTGTTAAAAACTAGCAAATGCTTTCGATTCTTTTAGTATAACGCAGGCACCTAGAGAAGATATGTTGGGGCAGATGCATTGGCAAATTTAGGATTAGCCTTAGAGATACTAGAAGACGTGAGGATACCTATTATCCACATTCTTTTTCTAGCAATTGAGGAAAATGAAGCATTGGAAATAGTTGAGGATACTGCAATTATACCCAGTGATGTGCAACCGAATTCAGGATCATGGATCCTTCCAATTATGAAACTAAATTCAGAACGGGGAAATTCCCACATGGGAGAATCCAAGAGCCTTCAGGGTTAAAGTATCTCAATTCACGATATTAGATAACACGTTGTACAAAAGATCTCTTGAAGGTCCCTATTTGCAATGTATTGAGGATCCAGAAATTCAAGAGGTCTTGAAGGATTTTCATGAAGGAGACTGTGGAAATCATACTAGGGGCAAAGCACTATTCTCAAGGATCCATAGAACAGGTTACTACTGGCCCACAATGAAGAAGGACACAGTAGATTATGCAAGGAAGTGTGATGCTTGCCAAAGACATAGCAACATCCTACATCAACCAGCAGAACTCTATATATTCAATAATTTCCTCTTGGCCATTTATGAAGTGGGGACTGGATATAGTTGGCAAATGTATGATCGTCTTATCCATATAAGCATAAGACCTAATATGATTAACTAGTCATAACACGTGCGGAATCCATTTTATGACAAGTGACAATATCAAGATTACTTTCAAAGTTTACTGTTTCATTAATGTTCAATACTTGTACATATTGAAACAAAATGTGCAGGGCTTCTCCATACACTTTGCAAAAACTGTTACAGACTCAAGACACAACTCCACTATATATAGACACTATCACTTCGTGCGAGTTGGCCTTGCCACTTCGTGCGAAGTGCACTTCGTATGAAGTGAACAACTTCACTTCGTACGAGGTGATCGTCACTTCGTACGAAGTGGCTTACATACATCCAAAATGTATATCTAACAATGTAAAGCCCTATTACAATGACACAACCTGACCCTAAGACGTAGGCGATAGACATTCTACACCAACAAACTCCCCCTTGGATATTGCTGTAGTCTTGGTCAGTAAAAAATCTTCATAACTTTAGCGTTCAGAGTCCAAAGAAATGTTTCTTTGGCTTCCTACATTCTTCAGATGGAATAGGTGTTTGATTAAAGCACGAGCCTATTTCATAAACTGAAATCTTCTAAGATGTGCTTCTTTTCCCATTTCATCAATCTTTTCTAACCGTCTTTCTTCTTTCATAAACTCTTTCTTTTCTAGCTGTCATAATCTTCTAAGTTCATCAACTTCGGGGGCTTCGTCACTGCCCCCATTTCATTTTCCAGATTCATGTTTTGTGTTGCTGCAATTGTAGCGGCAGATGTCACAAATGCATTATAGAACTCGTTTTCCATTTTTTCGAGAAAATTAACAAAAGTTGCTTCATGCGAAGTGAGTCTTATACAGAGCGTTACTTCATGCGATCTGGAATCAAAACAGTAAAAAGCACAAATTAAGATTTTCACTTCTTGCAAAATGCCACCTCGTGCGAAGTGCAACACTTAGTATGAGTTTATTGTCACTTCATGTGAAGTGATGTTTAAACTTGACAAAATATGTCACTTCGTGCAAAGTGAATGGTCACTTCATGCAAAGTAAGGTGTGAGATCGTGCGAAGTGAGTTTAAGATTTTACGTTTTTTGCAATTTTCGTCATGAATCCGATTGTTGTAAGCTCTATATTTTTCAAGGATTTTACTAGTATGGATTTTAAGTATTATACTGAAAAATCAGTTCATTTAGTCCATGAATTTAGTGAAAATTGAAACAAAAAGAGAAATAGGAGTAGAATAGAAGTGTAGAATCTTGATCAAGTCTTCAAATCGCCATCCTTAGCTCTGATACCAATTGAAAGTCCAGGATCCGGCGGTTTTAGATGGAAGTTTGGGTAGAGGATAGAACTAGTTCGATAGAATATTATTAAGAAAGGAGTAGAAGCAGCAGAAGTCATAAGTTTCATTCATACTGGAAAGAGTATTCATCTTGTTAAGCTGGCAAAAGGAGAAATTTCGCCAGCGTTTCCCCTCTGGGAACTCCAAAACTTACAAAATTCTGAAACACAACACCATTTATAGACACAGACTCACCTCGTGCGAAGTGAGCAACTTACTTCGAACGAAGTGGGTTCACTTTGTATGAAGTGACACACAAGCTCCTCTCACATTCGCACTTGGTTCATGTGTTCGTATCTAAGCTATACAATATTCAACACTCGCTCTATCTAGCCTATTCATACAGTGATAGACATAAAGTACACCAACAATTTCCCTCTTGGACGACACTGTCAAAGCTTGATCTTGTTCTTGAAACATGAGAGTCGTGTTTGAATATTCTTCAACGTCAAACAGGTATCTGTCGATGTCATAGAACGCGTCAACAAATGCAACCTTGATTGATGATCCGGGTTTGCAATTTCATCAATACATTCCCCCTGAAATAATTTCTCTAGTGCAGGTTTCTATTTGCATGGTTCTCAACCTACTCTTGCTTAACTGACAAATTTTCTTGAATAACCACAATTCAAAATTAATCAATGTAGCATCTCCGTTTCAACTTTAACCATATCCGCATTTGGTTTTAGTGCACTCTTCCTATTCTTGATCCTCTGATCTTCAAAAACCCAAATGAAAAATTGATAGAAACTTTGAATAACCACATCGTAAACTTCAAATCAATAAATACCCGTGAAAATCTGAAATTCCGATTTTCCGTAATCACGGTTAAGCATACTCCTGAATGATTGATCAGTAAATCGGTAATCTTCCGAAAGATATACATCTTGTCAAGCTGGCGAAAATCTAGAGAAATTTTGCCAGCGTTTCCCCTCTCGGAACTCCAAAACTTACAAAATTCTGAACATACAACACTATTTATAGACACAGACTCACCTCGTGCGAAGTGAGCAACTGACTTCGCACGAAGTGGCTTCACTTCGTACGCAGTAACAATAAGCTCCTCTCACGTTCGCACTTGGGTCGTATGTTCGTATCTAATCTATACAATAATCAACACTCGCTCTATCTATTTTATTCATACAGTGACAGACATAAAGTGCACCAACATAATGTAAGGATCCTTAATCCCTAAGGATCCTTGACCCTTGTCACATAAAATACTTCTTAAGATAGATAGCATTCCAGGCCCTTGGTAAGAGATCACCTTCCATGGTTAGTAGACGGTATGCCCCCTTTCCTGCCTCTGCTTCTATTAGATAGGGGCCTTCCCACTTAGGTGCCAACTTGCCATTAGTTGGGTTTGTTGTAGGATCTTGTTATCAATTAAGCACATGACCTAATCTGATTAACTAGTTATAACATGTGCGGAATCCATTTTATAACAAGCGACAATATCAAGATTACTGTTTAAAGTTTACTGTTTCATTAATGTGGTAAACATGTACAATCCTGAAACGAACTGTGTAGGGCTACGTCGTACACTCTTCAAAACTGTTACAGACTCAAGACCACAACTCTACTATATATAGACAATCCAGATCGCACGAGTTGGGCTTGCCACTTCATACAAAGTGAACATCACTTCGTGTAAGTGACTTTACAAAACATCAAAAATACAAATATAACAATCATAGTCCTATTACAATGACTCGACATGACCCTAAGACGTAGGCTATAGACATTCTGCATCAACAAACTCCCCCTTAGATATTGTCATAGTCTTGGTTCGTCTTCAAAATCTTCATAACATTAATCTTTAACGACCGAAGAAATTCTTTCTAGGCTTCTGACGCTCTTCACTTAGAATAGGCGTTTGATCAGTCGGAGGTGCCCATTTCATAAACTGAAATATTCTGAGAGCAACTTTTTGTGTAACAACATCGATTCTTTCTTCTTTTCGTATCTGCTTAAATTCTTTATGTTCCAGCTCTCTCCATTTCGACTTCCACATTTTCCTTGAATTAATACCATTTGCATAGAAAACTTTAGTTACACCTTGGTATTGCATCGCTTGAGTTTTTTATCGTGTCTCATAGCACATCTTGTTAAAGAATAGATACTCCACATCTTTCTCTGAACCATTCACTAGCTACATCGGGTCTACTATTCGTATCATCCTCCATAAACCTTCATTCTTTAAAACAATAACTGCTTCACCCGTTTCCACATCATATTGCCACCATTTGAACGACTCACAGAAATCCTGCTCGATGTTCTTCAAAGGCATGTTCTTCATGGTGCGTGGTCGTTTGATAATCAACATGATATCTTTCTCTTTCTTAATTGGTTCAACCTTAATATTCTTCTTTGGTATGTGTGGTTTCCAGTGATTGAAACCATGAGCAGCTTCATACTTTATCAGCTTCCACAATCGTTGATCATGAAACTACATCTCATAATTGATCATCTTTGCTTGTACTAACTCTTCCACATCCCACCAGGGTAACGTTTGAATATCACATAGAAATCTGAAATATTACACTCTAAACTCCCTCTTGATAGCATAAACATTCAACTCTTTAATCCAACCCTAGCTCATAATATCACCCAATGATTTATCCTGATCTCATGTAAAGAAAGACTATGGTCTTCTGAAATTACGTTCTTTGGGGAGATCTTTGAACCATGACTTCTTTCCCTCAGCTATTTCTTCTTTTGATAAACGTTTATGAACATTTCCTTCATTCATAGTCTCCTCAAACCTTCGCTTCAACAAATCATCAGAAGCTTCAGCAAACATCTCCTTAAAGGTTGGGAAGTCATCTGTATTCTCTCAAGAATATTTGACTGTTTCATAATCGGAATCATCCTCCATGAAAACCTCATTATAACTATCAGTATTAGCAACATACTTATATACATAATCTTTCGGCTCAGATGCACTGATGTTATTCAACTCTTCCTCGAATCAAAATCAAATGAATGCTCATAAACACCCAACATTTCTACAATTTCCTCCTTGGTGTAATTATGAACAAATTCACCTTCTTCAACTCCATGTTCCAAGTAGAAAACTCTGGGCTTTGGCAAATCAGGAACAACCGATATAGGTTTAGTTGTGAGGATTCCTGATTGCTCCACATCGTTTACCGGATCCTTCTACTCCCCCTGTCTTTGTGAATCATCTTCTTGATTAATTGTGTCATTCAGAAAAGCATCATAGTTAAACGAATCAGTGATCTTCGTGTCAAGAATAGTCACACATGTACCTCCTTGATTATCATTGGCATCATCACCTTTGTCATCATCTTCTTTCTTATCATTTCCATCAACATCTTCATCATCATCATTGTCACACCCTCAATTTCCACTTGCGGAGTTTTACCGCGAGGCGTGTGAACAAACCAGAATCTGAAACACTAGTACGTCGAACGACTCTATATGATTTGATAATACGTTTTCCAAAAATCATTTGTTTAACCATTCATCGTAGATTTTATATTGTCTTAGTTAGTTACCAATGTTTATCGGAAGCATTAGTTTTTATGGTTGAGCGGAAGCATAAAATAAGTAGTGAAACGGGCGCCAACATAAACGCCAAAACAAATGAAAAACCCAAAACAATGTTTGTAAATGAGACTCGATAAAAGATGTCTTGTTCAATGCATGTGAGTGCACCTAGAGCTCCTAGCGTCCTGAGAAACATGTAAAGAAACAAGTGTCAACATTAAAGATGAGTGAGTTCACAGGTTTTCATAAATTCGTTTGTTCGGTTATGAGTTTGTTTCCCCCGTTATCCCTAACCCGGGATAACGACTAGTTCCATTATTCCCAACCCGGAATAATAATGTTGTTGGTTCCATTATCCCTAACCTGGGATAATATTGCTGATGGTTCCATTATTCCAAACCTGGAATAATAATGTTGATTCGTAAATAAGTTCAATGTTAACATATATAGGTAGCTAGCCTAAAGTTATGTCACGTAAGTGTTCGCGATCGAAGCTGACTGTTGTGCCTCCGTGTTGCCAGGCCTATCACTGACCATGGCGAAGTTAGGCCAAATTATTCACCCGTTGACCATACCCGGTCGGCTAGCGCGACTAGCTCGGATGGGGCTTGTCGGGCCAGTAGTACTACTTATAATTCCCCCGCTATTAAAACCCAATACTAACGATCCGAGAGATTGACGAGGACTTAAGTGATATAGCTGCTTAGTGACCATAACGTTACATTAACATTAACTTAGTTACCGAATAGTTATGTGACGTTAATTTCATATAACGTAAAGAGATTGAGTTGAAGAGTGTATACATATTTCTCCCCCTGTTGTTTAAAACCGGATAAACTCACCTTTAGTTGCTCGGTTAGTGTAGCAAAGAAGTTGTAAGGGATGGGACCGCTAATTGCGTCCTAACAAACCAATTGATTTCAAGTCAGTGTGTGAACACACCAATACAAAATTCTACACATAATTTACGCACAAAGTGATACACACAATCAAAATCCCTAACACTCAAACATGCATGCAAGTATCCTCATGTGAACATAGAAATCAAAACAATTTATCATGAACATAATCCAATCCATACAACACTTTGGTGCACACATTCACAAGTTATCAAGTTCCAGCTTACATACTCATAGTTCGGCTGTTTTCTAGGATTTTTATAAAATAGTTCCAACGTTCCAAAAATTCTAATTATTTTACAGCAGGTGACAGTTATACTGTAGAAATTTATATAAATTTTTCAAGTCCTAATACTTTACCAATTATCCATAAATATTAATATACTAGGCTGCAGTCAGATTCGTCGCTTTCTGACTGCAGTCCATGGAAGAATTTATTTAAAAATCACTGATCGTCCAATTAACAAAATTCCAGTGGGAGTTGCCCGGAAATTTCCATACCTAGTTGCTGTACAAATTTCATGATTCGACTCCCTACTGATTATAAAATCCAACTCGATAAACAACTAACAAAACTTCAGGATTTTCACAGCTTTAGTTACTGAACTTATTTGGCCACTTAAAAATATCAAACGACTTCAGAAAAATATGAATCCAGCGCCATTAGATTCGTTATTCAAATCTCTACGTTTTAGACTTCAGAAAATCCGTTTTTCGGCAACTAATGACCGAGTTACAGCCAGATGAAGTCGGCTGCAACTATCACCCAGCAGCCTGTTTCAACATTTTATCACCACTAATTCGCATAAACCGTCAATACAATGAACCTAGGCGATCAAGAACTGATTTTTCTAATCATAGACCAATACATATAACATATCCATGCAAACCCTAATAAATATCTCTAGTCTTTATAAACAAAACACACTCGCAAACTATGAGTTCCGAAAACAATCATACATGCAAACAATGATCAATCAGCCGATTAACAACATAATCATTACATTCAAACACATATAATCCGAATATGATCTTGCAAACGATTATAATTCCTAACCTTTAGTAATGGTGAATAACGAGTCGAGACTTGGATGAGAATGGATTTGGCTGTTCAAGTAAGATCACGACCGAAAGAATGAGATGAACAATCTGCTGTCGCGACCGAGAGATGATGATGGAGTTGTAACAAGCTGCTTGCGGTCGAGGGACTGAAAGGGGAGGCTGCTCGCGATCAATGGAACAAGAGTAAGGCTGTTTGCGGTCGAAGAGAATGAACAAGGGCTGCCGTCGGCTTCTTTCTCACTAGGGTTTCTTGTGTTTTTGTTTTTGTGAAGCAACATGCATGTGTGTTTGTATATATAGCGCAAAAAGGATCAAGAAAAGGGAAATGGGTTTGCGGTTTGGGCTTGTTCTCGGCCGAGAGTGGTTTGGGTTGGTTGGTTTGGGTTTAAAACTTGGTTCACTCCTAGAGTCACAAGGAATCGAGGTTGGTTCGTGTCGCGGTTCGGTTCGGTTCGTGTACATATTTACCATAATTATTTTATAACTAAAACAATCACATAATCGCACATCACATATTCACTAACTCGTACATGTTTAATACGTAGCATATAATTTATTCGACAAGTATTGCGTTTAAGTTATCCGAAAAACCGGGATGTCACAATCATCATCATCATCCTCATTATACCCATCAACCCTTCATCAATTCCAGCATCCAGCTTCTTCTTTTACAAATATTTTTGCTTCAAAGACACTCTAGAAACATCAACAGGTTCTCCAACCAGCACATAATTAATTGATGGTTTAGATTCAATTTTAGGCTCCATAGGAATAATCATAGGAATTTCATCTACCTTTCCTTTGCCTTTACCTGCTGCAGCATCTTCTTCAGCTTAGCGCACTCTTTCAGCCGGTCTTTATTTTGCTTCCTCAATCTCTATCAGATCAGATTCAACTTCAAAATACCCAACCTTTTGGTTAAAATTTTCTGAAACAAATCCATCTTTCTACCACTCCAAATTCTTTCAGCTTTATAACCTTCAATCAACCTTCGTAATCTTTCATTTTCGGACAAAAGTTGCTAACACAGCTTCTAAATTCTTTCTATCATCTTCAAGAAACTTGATCCTGCTTTCTAACTCTGCAATCTTGGTATCATTGAAGAAATCTCCATCTAATCCTCCTTCAAAATGAGTATAAGAAAGTTCACCAAAATAATCTGATTGAAAGGATTGACGTCTTTGAGTAGATTGTGGAGTTCTTTGTTGTAGAGGAGGTGTTGGCTGCTTTGGTGTTGAAGATGGTTGTGGTGGCATAGTATGTTGTGGTGGTAACAGTAGAATAACAGATTCGACATTTCCAGTTGTAGCTTCCACCTTAGGTGTCTTCCTGACGAGCTTTCTTTGCTGCAGGAGACCCTGTTGTCTTTTTCTGTATATCTAAAGGCTTGCTTTTGACACATCTAGTTTTCTTTTTCGACCTTTCAGATGTCTCCTCTGGATCAGTAGGAACATATGTAATATCGTCATCTCCAACCTCCTTACGTTTTCGTTGTTGCTTTCTCTATTCTGCCCTTTCTTTCTCTGCAGCTTTCTTTAGGGTTTAGGGTCAACACTATCACTTGAACTCTCTACATATCACCGTCAACTGCTTCTTTCACAACATCAGCATCAATCTTTGTAACATTCACATCATCATGATCTTGATCAGATGTAGCAGAGAAAGCATCGTCATGTACATTCACATTTTCATCAACTGGTTCATTACGTTCACTTGTATCTCTTCTTCAGATTGTTCATCTATAAGCATAGTTTGTGTAGTTAAACGTTTCTTGCGTTGAGTATTCTTCTTTCTAGGAGTTGAACGTTTCTTTTTCTTTTCCTCCTTTTCATACAAACTATTCCTCCTTGGAACAAAACCATCCAATCATTCCTATTCATCATTCTCTGAGCTGCTTGTATCTTTTCCACTTGCCCTTTGGCGGTGCAACATACGTTTTGTCATGTATAGCTCCAAAGAATTTCTTTGCAACCGGCTTAGAATCTTGCTTTAGATATAGATTCAGTCTTATCATAGTCTCTTTATCCATATGATTAAGTATCAGCTCATCGTCATCTTTCTTCACTAAGTTTGGAAACAGATCATCCAACATCATCTGTAAGAATCTTGGATATTGAAGAAACATTTCTCTTGTAATGTTTGACACCATCTGATTAAAAATAACTTTGGTGGAGTTGTATGGAAGATTTAGCATAAGTGCTTTGATCATGCATATTTGGTAATCAAGTATATCATCACAACCTCCCTTTCTGTGACTGAATGCATGCAATACTGAATTTATGAAGAATTTATATGGCCTGCCAAGATTAGCCTTTTTGAAGTTCACAGCATTCACATGTCCTTTGTAACCCATTCTGTAAAAACACCCTTTCACCATTCTTTCTGGGTAGCCAGTGGGATCACCGTCTTTATCTTTTAAACCCCAAAACCCTTCGAATCAATTCTTAGGTGATTTTGACCTCGAACTCTTTATTTTCGATTTTAACCACTGAACGTATCGCTCTCGGTTTAGGAACAAACTTGGCAGCATTCCAAAAACATTCGATATGTGACTGGTAGACTTTATGTTTATGAGTTAATGCTTTCTTTACCGGCAATTGTCCCGTAAATTCTAAGATATCTTTGAACGAAGCCATTTCTGGTATAGTATTGTCAAGTACACAGCATGAGTTGTGTATTGGCTCGAACAACATTTCTTTTCCTACAAAACATAACAACACAACACCTTAGGCGAATTAGACAAAATTACCAAATTTTCATGTGAAGTGGCATTGGTGCGAAGTGGTAATTTCCACTTCATACGAAGTGGTATAATAAAAATAAACATTTGACCAAAAACATTTCATATGGAGTGGTTTTTAAACATTTCAACACTTTCACTTCGTGCGAAGTGGGCATTCCACTTTGTACGAAGTGTCCTCACTTCGTTCCAAACACGTTTTTACCAAGAATCAAAATTTTATAGATTTTAATGAAACTGATGATTCTATTAGTTACTAACAACACCGATTTACATGTTTATGTGATCAATTTTAATTTTGGCCGGCTAGTTATCCATAGATCTACATTTCTATGTAGGGTATACCGAAAAACGTCCAATTAAAGTCCAAATATAGTCCTATTGCCTTCACCATTGTAAGAGTTGTGCTAATCAACCTCCTCAATGTAAATTTTGGAAGTATAATGACTTAGATCTTGCAAAAACACTTAGTTTGTACAAAGGATTCTCAGATCACACAAAGAAAGTGTAACAGTGAAATGACTGTTTCGTGCGAGCTGGATCTATTTATAGTGTAGTTTCTCCCTTCGTATGAAGTGGCTCACTTCGTGCGGGTGTTGCATCTACTTCTTGCGGAGCAGACATCAAATTTTCAAATTGGTTTAATTTTTCAATTTTTTTCGAACAATTTTTCACTTTTAACAACCCATTCAGCTGACCAAGTCCAAGTTAATGACCTGATTAACTGATTTGTCTACCAAGTCCAAGTTAATGACCTTGGTTGAACACTGTATGAACAAATTAATGTTTTCAGGCAATGGTTAAGTTTCAAATTAATGAACTTTTGATCATTTCAAAACATTTTCATATTTTAGATAAGCTCCCAACCCGTTGTCGTCTAGATTTTCTTTAGCAACCAACATCTTTGGATTTTGAAGATCCGCTTTGTTGATGCATTTTGTGTCCGTCACTGTACGAATAGGCTAGATAGAGTGTATGTTGAATATTTTATATAATAGATATGAACACACGACCCAAGTGCGAACGAGAACGATTTTGTAGTGTCACTTCGTACAAAGTGATAGCTCACTTCGCACGAAGGTAATAGTAATCTTCGTACGAAAGTAAGCTACCTTCACCCGAAGGTAATTTACTCACTTCGCATGAGGGTAAAACGTGTCTATAAATAGTGTCGTGTGTTCATTGTGATGTAAGTTTTGGAGTTCCCAAAGGGGAAATGTTGGCGAAGTTTCTCCAGAATTTTGCCAGCTTGACAAAATGTATACTCTTTCGATATGAATGAATGAAGCTTCCACTGATTCTGTTTCTACTCCTTTCTTAATTACATTCTATCGAATTAGTGATATTGTGCCCAAACTTCCGTTTGGAACCGCTGGATCCTAGACTTACACGCTTTTCGTCATCAGTAGTCGAAACTAAGATAGAAATAAAATCCTTTTCATTTTTCCAAAGATTATGCTAACATACACTAAAAATCTTTTTGGATTTTTCTAAAATGAAAGGCAATTACTATGTACAAACATGTTTACAGACATAGTTTTGTGAGTTTGTGTTAGAGGATCATATCAGTTTATGAGACAAATCACTAGTACCATTGATCTTGGTAAAAAAATTTATGTTTTAAACAAATTCACTTAGATTGTCAGTATACTTGTCCACTTAAACCTCTACACATTTCTCAATTGCTCCGAGATATGTTATCTATCTTAGAACTTAACTTAACAGTGTTTCCTACCTCTGAATATACTCCCGTATCAAGATTCCCTTGATTTCATCTTACAGGTGCATATATCTAACTGATATATGTATCTGGGTTGTGCGAGACCTTGAGAGCTTAGGTTAGTACCACCGTACAGACAAAAAGATGAAGGCTTGACTTAAAAGTGGTGTTCCAAATTTTGGAATCTTTTGACTGTAATTGTTAGATCTTTCGATACTTTCAATATGTTGCAGTTTACAGGTATAAAAGAAAAGTATTCTACAAGTTCTAGGCCATTGTTGACGCAAAATCAGAAGAACTCGTATAATACCCCAAATATCAATTATCTATAAAGACCTAGTATCTTAGAATCTAGCAATCTCTCAAACGAAATTTCAGTGTACTAAGACCATATATCCGAGAGATGTTAACCCACTAATTAAGAAATTTTTCTGTATATTTATATCTCAGAAACAATTTACTGAATGTGTGAAGCCTACTGGCACATCATCAATGAGACTTGTTTAAACATTTTGACACTTCATTTCTTTAGCATACTGTGATAGTCCACTAATTTACTATCATTTCCTCTTTTTGCAACTCTTTTTGTCTTTTTCATGTTATTGTACATTTTTTCAAATTTTTATTTGTTTTTGTATTTTCCACAACATTTCTCCCCCCTAAAATCAAAAACATATTTTTGGATTTTTGTTTTTAAAGAAAGAAATACTATAAACTATAAACTGTGATAAACCGATAAGGATCACGTGAATTCGTCATCCTCCTTGAATTCAACCTTCTCTAGAATCCCCCGGATGTCAGATTTTTCAACCCATTAAGTTTCAAAAGATATCTGAATATCAAAAGCTTTGGTGTAAAAATCTGCCTTTTGTTCATCAGTGTAGATCTTTTCAATTCTAATCAACTTTTTCTCGTGGCAATCACGGATAAAATGGTGTCGAATTTCAATATGTTTAGTTTTAGAGTGTTGAACTGGGTTTTGATTTATATTTATGGCAGCCTCGTTATCTACATATATAGGCGTATCAAGAAACTGCAATCCATAGTCTCTCATCTGTTGTTGTATCCACAAGTTTTGGGAACAACAACTGGAAGCTGAAATGTATTCTACTTCGTAAGTAGAGAGAGCGACCGTGGTTTGCTTCTTGCATTGACCCGTTACTAATCGTGTGCCAAAGAACTAGCAACTAGTAGTTGTAGATTTAGCATTTAATTTGCGGCAACCGAAATCAGAATCAAAATATCCAGCGAGGTTGAAATCATCGTTATGCGGATACCACAAGCCGGTGCTTGGGCAACCTTCAAATATCAAAGAATCCACTTGACGATCAACATGTGAGACACTTGTGAACTTGATTGATATCGGACGTAGAGGCATGTCCGATATATGATATCTGGCCTAGATACTGTCAGGTACATCAAAGATCCAATCATTGATCGATATAAGGTCTCATCAATCTTCACTCCTTTTACATTTGCTCATGTCGAGGACATAGAGATCATTTTCTCGTGGAGCGCGCATGAGGATTGTAACACCCCGACCGCGTAAAACAATGAACCGTGGTGGAAACTTCAGGGAGTCATGTCATAGAACTATTTTTTCACAACTCATGGAACTTAAAATTTTGTTTTATTAAGTTAAATTTTACATTGTCTTGGGATAAACAGAAACAACAGATAAATAAATTGTCTTTCATGTTTTAAGTCACTAAGGCATGCGTCCATTCCTACATGAAGCATGCATCATCTTATCATGCATTGACTCCTGAAACATATTGAAAAAATAGTCAGCATAAAAATGCCGGCGAATACATAGGTTTTGTGGGTGTGTCAAATTCGTGGCTTTGTATACATATTGCAACACCTCCTCCGACTACAAGAGTCGTTAAGTGAAAACCTCATATCAAAAGTGTTTGATATTGCAATACAATTAACCAACTAAAACAAGTTGATTAGAGTTGTGAAAACCATATAGCCATGAATCTTGTCCAAAACCTTTCTTTTGTAAAAACCTTGTAATAGATTGATTCAAAAGAAAACTTTGTATGGTTTATATCTTTAAGTGAAAATGATTGCCTAACATTGTTCAAAACCATTTTTCCTTTTATAAACCATTTGTCCGTGTTATAAACCTTTCGTCCGTGTCATAAGTCAACCGTCCATGTCATAAACCAATTATCCATGTCATAAACAAATCGTCTGTGTTTTATTAATTGTGAAAACTTTTTATCATTCTTTAATGAATACATTCAAACCTATGTTGACTATACCACAAAAGGGTATCTTTAATAGACCACCAAAGGGTCTCTTTAACTAGACTAACAAATCAACAAATGATTTGTAATCAGAAACAGTTTCTTTCATTACCCAAACTTCCACAAATCCAGTGAACAGTCCGATAATGGGATCGTCAGTCCTATTGTACCATAACATACTACTTGTCGGCTCGGCCAAAGCTAATGAATATCATTCATTTTATGGATAACGCATCAAAAAGTTGTTCACATTATTGAAATCGTATTGTTTTATATATAAACCATAGACATTGTTTTTTTTTTGATAACTTAAAAATTATTTAGCACATATGAGTGACCCTAAAACATTTGCAAAACGTAAAAGAGCGGAACTATGTACTTACTTGGGAGTGCGAAAGTGTTCTTGATCAACGGAATAAACAAAGCTCAATCGTGTCCTAATGTGTCAGATAAATATGTTAGCGTGTCGGGACTACAAACAGGAGATCAGAGAGAATGAAGTCTTATAAACCAAACGAGTGTTGGAACTCATGTGATATGGTTTAACAAACTTAACATTCTGATTTGGAAAGTATCCTAAGTGCTTTTTGACCCATTATAACAGGTCATTGCGTAAACGCGTGATCAGATGGTTAAACATGTTCTATGATAAGTCTTAAATGACCAAACATGTTTGAAAATGTTATAACATCAGTTTATATGTCAAAAATATGGTTACATGTGTTTAAATGGATTTATGTGCAAAATGGCATTTTGGTCATCACTTTTTTAAGAACATAGAAGTAACTTATCATAACACTAACCAAACGAGTGACCATAAGGTATAACCTCAGTAGGTTATTCCCTATACAACTATGGTCACAAATATGTGTTTGGTCGGATCCTAAGATCGACCAAATGTGTCGGATTTGAAAGTCAAAGCGGTGGTCAAGATTGCTCGACTTATGACCCTAAATAAGCACTAAACTAGAAGTGATGAGTTATACAAGTCAAAATATGTCTAACTAAGTTTATAAAACTGATTTAGTATAAAAACTTGGTGTCTTGATAATGAAAATAGTTTCGTCGTAAAATGCTCATCATGCGTATTTTGACCGAAACTTAGACTCGTTACTTCGACTAGTAACGTGGTAATCAGAAGGTGAAATCGTTAGGGATTATAATCTTCATGATTATGATCACGTTTCAAAGTTCAATTGAACTTTGACTTGACCAGATATGCTCAGAACCAAAAGTTAATCAAGAAGACAAACTTTTAGACTTTTAGCTCAAAATAGCTAAAATAATGAAAGAACTAGGAAGAGTACTTACTCGTGTTGTAGAACACTTTCGGAACTCAAGATAGGAGGCTTCCAAAGGCTGGAAAAAGCTCCAAAAAGGATAGAAAGAAGAACTTTACACTTTTCTTTGAAGTGTTTTGAAGTGGTGTGAAAAAAAAAGGAAGAATCATGGGGTATTAATAGTATTTTAGGATCAAGAAGGTGATCACAAGTGTCCTCAAATGTGGATTAGTGTCTTAACATGTGTCAACACCAAATTAAATGTGGCAAAATGAGTGCTAAGGTGTCAAAAGTTGGAGATAGGTGGCAAACTTGGTGAAGAAGCAAAAATCTTTATTATTTTTTTTGACATTTTTGGCCCTTGGACTTGTATTTTCACTTGTTTTCCATTTTAACCCCTTTAACCTAATATTTAGGTTATATAAAGGTGTTAAGACATGTGTAACTTGGATTATGCCCGAAAATGTCGTGGATGTTGGTTCGTTTGGTTGTACAGTTACGTGTTTTGCAAAAATGCATAAAACGCTTTAACGAACACGAAAATGATCTAAATTGTGCAACGATTGACATTTTTGCATTCTCATCAATAAAATACAAGATTTTATTGAATACAAAAATATTTGGATTGATACACGTGGTTCGTATCTTGAATACGGACTAACAGACTTTCGCATTTTGACGAAGATAGTCCCTGGACTTGTATAAGCGTGTTTTTGTCATATCTAACCCTTCAAAACTTATATCTAAGTTATGTAAAGGGTATTTAAGTATGTGTAGCTTATGTCCGTGTTTTGGAGTGTACGCCATGTTAAACTGATTGCGTTTGAGTATCAGTTAAAGAATTACTTCCACAAAAATTTTTGAGGGTTCGAAATCGTGCAAGAAATTGAAATAGTGCAAATGTCTTAGATATTATACAAATTTCGGAAATAAAACACATGCTTTCATTGACTACAAAATTGTTTGTAATTGTACAATGATTGAAAAGGCATAAATGTCACAAGGATCCACTCCTTGGAAATTTTGAATCCCGACTTCAGAATGAGGCATTCTTTATCCGTAAAATGCGTTGTAAACTTCTTATCGCAGATCTGGGAGATAGTTAGCATAGTTCGGAAATGTAGTTGACTTTGTCGAAACAAACCAAATTGTTAGTATTCCCTCTTGATAATCCTTCCTCCTTGAGTACCACAAACCTTACATAGCCACCTTTGATTGATTTAACATCATATAACAAGGCCAACATCCCTGTCATGTGTCGAGAAGCTCCGTTGTCCATTATCCACTTAGAAATTATTGACCTCGGGAGCCCCTACACATACAATTAAGAAATTACTTAAACAGTGATACCCAAGCCCTCTCGATCTTAGGTGGGTTTGGGATATCAAACTTTGGTACACTAACACTCTTAACTTAAACAATTTGTTCAACCTTTGGCTTGTTGAAACAGATGTTTTGACTGTCTTAGAAGATGGTTTAGTTTTGATCACCCAAGTTTGTTTTTTATAATTGCCTTTTTCGCTTAAAATTTTGAATCTTTTTATCTTTCTCGATCGACGATTCACCAGTTTCTTTGTTTAAAACATTAGCAGTTATTGTTTTCTCATTGTTGTTAGATTCAGTTTTTCTTTTCAAGATCTGTGTTGGAACAAACTTTGGGGATTTGTTTTTCATATCTTCAAATGACTTCTTAGCATGGTAAACAAGTTTAGAATTGGAACAATGTCATGCAATATGTCTGACTTCATTGCACTTGAAGCATGCCCTGCTATCAGTAACAGAGGATTTATGAACCTGTTCACGACGTTTTTTCTCAACGTAGAACTCATCATTCGATTGTTCCTTTGCCAAACTCTCTCTCTAGCTTTCCGAGCTTGTTCTGAAACAAAGTTTACTTTTCTTTTAAAATTTTGTTTTCGAAACTTATATTATGCTTCTTTACATACCCCAACCCTTTCTTTTCCTTTTGTTTTCACGATAATTTTTACCTTTGTAATTGTTGTTATAAGAACTTTTGGGTTTAAAGCAGTAAGTTGCATTCAAATTTAAGCTCTGAAAGACTCATTTTAAACACTTGTTCGACCTTTTCAAGATTCATATTCTGAATCGGAAATTCTTGATCAGAATAAAGTTTGTCCGATCCTTTCATTCTGTAAGCAACCAAATTAGGATAATTATCCGAACTAGATTCCGATTTTCCAAGATAGTTCTTATGAAAGCTTTCTTCATTTTCAGAAGGTGAACTAGTTTTCATTAAATTCGTCTCAGCACTCTCAAATTCTGTGCTGTCATTTTCACTTCTTAAAACTTTTTCTACCACATTTTCACCTCATATTATGATTTAGTGTATATTACATTGATGTTTTTAGGAAACTCATTGTTCTTTTCAGTTTTCTGTTTTAAATTGAGCGCCTTTTCCACCCCAGATGGTTTTTTCCTTGAATAACTTTCCCACATGGGTGGTGAAACTCGATTGTAACATGCACTTTTGTTCTTACCATTCTTATCATCTTCTTCCTTCTCGATTTTCAGAAGAATATGATCAATGACATATGAACTGGTGGAATAACTAATTAGAATTTGTTTACCCTTTCAATTTCAATTTTCATTTTCTCCAATTCACTTTTTGCTCGACAATCATATTTTGATGAATGTTTATTACCATTTGCTTGTCCATTACGGTTGCCTTGAGCATCGAAAGTGTGGCACCATCTTCTATATTAGACTTTTCACATTGTCTAATAGTTCTGCTTAATTTGTCATATGCTTCTTTAGTTTCTTTATAATCGCTTGACAAATTGTCATAAAGTTTTTTCAATTCTTTGTATTTTTTATCTTTCTCAAAACATTCATTGCAAGGCTTAGCACATTTCTTGCAAAGTTTTTTCAATTTCAATAATTTGAACTTTAACCACTTCTTTTACCGACTCCTTGACAAACTCTTTCACCGACTCGACTTTATCCTCCTGGACTTCCTTAGGAACTACCTCTATCAGATTAGCCATCATAGCTTTGTTGGCTATCTCAGTTAGGTTCTCGGCATTCATCTCTCTATCCACATCTATTAGTTCCACAACTTCAGATTTTGGCTCTTCCTCACATTGTGTCTTGTAGCTTGGATCGAAGTAACCTACAAAAGTTGGAAACATATTAGGTGGAATTAAATGTCTAAAAGCACCGTGTGAAAGATTTTCTTCTTCAGAACGTTGTCCTTGATAGTATTCTTCAATTATGGCTTCATCAAAGATTGTTTTAGAACATTCTACTTCAGGTTCAGGTTCCTCGATTATCTCTACCAGCAACACGAGACTTTCATTCTTCGAGATGCATTTGTTTCAATAGAACCCCTCATCCTCTTGAGTAACTACTAAGGCTTTATCTTTCGAACTTGATGAACAGTCTTCAATCTGAATTATCCTTAAATTTGTTTGAGGTTGCGGTCGATGATATATAGCTTTCTTATAATAATCATTTGCAAACGGATTTTGATTACCATTCACTTCACGGTTTGGACATTCTCTTTTAAAATGCCCCTTCACCAGACATTTGAAACAAGTAACATTCAATTTATCAAAACCAAGTTTTCCATTGAGTCCTCCCAAACTGCTTTTGCCTGTGATCTCCGCCAAGCATTGTGCCCTTCGAACAATTGACGCCATGCACCACTTTATATCTATCAATTCCAATTCTTCCGAATCAATCTGATTGTAGTCTTCTTTCGTCATATCTAGGTTCCCAATCTTTCCGGCCACCAAACTTTCATACGATTCTTGCACAGATGCAAGCAATGCATGTGTTACTTAGCAGTGTGTTCATTGAAATTTTGTGCGTTTTCAAGATTCACGGAAATGTTGCATTGTAGAATCCGCTAGTTTAATTGGCTTGCATGCTTTAGCCGCTCTAGAAACTGCTCGAGCTTTGCGAGGATTGAGGTGTTTGAGGAGACCTAGGCTCGTATGATGGAAATGATTGAAAACCTCTAGATTAGTTTGAAGACAGACTTGAAAAAATATTTGCACTGAAGGCTGTCTGTATCTTTGGACTTTGAGTGTTTGCTACAGAATTACCTTTGCAATACAAGTTTACGTCTTGCTAAATATGCGATCCTTTAGTTTTCACCATTTTGTTTGCATCTCCAACTCATGACCTTCCAACTTTTTGATAAATTTTGACAAAATGATTGTACTGTATTCCGGGTTGTTTTTTCAAGATTGTGAGATAAGTAGACCATTCACCTTCTGGCAGTGCATCAACAAGTTTGTCTACCAACTCTTCCTTATCTTTCTGTATGCCCAACCTTTTCATCTCAACCACAAGATGACAGTATCTCTCGATCAGCTGTTTAATGCTTTCACCTTTCAGTAGATTGAAGGTATCAAATTCTTTGTTCAATAGCGCCTTTTTGCTCTTTCATTTGAGTGCTTCTTTGGAATTTAACTTTCAAAGCATTCCAAAGTGATTGAGCATCACCATCGTGTTGTAGAAGAGACAAAATATCTTCTTTAACAACTTGTTGAAGAATGTTTAACATTTTCTTTTCATTTATGAACTTCTCCTTCTCTATTGCTGTAAACTGCGTTAGTGTTTTCTCTAATCCATTCTCGCCTGTTGGTGTAGCAGATTTTTCCTCTATAGCGTACTAATAGTTTAGATAGATCGCTTGAACCCAGTTTACAAATCTTTCGCTCCAGCCATGGTAATCTTCTAAGAACATTAGTTTCGGGGGCTTCGTCATTGTCCCCATTTCATTTTCAAGATTCATTTTTTGTGCTATGGCATTTGTAACGGTGGATGTTACGAATGCATTGAAGAATTCGTTTTCCATTTTGTCGAGAAAAAATGATCAAAATTTGCTTTGTGCAAAGTGAATCTAGTGCAGAGTGACACTTCGTGTGATCTGAAACTTCAAAACAACAACAACACTGATTAAAGTTCACTTTGTTCGAGTTGGTATGTCACCTCATGCGAAGTGCTTCACCTCGTGTGAAGTGGATGTTCACTTCGTGTGAAGTGAGGGTATGAGATCGTGCGAAGTGGGTTTAAAATTTCACGTTTTTTGCAATTTTGTCATGATTTCAGTTGTTTTAAGCTTTGATCTTTTCAAGGGTTTGACTATAGTGGATTTTACGTATTATACTGAAGTATCAATCCATTTAGTCCATGAAATTGTTGAAAAATGAAAAAAATGAGAAGTACGAGTAGAATAATAGTGTAGAATCCTGATCAAGTCTTCAAATCAGGCCATCCGTAGCTCTAATACCACTTGTAGGATCTTCTTATCCGATAAGCACATGACCTAATCTGATTAACTAGTTATAACATGTGCGGAATCCATTTTATAACAAGCGACAATATTAAGATTACTGTTTAAAGTTTATTGTTTCATTAATGTGGTAAACGTGTACAATTCTGAAACAAACTATGTAGGGCTTCGCCGTACACTCTTCAAAACTGTTACAAACTCAAGACCACAACTCTACTATAGATAGACAATCCCGATCGCATGAGTTGGGCTTGCCACTTCGATCGAAGTGGACTCACTTCGTACGAAGTGAACATCACTTCGCGCAAAGTGACCTACAAAACATCAAAAATGCAAATCTAACAATCATAGTCCTATTACAATGACTCGACATGACCCTTAGACGTAGGCTATAGACATTCTGCATCAACATCTGCGGTATTCTAAAATGTTTTCCTTAACACCAAGTCTCTAATTTGAAATCGTTTGATCCTGACATTCTTGTTATATGCTCCAGCCATCCTTTGTTGATAACTGGCCATCCTTATTCTTGCTAAATCTCTAAGCTTATCCACTGTATCCAGGTCTTGAATCAGATTCTCGCTATCTGTTTGAGGATCATAGATGCTTGTTCTGGTTGTAGGAACCACCATCTCTGTTGGGATCACAGTTTCAGTTCCAAAGACTAAAGAGAAAGGAGTCTGGCTTGTAGCATTTTTTGGAGTTGTCCTATCTGCCCAAAGGACATATGGCAACTCTTAAGCCCACTTTCCTTTCTTGGACCCAAGTTTCTTCTTCAAGTTTTTAATGATGTTCTTGTTGCTTGACTCTACTTGGCCATTAGCTTGTGGATGAACTGGTGTAGATGTTATCATTTTAATTCCCCAACTATCGAAAAAGTTAGTAGTTCTATTCCCAATAAATTGGGATCCATAATCACATATAATTTCAGAAGGAATTCCAAATCTAGTAATAATGTTTCTCTTAATGAAGGATATAACTTCTTTTTCCCTGACTTGAATAAAAGCTTATGTTTCTATCCACTTAGAGAAGTATTCAGTCATGGCTAGCATAAATACTTTTCCTCCTGGTACCTTTGGAAGTTTTATGTTGGTGAAGAATGTCAATCGCCTACGTCTTAGGGTCATGTCGTGTCATTTTAATAGGGCTTTATGTTGTTAGATTTACATTTTGGATGTAAGTAAGCCATTTCGTACGAAGTGAAGTTGTTCACTTCGTACGAAGTGCACTTCACACAAAGTGCACTTCGCACGAAGTGGCAAGGCCAACTCGCACGAAGTGATAGTGACTATATATAGTGGAGTTGTGTCTTGACTCTATAACAGTTTTTGTAGAGTGTACCGCAAAGCCCTGCATATTTTGTTTCCGGATTGTACACGTATTGAACATTAATGAACAGTAAACTTTGAAAGTAATCTTGATATAGTAACTTGTCATAAAATGAATTCTGCATGTGTTATGACTAGTTAATCATATTAGGTCCTGTGCTTATATGGATAAGACGATCTTTCAATTGGTATCAGAGCTACGGTATCACCAACGCTCATTATGGACTTAGGAGGGTTTTAGACGTAAAACATCAAATAAACGGACAATTCATGGACAAAAAGTAAAATTGAATCTATAGGATCGTTAGAAATTGATTTCGATTAGATCTGTGCTAGATTTATCTCGAAATTCGAAGAAATAAAGATTTTGGATCCAAAAGTGTGAAAAAGAGTCACTTCGCACGAAGTGAGTCTCCACTTTGCATGAAGCAAGGATCCACTTTGCACGAAGTGAGGATCCACCTCGTACGAAGTGAACAAAAATGCGTAATAAGGCATTTTTATCGTGGCGACGAGACGAGGGTCAAGAAAAAATTTGGTGATAGGAAACTTTTTCGAGTTTTTAACGACAAATACGGGATGTTTGGGGACACCGTCGAGGGCTTCAGAGAACAAATTTGATGGCACGATCAAAGAAGGTTGAAGATAACAGGGTAGTCACTGATACAGATGTAGAATGATGATCATCTGGTATTATGATTACCGATGGGCCTTAACGTAAAATCCGCATTTGTTGAAAACTGAATTTTCTAGTTTTGTGAAGGAATTTCAGTGAAAAATTTGGTACAACTAGAGTTTGCAAAAATGAGGGGGAATAAAAAATTTCTAGTATATATTAAGATTCTGGCCTTTTGAAATTCATGACTTTGCAACTGTATTAGGGTGGTTTTCCAACTCAAGATTATCCGGAATGCAAAAGATCTAGTTTCATTAGTCCATATTCATATGAAGTTCATAATTTTTGGATCGTGATACAAATTGATGCTTAAGGGTTAGAGTCTTGATCCTCGGTGAAGGGCGGGTTAGTAGGATTAGTAGTCGTTGATACCAGTGAGGATCTGAGATTATTAAAGACATATTGTGTGTACACGAATGCTCAGTGATGTCCTTAGGTGTTAATGGCTAGCTCAGGGTTCAGGGTTTCAAAAAAATTACTGAGAAAATCTGAGATTATTCAAGATATGTTGTATACATGAATGATTGATGATATCCTTAGGTGCCATTATTTTTAGTCTTCATGCAGATGAATTGTTCTTCTTGGACTAACCGCCATTGAATGACGATGTTTGCTGATTAAGTTACGCCTGTCTACCGGAGATAGCTATATATCTGTTATTGTGACTGAAGAGCAAGAATGTGATTCTGATCACGGAAGAATGTTTCCAGATCTGCTGTGTTACCAGATGATTTATTCTGTGAAGATTTGCTTATTGAGAAGATTACTGATTTGCTGATCAATCATTCAGGAGTATGCTTAACCGTGATTACGAAATTAGGACTGCAGATTTTCGGGTATTTATTTATTTGAAGTTTACCGATGTGGTTACTTGAAGTTTCTATCAATTGCTGGTTAGGTTTTTGAAGATCAGAGGATTGAGCATAGGAGGAGTGCGCTAAAACCGAACGTGGATGTGGTTAAAGTTGAAACAGAGATGCTGCATTGATTAATTTCGAATTGGTGGTTATTTGAGAAAATTTCTCAGTTAAGCAAATCAGAGTAGGTCGAGAACCATGCAAACAGAAACCTGAATTGGAGAAATTATTTTAGGGATAATGTATTGAAGAAATTACAAACCCAGATCATCAATCAAGGGGGAATTTGGTGACGCGTTCTACGACATCGAAAGATACATGATTGAAGTTGCAGTATATTCAAACATGACTCTCATGTTTCAAGATCAAGATCAACTTATACTTAATCAGGTTTTATCTAAGATTATTATATACAAGGATTGGCAAAAATTTTAAACAACTTCAATTTTTCAAAATTCTCATAAGGTAAAACTTATGATTTTTCATAAACATCCTATGGAGAAATGCAAACATATCGAATCAAAACTTGGAACAAAAATATAGCCAAAAGATTAGATTTATATTAAACCTTTTTAAAGGTTACCAAAATGATCAACACAAGTTTCTACTAGCAAAATGTGGCTTGTCCACCCGGGTTAATGCAGGGTGTCTGTTACTAATTGTTCATAAAGTGAAGGAAAGTAAAAGCGAGGGGTGTAAAGGCTTCATCCTCCACAAACAGAAGGACCCACCCACCTTTTCCACCCCCATTGTACTAATGATCAGTGATCCTTTACCTAAAACTATTGTTCAAGAATTACAGACCATAATTGTTTTAACCCTAAACACCATCAAACAAAAACCACAAAACCTAAAAAAAGTGGGCTCAGGCCTCATCTACATTATCATTCATTGCCCACTTCAGCAGCATCACCTTCAGCTACACCAGCACCTCTTGCTCCACCTTCCTTCACCTCCTTTGCTATACGTGAACCAGCCTCTAAAGCCATCACTTGTTCCAGTTCAGCATCACCACCTAGCTTGAGAAGAGTCTGCTTCCAGCCAGCAACATCCCAGGCAGACCGGTCAAAGCTAAGATCCATAGCCTCTTGGACTATCTTGATCCTAGCCTGCAGGATAGTATGAGCAGCATAGATTTTAGCCTTCTCAGTAGCCTCCATTTGGGCCTCGTGTATCCTAACTTTGACATATAGTAGTTGCTCTTCCAAGCCTGTCTTCTCCTTCTCAAGTTGGGAGATCTTCTTATCATTAGCGGCGGCGACGGAATGGAGTTTGGCTAAGTTTTCTTCAACGTCAGCAAGGCTTTTACCATGTAGAACCTTAAGGTGGACAAACCTCTGCGAATTGGAAGACAAAAGAGTTAAGATTAGTGATCCTTCACAACAGGCAAAACCAACTATGAGGGTCAAGGATCCTTACCTTAGTGACAAGTTCATGGATTTGTCATTCAAGCTGGAAGTTGTCCTCCTCAGGCTCAGAAGGCTTCTTCCTCTTGGATCATGCTTTAGCTTTAGTGGTCATTGTCTTTGGCTCCGGTTAGCTTGGGCCCTTGGCCAGCTCCTTCTTTATAGAGTGGGGGGAGATCATGCTATCAATATCACCCAGGTCAAATTGGGAAGCCGACTTGCTAGTGGATCTTGGAGCACCTGTTCATTAAAATACAGATAAGTATCCTTATTCCTTTTAAATATACTTTAATACACAATTACATTATATCAGTGTATGCAAGTACTTACTTAACATCGTGTACGAGGCGGGTGTGGTCTCTTCTAACTCTTTTGTCTTTGGCTTGAACGTCCTAATGGTTGAATCCAAAGCCTAGAATGCAGCAATTCTTTCCTTTGGACCCGGTGTATCAGCAAGCGAGGCAAAGTTCTTCACTGCATGCATGTAAAGAAAATCAAAAATAAAAAATAACAACTCTCTATAGTCTCCATCTAAGGATCCTATATCCTACCCTTTAAGGTCCACTCTTTTGGGAGTTCATTTCCTAAAGGAATAGAATCCCTTCTCACAAAGAAGAACTCATTCTTCCATGAGGTGTCGTTTTGGTGGTCTTAAGAATTGGGAGTGGCTACTGGGGCTTGGCTTTAAACAAGAACCGGTAGGATCCATGGGATACAAGGGAGTATAGGTGTGAGAGTTCAGAAAGATTAAAGCTTAATTCCTCGTTGCTGATGATTTGCTCAAAAGTGTTTAGTACCCTCCATAACATGGGCATTGCTTGACTGTAGCACAAGTCGGTAAGGGTAAAAAATCGTTGGGTAAGGTCAAGGAATGGATAGGTATAGCCAATCTCAAAGGGCATAGCAGGGAAATACACCCAAGCGGGTGAAACAGAATCACTCTTGGTGGAAGAGTCAAAAGGACAAAAGATCATTCCCAGAGGGAAACAAGTGTATAAACAATCAACCTCAGGATCAGTGAATCTACACAACTCGGAGGAAAGGTTCGCCAAAAGATTCTGGCTTTGTGGTGTATCATCACTATCCTGGCTCTTGTTTAGGGAGGATTGTGTAACCATTTTAGCCATGATCAGATTCAGGGAGAGGAGAGGACAAAAAATAAAGGATTGAGAGAGAAGAGAAGAATACCTGATTAGTCTCCGGAATGAAGATATAAATGAGGGATTCTTGATCTTAAATGGGTTTTCAAAATGATGGTTGTTGCAGGCGATCCCATCACTGATGTCATCAGCTGTAACGGTTAGTTTCGTTGTAACGGCTAGTCCTATTCTAATGAAAATATGGCAGATTGGTTGAACATCATATCCGCCATATTTGGGGGCAATTGTTAGGGCATTAATTTTTTATACTATGGATTATGCATCCTGAGATTTAGCCTGGATCACTGATCCTTAACGGATGGTGCAGGGAGTCTGAGGATCAAGGATCCTTATTTCTATTAATGTTATCTAACAATTGTTCTCCATGTTTCTAATGTTTATACGTAGGTAACGGATGACGTGAACCTAGTCTTTGCTAGAATCTCGTCAAATATGCTTCATATAGAGCACGTGCTTGATGAAGAGTAGCCATTATGGAGAACATGAGAGACTTGCACATTTCTTGGATAGTTAGTTAGCTAGATATTTATAATTATATCAAGGGATATTGAGCTTATTTAGAGGACACAATTTCGTACACTCGATCTCTCTGAAAACTGCTCTCAAACACACACTAGAATTTGATTGTAACAAGCTCAATATCATCCGAAGTTGTACTACATTATTGATTTTTTGGTGGAATAGATTTGGTGATCGGTAATTTCCATCACCCGAGGTTTTTTGTGCCGGAGATCTCACAAAGATCAAGAGCTTTTTCCTTGTATAAATCCTTGTGTTCATCGTCTTTTACATTTCATTCATTAATCAGTCAATTATTCAATATTCAAGCACACTACCTCACAAATCAGACTTGGTTACATTATCCTTAGATTGATTTTTGACCAAAACACAAACATAAATACTTTTCCCCAGGTTCTTTGGGAATTTTCCAACAATATCCATTCCCCATGTCATATATGGCCAAGGGGAAACTATTCGATGCATTGGCCCAACAGACTGATGGAGGATATTGCAATGTCTTTAGCTGGCATCACACTTTTGGGAATATAGCATATCATTCTTCTTCATTGTCGGCCTATAGTATCATATTCTCAGCCCTTAGGTTCCTGGTGAAGAGTGCTCTTCCCTCAGTGTGATTTCCACAATCTCTTTCGTGAATATCTTTCAGAACATCAAGTATTTCAGGTTCCTCCAGACACCTTCGATATGGACCCGCAAGAGATTTCCTATACAAAAAATTCTGAAAAATTACAAAACGGGATACCTTCATTAGGAACGCTTTAGGATTCTTCTCATTGTTAGGGATCTCCCCATCAAGTATGTATCGCTTAATAGGATATATCCAAGATTGTTGAGATACTTTAGGTTCTTGAGATTGAGTCTGAGATTCTGCATTTTGTCTTGAGGGTCCTTCGATTCTAGGTTAGCTGCCCGTTGTTTTCCTAAGACAGTATCTTAATGGCCGGATTAAGAATATGTAAAATAGGTATCTTTGTTCCTTCCGGATTCTAAGATCTGGGGCTAAGTTTGCTAAAGCATCAGTGTAGGTCCACCTGAGGCTCAAGTTAAACCTATTCCTTGTTCATGCAACACACATACGAGTGCGGAATCCAAGTATGCATGCAAACCAAAGCAAAGTAAGAACACGGATAACCAAAGATTCACTATCTTGATTAAGAGATGAGAACTAGTACAAACATATACAAACAATGCTCATACGACTCAACAAACTGCTTTTGTTCTTGTGTATTCGTCTGCACCAGAAATGCCAACAGAGAGATCCCACCAAAAGATCAACAGAGCCAACAGTGCAACCAAGAGCTAACCTTGACTGAGAGGTGCATGTCTACTGATATAGTGTCCATGCTGGTCATCTGTACGAAATTGGTTCGTACGGAGCAACCAATTTCATACGGAGCAACCAATTTCATATGGAGCAACTGGTTCGTACAGAGCAACTGGTTCATACGGAGCAACCAATTTCGTATAGAGCAACCAATTTCATATGGAGCAACTGGTTCGTACGGAGCAACCAATTTCGTACGGAGCAACTGGCTTGTACGGAGCATGACGTACACAAGACTCAACGGTATGCACACATGCACCCGTTTAACCCAGACTAACTAAGAGGTCATACGAAGCCAAGATAAAAGTATATCTTGATTTTATTGACACGACCAAACTTATACAGACACTTGAGAAAAGACCGTACAATTACAAATGTAACTAAGAACAAGCGACATACACAAAAGTGTATCAACAAACTCCCCCTTGGATGTTGCTTGGTCTTCGGTCTTCGATCTTTGGTCTTCATACTTTGGTCTTCTCACTGAAATGGCTTGGAATATCAACAAACTCCCCGTGAAGATCTGCTATCCACTGATAGAGCATCAGGTCTTCAAACTTTTCAGAAACATCAAATCTTTTATGTTTCTTCTTCTGACTTGTCAGTTATCTTTATTGATGGTTTTCGTATATGTTCTTTTGTTCCATTCTGTACTCAATAAATATATATATAATTAAAACATAAATTTATCAGGGAATACACACGAAAAATTTATCATAACTTTTCCGTATGAATGTATTCCCTGAACGAAGAAATACCAAACCATACGAATAACACTTAATTCATATGAAGAGTAACTCATTTGAGTACAAATGACCAAGTCAAACAGCTGACCAGGTTCATTCGTACGAGATACATACACTCGTATGAATTCATGTTTTTCAAAACTAAACTTTGCACATATCCACACAAATCACACAGTTATGTTTAAGAAAAGTGCTTTTGAATAGATTTTGGTTTTCTTTGATGGGTTACCTGTTGCAAGATATTACATTATGAAGTTGTGATATAAAACAAATGGTTTTCTGAGTGTATCTTGGTAGAAAACTTTTGAGTCTCAACTATGGCTAACTTTCAAAAAGAAATATTATAAGCAACTAAGTAAACTAGACTTAAAATAAAAAATATACAGATAAACTATATATTTATCGAACAATATTTTTCGAGTTTCAAGGTAAGAGAATCATACCAGCTTTTTAATCTTTGTCAAAAATGATATTTGGTTTAAACTTCAAAGTTACACAGATAATTATTCAACTTATGATTATCGGTATTGTTGTCCACATAAGCTCAAACTTATCAGATGTAATCATGATTAGGAGATATGATTAAGTATGAATTACACTTACTAGCTGATGTTCAACCACTTCACGACACATTCCCGTATCAAGATATGCACGAGAGAAAATCTTACCGGTGAGTATACTGCTTTATCATCTGTTTTGACGTATATATGATGTGAGATACTCACTTATTTGATTGAAAACAAGCCCTATGTGATTAAATCACTTATGGATGAGGAACTTGATTTTCATATGCATGCAGGGCACAGGAGTAAGTCCGTGAACAGGTTAGTACCATCGTACCGATAAAGAGACCAACTTAGCTCCCGCATAAAGCTGTGATATTTTATCACTTATTTTGTGGATGTGATATTTTAATCACTTATTGATGGTCGTATGCAGTATGTACACGTATGTATGGTATCATGTAAGTTCTAGACTTGCGCCACCGTTAATTTTCGGTAAAAGATTCAACCATGATACCCAGATGATAAGCAAGCATAAAGACCATATATCTCAGAACCTCGGCACTCTATCAAACGAGATTTCGGTACTAAGACCATATGCCAATGAATGGTTCCCACCTAGTGTTCTGTCTGTTAAGTTTATATCAACATGCACATTTTAGTCTGATTGTGAGCCTACCGATACATCATAAGACAAGCTACTTATCAATCTTCTTTCTATGCTTTTGACCATTTCTGACAGATTTACCGGTGTATTTCATCATCTTCAACTTATCCAAGAAACTCATTTTTGATTTTTCTATTGTTTTTGTATTTTTCTAAATTTTCTCCCCCTTAAATACAGAAGGTAAATAAATAAAAGACATATTTTTGTATTTTCTTGAAAATTTCTCCCCCTAAAATATAAAACGGAAAATCTTTTTGTAGTTTTAGATTTTTAGAAAAAATATGTAGAAAAATGATTAGCCATGGTTGAGTTACTTGGGTTTCACCTCGATGCCATTGACCAAAAGTAGATAATCAAAACGTGATTTATCAAAGGCTTTAGTAAAAAGGTCAGCACGTTGGTGATCAGTGTGGATTTTAACAACATTGATAAGTTTCTTTTCATAACAATCTCGTATGAAATGATAATTAATCTCAATGTGTTTTGTTTTGGAGTGCGTACAGGATTCCGAGTGATCTGTAAAGCAGCTTCGTTATCAAAAAAAAATAGGAGTAGTTAGAAATTCAAAACCGTAGTCGTGCATTTGCTGTTGAATCCATAGAACCTGAGAGCAGCAACTAAAAGCTGAAATATACTCAGCCTCACATGTTAATGTAGCTACACAAGTCTGCTTTTTGCATTGCCACGTAACTAGGCGATTTCCAATGAACTGACATCCCGCTGTTGTTGACTTTGCATCGATTTTGCAGCCGCCATGATCAGAATCACTGAATGCTGTCAGATCAAAGTTATCATCCTTAGGGTACCATAGGCCAGTGTCCGGGCGACCCTTTAAATAACGAAAGATCATTTTCACAGCCATCAAATGAGAAACTTTCGGACTAGACTGATAGTGCGCCAGAAGATATGTTAGGTACATTATATCGGGTCTTGAAGCAGTAAGATACATGAGAGATCCGATCATAGCACGGTAGAGAGATGGTTCCACATGTTCACCCATTCCGTCTGGAGTAATCCCATGATTTTGAGCTAATGGAGTTCCCAAAGGGTTTGAGTCATCTATCTGAAATCGCTTGAGAATATCTCCGACGTACTTGGTTTGATGGATAAAGATCCCTTCCTGTGATTGCTGAACCTGTAAACCTAAAAAGAAAGTCATTTCTCCCTTAGCGCTCATCTCGAACTTCTCCTGCATAACCTGTTTGAATTCTTTGCACATTCGATCGTTGGTAGACCCAAAGATAATGTCATCAACATAAACTTGCACTAGCAGCAAATCCTCGTTCTTTTCCTTGATGAAGAGAGTACAGTCGATCAAGCCTCGTCAAAAACCGTTCTTCAACAGATAGGTAGACAACGTGTCATACCAAGCCCTCGGAGCTTGATGAAGACCATATAACGCCTTGTTGAGAAGCCAAACCTTGTCTGGATGGATTGGATCTTCAAAATCTGGCGGTTGCTCAACATATACTTCCTCTTCCACCACACCATGAAGAAATGCACTTTTCACATCCATCTGATAAACGGTGAACTTCTTGTAGGACGCATAAGCCAAAAAGATTCTTATCGCCTCAAGTCGTGCAACTGGTGCATAAACTTCAATGTAACCAATGCCTTCGACCTGATTAAAACCTTGAACAACCAATCGCGCTTTGTTTCTCACAACAACACCTCGGTCATCCTTCTTGCATTTGTACACCCATCGTGTACCAATCTTCTTATAGCTGTCAGGCCAGTCAACCAATTTCCAGACGCCTAACTTCTGAAATTGCTGAAGTTCTTCCTGCATGGCTTCAACCCAAGAGTGTTCTTTCATTGCCTCCTTCCAATATTTCGGTTCTACTTGGCACACATAGCAGGCAAAAGACCAATCATTCAGACCACCAGATTCCCTGATTTCCGAATACAATCCAGCATTCTGGTTGTTTCGAAGCTGATTACGAGTCTGCACACCACTCTGGACATCTCCAATAATATTATGCTGAGGATGGGTATTATGAATTCGAGTCTCTCGAACATTAGGAACTTGAGAATTTATACCCAGATTGTTGATATTCAGATCAACAGTCAAATCGAGAGCTGGATTTGAAGAGGATGTAGATGCATGACCTTTAGTCGTCCCTTGAGGTTAAATATTTGATGTAACATCTGAAATTCCAGGAACCGTACCAGAGGTAGCTTCATTTGCATCATGAAACTCATCTTCTTCTGATGAAACATTATAATCCGCAGCGTCTTCGAATTCCTCATTTTGAACAAGATTGTTAACCGAAGTCGATACTTGAGGGTTAACAATAATTGGTTGAACTAATGATGAGTCAATTGCTGTATCACTTTCTAGTAGCATTTGAGCAGTAGAGGCATCATCAAAAGTTGACAGATTAAAGGAGTCAAACAGCCCATCGTAGTCGAACCTCAAAGGAGCACCCGAAGCTCTAACTGATTCTGTATATCTCTGAACCTTAACTTCACCCCATTCTTCAATATTCTTTGAAGACAAATTCCACACCCTGAAATTTGGAGTAGCATATCCAAGAAAGAAACCTTAGATAGCCTTCGGACCAAACTTTCCATGTGGGTCGATCATAGTGCATGGAGCTCCAAAATGTTCTAAGAAAGAAACATCCGGTTTCCTTTTATGTAACAACTCAAAGCATGTTTTCCCATGTCTCTTTACCTTTAGAACTCTATTCATCGTGTAGCATGCAGTAGCAACAGCTTCTCCCCAAAATTGAACAGGAAGTTCTGATTCTACTAACATGGTTCTTGCAGTTTCAATAAGTGTTCGATTCTTCCTCTCTGCGACACCATTCTGTTGTGGAGTGTAGCGAGAACTGTACTCATGCAGAATACCCTTTGAGGAGCAGTTTCATCCAAAACTTGATTCTTGAATTCGATGCCATTGTCGCTTCTGATTCTCCTTACCTTCAGATTGTACAAATTCTCTAACAGGGTCAGGAGATTCTTGAGGATATTAGGAACTTCACTCTTGTGTGCCAGAATGTTTACCCATGAAAATCTGGAATAGTCATCAGTAACTACCAGACAATAAGAATCACCAAAGGTTGTCTTGTGTTTCATAGGTCCAAATTGGTCCATATGAAGACGTTCCAGAGGCATATTCACAGTGTTGATCTTCTTCGCGAGATGGGATTTTCTTGCTTGCTTTCCCTTCTGGCATGATACACAGACGTCTTGAAGATGAAAATTCTTGACTGGTATACCATTCACTAGATAGTTCTTCACCAAATAGTTCATTTTTCTCAGGTGAATGTGTCCCATTCGTCTGTGCCAGGAGATTGATTCCTTCTCGGTGGCTTTGGAGACAAAACATGTGACTTGCGCATACATTGTAATAGCTTGGCTTATATCAAGAATATACAAGTCATTAATTCTTGGAGCCGACAGGAGAATCCATTCCTTGGGGATCTTGAATCCAGGCTTTAGCACTTAACATCCGGTATCATCAAAATGTACCGTGAACTTCTTGTCGCAGATTTGAGAAACGCTAAGAAGATTGTGATCAATTTGCCACACATAATTGATCTTGTCGAAGCTCACAACACCATTGGAGACCATTCCTTCTCCAGTGATGTATCCACCTTTATCACCTGCAAAGGCAACATAACCACCCCTGATGCTTTTCACATCATACAGGAGCCGCAAGTCGCCTGTCATGTGCCTTGATGCTCCACTGTCAACAATCCAATGACTGTTTACAGTTCCTCCTAGAACACCCTGCACATTTCACAAACAAGATTAGTTTGAGATGAGGACCCAAGCCTTAGTGGTCTTGGGTTGTCCCTTATCATCAAGAAATGTGATCTCTATTTCTTGATGATTGTCAAACTGAGTTCCTCCTCTTGAACCACTACCGGTCTTCTGTTTCCAAGATCATTGATTATTACCAGATTGACTATTATTTACAGTTTTAACAGTTTCTGGTTTAATTAACTTTGAAGATCTTCGATTCTTTTTTGAAGAATCCGTTTTTAAAGCTTTTTCAATTGCTTTTACTTGTTTACGTTTTTGTTTCTCCTTTTGATCTTAAATAATTCATTTATCTTGTGTTGGAGAAACAGATCTACGTTTGCAAGTTAGTTCGTGAGGGGTTCTTTTCACAAATCTTGGTTTGTCTGGATTTTTGCAGTATTTTATAATGTGGCCAAATTCTCCACATTTGAAACATGTTCTCCTTTCCACAAAACTAGGAGCTCGTGTTTCTCTGCTTGATGTTGAACTTGTGGGTCTTAAGGTACTGGGTTCATTTTCATTACATCCATCCGTGTGTTGGGTGTAATTATTTTGACTATTTCTTTTCAAAATTCTGATTTTCTTTACAAAATCTATGTTAGATTTTCGTTGAAAAGTTTCGACTTTATCAGTACCTTTAGAACTCAGAAATTTAACATTCTTAACCTTTTTCTTGTAGCGAGAGCCTTTTTCTTCAACCTTTGGTTGAGAACTGCAGGCTTTTCAACTCGCTTCCACTATTTTTTTTTGAAGCGGATAATGGTTGTGATTTGGTTGGCTTTTTCTTCTCTAGAAATTTGGTTTTTGACTTTTCAAATACCTGATCTATAGAGATTGGATTTACGTTTCTAATTGGAAAATCTTTGTTCGAATAGATTTTCTTATCTCCAACCAACGTATACAACACATTATGTGTTTCATGTGTCGACACTTCTGTCTTGACAGATTTCTTAGGAACGGTCTCTTGGATCTCAACTGATTGAGTACTAGGAGTAGCTGAAAGTTCTACTATTTTCCTTTCATCAAGAGGCTGATCCTGGTCATCTTTTCTTGATTCATCATCTGATGTATCATTTTCCTCTCCATCAGATGGATTTTGATCAACATCAGACGATTAACTTTCTGGCTTGCTTGGTTCTTGAGAGGAATTGCCTAGTTTGAACCCTAACCCTGCTGCAAATTCTTCAGGAATCAAAGGTACAGAGGGTTCAAAACGAGACATCTCCTCTTCATCAGGCATTTTGGTGTAGTTGTGTTTCATTGGGGGTGGACACGACTTATACCCAATGCATTGAACATCTCCCTTTAGCTTTTGAACATCAATGATATGATCAAGCACATAGCGGGAGTTAGAATAACTTTTCAATTTGAGCTTGATCGAATCATATTCACATTTGGCGATGGCTAACTCTTTCTTAGTTTCTTCCAGGAGATTAATATAGTTGTTAATTCCTGTTTGTTTATTCAAAACTGTTTCTGTCAATTCAGAAACGCTTTTTCTTAAGAGTTTCTATTACAGATTTGAATTCTTTTTCATTTCGGGTTAGAGCCAAATTCGCCTCTTTGCACTTTGATAGTTCAAGAACTAAATTTTGATTATGACTGTTGACGTTTTCATATTTATTTTTAATTCAACACAGTCATTGTAAATTGTAGGAGGGTCAGAATTTACCTGACTTGTAGAACCTGCAACATTTACCATGAAGGCAGTGTGATTAGGGAAGGCTGCATCATCTGTAAAGAGTGCCTCTGTCTCCTTCACTGCAGCTTCTGCATTCTTCATCATACCCACCTTTTCACACTTCATTATCTCAGCTTCACTCAGCAACTTGCTAACCTCAGCATCACTCTCGTTTCTGATATCAGAATCAGATCCATAACCACCTGAACTTGAACACTCTTCATCAGAATTACCAGCATACCCAGAAGTATCATCATTATCTGGAGTATTGATGCTGTGAACATGTTTGATTTAATCAACGATCTTCGCATAACATGCAGTTCTTCCGTTGTTCTAAGTTCCCAACTGTCTGACCAATCGCATCCTTCATCAGATTGAATTACCAAAGCTCTATGTGTGTTTGAAGGTCCTGATTGATTGGTATTGTTAGAGTTGCCAACAGCTATCATTCTTCTCTCATTATTGAACTGAGCTGTGTTGGGTGGTTGAGACTGATTTTGAAAGGGGTTGTGATTTCCTTCCTTGCTGGGTCTTGTGCATTCCCGTTTGAAGTGACCTCTTTCTCCACAAATGAAGCAAGTTACGGCAGTTTTATCAAAGCCGTATTTTGTATCTTTCTTGCTTTCCAAACTGGTTCTCCCTGTTCTCCGCATGTAGTCCTTTGCTCTTCTCACAGCGCTTGCAAATGCCCACTTGATATCCATGAGCTCCATCTCATCTTGATCAATTTGTTGGTAGTCTTCGTTTGTCAAATTGATATTTCCTATTTGACCTGCAACTAAACCACAATAAGCACTGACCATTGTGTTGAGAAGTTCCATGTGTTCCTGTGCAACTTCTACGCTGACTTTGGAGAGATGTGACATGTCAAGTTTGACAATGTTGGGATTTGCAGATTGACAATTGTTTCCATAGAAAGCTTGTTGAGGAGCTTGCTATGGAGCTTGATGTGCTAAATCTCTTGGCTGTGGAAGGAAGGTTTTCGGATCAAATGCTTGTCCATAAGCTTGAGTACTTGAGCCTGCAGACTGACTTGATTGAACAAGTTATGGTAGGAAGGGGTTCATGTTTGACACAAACGCGGTTTGCAGCTTCGGTTGCTGGCTTGAGTTTGTACCTGCATTAATACCTCCGAAGTACATCTCAGGGTTTTGTGGAACGGTGACTCGTTGTGCCTTTCGAAGTTCTTCTTCATTCTTGTTCTCTAGTTTCTGCACAAATTCATAAATACTAATTGAGTCCAAAACACCTATATGTTTTAATAAGTCAATAAATTGACCCCATTTCGGTGTAAAGCATCAGCAAATCGCATCACAATTTCTTGTGGTGCTGCTAACACTTTGTAAGAGTACATCTCGCGAGCAGATGATAAAACCATGTGGTCATATCATTCAACGTTCATTTTCCATAAACATGAAACCTTCAAACTCCTTCTTGAGTAAATCATGCCGAATTTTCCTGGTAGCAGCATTACCCTCTCCTCTTGCTTCCAAAGTATCCCACAGATTCTTCATGGTTGTACAGTACACAAACTGATGATAAATGTCTTTGTGAAGAGCTTGTGTGAGGATAGCAAACGCCTTCTTCTCTAGATCATATTCCTTCTTGTCACTCTCATCTATATTGGCTAAGGAGGTTGGATTTGATTAGGCTTCTTCAAGTGATTCTTTATAGGGTGTAGTAAAACACGTCCATAATTCTGTGTTCTGTCCAAGAACATACTATGAAAATGACTTTTCTACGAAGGATAATCGTTCATGTGGTTTAGCTTCGGTGGACGGTTATTACTCCCTGTTTCACTTTCTCTCATTAAAGAGTTTGGATGCTTTGATTCTGATTAGCAACACATGCCCACTGATTTGCAGAGATCAAAGCTGTGACAACCGGCAATTTCTGGTGGTAATTAAGCACTTATCAAACAGTAATACCATTATAGTTAGCATAATTAGACGTAAATTAACTCGATCATGCCTGGAAAGCCAAGGAACGCGTACTTGCTTCACGTTACGCGATATGGCGACAATCGAGAACTTTAACGCGAATTTAAAACGTTAAGCGAACTGATGCCAACAAATACTGACAACGTCTAAAAACACGAATTTTATACTTGTATTTATCATACAGTTATGATTATGCGATAAATTTAAATCGTTGAACGTCGCAAAGCACAACGCGAAGTTACGCGGAAAACCGGAACGCACCGACAACGAAACGGAAGCCACGAACTCGAGTTAGCCTCGACATCAATATATCATGATATATTTAGCTCCGTAAATTAAATTTATTATTCGCGGTTGAAACCAGAACGAAAAACGGATCAGAAACGACAAACAGGGCAACTACGTGATTTTTAACGCAACGAACGGATTACGCGTCAAAACCCGACCCCCGGTATAATTTAAAACGTTTTCGAGTCTAGAAAAATAAATTTTGATAAATAACAACACACGGATCGAAAAACAGCTATAAACGGTAACCGTAGCGAGATACGCAATTTTAACGCAACCGACAGATTTACGAGTCGTAACCGCACTCGCGAATTGAATTTCACGCATGTAGGCTCCAAATAAACATTTTACGATTTTCGGGTTTCGATAACGGGCTACAGAAAAAGTATAGGGATTGAAACGTGTTAACGGGCCTTGGGCCCGACCAATTTAAAACCCTAATATATAAACAACCTAAACCTAAATCCCTCATTTGAGACCCAAACCCTAGCACACCATAACAACCTCCTCCTCTCTCACCTCTCCGAAAATCCGGTCACCGGAATTCTGGTGACCACCGGTCGTCTTCTCCGGCACCGGTTAGCTTCTCCGACCGCACACCTACACCCTCCCTTCCTATCCCCTCTCCTTTCTGACAAACACACACACCCGCATATATATATATATATACACACACGTAGACAAGCAGATGAAGAGATGAGAGAAGAGCGTAGAGAGAGGGAGAACAGTGGGAGAAAGAGGGGCGGCGGCGCGAGCGGACGGCTCCGATTTCCGGTTTTGACCGACGGCAGCAGTGGGTGGTGTCGGGTGGTGATTCAAGCGAAAGAGAGACGAATAGAATGGTGGGTTCAGCGGTGGTGCTTTTCCGGTAGTAGCCGGCGTCGGCGGTTCTGGTAGCGACAGCGGAGGTGGTTCCGTTTCGGGTCAAGCTTGGTCTTGGCTCGGGTTATGTCTCGGTTCAAGTTCAGTTTTGGCTCGGGATCTAGTTCGATTCAGATTCGGTATGTTCAGATCAGCTGCGGTTCAGTCCATCTCCGGTTCAGGTTTCGGGTTCGACTTGGTTCAGTTTGATTTCAATAATTCCGTTTCGTTTCGATTTGGTTCAGTTTGAACATATAAGTGTATGTTTCAGGATCGGTTAAGTGTTCGGTTTGGTGCGGTCAACAAAAGTCAACATGGTCAACTCGTCAAACCCAGTCAACACGAGTCAAACCTGGTCAAATCTGGACAACGGTCAACCCACGACTCGGTAAAAATTAATTACTACGCGAAAGTTAATTATATTAGTTTATAATTATTAATATTTAATTATCGCGAAACCGAGCTGACCCGACCCGTAAACAATTACATATCGCCAAAAAGTTAAAAATAACAATTAAGTCGACGTACGCTATCTTCGGATAATTATTAATTAAAATCGAACCGGCGTTAGTTAAATATATAAATCAGAATTATAATCGTCGTTAAATATATAAAGCGGAAAAACTAAATCGGCGAAACGTAATATTCGAAAACACGACGATAAATTATATATTGTTTGCGTACATTGCAGGTTGTGTTTTGATAAATAAATCGACAAATAATATTGTCGGGATCGTCCAAAACAGAGGAAACTCTGTCTGATTTTCGTAAAATACGCAATACAAGAACGCGACATATTTCAAAGATTTAACAGCCGATTTCTAACGATTGTTATAAAATAAATATTTACATACACATTTGTTTTAACGACGCCTACAAATCGATCCGATAACTTTTCAAAACGCGACTACAAGGCAACAAGTTTCGGCGATCCGTTACAATCGAAAATAATTATTTATGTTTAATTCAAATGCCGAATTCGGAAACTATGTTTCAAATGTCGATAAATTGTTCGAACGATGTATAAAAATAAGTATATTGATTATATTTATTTGGAAACGCCAAAATTTCCGAAAGCTTTTACAGACGAATACAAGGCGTGAATTATTTCAAACGAACGAATCCGGAAATCGTATAACACGAATATAATTATATATATTCGAACGTCGAGGTTTTAAATACTTTTATAGAATAAATATAGCTATATTTATTTCTAACATCGACGACGCGGACACGTACGAATACTTTCGAATGATATTATAACAATAGTATATTGTTTATATTCGATTCAAACGTCTAACGAAGTGCGACACGATACGCTAGACTCTTGCGCGAATACCCAATGTATTATTTATACGGATATATAGACAAGTATATATATATACACAACATGTCTAACGAAAACTACGAAGTAGTTATGATTTCAGGAAATATAGTTATGTTTTATATATAAACATACATTTCAAATCACCCAAAAATAGAATCGTTTCTAAGAAAACCATAATTGGTTAACCGAGTTAAGTCAATAATAATTTCATAGAATAGTATGAGTAACGATTCGGTAGAGCTCGGTAGCACGTATATAGCTATGTCATTCTTAGAAACTTACAAGTTATTCCATTTTAGGAATACACTAGATTGCATGCTAGCAAGTCAAGTTGTGGAGACAACACTATGGAAATAACATTTAAGCTAGCTTTGCACTGGATTATCTAGGTGAGTTCATAACCCCCGCTTTTTACCGTTTTACATTTTTATAAATGTTTCCGGGGGTGGAAAGACATGCAAGTTTTGCAAAAGAACACAACGTTTCAATAAACGAAAATCATACATTTCTAAACCATGTTACAACCAGATTTCATTGATCACAAATGGTTTACGAAAAGTTTATACTAAACTTACCGATTTTCACAGCTATACAAAGCTTTTTGAAACATGCATGATATTTATGATTAGTGACGGGATTGTCATAGTCACAACTAGGGGGCGAGGCCCCAAAACTTTATTGAAAACATGGGCTAGGCCCAAAGACAAAATAACATGGGCTAGGCCCAAGGACAAAATAACAAGGGCTAGGCCTAAGGACAAAATAACATGGGCTAGGCCCAACGACAAGAAAACATGGACTAGGCCCAAAATCAAGAAAACATGGGCTAGGCCCAATCACACAGATTTATAACAATTGGTATGTAGCTATGGGATTAGGTTATAACAGATCAATGTGCGTAAGTAGGATGATAACAACAGTAACCATTAACCACGTAGTGACCAAGGTGCAAAAGGTATAGATCTATCGAGTTTGAGACACGCTCCACTCCTAGTAAGTTAACCGGTTAGGAGTGCTTTTGTGATCCCAATGATGTCAAAGAAGTCTCGGTTTGGTTACTTACTTATGGCACATAGGTCAGTGTATTAGCTACACACTGATTGATCCTTAGATTCCATAGGAAAACTACATACTACGATTTCAATATCGGTTTACAAAGATAACAGAAAACATTTCAATACCGGATTATTTGCAGATACGATTGAAAACATTTTATCACCGGTTTGTAAGCATAACAGTTATATGCATGGATTTGCAAACAACATGGAAAACATTTCAATACTGTTATACAGACATGACATTTCAAATACTTTGGGATACTATGATCCCACAAACTGGTTTTTCGAACGCAATACTTTCAAATGTTTTATGATTCATTTGAAACAAAAACAGATAAACTATGAACTCGTCAATTTTATGTTGATTTTTCGCACGTTCTTCTCAGGTTATGATTACAAGTATGGCACGGTTGGAATAGTGGAACCCATGGGAATTCGAGTAATTAGCGGGCATTCATTTACTATAAACCTTAGCCATCACGTCTGCTTCCGCTGTGCGATGAGGATACCATTCAGTTCACGCCCCGACTCTGATGGGAAAAGGACAACATGGGGGGTGTGACAGAGTGGTATCAGAGCCACATGTTTTAGCGAATTAGGTATCAAACCTGGATATGATAACAGATAGGTTTATTTGGAGATACCTAGGCTTTAACCTCACGTTCCTTTGGGGACATTAGATCATTAAGACTTGAATACATATTAGCACTCGAATATGGGTTCCAACCGTGGCTGAAAACAATAAGTCAACATTTTGATTTTTAAGCATACACTAGTGTTGTATATGATACACGGTACACGAAAACATTACATACCGTAAGCAAAACCTGGAGGGTTTTGGCAACATGCATTTAAGACCTTTGGAAAGCTTATGTCAATATCTATTAAAGGTCATTACGTAGGAACCATGATTATTAACTCGGGCAAACACATTACATATATTGTCGCTACTATTTTATTTACCCGAGCAGGTATCCTACACAAAACGAAAACACTTGCGCAAAAATATACATGAAACTTAAACGATACGACAATGAATGTAGAAGTACATCACATACGACTTTCGAGGCGCGGCCTTGAGATAGCACGGCATTACGACAATGATGCTAGTCCCGTCAGCGGGAGAACTACCGACCAGAATGCTGCAATTTGTCACGTGGTCCTGTGAGCGACACGAACAACGTTGGAGTACGTTCAAACGAGAATACATAATAGTCGGTACTTATCACAATGGTAATCGCGACCATTGGCGCTGCAAAAGAAGTCACGTGTCATCGCATTCCCCCTACTTCATTAATGGCGATTACGCCATATACGACATTCGGCGGTAATGTCACGAAAACAATAAATCTTAACCAGAAATACTAGGTAAAGTCCTCGAATTGCTTTTGTTGAAATGTCAACTTTGCATATTTTGAGTAGGTTTGCATACCTCTACTCCTCATAATGGTCATTGTGCCACGGAAAATTCTTTCTTGATTACCGAGCACATATTGCATCATTTCTTGATAAATTTACATGATACGCATGCTTTGTTTGTTACGCATGTGGTTAACTTGATACGTGGAGGCCATTAGGGTCTTTACATCGAATGGTCATTTCATCAGTCGTTCAAAGGTTGGTTCGTTACATTCAAATTTTTGCTTTGTGATCTAGATGATCTGCCTTATTGCAAGTATTAACTCCTTGATATCAAGTCAACGAATTCTTGGAATTCATTTTCTTACCAAGTTGCATACATAGGATTTTTGTAGTAAACATAACGAAACTTGTTCGAATCGTGTATTTCTTGTTGGATTGTGTCAAACCAAGTTCAATTGCTTGAACTTGCTCATGGTATACAAATTCAATTCAAGGATTTCATATGACGGATTGAGGCCATCATATTCAAAGTAATATCGACAAGCAATTCATTTGTTTCGAACCATAGCAGACTGGTTCAGTCTGCGACCTCATTAAGTCATTTATTGGTTATGACACCTTGTAGTGGCGTTTACACTAGTTGAAGCTTGTGCTAATCTCGCTTTCACAATTCATGTACGAATTTAATTACTTGATTATTTATTCATTTTTAAATCCCCCTTGTTAGATCATTTTCTTAAAACATCCTTAATACAATCGTGTATATTAAGGAGACGGTACACAACTTTATGGTCTATTTCAGTGTACCTCTTAACGGATCCTTTCAATATCGGTCAAAAATTTTGGGATACTTATTTTTCTTTCACTAGCGACCGAAAAATTATATTTATTTGTTCATTCATTTTCAGTTGAAAATCTTATGAGATTTATTTGGAACAAATATTCAGACTTACTTGATTGAATCTTTCATTGTAAACACGGTGAACTTGTTCGGTCACCGCTATTATTGAATTATTTCAAAGCACTATGACGCCTTGTGGCGTTGGTATAAACTTGTAGCTTGGGCTAATCGTAGAAAGTGGTCTTAATGCAACTATGTATCTTTGAAGTTCAATAGTGTTAACTTCGGTCGTAATTTGGTGTATCCTTGAAGTTCAATAGTGTTAACTTATGGTTCGAAAAGTTTACAAATCACCCTCATGTGTCTAATTTAGTTGAGCTTGTTGATTATAAGTCTCACAAATCCAACAACCAACGCTAGTTTCTGTTGGAAGAAACTCCTATTGTTAATGAAATTCATGTACAGATTGTGAACGTCTTGGAAATCTCATTGTTGAGATTCTCATTTGTATGACCCATGTAAGCTCAATCACATTGGTGATTATGTCATTACGTTTCGTTCACTTGGCATCGATTCTGAAAGCAGATTCAGTTGAACCAGTGGGTTCATGTTGTTGTAGTAATTGTATTCACGTAATCCAGACAGGTCTCGACACGATTACATGGTTATTTACCTGGGTATTTTTAATACTTACCTACGTATAACAAAAAAATCTAAGGAGATAACAAAGCTTAAATTTCGAGGACGAAATTTTTATAACAAGGGGAGAATGTGACAACCGGCAATTTCCGGTGGTAATTAAGCGCTTATCAAACAGTAATACCATTATAATTAGCATAATTAGACGTAAATTAACTCGATCATGTCACACCTCGACCCGCAGCGGAATAAAAGTCGGGGCATAATTGGGTTATCACCAAAGCTCATGATGTTTACTAAGATGTTTCATAGTTATTAAATTCAAATTACAACTTAAATATCCAAAACAAAATTCATACAATTACAAGAAAAAAATGAAACTATATAATTATTCCAAAGCTTAAACTTGTTTATTCTTCTAGGCCTTCCTATGTGTTTCTTGTCTCAGCTGGATCACCTGTATCATGTGTAAAACGGGGAGATTTTGGGTCAACAAAAGTTGGCGAGTGAACCTTGGTAAAACATTGTTACTAATTTCTTGTTTTATTTATTAAGGAATGCAATAATCACATGTGAGCAAACATATATTGATAAACAATCACAAACCACTTTGGATGAGTATATGACATGAATGATGATGTATGTTAGATCAAGGCTCAATCAAACGGAGCCGATCTAATGAGGCTCCTGATGCTCAACCCGTATCCCACGGGGAACTGATGGGCCTAATAAAATGCGTGCACTGAAAATGATGAATCCAATCTACATATAATCCACACAACAATTGATACACATTTGATCACGGATAAGATGTATGCACAAGTGTTTTAAATAAAATAAAAGAATTATACGACACATGATACACCCAAAACATGATTAAAACGGGGAATTGGTAGAGATTCACTCACAGTGGATGCGTTTCTTGATGACGATGAATACGCACGAATATTATGACTCAACCGACGAGGGAAAAACTAACCTAAAATAATAACGAAATGACTCGGTAAATAAATAAATTTTATTTGAGATTAATATTTTTAATTAGTGCTCTTAATGGGTTTGTTAGATTTATTTTTGTGAGTTTAAGGAAATTTTCTAACTTTAAGAATCTTATTTTTAGGTATTTTTAAATGATTTTCCAATTAAATAAATAAATAAAAAGAAATAAAAAAAGTTGACTTTTTGACCGTTGACCGGGTCTGACCGGTCAGACTGTGTTTTTCTATGCGCTGAGTGAGGTTCGAACTCGGGACCTCTCGTATACGTGCACGCAGCTCTACCAACTGAGCTACGTGTCTAACCCGAAATATTCTCTGATTTAATTATATATATATACTAATTAACTTTAACCTTATTTAGTTTATATCAAAAATGATTTAATATGGCCGAACCGGCTTCAGAGACCCGGAGTCGAACTCGGGACGTTCGGTTCGAGTGCGCACAGTCCAACCAGTTGGGCTGTGTGTCTAATCTGCTTTAACTACTGAATTATATTCCTCTTATAAACATTCTGTGACTTGATCTGATTAGGTTCTAAAAATGTTGGTTTTATTTCTGAAAGTCGGTAACATGTGCGATTCGAACTCGGGACGTGTGTATTGTATGTGCACACAGTCCACCGCTGGACTGTGTGTCTAACCCGGTTATATACCCGATTTTAATTATACTAATACACATGTTTAACTTCATCTTCTTCACTTATAGAAATACATATCAGTGAAATTCGACTGTTCTGTTTAATCGACCACAACTTATCTTGATTGAAATGGAAAGAAGATTAAGTAATATGGTACACCAAACAGAGAGTTTTCTTCAGAATTCCGGCAAGATTTCGTCGGCTCTGATTTTGAGATTTCCGGCTGTATGAACTGTTTTTAACAGTTTCGATTATTGGTTTGAACAATTAAGTATAAATCAAGTGATAGCAGGGAGGTTTAGACAATTATACCGTCTGAAAAACAACTACGGTTTTACGTTCAGTGATTCCGGTGATATTCCGGAGAGTGCAGAGGAACTCCGGCGACGTGCTCTGGAAAGATTAAAGCTTCGAAAGAGTGTGCGGTTCTGAGCGAAAGGGTTACCAGATGTTTGAGTGGGTATTTATAGGGAAGAACAGCTGATTTGGGTTTGAATTGAGTGTCACACCCGACCCGCAGCGGAAAAGGTGATCGGGGCATGATTGGGTTATCATCAAAGCTCATGACATTTATTATGCGTTTCATATTCATTAAATACAATTTAATGGAAATTTACAATAATTGTTACAACATATTCTAACTATCAATCTAAGCTTCTTTGTTCTCTTCTAAGGCATTTCCTAGGTTTTCTTTGCTTCAACCTGTTCACCTGTATCATGTGTAAAAGGTTTTGGATCAACATAAAGTTGGCGAGTGAATCCTATGGAAAACATTTGAATAAGTTTATTTAAATTGATTATGAAATATGTGCACAACCAAACATGAGTGAAAATAGATGTAAACTTATTCAACAATCATAAGATATTAAATAAAACACACATGAACAATAATGGAACATTTAGAGGCACGCGATGCTCAACTCGTCTCTCACGAGGAACTGAGGGGCCTAATGAATGAATTGCATAAACATGATAATATGAATGACACAACTACAAACAATATAAACTCAATGATACACACATGAACAATAATGAATTTGATTTGAGGCACGCGTTGTTCAACTCGTCTCCCACGAGGAACTGATGGGCTTAATGAATGAGTTTTATATAATTTGACAAAAGGAAATAAGTAATTACAACAATATAAACAATCTAAGTTTAGATCATGATGTGGTATGGCACAAGTTTAAATAAACAAGTTAATTATTTTTATAACACATGACACACCCGAAAACGTGTAATTTAAAAGGGGGAGTTGTAAGATTCACTCACAGTGGAAGCGTTCGGTTGATGATGTTGAATGCACGCGAAGTGGTTTTTAACCACGAGTGAGATTAACCTAGATAAATCGCATTATGGTTTGGTAAGTAACGGATTTTATTAATCTATTTTAGTAGGATTGTTGGGTGTATTTTTGTGAGTTTAAGGCTATTTTCTAACCTTAAAAATGTTATTTTTAAGTATTTTTAATTGATTTTTAATTAAAATAATTAAATAAAAATAATAAAAAAATTTGATTTTTTTCTGACCGTTGACTTGACCGTTGACCGTTGACTGACCGTTGACCGGTTCGAATCGTGTATATAAGTGCGCTGAGTGAAGCTCGAACCCGAGACCTCCCGTACGCGTGCACGCAGCTCTACCAACTGAGCTACGTGTCTAACCCGTTATATATCTGATTTTAATTATATATATATATTAATTAGATTTAAACAGAAATCCTTTATTTTAAAAACGATTTTTAATCCAGAGAACCGGTGCGCTCCACAGGTCTCGAACCCGGGACCTGTGGCTTGTGTAACACACAGTCCACCGCTGGACTGTGTGTTTATAATCCAATTTTTATTATACTTAAATACAAACTACTTGTTTTCATTTCTGACTTATTTAAAAAGGTAACATAATGGTCCGGGTCGATGCAGAAGACCGGACTCGAACTCGTGTGCTTTGATTAAACATACACACAGTCCACCGCTGGACTGTGTGTCTAACTTGGTTATTATTCCGGTTATTAATATACTTAACATATACCTGTGTGACTCCGGTTCAGTTTAACAAAAAAAATGATTTTTATTGAAGCAGCGTGTGTGAAACAGGATTCGAACTCGAGACGTTTGTGTTTAATGTGCACACAGTCCACCGCAGGACTGTGTGTCTAACCCGAGTAATATCTTGATTTTAATTATACTTATACGTTTAACGCACTTCATCTTCTTCGTCGGATTTTAACCAGAGTCGGAAAATCCGACTGGTTCGATGTGTTAAATCAGGTTCTTTAGCGTTTTATGTTCAATCAAAGGTGAGATATAAATAAAAAGAAAGGAAATTAGGCGTGAGGTATACCGACTATCTTCCTCTGTTTTCCGGCAGAACTCCGGCGACAGCAATACCTTCCGGCGACGAGTATCTTGCAGCAGAGAAACTTCAGAAAGCTTACAAAATATGTGGGTGACTTCGTTATAAGCTCAAAGGGTTTAGCAAGGCTCAGAAATGGGGAAACCGGTTTTCCGGCGACGAACATAAAAATTCCATGCGAGAGAGTTTTCGCCGAGAAAGGGTGTGGTTTTGAGCGAAAGTGTTTGCAGAGGTTCGAGGTGGTTTTTATAGGGCAAATCGTCAATGTATTTGGCCCGATTTCCGACTGGATTCGTCGGTTATGAAAACTCCGGCGGTTATAACTTTGGTCGCGGACCCAGACGTCGGTTATAACCGATGTCTTAGTAAATGTATACGTTATAACGGAAGTTGTCGTTAAAACTTGCGAGATTTCCGGGATTTCCGACGACTGAACTTTTGGGCGCCGGTTTTGAATTCAGAAAGTCACTTTATGAATTAAATGATTCCAATATTTAACAAACAAAACAAGTGGCGCAGTGGTTTGTGTGTGTGTGTTAAGTTTGTTTGCTGGATCGGTACTGACCCGGGTTCGAAACCCGGCAGAACCAAAACATTTTTATTTTGCGATTTTTAACAGTTTTTCAAAAACTAATTATATATTCCCGTATAATAATTGATTATGTATCGTTTAAAATTATTTTGGGCATTTAATTCGCAACGAAAATTTTAACTGACTGTTCGGTTGATAAACGGAGCGGGTTTGGTAAATCCGTTTTTGACGGATGTTACAGTATCCCCTGCTTTTTAGAAATTTCGTCCCGAAATTTAAATAGTGTTATATTTGACCAAAAGAATGATGGTGTTTAGTTTGTCAGTTATATGCTTAGAAAAATAAGGGTTTAAGTCTTTGTTTGAGGCGGGTAACGTTCCTTGTAAGGTTAAGTACCCTATTACAGGAATCGCTTTTTGTTGCCTACTGTATAAAGTATTGATAAGCAGGAATGATTCGCTAAAATGATGTCATGCATAAGAGTTTAGGTACGTTTGGAAAAGTATTGTTATATCCTAAGGCAAAACTTCTAACACTACAACCTACATGGAAACATAAATAAAAACACAACAGCTGATATTTGAACATAATTAAACACAACAGCTAATATTTGAATCCACATTCTGATAGCATATATGTTTGAATGGTGGAAGTTCCTCTCTCGTTTGTTATGATGGAGAGGTTAGTTTATGTAGAAATGGAACACAATCCAATCTCTTTAAATAGCAAGATGATATAAATGTAACACAAATTCCAACCAAGGCAATACTAAATCCTACATGGAACTTCTCATAACCGCTTGATAATGCCTCTGATCCTTTGGCAAGAATACTTATATATAGGAAGTACCAGCGGCGTATCCACCATATTCTTGCCAAATTTTCATTGGTTTTATCCACAAGTTATGATTAGTTACCAAGAAACTAATAAATCCTACATAGAACTTTTCATAACCGTCTGACAATGCCTCTGATCCTTTGACAAGAATACTTATATATAGGAAGTACCAGCGGCGTATCCACCATATTCTTGTCAAATTTTCATTGGTTTTATCAGTGAATTATGATTAGTCCTATAACTCTACAACCAATACAACAAACATAAAATACTGAAATGAAATATAACTGTGCGATCAAGGCTCAATCAAACGGAGCCGATCGTATTGCATGTACTGAAAATGAAATATCTGTGCGCTCAAGGCTCAATCAAACGGAGCCGAACGTATTGAATGTACTGAAAATGAAATTGTCTGTGTGCTCAAGGCTCAATCAAACGGAGCCGAGCGTATTGCATGTACTGAAAATGAATAACTTAATCACACAAACAACCTATGCATGGAACCTCTCATAACCGCCTGATAATGCCTCCGATCATTTGACAAGAATACTTATATATAGGAAGTACCAGCGGCGTATCCACCATATTCTTGTCAAATTCTCATTGACTTTATCCGCAAGTTATGATTAGTTCTATGCGACTCTACAACAAACACAACAACCACAAGATACTGATAATGAAATTGTCTGTGCGCTCAAGGCTCAATCAAACGGAGCCGAACGTATTGTATGTACTGAAAATGAAATTGTATGTGCGCTCAAGGCTCAATCAAACGGAGCCGAACGTATTGCATGTACTGAAAATGAACAACTTAATCTAAACAACAATCACACAAACAGCCTATGCATGGAACCTCTCATAAACCGCCTGATAATGCCTCCGATCATTTGACAAGAATACTTATATATAGGAAGTACCAGCGGCGTATCCACCATATTCTTGTCAAATTCTCATTGACTTTATCCGCAAGTTATGATTAGTTCTATGCGACTCTACTACAAACACCACAACCACAAGATACTGATAATGAAATTGTCTGTGCGCTCAAGGCTCAATCAAACGGAGCCGAACGTATTGCATGAACTGGAAATGTAAATTGAACTGTGCGCTCAAGGCTCAATCAAACGGAGCCGAGCGTATTGCATGTATTGAAATGTAAAATGAAATGACCGATCAAGGCTCAATCAAACGGAGCCGATCGTGCGGGCACGCCACAGATCAACCGCATAATAAAATGGGGATCAAGCTCAACCTCATGGATGGGGAGCTGCGGCCTCGGCAAATGCATATACTGAAAACAATAAACAATAATTACTCTAATAGTCTACACATGGAACCTCTCATAACCGTCAGATAATGCTTCTGATCCTTTGACAAGAATACTTATATATAGGAAGTACCAGCGGCGTATCCACCGTACTCTTGTCAATGTTTCATTGGCTTTATCCTTAAGTTATGATTGGTTTGATGTGAATAAGAAAAACATAAAACTAAACGATAGGAGTTGAATCTGGATCTTCGGCGAAGAGGACTAGTTGGGTATCTTCGTTTGGGCCGTCACTATCTTCGACAGGATTGGCGTTGATATTGAAGACTCTTCCTCTTGCTGGTGGCATAGTAGTTGGGTTTTCTTGGTTTACCTGGTTAACTGGGTTTGATTGGGTTGAGTGTTGATGACGTTAACCAATTGAGGGCATGTGTTTCTAAAGTGGGCAGGGTCGCCACAATTGAAACAAGCTCGAGCATATGGGAACACGGGGTTTTGGGGTTGATGATAAGTTTGGGCCATGTTTTGAGTAGGGGAAAAGGTTTGGTTTTGGAAGGTGCAACAAACCTTGCTCAAATGACCATGGCGTCCACAAGTTGCACATAGACGACAAGGTAGGGTATAGGGATGGTGATAAAAACAGTTGTTGCATCGAGGGTGAGGTCCAAGATATGGCTTCTTATTTGGGTAAGTTGAGTTGGGTGCCACTTGGGTGATTGGGATAGCTTGGATGGGTATGGCGTGTGAAATAGGTTGGTTTCGTTGGGTAGCAGCGAAAAGTTGCCCGACTCTTCTTCTCTTAGGATTGGGTTGAGAAGGGGATTCGGTTTGGGTGGAGTCGGAAGTTTCAGTCGATTCTTTATCCTTCTTCTTCTCCTCCTTGAAGTCGTTGTTTTGGATTCGGTTCTCGGTGAGCTCTGTTGCTAGCTCCATTGCTGCTTCCAAAGTTGCAGGCGAGGTACTTATTACAGGGTCTTGAATCTTTGACGGAAGACCAAGAATGTAGTGCTCGATCAAACGGTAGAGGGGAGTGAACATGTTGGGAACCCTTTGATGTAACTCGAGGAATCTTTTATTGTAGGTGATGTGGTCTCCTTCCTTTTGCTTCAACGAATAAAATTCATCTTCTAATTTCTTGATTTCACTCCTTGGGCAAAATCGTCTGGTCATGATTTCCTTCAATTCGTTCCAAGTTAAGGTCATAGCATCGTCGACGCCTCGTTTGGCCTTCTCTGTATTCCACCAAGTAAGTGCTATTCCATATAATCGACCGGTAGCATATCGCACTTTGGGATCGTCAAGGCAATCGCAATTTAGAAAAGTGTTCTCCATTTCTTCAAATCAATTGAGGAGAGCGGTGACGCCTTCAGTCCCTTTGTATTTCGGAGGGTCGCATGATTTGAAATGCTTGTAGGTGCATTTAGTGATATTGGAGGGAGAGTTGACAATGTTTTGGTTTTCTTGATTGACAGGATTAGCGGTAAGTGCTTGTTGTACTTGGATTACAATGTTGGGTATTACGGCAGCTATATGTTGAACGATTTGGGATCATGGGTCGCATTAGGAATGAGCATTCATAAAATAATTATAGAAAAATAAATCTACTACATCCATAGGATGTCTTGGGCTTTGCTCGCTGTTAGGCCCTACATGCCGCCATACTTTACCTGTGTAACCATGTGGGCCCCCATGAATACCGGTTTTTCATATGGTTCGCACGGGTTTGCCAGGTTGCGTACACAAAAACCCGGAGAAAATCGAGAAATATGTATACAGCATGTGATATTCGGAATGTGTCCAGGTGTAGACACGGTGACACCTCAAAGTAGGTTAGTTCGAACGGCGTTTGGTGTGGCATGCTTTGGCCTAATAGGTCCTTCGTACTCTCATCGTTGGTCCCCAGGTAGGCAAAACTGGTCCGTTATATTGGATTTATACGAATGCCAACCTAGACAGGACGTTCCGACTACCGGTACATTGTACCCTTCCAGTTACTACATGCCCGTCGCAGAACTTACTTTGATGAGATTTGAAAATTGCAACAAAATCTTTGGATAATGAGAGTATGAAAATAAATTGAATACATGAACATCGATATATGTATAATGAATATGTATATGTGTATAATGAATATGTATATAAGCATGTATGTTTGACTGTAAATGTAAACAAATCTGAAACAAATAAATATCACAAGTTTGTATGTAACCACCTAATCAATTAAAATTTAGGCAGACTATAGTATAGGCTCTAAGGGTCTAATAACCTATCCTATATCCCTATAAACCTGGCTCTGATACCAATCTGTCACACCCCGACCCGCAGCGGAAAAGGTGATCGGGGCATGATTGGGTTATCATCAAAGCTCATGACATTTATTACGCGTTTCATATTCATTAAATACAATTTAATGGAAATTTACAATAATTGTTACAACATATTCTAACTATCAATCTAAGCTTCTTTGTTCTCTTCTAAGGCATTTCCTAGGTTTTCTTTGCTTCAACCTGTTCACCTGTATCATGTGTAAAAAGGTTTTGGATCAACATAAAGTTGGCGAGTGAATCCTATGGAAAACATTTGAATAAGTTTATTTAAATTGATTATGAAATATGTGCACAACCAAACATGAGTAAAAATAGATGTAAACTTATTCAACAATCATAAGATATTAAATAAAACACACATGAACAATAATGGAACATTTAGAGGCACGCGATGCTCAACTCGTCTCTCACGAGGAACTGAGGGGCCTAATGAATGAATAGCATAAACATGATAATATGAATGACACAACTACAAACAATATAAACTCAATGATACACACATGAACAATAATGAATTTGATTTGAGGCACGCGTTGTTCAACTCGTCTCCCACGAGGAACTGATGGGCTTAATGAATGAGTTTTATATAATTTGACAAAAGGAAATAAGTAATTACAACAATATAAACAATCTAAGTTTAGATCATGATGTGGTATGGCACAAGTTTAAATAAACAAGTTAATTATTTTTATAACACATGACACACCCCAAAACGTGTAATTTAAAAGGGGGAGTTGTAAGATTCACTCACAGTGGGTGCGTTCGGTTGATGATGTTGAATGCACGCGAAGTGGTTTTTAACCACGAGTGAGATTAACCTAGATAAATCGCATTATGGTTTGGTAAGTAACGGATTTTATTAATCTATTTTAGTAGGATTGTTGGGTGTATTTTTGTGAGTTTAAGGCTACTTTCTAACCTTAAAAATGTTATTTTTAAGTATTGTTAATTGATTTTTAATTAAAATAATTAAATAAAAATAATAAAAAAATTTGATTTTTTTCTGACCGTTGACTTGACCGTTGACCGTTGACTGACCGTTGACCGGTTCGAATCGTGTATATAAGTGCGCTGAGTGAGGCTCGAACCCGAGACCTCCCGTACGCGTGCACGCAGCTCTACCAACTGAGCTACGTGTCTAACCCGTTATATATCTGATTTTAATTATATATATATATTAATTAGATTTAAACAGAAATCCTTTATTTAAAAACGATTTTTAATCCAGAGAACCGGTGCGCTCCACAGGTCTCGAACCCGGGACCTGTGGCTTGTGTAACACACAGTCCACCGCTGGACTGTGTGTTTAACATGTTATATAATCCAATTTTTATTATACTTAAATACAAACTACTTGTTTTCATTTCTGACTTATTTAAAAAGGTAACATAATGGTCCGGGTCGATGCAGAAGACCGGACTCGAACTCGTGTGCTTTGATTAAACATACACACAGTCCACCGCTGGACTGTGTGTCTAACTTGGTTATTATTCCGGTTATTAATATACTTAACATATGTGTGACTCCGGTTCAGTTTAACAAAAAAATGATTTTTATTGAAGCAGCGTGTGTGAAACAGGATTCGAACTCGAGACGTTTGTGTTTAATGTGCACACAGTCACCGCTGGACTGTGTGTCTAACCCGAGTAATATCTTGATTTTAATTATACTTATACATTTAACGCACTTCATCTTCTTCGTCGGATTTTATCCAGAGTCGGAAAATCCGACTGGTTCGATGTGTTAAATCAGGTTCTTTAGCGTTTTATGTTCAATCAAAGGTGAGATATAAATAAAAAGAAAGGAAATTAGGCGTGAGGTATACCGACTATCTTCCTCTGTTTTCCGGCAGAACTCCGGCGACAGCAATACCTTCCGGCGACGAGTGTCTTGCAGCAGAGAAACTTCAGAAAGCTTACAAAATATGTGGGTGACTTCGTTATAAGCTCAAAGGGTTTAGCAAGGCTCAGAAATGGGGAAACCGGTTTTCCGGCGACGAACATAAAAATTCCGGTGAGAGAGTTTTCGCCGGAGAAAGGGTGTGGTTTTGAGCGAAAGTGTTTGCAGAGGTTCGAGGTGGTTTTTTATAGGGCAAATCGTCGACGTATTTGGCCCGATTTCCGACTGGATTCGTCGGTTATGAAAACTCCGGCGGTTATAACTTTGGTCGCGGACCCAGACGTTGGTTATAACCGATGTCTTAGTAAATGTATACGTTATAACGGAAGTTGTCGTTAAAACTTGCGAGATTTCCGGGATTTCCGACGACTGAACTTTTGGGCGCCGGTTTTGAATTCAGAAAGTCACTTTATGAATTAAATGATTTCAATATTTAACAAACAAAACAAGTGGCGCAGTGGTTTGTGTGTGTGTGTTAAGTTTGTTTGCTGGATCGGTACTGACCCGGGTTCGAAACCTGGCAGAACCAAAACATTTTTATTTTGCGATTTTTAACAGTTTTTCAAAAACTAATTATATATTCCCGTATAATAATTGATTATGTATCGTTTAAAATTATTTTGGGCATTTAATTCGCAACGAAAATTTTAACTGACTGTTCGGTTGATAAACGGAGCGGGTTTGGTAAATCCGTTTTTGACGGATGTTACATTGAGGTCAAAGTTCACGATTAAAGATTTCTGACGTTTATGACTGGAATTGAGTGCCGGCATCGGTTATAACTGATGTCGAAATCAGTTATATGCGGTTCAGTCGAGGAGGATAGCCAAAATCGCGGAAATGTCGGTTTTTCCGGTGAGTGCGAGTTTTGGGCGCGCTGATTCACAGATTTTGACTTTCGGTTTTATTATAAATGTTATTTGTTTTAGTATTAAACACAAACGAAGTGGGTGGCGGAGCGATGTGTTGTGTGTTGTGCTTGCGGGTGACCCGGGTTCGAAACCCGGCGTCTCCATTTTATTTTTTTATTCACTATTTATTATTATTTATAAATTATGGTTTTTAAATTCTAAAGTATTTATTAATTATGTATTGTTTTAAAATTAATCTAAATAATAAATACGCAACGAAACTTATAACTTATTATTGATTAATAAACGAAGCGGGTTTTGAAACCCGTTTTTCGACGAATGTTACAGTATCCCCTACTTTTCGAAATTTCGTCCCGAACTTTAAGTAGTAGTGGTAACAGGAAAAAGATGCGGGTATTTTTCGCGCATTGAGTCTTCCTGTTCCCAAGTAAACTCAGGTCCTCGTTTTGACTCCCAACGTACCCTGACAATTGGAATACGACTTTTCCTTAAACGCTTCTCTCCGAAATCCATGATTTCTACTGGTCTTTCAACGAAGTGCATAGATTCATCGACTTGAATGTCTTCTAGAGGAATATGGAGGTTTTCATCGGCGAGGCACTTTTTCAAGTTTGATACATGAAATGTGGGATGAATTCTGTTGAGCTCTTCTGGTAGGTCAAGCTTGTATGCTACAGGACCTACTCTTTCGAGTATCTTGAAAGGTCCTACATAGCGTGGTGCTAGCTTGCCCTTCTAGGCAAACGAACCACTCCCTTCCACGGTGATACTTTTAAAAGTACTTGATCACCAATGTCAAACTCCAAGGGCTTTCGTCGTTTGTCTGCATAAACTCTTTTGACGACTTTGAGCCGCTAGAAGATTGTTTCGAATTTGAATGACCTTGTCGGTTGTTTCTTGAATTAATTCTGGACCGGTGATTTGTGATTCCCCAATTTCGTGCCAACATACTGGAGATCGGCACTTACGACCATACAAAGCTTCGAAAGGAGCCATGCCGATACTTGAATGATAGCTATTGTTGTACGAAAATTCAACTAATGGTAGATGAGCGTCCCAGTTCCCTTTGAAATCTATGACACATGCTCGCAGCATGTCTTCAAGGGTTTGGATGGTGCGTTCAGATTGACCATCAGTTTGAGGATGAAAAGCGGTACTGAGGTCTAATCGTGTACCCAAAGCGGTTTGTACGGCTTGCCATGTTCGTGAAGTGAAACGACCATCACGGTCTGAAATGATGCTTAATGGTACACCATGACAGCTTACGATCTCGCTGATGTAGATACGAGCTAACTTCTCGTTCTTGAAGTCCTCGCGAATCGGGATGAAGTGAGATGACTTTGTAAGACGATCGATTATTACCCATATGGTGTCATACCCACTGGAGGTGCGAGGTAACCCTGTAATGAAATCCATGGTTATGTTTTCCCACTTCCATACAGGTATTTCGTGTTGGACTAGAAGTCCTGAAGGTCTTTGATGTTCAGCTTTTACTTTGAACAGGTAAGGCACTTGGAAACAAAAACAGCGATATCTTTTTTCATGCCAGGCCACCAGTAGGTTTATCGTAGGTCTTGATACATCTTGTCGGCTCCTAGGTGTACAGAGTATCGTGTTTTGTGCGCCTCATTCATGAGGAAATCACGAAGGTTATCGCGATCAGGAATCCATATGCGATTTAAATAGTATAGAATACCGTCGGATTTGGTTTCGATTTTTAGTTCAGCTCCACACGACAGCTCATCGCGTACGTCATTTTCTGTTACAGAAACATGTTGAGCTGCTCGGATTCGATCTTTGATGTCGGTTATGATTTGTGAACATCGAAGACGAATGGAGTTCGCATAACCTTTTCGACTGAGCGCATCAGCCACCACGTTTGCCTTGCCAGCATGATACTGAATTTCACAGTCGTAGTCATTGAGAAGTTCGACCCATCTTCGTTGCCTCATATTCAACTCCTTTTGGTTGAAGATATGTTGGAGACTTTTGTGGTCAGTGTATATTTCACACTTGGTACCGTAGAGGTAATGTCTCCATATCTTGAGAGCGAACACAACGGCTCCAAGTTCCAGGTCGTGGGTGGTGTAATTCTTCTCATGAACCTTGAGTTGCCTAGAAGCATAGGCTATCACTTTTCCTCTTTGCATCAATACACAGCCTAGTCCTTGCCCTGACGCGTCGCAATAAACTACGAAGTCATCAGAACCCTCAGGGAGTGTGAGGATAGGTGCGCCACAGAGTTTTTGCTTTAAAGTCTGGAAGGCCTCTTCTTTCTTAGGTCCCCATATGAAGGGTTTTCCTTTATGAGTCAAGGCCGTGAGTGGTACAGCAATACGGGAAAAATTGGCAAAGAAGCGTCGATAATAACCAACCAAACCAAGAAATGACCTAACTTCAGTAGGGGTACGTGGCGCTTGCCATTCTTGCACTGCCTTGATTTTTGAAGGATCAACATGAATTCCCTTGTCATTGACGACATGTCCAAGGAATTGTACTTCTCCTAACCAGAATTCACATTTTGAGAACTTAGCGTAGAGCTTTTCAGTCCTTAAGAGTGTAAGGATGAGTCGAAGGTGTCGCTCATGATCGGATTTAGACTTGGAGTAGATAAGAATATCATCGATGAAGACTTTGACGAAACGGTCAAGGTAGGGTTTGCATACCCTATTCATTAGATCCATGAAGACAGCGGGGGCGTTGGTTAAACCGAATGGCATGACCATGAATTTGTAATGACCATAACGAGTCCGGAAGACGGTCTTTGGGATATCTTCTTCATGTACTCTGAGCTGATGATAACCAGAACGAAGGTCGATTTTTGAAAAGCAGGTGGGCCTTGAAGTTGGTCTAGGAGGTCATCGATGCGAGGTACTGGATAGTGATTTTTAACCGTTAACTTGTTGAGTTCTCTATAATCAATGCACATGCGAAACGTTCCATCTTTCTTCTTCACAAAGAGAACAGGTGTACCCCAAGGCGAGGAGCTAGGACGTATGAATCCTTTGTCAGTCAGCTCTTGCAGTTGACTGGCCAGCTCTTGCATTTCGGAATGGGCTAACCTATAAGGAGATTTTGCGACTGGTGTAGCGCTAGGTACAAGATCGATGCGGAATTCGACTTCTCTCACAGGTGGGAGTCTGAAATGTCATCGGGAAAGACTTGGGGGAATTCTTTCACAACTGGGATATCTTCGAGCTTCTTCTCCTTGTTTCCCTTTTTGACGACGTGAGTTAGGAATGCGACATAGTTCTTGCGGAGATATCTTCGGGCTTGAAGGCAGGACATTAATTTGAGTCCTTTTGAAGGGGTTTCCCCAAAAATACGTAGGGTCTGACCGTCTGCAAGAGGAATACGAATGAACTTTTCGCGGCATACTACTTCAGCGTGATGCTGGCTGAGCCAGTCCATACCGATTATAACATCGAAACTTCCTAACTTCATAGGAATGAGGCCAACTAGAAAATCGTGATCGTTTAGAGTGAGGGTACAATTGCGTATAATAGAATTTAATGAAACGGGTTTTCCGTCAGCAACTTCCACCGTTAGAGATTCCATGAGATTAACACGAGTTTGGTTGAGGCTAGGTTCAAATTCTAAGGACACAAAGCTCTTATCCGCACCAGTATCGAATAATATGGATGCATAACTACCATTGATGAGAAACGTACCGTTGACCACGTTGTTGTCAGCCCTAGCTTGGTTGGCATTGATGTTAAAAGCTCTTCCTCTGGCAGGTGGAGGAGCTTGGTTAGCTTGGTTTACCGGGTTTGCTTGAGCTTGGGCATGGATGATGTTCACCAAGCGTGGACAAGTGTTCCTGAAGTGGTTTGGATCCCCACAGTTGTAACAAGCTCGCATGGGTTGCATCATGGGGTAGTTGGGTTGGTAGTAAGTTTGGGCTGCGTGTGGTGCAGGTGGTAGAATTAAGGGTTGTTGGGCTTGACCCACTATCTGATGGTGGGTTTGGGTTGGGGGTTGATTGCGGTTCATTCGTTGAAGAGTACGACAGGTTTGGATGGTGTGACCCGCACGGCCACAGCTTGTGCAATGTTGGCAGGGGTTTTCGGGAGGGTGATGGTATTGACAGCGGTTGCATTTTGGGTGTGGGCCGGTATATGGCTTTTTGAATGGTGCAGCTGGAGGAGCAATTTGGGTGATTGGTGTAGCAGTGATAAGAGGGTTGGTTTGAGTGACAGCGAAATTCTTGCCATTACGTTTCCTCTTACCAGCAAACTTTGAGGATGAGACTGGGTGGTTTGTAGTTGGGGTCTCTATGGGTGCTTTCTTCTTTTCATCTTTGAATTTTCCGTTTCGAATGCGATTTTCAGTGAGTTCTGTAGCTAACTCCATCGCGGCTTCAAGTGTTGCAGGCGATGTGCTTAAAACCGAATCTTGAATTTTCGAGGGAAGACCTCGAATGTAATGTTCAACCAAGCAGTACACGGGGGTGAACAAATTAGGGAACATCTGGTTCAGCTCGAGAAATCTCTTATTATAGGAAGTGTGATCTCCTTCCTTTTGTTTCAGTGAGTGGAATTCGTCTTCCAGCTTTTTGATTTCGCTTCTTGGATAGAAGCGTCTTGTCATGAGTTCCCTTAACTCTTCCCACGTTAAGGCCATGGCATCTTCAACTCTTCACTTACCTTTTTCCGTGTTCCACCAGGTAAGGGCTACCCCAAACAGTCTTCCAGTTGCATAACGTACCTTACGGTCCTCGGGACAATCGCAATTGAGGAAAGTGTTCTCCATTTCTTCAAACCAGTGAAGGAGGGCGGTAACACCTTCGGTCCCTTCATACTTTGGGGGATCGCAAGATTTGAAGTGTTTGTAGGAGCACTTTTGGAAGGAGGGTTGGCGACGCTCTGGTCTTCTTGATTGGGAGGGTTGATGGGATTTGCGGTGAGAGCTTGTTGAACTTGAATCACGATGTCAGGAAGCACTACGGCCATTTGTTTAGCAATTTGTGTGGCCAAGCGTTCATTTGAACTTCCTAACTTTCTACCTCCACGTAGTTGCCTAGCCGACATCTACAGGAACATACATAGGAAGATTGTGAGTTTAAGAATTTTTCTAGGTGTCATGTGTCGTAAAAAGAATGAAAAACAACATAATTGGCAATAATTTAACTACATCCATAGGATGTCTTGGGTTTGCTCATGTTTGGGCCTCCAGTGTCCCCCATACCATTGCCTATGTAGTCATGTGGGCCCCCATGACTATTGGGCTTGGTATGATTCACATTGGTGTCGGCGGATTAACACTCGCATCACCCGAATGAAAATCGTAAAATATGATTGCGAGATGTATGGTAGGAGGGTGTCCAGGTGTAGACACAATGACAACTCAAAGTGGGGTTAGCTCACACGACGTTTGGTATAGCATGCTTTGGCCTAATAAGTCCTTCGTACTCTCATCGTTAGTCCCCAGGTAGGCAAACTGGTCCTTTATTTTGGATTTATACGAATGCCAAGCCTAGACAAGACGTTCCGACTACCGGTACTCGTACCCTTCCAGTTAATACATGCCCGTCATGAGAACTCACTTTGATGTGATTTGAAAAATACAAAAATCATTGCAAAAATCATGGGAATCGTGAGGTGTGTGCTCTCATGGATATGATATGTTATGAGGATATGATTCATGATGGGCATTGCATAATAAACATGTATTTGTGAGCATGCTTGCATAACATTGAGTGTGAAAATAAACATAAAGCATATAAACATCATGAATTTTGTATGTAATGCATAAACAATTTAAAATTTAATCAACTATAGTATAGGCTCTAAGGGTCTAATAACCTATCCTATATCCCTATAGTCACAAGCTCTGATATCAATCTGTCACACCCCGACCCGCAGCGGAATAAAAGTCGGGGCATAATTGGGTTATCACCAAAGCTCATGATGTTTACTAAGATGTTTCATATTTATTAAATTCAAATTACAACTTAAATATCCAAAACAAAATTCATACAATTACAAGAAAAAAATGAAACTATATAATTATTCCAAAGCTTAAACTTGTTTATTCTTCTAGGCCTTCCTATGTGTTTCTTGTCTCAGTTGGATCACCTGTATCATGTGTAAAACGGGGGAGATTTTGGGTCAACAAAAGTTGGCGAGTGAACCTTGGTAAAACATTGTTACTAATTTCTTGTTTTATTAATTAAGGAAAATTTGTGCAATAATCACATGTGAGCAAACATATATTGATAAACAATCACAAACCACTTTGGATGAGTATATGACATGAATGATGATGTATGTTAGATCAAGGCTCAATCAAACGGAGCCGATCTAATGAGTCTCCTGATGCTCAACCCGTATCCCACGGGGAACTGATGGGCCTAATGAAATGCGTGCACTGAAAATGATGAATCCAATTTACATATAATCCACACAACAATTGATACACATTTGATCACGGATAAGATGTATGCACAAGTGTTTTAAATAAAATAAAAGAATTATACGAAACATGATACACCCCAAAACATGATTAAAATGGGGAATTGGTAGAGATTCACTCACAGTGGATGCGTTTCTTGATGACGATGAATGCGCACGAATATTATGACTCAACCGACGAGGGAAAAACTAACCTAAAATAATAACGAAATGATTCGGTAAATAAATAAATTTTGTTTGAGATTAATATTTTTAATTAGTGCTCTTAATGGGTTTGTTAGATTTATTTTTGTGAGTTTAAGGAAATTTTCTAACTTTAAGAATCTTATTTTTAAGTATTTTTAAATGATTTTTCAATTAAATAAATAAATAAAAAGAAATAAAAAAAGTTGACTTTTTGACCGTTGACCGTTGACCGGGTCTGACCGGTCAGACTGTGTTTTCTATGCGCTGAGTGAGGTTCGAACTCGGGACCTCTCGTATACGTGCACGCAGCTCTACCAACTGAGCTACGTGTCTAACCCGAAATATTCTCTGTTTTAATTATATATATATATACTAATTAACTTTAACCTTATTTAGTTTATATCAAAAATGATTTAATATGGCCGAACCGGCTTCAGAGACCCGGAGTCGAACTCGGGACGTTTGGTTCGAGTGCGCACAGTCCAACCAGTTGGGCTGTGTGTCTAATCTGCTTTAACTACTGAATTATATTCCTCTTATAAACATTCTGTGACTTGATCTGATTAGGTTCTAAAAATGTTGGTTTTAATTCTGAAAGTCGATAACACGTGCGATTCGAACTCGGGACGTGTGTATTGTATGTGCACACAGTCCACGCTGGACTGTGTGTCTAACCCGGTTATATACCCGATTTTAATTATACTAATACACATGTTTAACTTCATCTTCTTCACTTATAGAAATATAGATCAGTGAAATTCGACTGTTCTGTTTAATCGACCACAACTTATACTTGATTGAAATAGAAAGAAGATTAAGTAATATGGTATACCAAACAGAGAGTTTTCTTCAGAATTCCGGCAAGATTTCGTCGGCTCTGATTTTGAGATTTCCGGCTGTATGAACCGTTTTTAACAGTTTCGATTATTGGTTTGAACAATTAAAGTATAAATCAAGAGATAGCAGGGAGGTTTAGACAATTATACCGTCTGAAGACAACTACGGTTTTACGTTCAGTGATTCCGGTGATATTCCGGAGAGTGTAGAGGAACTCCGGCGACGTGCTCTGGAAAGATTAAAGCTTCGAAAGAGTGTGGGGTTCTGAGCGAAAGGGTTACCAGATGTTTGAGTGGGTATTTATAGAGAAGAACAGCTGATTTGGGTTTGAATTGAGGTCAAAGTTCGCGATTAAAGATTTCCGACGGTTATGACTGGAATTGAGTGCCGGCATCGGTTATAACTGATGTCGAAATCAGTTATATGCGTTTCAGTCGAGGAGGATAGCCAAAATCGCGGAAATGTCGGTTTTCCGGTGAGTGCGAGTTTTGGGCGCGCTGATTCATAGATTTTGACTTTCGGTTTTATTATAAATGTTATTTGTTTTAGTATTAAACACAAACGAAGTGGGTGGCGGAGCGGTGTGTTGTGTGTTTGTGCTTGCGGGTGACCCGGGTTCGAAACCCGGCGTCTCCATTTTATTTTTCTATTCACTATTTATTATTATTTATAAATTATGGTTTTTAAATTCTAAAGTATTTATTAATTATGTATTGTTTTAAAATTAATCTGAATAATAAATACGCAACGAAACTTATAACTGATTATTGATTAATAAACGAAGCGGGTTTTGAAACCCGTTTTTCGACGAATGTTACAGATCATGCCTGGAAAGCGAAGGAACATGTACTTGCTTCACGTTACGCGATATGGCGACAATCGAGAACTTTAACGCGAATTTAAAACGTTAAGCGAACTGATGCCGAACAAATACTGACAACGTCTAAAAACATGAATTTTATACTTGTATTTATCATACAATTATGATTATGCTATAAATTTAAATCGTTGAACATCGCAAAGCATAACGCGGAAGTTACGCGGAAAACCGAAACGCACCGACAACGAAACGGAAGCCACGAACTCGAGTTACGCCTCGACATCATATATTATGATATATTTAGCTCCATAAATTAAATTTATTATTCACGGTTGAAACCAGAACCAAAAACGGATCAGAAACGACAAACAGGGCAACTACGTGATTTTTAACGCAACGAACGGATTACGCGTCAAAATCCGACCCCCGGTGTAATTTAAAACGTTTTCGAGTCTAAAATAAATTTTGATAAATAACAACACGCGGATCGAAAAACAGACTATAAACGGTAACCGTAGCGAGATACGCAATTTTAACGCAACCGACAGATTTACGCGTCGTAACCGACTCGCGACTTGAATTTCACGCGTGTAGGCTCCAAATAAACATTTTACGATTTTCGGGTTTCGATAACGGGCTACAGAAAAAGTATTTGGATTGAAACGTGTTAACGGGCCTTGGGCCCGACCCATTTAAAACCCTAATATATAAACAACCTAAACCTAAATCCCTCATTTGAGACCCAAACCCTAGCACACCATGAACAACCTCCTGCCTCTCTTGCCTCTTCGAAAATCCGGTCACCGGAATTCCAGTGACCACCGGTCGTCTTCTCCGGCGCCGGTTAGCTTCTCCGACCGCAACACCACACCCTCCCTTCCTCTCCCCTCTCCTTTCTGACAAACACACACACCCGCATATATATATATATATATATACACGCAGACAAGCAGAGAAAGACAGAACAGATGAGAGAGAGAGCGTAGAGAGAGGGAGAACAGTGGGAGAAAAAGGGGCTGCGGCGGCTCCAATTTCCGGTTTTGATCGACGGCAGCAGTGGGTGGTGTCGGGTGGCGATTCAAGCGAAAGAGAGACAAATCGAATGGTGGGTTCAGCGGCAGCACTTTTTCAGAAGTAGCCGGCGGCGGCGGTTCTAGTAGCGACATCGGAGGTGGTTCCGTTTCGGGTCAAGCTGGGTCTTGGCTCGGGTTATGTCTCGGTTCAAGTTTAGTTTTGGCTCGGATCTAGTTCGGTTCAGATTTGGTTTAGGTTCCGGTTCAGCAAGGGTTCAGTTTCGCTACGTTCAACTAGCTGCGGTTTAGTCCATCTCCGGTTCAGCTTTCGGTTCGACTCGGTTCGACCCGGTTCAAGTTCGAAACAGTTTAAATAATTTCGTTTCGTTTCAATTTGGTTCAGTTTGAATATTTAAGTGTATGTTTCAGGTTTGGTTCAGTGTTCGGTTTGGTGCGGTCAACAAAAGTCAATGCGGTCAACTGGTCAAACCCAGTCAACACGAGTCAAACCTTGTCAAATCTGGACCACGGGTCAACCCATGACTCGGTAAAAATTAATTACTGCGCGAAAGTTAATTATATTAGTTTATAATTATTAATATTTAATTATCGCGAAACCGAGCTCGACCCGACCCGACCCGTAAACAATTACATATCGCCAAAAAGTTAAAAATAACAATTAAGTCGATGTACGCTATCTTCGGATAATTATTAATTAAAATCGAACCAGCGTTAGTTAAATATATGGAAAAACTAAATCGGCGAAACGTAATATTCGAAAACACGACATAAATTATATATTGTTTGCGTACATTGCAGGTTGTGTTTTGATAAATAAATCGAAAAATAATATTGTCGGGATTGTCCAAAAACAGAGGAAACTCTGTCCGATTTTCGTAAAAACCGCAATACAAAAACGCGATATATTTCAAAGATTTAGCAGCTGATTTCTAACGATTGTTATAAAATAAATATTAACATATATATTTATTTTAACGACGCCTACAAATCAATCCAATACTTTCGAATGATATTATAACAATAGTATATTGTTTATATTCGATTCAAACGTCTAACGAAGTGCGACACGATACGCCAGACTCTTGCGCGAATACACAATGCATTATTTATACGGATATAAAGACAAGAAATATATATATATATACAACATGTCTTACGAAAACTACGAAGTAGTTATGATTTCAGGAAATATAGTTATGTTTTATATATAAACATACATTTCAAATCACCCAAAAACAGAATCGTTTCTAAGAAAACCATAGGTTGGTTAACCGAGTTAAGTCAATAATAATTTCATAGAAACGTATGAGTAACGATTCGGTAGAGCTCGGTAGCACGTAGTATAGCTATGTCATTCTTAGAAACTTACAAGTTATTCCATTTTAGGAATACACTAGATTGCATGCTAGCAAGTCCAGTTGTGGAGACAACACTATGGAAATAACATTTAACCTAGCTTTGCACTGGATTATCCAGGTGAGTTCATAACCCCCACTTTTTACCGTTTTACATTTTTATAAATGTTTCCGGGGTGGAAAGACATGCAAGTTTTGCAAAAGAACACAACGTTTCAATAAACGAAAATCATACATTTCTAAACCATGTTACAAATAGATTTCATTGATCACAAATGGTTTACGAAAAGTTTATACTAAACTTACCGATTTTCACAGCTATACAAAGCTTTTCGAAACATGCATGAGTTTTATGACTAGTGACGGGATTGTCATAGTCACAAGTAGGGGGCGAGGCCCCAAAAATTTATTGAAAACATGGGCTAGGCCCAACGACAAAATAACATGGGCTAGGCCCAAGGATAAAATAACATGGGCTAGGCCCAAGGACAAAATAACATGGGCTAGGCCCAATGACAAGAAAACATGTGCTAGGCCCAAAATCAAGAAAACATGGGCTCGCCTAATCACACAGATTTATAACAATTGGTATGTAGCTATGGGATTAGGTTATAACAGATCAATGTGCGTAAGTAGGATGATAACAACAGTAACCATTAACCACGTAGTGACCAAGGTGCAAAAGGTATATATCTATCGAGTTTGAGACACACTCCACTCCTGGTAAGTTAACCGGTTAGGAGTGCTTTTGTGATCCCAATGATGTCAAAGAAGTCTCGGTTTGGTTACTTACTTAAGGTACATAGGTCAGTGTATTAGCTACACACTGATTGATCCTTAGATTCCATAGGAAAACTACATACTACGATTTCAGTACCGGTTTACAAAGATAACCGAAAACATTTCAATACCGGTTTATTTGCAGATACGATTGAAAACATTTTATCACTGGTTTGTAAGCATAACAGTTAATGCATGGATTTGCAAACATCATGGAAAACATTTCAATACTATTATACAGACATGACATTTCAAATGCTTTGGGATACTATGATCCCATAAACCGGTTTTTCGAACTCAAGACTTTCAAATGTTTTATGATTCATTTGAAACAAAAACAGATAAACTACGAACTCGCCAACTTTATGTTGATTTTTCGCATGTTCTTTCTCAGGTTATGATTACAAGTATGGCACGGTTGGAATAGTGGAACCCATGGGAATTCGAGTAATTAGCGGGAGTTCATTTACTAGAAACCTTAGCCATCACTTCTGCTTCCGCTGTGCGATGAGGATACCATTCGTTCACGCCCCAGCTCTGTTGTGAAAAGGACAACATGGGGGTGTGACAATACTTGTATGTTGAGGCATCAAAGACTTAACCCATGATGTTGCGGAGCTTTGCGAAGACTCCTAATTTGAGCTTGAACTACTCCAATCCCATGGATTAGAACTCATTATATTTTCTTGATTATGAAAAATTGAAAGGTTTAAAGTTTGAAAATAACAGTTCCCTCTTAAAAATTCACAATTTGAAAATATTTGAAAAACACCAACTTTTAAAATCTGAAAGACGAAAAACAAACAATAACGAAGATTATTGGTATGAACCAATGCTTCGTACAGTAAGTTCATGCGGATGAGTTCTTTCGTCCGAACCAACTTCGTACGGATGAGTTCTTTTGTACGAACCAACTTCGTACGGATGAGTTCCTTCGTACGAACCAACTTCGTACGGATGAGTTTTCTGGTGAATTTCTTCTACAAATGTGTTCAACTTGAACAAAACAAAAGAAAATTTTAATGAAAACTTTCTAGATATAACAGATTTTAACCAAGTTTTAAGTTAGTTATCTATTCAAAACTTAAGTTTTCTGCTGGGAGTTCAAGAACACTTCAAGAAACCTTCAAACTAGCTCAGACACAACCCTAAGCTTGGTTTTGAACAAGAAAGAGAGCCAAAGCTCTGATACCACTTGTAGGTCCACCTGAGGATCAAGTTAAACCTATTCCTTGTTCATGCAACAAACATACGAGTGCGGAAACAACCAAGAGCTAACCTTGACTGAGAGGTGCATGTCTGCTGATATAGTGTCCATGCTGGTCATCCGTACAAAATTGGTTCGTATGGAGCAACTGGTTCGTACGGAGCAACCAATTTCATACGAAGCAACCAATTTCGTATGGAGCAACTGGTTCGTACTGAGCAACTGGTTCGTACGGAGCAACTGGTTCGTACAGAGCAACCAATTTCGTACGGAGCAACCAATTTCGTACGGAGCAACTGGCTCGTACGGAACATGACGTACACAAGACTCAATGGTATGCACACATGCACCCGTTTAACACAGACTAACTAAGATGTCGTACGAAACCAAGATAGAAGGATATCTTGATTTGGTCGACACGACTACAGTTATACAGACACTTGAGCAAAGACCGTACAATTACAAATGTAACTAAGAACAAGCGATAGACACAAAAGTGTATCAACAATCAGCTTTAGTATTCTCTTCCCTGGGAATCTATATATACTTGAAGATACCTGAACTTTATTTCTCTAGCTAGTTGTAGACTTGCAATCAGAGCTTCGTACTCTGCTTATTATTAGTAGCCTGAAAGCTACAGTATATAGATTGGGGTAATATGTCCCTCTGTGGCAATATCAGTAAGATCCCTAATCTTGTTCCTCTAATATTTGAGGCCCCATCAGTATACATAGCGCAATTACCTCCTACTTCAACCAATTGTTGTACTTCTAGGTCTGCTTCTTTTTCAAGATCATTACTGAAATCAGCCACAAAGTCTGCTTATGTCTGAGACTTTATAGTTGTCCTAGGTTCATATATAATGTTATAAGCACTCATTATTTTACTAACCACTTGGCCATTCTTCCTGACATCTCAGGCTTTCTAAGGACATATTTAATTGGATTTGGTTCTAACACAAATCCTATGTGTTTCAAAGTAATGTTTTAATTTAGTAGAGGCCATAATCAAAGCTATAATAAGCTTTTCAAGGTGTGAATACCTGGTTTTTACATCTAGTAGACTCTTACTTACATAGTACACAGGATGCTGTTGACCCTCATGATCCTTGACCAAGACCGCTCTTACAGCGTATCGTGGTACCGCCAAGTATAGAGTCAAAGATTCTTCCTTCTCTGGTTTCATCAATAGAGGATTTGTGGACAAGTATCGGTTCAACTCCTGGAATGCTTCTTCATGTTTCTCATTCCATTCAAACTTCTAATTCTTCCTCAAGATCTCATAGATTTCTTTTCATCTTTAACAGAATCTTGATATAAAGCTGTTTAGGGTTGTACTCTTCCTTTCAATCTTTGAACATCCTTGACATTGGTTGGGGATCCTAAATATAGAATTGCCTTGATTTTTTCCGGACTTGATTCAATTCCTCTCTTTGTGAGGCCCAAGGATCACTGATTAGTCGAATGTGCCCATCCCTCTAGCCTATCATTTATTGGTCAATTTGGTTGGCGGCTCCTGCGTCTGGAGCCCTTTATACATATAGCCCAGGAATTTTCCTACTTCAACTCCGAAATGGCATTTTGAAGGATTTAACTTCATATTGTACTGGTCCAGGATATCAAAAGCTTCTTTGAGATCCTTAAGATGATCCTCAACTTTTCTTGATTTAACTACCATATCGTCTTTGTAGACCTCCATCGTGTCCCCCAATTTCTCTTCAAAAATCATATTGACTAGCCTCTTGTATGTAGCACCTGCATTTTGAAACCAAAAGGCATAGCAGTATGATAGTAAATACCTGTAGGGGTCATGGAAGCAGTATCTTGCTGGTCAGAAGGTTCCATCTAGATCTGCTGAAATCCTGAAGAAGCATCCATGAATATCAGCATTTCATATCCTACTATGGTGTCCACCATTGCGTCTATGTGTGGTAGAGGGTAAGAATCCTTTGGACAAGCCTTGTTAAGATCTATGAAGTCCACATACACCCTCCATTTTCCATTCTTCTTCGGGACCACAAATACATTGGCTAGCCATCTAGGGAATTTGACTTCTCTTATCATCTTTGCTTTCAACAACCTTTCAACCTTCTGTTGGATCATCAGGTTTCTTCCAGGCGCGAATTTCCTTCGTTTTTGATGTATTAGCCTAACACTGTTATCAACACCCGATTTATGAGTAATAATCTCTTTTTATATACCTGTCATATCTTCATGTTTCAAGGCAAATGTTGAGATTCTTCTTTCCAGAAATGGACAAGTATCTATTCAATATCCTGAGGGATCTTCATTCCTAGGAGCACTTTGATGTCAGGATCCTGAGGATCTAGGGGTACTTCTTTGATATCTTGTTCCTTGGCTTCCAAGACATCTCGTGCTTTTTGCTGTAATTGCTATGTCTGGCTTGTTTTGCTGGAAGCTTTCATCGATGAAATATAACAATCCTTGGCTTCCTGTTGGTCGCTGTCTATTATGGCAACTCCCCAAGGGTAGGAAGCTTAACACATTGGTGATAGGTCGAGGGTACCACCTTCATTTCATGAATCCAAGGCCTACCTAAGATGATATTATAACAGGACAAGAATCTATAATGTAGAATTTTTAATAGAATTTATACCCTTTATGTATACATGAAGTTTTAGTCCTCCCATAGTGTTCTCGACTTCGCCGTTGAAACATACGAGCACAGCTGACTCAGCTACGATTTCTGACTCAGGAATGTTCATTCTCTTCAAAGCATCTAGTTAAATAATGTTTACTAAGCTTCCAACATCTACCAGGATCCTGCGTACAAAGTGGTTAGCATCATATAAAGTAATTACAAGACCATCATGATGAAGATCCTACACAACATCTCTTTCTTCATCATCCAAGGATATAGTCTTTTGTTTCGTCAAGGTTGACGTCCTTGTGGCTTATCTCTCTACTCAGCCTTTGCTTCTTTCGCATGTCTTTTAGCCGTTGAATAAGAAGTGCCACATATATCAGATCCTCCAAAGATAAAATTGATTACTTTGGCGTCTTGAGGTGGGGATTCTGCTCGCTTGACAGCCTTTTCTTGATCCTAGCATCTTTCCTTCTTTTGATCTAGTAGTTCCTTCAAGTATCCCTTGTTGAGGAGGTAGCTAATCCCCTTTTGAGGGCATAACAATTTTTAGTTATATGACCCAACTCTTCATGATAGGCACACCATTTGGATTTGTCTTTCCAGCCAGGATTTTTGTTGTTCTTTCTAGGTCAGCGAGCTTCGTCTCCTAAATTCTGCATGACAAATCTTAACCCTGAAATGTCAAAAGAAAAAAAATAATCAGACAACTTACGTTAGTCCTCCTCAGGATCCTCGGCGACCACCACGTTAACCCTATGGTTATCATTTTTGGAATACGCTTTGGACTTGTAGGATTTCTGAGAAAAATCCTATTTTTTGTTTGGGCGGTCATAAATGGTAGGAGGGTTGATGCTTTGCTGGATCTTCATGTCTTCTTCTAGTCTTACAAACCTTAAAGCCCTACTGCGAACTTCATCTAGGTTCCTGCAAGGATTCATAACTAAATCTTCATAAAATTGAGAATCCTTTTGAAGACCCATTTTAAAAGCTTAGACCAATGTAGCAGTGTTGTTAGTGCATAATGTTATAGCCTACGTCTAGGATATATTGATTATGTATATAGGGCATAGAACGTCAGTTAGTATATGTTTATATGTTTTATTTTTTTAGAGAATGACTCGTAGAGCGAGTCTTGTGACTCGTACGAGTGACACATTGTCACTCGTACGAGGCACCACTCGCATGACTCACTCAGACACACACTCTCTTGTGCGAGTCATGTCGACCTATAAATAGAGGAGCCTGAGTGTTGTGTCAGTATCTGTTGGTTGATGTATGGAGAAGCCATGTCAAATGTTAACTCGCTCTCTAACTGTTCCGTTTATCAATACAAATAAAGGTGTTTAAGCAGTATATCTTACTTGTTTATTTGTCAAACTCGCTAACAATGAATTCTGCCTTTGTTAGCTGAGTCAGATCGGTCTGATGCTCATTGGAGGAGAGCTGATCCCCTCTCACAAGTGGTATCACAGCCTTGAGGCCTGATCTAGGACAAACATCAAGTTTCTACATACTACCAACAGTTTCAGATCCAGATTCCACCCACTTCTACACTTTCTCACACAGATATCGGAATTGGATGAATTCATGGACAAATTGGACTAGGATTTTAATATTTCATGTTAAAATCAATTCTAATCAATCCTTGAAAATTTCACATCTAAAACCAACCTAATTCATGTCGAAAACTGTAAAAATCACCCGTTTGGTGACCTGAGTTGTTTCGTGCGAGTAGAGAGACAACTCGTACAAATGGCTATCCGTACAAATTAAGTCACTCGTACGAACAAACAAACATGTTTTCCTAAAAAAACTTACAAGTTTAAAAACTGTCATTCGCACAAAGCATTCATTAGTATGAACAAGTCATTCGTATGAGCAACCTTTTTTCAGTTATACGAACATCTCGCTCACACGAAGCTGTGAATCACACAAGTTCTCACTCGCACGAATCAACTAGTTTGCACGAGCAACTGGTCATTGGCATGAAGAATCTTTTGTCATTCTAATAAGTTTTTCAATAGTATGTTTCTAAAACTTTTGTAGAAAGAATGGAAGAAGAGTTTTACAATGCATTTGCTGCTTCAGTGGTCACATCTACTGCAGCTCAAAATATGAACCTCGAGAATGAGATGGGTACGACGACAAAGCCACCAAAGTTGATGAACCTTAAAGACTTTGACAGTTGGAGTGAACGCTTTATGAATTGGGTTCAAGCAAATCATTTTACCTGTTGGTTTGCCATTGAAGCAAAATATAAAGCTCCTATTGGAGAAAACGGTCTGGAAAAATGTTAGCTCCAGATTTCGAAAGAGAGAAGTTCATAAACGAGAAAAAGATGATGAACATCTTACAACAAGCCATCAAAGAAGACATCTTGGCTCTTCTACAACATGATGATGATGCACAATCGTTATGGAATGCTCTACAGTTGTGAAAAGGGAAGAGAGCGCAGTTGTGAAAAGGGAAGAGAGCGTTGTTAAGTAAAGAATTTGATATCTTTACTTTGATCAAGGGAGAGACTATGAAACAACTGATTAAAAGATACTGTCACTTGGTTGTGCAAATGAAGCGCATGGGAATCGTAAAGACAAATGAAGAATTAGCCGATAAACTGGAAGATTCCCTACCACAAGGAGAATGGTCTACCTATTTGACTATTCTGAAGAATGGCACTGAGTATGGTAATTTCTCATTACCAAGATTCATTGAGAGATTGGAAGGGCACGAACTCGAAATGCAGAAAATGGCAAAAAACAAAGGCGCCCAAATGCAACAAGACATAAACATGTATTACAAGGGTAGTTCTGCTTCATAAATGTAGTCTCCAAAAATCCAAACTTCCTTCAGCGCTTTCAACACATCAAGCCCACCGTCGAGTCAACACAGTGGTTTTCAATCCTTTGCTTCTGTCAACCCGAACACGCCTACAGGCACACAGTCATCACATGGTTCGAGCAATCCCTAGATCAACCAGAACAATCAATCTAATTCTAATTAAAGGGTTATACAGTGCAATATCGCTGTTGATTTCCAAAATGCTCAAAACTTTGATGAGAAGACCGCAAAGCAACATGTGTCATTATTAGCCTCAGTACTCAAGTCATACGACAGTCTTGTAGCTGGAAAAATTGAAAATTCAGAGATGACAAGAGAGGATTATGATCAGATTGATCTGGTCAAGATGGAGTTGATCGACATCAAATGATGTATGGCGTTTATTGTTAGACGAGCGCAACGCTTCATGGAGATCACCGGTAAATAGAATATGGGAGGATTATATGGAAAACTTGGCTTCGACAAGTCAAAAGTCACATATTTTAAATGTCGAGAGAAGGGGAATTTTAAATGAGAATGTCCAAACAGAGAAGCTTAGGATAATCAAAACCCGTTTGCTGACGACTACTACAAGAAAGCCATCTATCATCGTCCTCAACCCAAAACAAGAATGGTGCAAATCGAAGATGGACCATCGAATTCCAAAGACAAAGCTCTTGTTGTGACTCAGGATGACGAAGGCTTCAACTGGAATAAGTATAGCACAAAGAATGAGATTCTGGCTCTGGTCGCATAAATTATTGAAGAACCTGAAGAATATAAAGAGGCATCTTTTTACGAATCTCCCGAAGATTATTATCACACATCGTCAAAAGAAGAGGAATTGTTAAACAGTGCTTTTAAACATCTCCTGCCTAATGATATTCTTAAAACTTTTGCAGGTTATTTTGAGCCAAGCTATCGATCGTCTTGTGAAGAAAAGAAGAAGCCGGAGGTTGAAGAAAAGAGAGTTGAAGAGACGTTGGAAAAGCTGACTGATGAGACCAACAAAGCTTGTATGGCAAATGTGAATGAGGTAAACGTGTCGGAATATGAGTCTGTGATAGAAAAACCGTGCTTAAAATGCAACGAGTCATGTAGTGAATGTGCTGTAAAAGAAACACGATACAATGAGCTCAAATGTTTAACAGATAATTTTTCAAGTGACTTTAAATCAACATAAGAAGCTTACGACAAATTAAGCAAATCTGTCAAACAATATGAAAGGGTGCTTAGAGAAAATGACGGAACACTTTCAATGCTTAAAGCGATTGTGATGGACAAACAAATGGCCATTAATATTCATTTAAACACAATCGCTGAGCTAAAAAGTGAACTTGAGAAAACGAAAATAGAAACAGAACGGGTTAACAAATTGTTAATCAGTTACAAGTTCATACGTCATTAATCACATTCTTCCAAAGATCGAAAGCAAAGAAGAAACTAAAAATGATGAAAACAAAGGTGCAAGTTATGATCGTGTTCCACCACCCATGTGGAATAGCTATGCTAGTAAAAAACCATCATGGGTGGAAAAGGCGCTCAATTTAAAATTGATAATTGAACAGTCAAACGAGCTGCCTACGAGCATTGATGTAACTTACACAAAGCCAGAAAATGAATGTGATTCTGATGTGGTTGAAACCGTGATTGAAAGTGTTTTGAAGAGTGAGTCTGAGAAATCTGAATCAGATGTTGAATCATTAGAAAATAGTTTAAACACTGATCCAAACGATCTGATAAACTATATTCTAGATGAACATTTTCCAATTCAGAATGTCAATCTGGATCGTGTTGAAAAGTTGTTCAAGCTTATTGAGGTGAGCCATTTTGATTTAGAAAAACATGATGAATCATTTTATTCTAAATCAAAATGTGTTAACAAACCTTACCACCAAAGGAACAGAGACTATCCTGAAAACAGGAGGGCTAGGTTGGGTTTTCAAAAGCGAAGAACAAACAACAAGTTTCAAAAGTTGAACTTTACAAAGAAAGTCAACTTGTTTATGGTATAACTACCGAAAGAGAAAAGAGATCATTGATAAACAATCCAATGATGAGTTCAAGAAAGAAAAAGAGAGTAGAAAACAAGTTTTGGATTCCTCTGTTCGAAAAGACAGTAGGACGTGCTACAAGTGTAAAATTATTGGGCATATTGCACGACAATGTTTTCAAAAATATCCAAAATCTGTGTCAAACTCTAACAAATTTACAAAAGATGTGAAACAAAAGGCACCCATGGTTGTACCAAAGAAAATTTTGAAAAGAAACAATGAATCTAACAAAAATGTTAAATCAATGATTTGACTTAATTCTAAATTTGAAATTGGTGAAACATCCACTAAGAATCGTCAAAAGGATTCAAAGTTTTATTCAAAAAGGGAAAATTTGAAAACACAAACATGGGTTGCAAAAGTTAAACCATCTAAGGTAGAACTGAAACCATCTGTTCTAGCCAAAACAGAGGCCAAACAAAATGTCAAAAACAAAGTTGGTCCAAAATTTGATATTCCGAATCCACCCAAGACCAAATAGGCTTGGGTTTCTTTGTTTAAATAGTTTCTTCCTCATGTTTGCAGGGACTCCCTAGATTGATCATGCCAAAATGGATTATGGATAGTGGAGCTTCCCGACACATGACTGGGATGCTTGCGTTGTTGCATGACGTCAAAGCTATCCGAGGAGGTTACATAGGTTTTGATGGAACTCAAGGTGGAAAAATCATCGGAGAAGGTATTCTTACAAATAGAGTGGTTTTGTTTGACAAGGTGAACTACATTGCGGAGCTAGAGAACAATCTGTTGAGTATTTCGCAAATTTGTGACAAAAAATTCACAACACACTTCAACGACAAAGAATGCTTAATTCTAAAGCTGGGATTCAAGATTCCTGAGGAATGGATTGTCATGCGCGCTCTAAGAGAGAATGATCTTTATGTCCTTGATATGAGCGTTGCATCCACAACATCAAAGAAAGTTCAATGCTTTGTTTCTAAAGAAACTAAGAAGGAGTCTATCTTATGGCATAGAAAGATAGGGCACATTCATCTGAGAAAGATGAATTATTTGGTGCACAACGACCTAGTGGAGGGTGTTAATCTGAAGAATTTTCAGTTATCTTATGATTGTTTGAGCTGTAAGAAGGGGAAACAACATAAGAAATCACACCCAAGAAAGCTTCTAAATTCTATCAAGCTACCACTAGAAAGGCTTCATATGGATCTATCTGGGCAAGTTAACGCCAAAAGCATTTCTCGAGATCTATATTCCCTGGTCGTGACAGATGATTTCTCAAGATTCTCATGGGTTTTCTTTCTGGAGAGCAAATATGAAACGTTTGAAAGTCTTATGATTCTCTTCCGGAAGCTTGAAAACCTGTATCACTTGCCTATCAAGAGAATCCGTAGTGACAATGGTACCGAGTTAAAGAATAAAAGGATGCTCGAATTCTACAATGAAAAGGGGATTCTTTACGAATTCAGCGCTCCCTGTACTCCTCAACAAAATGGAGTAGCTGAATGTAAGAATCGCACACTGATCGAGACTGCCAGCACTATGCTCGTTGATTCAAAACTTCCAATTAGTTTCTGGAGCGTAGCAGTCGCATCGGCGTGTGTGTTAACAGTCAAGCCTTACAACAAGACCTGTTTTGAGCTACTTAACTAACGAAAGCCGAACCTTGCATTTCTAGAGCCTTTTGGATCGCCGTGTACAGTTTGGGACCCGGACGGTAAATTTGGAGCCGAATCCTCGGAAGGATTTTTCGTCGGTTATGCTAGTCCACAAAAGCGTGTCTTTTTGCCAAGTCTAAACCAGGTTATTCTTGCACAGCATGTTGATTGTCAACAGTATACTACGCCAATGCCGAAACCTAGGGATCCATGTATATTCAACTACGAAGGTTTGTGGAATTCATTTGACCTACCTGAAGTTCCATCAGAAGAAGAACTTGTTATGCTCTTTCAACAACATCAAATGTCTAATCAAGAGCAACTTTACAGACCATTGGTGATTTCCCCGTCACTTCCTGTCAACACTTCTGATGTAGGTCCGAGCACTACTTTCCAAGAATCCGTCTCTGCACCAATCTTGAACACTGCTGAATCATCTGCCCAACAACTGCCTAATGCCGACTCTAATCATGAACCGACTTTTGATGATGGAGGATCCAGTTCCGATGAAGGATCTGAACATATTGAAAGCTTTCTGAATGCAAGCTGATCAATCCAATGACAGTAATGAAGCTACATCTTCTTCACCGACTATTGATGAAGTGATCACGAATTTGCAAACTCAAGTGGATGTTCTGAGTGAAGTAATGCCAATGACACTATCTTACCATCCTTCAGAGAATATCATCGGCAGCTTACAAACCGTAGTGCAAACTCGCAATCAGATCAACAAGGATCTAAGCTGTTTTTATACTAGTATTGCTCCATTGCAAACCAGACTTTCTTACAGTTGTTTTGTTTCACAGGTTGAACAAGGAAACTGGAGAGACGTGTTGAAAGAAGAAAGCTGGGTGGAGGCAATGCAGGAAGCATTGCTTCAATTCCAGAAACTAGGAGTCTGGAAGCTTGTTGACCTACCAGATCATCACAAAAAGACAAACACAAGATGGGTCTTCAAGTGCAAACGAGATGACAGAGGTATAGTGGTTAGAAACAAAGCTCGGCTCGTGGTCCAGGCTTTCACTAGCAAGAAGGGATAGACTACATTGAAGTCTACGCCCCAGTCGCTCATCTCGAAGGAATCCGCATATTCTTGGCCTTTGCCCCTTGGAAAGGGTTCAAGGTGTACGAGTTGGATGTCAAATCTACTTTTCTTTATGAAAAAGTTAAAGAGGAGGTGTATGTCGGACAACCACCAGGGTTTATCGATCCTATACACAAGGATAAAGTCTACCTTCTGAACAAAGCTTTATATGATCTTCACCAAGCCCCGAGAGCTTGGTATGAAACACTTCAAGACATCTTCTTGACAACGGCTTTCTCGGAGGAACTGTAGATTCTACCCTCTTCACAAAGGAAGTAGATGGTCATCTGATTTTGGTGCAAATATATGTGAATGATATCATCTTTGGATCGACAAATGATTTAGCTGTGCAAAGACTTCGAAATGAGTGCTATGGAGGAGATGAAGTTCTTTTTAGGACTTCAGGTTGAACAATTGACTGATGGTATCTTCATCCTTCAGACGAACTATGTTCATGACGCATTAGAGAAATTTGATATATCAGGAACTAAACCAGCATCAACTCCATTAGCCCCAAATCACGACATTTGTCCAGACGCTCATGGCGTCAAAGTCGATGAAACATTATATCGCTCCATGATCGGATCCTTGATGTATCTTACAACTTCGTGACCAGATATCATGTATCCAACATGCCTATGCGCACATTTTCAGTCCAATCCAAGAGATTTGCACATGTTAGGCGTCAAAAGTATCATGCGATATTTAAAAGGACGTCCAAGCACCGCTTGTGGTATCCTCGTCACGATGACTTCAATATTGCGGGTTACTCGGATTCTGATTTCAGCTGCTACAAGCATAATGCCAAATCTACTATGGCTTGTTGCCAGTTCTTCGGAACTCGTTTATTAACATGGCAATGCAAGAAACAGACCACGGTTGCTATCTCTACATGTGAAGCTGAATACGTTTCAACATCCAGTTGTTGTTCCCAGATACAACAGCAGATGAGAGACTTCGGACTGTAATTTCTTGACACGCCCATATCTGTAGATAATCAGGCTACTATTGATATCACTAAACTCTTGTCAACACTCACGCACTAAAGATATTGAAATCCAACACCACTTTATCCGTAATTGCTACGAGAAAAAGTTGGTTAGAATTGAAAAAATCCACATTGATGACCAAAAAGCAGTTTTTTACACCAAAGGATTTGATCGTTCGAGATTTAAAAATCTTTTAAAATTAAATGGTTTAGAGAAAACTGGCATATGGGGATATTCATGAGGTTGAATTTTGAGGATGATGAGGACTTGACGGGATTCTCATCGGTATGGCATGTTTTTTTTTCTGTATATATCTTTTCTTCAAAAACTAAAAACAAAAAATATGTTTTTGATTTTTGGGGAGAAAAGTTTGGGAAAATACAAAAACATTATAAAAGTCAAAAAGAGTTTTTGTGAAAAGGGTGATCATATTACATCAATATGATAATCCCAGTATGCTAAAGATATGGAATGTTTAAACAAGTAATTAAACAGGTTTTTCTGAGGATGTGCCAATAGGCTTCACTCGTTTAGTAAATTGTTTTTCAAGATATAAACCTAAATGAAAAACTAAGACATTTCACGGACATATGGACTTAGTACTCCGAAATTTCGTTTGAGAGAATGCCAGATTCTGCGATACTAGGTCTTTATATTTAATCGATATCTGGGGTATTATATGAGTTCTTCTGATTTTACGTCAGCAATGACCTAGAACTTGTATAATACTTTTCGCATTATCCGCATACAAAAGCTGCACAAAAATGATTATGTCATAAACATTTACGACATCTGCAGTTCAATAGATTCCTTGATGGAACACCACTTAAAGACGAGCCTTCATATCTTTGTCTGTATGGAAATACTAACCTGAGCTCTCAAGGTCTCGCAATTCACCCCATTTACAAATAAGTTACATATATTCACCTGTGAAATGATATTCTGGGAATCTCGATGCGGGAGTATATTCTGAGATGGGAAACACAATTACTTCATGTTCCTTAATATTACCTAACATATCTTGAAACAATTGAGAAACTAGTAGAGGTTAAAGTGGCTAAGTATATTGGCAATCTAGGTTAATGTGTATAAGAACTTAAAGTTACTACCAAGATCAACGGTACTTGTGTTATGTCTAAATACTTGATATGATCCTTTAAACACAAAACTCACAAAAATATGTATGTATATACATCTTTACTTGTTATTTCTTTTCAGAAAAATCCCAAAAATATTTTCAGCTTATTTTTAGCAATTTATCCTAGATTTTAGTCTACCGATGTTGGAAATACCATTAGTCCAAGTCAAAGCGATGATTGCTGGAGGAAAGCTGAAGTTCAGGGGTTGGGAGCTAATCAAGAAAAGAGATTTCCTGAACGTCAATAGTTCATTAATTTAAAACTTACATTTTTATAATAAATTTGTTTTGGTCAAACAAAGGTTAACCAAGGTCATTAACTTGGACTTGGTAGGCAAATCAGATAACAAGGGTTATTAACTTGGACTTGGTTAACTGAGTGGATTATAAATAGATAAAAGTTTCATAAAAAATAAAAAAAGTTTAACAAAGTGTTAGAACTGACTCGTATGAGTGACACTGACTCGTACGAGTGACAAAAGCCTTCATTCGCATGAGCCATCGCTCATACGAGTGAATACTAAATGAGTATAAATGGACGGCTCATTCGCATGAGTCAGACTATTGACTCTGTGTTTGAGAGCATTCTTTGCTGCGAACAAGTTCTTTTCACTCTATTTTCTTGATCTACGATCTGTATCTAGACGTTGGGGAGGTTGATTTGCACACCTCTTACAATGGGAAAGGTACTAATGTTGTTTTGAGCCGTTATAATGCCAAATTGGACCAAAGGACATATAACTTAGATTTAGGGTAATTGGACCGTGGATAAAATATAAAATTGAACTCAAAAATGTTAAAATCGGCCCTAATAACCTATAAATCAACCTTTAATTTGTTAAAATCAACACGTTTTAATTTCGATTTGATTAGGTATTATTTCGTGCGACACTCGTACGAATCATCACTCGTACGAGCAAGATTTTCAAATGACAGTTTATCATATTCACTCGTACGAGTGAGTGTTCGTACGAGTAGAACATTAAATGTTTAAATCTTGATGACTCGTACGAGGCATCATTCTTCTGTTCAAAACCTTGAAAATTGGTTAAGTATATTGTTCATTCGTATGAAGTAGTGGCTCATACGAGTGGGTTTTTCGCTCAGACTTGTTCCATGGATTTAAGTTTGTGACTCGTACGACTGATAACTCATACTAGTTATTAAAAGTTGAACTTTTTAAAATATTTTGTAAGTGTTTGAAATGTCTATGCTTCAGATCAAGAAATCTTCGTTTTCACCGTTCCACAATATTTGTTGTCTTCTGGATGAGACGATCCAAGAAATTGCTGCATATCGAGAAGTTCTGGATTTTCTAAGAAGACCTCCTATCACTAAAGCTCTCATAGTGTAACACGCTGTAAAATCCTTTCCAATAATATAGCGACACGTGTGATATCTTATTTTAAGTCTATTATAGACTAACAGGGACTAAAAGCGTCAACATGCTCAAACTAAGTCTCTGAGTGATCTTCTGATGTCAACATGCATAAACCTAGCCTCTGAGTGACCATTAGTGTAACATGCTTAAAATGTAGCCTCTGAGTGACCATTGGTGTCTACATGCTTAAAACATAGCCTTTGGTGACCATCGGTGTCAACATGCTAAAACTTAGCCTCTGAGTGACCATTGTTTCAACATGCCCAACCGCTGAGTGACATCGGGAGTCAACATGCTTATAATGAGCCTCTGAGTGATCCTTTACATGGTCCTAACTCTCATATGTCCCATTTGTTAGACGAGAGAGATCAAATCCATATTTATATAAAAGTTGGACGATGGAGGGGTTAAAAGTGTCAACATGTTAATTTATACCTCTGAGTGACCTTTTAACTAACCGAGAGCTTAACAATGTCCGGCATACTCCCGGGTACGCCAAATATTCGTTACGTAGGGCTAAATATGCTAAAAAGGTGTTTTAAAAGGTTTTATAAGTCATAGGGTTAAAAGTGTCAAACTTTAATTCTGGCCATGAGATGCTCGCGTGGCGCGAGAGACAAGGTCTGAGTCTTTCATGGGGCGCGAGAGGCCTATGTCTGTAGAAAATTTACTTGGCCTCTACTCAAATTGCTAAAAAATCATTTGATTCGAAACCATGGCTTTCCAAACTGCTATGCCATGTTTTAGGACACTTGTAAGCTTCCTCTTACACCCCATAGCAGCTGGCATCACCTCCTTCAAGCACTCCAACTATAAATAGGTGCCAAGTTCACCATTTGAACATGCACTTTCTCATTCACAACTCTATCTCCCTCATCTTGAAGTTCCTAATTGAAGGAGCATCCAACTTAGTTCTATTGCATCCTAGGAACCACTTGTAAGTGTTCCTTCCTCTTGCATTTTCGTTTATAGGCTTTTATAGCCAAAAGTCAAGCGTTTTACAGAAAACGCCTTGACTTTCTTTAAGACCATTATGGTACAGCCATTGTTCGTAACGAACATGGCTAAGTGATCATAATAAGGTAGGTGTTAGTCCCTATAAAGGGCACCTCCTGAAGATCACATTTGCTAGACCAATTGACGAGTCCAAGTAATGATATTAAAATATCAAACAGCCATTTTTTGGAAAAATTATAATTTGATCTTATATATGTTATGAAACCTGTTTTGACACCTAAACAAGTTGGTAATAATTATTAGAACATGTAAGAACATGTTCGGCTCGTTAATTTCAGTTCTAGGATCGATTCGCAACCGAAAGTCGCGAAGTTTGACTTCTTCTTTGACTTTCGATTCTGACCCGATTTAGATTAGTTAACTACTGATCTAAAGTGTATTATGATCATAATATAATGTAGCATAACCCTCTGAGGTTATATTACATGATCATAATCAGAATCTGAGTTTATGCACAAGTTCCTTAATTATGCCATTTTGACTAAAATGCCCCTTTTGCATAAAAAGAGGTTTTAAATGATAATGAACTTGAAAATGAGTTTCCTACTAATGTAATATTATAAGTAGGATTATTTGGGATGTCAAATCAGAACATAAACTGAGTTTATGAACAAGTCCTTGTATTACGTCGATAAATGACGATAAGGCTCTTATGGCTTATAAAATGGTTTTAATCACATATTTTTAAAGTAAAACTTTTACCTACAGATATTTTACATTAAATAACATATCTAAGGCATGTTAATCTGACCTTAACATCATTTTTCATTAAACATCACACAAATCGTCATTTTACGACATAAGCGTCGTTTCGGCGCATAATATAGTTTTAAACCATATTTACCAACTGATTTTAAAACTTATTTTAAACATTTTTACAGTAGATACAAGATATAAAATCAGAATCCCAAATAATTTATAAACTATGTGTAAAATGACCAAAATGCCCTTCGATGCATAGTTTGATCATAAAATATAAAATTACATATATAACAAATTTCCTACTGATATTATATCATAAATAAGTTATTTTTCCAGAATACTTATGGGTTATAACAATAAATTATATTCAAGTTCCTTTTATAAGGTATGAAATTACCAAATTGCCCTTATGAAGCGTAGTTTCATTTTAAAACCTTAACGGTCATATATGTTGATATCCTACTGATATTACAACTTATTTAAAGTGTAATGCATATAGAACTTTTCCATGACTTATCCGGTTACCTGATATCATTGATATGCGTACGGTTAAGCATATGTAACTAGTTTATGGAAATTAACCGAAACGGGTCTAACCTTGTCATTTAAGTTTCAAAATCCAGAATGTTTATAGTTTACCCATATTTTGAAGTCATGCATTGGGTTAAGCTAATCTATCTGATCATCGTTTAATCAAGCATTATACATTTTGATCCTGTACACTACTCGGTCTAAGTCTATGACTTAAATAAGACCGTTAGTATTTAATTGGTTAGCTTATGCCATCATCCAGACTAGAGCCTTCCGGTAAATGCTATCTGCACTTAGTTCATTTTGGATACGACTGAGATATTAAATCTTGCATTTTTAAATCAAGACTAGCTCAAGTAAATATTCTCGACTTATTTTCCTTATACGGGCTTGGGATACAGTAAATTATTATCGCTTGGTCGGAAATGGGATCAATCGAATGCCGATTATGGCTAGTAAATCCACATATTCCGTTTTAATAAGTTTTGTTTCATAACTTAAACATCAGGCGTTAACTACCGTGTCCTGGATATCCTCGGCTCATTACATTAGATAATGGCCACGACCTTAGCGCGGGGTGTAGGCATACACGTGATAGACGCTCAAATGCATTTACCACACTTGTTGGGGATAACTCCTTCGTGAGTTCATAAGTGGTTTGTACGTTAATCATGTCTCGGTGTTTGTACTGGGCCCTGTATGTATAGACAAACATGTGAATCTGTTAACAAGGTTACAAAGTAACTTTCCAAAGTTATAAAAGATTTTGTGCCTTTGTGCACTTAAAATCATTTTCAAATATTTTCAAAATGAGTCAGAGTGGTGTACTTACCAGCGAAAGCTGACGTACTTTCAAAAGACTAAGCTGCAGGTACAATACGAAATAGGCTGGAAGCTGCTCGGTAGTGATATAAGGGGATCTTGCAAATCCTTCGATCTACCCAAAGTCTGTTTTACATTCTTTCTTTTGTACAATTTATGATCCGCCTGTGGATCTTCTTTTACAAAATGTCTGTATATTATTTTGGTACTTTGAACATTTGGTTTGTAATATTAATTTAAACTCCAAGACTTCCTCTGTGCTGTGTTTAATTGACTATGATGATATCAACTTACGTCACGTTGTTCCCTACCCGGGCCCATCGGTGTTTGGTTGAAAATACGTGGTGCGACACACAGATCGCCACACAGCATATAGATCTCACGTTGAATATTCTGGAATGCTACCGAGTTAAACGAAGATGAAAAACCGATTCTGTCTGCAGTAAAGATTAATGACAAAGATATTCAAGTTAAGATTACTGAAGAGCTGATCAGAACAGTGCTAGAGTTTAACGATCATGAAGACGACCCTACTGGTTTTCCAGAGTATATGGTGAAAGGGTGTTTTTACAGAATGGGTTATGCCAGTTTCGTTAACGCAACTCCGTTCAAGAAGGCTAACGTCATGCTCCATTCTGATACATAGCACACTGCGTTATTCACGCTCTTAGCCACCGAAAACGCGGATTCGATGATTTAGTTGATTATCAAATGTGCATGATCACTGCACTTGTTCTGAACTTGCCGTATAATTTCTCGAGAGTGATTTTTTCCCAAGTGGTTCCAAAATACGCAACGAGAGAAGTTCTTGCAATATCCTCATTTTATTTAGATGTTGCTTGACCATTTACATCCAAATTTGAAGAAAAAGAAAGATGATGTTTTGAAGTTGGAGCATTAGATGTGTCTACTCTAAAGAAGATGAATCGGCATCTCAAAGCTTTCCCAAATGCAAATCCGATCTTTGGAGCTATCATTGATAAAGATTATATAGCACCACCAAAGGGGAAATGGAGAAAAGACGACTGCGTAGACGAAGATGAAGAGCTGGAAGCGTTAGATGGTTTATTACTAAAAGAAGCGGTGTTTTTGAAAGAAGTTAAAAGGGGAGGGGGTAAGGGGATGAAAAGAAAACAAGCGTCCACAACTTCCTCCATTTCCCCTCAGAAGAAACAGCGAGCGTCTGAAAGCTCGAGATTGGTCGATGAATTAGAGCCAAAGAGAGAATGTTGAAACTATGGCTGCTGAAATCGAAAGAGAAGTATTTGGTGTTCTAGAAGGAGTGGTTGAAGAAGCATCATCTTCTAGTACTGATATAGAAGATAGGATTGCTGGTGAGAAAGAAAGAGCTAAGGAAAGAGAGGTTGAACGTAAGGCTGGGCTTAAACGTAAAGCCGAAGAGAAGAAAAGAAAAGCTTCAGGAGAGGATGATACGATATATGTACCCTCGGGTTCTGATAGCGATACTCTTGTTCGCAAAACTCCTAAGAAATCTTCTAAAAGGCCAGCAGTTAGAATTTCTAATTCTCCAATAGACAAATCCAAAAGAAAAGTACAGAAAAAGATTGCTCAAGAAGAGGATGTTGAGCCGTCTCCACAACCACCACTATCTCCACCACCACAGCTAACACCACAACCACCACCACAACCAACACCGCAGCTAACACCATAACCAACACCACAACCACCACCACAACTCAACATTGCAGCCAACACCACAACCCTCATAATCTCAACCCCAGTTGGATTTTGATTTCTGTGATATACCAGGGGGGGAGGATTTCTCTGCAGACATGTTCAACGATGTGGTATTGAAGAGCTTGAGAAACAAGTTATGTTGAATAATGTCAGAATTGCTGAACTTCTGGAGAAACTCAACGGGCTAAATGCAGAAAAACAGCAGTTAGGAGCTATTATAGCAAGTATTGTATCAGAAAATGAGCGTTTGAGAAATAGAATGGCAGAATACGATGAAGAACGTCTCAGGAACCAAAGAAAGATGAGTCTATTTTAGAAGATACTCATAAAGATGCTCGGAATAAACATAGCTGCTGAAATTGATGGAATTGAGAAAGAAGAAGCCAGAGAATGGGTTGTCGAGCGCGGATGTATTGCCAAAGAACTATCTGATACTCAGGGCAAGGGTAAGGCAAAGGTAGGTGAGGATCCCGTGATTGTTTCAACTGAGCCAGAAGCTGAATCTGCGCCAGTTTCATCTGAGGTGGTAGTATATTCGGGTTCAAGAAGTTTGTGTTGGTGGGAAAGCCTAAAGATGTTGATATTGACACGTCGAATCTTTCAGCAAAGCATCAAGAATGGCTAATCAAGAGAAAGATGGAGAGAGAGATTGAAGCTGAGAAAGAAAAAGAAGACTTAGATGATTTCGACGATCTATTTTCTGACAAGTCTGATGATGATGACGGTGGTGGTGATGACTTAGGTGGATCAGGGTGTCCTTGTAACAGTCTAATTTGAATGATGATATTAATTTTCTATGTACTTGGATGACTCAGCGAATCAAGTTGAAGAATATAGAGATCAGGGAAAGACTGATAGCTCTAAGGTTGCTCAGCAGGCAGGAATCTTCCCGGTGTCCGAAATGTCTACTTTTCCTGTTGTGCCAAAACCGAAGATTCTATATTTAGAGCATGATGTAGAGAAGGGGAGTTTGTCCATAGTTATTCTAAAGAAGAAATTTCTAATATGCTGGGCATGGACGAAGAAAGTTTTGAGTTTGATTTTGAATAAGAACTTAACAACATCAGTGCTTTCAAGCCTGTAGATTATGTCTTTGAACATGTGTCTGATGCACATGGTTATGATAAAGTTTTCGTGGAGGATGCTTCTGATGAATATGATACAGATATTGCCAATAAGGGTACAGATGACTCCCCAACTTTTAGCGATTTATTTGCAGCCAAAAATGATGATCTTTTGAAGTGTAAAGTTGAAGAGGTTGTTAAAAAAGGAACCGTTCTTCAACAATTATCTGCCGAAGACGTTGCTGAGATGAGGAAGCGGTGGTTTAAAGTAGCACCAGCTGAGCGAAAGTTTAAACATCCATAGCATTCTCTACGCGTGATGCGGATATTTCTCTAGGGGATATTATTAGCTAGGGATGGATCGAGGAGCTGAATGTTTATGCTTTTAAAAGGGAGCATGGGATCCAGTATTTTTGATACTTGAGCGATATCAAGACCCTGCCATACTGGGATATCAAAGAGCTTGTGCAAACAAAGATGATAAATCTTAAGATGAGATTCCAAGACCAGCGGCTGTGGAAACTGATAAAGCTTGAGGCTATGCATGGTTTTACACACTGGAAGCCTCATATCCCTAAGCGAATTACGAAGATCGATCCAGTAATAAAAGAAAAACATGTGACGCTAATCGTAAAGAGGCTAAAAGTGATGAAGAATATGCCTCTTATCAAGATGGAACAAGACTTCTACAGGATCGTCAAATGGTTACACTACATTTAAGTACAGGTGAAGCTGTTATATGTGTCCATCCAGATGATGATTCTTGGAAGATTACTGGGGAAACTAGCCGAAGCCGTCATAGCACACAAGCGTATATACGGACTAGGCGTGGCATTCAAGTACTAGACCCGATGTGGCTAGTCAATTGTTCAAAGAAAGATTTGAATGCTGGTTCTACAACAAGGTTAGTTTTGAAGAGAAAGATACAGAATAAACATCCAGTTTGAGAAGATAGTTAATGTCTGTTTTGCTAACGATGTACATATAGAAACAACAGGAACACTTCTTGGAGAAAGATGGAGGAGATCGAGTAGAGAAAGAAAGATCAGAAAGAAGAAAGAATAGCTGAGAGAGCAAGAATTGTGTCGCTAAGGAGTTTTGGTTTGGCAATACAGTTAACCGGCCACCTCCTGCAGATCAGACGCTGATATCTTTTGAGGAGCGTTGCAAGCCTTCAAAACGTTTCTTCGGTCGTTAATTTCAGATTTTTGAAGCATTTTTCGAAGACTATCCAAGACTGCGGAAACATCCAAGGGGGAGTTTGTTGGTGCATAATGTCTATTGCCTACGTCTAGGATATGTTGATTATGTATATAGGGCTTAGAACATAAGTTAGTATATGTTTATATATGTTTTATTTGTTTAGAGGATGACTCGTACAAGTGAGTCTTATGACTCGTACGAATGACACATAGTCACTCGTATGAGGCACACTCACACGAGTCACTTAGACACACACTCTCCTGTGCGAGTCATGTCGACCTATAAATAGAGGAGCCTGAGTGTTGTGTTAGTATCTGTTGGTTGATGTACGGTGAAGCCCTGTCAAACTGTTTACTCGCTCTGTAAGTGTTCACGTTTATCAATACAATTCAAGGCATTTAAGCAGCATATCTTATTTTTTTTGTCAAACTCGCTAACAATGAATTCCGCCTCTGTTAGCTGAGTCAAATCAGTCGGTGCTCATCGGAGGAGAGCCGATCCCCTCTCACAAGTGTCAAGGTTTGGGATCTCTAACGATTCTCGACCAAATTTAGTCATGTAATCCCTTAAGGATTCATCTTGACCCTTTGTAACCATGTAAAGATCAATGGTTAATCTTTCAAAAGTTTTGTTGCAAGAAAACTGGTTATTAATTAGGTTAACTAAGTGTGCGAAAGAAGTTATAGAGTATGAAGGAATACTAAGCAGTCATTTCAAGGTTGATCCTGGCAATGTGGATCCAAATCCTTTGCACAAGCAGACTTCCTTGAGATCCAATGGAATTAGGTTGATCTCCATCCGTTCCCTATATTGGGTTACGTGTTCCTCAGGATCGGTGGTTCCATCATATAGCTTCATGTTGGGAGTCTGTAATCTCTTTGGAATCTCTGTGCTGCATATTGGGGGAGTAAACTTGGAAATCCTATGACTCTCAAGAGATACCTCTGGTATTGTGGCACCACTCCTAGTACACTTGAGATCATATCTCTTAACTTCTTCAGCTCTCTTGCCATTTCTGCGTCGACTCCTACAGTCTGCACAAAATTGTAAGTATTTAGTGAATTATTAATGATAGGATTACCAGTATTAGGATCCTGGGGTAACTCCTGATTCTCTGTTTGACGTGATCCTGGCATGAAAGGTCACCATAACCTATCTCTAGATCAAGGATCTCGCTCGACATGATAATGAGGTGTGCGGAAACCACCACGTGACCACCATTGTAAGAATCAGATAAGAAGGAGTAGAAGAAGATGATGATCTGAGAAAACACAGAGTATTCTCAGATGAAGATGAATGACGTCACACACAGTAACAACCGCCACTTCACACACAATGATTAGGGTTTCTTGCTAGACAAACTTTCCACCAAAGAAATCGCTATCTTGTCACTATCCATTAAGGGTTATATACAAGACACATTCGGATACAAAAAAAGGCCCAAAGCTAAAACACTAGTAAACTTGTATTGAGCTACAAAAGCACAAATCCAGACTACCAAACAAAAGCATAAACTCGGACTTAGGGCATTCCCTAAGTCTGGACTACATACAATACACATAAATCCTGATTAGGCACATACCCTAATCTGAAATACATAAGTTCGGACATATCATAAGTTCTGACCATGAAACATAAGATTTATTACAACTTACACTTAAGACCCCTAACATTTGGAAGTCCAGCACTTATCACCCAAGTGCATTTACATGACAAAATGAGTAAGGCCAACTGGTGCTGATCCGGATTGCATTGGCATTAGATCTCCTTGGTGAACTCAAGAGGATCCTTGTGTATTGAAATTCAGAGTTCTGGCTTGGAGAGGTGTTGTCACTTTCACCAAGTTTTTGGAGTCCTTCAGCTCCCTTAATTCTTTAAACAACAGTTGGTTAGTCTCGTGTTGTTGTTTCATCTGATTATGCACTGAGGCGAACATCAACAAGATCTCATCATTTGAAGCCAAGACTGGTCCTGTAGAGGATTTTCCTGACCCCGAATACATATTCCCCGCTGCAATGGTAACTTTTCTTTGGTTTCCGGAGTAGGGAGAGAGGATAGGTGGTTTAGTTATTGTGTAGTTACAGAGGATGTGGTTGATGAAGATTTTGGTTGTGAAGCCATTTTCAAAAACAGTTTTGCAAGAAGTTGATTTAAAAGAAATTTATGACAAAAAGCACCACTTGCACCACGGTGGGCGCCGAACTGTTTTGGTCAAAGATATGTTAAATAAATTTAGTAACCAAAATATGAAAGTGAGGTTTAATGCTTGTGAGATAGTCAAATACTGAGTTTAGGATCCTGGATTCTTTATCAAGATCCTCTATTCTTAAAATAGATTTTGTTGAGAAATATGTAGATTTGTGAGAAAAAAATTATGAAACGAAAAAATGGTAATCCACACGAATGATTTGTTACAAGGAAAAAGCCCTTGATCTTCTTGGGGAAGATGAACTCCACCACAATAAACCCTAGGAGCTGGAAACTACATAACTCCACTAATATTAACAATAAAATGATTACAATGTTGGACACTTGATTGATCAAATCTAAGTGTTACAACAGAAATTTATGAGTGTTTTGTGTTGCAGCGAATGTGTTGTGTCCTATTCGATCAGATCAGTCCCTTTATAATACAAGTAAAAAATGAATCTAAACTATAATTCTGAGATTCCCAGGATCTTGAGAGAATTGGTCTTTCACCATTGTTAGCTCCCAACATCATTCTCCATTATCTTCTTCAACTAACTTTGAGATAATTCTGGTCCAAGCCTCTTTATATCTGTTATGAAAGAATATTCATGCAAAAATATTCCTTCATCACAGAAATAGTTAACTAGTAATTTATATGTTCAGGATCCTAAACCTTTTTAGAATCTTGACTCAAATAAACCACATTAGGATCCTATCGCAGGCTCAGTATACTAAGGATCCTAGCGATAGAAATTCTATCCCAAACAATGATGGCTTTACTTGTAACTGAAATGACACTTCTCTTTTTGTCTTCAAACCAGATTCTTACATCATGTTTTTGTTAGTTTATGCTAATGGCTTAATTTTATACTAGTGCTTTATTTATCTCTTGTTAGTTTATCCATGAACGTTTATATAAACGTTTGATTCTACAATGTATCTGATACATTCATTTTTTTAACATGCGTGTTAGAAAACATTTAGTACATGCTTAGTAAGACTAAACAATATAAAACCATTTGATATTTTGGGTTTTATTTATGTTTACTAATTGATATTATTAATATAGTATTGCGAAACTAAGGAAATGTTTTAGAATAATTTTTAAAACAAAGTTTTGCATAGCATTGATAATTCAAATGGTTTGCTAGTCTTTATAGAAGCAGCATGTGGTGAACAAAGTAATAGTCTCGTGATATTATTTGGTGGAAAACAACTTGGTGTTGTTGTGAACAAATTTAATTGTTTAAGTATACTACTTGAATGTAGTCTTTGTAACAACTTGGTGTTGTTTTAAGTATGATTGTCCAAGTTTATAGTTTCAAGATGAAATGGGAAACTTGTACCTACGAGTGCATGGAGTTTTATTTAGGGAGTACCTTAAGACATGCTATGGGACGATATCTTTGCAAAGATTTTGGTCAGATTTTTAAGTGTTGATACAGTTTTGTGTCTGTCGCTTGTTCTTAATTACAGTTGTAATTGTACGGTCTTTGCTCAAGTATCTGTATAGGTTTGGTCGTCTCGAATAGATCGAGATATACTTCTATATTGATCTAGTATGACATCTTAGTTTGTCTGTGTTAATCAGTTGCATATGTCTATACTGATAAGTCTTGAAAACGTCAAGTCTACACAAGTTCTCCAAGAATGAGAATTCTGTGCGAGTCAAGCATTTCGTACGAAACACAGGGTTTCGTACGAAACAAAGAGTATTTCGTACGAAACAAGCATTTCGTACGAAAGAAGCATTTCGTACGAAACACTGACTCATACAAAATCCTGGAGTTGTGACTCGTGTGAAATAGTGTGTTCCATATGTCTGGATTTGTGATTCGTACGAATCTAGACGGACACTATATAAGCTAACATGCACTTCTCAGTCAGGGTGGACTTTCGTGTGAAAGTTAGACTGACTAGCTCACCTGACTGATCAGAGAGATTGTTATCTCTGTAGACTAAGACACAAGAACACAACAAGTTTGTTTGATTCATACGAGCATTGTGTGTATATGTTTGTATTTGTTCTCAATCATTAATCAAGATATTGAATCTTTGGTTACCCCGTGTTCTATACTTTGCTTTGGTTGCATGCATTGGATTCCGCACTTGTGTGTATGTCATATGAACAAGGAACTAGTTTAACACCATCCGCAGGTGGACCTACATTAAGTGTAGAAGATAAAAACACTTTGATATTTGATGTCTACAGATCGTCTATACTACTGATTAAATTTCAAAAGTGTTTGGCACTTATGATTTAATTTCGATTGTATTTTATTGTTTTGTGTGCAATATCTTCTGATAACACATGCAATTTTTTTACAAATAAATAAATCACTAATGTTTTGTGACGTATAAATTATTTTTGTGGAAAATAATTATAACGTTAATTATACATTATTTAAAAGAATATGGTTTTAAATGTATAGTATATGAAAATACTTGGACATAAACAACTTAAGAGTTGTTGCATTGACTAAAAGTCATAGATGAGACATCAAATGTGTAACCACATCATGAGTGAGTAGTGAGTGTATTGAGATGAGCTACACAACGAGATTCATGTCGAAATACTTCGTTAGAAGTCATTGGAAAATTCACAAGTTTGAATTCTAACATATGAAAGTAAAAGTACTATACGTTATTGTATACCTTTAATAAATCTTGCGAGATTTATACGTAGATGCGTCTACCACTTGAATATGGAAATTTTACCTTTGTTTGGGAGAGCATCTTAAATATACATATCTCCTGATGAATAACAATAGATGTGTGCACATCACTTAGGCAAAATTATGAATGCCATGTTGTTGAGAGTGGATCTACTTGACTATATCTTCTACATAATAGTGATTGTAAAGGAGGAACATTCATCTTGTTGGCGATGAGTGTGTTCACCAAGTGACTTAGATTAAGACTTATGTTTAAGTACTTATTAGTCAATGGTAAAGCGTTGGAGATCAACGGTAAGCAAGTTATGTTCCTTAATTAAATGATAAAACTTAGTTATGTGCTATATACAATAATTTGTTAGACCTTCCTAAATATTGATATTTTAGGATTATGAATAAGTCTCATTATTTTGTCTTAACAAGGGATGAATGTTGCAAAGTAATATTATGATATCCTTAGGGCAATGAAAAATCAGAATGATGCATTTTCTGTTCACATACTAAAGTATTGTAGTCTAAAGCATGCTAGACTAGTACTTGGTTAATTTTGGGTCTTGACAGAGACTAATTAACTCTAAACATTCAAATGTGTATGAACACAAAAAGAATTTGTGTATAGACAAAGTTGAGGGAGAATTTTCATTCATTATAAGATAAAGACATGTAACTTTTGAAGAGATTGTTTAAAAAGCTAATGAGGAGAACCCATTGTTTAGGCTTATTCTAGATGTTAAATTAGAGTATTCTAAGTTGCTGATAAACTTATGACAATGGCATGTGTTGCTTTGGTTAGCTCGGAAACCTATGTAAGCTACTGCAATATGAGTTGAATTCACTGATATAATGAGATTCATCTTGTTCAATCATATGTGTATAAATGTCATCATAAGTGAAGTTATGGAAATGTTGATCAAATGGCAAGAAATGTGGGGGAGGATCCATTTAAGAAAAATAACCTTATAAGGGTATGTCGAAATGGTTTTCATTACCCCATCTGGATGTTATGCAATAACACTTAAATATGGGGGTGTCTTGCATTTGTACCATAAAATTTTGGCAATAAGGATTTTGTATTCAAATCTAACATTACAAACAAATGACTAAGTGGAGGACACAAAGGTCGTACTGCATAATGGAGATGTGTTTGCCTTAAATGATACGCGTATCTTACAAAGACATATATTATAAGATGGCCACTGAGGTTATAGTCTTAGAAATTGACTATAGGAAAAAACAACTTACGAGTTAAGAACACATCATGACAACTTATCTCAAATACGCAAAGATATTTTTAATGACTAGACAAAGTCAAAGACAATGTTATGGATTCAATAACCTGAGGGTTTATTAGAGATCAAGTTGTGGAATGAGACTAAAACCCATGGAAAAGGGTGTGTGAAGGAAACCTAACTTATTGACTAGAGATCCCAAGATTTAAGTTCATGTTGGTGCATAATGTCTATTGCCGACGTCTAGGATATGTTGATTATGTATATAGGGCTTAGAACGTTAGTTTGTAAATGATAATGTCTATTTTATTTGTTTTCTAGCTGACTCGTACGAGTGAGTCACATGACTCGTACGAGTGACACTTTTTCACTCGTACGAGGCAACCTCTCGCATGAGTCACACCCAGTTTCACACTCTCCTATGCGAGTCATGTCGACCTATAAATAGAGGAGTGTTGTGTTAGAACTAGTAATCCTGTTGGTGTGCGAAGCCCTGCTGAACTGTTTACTTGCACTGTAGTTCTTCACGTCTATCAATATATTCAAGGCATTTGAGCAGTAAATCTACCTTGTTTGTTTGTCAACCTCACCAACAATGATTTCTGCCTATGTTAGTTGAGTCAGATCGGTCTGGTGCTCATCGGAGGAGTCGATCCCCCATTCACAAATGGTATCAGAGCCTTGAGGCCTGATCTGCTAATAAACATCAAGTTTCTGCATACTACCAATAGTATCAGATTCAGATTTACCATTGGAGCTTTCTACTTCTACACTTTCCCATACTGATCTAGGAATTGGACGAATTCATGGACAAAATTGACTAGAATTCTATGATATCACGTTAAAATCAATTCTAAACAATCCTTGACGATTTCAGATCTAAAATCAAACTTAGTCATGTCAAATTTGGTAAAATTCATCCGTTTGGTGACCTAAGTTGTTTCGTACGGGTAGAGAGACCACTCGCACGAACAACTGTCCGTATAATTTAAGTCATCCGTACGAACGAGTAAACAGAAGTTCTTAAATTTAAAAGTTAGAAAGTTGAAACTGTGATACGCACGAGGAAGTCATTCTACGAGCAACTCACTCGTACGAGGCAAATATTTTCACTCATACGAACATCTTGTTCGCACGAGTATATACTTTGTATGAATCATCTCGTTCGCACGAATCTCTGTGTAGTACGAAGATTTTTATCATTCTAATTAGTTTTTCAAAAGTGTGTTTCTAAATTCTTTGCATAAAAATGGCAGAAGGTTTTATAACACATTTGCTACATCAGCAGTCACAACTACCGCAGCTGAAAACATGAACTCGAGAATGAGATGGGTACGATGACGAAGCCGCCAAAGTTGATGAACCTTGGGGACTTTGACAGTTGGTGTGGCGAAGCCCTACTGAACTGTTTACTTGCACTGTACTTGTTCACGTCTATCAATATATTCAAGGTATTTAAGCAGTAAATCTACCTTGTTTGTTTGTCAACCTCACTAACAATGAATTCCGCCTGTGTTAGTTGAGTCAGATCGGTCCAGTGCTCATCGGAGGAGTTGACCCCCCATTCACAAGTGGTATCAGAGCTAGGTTTGCCATCAAGAAAAGTTATCAATCTCCTGTTGAGAAAACGTCTCGAAAAGACATTGACTCAACTTTCAGATTTTGTAAGAGAGAAGTTCATCAATAAGAAGAAAATGATGAACATTTTACAACAATCCATCAAGGAAGACATATTGGCGCTGTTGCAACATGATGGTGACGCACAATCATCATGGAATGCTCTTCGATTGAAATTCCAAGGAAGCGCACAATTGCGTAAACGGAAGCGGGCGTTGTTGAGTAAAGAATTTGACATCTTTACTTTGATCAAAGGAGAGACAATAAAACAACTGATTGAAAGATATTGTCATCTGGTTGTGCAAATGAAGTGAATAGGAATCATATAGACGAATAAACAATTAGTTGACAAACTCGCAGATTTCTTACCACAAGGTGAATGGTCTACCTCTCTGACCATTTTGAGAATGGAACTGAATATGGTAATTTCTCATTACCATGATTCATTGAGAGATTAGGGGACACGAACTTGAGATGCAGAAAATGGCAAAGAACAAAGGCGTCCAAATGCAACAAGATGTTAATCTGTATTACAAAGGAAGTTCTGCCGCTCAGATACAATCTCCAAAGATCCAAATGGCCTTCAGTGCTTACAACACACCGAGCCCACCGTCAAATCAACACAGTGGTTTTCAATCATTTGCTACAGTCAACCCAAACACGTCTTCAAGCCCACAGTCATCTCATGGATCGAGCAATCCCCAGATCAACCAGTACAGTCAATCTCATCCTACTCAGAGTGTTTTACAATGCAATATCGTTGTTGACTTCCAAACGCTCAGAACTTTGACAGAAGACCGCAAAGCAACATATGTCACTATCAGCTTCGGTTCTTGAATCTTATGATAGTCTTGTAGCGGGCAAAATTGGAAATTCAGAGATGACCAGAGAGGAATGATCAAAATTGATCCGGTCGAAATGGAGTTGATCGATATCAAATGGTGTATGGCATCTATTGTTAGACGGGCACAATGCTTCATGGAAATCTCCGGGAAAGAAAACTTGGGAGGATTGGATGGAAAACTTGGTTTCGAAAAGTCAAAAGTTACATGTTTCAAGTGTCGGGAGAAGGGGCATTTTAAACGCGAATGTCCAAACAGAGAAGCTCAGGGTAATCAAAACCCGTTTGCCAACGACTACTACAAGAAAGCCATCTATCATCGTCCTAAACCAAGAACTAGAATGGTGCAAATTGAAGATAGCACAACCAGAAACCAAAGACAAAGCGCTTGTAGTAACTCCAGAAGACGAAGGCTTTAACTGGAACAAGTGCATTTCCAAGAATGAAAGCTTGGAATTGGTTGTAGAAATATTCGAAGAACCTGAAGAAGAATCAGAGGCATCTTTTGACGAGGCTCCTGAAGAAGATTATTATCATACATCGTCATAAGAGGAGGAACTTTTAAACAATGCTTTTAAACATCTCCTACCTAATGATATTTTGGAAAACTTTTGCAGGTTACTTTGAACCAAGCCATCGATCATTTTGTGCAGAAAAGAAGAAGTCGGAAGATGAAGCAAAGAAAGTTGACGAAGAGTTGGAAAAACCGAATGTTGAGACCAACAAAGTGTGCATGGCAAACGTAAATGAGGTTAATGAGTCTAAAAGTGAGTCTGTGATAGAGAAAACATGTTTGAAATGTGCTGAGCCATGCAGTGAATGTGTTGTAAAAGACACACGATATAATGAGCTCAAAAGTTCAACAAATAATTTGTCGTGTGACTATAAAGCCACAAAAGAAGCTTATGATAAATTGAGCAAAACTGTTAAACAATATGAAAATGACGGAACACTTTCTATGCTTAAAGCGACAGTAATGGACAAGCAAATGGCCATTAATATTCATTTAAATACTATCGCTGAGCTAAAAAGTGAGCTTGAGAAAATAAAAATAGAAATAGAACGGGTTAACAAATTGTTAATCAGTTATTCCACAAGCTCATACATCATTGATCACATTTTACCAAAAATCAAAACAAAGAAGAATCTAAAAAAGATGATAACAAAAATGCAAGTTACGATCGTGTTCCACCACCCATGTGGAATAGCTATTCTAGTAAAAAGCCATCAGGGTGGAAAAGACGCTCAATTTAAAATTGAAAACCAAACAGCTAAACGAGATGCCTACGACAGCGACGTAACTTACACAAAATCTGAAAATGAATGTGATTCTGAGGTAGTTGAACAGTGGTTGAGAGTGTTTTAAAAAGTGAATCTGATGTTGAAACATCGGAAAATAGTTTAAATATTGATCCAAACGTCATAGTTTATAAAATGCATGGATCTGATAAACTATATTCTGATGAAGATTTCCCGATCCAAAATTTCAATCTAGATGGAGTCGAAAAGTTGTTCAAGCTTATCGAGGTAAGCCATTCTGATTTAGATAAACATAATGCATCATATATGTGTCACCAGACCCTACCATTAGAGAAATAGAGATTATCCGAGAATAGGAGGGTTGGTTTGGGTTTTCAAAAGTAAGAATGAACAACAAGTCCCAAAAGCTAAACTTTACAAAGAAAATCAATTTTGTTTTTGGGACGACGATAGAAAAAGAAAAAGAGATCATTGGTACACAATCCAATTATCCGTTCAAGAAAGAAAAAAAGAGTAGGAAACAAGTTTTGGATTCCTCTGTTCGAAAGGACAGTAGGACGTGTTACAAATGTAAAAATGTTGGGCACATTGTAAGACATTGCTCACAAGAATATCCAAAACCTGTTTCTAACTCTAACAGATCTACCAAGGATGAAAAATAAAAGGCACCTATGGTTGTACCGAATTTTTTTGAAAAGAAACAATGAATTCAACAAAATGTTAAACTAATGATTCAATCTAATTCTACATTTGAAATTGGTGAAACATCAACTAAGTATCGTCAACTGGATTCAAAATTTTATTCAAAAAGGGCTAATTTAAAAATGCAAACATGGGTCGCAAAAGACAAACCATCTAAGGTAGAACTGAAACCATCTGTTCCAAACAAAACCGATCCTAAACAGAAAGTCAAAAACAAAGTTTGTCTGAAATTTGACATTCCGAACCCACCCAAGACCAAACAGGCTTGGGTTTCATTGTTTAAATAGTTTCTTTCTCATGTGTGCAGACGCTCCCGCGATCGATAATGTCTAAATGGATTATGGATAGTGGAGCTTCTTGACACATGACTGGGATGCTTGCGTTATTACACAACATTAACGCTATCCGAGGAGGTTACGTTGGTTTCGCTGGAACAAAGGTGGTAGATTTGTTGGAGAGGGTATTCTCACAAATGGAGTAGTTTCGCTTGACAAAGTGAACTACATTGCGGAGCTAGAGAACAATCTGCTAAGTATTTCACAAATTTGTGATAAAAAGTTCACAATACACTTCAACGACAAAGAATGCTTAATCTTAAAGCCGGAATTCAAGATTCCTGAGGAATGGATTCTTATGCGTGCTCCGAGAGAGAATGATTTTTATGTTCTTGATATGACTATCGCATCTACAACATCAAAGAAGGTTCAGTGCTTTGTTTCTAAAGCAACCGAGAAAGAGTCTATTCTATGGCATAGGAAGATGGGGCACATCCATCTGTGAAAGATGAATTAACTGTGCACAACGACCAGTGGAGGGTGTTAATCTGAAGAATTTTCAATTATCTGATGATTGTCTGAGCTATAAAAGGGGAAACAGCACAAGAAATCACACCCAAGAAAGCTTCTAAATTCTATAAAGGTACCACTAGTGAGGCTGCATATGGATCTATTCGGGCCAGTAAACGTCAAAAGCATTTCTGGAGATCTCTATTGCCTAGTCGTTACAGATGATTTCTCAAGATTCTCATAGGTTTTCTTTCTGGAGAGCAAAGATGAAACGTTTGAAAGTCTAATGATTCTCTTCAGAAAGCTTGAAACTTGTATCATCTACCAATCAAGAGAATTCACAGTGACAACGGTACAGAGTTCAAGAACAAAAGGATGCTCGAGTTCTGCAACGAAAAGGGGATTCTTCACAATTCAGTGCCCCCTATACTCCTCAACAAAATGGAGTTCCCGAACATAAGAACAACACATTGATTGAGACTGCCAGAACCATGCTCACCGATTCGAAATTGCCAATTAGTTTCTAGAGCGAAGCATTCGCATCAGCGTGTTACACCCTTAATCGTGTGTTAATAGTCAAGCCTCACAACAAGACGTGTTTTGAGCTTCTAAATCAAAGAAAGCCTAACCTTGCGTTTCTGGAGCTTTTGGATCACCATGTACAGTATTGGAACTGGATGGTAAATTGGAGCCAAATCCTTGGAAGGAATTTTGTCGGTTATGCTACTCCACAAAAGCGTGTCTTCTTGCCAAGTCTGACCTAGGTTATTCTTGCACAGCATGTTGATTGTCAACGTTATACTACCGCCTACGCAGAAACTTGGGGATCCATGGCTGTTCAATTAATGAAGGTTTATGGAATTCTTTCGACCTACCAGATGTGCCATCTGAAGAAGAACTTGCTATGCTTTTTCAACAGCATCAAATCTCTAATCAAGAGCAAGTTACCACACCATTGGTGATTTCCCCGTCACTTCCTATGTCTAATACTTCTGATGTAGGTCCGAGCACTATTCTTCATGATTTTGTCTTTGTACCAATCAAGAACACTACTGAATCATCTGCACAAGAATCGCCCAATGCCGACTCCGATCGTTAACCAACTTTTGATGATGGAGGATCTAGTTCTAATGAAGGATCTGAACATATTGAAAGCTTCTTGAATGCTCCAGATGAGCAATCAAATGTCAGGAATGAAGCTACGTCTTCTGCTCCAGTTATTGATGAACTGATCACGAACTTGCAGACTCAAGTGGATGTTCCCAGTGAAGTGATGCCGAGAACAATTTCATATCATCGATCAGAGAATATCTTCGGCATCTTACAAACAGGAGTGCAAACTCGCAATCAGATCAAAAAGGATCTAAGCTATTTTTATACTCATATTGCTCCATTATAAACCCGAATTTCTTACAGTTTTTTGTTTCACAGGTTGAACCTGGGAACTGGAGAGACGCGTTAAAAGAAGAGAGTTGGGTGGAGGCAATGCAGGAGGAATTACTTCAATTCCAAAAGCTAGGAGTCTGAAAGCTTGTTGGCCTACCAGATCATCACAAAATAATAAACACTAGATGGGTCTTCAAGTGCAAACGTGATGACAGAGGGATCGTAGTGCGCAACAAAGCTCACCTCGTGGTACAAGGCTATCACCAGCAGGAAGGGATAGACTATACCGAAGTCTATACCCCAGTCGCTCGTCTTGAAGGAATCCGCATATTCTTGGCCTTTGCCCCTTGGAAAGGGTTCAAGGTGTACCAGTTGGATGTCAAATCTACTTTCCTGTACGGAAAAGTTAAATAGGAGGTGTATGTCGGACAACCACCAGGGTTTGTCGATCCCATACACAAAGACAAAGTCTACCTTCTGAACAAAGCCTTATATGGTCTTCATCAAGCCCCGAGAGCTTGGTATGAAACACTGTCACGACATCTTCTAGACAACGGCTTTCTCAGAGGAACTGTAGATTCTACCCTCTTTACCAAGGAAGTGGATGGGCATTTGATTATTGTACAGACATATGTGGATGATATCATCTTCGGATCGACAAATGATAAGTTGTGTAAAGACTTCGAAGAAGTCATGAAGCGCAAATTTGAAATGAGTGCAATGGGGGAGATGATTTCTTTTTAGGACTTCAGGTTGATCAATTGCCTAATGGTATCTTCATCCATCAGACGAAGTATGTTCATGACATATTGGAGAAATTTGATATGAAAGGAACTAAACCAGCATCTACCCCATTAGCTCCAAATCACGGCATTTGTCCAGACGTTCATGGAGTCAAAGTTGATGAAACATTATATCGCTCCATGATCGGATCCTTGATGTATCTAACAGCTTCCCGTCCTAGTATCATGTAGCCTACATGCTTGTGCGCCCGTTTTCATTCCAGTCCAAGAGATTCACACTTGCTAGCCGTTCAAACGTCTTATGAGATATTTGAAAGGATTTCCAAGCACCGGCTTGTGGTATCCTCGACACGACGACTTCAATCTTGCGGGTTACTCAGATTCTAATTTCAGTTGCTGTAAACTTAACGTCCAAATCTACTACGGCTGGTTGCCAGTTCTTCGAAACTCGTTTGGTAACGTGGCAATGCAAGAAACAGACCGTGGTCGCTCTTCTCTACGTGTGAAGCTGAATACGTTTCAGTATCCAGTTTTTGTTCCCAGATTCTATGGATTCAACAGCAGATGAGAGACTTCGGACTACAATTACTCAACAGCCCATATATGTAGATAATCAGGCTGCTATTGAAATCACTAAAAACTCATATCAACACTCACTTATTAAACATATTGAGATTCGACACCACTTTATCCGTGACTGCTACGAGAAAAAGTTGGTTAGAATTGAAAAAATCCATACTGATGACCAAAAAGCAGATTTTTATACCAAAGCATTTGATCGTTCAAGATTAAAAATCTTTTAAAATTAAATGGTTTAAGAAATCTAACATCAAGGGATATTCATGAGGTTAAGTTTGAGGATGACGAGGACTTGACGTGATTCTGATCGGTATGACGTGTTTTCTATACATACTTTCTTAAAATTCTAAAAACCCAAAAATATGTTTTTGATTTTAGGGGGAGAAAGTCTGGGAAAATACAAAAACATTTAAAACTCAAAAAGAGTTTTGGTAAAAAGAGAGATCATATTATATCAATATGAAAGTCACAGTATGCTAAAGATATGGAATGTTTATACAAGTAATTAAACAGGTCTTACTTAGGATGTGCGAATAGGCTTCACTCGTTCAATAAATTGTTTTTCAAGATATAAACCTAAAAGAAAAAACTGAGTAACTTGTAGGTTAAGATCTCTCGGATGTATGGACTTAGTACTCCGAAATTTCGTTTGAGAGAATGCCAGATTCTGCGATACTAGGTCTTTATATTTAATCGATATCTGGGGTATTATCCTAGTTCTTCTGATTTTGCGTCAGCAATGGCCTAGAACTTGTATAATACTTTACGCATTTTTCGCCTACAAAAGCTGCATAAAGATGATTATATCATAAACTTTGTGACATTTGCTATTCAAAAGATTCCTTAATGGAACACCACCTAAAGACGAGCCTTCATCTGTTTGTCTGTCCGGTAGTACTAACTAGAGCTCTCAAGGTCTCGCAATTCACCCCATTTATAGATATGAATTGGATATATTCACCTGTGAAATGATATTCTGGGAATCTCGATATGGGAGTATATTCTGAGATGGGAAACACAGTTATTTCATGTTCCTTAATATTACCTAACATATCTTGAAACAGTTGAGAAACCAGAAGAACTTTACATTTTTAAATAAATCTTTTTGGTCAAATAATGGTCAACCAAGGTCTTTAACTTGGACTTGGAAGGCAAATCAGATAACCAGGGTCATTAACTTGGACTTGGTTAACAGAGTGGGTTATTAAACATATAAAATCTCATAAAAAATCAATCAAAAATCAAACAGTTTAACAAGTGTCAGAACTCACTCGTACGAGTGACACTGACTCGTATGAGTGACATTAGTATTCATTCGCACAGACCATGGTTCGTACAAGCGACAACTGTATGAGTATAAAAGGCTCATTCGTTCGCACGAGTCAGTCTATTGTCTCTGTGCGGTTGAGAGAGAATTTTGTGCGAACCAATTCTTCCACTTCACTTTTCTTGATCTATACTCGTACTGATACATTGGGGAGGTTTATTAGCACACCTCTTGCAATGGGAAAGGTACTTATGCTTGATTTAAGTCGTTATAATGCTGAATCTAGACTAAACGGACATAAAATGTAGATTTAGGAAGACTGGACCGGTAAAACATAAAATTGAACTAAAAAACGTTAAAATCGGCCCTATTAACCTATAAATCGACTTTCAATTTGATAAAATCTACGGGTTTCAAGTTTGTTTTGACTTGGTGTTATTTCATATGCTTTAGAACTCGTACGAAGAGTCACTCATACGAGCAAATTATCAAATGTTTATTCTTATTTTCACTCGTACGAGTGAGTATTCGTAGGTAGATTCTGAAATGTTAAAGTATTGAAATTTTGATGACTGTATGAGATGTCATTCGCACGAAGTAGATCTGGTTATATTTCTTGAAAATTTTTCCAAGTGTTCATCCTATGAATTAGTGGCTCGTACGAATGATGTTTTGATTCAGATCTTAATGATTTGTTACTATATGTGACTCGAACGAATGAATGGGTTATACGAGTGATTCTGAAAGTTAAAATTTTTGAAAGATTTTCTAATGGTTGGAAATGTTTATTGTTGTAGGTCAAGAAATCGTCTTTTTCTCCGTTCCATAACATACGTTGTCTTCTGGATGATTCTATTCCAGAAATTGCCGCTTATAGTGAAGCCTTAGATTTTTTGGGCGAATTCCGATTACAAAGGCTCTCACCAATCGCCATACTGCATATAGATCACACATTGAGTATTTCTGGAATGCAGCAGAATATGATGCAGAGGAGAATGTGATTGTTTCGGTTGTGAAGATTAAAGATGAAGATATCCAGGTTAAAATCACAGAAGATTTGGTAAGCAAAGTGCGGAATTTAACGACCATGAAGATGATCCTACTGGATTTTCGGAGTATATGGTGAAGGGATGTTTTTATCGTATGGGTTATGCCGGACTCATGAATGCTGCTCCTTTTAAGAAGGCTAACCTAAGTGAGCCTTTCAGATATATTGCTCATTGTGTCATACATGCACTAAATAACCGAAAAGGAGGTTTTGACGACTTAGTTGACTACCAGATGTGCATGATTACCCACTCATTCTGAACCTACCATACAATTTTTCGAAGGTGATATTTTCTCAGATGGTCCAGAACACACAGAGAAAAAAGTCTTTTCAGTATTCACGGTTCATTCAAATGCTGCTAGACCACTTGCATCCCAATCTGAAGAAAAAGAAGGATGATGTGCTAAAGTTAGAACATATGGATGTCTCTACTCTGAAGAAAATGAATTTATATCTCAAGATATTTCCTAACGCAAAGTTAGTGTTTGGAGCTATTACTGACAAAGATTATATCGCTCAAGCATTAGGAAAATGGAGAAAAGAAGATGGTGGTGATGAGAGTGAGGAGCTTACAGCGCTTGATGGTTTTATTGCGAAGTGAAGCGCTTGGTTTGTAAAAGAAGGGGTAAGGGAACCAAGAGAAAGGCAACGTCAACATCTTCCTCTTCTACTCCTGTGAAGAAACAAAAAGTGTCAGGAAGTTCAAGATTAATTGACGAATCAGAGCCAGAGGAAAATATTGAAGATATGGCTGCTGATATTGAACGACAAGCATTTGGAGAGAAAGAAAAAGTGGTTGAAGAAGCGTCCTCTTCCAGTATATATGGGCTATGGCGTGGCATTCGAGTACAAAGATAGATCTGGTAACACAAGAGAAAGACGTAACGTTAATTGTTAAGAGGCCGAAAGTGATGAAGAATATGCCTCTGATAAAGATGGAGCAAGATTTCTTCAAGATCTTCAAATGGTGGCACTACGATTCAAACACAGGTGAAGCTGTCATATGTGTGCACCCAGATGATGACTCTTGGAAGATTACTAAGGAGCTGACTGAAGCCGTCATAGCACATAAACGTATATATGGGCTATGGCATGGCATTCGAGTGCTAGACCCCATGTGGCTAGTCAACTGTTCGAAGAAAGATATTGAAATGTTTGTTCTAAAGTAAAATAATTTTTGAAGAGAAAGATAAACAATAAGCACTCTAGTTTCAGAAGATAGTTAATGTATGTTTTGCCAACGATATACATTCTTGATCGACATGGAACACTTCGTGGAGGAAACTTATTGCATCGCTAAGAAGTTTTCGGTTTAGCAATCAGTGAACCGACCTGCTCCTACAGATCAAACGCCGATAGTTTTTAGGAGCATCACAAAGCGTTTCTTTGGTCGATTAACGTTAGATCTTATGAAGATGTTTTGAAGACTATCCAAGACTGCGGCAACATCCAACGGGGAGTTTTTGGTGCATAATGTCTATTGCCTACGTTTAGGATATGTTGATTATGTATATAGGGCTTAGAACGTTAGTTTGTAAATTATAATTTATATTTTATTTGTTTTCTAGCTGACTCGTACGAGTGAGTCACATGACTCGTACGAGTGACACTTTGTCACTCATACGAGGCAACCTCTCGCATGAGTCACACCCAGTTTCACACTCTCCTGTGCGAGTCATGTCGACCTATAAATAGACGAGTGTTGTGTCAGAACTAGTAATCTTGTTGGTGTGGCGAAGCCCTGCTGAACTGTTTACTTGCACTGTAGTTGTTCACGTCTATCAATATATTCAAGGCATTTAAGCAGTAAATCTACCTTGTTTGTTTGTCAACCTCACTAACAATGAATTCCGCCTCTGTTAATTGAGTCAGATCGGTCCAGTGCTCATCGGAGGAGTCGATCCCCCATTCACAGTTCATAGGACAACTAATTCATATGCCTAAGGGTGGTCACTGTCGGGGCATAGCTGATATGCATAAGTTAGTTTATATGGTTATATACACCCCTAAACGATAAAAGGGTGTTTAAATACGTCCTAGTTCATTCCTATGAAATTCAGTGACAAATTGCGAGGCTAAGCATATTATGTGGTGAATGATTTTCCGTAATCATGGTAACCGTGATGCTTTTAATGATTTAAGGAGAATCACCTATGTTAGATAGAAGTGGGGTCCCTTCGAATGGAATTGGGGGCATAATTCCTAGAGCTCTCGCAGATCAGGAAAGTGTTCCATGACCATTATTGGACATGACTATGAGGGGATGACACGACTAAGGAGAGTATTGTGTGAAGTATATTGTCATCTACACAAATGGGGGTTTCTTCAAGGACATCGCGTATACAAATCGCTAGAAGGCTAAGTATGCTTCACAACAAAAAGTTCAAAGGAAATACCTACTTATCGGCAATACTCAACTGTCTAGGTTGCATTGGAAATTTAGTGTATTTTGATAAATCTCCATTCATGTGGGGGATTGTTGAAAAATAGAATATGATAACGAAATTAATTCATTGAAATTAACAATATTAAACTATTCATATGGTAAAACTCTTGAGTAGAGTTTTATTGATAACATTTAATTAGTTTTTATTAGAGTGTTAAGTCTCTAATTAACTGAGACTCTTAACTCTCCCTCAAGTCTTGAATAATTAGTTGGCTATGTGCCTTATTTGTTACTAGAAGAAATGTACATAATATATACATGAAGAATACTTGAAAAAGAGAAATACTTGAAGACTAGTATAGACAGGAGTACTCTCTACTCGTTTCCACCACCATTCCCTGCTTATCCGTTTCACAAGTTTAAATACTACAATTTTACCCCGTGTAACGTCGGGCGGTGAGCTATCTCCTGCCGTACAGTCTGCTTCAGCTGTTGTACCCTGGGAGGCAACACTTGTTTGTTCATTTTGTAGGAAATTATTGTATAAGAAGATGTGGTTCAAGAACTCGTTGAAGCCCACACAAAGGATCATACAAGGAGACGCGATTCAAGAGTTCGTTGAAGACTACACAACGGACCATACAAGAAGACGCGGTTAAGGCTCTTGTTTAAGACTATGGCTTAAATCAATTTAGTTACATATGTTGTATTACATATATTATTTCGTTTAGATTTGTTTATGGTACGTATACTATAATTTCCAAAATATGTAATGGGAGTATCTTTACTATTTTTATTTATATAATTTTTTATTAAAATTGTGACCCATATCCTACAGTTATGTACCATAAAAGTCAAATCCTGTATGTTTGCTAAATAAACAAAGAGACTAAGTTACTACTTATCAAAATAACTGAAAATAATTATGATTATGAGTGTATGCATTCATAGCAGCCGTCCAACCTGCATTCAAGAATATACATACAGCAAAATAACCACTTACAAAAATTATTAGTTTCCACAAATGCCAATCAACTGTGGTGTCAAAAAGTATGGATTTCAAGTAATTCGGCGATTCACTAAGCAATAAGCATGTTGGTGTCAAAAGTAGGGCTGCAAACGAAACGAAGGAACACGAACAAGTCCTTGTTCATGTTTGTTTGTTAAGAAATATATGTGCTCACGAACTGTGTGTTAAGGAAATGAAATTGTACATGTTCATTTGTGTTTTTGCGTTAATTTTAGGCAACGAATGAAAACGCAGGATGATGAACACAAACTAACGTTCATGAACACAAATGGTAACAAACGAACACAAACAAACATTGATGAACAAAATATATAATACATTGACACTTATTAAATATTTTATTTGTCGGAATTTTGAAGTATGCAAAAAAAATATAAAAGCTAAAAACACTAATGAACTATCGAAACAAACGAACATGTTACCGAATGTTTACAAACATAAATGAACAAACACGCCCTCTGTTCATGTTTGTTCGTTTAATTAAACGAACAAAATTTGTTGTTGTGTTTGTTTGTTTAATAAAGTAACGAACACAAACGAACTTCCTGCCGAACGGTTCACGAACTGTTCGCCAAACGTTTGTTTTGTTTGTAGCCCTAGTCAAAAGTATTGACCCGTACTCAACCCGAAATAACTTGGACTCGTTTCAACCTGACAAAATTACCCCTTGATGTACAATCTCTTAATTTTTTTTTTACAAACCCGACCCGAAACCCGTTTCGACCCGAACCAAAACAACCCTTTTTTAATTGACCGGTTTTTACCCGAACCCGTTTTGACCCATGATCCGACCCAAGCCTACCCGTTTGCCAGGTCTAATTATATCCTTACTCCATCAAATTAGATGTGTTGAGGCTTTCGCCTTAACAACAGTACGTAAGAGTGCAAAATTTTTGAAGCTGATTTTGAGACTTGGGTTTACATGTGTAATCTCATTTAGCTATTGTTAATTGTGTGTATGTATAAATTCAAGTAAGGCTCATCACGTCAACGATTAATTTAAGATCGGTCTGGAGATAAGATTTGAACTCCAATCTTTTCTAGTGGATTATAAATGTGATTAACAACAATCAATCTTTTAGGTTTTTGTCAATGATGTAAATGGTTTTTGGTTTGGCACAATAACTCCGCATTAAATTTATTATTAAGGTTTTAAAAAATGTTATAGTTATTTTATTGAAGGATAATTTTGTAAAATAGTGACCAAGTTTTATGATTCTTCTAATCAGGCCACACATATATTTTTTGTTCCAATCAGGTTATTCAAGTTTACTTTAATGTTTCAATCTTATATAGTTTGCCTAAATTGTCACACCCTCAAATTCCACATGCGGCGTTTTACCGCAAATCGTGTGACCGACCAGGATCTAGCTACCAATCTGTTGAACCAAATATTTTAAATCATAAAAACATCACTAACAACATGATTAGCGATCAAGTTTTAATTGTCAAAACACTATTTCAGTTGTAGCGGAAATAAAGTTAAAAATCCCAACATTTATTTAAAAAGCACAAGTTTAATAAATGGTTTAAAACATAATGTTTATCAAACCACGCCACTCCAGCAATTGCAACCGTCCATCCCAGCTGTACCTAATGACCTTCAAATTATGCAATTACGTGTCAACAATAAAGTTGGCGAGTTCACATTTTTAGTTAAGCGTAGAACGTAAACGTAAGTTCACATGTAAAGCGTTATAAGTATGACTCGGGTAGCTAACCGTTATCACATGACTAAACTGTGCAGATACCGAAAACTGACGTAATAAGTTTTTGTGCCCTCCATCAATGTCTATCCGCATTGATTCCATAGGAAGGGTTAATAGTTCACGCCCGGCTCCCAGAACGGTGTGCGGTTTGTCAAACCTAATAGCCTATCTACTAATACCTCGTTTACCAACCCGGCAAGCTAATAGGTTTAATGTGTAGGGACTTTCATCATAGAGTTGTCGTTTAGTCCAAGTGTACTATCCACCTCCAGTGGATCGTATGTTTCAGTGGTTCACACAAGGAACGCACGCGTAGCCCAAACCATAGCTACCGTAAAAAGTGTTGTCCCAAATCATGGACGCATGCTTTTAGAAAAGAGTTGTGAGCTTACCTTAGTTTGCTCGGCAGTAAATATGAAGGTGATCAGGAACGGTTAGTCTCTTCCTGATATGTTTACCGTTTCAATTAGTTTAACTCATGTAATCCTATTCGTAGTCTAACACATAGCTACAGAATCACGTTCACATACAATTAGGTTGTTCATGTAAATTAGTGCATGTGATCATATTATTTCATAAAGCACATTGTTGACACCCAATAATGTTTCTAATAACATTTAACACCTTTTGATAACATGTGTACATATTAAAAATAATCACAATCACAATCACTTTCAGCACATTGCATTTTCACATAAGATTTAAGACAATTTTCTGTAATTTGTTCAAAATACTAAACAAACTCAGAAATTATGGTATTTTAACACAACATATTATTCAATCCCTGAATACTTGTATATTTTTCTCATGATCTGAATCATTACAGAAAGATCACTAAAAATCACTCTTTACACCTGGGTCTAATTTATTAAATTATGATGACAGTTTACGCCAAAAAGTCATTTAAAAATCCTCGTTTATTCTTTTTACAAAATTCTAGTTGGAGATTTTTGAAACCTCCTGGAAGTACTTACAATTATAATTTCAGATCATAACTCAATTCCTACATTGAGTTATGACATTCATAATGGGCTGAAAATTCTATGTAGTTGCGACCTTTAACACCATATAAATTATTTAAACTACAAAATGATATTGAAAAAATGCGATTCCAATGGGGTTTGAAAGGTATTTACTGTGAGTTCATCATGGACTAAAATAAATGGATTTCGTTAAGTTTTGATCTTGTTACAGCCAACAAAGTCGGCTGTAAAGATTTGGACTGAATTTGTTTACTTTCAGCTCTTCCCAAAAATTTGTTTATGATCTTGTTTACCCTAAATATATCAGATTAAACAACCAAGTATCATTAATGTCAAGTAATAATCAAAACCCTAATGTTTAAATCATGAGAAACATCAAAATTGATCAAGATAACTTACTTGTAAGCGTTAAAGGGTATTGAAATTGATCATGCAAGCCACCTCTTGAAAGATCCAAGCAACAAATCAAAGTGGAATGTGTTTTGAAGGCAAAATTTAAAAATTATGGTGGAGGTGGGGCTGGCATATATATTTGGGGATTTAGAGTTAGGTTATGTATTTTTTAACTAATTAAAACCTATGGGCCGGCCTTTTGGTGGGCTTTTGTAACTTTTGGTGGCCCTTTCTAGCTAACACAAGCCCACTAAACTATTTTTACTAATTTTTAATAGCCCAAGTCTATAAAAATAAAACCCACTAGTTTGTTTATAAAAATAAATATTTTTATAAAGCTAGATCACACAAAAACGCACGTTGTTCGCAATTACGAGAAACAACTAACAAGTAGTCCATGTAATCAACCAACATATAATTCCACTCAATTATATTATTATTCCATGTTTGCAATAATACTATATCCATGTTTCACCAATGTTCGGGGTCAGACTTATGTGTAGTTTGGTAATTCGGTTGATTCGTCGAATTGTTAGTGTTCGTGTACTAACTAACACACTTAACCAACCAATATGAAGTGAAATGCTATAATGAATGTTTTAAGTCATGTTAAAAATAACGAGTTGTGCTAACAGAGTTAACCTAAAAAGTCTAAGTTCTCACATCATCCCCAAGTTGATAAAATTTTTGTCCCGAAAATTTACTAATGTAGGGTAATAGACAGACTCGTGTGTGGTCTAGTAATTCCCTGAATTACTGCCACGTCCAGTACAGTAATTCCTTGAATTATTGCCACGTGAATGTTTGTGATTTTACTTGTGTAATGTTCAATGCACTTAATTAATATTAATTCCAGTTAAGTGTAATGTGTAAATGAATTATCATGACAAAAGATTTTCGAGAGTAGTTTATAATATGAAATTGTCGGATGTCACATTATCCCCAAGTTGAGTGGAAATTTCGTCCCGAAATTCGCTAGTTGATTCAGCATTAGACGTCATGGTTTTGAACAATTAAGGATACTTGCGCATCATTTTATCTTCTCGCTCCCATGTGAACTCCGGTCCACGTTTCAAGTTCCAACGAACTCTCACAATAGGTATTCTTATGTGTTTAAGAGTTTTGACTTCTCTATCCATGATCTCAATTGGTTCCTCGATAAAACATCATTGATCACAAATTTTAGCTCTTTGAATGGAAACACAAATGTTTCATCAGATAGACACTTCTTTAGATTTGCGACATGAAAAACTTTGTGCACGCCGCTGAGATCTTCAGGGTGATTCAATCTTTAAGCCACAGTGCGGAGTTTTACCATGAGGCGTGTGACCGATTATTTTTATAATTCAAATGGTCAACGTAATGCGGATTCAACTTGCCTAGTTTCCCAAAACGGACCACACCTTTCCAACGTGAGACTTTCAGTTAACCCTGTCACCAACTTGGAATTCCCATGGTTTCCTAAATTTATCAGCGTAGTTTATCTAACAGTCACAAGTTGCCACCATACGATTTCTGATTCGAAAAATTTTCTCGAAAGTTTCAAGCATGAGTTCCGAACCAGTGATTTGGTTCTCTCCGATTTCAGCCCAACATAGAGGTGACCGACATTTCCGTACATACAACGCTTCGAACGGTGTGGCCCGGATATTTAGTGGTAACTATGGTTGTAAGAGACTTCCACCAGAGGTAGGTGTCTTTCCCAACTGCTACCGAAATCAATAACATATGCTCGCAACATGTCTTCAAGAGTTTGGATGGTGCGTTCAGTCTGACCATCAGTTTGAGGGTGATAGGCCGTGGTCATAACTAAGCGTGTGCTGCATGTTTTATGCATAGATTGACACAGATAAGATGCGAAACGAGGGTCATGCTCGAAGATGATTAAGATTGGCACGCCGTGCCGAGAAACTACTTCCTTCATATAGATGTTGGCAAGTTTATCATACTTGTCGATTTCTTTGATTGTGAGAAAGTGAGTAGATTTAGTTAGGCGGTCCACAATCACCTAGACGGTATTATTCCCTCTTTGAGTTTTGGGTAGTCTAGTTACGAAATCCATGGAGATCTATTCCCATTTCCATGTTGGTAGTTCTGGTTGTTGAAGCAAACCTGACGTCTTTTGGTACCCAATCTTGACTCTAGTAGGTCAAGCACTTGTTTACATACTTGGCTATTTTCACTTTCATATTAGGCCACCAATACAGCCCCTTCAGGTCATGATACATCTTGTCAGAACCAGGGTGTATCGAGTATCGAGACTTGTGTGCTTCGTTCATCACAAGCTCTCACAAATTTCCATAAAATAGGACCCATATTTGTTCCATGAAATAGTGAATACCATCAAATTTGATTTCAAGTTATTTCTCCATGCCCCGCATGATTAAGCTAGGGGGTCTCCTCCGTTAATGCTTCAAATTGGGCGTTGCGAATTTATTCGGGGAGATTCGAATGAATTGTAAGCTGTAGAGCTTGAATTTGTTCAGGTTTGGTTTCCTTTCGGCTGAGGGCATTAGCTACGATGTTAGCCTTTACCGGATGGTATTTGATAGCGCAATCATAATCATTAAAGAGTTCAATTCATTGACGTTGTCGCATGTTTAACTCCTTTTGTTCAAATATGTGCTCCATCGGTATAAATCGTACACTTGGTCCCGTACAAGTAACGTCTCCAGATTTTGAGAGCAAAGACCACGGCTCCCAATTCTAAATCATGGGTAGTGAAGTTTTTCTTGTGAATTTTAAGCTGATAAGACGCAGACACGATTACTCTCTCACGTTGCATCAGCACGCACGCAACTGAGACCCTGAATCGATGCGTCACAATAAACGATGAAATCATTGGTACCTTCTGGTAAGGACAAGATAGGTGTGCTAAAGAGTGTTTTTGCCCCAGTATTAAGTGGTACCCTTTTTGAGTCAAAGCTATGAGAGGTTGAGCGATTTTTGAGAATCCCTCAATGAAGTAAAATCTTAATGAAGTCAATCTTGACTGGATCGACATCTATTACGGCTTTGTTGACTACATGTCCAAGGAAATGGACTTCACGAATCAAAAAACATTTCGAGAATTTAGTATAAAGTTGCTCCCTTTTCAGAAGCTCTAAGATAAGGCATAAGTACTCTTCGTGTTCCTCCTTGCTGCTAGCATAAACCAGAACGTCGTTAATGAAGACAATAACGAATTTGTCGAGGTAGGGTTTGCCCCATCGGTTCATGAAGACCACTGGTGCATTGGTTGAATCCGTAAGGCCTAACTAGAAACCAGTAAGGATCGTACCGAGTTTGAAAGGTAGTTTTAGAGATGTCCTCAACTCGGACTCTCAACTGATGGTAGCCCGATTTTAGATAGGTGGGATAAACCTAAATCCTTGAAGTTAATATTGATTGATATTGATTGATATTGATCATGATATCTTGGTAGATATCGATCATGCTATTTCGGTTGAAGTTGGTTGTGGTATATGAAGTTATACATCAGTATGGTGCTTTCACATGGAAAAAGGGTGTTGACCTCGGCATTCCTCACTAAAGTAGAAAATTTATTTTGTGCTCGTACACTTGATGAACTTAAGTATGGCTCATTGATCCTCGCGTCACGTTCGTAGAGAGTGATGTAACCAAGCGAGGATTTGTGCATAATACAGTTGGACAAGAACTATGGTATTCATTACAGCACAATAGGATAAGACGTGAAAAACATACTAAAGTGTGGCGCAATCAATGTGTTCCACTCACTGTAACACATAATTGTTTAGAATCATCTGTAAAGATTTATCTAATGACGCGGATGTAACACCCCCACCGCGTAAAACAACAAACCGCGGCGGAAACGTCAGGGAGTCATGTCACACAACTATTGTTTCACAACACATGGTATATAAAGTTTTGTATTATTGAATTTAATTGGTTACATTGTCTTAGGAGAATAAAATAAAAAACATAACAATTGTCTTGCAAATTTTAAAGTCACTAAGGCCCAAGTCCGCCCTATGTGAAGCATGCTCAAAGTCAAACATTAGCTCCTGAAACTTATGTGAAATTAAAACGTCAGCATAAAAATGCCTTTGAGTAACATAGGTTTTGTGATGAAGATTCATGGCCTTGAAAGTTAAAAGAAATGTTCAACTACTACAAACGTAGCCATGATCCTTTACAAAAATATTTCTTTCATGAAATAATATGAAAATCAAATGATTTAAAAGAAATGATGCATGGTTAACTTAATAATCAAAATAACTCATGCCTAGAATAAAATATGTCATGTCTTGTATTTTGTTTGAAGTGGTTTAGATAACGCAACATTATGTAATATAATGAAAGCACTTATATATAGGAAGTACCAGCGGCGTATCCACCATGCTTTTATCATATTACACACGTCTCAACATTTAAATCACTTACCATGAGCCAACAATTGAGATGTCTTGTTTAAACCAATGTCATGTATAAACCAATGCCATGTATAAACCAAATGTCATTTATAAACAAATGTCTATGTATAAACCAATGTCTTGTATAAACCAATGTCTTGTATGGCAAACAAAAGTCTTGTTTAAACCATAAAATAAATGTCTTGTATAAAATAACCAAAATGTCTTGTCTTGTATAAAATAGGTGTTTTGAATAAACAATGGTCTTGTTTAAACAAAAACTCTTGTCTTATAAATTAGTTGCTTTTGTTGTGTAGACATCCATATATGGATTGCTGGAGAATACATTCAAGCCTTGTTGGACTGTCGATAAACCCTTATAAAGACAAAGGTTTATCAAATGTTCATCGAATTCTGTCATTCCCTAAAGTCACTTCCAAACAAACCTATGAAGCGGGAACAGGATGTCAATCCTATGGTACCATTACATACTACAGCTGGCGTGATCAATGTTAATGAATGTATCATTGTATATTCAAAGCACCAATATGTCTTGAAAATGTAAGTATGTCATGAAAATGTTTTGAATCATGTACTTGGCATACTGAGTCAATCTACCAAGCAAAAATGTCTTTGAAATCATGTACTTGGCATCCTAAGTCAATATACCAAACAAAAATGTCTTTGAATCATGTACTAGGTATGCTAAGTCAACATACGAAGTAAAAATGTCTTTGAAATCATGTACTAGGCATGCTAAGTCAACATACAAAGCAAAATGTCTTTGAAATTGTGTACTAGGCATGCTAATCAACATACGAAGCAAAAAGGTCTTTGAAATCATGTACTAGGTATGTTAAGTCAACATACGAAGCAAAAATGTCTTTGAAATCATGTACTAGGTATGCTAAGTCAACATATGAAGCAAAATGTCTTTGAAATCATGTACTATATGTACTAGATAAGCAAAACATGTATAATGTCATGAAAACAAGAAAGTAGTGATAGGTACATATGAATCACCCCAAAACATTTGAAAACGTAAAAGAGGAGGCTATGTACTCACTTGGGATCGCGTAAATGTGTTGTTCAAATGATCAAACAAAGCTTAAGGATTGAAGAATTCAAGTGTGTCCTAATGTGTCGGAATACTATATTAGTGTGTCGAGACTTTAATCGGAGGATTGGATAGAATAAGGTCTTATAAACTAAACGAGTGTTGGGACTCGGATGATATGGTTATAATACCATACATTCTGATTTGGATGAGTTTCTAAGTGCTTTGACCCGTTACGACTTGTTAAAATGGTTTACGCCACTTTAACGGGTCGCAAGCGTAACTATGGGTTTGGATGGTTAACTAAGTCCTATAATGAGTCTTATATGTTAACACAAGTTTGATTATGTTTTTAATATCAGTTTAGATGTAAGAACTATGGTCTTAAATGTTTAAAACCATTTTATGCCCCAAAAGGGTGTTTTCGGCATTTTAAAAGTACATAAAATTGACTCATCATATAACTAACCAAACTATAAAACTATAAGGTATAAACTCAAAGGGTTATTCACTAAATTACTATGGTCAGAAAATGTGCTTGGTCGAATCCTAAGATTGACCAAACAAGTCATATTCGAAAGTCAAAGCGGTAGTAAAACTGCTCAACTAATGACTGAGAAATAAATACTAAAATAGAAATGACGAGTTAGACATGTTTGAACATGTCTAATAATGTTATAAAACTAACTTGGTATCAAAATTTTAAGTTTTAATACCCAAAAACGTTTTCGTCGTAAAATGCATTTTTATACATTTTTTTTACTTTTAACTCGTAAAACTTTGACTCATCATCTTGCCTACTAAACGTGGTAATCAGAAGGTGCAATCGCAAGGGATTAACACCTTCGTGATTACGATACGTTGAAAGTTCAATTTGAACTTTGAATTGACCAAAATGGTCAGAACTGAAAGTCAAACAGGAAGCCAAACTGTTTAACTTTTAGCTTAAAATAACTAAATAATGAAAGAACTAGAATGAGTACTTACTTATGTTAAAGAACACTGTCAGAACTTAAGATAGGAGGCTTCCAAAGGCTGGAAACAAGCTCCAAGAAGGAAAGAAAGAAGAACTTCACACTTTGCTTTGAAGTGCTGTAAAAAAATGGATGAATCAAAGTGTATTTATAGTGTTTTAGGATTAAGGAGGTGATGACAAGTGTTATCAAGTGTGGATTAGTGTCCTAACTAGTGTTAACACCCAATTAACTTTTTTTGACAATTTTGGCCCCTAGACTTGTATTGTCGTGTTTTGTCATTTTTAACCCCTCTTATCCTAATATTTAGGTTATATAAAGGCGTTAAGGTATGTGTAACTTGGATTTTTCCGGAAATGTCTTGGATTTTGTTCGTTCGATTTTACGGTTACACGTTTCGTAAATAAAGTATAAAACTTTATCGAACATGAAAATGACTGCATTTGTGCAATGATTGATATTTTTGCATTCTTACCAATAAAATTCAAGATTTTATTGAATAAAAATGTCAGGATTGTATAATGACTGATAAATATACATTCTCGCAAGTAAAACACAAGATTTTATTAAATACGAAAATGTTCCGGAATTGTTCAATGACTAAAAATGTACAAATGTCATAGAGGATGTAGTTGGTCGTATGCAAGTGGTATAAATAGAAATAAAGTATATTATTTGTCGATGGAAGTGTTACGTTGAAGGTGTTGGCACAAAAGAATTATCCAAGAAAAATGGTTGTCGTTAGAGTTTGTAGTGTTTAGGTTCAACTGAAGTGTCTGTCAAAGTAGTCGAGCTTGCCCGTGTACGAATAAGGATAAATTCACTATGATTGATGAACTTGAATGAGTTTATCATTTGTCAAGTTGTAAACAACCAAATTCGAAAGTGTTGAACTAAGTCGTGTGCATGAGTTAGGAATAGCGCATATGTCATCAAGAGGTTTCATTACGAGGACACGAAAACATGTTTGAAATGATATGGGTGTATTAACAGTACGTCACCACCTTCAGAGTTCAAGAAATGATCACCAAGGATCAAAAATTGAGTTTATGAAATTCTCTAAGCTAGAGCGCAATCTTATTGGAGTCTCTACATGGAGAAACGAAGATGTAGTGTCACCGTGGTAATGGAATGATAGATTTGTCTAAGTTGATAGTAGTAACTAGATATCGTATTAAACGGTAAAATCGGCCAATGCAAAGGCTAGTGAAACGATTCGCATAAAAAGAAAAACTCTCATGGGATAACGACTCTTGCAATAATAGGGGTAAGATAATTGTTTATGGCATTGCGTTCATCTGAGTGTTGACTAATTTGTATCCTTGTCTTCTAATGTCCCTGACACCATGGAACAATTTGGGGAAATCTATTTGCAGAGTTGTATATGCTAAGGTGTAAATCAAGTTAGACTAAAGATTAGCCATACAACAGGGTAATGGAGGGTAGCCTTGTGATCGATGGGGATTGTGATATGGTTCTAGCGTTTCATTATTTCGTTGCGGATCGAAGGAACGGGAGGTTGGTGATGCTCAAGCGAAGAGTTAAGCGAAAAACAAAGAATCCGACAAAAACCAAAGAATTCTGGAAACTATTCTAGCTACCGGTGGTAGCTCCAATAGCGGTCGACGGTGAAAATGACACGAGATGAAAGTTCGTTGTGTCACGATCACGTGCATATATCGTTTGTCTGAAATGGAGTTCGGATGATAGGGTTTCGAGTTGCGCGATGACAAACGCGCAAAACTATGACTTCCAGCCACTCTTTTGTTTTCCACGAACGTAGCAGCAGTTTCGGGCAACATTGACAGGTGGAGATGATGTGGTTCGTCAACACGAACGCAGTGGACATATTATTTGCCTACATCCGAGTTCGTTTGGGTCGGTTCTGGTCTACTCGAATATTGACGCGTAAAACCGAACGCACGAAGAGTCGGGTTGGTGTTTTGGCAGCAGGGTGGCGTCGGCGGATGATGCTGATAACTTTTAGAAGTTCGGCATGTCGAGACGATCGTGTGGATAGGTAGAACGCATAAAACGAATGTCGTGTGGTCAAGTTATGAGTGAAACAAGATTCTACTCATATTTTGTGTCATGAATTCAGAGAAAAATAGACGCGCCAAGGATTACACATACGCAAAGGTATGACTCTGCAGAATCTTATTTCATTGTTAGAGGTTATTTTGGGATGTGAGAAAATGTCTAGGATGACTTTCAGGAACTTTTTTCGGTAACATTAAATCATGGGTATTGTACACGAATGGAGCCTTTAGTTGTATAGTTTGGGACGGGTTTAAGCCGAGCTTGCAACCTTCTAATTTGGAGTAAATGGGTTGGGTATTGTGATTGAGGTGGTGATTCAAGAATGACCAATTCCTTGCCACTAGCGTGTTGTGGTTTCTAATTAGAGTTAGAGGAATTCATTGTCACGTAAGGTATATTATGTCTACATATTTAGTTTGCACATATGTCAAGAAGATGTAATATGTTAACATAATGCATATATCAATGTTAAGTAAATATGAGTGTAATGTATGCATCAAAGAATGACAAACCTTGCAATTTGGAATGTGGTCTCGTTGTGGTCTTAAAAATGAGAACGTTATAGTCTGGTTTTTCAAAAGTTTTAAACCAAGTTCACTTTAACCAATGGCTTTGAGACCAATCTGTCACACCCTCAAATTCCACATGAGGAGTTTTACCGTGAAGCGTGTGACTGACCAGAATCTATCCACTAATCATGTTGAACCAAATAATTAAAATCATAAAAACATCACTAACAACATGATAGCGATTAAGTTTTAATTGTCAAAACCCAATTTCAGTTGTATGGAAATAAAGTTAAAAATCCCAACAATTATTAAAAACCATAAGTTTAATAAATGATTTAAAGCATAAAGTTTAACAAACCACGCCACTCCAGCAATTGCAACCGTCCATCCGAGCTGTACTTAATGACCTTCAAAGCATGCAATTACGTGTCAACAATAAAGTTGGCGAGTTCACAATTTTAGTTAAGAGTAGAGCGTAAGCGTGAGTTCACATGTAAAGCGTTATAAGTATGACTCGGGTAGCTAAACCTCATCACATGACTAAACTGTGTAGATACCGAAAACTGACGTATAAGTTTTTCTGCCCCCCATCAGTGTTTTCCGCATTGATTCAATAGGAAGGGTTAATAGTTTCACGCCAGCTCCCAACACGTGTGAGGTTTGTCAAACCTAATAGTGCTATCAACTAATACCCCGTTTGCCAACCTGACAAGCTAATCGATATAATGTGTAGCGACTTTCATGATAGAGTTGTCGTTTAGTCCAAGTGTACTATCCACCTCCAGTGGATCGTATGTTTCAGTGGTTCTCACAAGGAACGCGCGCGTAGCCCAAACCATGGCTACCGTAAAAAGTTTTGTCCCAAATCAGGGACACATGCTTTTAGAAAAGAGTTGTGAACCACCTTAGTTTGCTCGGTAGTAAACATGAAGGTGATCAGGAATGGTCAATCTCTTCCTAATATGTTTACTGTTTCAATTAGTTTAACGCATGTAATCCTATACGTAGTCTAACACATAGCCACAGAATCACTTTGACATACAATTAGTCGTTCATGTAAGTTAGTGCATGTGATCATATTATTTCATAAAGCACATTCATTGACACCCAATAATGCTTCTAATAACATTTAACACCTTTTGATAACATGTGTACATATTCAAAACAATCACAATCACTTTCAGCACATTGCATTTTCACATCAATTTTAAACAGTTTTCTTGATTTCTTTAAAATACTAAACAAACTCAGAAAATTACGATATTCTAATACAACATGTTATTCAATCCCGTATACTATTATATTTTTTCCATGACCTGAATCATTACAGAAAAATCACTAAAAATCATTCTTTACACTAGGTCTAATTTATTAAATACTAATAACAGTTAACGCCAAAAATTATTTCAAAATCCTCGTTTATTATTTTTATGAAATTCCCCAAATTAGAGATTTTCGATACCTCCTGGAAGAACTTACAGTAAAAATATCAGATCATAACTCAATTCCTACATTAAGGTATGACATTTGTAGTGAGCTGAAAATTCTGACAGAAAATGCAGCGTAGGCTTTGACACCAAATAAATCATTTAAAATACCACCCACATCGAAAAAATATGATCTCCAGTGGGATTTGAAAGGTATTTCATGTGAGTTCATCATGGACTAAAGAAATAATGGATTTCCTTAAGTTTTGACCTAGTTACAACGAACACAATTTGGCTGTAAAGATTTGGACAAAATCTGTTTACTTTCAGCTCTTCCCAAAAACGTGTTTATGATCTTGTTTACCCCAAATCCGACCCGTACATCATGCATAACCCCAAATATATCAGATTAAACAACCAGTATCATCAGTATCAAGTTATAACCAAACCCTAATGTTTAAATCATGAGAAACATCCAAATTGATCAAGAAAACTTACTTGTAAGCGTTAAAGGATATTGAAATCGATCATGCAAGCCACCTCTTGAAAGATCCAAGCAACAAATCAAAGTGCAATGGTGTTTTGAAGGATAAATTTTGAAATTATGGTGGGGGTGGGGCTGGCATATGTATTTGGGGATTTAAATGGTTATGTATTCTTTTAACTAATTAGAACCATGGGTGGGCCTTTTGGAGGGCTTTTGTAACTTTTGGTGCCCTTTCTAGCTAACACAAGCCCACTAAACCATTTATACTAATTTTTAATAGCCCAAGTCTATAAAAATAAAACCAATAGTTTGTTATAAAATAAATATTTTTATAACGCTAGATCACACAAAAACGCACATTGTTCGCAAGTACGAGAAACAACTAACAAGTAGTCCATGTAATCAAATAACATATAATTCCATTCAATTATATTATTATTTCTATGTTTGATAATTCGGTTGATTCGTCGAAATAGTGTTATGTGATGTTCGTGTACTAACTGACACACTTAACCAACTAATATGGAGTGAAATGCATAATGAATGTTTTAAGTCATGTTAAAGATTAAAAGAGTTGTGCTACGGAGTTAACCTGAAAAATTTAAGTTATCAAATAAATAGCATGTAATTAATCATACATGGCATTTCTTTTATTTTATTTTTTGTCATATATGATGACATGACTTAAAAATCAAACATGGATTAAAAGATTAACAAAAATTATATATATATATATATATATATATATATATATATATATATATTCTTGAAGTTTTTATTTTTACTTTTTGCAATTTTTTACCATATTTTGACTTTTTTAAGCCATGTCATGGTATAATAAAAAAGGAAAATAGAAATATGATGTAGGATTAGTGACATGTTATTTAGGCAAAATATATAGGATTAAAACATTAATAAACTTGAATAATCCTATTAAAACAAATATTTTTCTGAATGACTATATTAAACACTCAGTAAAATTTAATGACTATTACATGAAACATTCGCTTTATTAAATCCAACGTCATACAAAGTTACAAACACCTTTTCGTTTCAAATGAAATAATAGAATTCTTTCTTGAACATAATATGAATACAAATTTCCATAACTAGAAATACGATTACACTTTTTAAATAAGGAAAGTATAAAATGCGAAACGTTACAATTTAAGTTTCAGATGATTCAACTCAAAAAGATTATTATATAAAATCAAACTTTAATATATCATAACAAAATATATATGGCCGGAATTTCATATTTACTTTTATCTTTATATGATCATGTAAAAATATGTTCGGCATATTCTATAAAATTTTATGCATTTTGTTATTTACACGTTTCATATTAAAATTTTGCGTAAAATGTCAAAATCGTTCTTGAGGTCTAGATATATTTGATTGTTCCATTCAAAATGACTTTTTATTGCATTTAAGTCCTTTAGATTTGCGTCTTCTTGTCATTTCTATCCGAATCACTAACTCAATTTATTTTTTCTATTAAAGTGAAGGACATTTTTGTCCTTTTAGATAAAACAAACAAATACAACCATATCTTAGGGACGATTTTGGTATTTTACTAAACACTTTTTGTTTTATATTTTTAGATGTTGCAATATATTCATATATATCACTTACTTTGTATTATATACCACAAAGAAATTGGCAAAAAAATGATGTACTCTATAAGATACTAACACTTTTACACGTCCCTAAACACCTCCTTCTTTCAATCGCGGCCCATCCTTCATCTTATCTTCTCCTTGCTTACAACTGTGATTTGTCTTTTATCCGCCCCATGCTCCAATGCGCCCCGCCTATAATGGTGTTCACGCCCCAATTGATGGTGATGTTGCAACAACGACGCTTCGTAGAACATAGCCTTCAAAATATATATATATATATATATATATTATATATATATAAAAGAAAGAATATACAAAATAGTAGATATGTTGGTCTTTTGAATGAAGTTTGTCTTTGGCCTTTCAGAAAAAAAACTTACATTTGTCAATTATAAAAATTACTTTATGATGTACACATGTGACTTAACTATCTAATATATATATATAGTTCTACCACAAGCATACACTTCATAGTTCTTTAATATTCTTTCTTATAATTCGAAAAAGCTAAAAATATTATTATTTTGTCTAAACCTGTGATTACATATGTTTTATTATATCATTCAGAATATCTAAAGAGATGTCTGCATTTTCATTGGATCAGGTATAGGTTTTACCCACATGTTTAAAGTTTTAACTTAGTTTAGTTTATTTTGTATGAGTTTTTTTAGCAAAGGTTTAAATATTTTAATAAATGTGTGTACATTAGTAAAACATTAAAGTATATTTGTTTTGATAGTGAAACAAAAACTCTAATTAATTGTGAATAAAAATATATTCTTCATAGCCACCTGCATACTACTTTTTTCGTCATTTCCAATGGCAGTTGATTGTAATTTTTAATTTTTATACATTTTTTCTAAGTTTTAGAGGTTATTAGGTTGATGTCTATAAGTTCGGATCATTGTTGTAATCAAATCGGGAAAACACAATTAAAGAACTAGCGACAATTTAAAAAAAAAATTACCAAAATCAAAGAATATGTCAATATAAATAAAAGGTTTAACGGGTTTTACAAAGTTTCTTACGAAAACAAACAATAGGCTAGGCATAGCTCCGTGTCCCGCTTCAACCATGATATAACAATCTAATAGTTAATATATATATATATATATATATATATATATATATATATAGGGAGGGTTATCTTGAGAACGCTAAATTTTACGAGAACTCTGAGAACGAATAAGAAAAACAATCAAAACCATTTTTCTAATACAATCATATTTTAATTGAAATACAACGTAAAAAAAAGAAATTACAACATCAAATAATTCATTTTTTCTCTCAAAATCACTCTTGTTAAATTTTTTACAAATATGTAAATGGCAAACTTACACGTGTATAAATTTTCTTTATTTCTGAATTCACGTAATTTAAATGTATATATTAAATTTCTAAAATCGTATTCGAATGATAATAACAAGTGTAAAAAGAAATTTTGAATTTCACTTGTTTTTTGACCAATATCTAGTGGTTTATTCATTCGTTCTCACGGTTCTCGCGATACAGCGTTCTCATTTAAACCCACCCCTTATATATATATATATATATATTTTATATATATTTATATATATAGAGGATGATTATCTTGAAAAGCTACATATTGCGAGAACCATGAGAACGAATGAAACGAATGAAAAAAATCAATAAAAACCAATTTTGTTAATACAAAACTCCACTATAATTAAGATATATCATAAATAAAAAAAAGAATTTACAACACTAAATAATTCATTTCTGCTCTCAAAATCAGTCTTATTAGATTTTTTTACAAATGTGTAAATCTAACAAAAGCAAATCGAGATCCGAAAGAAAATGCCTAGAAGTTAGACTCAGATCGAGGTAGTTGTGGTGTTCGAAGGCGGGGGAACCACCGTGGAAGACGGAAAGGGGGTGGGGGCGGATCGGGGAACGGATCGCCGTCAACATGACTGATTGGGGTGATGTAGACGGTGGCAGCGGCGGTGTTGAAGGCAATGGAAGGGGGTGATGTAAACAGCGCTGAAAGCGGTGGTTTTATGACGAAGAGGATGGTGGCATGACGATGGTGACGGCGGCGGTGGTGTTTTTTTATCGATTTCAAATGTAAAAGTTTTTTTCGAAAATGTTGCATATGTAAAAATGTTCGGGTACGTTAGTCAAAGATAATGCGTGTAAAAAAATTCGACAGCGTACTTAAAAAACATTCGACAACGTACGTAAAAAAATTCGACAACGTGCATTAAAAAAACCTTTGGACAAGCGGGGGTTTTGTTGATTTCTGTGTGTGTAAATAAATCAAGGTATGGACTGTAACATCCGTAAAAAACCGGGTTAAACAAACCCGCTTCGTTTATTAAACAAACATCTAGTTAAAAATTTCGTTGCGTATTTAATGCTCAAATTAATTTTAAACGATACATAATTAATAAGTATATTAGAATATAAAATTATATTTGAAAATTTATTAAAAATAGTGAAATAAAAATTTAATGCTGATGCCGGGTTTCGAACCCGGGTCACTGCCGGGTAACTTCAAAGTCTTAACTCGCATCCATCCAACCACTCCGCCACTTGTGATTCTTGTTAATTTATTGAAACAAATAATACATAAGATAAAATTGGAAATCAAACCCAGTCACTCAGCGCGCCCAAATCACTCTCGCCGGAAAATCCCGACGAATTCGTCAATCATTGACGTTTTCTTTTGTCATAACGGATGCATTTACACCAACGCCGGTTATAACTGAAAGGCCTTAATGTCACTCATTCAAATCATCGAACCGTAACCGAAAAATGTTGAATTTGAAACTGGAAATGCAATTAAACCTGAGTTATACCTTATTCATCAGTTGTACTCACGAGTTATCTCACTTACACTCTCCAAATTTCGCTCAGAAAACCTCGCCGCAGTCGCCGGAATTCTCTGCAAATTAACCGGAAATTATCGCCGGAAAACCGAATTCATTCCATCCTTTCTGCTTACTCTAAAATAAGATTCTTAGAGCTCATACCGACATCACCCACACTCACCTTAAACCCCTGAAGAATCTCTGTCGCAAGAAATTTCACTCGCCGGAATTCTCTGCAAGTCGTCGGAAAACCGAGACTTTCATCTACACGGTAAATACCTCGACTTTTTCTGTTTCATTCCATTATTAGAAAAAGTCTAACATCACTCCATCACCCAGAATCAACCCCAGACGACGTTGCCGGATTTTCTGTTTTCGTCGGAAAACTTCTGGAATTTCCAGAAACTCGCTGTTAACCGGTATGATCATTTAAACCTACTGATAATCGTTAGTCAGTAGTTCAATTTCACATCTAATCCATTCAAACTGTTAATTGATCCTAACAGCCGAAGTTCACAAAACAGAGCCGACGAATCCTTGCCGGAGTTCTGAAAAAGTCATCGGTTCGGTACATCCTCTCCCCAAACTTTCTCTGTCCATTGCATTTCAATCGTTGATATTGTCCGTTAATCAAATTAAACAAGAAACAGTTGGTTTAATCATTGTCTGTGTTTTGAACGAAGAAGACGAAGTCGTGTATGATATAAGATTAATTAAAATCGGTATTATAAACGGGTTAACACACAGTCCAGCGGTGGACTGTGTGCAAACAATACGCATACGTCCCGAGTTCGATCCTTGACACACGCACACTCGCTGTAATAAAAATGTTTTTTTTTTTAAAACCGAACCGGATCCACACGCAGAATCATGTTAAGTATAATAAAAACTGGAATATTTACCAAGTTAGACACACAGTCCAGCGGTGGACTGTGTGCCAAACTAAACCACAGGTCCCGGGTTCGAGACCTGTGGAGAGCACCGAGTCGATACCATTAAGTCCTTTTTAAAATAAATGATTTTCGGATTAACTTAAATAGTGTATAAATATAATTAAAAACAGAAATATTTCGGGTTAGACACGTAGCTCAGTTGGTAGAGCTGCGTGCACGCATACGGGAGGTCACGGGTTCGAGTCTCACCCGCGCACACATACAAACGACCGAACCGGTCAACGGTCAACAGTAATGGTCACGGTCAACGGTCAACGGTCAAGTCAACAAGTCAACATTTTTTATTATTTTATTTATTTATTTAAATTAAAAATCAATTAAAAATAATTAAAAAATAACATTTTTAAAGTTAGAAAATAGCCTTAAACTCACAAAAATATATCCAAAAATCTTATTAAAATTGTTAATAAAATCCATTTATTTACCTTACTTTTTCGTTATTAATTAGGTTAGTTTTTCCTCGTCGATCAATCCTCTAAACTCGTGCGCATTCAACATCATTAACCGAACGCACCCAATGTGAGTGAATCTCTACAAATTCCCTGTTTTAATCACGTTTTTGGGGTGTCTCATGTGTCTTATTATTTATTATATTTAAACTATTGTGCATCCATCATATCCATGAACAAATGTGTATTCAACATGTATCAACTGTTTGTGTGGTTATTGTTTAGATTAAATTTATCATTTTCAGTACATACATTATCATAGGCCGCCACTCCCCATTACATTATGAGCGTTGAGCTGTTCCCCATTACATTATGAGCGTGAACCAGGCGTTGCCAGCATATGATCGGCTCCGTTTGATTGAGCCTTGATCGCACATACATTATAATAGGCCGCCGCTCCCCATTACATTATGAGCGTTGAGCTGTTCCCCATTACATTATGAGCGTGAACCAGGCGTTGCCAACATACGATCGGCTCCGTTTGATTGAGCCTTGATCGCACAGACATTTATCGTAGGCCGTCCGTTCCCCATTACATTATGAGCGTGAACGTGACATTGCCAACATATACAGTTTCATTCATGTTATATATTCATGCAAGTTGGTTTGTTATTGTATGTTATGGTTTGTTTGTTGTATGTATTTGTTTGTTGTTGTTTGTTACTATATGATTATTTACGTTTGCTCACATATGAATATTGCACAATTTTTCCATATTAAATACAATAACAAATAAATAATAAATGTTTTCTAACAAGGTTCACTCGCCAACTTTTGTTGACCCAAAAACCATTTTTACACATGATACAGGTGGAAAGGATGAAGCAAGGAACACATAGGAAAGTGCCTTAGAAGAAAATAATGAAGTTTAGATAGATGTATAGAACATGTTGTATTTGTATGATTTGATTGTATGATCTCCTTTAAATTGGAATAATAAATATGAAACATTATAATAAATGTCATGAGCTTTGATGAAAACCCAATCATGCCCCGATCACCTTTTCCGCTGCGGGTCGGGGTGTGACAGATTGGTATCAGAGCTTTTGACTATAGGGATATAGGATAGGTTATTAGACCCTTAGAGCCTATACTATAGTTGATTAGATTTTAATTGTTTATGTGGTTACATGCAAACTCATGATGTTTATTTCTTTCATATTTATTACATATACAAATGCATGCAAACATTCCAATATTACATTTTATGATACATAATGAATTATACTTACAGTCAAACATATATACTTATATACATATTCATCATACATATTTCAATGTTCACATATTCAATTCATCTTCATACTTCCGTTATTCAAGATTTTGTCGCATTGTTCATTTTTCAAATCTCATCAAAGTGAGTTCTGCGACGGGCATGTAGTAACTGTAAGGGTACAGGTACCGGTAGTCGGAACGTCCTGTCTAGGTTGGCATTCGTATAAATCCAATATAACGGACCAGTTTTCCTACCTGGGGACTAACGATGAGAGTACGAAGGACCTATTAGGCTAAAGCATGCCACACCAAACGTCGTTCGAACTAACCCCACTTTGAGGTGTCACCGTGTCCACACCTGGATACATTCCAAATATCATACATTACATACTTATTTCTCGATTTTCTCCGGGTTTTAGTGTACGTAACCAGGCTAACACATGCGAACCATATGAAAAACCCGGTAATCATGGGGGCCCACATGATTACGAAGGTGAAGTATAGCGGCATGCAAGGCCCAATTACGAGCAAAGCCCAAGATATCCTATGGATGTAGTAGATTTATTATGCTATATTTATTTTATGAATGTTCATTCCTAAATACGACACATGATCCCAAAAACATCCAACTCATACTCTTGATATGTATTCCTTGTAGATGTCTTCTAATTCCGCTCATAGGAAGATGAGAGCAGGAAAAGCCCGCGAGCGCATGGCTGCCCAAATCGCTCAAAAAATGGCTGCCGTAATACCCAACATTGTAGTTCAAGTTCAACAAACCCAAACCAATCCCCTTCACGATCCATTTCTAAGAGAAAACAAGATGGGCAACTTTTCGCTGTCACCCAACGCAACCAACCAATTTCACAAGCTATACCCCTCCAAGCTATCCCAATCACTCAAGTAGCACCCAACTCAACATACCCAAATAAGAAACCTTACCTAGGACCTCACCCTCAATGTAACACCTGTTTTTATCACCATCCATCTACCTTACTTTGTCGACTATGTGCGAATTGTGGACGCTATGGTCATTTGAGCAAGGCTTGCCGCACCTCTCAAAACAAACCTCACCCCCTACTCAAAACATGATCCAAACATATCAACAACCCCAATACCCCATGTTTCCTTATGTTCGAGCTTGTTTTAATTGTGGCGACCCTACCCACTTTAGAAACACGTGCCCTCGATTGGTTAACATCATAAACGCCCAAGCTCAAGCAAACCCAGTTAACCAATCAAATCAAGAAAACCCAACCATTAGGCCACCAGCAAGAGGAAGAGTTTTCAACATCAACTCCAATCCTATTGAAGATAATGATGGCCCAAACGAACCACCCAACTAGTTTCTTCACCCAAAATCAAGAATTCAACTCCAACCGCTTAGTGTTTATGTTTTATTTATGTTTATCTCAATCTTCACGTATCTCATTTGTAAATTGAAAATTGAATCCAAGAATCTTAATGCGAATTACTATCTCAATTTTGTTTTATACTCATTGTTTTAACATTCATATCATCAGACATCTCGACGTACCTCGATCTCATCATTTAAAGAAGTTGGGTTGTGTCTCACTTTTATATAGACTAACCCCTTCATCATAACAAACGAGAGAGGTACCGTCATCATTCAGTCATGTATCCTTTCAGAATTGAGACTCAAGCTTTGGTTGTTGTGTTTACTTATGTTTTAGAGTCATATAGAACTAATCATAATTTACTGACAAAACCAATGAAAATTTGACAAGAATATGGTGGATACGCCGCTGGTACTTCCTATATATAAGTATTCTTGCCAAAGGATCAGAGGCATTGTCAGGCGGTTATGAAAAGTTTCATATAGGATTTAGTAATGTCTTGGTTGAAGTTTGTTTATACTCACTGATTTAGCATTCATATCATTTCAATCTCATCATTTAAAGAAGTTGGGCTGTGTCTCACTTCTACATAGACTAACCTCTCCATCATAACAAACGAGAGAGGTACTGTCTTTATTCAAGCATGTATACTATCAGAATTAAGACTCAAGCTTTGGTTGTTGTGTTTGTTTATGTTCTAGAGTCACATCATAGAACTAATCATAACTTACTGATAAAACCAATGAAAATTTGACAATAATATGGTGGATACGCCGCTGGTACTTCCTATATATAAGTATTCTTGCCAAAGGATCAGAGGCATTGTCAGGCGGTTATGAGAAGTTCCATGTAGGTTTTAGTGGTAGAAGTTTTGTTTTAGGGTATAACCTTATCTTTCCAAACATATCAAAACTATTGTGCATGAAATCATACTTAGTGAATCAACTCTGTTTAATCAATATTCTTTACTGTAGGCAACAAAAAGCGATTCCTGTAGCAGGGTATTCAACCCTTACAAGGAACGTTACCGCCTCAAATAAAAATTTTTTTTTAACTCTTACTCCCTTCTAAGTATGTGATTGTCAAATTTAAAACACCATCCTTTTGAGTCAAACATGCCACTACTTAAATTTCAGGACGAAATTTCTAAAAGTAGGGGATACTGTAACATCCGTCAAAAACCGGTTAACCAAACCCGCTTCGTTTATTTACCGAACATCCAGTTAAAAATTTCGTTGCGTATTTAATGCTCAAATTAATTTTAAACGATACATAATTAATAAGTATATTAGAATATAAAATTTATATTTGAAAATTTATTAAAAATAGTGAAATAAAAATTTAATGCTGATGCCGGGTTTCGAACCCGGGTCACTGCCGGGTAACTTCAAAGTCTTAACTCGCATCCATCCAACCACTCCGCCACTTGTGATTCTTGTTAATTTATTGAAACAAATAATACATAAGATAAAATTGGAAATCAAACCCAGTCACTCAGCGCGCCCAAATCACTCTCGCCGGAAATCCCGACGAATTCGTCAATCATTGACGTTTTCTTTTGTCATAACGGATGCATTTACACCAACGCCGGTTATAACTGAAAGGCCTTAATGTCACTCATTCAAATCATCGAACTGTAAGCGAAAAATGTTGAATTCGAAACTGGAAATGCAATTAAACCTGAGTTATACCTTATTCATCAGTTGTGCTCACGAGTTATCTCACTTACACTCTCCAAATTTCGCTCAGAAAACCTCGCCGCAGTTGCCGGAATTCTCTGCAAATTAACCGGAAATTATCGCCGGAAAACCGAATTCATTCCATCCTTTCTGCTTACTCTAAAATAAGATTCTTAGAGCTCATACCGACATCACCCACACTCACCTTAAACCCCTGAAGAATCTCTGTCGCAAGAAATTTCACTCGCCGAAATTCTCTGCAAGTCGCCGGAAAACCGAGACTTTCATCTACACGGTAAATACCTCGACTTTTTCTGTTTCATTCCATTATTAGACAAAGTCTAACATCACTCCATCACCCAGAATCAACCCCAGACGACGTTGCCGGATTTTCTGTTTTCGCCGGAAAACTTCTGGAATTTCTAGAAACTCGCTGTTAACCGGTATGATCATTTAAAACTACTGATAATCGTTACTCAGTAGTTCAATTTCACATCTAATCCATTCAAACTGTTAATTGATCCTAACAGCCGAAGTTCACAAAACAGAGCCGACGAATCCTTGCCGGAGTTCTGAAAAAGTCATCTGTTCGGTACATCCTCTCCCCAAACTTTCTCTGTCCATTGCATTTCAATCGTTGATATTGTCCGTTAATCAAATTAAACAAGAAACAGTTGGTTTAATCATTGTCTGTGTTTTGAACGAAGAAGACGAAGTCGTGTATGATATAAGATTAATTAAAATCGGTATTATAAACGGGTTAGACACACAGTCCAGCGGTGGACTGTGTGCAAACAATACGCATACGTCCGAGTTCGATCCTTGACACACGCACACTCGCTGTAATAAAAATGATTTTTTTTTAAAACCGAACCGGATCCACATGTAGAATCATGTTAAGTATAATAAAACCGGAATATTTACCAAGTTAGACACACAGTCCAGCGGTGGACTGTGTGCCAAACTAAACCACAGGTCCCGGGTTCGAGACCTGTGGAGAGCACCGAGTCGATACCATTAAGTCCTTTTTAAATTAAATGATTTTCGGATTAACTTAAATAGTGTATAAATATAATTAAAAACAGAAATATTTCGGGTTAGACACGTAGCTCAGTTGGTAGAGCTACGTGCAGCATACGGGAGGTCACGGGTTCGAGTCTCACCCAGCGCACACATACAAATGACCGAACCGGTCAACGGTCAACAGTAATGGTCAACGGTCAACGGTCAAGTCAAAAAGTCAACATTTTTTATTATTTTATTTATTTATTTAAATTAAAAATCAATTAAAAATAATTAAAAAATAACATTTTTAAAGTTAGAAAATAGCCTTAAACTCACAAAAATATATCCAAAAATCCTATTAAAATTGTTAATAAAATCCATTTATTTACCTTACTTTTTCGTTATTAATTAGGTTAGTTTTTCCTCGTCGATCAATCCTCTAAACTCGTGCGCATTCAACATCATCAACCGAACGCATCCAATGTGAGTGAATCTCTACAAATTCCCGTTTTGATCACGTTTTTGGGGTGTATCATGTGTCTTATTATTTATTATATTTAAACTATTGTGCGTCCATCATATCCATAAACAAATGTGTATTCAACATGTATCAACTGTTTGTGTGGTTATTGTTTAGATTAAATTTATCATTTTCAGTACATACATTATCATAGGCGCCGTCCCATTACATTATGAGCGTTGAGCTGTTCCTCATTACATTATGAGCGTGAACCAGGCATTGCCAACATACGATCGGCTCCATTTGATTGAGCCTTGATCGCACAAACATTATCATAGGCCGCCCTCCCCATTACATTATGAGCGTTGAGCTATTCCCCATTACATTATGAGCGTGAACCAGGCGTTGCCAACATACGATCGGCTCCGTTTGATTGAGCCTTGATCGCACAGACATTTATCATAGGCCGTCCGTTCCCCATTACATTATGAGCGTGAACGTGACGTTGCCAACATATACAGTTTCGTTCATGTTATATATTCATGCAAGTTGGTTTGTTATTGTATGTTATGTTTGTTATTGTATGTATTTGTTTGTTGTTGTTTGTTACTGTATGATTATTTACGTTTGCTCACATATGAATATTGCACAATTTTTCCATATTAAATACAATAAGAAATAAATAATAAATGTTTTCTAACAAGGTTCACTCGCCAACTTTTGTGGATCCAAAAACCATTTTTACACATGATACAGGTGGAAAGGATGAAGCAAGGAACACATAGGAAAGTGCCTTAGAAGAAAATAATGAAGTTTAGATAGATGTATAGAACATGTTGTATTTGTATGATTTGATTGTATGATCTCCTTTAAATTGGAATAATAAATATGAAACATTGTAATAAATGTCATGAGCTTTGATGAAAACCCAATCATGCCCCGATCACCTTTTCCGCTGCGGGTCGGGGTGTGACATGGACTTTGACAACATGCGTAAAAAAAGGTCTTTACGCAATACACCGCTATGTAAAAAAATAAACAAAAATATACGTTCGACAAAGACAACACACGTAAAAAACATTCGACAACGTCCGTTAAACACTGTAAAGCGTAAAATAGTTGTTTATTTTTATTTTGTTGTGTAAACAAATTTATGGTTGGTGTCAGTTTTTAGAAGGGAGGCACCTTTCGCACCGACATAAAACATCAAACCTAAAAAAACGCCGACGTAAACATCAAACGTGAAAAATTGTGAACGGGGGATCGGCTCCTCCGATGAGCAACCGGTCTGATCTAACTCAACTAGCAGAAGCAAAATTCATTGCTAGAGAGGATAACAAACGAACAAGAAAGATCTTACTGTTTAACTGCTCTGAATTGTATTAATTGACATGCATATACAGACGCGAGTAAACAAATCAGCAGGGCTTCGCCGTACCAACTAAACTAACACTTCTTAGCTCTTACACAACACTCCTCTATTTATAGGTCGACATGACTTGCACTGGAGTGTGTGAAAAACAGAAGTTGTGACTCGTGCGAGTGGTTGCTTCGTACGAGTGACAGAGTGTCACTCGTACGAGCCAACTGATTCCCTCGTACGAGTAACTACAAAACATATAAAACATTTGATAACATTTATACAAATGTCGTTTAAGCCCTATATACAATATCGACACATCCTAGACATAGGCAATAGACATAATGCACCAACAAAAATGTAATAAGAGAAATATTAAAATATGTGAATGGGGGATCGGCTCCTCCGATGAGCAACCGGTCTGATCAACTCAGCTAGCAGAGGCGGAATTCATTACTAGAGAGGATGACAAATGAACAAGACAGATATACTGTTTAACTGCTCTAAATTGTATTGATTGACGTGCAAAGTACAGATGCAAGTAAACAAATCAGCAGGGCTTCGCCGTACCAACTGAACTAACTCTTGAGCTCTGACACAACACTCCTCTATTTATAGGTCGACATGACTCGCACTGGAGTGTGTGAAACAGAGACTGTGACTCGTGCGAGTGATTGCCTCGTACGAGTGACAGAGTATCACTCGTACGAGTCTCTACAAAACATATAAACTAAAAATAACATTTATACAAATGACGTTTGAGCCCTATATACAATATCAACATATTCTAGACGTAGGCAATAGACTAATGCACCAACAAACTTCCCCTTGATGTTGCCACAGTCTGGATACTCTTCAAAAACTCTTCATATGATTTGACGCTTAACGACCAAAAAATCTCTTCAGTGGCATGCGACGCCCCTCAAAAGCTATTGGCGTTTGATCTGTTGGAGGAGGTTGGTTCACTGTATTGCCAAACCGAAAACTTCTTAGAGAAATGCTATTGTAACGCTTCGCATCTCTAACTTTCCGTTTTTAGCAAGTCTGCTTCGTGTTTCTATTTTTGGAAAGTTCAACCTTGTAATCGTATTTCATTTCCGAATCATTGTAAATCTAAGGCTTTTATTGTAATCAAATTGATCGATTATACACAATTCGCAATCTTTATACGCATTTATATCTATGATCATATACGCATTCGTTACACAATTTATAGCTTCGAATCAACTTGCATATTCTTATCATATATTCATGAAAGTTACACGTTCAAATCAAGCAAGCAATCAACAAGTTAAACGCAAAATGCATGGACTTTTGGCACCATGATTCTTGTCACACTTATGTTAATTATTTGCAAGACATGTTTAGGGTTATGTAACACCTTTAATCATGTTTTAATCTTCCAAAACACTTCACGCTTGATTTACTTATAAAATACATTATTTAAATAACAACTAAAACCATTTATATAAGTTAATTAACAAAAAAACAAATAAAGGGTTGCGATATGTTGATGTTTTGGGCTTGTTTCAAGTTTAAACACCCACTAATCTTGTCCAAAGCCCAACCCCTAGAAACCCTAATCCCTTCCCTATATAAACCGCCTTTACCCCCATCCATTTCCCACTTTTTCAAGCCTCCAAACACTTCAAAAACACTCTCAAAGTCCCTAACATATTCAAAAAACACAGCAGCAATATTTGAGTTTTTTTGTGAGTTCTAACTCACTTCTTCAACTAATTCTTCCTTATTTCTTCTTCTAAAACACTTGGATAACCTCTATGAAGGTTTTCACAAGTTTGCTTGGGTATAATAAGGTGAAATCTCACCATTTGAGGTCCAAAGTGCCATAAATGTTCTGCCCATTTTTTATCTTTTTAAACTTTAAGATTTTTGAAGTTTTCTTTATGTTTTCTTCCTCAACATTGTTTGCTAAGCCCTATGGGATGTTACCATAGGTTTTCCATGGAATACCAAGGTGAAACAATACAATTTTTGGGGCCAAACTTTCTGTTTTGGAAGTTAAACTTATAAACATTTTTTGAACTTGTTTTTTTTAAAATATAACAACTCTATGTACTTATGCCTCTAACAAGTTTATGATTAATGAGCTAGCTAGACTTGTTCATACAAAATCAAGAGGCATAACAACGTTCTAAACTTGTGGTTTTTACTAGGGTTTCAAACCCACAAGTGTTGAGCCATCAAAGCTTACAAGCTTGTGTTGGTGTAGGTGTGATTACATGGAGGCCTTGGCTATCCAACTTTCAAATCCACCCCTCACTTGATGATTTCTATAATTCTTGACCATCCAGATTGTCCTTGTGACAATCTTGTGTATTGGTGAATCTTACGAAAGAGGTTTAGGACGGTTATCCTCCTACCTCCATGCATGACTTATATGACTTATATGATATCTATGAAATACATGAACTCTATGATAAATTAGTAATACTATAACTATATATGTAAATACTTAGTATAACTGAACCTTTGACAATAACCATAGGTAACATGTCCTAGAAATAGGTTATTTTATCTTAGACCTAACCATCGTTACGATTCTATTGGGCATGACCCATAAAAACACAAACACCCTTCGGGGCTTATAATGTCAAAAACGAGTGTTAACGTCTAGATAAATACTTTTGTTTATACGTACTTTTTGCATACTTTAATTCCTAAACTCATCAATCTCCATCATCAATCTAATACTCACACACCTACGTTTCCTTGTGTAGGATAACTTGGTGTTCATTCCCCTAAAATAACCTAACGCTTTCACGGAAATTACTTTGCAAAACCGTGAGTACACTCGACACCTTTTTATGCTTTTCACTATTCGGGTGCAATATGTTAAATTACCAAACTACACTAAATCACACTTTTATTCTATGATTACACACAAACAATCCATCAAACATGCTTTACTCTTATGCTACTTGAATTGTTACTTGGTATATTCTTATGTGATATGAATGTCATTAACTTCGATCAAGCCTCCCTTAACATGTATAGCGCTATAGGAGTAACGCACCGCCCGTATTCTTTTGGTCAATGTTAAGTTTTAAATCTATTTTGCGGTACACTAGAGGATTTACTTGTAGATTCACATGCCTTGTTTACATTTATCTTGTATGCTAGCTATTCATGTGGATTTGTTTAAATGGTTTTAATAATTATGCTATGATATTAAACTTGTCTACTCGCTAATACTTTGTTATTGAACTATACTTTTTAACATGTTGTAGGTTGATGAAGTTGTTATGATGGAACTTAGTAGGAATGGCATAGAAACACGCATAGAATACTATGTTAATCATTATGTTATTGTTGTGTTTATTTTGTTGTTGTTACTTGTATTCAGATATTTGATGTAACTTGACAATTTTGATGCTATGAAATGAAATGGGTTGATTAAATTAAATATTATCGCAAATAGTGTTATGATGTCTCGAGCAATCTAGTTCGTCTCACTCCAATGTTTCCGCCATCGGTTGGGGTGTGACAGATTGGTATCAGAGCCAGAACTATAGGGAATTATATAGAATTGCTATGTTCGACCTAGTCTATAGTTTAAGTGACCAACTTGACCATGCTTGCTTCATGATTAAAATGTTAATTCTTCCTATTTGCTTTTTCCTATTTCTTTTGTCTTAAATATATATATGTGTTTTTACTAAGACACTTACACAAATTATACACTTGAAGACACTCAAACTATAAACGAGACGATCTCACCAAAATAGGGGTGAAACCCACACTTTGGTGATCACTCTCAATCCGCGAAGTTCGATTTTGCACGAAATTACACCATCAAGTTAGGAGTGAAATCCACATCTTGATGGGAATTTCCATTTCATACTCTAGTGGACCCTTAACAACGAGTCGGAATACGCTCCTCGATTGGTAAGTACCAAACACACTTAGGGTACAATGTTGTCAAGTTAGGGGTGAAACCCGCACCTTGTCAACTAGTCCCATTCCTCAATTTTTCAATCTTGCAAAAGTTTTGATTTTTCGATTCTGTTAGAGACGTGTAGTAACTGGAAGGGTAAAGTGTCGTTAATCACTTCTCAACGAGAGCACTTTACCTATAGGCCAAAGCACATTTCTCTAATTTTAAAGGATCTCGATTCACTTTAGAATAGTCAACGTTTCTCAACCCGAAACACTCCAATGTTTTATTGAGCCTATCTTTTATGCTATCTAAATTTCTCTGTGTTTTAATACTTGTTATCTCGTTCATTCGAACCTGATTCATGATTCGCACGCCCTTCGTAACCAAAAACCATAATAATAAAAACAATCTCGTGAACCAACTAAATTTATACTCCTTTACGTAAATTATATGTGTTTATGCTTTTGAATACCAATGCTTATGCTATATATGTGAATTCATACGTGTTACATGATCCTTATGTGCTCAAAAAAATTCTTTTCTTTATAAAAACACTTTACAATCAAAGCCTAAAACTATCTTCTATTGCCGGACCCTTTAGATGTCTTTATCTCAAAGTGTTATGGGTAAGAGGAAGTCAAAGTCCAAGTCAAAGTCCCAATCCGACTCTATGTCAAAGAAAGATTGCATGAAGTACATGGCCGAACAAATGGCCGAGCATATGGCCAAGGTCATCCCCGAAATCATCAGCAAGATCTAACATCCACCCAATGCCGAATCACCTCACACCTCTGTCGACTCCAAGGCCGAACCACCAAAACCACCTTCATCCATAAGCAATTCTGTTTTTGCAATCCCCTACCTTTCACCAGCGAAGGGGATGCCACTAAGCTACTACAATGGTTCGACGCCATTGAAGTCACCTTCATCCAAGGTGGTTGTCCCGACCACCTGCGCACCATGAACACCACGGGAGTGTTCCGATCAAGAGCCCTTGATTGGTGGACTTCCGAGCGTAACACTCGTGGTAATGAAGTCGCCCACGCCCTCCCTTGGACCGAGCTCAAGAAGTTAAAGGAAAGTGAATTATGCCCTCCCCATGAATGCCAACGACTCAAGACTGAGTTTTGGAACCTCAAGCAAGTGGGGAATGACAACGCTGGCCTCATGACCCGTTTTAAGCAACTGGGAGCGATTTTCCCAAGCTAAATTGTGACAACCTAGAAATTTCTCATACTTTCGCGTACCATTGTTAACTAAATTCTTGTGCATGGCACTTGGAAATCTTTGTGCATGGCACTTGGGAACTTCTTGTAACTTCGCGTACCATCATAAACGAACTAACTCTTTGTGCTTGGCACTCTAAACATGTACGCTGCATTCTAAACCGCGTTTACTCAATTTTCGGGATGAAAATTCTTTCAACATGGGGATAATGTGACATCCCGGTTTTTCGGATAACTTAAACGCAATACTTGTCGAATAAATTATATGCTACGTATTAAACAGTGTACGAGTTAGTGAATACGTGATGTGCGATTATGTGATTGTTTTAGTTATAAAATAATTATGGTAAATATGTACACGAACCGAACCGAACCGCGACACGAACCAAACCTTAGACTCCTTGTGACTCTAGGAGTGAACCGAGTTCAAGCCCAAACCGCAAAGCCATTGTGTGCAAACCCGAACCGCAAACCCATTGTGTGCAACCCAAACCTTAAACCCAAGTCTTCGGCCGCAAGATCAAACCCAAACCGAACCAACCCAAGTCCTCGGCCACGAGATCAAACCCAAACCGTAACCCTTATCTCTCTTTGTGCTATATATACAAACCCACATGCATGCTTCCTTCACAACACACAAAACCCTAATAGCAAACCAGCCGTCGGCAGCCTTACTCTTGTTCCATCGATCGCGAGCAGCTTCTTCCTTCATCATATCAATCGTGATCAGCCTTGTTACATTCCATTCGGTCACGAGATCAGCCCATTGTTCACTTCCTCGATCACAAACAGCCTACTTCATCATCATCTCTCGGTCGCAAGCATCTTTGATCACCGGTTCCTTATCTTACTCACGGTTCGTTTACCTTATCATTAAAAGATTAGAATTTATCATATGTTACAAGATAATATTCGGATACATGTGTTTTGATTTTGTTGTTTTCGGATTGTATGATTGAATGAAGTGAGTGTGTTGTTTCGGATTGTTAATGCTAGATTGAAAGTTGGATGTTTGTTTGAAAATCTGAAATCATAGGCTGTATTTGTTTATAAAAACTAGAGATGTTGATTAGGGTTGCATGGATATGTTATATGTATTGATCTATGATTAGAAAAACCGGTTCTTGATTGCCTAGGTTAATTATATGGACGGTTTATGCGATAGAATGCTGAAACAGTTTGCTGAGTAATAGTTACAGCCGACTTCATCTGGCTGTTACTCGGTCATTAGTTGTCGAAAAACGGATTTTCTGATGTCTAGAACGTAGAGATTTGAATAACGAATCTAATGGCGCTGGATTCACATTTCTCTGAAGTCGTTTGATATTTTTAAATGGCCAAATAAGTTCAGTAACTAAAGCTGTGAAAATCCTGAAATTTTGTTAGTTGTTTATCGAGTTGGATTTTATAATCAGTAGGGAGTCGAGTCATGAATTTTGTACAGCAACTAGGTATGGAAATTTCCGGGCAACTCCAACTGGAATTTTGTTAATTGGACGATCAGTGATTTTTAAATAAATTCTTCCGTGGACTGCAGTCAGAAAGCGATGAATCTGACTGCAGCCTAGTATATTAATATTTATGGTTAATTGGTAAAGATTTAGGACTTGGAAAATTTATATAAATTTCTACATTATAAATGTCACCTGCTGTAAAATAATTGAAATTTTTGGAACGTTGGAACTATTTTATAAAAATCCTAGAAAACAGCTGAATTATGAGTATTAAGCTGAAATTTGATAACTTGTGATTGTGTGTGCTAAAATGTTGCATGGATTGAATTATGTTCATGATAAATTGTTTTGATTACTATGATCACATGAGGATACTTGCATGCATGTTTGAGTGTTAGGTATGTTGTTTGTGTGTATCACTTTGTGCATAAATTAAGTGTAGAATTTGCATTGGTGTGTTCACACATTGACTTGAAATCAATTGGTTTGTTAGGACGCAATTAGCGGTCCCATCCCTTACGACTTCTTTGCTACACTAACCGAGCAACTAAAGGAGAGTTCATGGCCCCTAACTTTATCCGGTTTTTAAACAATAGGGGGAGAAACATGTATACACTCTTCAAACTCAATCTCTTTACGTTATACGAAATTAACGTCACATAACTATTCGGTAACTAAGTTGATGTTAATGTAATGTTATGGTCACTAAGCAGCTATATCACTTAAGTCCTCGTCAATCTCTCGGATCGTTAGTATTGGGTTTTAATAGCGGGGGAATTATAAGTAGTACTACTGGGCCCGACAAGCCCCATCCGAGCTAGTCGCGCTAGCCGACCGGGTATGGTCAACGGGTGAATAATTTGGCCTAACTTCGCCATGGTTAGTGATAGGCCTGGCAACACGGAGGCACAACAGTCAGCTTCGACCGCGAACTCTTACGTGACATAACTTTAGGCTAGCTACCTATATATGTTAACATTGAACTTGATTACGAAACAACTATATTATCCCGGGTTGAGGATAATGGAAACAACAACTATATTATCCCGGGTTGAGGATAATGGAAACAACAACTTATTATTCCGGGTTTGGAATAATGGAACTAAATCGTTATCCCGGGTTAGGGATAACGGGGGAAACAAACTCATAACCGAACAAACAAATTTATGAAAACCTGTGAACTCACTCATCTTTAATGTTGACACTTGTTTCTTTACATGTTTCTCAGGACGCTAGGAGCTCTAGGTGCACTCACAAGCATTGAACAAGACATCTTTATATCGAGTCTCATTTACAAATATTGTTTTGGGTTTTCATTTGTTTTGGCGTTTGTGTTGGCACCCGCTTCACTACTTATTTTATGCTTCCGCTCAACCACTTAAACTAATGCTTCCGCTAAACTTTGGTAACTAACTAAGACAATCTAAAATCTACGATAATTGGTTAATCAAATGATTTTTGGAAAACGTATTATCAAATCATATAGAGTCGTTCGACGTACTAGTGTTTCAGATTCTGGTTTGTTCACACGCCTCGCGGTAAAACTCCGCAAGTGGGAATTGAGGGTGTGACAGATTGGTATCAGAGCCACTAGCTATAGAGAACCAGGTTTGCATTAGAAGTAGACCTAAACTATAGCTAAATACACGACACTAGACGTAGTCTGGCACCGAACTGTTATATCTTGTTATGCAATGTACCACAAATGTGTTATGTAGATTATGACTTCATAATAAGAAATGAAAACAACTCGTAACTAACTACACGACCTAACAGGCAATGTCATCATCATCATCGTCATCATCATCCGACAAACTTACGCCACCAAGAGCGCCAGGAAAGGCACCTATGGTGGAACCCTTACCATCTTATGGCGTGGAAACGCGCTCAGCTGCGAGGAAAAGGCTCGCTCTGGGGGAGGAGTCGTCATCACGCCCAACAATCGCTGTGCCGGTTGAACCGGTTAACCCTGTAGAAGTAGGAATTGACCTACTTAGAATTAGGATACAGAAACAACAAGAACAGTTAGAAAGAATGCAGGAAACCATCCTAGCACAAGGATGGATGATCCGACAACTGACAGGTAAAACCGACTCGCTCGAGGAAGAGCAACATACGAGTAAGATAGCTCGTAACACCTTAGCCAGAGATCTGCGTGCTGAGCAGATAAGAGCCGACTGGCTCGAGGACAGAGTCCTGGAAAATAGTTGGAACATTCAGGAGCTACAGCAAAATCAAGCACCTGCACCAGCACCAGCCCCTCCAGTGCCGGTAGAGGAGGATCCGGAAGAGGATCCAGAGGAGGATCCGGAGGAGGACCCAGCTGTAGAAGCTGGAAATGCCGCGCAGGATGACGGCAACGACAGTGACTTGGGGGATGGAGATGTAGACGACTGACACGTCTCGCTTATTTTATTTACTTTCCTCCAGTCTATTTATTTTCTCACTTGTGTTTAAATTTGAGACTTTATAGTGAATTCATATGTTTGGTTGGCACCTTGTAAGACGTTGAAATTTCATTTAATCAAGTATTTCTTTTGACTATTTAATATATTGAGTTGACATAACTTGATAATTATTAAAGTACGAAGTAGGATAACTATATTGGATATATAGACTTATCGGGGTGTGTTTGTGTTGTATGTCGAAGATCTAAATGGCAACTGGACGACGTGGAAACCTTAACTTGACGCCCGAAGAACTAGCTGCCATGATTCAAGAGCACGTGAACGAAGCTTTAGCGGGTGTTCAGAACCAACCGGCAGGAGGGGGCTTTAACCCCTACAAGATGTTCCTCGACGCGAAACCAAGCAAATTCTCGGGGCGGAAGGACCCATTGGACTGGTCCGCTGGATCGAAAAATCTGAATCCGTATTTGAAATGTGCAACTGTCTAGAGGCCAACAAGGTCAAATATGCAGCCTCAACGCTGGAAGATGGAGCACTAACTTGGTGGAATGCACAGGTCCAAACGCGTGGACTTATTGCTGCCAATGCAATGGCCTAGGCCGAGTTCAAGGCCCTAATCAAAGAGGAGTACTGTCCACGAGACAGAGTGCAACAGTTGGAGCAAGCCTTATGGAACCACAAGATGGTGGGATCTGAAATCGAAGCTTACACCGCAAAAAATCATGACTTGGTACTTCTATGTCCCGATTTGGCCAACACTGTGGAGAAAAGACTCGAGTTCTATCTCGGGGGTCTGGTTCCGGAGATTCAGGGTATGGTAATGGCTAGTAACCCTGCAACTGAACATCAAGCAATCCGATTGGCTCACAAACTCACCGATAAGGCGGTGGAACAAAAGAAGTTGCCAGCACGGGGTACAACTGAAGTTGCCCCTGATAACAAAAGAAAGTTTGAAGACCCGTCTGCTCGACAGTCTTCGTCATCCCAGCCGCAACAGGGGAACCAGAAACGCTTCAATCATTACAACAGCCACCGGAGTCACCAAAATCAGCCCGCCAATAACAACAACAACAACAACCAGAACGCAAGCGGCTATGCAGGTCGAAAGCCGCAGTGCAACCGCTGTAATCTTCATCATAACGGCCCTTGTGCCGGAAATCGCTGCCAACGATGTGGCAAGATGGGACATGCGGCAAAGGATTGTCGTGGGGAAATCATGTCCCGACAAAATCAAAATCAACCCCAGGGTCAGCAACAGGGTATTAACCGGGGATGCTATCAGTGTGGTAGCACTGCCCATTTCAAAAGAGACTGCCCACAGCTGCGTAACAACAACAACAATGGTGGGAACAACCACAACCACAATAACCACAACAACAATAATAACAACAACATTAATGGGAACGGTGGCACAGGAGGTGCCAAAGGTCGCGCATTTACATTGGGCCGCGGAGAGGCCAGAAACGACTCGAACGTGGTCACCGGTAAGTTTCCCCTTAATAAACATTTTGCTGCTGTGCTTTTTGATACGGGTGCGGATAGGAGCTTTATATCTGAGTCTTTTAGGAAGAACCTAAATCTCACGCCTAAACCATTAGAGACCCCTTATGTTATAGAATTAGCCGATGGTAAATCTATAGATGTGACCCAAATAGTATCCGGCTGTCAACTCAAACTCGCGGGCCACACCTTTACCATTGATCTGATGACAACTACCCTGGGTAGTTTTGACGTGGTAGTCGGAATGGACTGGCTATCCGACGTCCGGGCTGAAGTTCTCTGCTTTGAAAAATCTATCCGTATTCCGCTCTCGAACGACGAAATCTTAACGGTACAAGGCGATAAGGCACGCGCCGTCACCAACATCATCTCTTACATGCAAGCGCAGAAGTATCTTCGGAGGAAGAACTCCTTCGCTTTACTCGCACTGATTACCGAACAGCCTAAGGACGAGAAACGTATAGAAGACATCCCTGTCGTCCGTGATTTTTCCGATGTATTCCCAGAAGAACTACCTGGTCTTCCACCCCATCGACAATTGGAGTTTGAAATCGAATTGGCGAACAATGCAACTCCTATCGCCAAGGCTCCATACCGCCTAGCTCCAGCCGAGCTGCAGGAGCTGTCTACCCAACTTCAGGAGCTGTTAGAAAAAGGATTTATCCGACCAAGCGTTTCGCCATGGGGAGCTCCAGTCCTTTTTGTCAAGAAGAAGGACGGGACCTTCCGCATGTGCATCGACTACAGGGAACTCAACAAGGTTACTGTCAAGAACCGATACCCGTTACCTCGCATCGACGATCTCTTCGACCAACTTCAAGGGTCAAGTTACTACTCCAAGATTGATTTACGGTCTGGTTACCATCAGCTACGCGTCAGGGAGGAGGATATCGCTAAGACGGCATTTCGTACTCGGTATGGCCATTATGAGTTCTTGGTCATGCCCTTCGGCCTCACCAACGCACCTGCGGTGTTCATGGACCTCATGAACCGTGTGTGTAAACCATACCTCGACAAGTTTGTCATTGTGTTCATCGATGACATACTCATCTATTCCAAAAGTGAAGAAGAACATGCTGAACATCTACGATTACTGTTAGGGTTACTTCAACAGGAGAAGCTATATGCCAAGCTTTCAAAGTGTGACTTCTGGATTCGGGAAGTTCAGTTTCTTGGGCATATCGTAAATGAAAAGGGTATCCACGTAGACCCTGCCAAGATTGAAGCCATCAAAAACTGGGAAGCACCCAGGACACCGACGGAGATCCGCCAATTTTTGGGTTTGGCTGGTTACTACAAACGTTTCATCGAGGGATTCTCAAAGATTGCACAACCGCTTACTACCCTCACCCAGAAAGGCATCAAGTATGCTTGGGGTGACAAGCAAGAAGCAGCATTTCAATTGCTGAAACAGAAACTTTGCAGCGCACCCATTCTGTCCTTGCCTGAAGGGACAGATGACTTTGTAGTATATTGTGATGCTTCCATTCAGGGGTTGGGATGCGTACTCATGCAACGTGATAAGGTCATCGCGTATGCGTCGCGACAACTGAAGGTTCACGAGAAAAACTACACGACGCATGACCTGGAATTGGGAGCAGTAGTGTTTGCACTTAAGATTTGGAGACACTACCTCTTTGGGACGAAGTGCACAATCTTTACGGACCACAAGAGCCTCCAACACATCTTTGATCAGAAGGAGTTGAACATGCGACAGCGTCGCTGGGTTGAACTCTTGAACGATTATGAGTGTGCCATTCGGTATCACCCGGGTAAAGCTAACGTGGTAGCTGATGCCCTCAGTAGGAAAGAACACTTGAAACCTCGTCGTGTACGAGCATTACAACTCACTATTCATTCGGGGCTACCCGAACAAATACGCGACGCCCAGTTAGAAGCAGTTAAGGAGGAAAACATCAAGGCCGAATCGGTGGGAAAAATGGAACGCGATTGGGAAGTAAAACCCAATGGAGCCCGGTATTTCATGAATCGCATATGGGTACCTCTCTACGGAAACCTCAGAGAGCTAGTCATGGACGAAGCTCACAAATCCCGATACTCTGTCCATCCGGGTTCGGATAAGATGTATCAAGACCTTAAAGCTGCGTATTGGTGGCCCAACATGAAAGCCGATATAGCCACCTACGTGAGTAAATGTTTGACTTGTGCAAAAGTCAAGGTAGAGTATCAAAAGCCATCGGGGCTACTCCAACAACCTGAGAGTCTAGTGTGGAAATGGAATCAGATCTCGATGGACTTCATCACTAAACTCCCGCGAACTTTGGGTGGTTGCGATACCATCTGGGTGATTGTGGATCGTTTAACTAAGTCCGCACACTTCCTAGCTATTAAAGAAACAGATAAGATGGAGAAGTTGACTCGCATCTATATTAAGGAAGTAGTTTCTCGGCACGGAGTGCCAACATCCATCATCTCAGATAGAGATGCTCGCTTCACGTCCAACTTCTGGCGGTCACTCTAGAAAGCGTTGGGAACACGCTTAGATATGAGCACAGCCTATCACCCTCAGACTGACGGTCAAAGTGAAAGGACCATACAAACCTTGGAAGACATGCTTAGGGCATGCATCGTAGACTTCGGAAATAGTTGGGAAATCCACCTGCCTCTAGTAGAATTCTCATATAACAACAGTTATCATACGAGTATTTCGGCAGCACCGTTTGAGGCATTATACGATCGTAAATGTAGATCACCGGTCTGCTGGGCAGAAGTCGGTGACAGTCAACTCACAGGCCCTGAGTTAATACTTGAGGCTACTGAAAAGATTGTACAAATCAGAAACCGCATGGCGGCGGCACGAGATCGACAGAAAAGCTACGCTGATCAACGACGCAAACCGCTTGAATTTCAAGTAGGCGACCGCGTCCTACTAAAGGTATCACCCTGGAAGGGTGTAATCCGCTTTGGAAAACGAGGCAAACTAAACCCACGGTATGTAGGCCCATTTGTAATCTTGAAACGTATTGGACCCATAGCTTATCAATTAGACCTTCCTGCCGAACTCAGTGGAGTTCACAACGTATTTCACGTGTCAAATCTGAAGAAGTGTCTATCAGATGAAACTCTAGTCATTCCATTGGATGAGATCCAAGTGGATGAACAACTGCACTTTGTGGAACAGCTTATCGAGATCATGGATCGTGAGATCAAGACTCGAAGGCACAGCAAAATTCCGATCGTTAAGGTTCGTTGGGACTCTAAGCGTGGACCGGAGTTCACATGGGAAAGAGAGGACCAAATGAAAAGCAAATACCCACACCTCTTCGCAACTGAGCAGCAAACTAACGATACCAACAACTAAATTTTCGGGACGAAAATTCTTTCACACATGGGGATGATGTGACAACCTGGAAATTTCTCATACTTTCGCGTACCATTGTTAACTAAATTCTTGTGCATGGCACTTGGAAATCTTTGTGCATGGCACTTGGGAACTTCTTGTAACTTCGCGTACCATCATAAACGAACTAACTCTTTGTGCGTGGCACTCTAAACATGTACGCTGCATTCTAAACCGCGTTTACTCAATTTTCGGGACGAAAATTCTTTCAACATGGGGATAATGTGACATCCCGGTTTTTCGGATAACTTAAACGCAATACTTGTCGAATAAATTATATGCTACGTATTAAACGTGTACGAGTTAGTGAATACGTGATGTGCGATTATGTGATTGTTTTAGTTATAAAATAATTATGGTAAATATGTACACGAACCGAACCGAACCGCGGACTCTAGGAGTGAACCGAGTTCAAGCCCAAACCGCAAAGCCATTGTGTGCAAACCCGAACCGCAAACCCATTGTGTGCAACCCAAACCTTAAACCCAAGTCTTCGGCCGCAAGATCAAACCCAAACCGAACCAACCCAAGTCCTCGGCCACGAGATCAAACCCAAACCGTAACCCTTATCTCTCTTTGCGCTATATATACAAACCCACATGCATGCTTCCTTCACAACACACAAAACCCTAATAGCAAACCAGCCGTCGGCAGCCTTACTCTTGTTCCATCGATCGCGAGCAGCTTCTTCCTTCATCATATCAATCGTGATCAGCCTTGTTACATTCCATTCGGTCGCGAGATCAGCCCATTGTTCACTTCCTCGATCACAAACAGCCTACTTCATCATCATCTCTCGGTCGCAAGCATCTTTGATCACCGGTTCCTTATCTTACTCACGGTTCGTTTACCTTATCATTAAAAGATTAGAATTTATCATATGTTACAAGATCATATTCGGATACATGTGTTTTGATTTTGTTGTTTTCGGATTGTATGATTGAATGAAGTGAGTGTGTTGTTTCGGATTGTTAATGCTAGATTGAAAGTTGGATGTTTGTTTAAAAATCTGAAATCATAGGCTGTATTTGTTTATAAAAACTAGAGATGTTGATTAGGGTTGCATGGATATGTTATATGTATTGATCTATGATTAGAAAAACCGGTTCTTGATCGCCTAGGTTAATTATATGGACGGTTTATGCGATAGAATGCTGAAACAGTTTGCTGAGTAATAGTTACAGCCGACTTCATCTGGCTGTAACTCGGTAATTAGTTGTCGAAAAACGGATTTTCTGATGTCTAGAACGTAGAGATTTGAATAACGAATCTAATGGCGCTGGATTCACATTTTGCTGAAGTCGTTTGATATTTTTCAATGGCAAAATAAGTTCAGTAACTAAAGCTGTGAAAATCCTGAAATTTTGTTAGTTGTTTATCGAGTTGGATTTTATAATCAGTAGGGAGTCGAGTCATGAATTTTGTACAGCAACTAGGTATGGAAATTTACGGGCAACTCCAACTGGAATTTTGTTAATTGGACGATCAGTGATTTTTAAATAAATTCTTCCGTGGACTGCAGTCAGAAAGCGATGAATCTGACTGCAGCCTAGTATATTAATATTTATGGTTAATTGGTAAAGATTTAGGACTTGGAAAATTTATATAAATTTCTACATTATAAATGTCACCTGCTGTAAAATAATTGGAATTTTTGGAACGTTGGAACTATTTTATAAAAATCCTAGAAAACAGCTGAATTATGAGTATTAAGCTGAAATTTGATAACTTGTGATTGTGTGCGCTAAAATGTTGCATGGATTGGATTATGTTCATGATAAATTGTTTTGATTACTATGATCACATGAGGATACTTGCATGCATGTTTGAGTGTTAGGTATGTTGTTTGTGTGTATCACTTTGTGCGTAAATTAAGTGTAGAATTTGCATTGGTGTGTTCACACATTGACTTGTAATCAATTGGTTTGTTAGGACGCAATTAGCGGTCCCATCCCTTACGACTTCTTTGCTACACTAACCGAGCAACTAAAGGTGAGTTCACGGCCCCTAACTTTATCCGGTTTTTAAACAACAGGGGGAGAAACATGTATACACTCTTCAAACTCAATCTCTTTACGTTATACGAAATTAACGTCACATAACTATTCGGTAACTAAGTTGATGTTAATGTAATGTTATGGTCACTAAGCAGCTATATCACTTAAGTCCTCGTCAATCTCTCGGATCGTTAGTATTGGGTTTTAATAGCGGGGGAATTATAAGTAGTACTACTGGGCCCGACAAGCCCCATCCGAGCTAGTCGCGCTAGCCGACCGGGTATGGTCAACGGGTGAATAATTTGGCCTAACTTCGCCATGGTCAGTGATAGGCCTGGCAACACGGAGGCACAACAGTCAGCTTCGATCGCGAACTCTTACGTGACATAACTTTAGGCTAGCTACCTATATATGTTAACATTGAACTTGATTACGAAACAACTATATTATCCCGGGTTGGGGATAATGGAAACAACAACTATATTATCCCGGGTTGAGGATAATGGAAACAACAACTATATTATCCCGGGTTGAGGATAATGGAAACAACAACTTATTATTCCGGGTTTGGAATAATGGAACTAAATCGTTAAACAAACTCATAACCGAACAAACAAATTTATGAAAACCTGTGAACTCACTCATCTTTAATGTTGACACTTGTTTCTTTACATGTTTCTCAGGACGCTAGGAGCTCTAGGTGCACTCACAAGCATTGAACAAGACATCTTTTATCGAGTCTCATTTACAAATATTGTTTTGGGTTTTCATTTGTTTTGGCGTTTGTGTTGGCGCCCGCTTCACTACTTATTTTATGCTTCCGCTCAACCACTTAAACTAATGCTTCCGCTAAACTTTGGTAACTAACTAAGACAATCTAAAATCTACGATAATTGGTTAATCAAATGATTTTTGGAAAACGTATTATCAAATCATATAGAGTCGTTCGACGTACTAGTGTTTCAGATTCTGGTTTGTTCACACGCCTCGCGGTAAAACTCCGCAAGTGGGAATTGAGGGTGTGACATAAATCGACACGGCAGAAAAGGCCGTTGCTAAATACATACGTTGCCTCCATCCTCACCTCGCTGACCTGGTCGATACCACCTCACCCAAAATCGTCGAGGAAGCTTTTCGTTTGGCTGCTCGACTGAACAACAGCCATGTCCTTCGTGAAGCCGCCAAGGCTCCACTAAGGAAAGCCCATCAAGCCACCATCGAAGCCCTCGCCAAGCCTACCTCACCCAAACCCCAAGAAATAACACCAACGGCAAGAAGCGGAAGGCTTCAAGCCCAAACTGTGTGGTAGTCAATCCGCCAAACCCCCATCAGCTCGCCTTACCCGCACCCGAACCTATATACATCAGACCCCATCCTAAGTGCAACACCTGTCGCTTCCACTACTGCCCCGTGCCGCCTATGCACAATTAGCAATAGGTATGGGCACTTCGCCCAGCAATGCCGAAATGCCCCGCAAGCCCCCATCAAACAAGCCTGAGCTATAACTGCACCTCAAAACGCTGCTGCTAACCAAAACCGACCCCTTGCACCTGCTGCTCGTGCCTGCTTCAGATGCGGAGACCCAAACCACTTCGCCAACAACTGCCCTCAGCGCAGCAACAACAATAACAGTCAACAGCAGCAGCAAGCTCGCGACCGAGCCTTCGTCATCACTGCTGCTCAAGCTCAAAACTCAAATGATGTCATATCGGGTACGTTCCTCGTTAACAAGTTTTGTATCCGTCGAATTCTAACCTTTGCTTATGTGTAGTTGTTCTAAGTTGCCTAAATCATTCGAAGTCGAAGTAGCTGACGGAAAATCCGTCACCGTCGATTTCGTCCTTTCTAATTGTACTCTTAATCTCAACGATCATACGTTTTCTATTGTCCTTATACCCATGCAAATAGGTAGCTTCGATATCATAGTAGGCATGGATTGGCTTAGGCGAGTCCGTGCTGAAGTTGTTTGCTCAGAAGAGTACATTCGCCTTCCCCTTCCCAATAATGATTCCTTACACGTCTATGGCGAGAAACCCTCCAAAGGTCTCAAGCTTATGTCGTGTATTCAAGCGAACAAGTACTTGCGTTAGGAATACTTCACCTTTCTTGCCCATATTATGCAAAAGAAGGATAAGGGTCCAAACGTGAGTGAAGTTCCCGTTGTGTGTGATTTCCCTGATGTTTTCCCTGAGGATCTTCCTGGCCCTCCTCCTATTTGTTATGTTGACTTTTGCATTGACCTCATCCCTGGTGCAATTCTGGTCGCCAAATCCTCCTATCTTCTAGCACCCTCGGAGATGCAAGAGCTGTCTAGCCAACTTCAAGAGCATCTTGATAAAGGCTTCATACGTCCTAGCACATCTCCTTGGGGCGCTACCGTTCTGTTCATAAAAAAGAAAGACGGATCCTTTCGCATGTGCATTGACTATCGTGAGCTCAACAAGCTTACAGTCAAGAACTGTTACCCTCTTCCTCGCATCGACGACCTTTTTGACCAGCTTCAAGGCGCGACTTGTTTCTCTAAAATCGACCTTCGCTCTGGTTATCATCAACTTCGAGTCCTCGAAGAAGATATACCCAAAACCGCGTTTCGCACACGTTATGGGCACTACGAGTTCGTGGTCATACCATTTGGTTTAACCAATGCACCCGCCGTGTTTATAGATTTGATGAATCGCGTGTGCAAGCCCTATCTTGACTGATTCGTGATCGTCTTCATTGACGATATCCTAATCTATTCCATGACGCGAGAAGAGCATGAGCGACACTTGTGTCTTATCCTTCAGCTTTTGCGTACTCAAGGTCTCTACGCGAAGTTCTCCAAGTGTGAATTTTGGTTAAAAGAGGTTCAATTTCTTGGTCATGTCGTCAACGAACTTGGTATTCACATTGAACCCACGAAAATCAAGACAGTGAAAAATTGGATTGCCCCTAAGACTCCGTCCGAATCCGTTCGTTTCTCGGCTTAGCCGGTTATTACCATCGTTTTATCTCAATTTTTTTGAAAATTGTCGTACCTCTCACTTCCTTGACCCAAAAGGATAAGCCTTTGTTTGGAGTTCCGAACAAGAGGAGTCTTTTCAAACGCTCAATGACATGCTTTGCAATGCTCCTATCCTAACCCTTCCTGATGGTACCGACAACTTTGTCGTGTATTGAGATGCCTCAAGACAAGGTCTTGGTTGCGTTCTTATGCAACGAGACAAGGTACTCAAAATTCATGAGAAAAATTGTACTACGCATGACCTTGAACTTGGTGCAGTTGTTTTTGCATTAAAGATATGGCGACACTACCTTTATGGTACAAAGTGTACGGTCTTCAACGACCATAAGAGCCTCCAGCACATCTTTAATAAAAAGAACTCAACATGGTCAGCGTCGTTGGATAGAATTATTAAACGACTACGATTGCGATATCCGCTACCATCCTTGTAAAGCGAATGTTATGGCCGACGCACTTAGTCGTAAAACTCATGTTAAGAGTGTATGTTGCTACCAAACTTTGGGAAAGCTTCAAGAGATGATTCGTGAGGCACAATACTCAACCATTAACGAGGGTAACCTCGATAATGAGTTGAAGTGTTGTGCTGAAAACCAACTCGTGACCAAACCCAATGGCATCATATGCTATCTTGATCGTATTTGGATTCCAAACCGTGATAATCTTCGTGACCTCTTGATGAGTGAAGCTCATAAGTCTCGGTATTCTGTTCATCCTGGCGCTGATAAGATGTATCATAACCTTCGTGCGTCAGATTGGTGGCCTGGAATGAAGAAAGATATCGCCTGTTATGTATCAAAGTGCCTTTCTTGTTCCAAGGTAAAGGCCGAGCATCAACGACCCTCTGGCTTACTCGAACAACCGGAAATTCTTGTTTGGAAATGGCAGAGTATTGCTGTGGATTTCATAACCAAACTCCCTCGTACATCGTCTGGTCACAATAGTATTTGGGTAAGCATCGACCGTCTGACCAAGTCTGCTCATTTCCATCCCATACGTGAAGACTACTGAGTTGAGAAATTGGCTCGTATCTACACGGATGAAGTCATCTGTCGTCACGGTGTCCCCGTTGACATTATCTCGGATCGTGATGGTCGTTTCAATTCTCGCCTTTGGCAAACATTTCAAAAGGCGCTTGGTACTCAACTCAATCTTAGTACTGCTTTGAATCCTCAGTCTGATGGTCAAACCGAGCGTACTATCCAAACTCTAGAGGACATGCTTCGTTCTTGCGTAATTGATTTTGGTGGAAACTGGGACATGCACTTGCCTTTGGTCAAATTCTCGTACAACAACAGTTACCATGCGAGTATTCAAATGGCACCATGTGAGGCATTGTATGGACGCAAGTGTTGATCGCCTATTTGTTGGCACAAGATCGGGGAAGCTCAAATCACCGGTCCTGAGCTCATACAACAGACGACGGACAAGATTTTGCAGATTCGTGACAACTTACTGAAAGCTAGAAGCCGACAAAAAAGCTACGCAGATAAAAGACAAAAGCCTTTGGAATTCAATGTTGGTGACTTTGTACTTCTCAAGGTGTCCCCTTGGAATGGTGTGGTTTGTTTCGGAAAAAAAGGGAAAGCTCGCTCCTCACTACGTAGGTCCTTTCAAGATTTTCGAAAGGATTGTCAAGGTAGCCTACCAACTGGACCTACCACAAGAGCTCAACAACATTCATTCTACCTTCCACGTCTCAAACTTGAAGAGATGTCTCGCCGAAGAAGGACTCCAAGTTCCACTTGAAGATCTTCAAATCAACGAGACCTTACACTTCATGGAGAAGCCAGTTAAAATCATGGACCGAGGCACTAAGCAACTAAGGCACAGTCGAACTTCTATCGTGAAGTTTTGATGGGAAGGAAAACGTGGGGCTGAGTTACTTGGGAACTTGAAAGCGATATGAAGACTAAGTATCCGCATTTGTTCGTTGCATCTTCCTAAATTTCGAGACGAAATTCCCTAAAGGAGGGGAGACTGTAACGTTTCGCATTTCTAACTTTCCATTTTTAGCAAGTCTGCTTTGTGTTTCTATTTTTGGAAAGTTCAAACCTTGTAATCGTATTTCATTTCCGAATCATTGTAAATCTAAGGTTTTGATTGTAATCAAATTGATCGATTATATACAATTTGCAATCTTTATACGCATCTATATCTATGATCATATACGCATTCGTTACACAATTTATAGCTTCGAATCAACTTGCATATTCTTATCATATATTCATGAAAGTTAAACGTTTCAAATCAAGAAAGCAATCAACAAGTTAAACGCAAAATGCATAGACTTTTGGCACCATGATTCTTATCACACTTATGTTAATTATTTGCAAGACATGTTTAGGGTTATGTAACACCTTTAATCATGTTTTAATCTTCCAAAACACTTCACACTTGATTTACATATAAATTACATTATCTAATAACAATTAAAACCATTTATATAATTAATTATAAAAAAACAAAAAAAGAGGGTTGCCATATGTTGATGTTTTGGGCTTGTTTCAAGTTTAAACACCCAATAATCTTGTCCAAAGCCAACCCATTGAAACCCTAATCCCTTTCCTATATAAACCATCTTTCCCCCATCCATTTCCCACTTTTACAAGTCTCTAAACACTTCAAAAACACTCTCAAAGTCCCTAACATATTCCAAAAACGCAGCAGCCATATTTGAGTTTTTTTGTGAATTCTAACTCACTTCTTTAACTAATTCTTCCTTATATCTTCTTCTAAAACACTTGGATAACCTCTAGGAAGGTTTTCATAAGTTTGCTTGGGTAAACTAAGCTGAAACATCACCATTTTTGTGGTCCCAAGTGCCATAAATTTTCTGCCCATTTTTATCTTTTTAAACTTTTAGATTTTCGAAGTTTTCTTTATGTTTTCTTCCTCAACATTGTTTGCTAAGCCCTATGGGATGTTACCATAGGTTTTCCATGTAAACCCAAGGTGGAACAATGCAATTTTTGGGGCCAACTCTATGCTACTTATGCCTCTAACCAAGTTTATGGGTAGTGAGCTAACTAGACTTGTTCATATAAAATCAAGAGGCATAACATGCCTCTAAACTTGTGGTTTTTACTAGGGTTTCAAACCCACAAGTGTTGAGCCATCCAAGCTTACAAGCTTGTGTTGGTGTAGGTGTGATTACATGGAGGCCTTGGCTATCCAACTTTTCAATCCACCCCTCACTTGATGATTTCTATAATTCTTGACCATCTGGATTGTCCTTGTGACAATCTTGTGTATTGGTGACTCTTATGAAAGAGGTTTAGGACGGTTATCTTCCTACCTCCATGCATGACTTATATGACTTACATGATATCTATGAAATACATGAACTCTATGATAAATTAGTAATATTATAACTATATATGTCAATACTTAATATAACCGAAACTTTGACAATGACCATATGGTTACTTTTCCTAGAAATAGGTTATTTTATCTTAGACCTAACCATTGTTACGATTCTATTGGGTCTATAACCCATAAAAACACAAACACCCTTAGGGGCTTATAGTGTCAAAAACGAACGTTAATGTCTAGATAAATGCCTTTGTTTTTACGTACTTTTTGCATACTTTAATCCTAAACTCATCAAACTCCATCATCAATCTAATACTCACACACCTACGTTTCCTTGTGTAGTATAACTTGGTGTTCATTCACCTAAAATAACCTAACTCTTTCACGGAAATTACTTTGCAAAACCGTGAGTACACTCGACACCCTTTTATGCTTTACACTTTTTGGGTGCAATATGTTAAATTACCAAACTACACTAAATCACACTTCTATTTATATGATTACACACAAACAATCCATCAAACATGCTTTGGTCTTATGCTACTTGAATTGTTACTTGGTATATTCTTATGTGATCTAAATGTCATTAACTTCGATCAAGCATCCCTTAACATGTTTAGCGCTATAGAATGTTAAGTTTTAAATATATTTTGCGGTACACTAGAGGATTAACTTGTAGATTCACATGCCTTGTTTACATTTATCTTGTATGCTAGCTATTCATGTGGATTTGTTTAAACGGTTTTAATAATTAGGCTATGATATTAAACTTGTGTACTCGCCAATACTTTGTTATTGAACTATACTTTTTAACATGTTGTAGGTTGATGAAGTTGTTATGATGGAACTTAGTAGGAATGGCATAGAAACACGCGTAGAATACTAAGTTAATCATTATGTTATTGTTGAGTTTATTTTGTTGTTGTTACTTGTATTCAAATATTTGATGTAACAATTTTGATGTTATGAAATGAAGTGGGTTGATTAAATTAAATTTATCACAAATAGTGTTATGACGTCTCGTGCAATCTAGTTAATCTCACTCCGATGTTTCCGCCATCGGTTGGGGTGTGACAGCTATGCGAGCTCGCTCTACTATTCTAGCTTCCTTCTTTTCCTTCTTCTTTTGCTCAGTTTCCTCCAGCTTCCTCCAAGATTTTTTCCATGCCGATCCAGAATGTATGTCATTGGTGAAACAAACATTAACAATCTTTTGAAACTGGAGTGCTTGTTCTTTATCTTTCTCTTCGTAACTGGTCTTGCTGTAGAACAAGCAATATCGGGTCTAGTACTCGAATGCCACGCCACAACATATATATGTGTTTGTGAGCTATGACGGCTTCGGATAGTTCTTCAGTAATCTTCCACTAGTCATCATCAGGGTGCACGCAAATTACAGTGTAATGATTCGCATTTGTATCTTTCCGTTTTTAGCAAGTCTGCTTCGTGTTTCTACTTTTGGAAAGTCCAAACCTTGTAATCGTATTTCTAATTTCAATTCATTGTATTCTAAGGCTTTAATTGTAAACAAGATTAAACAATTATGTTAAATTCGCAAACTCTATTCGCATTTAAACTTATGAGCACGCTATACTTTATTCCTTCATAAATCAAATCGAAACGACATGTAAATGTGTAACGAAAGTTTATCAATCTTATACTAAACTCTAGCAAAACAATTGGTGTTATTATTCAAAGAATTCAAGCTTCAAGTTATCATAAAATCATGTCTTATAACGTTCAAAAATAATTGTTCATGATTGTTCTTTTTAGGGTTTCTAAAACAATATTTTGCACGATGTTATACCACTTTCAAGACCCATTCATGTCACACCTAAAAAATACAAGTTATAAGCCCTAACTACTTCATTTAATTATATAAAAATTAAATAAATAAAAGAAACCCTACCAGCCATTGCGGCCGCAAGCATGGGCTTCCCCCTCTTTTTTTTTTTTTTTTTGAATTCAAACTCCCCAATTACATTAAATGCAACCCAAACCCTAATCCTTCACCTATATAACCCAAGGATCCTCCATCCATTTCTCACTTTTTCTAGCCTCCATACTCTCCAAACAAGTCCCAAACTTCTGAAATTCGTTGCTGAAACGCAGCAGCTTGTAAGTGAGTTTCAACTCACTTTTCTTCTTTTTTCTACCTTGGTTTTCTTTCTAGCACTCTTGGATAACCTCTAGGGCGGTTCTCACAAGTGTGCTTGGGCAAACTAAGGTAAAACCACACCATTTTGAGGTCCAAAAGTGCACAAAACTTTCTGCCCAACATTGTTTTTCAATCTTCAAATTTTTCAATCTTCAATTTTTTCAATGTTTTTGCTTTGTTGCTTCCTCAAAAATGTTTGCTAAAGCCCTTTGGATGTTACCATAGGTTTTCCATGGAAAATCAAGGGGGAATCACAACATTTTTGGGGCCAAACTTTCTGTTTTGGATGATAACTTATTAAACTTTTTCGAACATGTTTTAAATCATAACAATTCTATGCTATGTATGCCACTAACCAAACTTATGGTTAGTGTGTTAAGCTAGGCTTTTTCACATTCAATCAAGAGGCATATCTTGTCTCTAAACTTGTGGTTTCTATTAGGGTTTCAAACCTACAAGTGTTGATCCATCCGAGCTTTCAAGCTTGTATTGGTGTAGGTGTGATTACATGAAGGCCTTGGCCATTCAACTATTCAATCCACCCCTCACTTGATGATTTCTATAATTCTTGACCATCCGGATTGTCCTTGTGTCAATCTTGTGAAATGGTGAATCTATAAAAAAGGTTTAGGATGGTTATCCTCCTACCTCCATGCATGACTTACATGACTTCCATTAAATACGTGAACTATATGATTAATTAGTAGTAATATAACTATATGTAAATACTTAATATAACCGAAACTTAGGCCATGACCAAATGGTTAGTTGTCTTAAAAAGTAGGTTATTTTATCTTAGACATAACAATCGTTACGATTCTATTGGGCATGACCCATAAAAACATAAACACCCTTCGGGGCTTATTAGTGTCAAAAACGAGCGTTAGATGTCTAGATAAATACTTTCATATATATACTTTCTCGTACATTTTTTAAATTCCTAAACTCATTAAACTCCCCGTCAATCTAATACTCATACACCTACGTTTGCCTTTTGTAGGATAAACTTGGTGTTCCAACCCCTAAATCAACCTAACTCTCTCACGGATAATACTTTGCAAAACTGTGAGTACACTCGACCCTTTTTTTATGCTTTCCACCATTTGGGTGCAACATGATTAATTTACTAAAACTACACTAAATCACACTTTATTCTATACACAAACAATCCATCAACATGCTTTAGTCTTATGCTACTTGAATTGTTACTTGGTACATTCTTATGTGATCTAAATGTCATTAACTTTGATTGAGCATCCCTTAACATGTATAGCGCTGTAGGAGTAACGCACGCCTGTATTCTTGTGGTCATTGTTAAGTTGAAATCTATTTTGCGGTAAACTAGAGGATTGGCTTGTAGATTCACATGCCTTGTTTACATTTATCTTGTATGCTAGCTAATCATGTGGATTTGTTTAAATCGGATTTTATACTTATGCTATGACATTAAGCTTGTATACTCGCCAATACTTTGTTATTGAACTATACTTTTTAACATGTTGCAGGTTGACGAAGTTGTATGATGGAACTTAGTAGGAATGGCATAGACACACGCGTAGAATACTAAGTTAAATATTATGTTATTGTTGAACTTATTTCGTTGATGTTACTCTTATTTGGATTTTGTTGTAATATGACTACTGATGTTTTAAATGAAATGAAATTTGGTTGATTTAAATATTGTCGCAAATAGTGTTATGATGTAATGAGCAATCTAGTCGTCTCACTCCGATGTTTCCTCCATCGGTTGGGGTGTGACATACAGCCTCTCCTGTATTAGAATCATAGTGCCACCACTTGAAGAGTTTGTGGAAATCCTGCTCCATCTGTATCATAGGCATATTCTTCATTACTTTCGGCCTCTTTACAATGAGCGTAACATCCTTCTCTTTAGTCACTAGATCTATCTTTGTAATGCATCTCGGAAAGTGAGGTTTCTAATGTGTAAATCCATGTAAAGCTTCAAGCTTAATCAACTTCCCAACCCTCTGGTCGTGAAATTTCATCTTGAGATTGATCATCTTCGTTTGCACCAACTCTTTGATATCCCAGTAAGGCAAGGACTTGATGTCGCTCAAATATTGAAAGTACTGAATACCAAACTCTCTTTTGATCGCGTAAACGTTAAGCTCTTCAATCCAACCCCTGCTTATAATGTCCCCTAGAGAAATATCGGCGTCACGTGTAAAGAACGCTAAGAGAGGTTTGAATTTACGCTCTGCTGGATAACTCTTGAACACTTTTTCCTCGTCTCGGCAATTTCAGCTTTGTTTAACTGTTGAGGAATAGTTCCCTGTTTAGCAGCTTCTTCAACTTTACGCTTCAGAATATCTGCATTCTCTGCTGCAAACAGTTGAGTTAAAGTTGGGGAGTCCTCTGTACCCTGATCGGCAATATTAACAGCATCGTCATCAAATCATCCCCACGACAACGCAATCATAATCGTTAGCTTCTTCAACGTGTTCAAAAACATAATCGTTTGGCTCGAAAGCGCTAATCTCGTTCAGCTCATCTTCAAAATCAAACTCAAACTTTTCTTCATCCACGCCTAACATTTCGGCAATCTCTTCCTTAGAATAGCTGTGGATAAATTCTCCCTCCTCAACATCATGTTCAAGATAAAAGATCTTTGGTTTCGGTATGACAGGAACGGTAGATGTATCAATTACCGAGAAGATTCTTGCCTGTTGAGCATCAGAAGGACCTTCAGTTCTGTCCTTATCACCTTCCTCTGTCGTTTGATTTGCAGAGTCATCAGGATACACAGAATAATCAATCTCTTCATTTAGACTAGACTTTGTTACACGAATACCGGCACCACCTACATTATCATCATCATCACCATTATCCGAATTAGAATCACTAGATAAGATATCATCTAAATCTTCATCCTCTTTCTCAGCATCTTCATCAAATTCTTCAACCTCTTTCTTAATCTCTTTTTCTAACTTTTTCTTCAGTAACTATTCGCGGTGTCTCGCAGATAAATCAGACATATCAATATCCACATCCCTTGGTTTCCCTATCAGCACATACTTGTTCGACACCTGATACAACACGATATCTATGATAACTGGCACAAATTCAGCTTCTGGCATAGTTTTGACATTCACGGGATCCTCTACCATCTTCTTTTTACCTTTGCCTTGCGCGTCTCATAGTTCTTTAGCAAGACGTTCTCTTTCAGCAACACGTTCTCTAGCTTCTGTGCGTTCAATCTCATCAATCTCCGCAACTATGTTAACTCCCAACTTTTTTGTCTAAATTTCTCAAATATATTCATTCTTCTATTATTTCTGAGCCTTTCCTCCTTGTATTCAGCCATTCGGAGTCGTAAACGTTCATTCTCTGACACTATGCTGGCGAGCATGGCTTCTAGTTGTTGTTTATCTTCATTAAGCACATTAAGTTGCTCCCGTAACTCCGCAATTTTGACCGTGGTAAAGTCTTCACCCCTTGGAATGTCTCCAAAATCAAAGTTGAAATCAAATTGAGACTGGGGTTACGAAGTATGCGGTGGCGGCTGCGGTGTAGCCTGTCATGGTGTTGGTTATGGTGGCGGCTGAGGTGCTTGCTGTTGTGGAAGAGTAGGTTGACGTGGTGGCGACTGAGGAGTAGCCTGTCGAGGTTGTGATTGTAGTGCAGATTATCTTGGAGGGGATGTTGGAATTTGTGGACTTGGTTTAACAACAACCTCTTCTTCAACCGACTGCTCTTGCACTGTCTCTTTGGATTTAATAGTAGGAGACTCAGAGCTTCTAGCTGCTTGGCGCTTGAAACGTCGTGTCTTTTTCTTTGCTGGTGTGCGTATAGGATGTCATCGTCTGAACCCGAAGGTATATACGCAGTATCATCCTCACCTGCCGCTTTGCGCTTTTTCTCTTCAGCTTTTCTCTTTTTTTCAGCCAGACGCTTTGCTTCTATCTTTTTAGCTCTCTTTCTTTCACCTTCTTTTCTATCTTCAGAATTAGTGCTCGAAGACGATGCGTCTTCAGTCACTTTATCTCCACCAAATGCTTGCCTCTCAATGTCTGCAGCAATGTCTTCAATATTTTCTTCAACTTCTGATTCATCTCTTAACCCAGAACTTTCAGCTACCTTCTTTTTCTTTTGAGGTGCAGAAGTAGAAGATGTAGCTGTCACTTTTCTCTTTGAACTCTTTTCTCCATCTTTCACGAACCAAGACCTACGTTTAGCAATAAAACCGTCTAGCGCATTCAATTCATCGCTCTCATCCCCACTCTCTTCCTTCCTCCCTTTTCCTAGAGCTGGAACAATGTAATCTTTATCAACAATAGCACTAAAAACTGGTTTAGCATTCGGAAATGTCTTTAAGTGCAAATTCATCTTCTTGAGAGTCTAGACATCCATATGTTCAAGCTTTAGTACATCATCCTTTTTCTTCTTCAAATTCGGGTACATGTGATCTAACAAGATCTGTACAAACCGTGGATACTACAGGAACTTTTCCCTCTGTATATTCAGCATCATCTGTGTAAATATAACCTTAGAAAAGTTATATGGCAGATTCAACACCAATGCAGTAATCATAAACATTTGATAATCGACCAGATCATCAAACTCTCCTTTGTGATAACTCAACGATGAACAACCACGTGAGCTATATAACGAAATGGCGCACTGAGGTTTCCCTTCTTGAAAGACACGACGTTTACAAATCTAGCATATCCCATTCGATAAACACAACCCTTCACCATGTACTCAGAAAATCCTGTAGGATCGTCTTCATTATCCTTAAAATCCAAAACTGTCCGTATCAAATCTTCCGTGATCTTCACCTGTATATCCTCGTCGTTTATCTTCATAGCAGAAACTATAGCATTCTCCTCAGCATTAAACTCTACCGCGTTCCAAAAATATTCGACATGAGATCGATATGTTGTATGACGATCGTAAGCGCTTTGGTAATCGAGATTCTGCTCAGAAAATCTAATACATCATGATAAGCAGCAATCTCCGGAATAGAGTCGTCCAACAATCTCCGGAATAGGACGTTTTCTTGACCTGTACAAAAAGAGAATTCAAACCATTAGAAAAATTTTCAAAACTTTCAACTTTCAAGATCATTCATACGGACCATACATCCGTACGAGTTAATACTTAGAAAATTTTCATGTTTGGATCAAGACATCATTCGTACGAATCACTACCTCGTATAAGTGACAGAAGACTTAGTCATTTTTCCAAAAATTTTACCAAACTTGCTTCGTACGACACGCTTCGTACGAATCAATAATTCTTAACAAATTTCAAAACACAGCTTGTACGATGGTCCTTCGTACGAATCTTAAACAGTACCAAATAACACCAAGTTTAAACCGAACTTAAAACATGTTGTTTTTGAAAAATTGGTAAGTCGATTTATAGGCTATTGGGGCTGAAATTAACGTTTTTAAGATCAGTTTTAAGTTTTACAGGTCCAATCTTCCTAAATCTATGTTTTAAGTCTGTTGAGTCTAAATCCGGCATTATAACGGCTAGAAACGAGCAATACTACCTTTCCCATCGAACGAGGTGTGCGTATCAACCTCCCAATGATACATGGTATATGTCAAGAAAAACAAAGTTTAGAACTAGTTCGCACAAAAGTCGCACTCAGACGCACAGTAACATAAAGTTGGCTCGTGCGAACAAGATAGCCTTTTATACTAGTTCAGTATCATTCGTACGAACTAGTGGTTCGTGCGAATGAACACCAACTGTTGTTCGTACGAGTTAGTGAGACTCGTACGAATCAGTTCTGAAACTTAGTAAACTTTTTTGATAATTTTTATTTGATTTTTTTATAAATTTTTATCTGCTTAAAACCCATTTAGTTAACCAAGTCCAAGTTAATGACCTTGGTTACCTGATTTGCCTACCAAGTCCAAGTTAATGACCTTGGTTGACCATGTTTGACCAAAACAGATTTATTTTAAATTGTAAAGTTTCAAATTAAATAACTTTATTGACGTTCAAGTATTTCGATTATAGATTAGCTCCCAACCCATGGTCTTTAGATTTCCTTCATCAAGAAGTCGCCATAACTTCAACTTTCAGTGCTTATATCATCGGTAGACTAAAACAAAACTAAAAAGCTAAGGAATGAAAATCTTTTTGGGTTTTGGAATTTATAACAAGAAATAACGAGACAAGATACACATTTTTGTGAGTTTTGTGTTTTTTAAGAGAATCATATCAAGTGAACAAATCACCAATACCGTTGATCTTGGTATACTCATTAAGCTTTTAACCAGATTTACCTAGATTACTGATATTCGTATCCACTTAAACTTCTTCTCGTTTCTCAACTGTTTCAAGATATGTTAAGTAATATTAGGAACAAGAAATACTGTGTCTCCTATCTCAGAATATACCCCGCATCGAGATTCCCAGAATTTCATTTCAAAGGTGAATATATCCAATTAATAACTCTAAAAGGGTGAATTGCGAGACCTTGAGAGCTCAGGTCAGTACTACCGTACAATAAAGAGATTAAGGCTCGTCTTTAGGTGTTGTTCCTTAAAGGAATCTTTTGAACTTCATATGTCACAAAGTTTATGACATAATCATTTTTTATGCAGCTTTTGTTGGCGAATAATGCGTAAAGTATTATACAAGTTACTATGCCATTGCTGATGCAAAATCAGAAGAACTTGGATAATACCCTAGATATCGATTAAATATAAAGACCTAGTATCGCAGAATCTGGCATTCTCTCAAACGAAATTTCAGAGTACTAAGTCCATATATCCGACAGATGTTAACCCACAAGTTATTCAGTTTTTCATTTAGGTTTATATCTTGAAAACAATTTACTGAACGAGTGAAACCTATTGGCACATCCTCAGTAAGACCTGTTTAATTACTTGTTTAATCCTTCCATATCTTTAGCATACTGTGACTGTCATATTGATATAATATGATTTCCCTTTTTCACAAAAAAACTCTTTTGACTTTTATAATGTTTTTGTATTTTCCCAAACTTTCTCCCCCTAAAACCAAAAACATATTTTTGGATTTTTAGAGTTTTTAAGAAAGAATGTACAGAAAATTCGTCAAACCGATGAGTATCATGTCAAGTGTTGTCATCCTCAAACTACAACCCCATGTATAACCCCTGATGTCAGATTTCGTAAACCATTTAATTTTAAAAGATTTTTAAATCTTGTACGATCAAAGGCTTTATAAAAATCTGCTTTTTGGTCATCAGTGTGGATTTTTTAAATTCTAACCAACTTTTTCTCGTAGCAATCACGGATAAAGTAGTGTCGAATCTCAATATGTTTGGTTCGAGAGTGTTGACATGAGTTATTAGTGATATCGATCGCAACCTGGTTATCTACGTATATAGGCGTATCAATAAATTGTAGTCCGAGGTCACTCATTTGCTGTTGAATCTAGAGAATCTGGGAACAACAACTGGATGCTGAAACGTATTCGCCTCATAGGTAGAGAGACAGACCCGGTCTGTTTCTTGCGTTGCCACGTACCAAACGAGTTCGAATAACTAGCATCCAGCCATCGTAGATTTGGTGTTATGTTTGCGACAACCGAAATCAGAATCTGAGTAACCCGCAAGATTGAAGTCATCGTGTCTAGGGTACCATAACCGGTGCTTGGAAATCCCTTAAATATCTCATGATACGTTTGAGGCGAGCAAGTGCGAATCTTTTGGATTGGACTGATAACGGGCGCACATGCATGTTGAATACATGATATATGGTCGAGAAGCTGTGAGATACATCAAGGATCCGATCATGGAGCGGTATAAAGTCTCGTCAACTTTGACGCCATTAAGATCTGGACAAATGCCGTGATTAGGAGCTAATAGGGTTGATGCTGGTTTAGCTCCTGCCATATCGAATTTCTCCAATATGTCATGAACATACTTCGTCTGATGGATGAAGATACCATCAGGCAACTGATCGACCTGAAGTCCTAAAAAGAACTTCATCTCCCCCATCGCGCTCATTTCAAATTTGCGCTTCATGACTTCTTCGAAATCTTTACACAGCTTGTCATTTGTCGATCCGAAGATGATATCATCCACATATATCTATAAAATAATCAAATGCCCATCCACTTCCTTTGTAAAGAGGGTAGAATCTACAGTTCCTCTGATAAAGTCTTGTCTGTAAGATGTCGTGATAGCGTTTCATACCAAGCTCTCGGGGCTGTGTGTAGACCATATATGGCTTTGTTCAGAAGGTAGACTTTGTCTTTGTGCATTGGATCGACGAACCCTGGTGGTTGTCCGACATACACCTCCTCTTGGACCTTTCCGTATAAGAAAGGAGATTTGACATCTAACTGGTACACCTTGAAACCTTTCCAAGAAGTAAAGGCCAAGAATATGCAGATTGCTTCAAGACGGGCAACCAGGGCATAGACTTCTATAATCTATCCCTTCTTACTAATGAAAACCTTGAACCACAAGTCGAACTTTGTTTTGGACTACGATACCTCTATCATCACGCTTGCACTTGAAGACCCATCTAGTGTTTATCTTTTTGTGATGATCGGGTAGGCAACAAGCTTCCAGACTCCCAGTTTCTGGAATTGAAGCAATTCCTCTTGCATTGCGTGCACCCAGCTTTCTTCTTTAAACGCGTCTTTCCAGTTCTCGGGTTCAACCTGAAAAACAAAACAACTATTAGTAAGTCTAGGTTTGAAGTGGAGCAATACGAGTATAGAAACAACTTAGATCCTTGTTGATCTGATTGCGAATTTGCACTCCTGTTTGTAAGCTGCCTATAATATTCTCCGAAGGATGATAAGAAAGTATCCTCGGCATCACTTCGCTAGGAACATCTACTTGTGTTTGCAAATTTGTGATGACTTCATTCACAACGGCACAGACGATGAAGCTTCATTCTTGATGTTTGATTGATCTGCTTGAGTATTCAGGAAGCTTCCAATCTGCTCAGATCCTTCATCGAAACTGGATCCTCCATCATCAAAAGTCAGTTCCGATCAGAATCAGCATTTGGCTGTTGCTGGGCAGATGATTCAGCAATGTGGACAATGGGTACAGGTACAGATTCTTGACGAGTAGAGCTCGAATCTACATCAGACGTGTTGACAGGAAGTGACAGGGAAATCACCAACGGTCTAGAAATTTGTTCTTGATTAGATATTGATGCTGTTGAAAGAGCATAACAGATTCTTCTTTTGATGGCACATCTGGCAGGTCAAAAGAATTCCACAAACCATCATAGTTAAACAGCCATGGATTCCCAATTTCCGCGTTGGCGTAATATATCTTTGTCAATCAACATGCTGCACAAGAATAACCTGGTTTAGACTCGGCAAGAAGATACGTTTATGTGAGTAGCATAACCTATGAAGAATCCTTCCAAGGATTTGGCACCAAATTTACTAGCCGGATCCAATACGGTACACGGTGATCCAAATGGCTCTAGAAATGCAAGGTTGGGCTTTCGCTGATTTAGTAACTCGAAACACGTCTTGTTGTGAGGCTTAACTGTTAACACACGATTCAAGGTGTAACACGCTGACGCGAATGCTTTACTCAAGAAACTGATTGGCAATTTTGAATCGGCCAGCATAGTTCTGGCAGTCTCAATCAGTGTGCGATTCTTTCTTTCAGCAACTCCATTTTGCTGTGGAGTATAAGGAGCACTGAATTCATGAAGAGTCCCCTTTTCGTTGCAGAATTCGAGCATCCGCTTGATTTTGAACTTTGTACCATTGTCACTGCGGATTCTCTTGATTGGCAAGTGATACACGTTTTCGAGTTTTCTGAAGAGAATAATTAGAGTTTCAAATGTTTCATCTTTGCTCTCCAGAAAGAAAACCCATGACAATCTTGAATAATCATTTGTAACGACTAAACAATATAGATCACTAGAAATCTTTTGATGTTTATTGGTCCGAAAAGATCCATATTAATTTCATCTTTGCTCTCCAGAAAGAAAACCCATGAATATCTTGAATAATCATCTGTAATGACTAAGCAATATAGATCACAAGAAATACTTTTAACGTTTACTGGTCCGATTAGATCCATATGTAACCTCTCTAGTGAATTTAACACCCTCCACTAGGTCGTTATGCAAAAGATAAGTCATCTTTCGCAAATGAATGTGCCCCAACTTTCTATGCCATAGAATAGACTCTTTTTCGTAGCTTTGGAACAAAGCACTGAACCTTCTTTGATGTTCTTGATGCAACACTCATATCAAGAAGATAAAGATCATTTTCTCTCAGTGCACGCATCAGAATCCATTCCTTCGGAATCTTGAAGCCCGGTTTTAAGATCAAGCATTCTTTATCATTGAAGTGTGTTGTGAATTTCTTGTCACAAATCTGCGAAATGCTGAGTAGATTGTTCTCGAGTTCCACGATGTAGTTCACTTTATCAAACAAGACAACTTCATTCGTGAGAATTCCTTCACCGACAATCCTTCCTCCTTGCGTTCCGGCAAAACCTACGTACCCTCCACGGATAGCTTTAACGTCATGTAACAACACAAGCATCACTGTCATCTGCCTGGAAGCTCCACTATACATTATCCATTTAGACATTATCAATCGCGGGAGTCCATACACACATGCGGAAGAAACTATTTAAACAAAGAAACCCAAGCCTGTTTGGTCTTGGGTGGGTTTGGAATGTCAAATTTCGGACCTACTTTATTTTTATCATTCTTTTTTGGTTCGGTTTTGTGTGGTATAGAAGGTTTTGGTTCTACCTTGGACGGTTTCACTTTTGCCACCCATGATTGCGTTTTCATATTTGCCTTTTTAGCATAAAATTTAGAATCTATTTGACAATATTTAGTTGATGTTTCACCAATTTCAAATATTGAATGACGTTGAAGAGTTGGTTTAACAATTTTGTAGGATTCATTGGTTATTTTCAAAATTTGCTTTGGCGCAATCATAGGTGCCTTTTGTTTCTCATCCGTGGTATACTTAACAGAGTAAGAAACAGTCTTTGGATATATTTGTGAGCAATATCGTGCGATATGCCCGACATTCTTACATTTATAGCATGTCCTACTGTCTTTACGAACATAGGAATCCAAAGTTTGTTTTTTACTCTCATTTTCCCTTTTGAAATCATCATTTGATTGAGTACCGGTGAATTTTTTTCCTTCTCTGTTGTTCTCCCAAAAACAAAGTTGATTTTCTTAGTAAAGTTTAGTTTTTGGGACTTGTTGTTCATTCGTCGCTTTTGGAAACCCAACCCTGCCCTCTTATTTTAAGGATAATATCTATTTTTATGATAGTAGTGTCCGTTGTCACTTTTTGATCTAGAGTAGAATGATGCATCGTGTTTATCTAAATCAGCATGACTTACCCCCACAAGCTTGAACAGTTTATCAACATGATCCAGATTCACGTTCTGGATGGGAAAATCCTCATCAGAATATGGTTTATCAGATCCATGCATTTTATAAACTATGACGTTTGGATCATTGTTTAAACTATCTTCCGATGTTTTAACATCAGATTCAGACTTGTCAGATTCACTTTTTAACACATTTTCGACCATTGTTTTAACCACCTCAGAGTCACATTCAAATTCAGATGTTGTGTAAGTTACGTTGATGTTTGTAGGCAGCTCATTTGATTGTTCAGTTTTTAGTTTTAGATTGAGTGCCTTTTCCAGCCCTGATGGCTTTTTACACGCATAACTATTCCACATAGGGGGTGGAACACTATTGTAACTCACACTCTTGTTTTCAACCTTTTCTGATTCTTCTTTATTTTCAATCTTTGGTAAAATGTGATCAACGGCGTAGGAGCTTGTTGAATAACTGATTAACAACTTGTTAAGCCATTCAGTTTCAATTCTTACCTTCTCAAGCTCACTCTTTAGCTCAGCGATAATATTTAAGTGAATATTAACGGCCATTTGCTTGTCCATTACTGTTGCTTTGAGCATCGAAAGAGTTCCATCATTTTCTCTGAGTGCTTTTTCATATTGTTTAACAGTTCTCCTTAATTTGTCGTATGCTTCTTTTGTTTATTTAAAATCACTCGACAAATTGTTTGTTAAACTTTTGAGCTCAGTATCTCGTGTGTCTTTTACAACACATTCATTGCATGGCTCAGCATATTTTAAAAATGGTTTTTCTACTACAGACTCACATTTGGACTCATTTACCTCGTTAACGTTTGCTATACATGCTTTGACAGTTTCATCAACCAACTTCACTATCTATTCATCAATTTTCTGTTCAACATCAGGCGTCTTCTGTTCTTCGCATGATGATCGATGACTAGATCCAAATTAACCTGCAAAAGTTTTCCACATATCGTTAGGCAGGAGGTGTTTAAATGCACTATTTAAAAGTTCCTCCTCTTCTGATGATGTGTGATAGTAATAATCATCTTCTGGCGCCTCATCAAAAGATGCCTTCGATTCTTCTTCAGGTTCTTCGATTATCTCAGCAACCAAAGCCAAACTCTTATTCTTGGAAATGTATTTGTTCCAGTTAAAGCCCTCATCTTCTTGAGTTACCACTAGTGCATTGTCTTTGTTCTCTGGCTGTCTATCTTCGATCTGCACCATGCGAGTTCTTGGTTGGGGACGGTGGTAGATAGCCTTCTTGTAGTAATCATCGGCAAATGGGTTCTGGTTACCCTGAGCTTCTCTATTTGGGCATTCACGTTTAAAATGACCCTTTCCCGACACTTGAAACTAGTAACTTTAGATTTATCAAATCCAAGTTTTCCATCCAAACCTCCCAAGTTCTCCTTCCTAGTGATTTCCATAAAATGTTGTGCGCGTCGAACAATAGATGCCATACACCACTTTATGTCGATCAACTCCATTTCTACCGGATCAATCTGGTCATAATCCTCTCTAGTCATTTCTGAGTTTCCAATCTTTCCTGCTACAAGACTATCATAAGATTCGAGGACTGATGCTATTAGAGACATATACTGCTTGGCGGTCTTCTCATCAAAGTTTTGTGCATTCTTGAAATCGACAACTATATTGCACTGTAGTACCCTCTGAGTAGGATTTGATTGACTGTTCTGGTTGAGTTGGGGATTGCTCGATCCATATGATGACTGTGGGCTTTGAGACGTGTTTGGATTGACCGTTGTAAATGATTGAAAACTACTATTTTGATTTGATGGGGGGCTTGGTGTGATGTAAGCGTTAAAGGCACTGGATATTTGGAGATTGTATTTGTGCGGCAGAACTATTCTTGAAGTAAAGATTAACATATTGTTGCACTTGAACGTTCTTGTTCTCGCCATCTTTTTCATTTCAAGTTCTCCCTCCAATCTTTCATTGAAACTTGGTATTGAAAGATTACCATATTCAGATCTGTTAGAACTTTTGAGACCTTTGGTGCTTGATTATTCAATAGTTTGAGCTAGTTTGTAATGGTTAGACAAAGTTAAAGGGTAAAAGTGTAATTGTGTGAAACTTGCTGAAGGCGGCGTATTTACTAACCCAGCGTATTTATTAAATACGCTGGGTAGTCATTCTGTATAATTATTATGATCAATGAAGTTATGTCCAAGTTTCTTGGATAGATTTTGGTGATCTTCTTGGTTGTGATTTTTGCTATTGTGCTTTCATCCGAATATCCAGGTGCTGTTATTGATTACATGTTATTGTGATTTCATTTACAACACTAGTTGTTTGATCCAAACAAGATTCTTCATCTTCTTTGCTTGGTTTTTCTTAGTATCTGCACATTCAAACAACTAATCCATAGTTGTTTGGGTGAAAACAATCAACCACTGTGATCCGAATCTGTTTTGGGACTCACAATTTGGTATCAGAGCCTTTGCGCTCTTGATTTTTGAGTTTTTGTTAAGATTCTTCAAGTTTTTAAGGTTTTTCACAAGTTTCAAAGTTTCAAGGTTTTTCAAATTTTTTGACTTAAAATTGGTTGATCTGGTGCGTTTAATCTTTGAGTTGTGTTAATCAGTAGTTTGGTAAACATTTTGGTCATTTAGCTGCAAAGAAACATGAATTTTGGGTCGTTTTTGGTGATTAGAGGGTTTTTGTTCGTACTAAAACCCTTCTGGGCGTAATTATTCTTAAAGCCAGGGTAGATATTCTTTAAGATAGCGTAATTGTCTTTGAAGCTGGCGTATTTAACTTGAATCTCACGTAGTTAACAAATATGCTGGTTCTTAAACCAGCGGATTTATATTATTGTCAGCGTAATTGCCCCAGCAAAATTTAATCGAAGGCGACTTCGAAATCAGTGATACTAATCCTCAGTGATTTTATCATGGTGTTCAGCGAAATTAACTAAACCTTTGATTGTTTTCATATATCCAACGGATTTAGCATTTTGCAGGACAAAGTGCAGCGTTTTTGATTTCTGGTCCAGCGTAATTGTCTCCCAGTACAACGTATTTAATCTCTGGTCCAGCGTATTTACCTCCTTGCGAGCGTAATTGTTCTCTGATTCAGTAAATCTCAGCTAATTGATCATCTTTCATCCATCATGTCTCTCAATCAACTCAATCCGATTGCTCAAGCCGAACTAGAAACTAGAACCGTACAAGGCCACCAAAATTGAAAGGTTCGGAAGATTTCAGCAGCTCGAAAAACAGGATTAAGTCTTCTTTTGAGTATACCGATTGTACTCAATGGATATCAGTCACTATGAGCCCGCATGTTCCCATGATAATACGTGACGACATCCGTACTATCAATGAACATCCTTCAACATTCACAGATGAAGATAGGACACTCATTCAACATGACCGGAGGGCTCACGCTGCTCTCACTATGGCTCTGTCAAAGGATGATAACAATCTGTTTGAAGAATACACCTTGGCACATGAACTGTGGTTGGCTCTAATCGACCATTATGAAGGCAATGAGGAACTCAGGGAGAACAAACGAGACATGGTGCAGAAAGAATATGATATGTTTGGAAGTATTCGTGGCGAAAGCTTGTCCGACCACATAAGCAGATTTCTGGGGGTGTTGACCAAGATGAAGAAAGTGCGAAACCCAGTTGCAAATTATGCATCGATCAAGAAGCTGCTAGATTCTCTACCAAAAGAATGGAGTCTTCAATGCATGATGATTAAGAGAACTTTCCTCACCACACAACTCCAGTTACTCTCTCAGAATTGATTTAACACTTTAAAAGCCTTTGAAATGGACATGTGAAACGAGAGATGAATCAAACTAGATATTCTCAGAAGACATCTCAGTAAGCTGCTGCAACCTCGGTCCCCAAGAATATGGCATTTCTTGCTCCTGTCACCTCATGTGGATCAAATCCCCAAGTGCTGTCGAATCCTATTCAAATGCTTCCGCAAACTCTGTGAAGGCCTCGTCATATTCCGAGAACACCACCGTGGCCAACGACACTCAAGCACTTAAAATTTCCACAGAACATGTAGCTCTTTTTAATACTTTCTTAAGTAGCTATGAGGCGCTTATGTCAGGAGAGTTGAAGAGAGAATTCCTAACAGCAGAGGACATGTATCAAGTAGATCGAGACGACATGGAGGAGATGGATCTGACATGGCAATGATCACTCTACGGATGAAGAAATTCCAAGATAAAACAGGAAAGAGGTTGGCTCTTGGAAAAGCTGGATTTGACAAATCCAAGCTTAGATGTTATAACTGCAAAGACTTGGGCCACTTCAAAAAAGAGTGTGCGTTGCTGAAGAAGAGAATACCGAAATCAACCAGACAAGGAGGCCGATTGCCATTGAAGGAAATAATAATGCTGCTGAAAATAATCATAAGGCTTTAGTGGTGGAAGATTTTGATTGGTCGGAGGAGATAGCTGAGGCAAAAGGTGAAGTAAACAAGGCCCTAATGGAAACATTACCACTGTCTTTGCCACGTCTGCTTCAAATGGTGTTGAAAAACAAACCACCAAGATTCCAAAAGATGACACTGGTTTGAAAAGCATCATCTCTCCTGCTTCAGAGAAGAGACAATAGAAAGCTGAAATGAATGAGTCGAAGGCTGCTGTTCAAAAGTTATCAGTACCAGCAAGAATGCAGTGGTTGGAACATCCTCTACCGCCATGAAATCAGAAGCCGAAGATAAGGATTTGGTAAACAACATTCCATATGAATTTAAAGCAAAGCTTGCTCAAAACCATGTTTGAACGTCGTGGCACACTACAAATCACTCAACCATGATATAATTAAAGAAAAAGAAAAAGTTTTGAAAATAAATCAAGAACTAAAAGAAAATGAGGCTGCATATCAACGAAAGTTGAATTCAACCATAGCTGAAATGCAGACTCTAAATTAATTTGTTTTCAGAAAAGATTTTATCATAAATGATTTGACCGAAAAGCTAGAAAATCTCAAAACAAAAACAATAAGTTACAAATCATTATTGATAAATGGAAAATTAGCCAAAAAGCACTGGTTGACATTGTAAACTGCCAACGACCGACATTCATAAAGGATGGAATTGGATATAAAGATAAATTCTGAAACGAAAGAAAATTATTTCCTCCTCCGCACAGCAAAAATTATGTTCCTATGCCATCTCCTCATCCTAAGAACGACTTAATCAATAAAAATGATCTTTTGGATCAAAGTAATTTTTATAAATCAAAAAACAACACTAACCTTTCTGAAAGTAATGCAGATCTGTGCGAGAGTAAGGAAGATGTGTGCGATGGGGAAGATGATTGTGGAGGGATGAAAATAGGAATAGGCTATTCAGGCTACAGTTATTCAACTGTTAACTGGTTCGCCTGGAATTGTAAAGATGAACAAAGATGAACAAAATTTCTATTCGAGATAACTGTAATAGTTATCTAGGATGGATGATTTGTAACAGTTGTATGCCTAAATTGACAATTCAGGATGACTGTAATGGAATGTGCCTACACTTAAGGCTCAAACCAAGGGTTTACCAAGGTTGAGGGTCATGACCTAAACTTTGCTCTTAATGATGAAAATATTACGCTTGAATCTCCTGTATTTGTGCCAGAGTTAAAGAAAAACAGTTTTGGAAAATTCCTTACAGAGGAAATTCCAAAATTTGTTCCATCAGTTGCAGGTACATTAGAGACTGATAAATATTTACTGAAGATTCAAGCACAACAACTTCAGAAAGCGATGAAGAAAGGTCAGATGAAAGTCAAGAATCAATTTCCTCATCAGACAGTGAGCACAGTGAAGTCGACATTGAAGATAAACATCATCCTGAAGAGAAACTGAAGAAAGCTAAAGATTCAAGCCACATTACATCATCAAACTCCTCAAGATGCTCCAGACTCTCATCACATACATCATCTTCACACTCATCACCCATGAAGAAAAGATCGAGTCAAAAACAATGTTTTCACTGTGGTCATTTAGGACATACGGCGAAACATTGTAAAAGCAAGAAATTTTCTAAACCTAGTCAAGATCTAGTTAAAAGTTTTACTGATCAATTTGACAGTTTAAAGAAATCAGTAAAATGCATAGTTTGATTCAACCTATTTTTGGAAAAGAAAAGACAACACTCTTGCTCAAAATCATGATAGAACTAATGTAAAGCAAGTCTGGGTCCTAAAAACTAGCTAATTTGTACATATTTTTTTGATGTTGTTGTTGTATAACAGAATAAGATTCAGAAATGGCTTCAGATGCTCATGGAATATATCTGGCATGTTGACAGCGGTTGCTCCAGGCACATGACCGGCTAAAGGATCTGCTTACCAACTTTCGAGTTATTGATGGTGACTTTGTATCCTTTGCTGGAGACGAAAAGGGAGGAAAAATCGTCGGAATGGGTGACGTCATGTCAGAAGCACTCACTTTGGAATGTGAACTATGTTCCAGAATTGTGTTACAATCTTATGAGTGTTTCACAAGTCTGTGACAAAGGAATCGCGATGCTGTTCAATGACACGTAGTGCTTATTCCTCAAACCCGGTTACTCCGTCCCAAAAGAGATGATCATGCTTAGAGCTCCCCGTCAAAATAACACCTACGTGCTAAATATGTGGAATGCCAAATCAAATGAGCCAAGACATGTCTTATGTCAAAAGCATCTGAATCGGAATCACTGCTGTGGCACAGGCTTTTGGGGCATGTGAATTTTAAGAACATAAATAAACTTTCTAAATTAAATCTAGTAAGAGGTTTACCTATGAAAGATTTTCCTTTTTCAAAAAAGTGCATGCATGTGCCCAAGGAAAGCAACATAAAAAGCCTCATAAGTCCAAAGTAGTGAATACGATATCTGCTCCTCTACAATTACTTCACATGGATCTTTTTGGCCCAATTAGCATTAAAAGTTTAGCTAAAAGATCTTATTGTTTGGTGATTACAGATGATTTCTCACGGTTTTCATGGGTATTCTTTCTTGAAGCCAAAAGCGAAACGGCATCCATTCTGAAGAGCTTCATTCCCATGATTAAAACGTGATCAAGCTGAAAGTCAACTCCATCAAAAGCGACAACGAAACTGAATTTAAAAATCATACGTTTGTCTCCTTCTATGAAGATAAGGGAATTCGCCTCCAATACAGCGCTGCCAGGAATCCTAGCAAAACGGGGTAGCAGAACGCAAAAACAGAACTCTCATCAAAGCTGCAAGAACTATGCTTGTCGACTCTAGGCTTCCCATAATATTCTGGGCTAAGCGGTCAACACAACATGTTATGTTTTGAATCGTGTTCTTATCGTCAAACCTCACGGAAAGACAGCCTATGAACTAATTTTCAAAAGAAGCCTCTGATAGATTTCTTCAAACCGTTCGGGTGTTCATGCACACTTCTCAACACTGAAGACAATCTCATCAAGTTTGAAGCAGTCGGTGATGTGTGTGCTACTTCATGGGCTATTCATCTTCTCAAAAGGCATATCGAGTCTACAACAAACAGCCAAGATGGTAATTAAATCATACTACGTTGATTTTCAAGAAGGAAACTCCACTAACACTAGAAGCGCTCCAAACTGGTTTTATGACGTGGATATTATATTCAACACTTTCAGCATCAATGAACCCATCACTGAATCTGAACCTGCAGAATCCACTCTGTTGGAACCTTTGTTTGATGCCTCAGACATCGGTTTTACTCCTTTTACAACCCGTTTCACCCCTGCCTCTGCCTCTCCTACTATTCCGGTGTTCGAAGTAAATGGTGACACATTTGCTGAGAATGCATCTACACATGATGATTCTTCTTCACAGCAGGCTATGGATGAACCACCCAAAGAAGACGAAACTCCAATCATCTACGTCGATGAACACTTTTCTAATCTGCCTCAACAAGTTGAAACTCACACCAATGCAGGGTACAAGACCAATCGAAACCATCCAATTGAAAATGTCATCGGTTCTGTTGAAGATGGAGTTCGAACGCGTGGTCAAACACATACCATCAACATTGGACTGTATGCAGCCTTTCTTTCGCATCTGTCCCAAGGGATATCGAAGAAGATATTCAAGATTCAAGTTGAGTGCAAGCTATGCAGGAAGAATTGGTACAATTTCGGAAACTTAAAGTCTGGGAACTCGTTGACCTACAAGATGGAAGTTTCCAATTGGTACCAAGGGGTGTTTCGTAATAAGATGGATGATCGTGGTGTAGTTATCAAGAATAATGCTAGATTAGTGGTTCAAGGGTTTCGACAAGAAGAGGGGATTGACTACGAGGAAGTTTTTGCACCTGTTGCACGGTTAGAAGCCATCCGAATCTTCTTAGCCTATGCTTCGTTTAAAAACTTTAAGGTGTTTCAAATGGATGTAAAGAGTGCTTTTATGTATGGGAAAGTGAAAGAAGAAGTTTATGTTTGTCAACCTCCCGGTTTTGAAGATCCTCATTCTCCCACGAAATGCTACAAGCTTGACAAAGATCTTTATGGTCTTCACCAAGCTCCTAGAGCATGGTACGAGACTTTGTCAACATATCTTCTGGAGTGTGGATACTCAAGAGGCAAAATTGACATGACTCTCTTCACAAAAAGGATTGGAGAAGATGTGATGTTGGTTCAAATCTACGTAGACGATATCATTTTTGGATCGACAGATGAAGCCCTTTGAAGAGAATTCAAGAAGGTGATGAAAGCGAAGTTCGAGATGAGTATGATGGGAGAACTCATGTTTTTCTTAGGACTAGAAGTGAAGAACGAAAGGATGGTATTCTCATTCATCAGGCTATGTATATCAGAGATATTCTTTCCAAATACAGCATGAATGAATGCAAATCCGCAAGCACTCCTTTTGCTGCTCAGACGGAACTCACTTCATATCTTCAAGGAAAGTCAGTGAACAAATCTCTCTATCCTCAATGATTGGCTCGTTAATGTATCTGACCGCTAATAGGCCTGACATAATGTGGGCTGTCTGTCTCTGTGCCCGCTTTTAGACGAATCCTAAAGAATCGCATGATGCTGCCGTCAAGAGAATCTTTCGCTATCTCAAAGGAACTCCAAAGCTTGGTTTGTGGTATCCTAAAGATAGTAATTTTGATCTAATAGCTTACTCTGACAGTTATCATGCAGGTTGCAAAGTAGACAGAAAATCTGTCTCGGGAGGCTGCCAATTGTTGGGAAATCGTCTTATTTCGTGGCAGAGCAAAAAGCAAACAACAGTCTCTACATCTACCGCTCAGGCTGAATACACGGCAGCTTACAGTTGATGTTCACAAGTCCTTTGGATACATAATCAGTTGTTGAATTATGGGATCAACATCATGAAGACTCCGATATTCATCGACAATGAAGCGTGTCTAGGGATTGTGAAGAATCCCATCCACCACTCAAGAACGAAACACATCAAAATTCGCATTCATGCGATTAGAGATGCGTACGAGAAAGGATACATCCAAGTGGTGCCAGTGGATTCAGTGTAACAAAAAGCTGATATATTTACGAAAGCCTTCGATAAAGCTCGATTCAACCAGTTGGTAACCTGGTTGGAAATGGTGAATTTCCTTGAGTGGTATTGACTTTTGATCTAAAAAAATGGTTTTCATAATATATAACAAATCTCATAAAATGTTCCCAACAAAAAGATTTTCTGCAAGGTTAAAATTTCTTTTCAAGCAATGGATTCTCGAAAATAAAATTTTAAAGGGGGAAGTTTTCCAGAAAATATTGTTGAGACTGAATCTTTTCTTTGGCACCTGCAAGAGAAATGATAGAAAAACTGCTAACACTTCTATTCTGATCTTAAAACAGAAAAAGATTAAGGCCTCAAGCAACAACGTGTCAGTAGATTCAGCAATACCTAGAAGTAAACTGTGAAACGGAGACAAACTCTAATGATCACACAAGAATTTCTAAATACCCACAATGTTGTGCAACTTGCGGGTAACACATTGCGGTGTATGGCTTATGGTCTTAAATCTTGCGTTGATAGATTGCCAAAGTCTGAGATTTCGGGTCTTTATATTGGCTAATCATTCGGGGATATCATAGTTGCTCTTCTGCTGCATCCAGATATATGCTGACCTAGACACATCTATGATATCTTTTCTAAAAGAGCCTGTGCGGCCAAAACCCTACACAAATGAATCTCTCATTGAGAATCATTCAAGTGTTTTAAATCGTACCGTATCTGGTATCTGCCATAGCCCTCGTTAGACCTTGGTCTCTTTGCTGTACGGAAGTACTAACCTGAACACCAACTGTCTAACGTTGAAATCTCAAAAACGAATGAAGTCAGTATACTCTACCTGTTATGAGGAATTTTTGCGCATACCTTGATCGCAGGGGTATGTCCTGACGTGGGACTCACGGGCACAACATTCTGACTTTTTCAGCATGAGTGGGGAATAATTGAAGTTCTTTTCAATATTACCGCAACATGATAAAAGGGATCTCCGATCGCAAGTTGAAAGATATGTGCATGGATTTAAAAGGACAAACATACTGACAGTTTTTCTTGTGTCTTAACTATTTAATATATCTAATATTTTATCTCAAATGAACGAAGTGTTACCAGTATGATCTTTTGCAGGAATGTCACAGGATTCAAGTCAGTTAGCATAAATTTTGTGTGAAAAAGGAGGCTTCCGGACTCAAAAACAACTTTCAGGATCCAGATTGCAATTTTTCTTTTCTCTTAATTTTAATTTTAAATTCTTGCACTATTTTTTTATCAAAAAGGGGCACGTTTTTCGAGAAAAGTTAAAATTTTCGAGCATATTTGTTTCTAAGATTTCTTAAAGATAAAGATATCTCACAAACATTTCAACGCGGCTTATTTAATGTTCCAACGTATTTAATAAATACGCTGGAAGGCAAACATGTATATATACTTCAGTTTCATTTTTCATCAAATAATTTCAAAAACCTTACTTATCATCATCATCTTCTTCATTCGAAACCAAATCTAACAACCCACTTCCACTCTTAAATCAAACTATTAGTGAATTTGAAAGGAATCGATATCGGTATGGTTTCGATATTCAAATGTGCATTGTTTTATGTTTGATTGAGTCTAAATCATTGATTTCGGTCACTGATGTGTGTATAAAGTTTCATTTGAATCTGGTTTCTCAGGTTTTAATGGTTTTATCAAGAAAAACTTGAAGCCAGCATAATTATTATGAATGTAGAGTAAATATTTTGAATATGGCGTAATTAGCTCAATCTTTCGAGTCAGCGGATTTAAGTCTTGAACGCGAGCTCAAGAAATCGGCGTAATTGACAATTACACCGGTAAAACAGCGTAGATAATTATCTTCGCCAGATACATTCTCGGGTCAAAGTTTAAATCCGCTACTCTTGTGCAGCGTAAATAACCTTTATTCAGCGTATTTATGTCTGAGTCTCTTGCATAGTCTGATGTCCAGCGAACTTAGCTGGTTATGCTCGGCGTAAATATTAGCTGATTTATTTTTATATATATTTTTACTATTACTATCATATACTTATATATACTTGTATTTAAATATATATTTATATATACAATTATGTACATAAATCTAACTTAGCTCGTTTTCGATTTTAGAAATAGTGAAGGAGATCATTTGGGTTAAAACTCGAAAGCACAATATGCCATGCAAGTTGGTTCCTCCTCCAATTGATTTTGAAGATGTAGCAGAGTGGATAAATCCAAGTAGGATCAGCTACGCTGTACAAGCCGATACGATCATCTACAACATCCACATTGAAGAGTTTTGGAAGACAGCCATAGTGTCGACCGTAAACGAAATTAAAAGAATCACGGCTACAGTCAGAAATAAGAAGATCGTAGTTACAGAGGAGAACATACGCGGAGTTCTCAGTCATGGATACAAGAACAGTGATTTGCTCAGAATGAAGAAGGACGCATCCTAGATGGGTTTAAAGGGATGAGGTATATTGGAGACTTCAGAGAGAAAAATGAGATCAAAAGAAAGGGGCTTACTAAGGACTGGAGGTTCATTCTTCATGTATTCGCTATAAGCTTGGCACATAGGAAAGGAGGATATGATGGTTTGAACTTGGAATGGTCGGCTGCTATGCTTAGCCTCTGCACAAAGCAGTCATTCAATATCTATGGCCTCATTTTTTACTGCATGGTTGATAATGCAAATTCCTCCACATGGGCCATGTACCCTTGTTTTGTTCAGCTCCTCATCAATGACCAACATCCAAATCTTCCTCATGATGGCGACCTATACAAGTTCCAACTGCAAACAGGGCGTCAGATTACCGAGCTAAAGACTGAGGAATGGGTACTGTTGCATCAGTGGATGTATAGGGAGGAAAGATACCCTGTCATAAAAGCAGCCTATGAGAAATACAGAGAACGGGTTAAGAAAAAGAGACAAGGAGATGGTGATGAGGAAGTGGAGGAGGAAGAAGAGGAAACCGACCAACTGGTTAGAAAGAATAAAGGAAAGAAATCATGACGGAAGGGGACTCCTCGAAGAAACGGAAAGATAGTGCTCCTCAAGAACGATTGATGGAAAGCAGTTTCAAGGCCGGAGGCACCAGAGAACATCGCGAGCATATAGAGAATCTTCGTGCGATTCATGAGGCCGAAGAAAGAGAGAAGAGAGAAACTAGAAGAAAGAGACATCATATGACAGAATCCGAAACACCGGTGACGGTCACCACCGAGCAAGAGCAGTTAGACGAGTTTGTAGATCAGTTGATTGTCGATCCGGAAGCCCCAGTCTATATCCCCCGCAGAAGCGTAAGAAAACTAGGGAAGGACCTTCAACAGAGGAACAACCAAGACAAATGCCGCAACAAGCTCCTCGAAGACCTCGTCCATTTCAGGATTTGTACGATAAGCTAGCAAAAGACATCGGGAAAGGTCCAGCTCAGGAAATCTGTCTGTTGAAACATCAAGTAAGCAACACTAACGTTATTCGTGAGAAGCTGAGGGAACAAAGAAAGAAAAACAAAGAGCTTCATGCATACGTCAAAGAACAGACAGATTTGTGAGATTTCAGCAAGATGGGATGGAAAAGATGTATCGTATGATCAGAGAACTTGGCACCAAAGTGGACATACCACTGATTTTCTCATCTACTGATATTTTTGATTATGAGAAGTTCAAGACTGAAGAGGAAAGACAAAAAGCTGAGGCTACAGAAAAGAAGAAAAAGCGCCTAGAATCGGCTGTGAACGTCACTGAGGATGACGAAAGTGAAGAGGAGGAGGTAGACAGAGATGAAATGCCAGCGAGATTTGTTGAGTGGGGTTTGGAAGATGATACTATTTATGAGACTGAGGACGGTGACGCAGTAACTCCAATGCATCCTGAATGGTTCAGAAAAGAAAGGGAAAAGCTTCCAGATTTCTATCAGGTGGTTACCGTTGAAAAATCTGAAGTCACTGATAGAATAATAAGCTGGAAGTACTGCAATCTCAAAGGGATGTTCATCGTAAAGAGACGAGGTGGTGTTATTCAGCATTTTAAGACCGGAGCTAACATGAAAAGCCTTCCAAGATGGGACATTCGAGAACTGGGGAGGCTACACCTGATAAACCCGACCAACAGCAGCATCGGAGCTGACTTTGAAAGGCTCATTTTAAGAGAATGCAATCGGGGCTTCAGTTTTCAAGCCGCAACGACCTTGAAGAAGAGTGTCAAAGACGACAAAAGATCCCATCACAGGAAAAGGGATGGTTACATGGGTAATAGGTCCTGCTAAGGTCGAAACAAAAGTCAAAATTCCAACCTGAACAGCCTGTCATGCTTACACACTTCAAGAAATGGTTCTACGATGGGAAGACAAGAGAAGCAGTGATCCGATTAGTGTCTAACAAAGATATTCGAATTCTAGACCCGATGGATGTTTTCATGTGCTGCCTCTCCGATCTCAACATTCTCTTTGGTCACAAAATCCACGTTGGAGCCGGAAATGAGTATAGAGAAGAAGGAATGCTATTCCAAAGGGCTGTGGAACGAGCTCGAGAGATGAAGATAGAGATGATGGAAATTGTTCTTAGGATTCTGAAGCAGACAGAAAAGGAGGAGGCAAGAAAAAGAAAGAGAAAGCATAAGTCATAATCACAACAGAAAGCCTCCTCACCATCTCAAGCTGCATCTCACCCTCAAACTCCGGTTTCATCCACATATGAAGCCACTACGGAGTTACAACAACCCTCAAGTGAAGCTATTGTTAATCTAAGCTCTGAAGAAACAATCGAAGCAACCACAGATCGACCTACCGTTAAAGCTGCACAAGACAAGGATGAAGGACCCGCCGAAGACCCAGAAGCTCGCAAGAAAGATTGAAGAAACCCAAGCATGCAACGGTCTAGGGGGATATTGTTAGAAATTTTTAGACCGTTGGTGCTTGATTATTCAATAGTTAGAGCTAGTTTGTAATGGTTAGACAAAGTTAAAGGGTCAAAAGTGTAATTGTGTGAAACTTGCTGATGGCGGTGTATTTACTAACCCAACGTATTTATTAAATATGTTGGGTAGTCATTCTATATAAATATGATGATCAATGAAGTTATGTCCAAGTTTCTTGGACAGATTTTGGTGATTTTCTTGTGTTGTGATTTTTGCTATTGTGCTTTCATCCGAATATCCAGGTGTTGTTATTGATTACATGTTATTGGGATTTCATTTAAACACTAGTTGTTTGATCCAAACAAGATTCTTCATCTTCTTTGCTTGGTTTTGCTTAGTATTTGCACATTCAAACAACTAATCCATAGTTGTTTGGGTGAAAACAATCAACCACTGTGATCCGAATCTGTTTTGGGACTCACAAGATCCATTCTTCAAAATGGTCAAATAAGTAGACCATTCGCCTTGTGGCAAGGAATCAGCGAGTTTATCAACAAGTTCTTCATTCGTTTTGACGATTCCCATTCTCTTCATTTGTACCACAAGATGACAGTATCTTTCAATCAGCTGTTTAACCGTCTCTCCTTTGATCAACGTAAAGATGTCAAATTCTTTACTCAGCAACGATCTCTTCCCTTTATGCAATTGGGCACTTCCCTGGAATTTCAATCTAAGAGCGTTCCACAATGATTGTGCATCATCATCATGGATTGTTGAAGATTATTCATCATTTTCTTCTCATTGATAAACGTTTCCCTTTCATACTCTGAAAGTTGAGCCAATGTCTTCTCGAGACCATTCTCTCCAACCGGTGATTGGTACTTTTCTTCGATAGCTAACCAACAAGTAAAATGATTTGCCTGAACCCAATTCATGAAAGTTCACTCCAACTATCGAAATCTTCGAGGTTCATTAACTTTGGCGGTTTCGTCATAGTACCCATATCGTTTTCGAGGTTCATTTTTGTGCTGCAGTAGTCGTGACTGCTGATGTAGCGAATTCGTTGTAGAATTCTTCTGCCATTTTTCTGTAAAGATTTAGAAACACACTTTTTGGACAAACTGATTAGTATGGAAAAATTCTTTCGTGCGGATAACAAAAACAATTCGTGCGACCAAGATTTGTTCATATGATAGAATTCGTGCGGACAAAGTGATTTAAACAAGTTAGTCATGCGAACAAGGAAATAACTCGTCGGATGAAAATTTCACTCGTACGAATGTGTAACTCGTGTGACTTACACTTGTAAATTTTGAAAATTGTAAGTTTTTAAGAACTTCTGATTACTTGTTCGTACGAATGAATTAACTTGTTCGGTCAGTCGTTCGTGCGAGTGGTCTCTCTACCCGTACGAAACAACTTAGCTTACAAATCGGATGAATTTTACCAATTTTGTCATAATTAAGCTCGATTTAGATCTGAAATTGTTAAGGATTGTTTAGAATTGAATTTAACGTGATATCCTAGAATCCTAGTCCAATTTGTCCATAATTTTGTCAATTCTGAGATCACTTTGGGTGAAATGTAGACGTAGAAAGCTACAACAGTGAATCTAACCTGAAACAGTTGATAGCTTGCAGAAACTTGATGTTTGTCAGCAAATCAGGCCTCAAGGCTCTGATACCACTTGTGAACGGGGGATCGGCTCCTCCGATGAGCAACCGGTCTGATCTAACTCAGCTAGCAGAGGCGGAATTCATTGCTAGAGAAAATGACAAACGAACAAGAGAGATATACGTTTTTACCTGCTCTGAATTGTATTGATTGAAGTGCAAAGTATAGACACAAGTAAACAAATCAGCAGGGCATCGCCGTACCAACTGAACTAACTCTTGAGCTCTGACACAACACTCCTCTATTTATAGTCGACATGACTCGCACTAGAGTGTGTGAAACAGAGACTGTGACTCGTGCGAGTGATTGCCTCGTACGAGTGACAGAGTGTTACTCGTACGAGTCAACGGACTCACTCGTACGAGTGTCTACAAAACGTATAAAATAAACAATAACATTTATACAAATGAAATTTAAGATCTATATACAGTATCGACATAACCTAGATGTTGGCAGTAGACATAATGCACCAACAAAATAAAAAGAGAGAAGCTGGGGATGTTAAAATTGGTCTATGTTTCCAATTTTTTTTACATTTGTTTAAAAATGTAATATAGAAGATGCTTTTTACATTTAAAAAAAATAGACAAAAAACAATAAAAAGATTTGATGGTTTGAATGTAGAATCAAAAGCAATTAAAAGACTACTGACATGTTTTTTTTGTCAATAATTAATAGCCATTTAACTAATTATTAAATAACCCCTTTCTCAATAAATTAATATTTTTAGATAATACAATCGACATTTGAAACATGTTTATAAAAATTCAATCTCAATCATAAATTCTAGAAAGATCTAAGATGAAAATAGTTCCTATTTTAACCTATTCCCCTCTCTCTATTATATATATAGGAATTGAGAACATCTTGTATTCATTTTCCAAATGACATGTTAAAATGTTCTAAAAGAAGAAAAAACGGGATAATTCACTATGACCCATTTTAGCTAACCATTTTACCTTAAGCAATTGTGGGATTTAGAATTATAAAATGGGGTAATAGTTTATTATATATATATATATTATATATGTTTAAAACCAGGTTGATGTTTAGTTTAATTGTCACACCACTTCATTTTCTTAATTAAGCGGCACTATTACATGAGAAGCAAAATCAAAGAGTTGTAATTATCTGGAAGGGACGCGAGTTACTAATTGTATGTATATATAATTTAATATATATGTGTGTATATATATAATGTTTATATAGAAATGCATTTTATTAACTTTTAAACAAGTATCTAATCTTAAACTTGTTTTGAATATTTCATCAACTAATATTATTTCATTTTTAGGAGTTCAATGAAAAGTTGATGGAAGGGTTAGAAACATCGCAACGTGGTCTTGGTTACGCTATTGTCACTATAAGATCGAAAACAAAAAGTGCTATGTGTCTAAAGTTGTACTTATGTGTGATCGTGGTGGTGTGTATAGATGATGTAAAGATTCAAGTAAAGCATTTAACACCAGAAAGATTAATTGTTCGTTTGAAATGGTAGGGAAATTTTCAGAATTTACTAAACTTATTTATTATTTTTCATAATTCTGTTTTAAAAGTATGTTTAACAGATAATTTGGCTATTATCATCGTCCGACTTACAAAAAATTCCAAATTTTTACTAATGTCATATTTCCAGGAACTCCCTAGAAAATTTTCAGTTTTTCTGAATTTTCTAGACTAGGTTTCTTGCTGCTCGAAATTCGAAACAAAGCGATTTTTAAAACTGTATCTAATACTCAGCAATGAAGCCCAAAACTATACTTGATCATTCTAAGTCAAACACAACATATCTTCAAAATGGTGATTGACCAATTCCGCTTGTTATTTTTCCCGAATTAACGCCATTCAATACAATAAATTCATCAAATATTCTTAGCAATTCCAAAAATTTACCAAATAATGCACAAGTTTTATTTTCATCATATATGACTAGTCTTTAATTCTTCAAGTCTTAACAATATCCACAAAAAAAGGTTGTGCTAAAACAAAGTTTACGACCCCTAATTTGAGTTTTCGTGTAGTATACGTCGTGTTTCTCGATCTTTTGAGCGATCTCTAAGCTTTCAAAGCTTGATTTGGGTTATATAAAGTACCTACACATCATGCATAACACAAACATGTATTCATGTAACACCTCATAAACTTCGTGTCCAATAATATAGTGACATGTGTCATTACTTTTATAGTAAGTCTAATAAGGACTAATAAGGACTAAAGGTGTCAACATACTTAAACTGAGCCTTTGAGTGACCATTAGTGTCAACATGCTTAAACTAGACCTCTGAGTGACCATTAGTGTCAACATGCTTAAACTGAGCCTTTGTGACCATAGTGTCAACATGCTTAACGAGCTTCTGAGTGCCTTAGTTCCATCTAACATGCCACGTTTTAGGACACTTGTAGGCTCCATTTAACACTTGCTAATACCTTGCATCACCTCCTTCAAGCTCCCCAATGGTGCAATGGTTCACCACTTGAACTTGCACCTTTCTCATTAACATATCTATCTCCCTCCTCTGGAAGTTCCTAACTGAAAGGAGCATCCAACTTAGTTCTATTTCATCCAAGGATTACTTGTAAGTGTTCCTTTCTCTTGCATTTTCGTTTATAGGCTTTTTATAAGCAAAAGCCAAGCGTTTACGGAAAACGCTTTGACTTTCGGTTACGACCATTGTGGTCCAGCCATTGTTCATAACGAACATGGCTAAGTGATCGTAATCAGGTAGGTTTTAATTCCTATTAAGGGCACCTCCTAAAGATCACGTTTGCTAGACCAACTGACGGGTCAAAGTTTTGCTATTAAAAAGTCAAACATGCTAGATTTTGAAAATATTATAATATGAGTTTATGTATGTTATAAAACATGTTTTGACACTTAAACAAGTTGGGAATAATTATTAGAACATGTGAGAACATGTTCGACTCGTCAATTTCAGTTCTAGGGTCGGTTCGCAACCAAAAGTCGCAAAGTTTGACTTCTTCTTTGACTTTCGATTCTAACCCAATTTTGATTAGTTAGCTACTAATATAAGGTTATTATGATCGTATATAGTGAGCATAACCCCTGAGGTTATATTACATGATCATAATCAGAATCCGAGTTTATGCACAAGTTCGTTATTATGCCAATTTGACTAAAATGCCCTTTTTACATAAAATAAGGTTTTAATCGTGAACAAACTTGAAAATGAACTTCCTACTAATGTAATATCATAAGTAAGGTTATTTGGGATGTCAAGAAAGTTTATATACTGAGTTTACATACAAGTCCTTGCATTATGTCGACAAATGACAATAAAGCCCTTCTGTGCATAAAACGGTTTTAATCATACTTTTCATACCAAAACTTTTTATCAACTGATCTGTTATAGTAAATAACACACCTAAAACATATAAACCTGATCTTAGCATCATTTTTCATAAAACTTGGTATAAATCATCATTTTGCGACATAAACGCCGTTTCGGCGCATAATATGGTTTTAAACCATATTTATCAACCAATAATTGTTACCTACTAATTTTAAAAATTTAAAGTATTTTTATTGTAGTTACATAATATAAACTCAGAATCCCAATAAATTATAAAACTATGTGTAAAATGACCAAAGTGCCCCACACGATACATAGTTTGGTCATAAATGATAAATTACACATATGATCAATACCTTACTGATATTATTTCATAAATTAAATATTTTTCCAGAATACTTATGATCATAACATCAATATATATTCAAGTTCCTTTTATACAATAGATAATTACCAAAACGCCCTTATGAAGCATAATCTCATGTAAAACCTTAACAAGCATATAAGTTGATATCTTACTGATATTACAACTTTTTTAAAATATAATGGTATATAGAACTTGTTCATGACTTATCCGGTTACCCGATATCGCTTATATGCGTACGGTTAAGTATATGTAACTAGTTTACGGAAATTAACCGAAACGGGTTTAACATATCATTTTAATCTCAAAATCCAGAATGCTTATGGTTTACCCATATATACAAGTCATAGTACTTGTTGGGTTTAAACTACATTCTATCCGGTCATCGCTTAATCTAGCGTATTATACCGTTTTGATCCTAGACGCTAGTCGGTCTAAGTCTATGACTTAAATTAAGACCGTTAGCATTTTAATTGGTTAGCTTATGCCATAATCCAGACTAGAGCCTTCCAGTAAATGCTATCTACACATATTTCATTTTGAATACCGCTGAGATATTAAATCTTGCATTTTTAATCAAGACTATCTCAGGTAAATACTCTTGACTTATTTCCCCTATACGGGCTTGGGTTACGGTAAATTATTACATCTTGTGGGTAGTAAATCCACATATTCCGTTTTAATCTTTTTTTTTATAACTTAAACATTGGGGTTAACGACCGTGTCCTGGATATCCTCGGCTCATTACATTAGTTAATGGCCACGACCAAAGCATGGGGTGTAGGCATACACCCGGCAGATGCGAATGCTAAATTATTTTTACCCACTAGTTGGGGATAACTCCTTCGTGGGTTCATAAGTAGTGTGTACGTTAATCATGTCTCGGTGTATGTACTGGGGCCCCATATGTATGGACAAACTTGAATCTGTTAACAAGGTTACAAGGTGACTTTCCCAAGTTATAAAAGATTTTTATGCCCTGTGCACTTAAATCCATTGTTGAAATGTTTTCAAAACGAGTCAGTTGGGTGTATTTACCAGTGAAAGCTTACGTATTTTCGAAAGACTAAGTTGCAGGTACAATACGAAATTGGTTGGAAGCTGCTTGGTAGCGATATAAGAGGATCTTGCAAATCCTTAGATCTGCCCAAAGTCTGTTACACAATTTTTGTAAATTTTACGATCCGCCTGTAGATCTTTCGTTACAAGCCGTCTGTATAATATTTTTCGTACTTTGAACATTTGGTTTGTAATAATAATTTAAACTCCAAGACTTCCGCTGTGTTGTGTTAATTGACTATGATGATTTCAACTTACGTCATGATATTCCCCACCTAGGCCCATCGGTGTTTGGTTGGAATACGGGGTGTGACAATTCATCATCTTCAATCAAGCCTTGTTATTATTCCTTACGAGTAGATCTTGGTTTGTTTGTTTCTTGCCGAAAAGTCCACGTTTTTTACTTGTAATCCGAAGTTTTATACCATAAAACTCCATGTTTGAACTTGTTACATGTTTGTGGGGTTTAACAGCCTTTAAGGCGAAAGTACTCAAGGGTTTATGGATCAAACGTGTTTCTTTTTAATAAAAACAAGTTTTTGCATGGAAAAAAGGCATAAAAATAGCATCCAAAACACTTGTATACCTTAGGTTATGGCTGGGTCTTGCTGGAACAGAATTTGAAAGAGCTTGAGAGTGTTTAGAATTTTTGAAATGTTGAAAAAGTGAAAAGGGAAAAGCTCGTTTTAGTGTTGATCGGAATCAAAAAGGGGTTTCTAGTCCCCTTTGACTAGTCATGTCACACTCCAACTGACGGTGGAAACATTAGGGCTGGACAAAATATATTGCCCCGAGACATCATAACTTGCTAAATATGTCAATATTTAAATAAAATTCCATTTTCATTGATGAACTAAATGGTACATTGTTTGGAATGGAAATACAAAAAGAAAATTCCAATACGACAAAATGAAAAGTACATAAACTAAAAATGTGTTACTAAAATCCATCCTTCTAAATTCTTGGAACGTCATAGCATCAGTCTCCTACAATACATATTAAAGTCACGGTTAACACATAAAGTATTGGTGAGTCTACAATTTTTGACTACTAGCATTGATATAAAAGTTGTCATCGCTCCTACATGGCATAAAAGTATCCTAAAGCATAAAACATAATGTAACACCCCGACCGCGTAAAACAACGAACCGCGGCGGAAACGTTGGGGAGTCATGTCAAAGAACTATTGTTTGGAATTTAAAATTTTGTTTTATTAAGTTAAATGTTTAAATTGTCTTGGGATAAACAAGAACAACACATAAATAAATGTCTTTCATGTTTTAAGTAACTAAGGCCCACGACCATTCCTATGTGAAGCATGCATCATATTATCAAGCATTCGGCTCCTGAAACATATGTGAAAAGAAGTCAGCATAAAAATGCCGGCAAGTACATAGGTTTTGTGAGTGTGTCAAATGGCTTTGTAGACATATTGCAACACCTCGTCCGACTACAAGAGTCGTCACGTGAAAACCTCGTATCAAAAGTGTTTGATATTGCAATACAATTAACCAACTAAAACAAGTTGGTTAGAGTTGTGAAAACCTTGTAGCCATGAATCTTGACCAAAACGTTTCTTTTGTAAAATAAACTTGTATAGATTGATTCAAAAGAAAACTTCTTATGGTTTATATATGCAAATGAAAATCATCGCGTGACATTGTTCAAAACCATTTGTCCATGTTATAAACCATTTGTCTGTGTTATAAATCAATCGCCCGTGTCATAAACCAATTGTCCATAAACAAATCGTCCATGTTTTTAATTGTGAAAACTTTTAATCATTCTTTAATGAACACATTCAAACCTGTGTTGACTATTCCACGAAAGGGTATCTTTAATAGACCACCAAAGGGTCTCTTTAACTAGACTAACAAATCAACAAATGATTTGTTAATCAGAAACAGTTTCTGTCATTACCCAAACTTCCACCAAATCCAGTGAATAGTCCGATAATGAAATTGTGAGTCCTATGGTACTATGTTAGTCCTATGGTTACCATAACATACTACATGTCGGCTCGGTCAAAGCTAATGAATGCATTCGTGTTATGGATAACGCATCAACAAGTTGTTCACATTATTGAAATCGTATTGTTTTATATATAAACCATAGATATTGTTTTTGAAATCTTGAAAATAATTATAGGCACATATGAATCACCCCAAAACATTTAGAAAATGTAAAAGAGGGGAACTGTGTACCCACATAAGCCTTGCATAGTAAATATGTAGATTTGAAAAGATAGTTTAGCACATATGAATCACCCCAAAACATTTGAAAACGTAAAAGAGGGGAACTATGTAGGTACTTTGAAAATCATTTTTGCATACATAAACCATGTATATTGTTTTGAAAATTTGAAAGTAATTATAGGCACATATGAATCACCCCAAAACATATGAAAACATAAATCGAGGGGGGCTATGGACTCACTTTGAAAAAATTTTGTATATATAAACCATGTATATTGTTTTGAAATCTTGAAAATAATTTTAGGCACATATGAATCACCCCAAAACATTTGAAAACATAAAAGAGGGGGCTATGTACTCACTTGGGATTGCGAAAGTGTTCTTGATCAGCGGAATAAACAAAGCTCAATCGTGTCCTAATGTGTCAGATAAATATGTTGGCGTGTCGGGAATACAAACGGGAGATCGGATAGAATGAGGTCTTATAAACCAAACGAGTGTTGGAACTCATGTGATATGGTTTAACAAACTTAACATTCTGATTTGGAAAGTAACCTAAGTTCTTTTGACCCATTATGACTCGTTAAGGTAGTTTATGCTACTTTAACGGGTCATTAGCGTAAACACGTGATCACATGGTTAAACATGTCGTATGATAAGGTCTTAAATGCCCAAACATGTTTGTAAATGTTATAACATCAGTCTATATTCAAAAATTTTGTTACATGTGTTTAGAATGGATTTATGCGCAAGGCATTTTGGTCATTTTTTTAAGAACATAGAAGTGACTTATCATAACACTAACCATATGACATGACCATAAGTTATAACCTCAGTAGGTTATTCCCTATACAATATGGTCACACATTTGTGTTTGGTCGGATCCTAAGATCGACCAAACGGGTCGGATTCAAAGTTAAAGCGGTGGTCAAGACCGCTCGACTTACGACCCTAAATAAGCACTAAACTAGAAGTGACGAGTTAAACATGTCAAAATATGTCTAACTAAGTTTCTAAAAATGATTTGGAATCAAAACTTGGTATTTTGATACCCGAAAATAGTTTCGTCCTAAAATGCACATCCGGCATTTTTTACCGAAACCTTGACTCGTCACTTCGACTAGTAAACGTGGTAATCAGAAGGTGAAATCGTTAGGGATTATAACCTTCGTGATTACGATCACATTGCAAAGTTCAATTGAACTTTGACTTGACCAAATATGGTCAGAACCAAAACTCAATCAGGTTGCCAAACTGTTCGACTTTTAGCTCAAATAGCTAAGAAATGAAAGAACTAGGAAGAGTACTTACTCGTGTTGAAGAACACTTTTGGAACTCAAGATAGGAGGCTTCCAAAGGCTGGAAACAAGCTCCAAGAAGGATAGAAAGAAGAACTTCACACTTTGCTTTGAAGTGTGGTGTGTGAAAAAATGGAAAAATCATGGGGTATTTATAGTATTTTAGGATTAAGGAGGTGATGACAAGTGTCCTCAAGTATGGATTAGTGTCCTAACATGTGTCAACACCATATTAAGTGTGGCAAAGTGAGTGCTAGGTGTCAAAAATTGGAGATAGGTGGCAAACTTGTGAAGAAGCAAAGATATTTATTATTTTTTTCGACATTTTTTGCCCTTGGACTTATATTTTCACTTGTTTGCCATTTTTAACCCCTTTAACCTAATATTTCGGTTATATAAAGGTGTTAAGACATGTTAACTTGGATTATGCCTGAAAATGTCGTGGATGTCGGTTCTTTCAGTTGTACGTTATGCGTTTCGGAAAAAGCATAAAATGCTTTAACGAACACGAAAATGATAGAAATTGTGCAACGATTGACATTTTTGCATTCTCATCAATAAAATACAAGATTTTATTTGTAACACCCTGTAAAATCGTGTCCATAGTATAGTGACACGTGTTGTATTTTAAATATAGTTTATTAAAGATCAATAAGGAATAAAGGCGTCAACATGCTCAAACTGAGCCTCTGAGTGACGGTCCGATGCCAAAATGCATAAATAATAGCCTCTGAGTGACTGATATGTCAACTGCTTAAATCATTAGCCTTTGAGTGACTGATATGTCAACATGCTTAAAACTTGACTGATAGTCAAACATGCCCAGCCTCCGAGTAACATCGGAGTCAACATGCTTATAATAATCCTCTGAGTGATCTTTTGCGAAGTCCTAACTCTCATAGTGCCATTTATTGGACGAGAGGGTTCAATTTGTAATATGTAAAAGTTGGATAATGGAGGGATTAAAAGTGTCAACATGTTAATTTATACCTCTGAGTGACCTTTTAACGAACCGAGAGCTCAACAATGTCCGGCATAATCCCCGGGCATGCCAAAATTGGCTACGGATGGCTGAATATGCTAAAAAGGTGTTTTATAAGGTTAAAAAGGGGCTTAATAAGTTGAGGGCTAAAAGCGGCAAATTTCAAAACTGCCTAAGGGGCACTCGCGGGGCGCGAGAGGCCTGTGTCTGCAGAAAGTTTCCTTGGCCTCCAAACAAAAATGCCAAAAACCATTTTCTAGAAACCATGGCTTCCCAAACAGCTATGCCACGCTTTGGGACACTTGTAAGCTTCCTCTTACACCCCTAAACACCTGGCATCACCTCTTTTGAGTTCAACTATAAATAGGTGTCCAAGTTCACTATTTGAACTTGCACCTTTCTCATTTTCAACTCTATCTCCCTCCTATGGAAGTTCCTAACTGAAAGTAGCATCCAACTTAGTTCTCTTGCATTCTAGGAACCTCTTGTAAGTGTTCCTTACTCTTGCATTTTCGTTTATAGACTTTTATAGCTAAAAGTCAAGCGTTTTACGGAAAACGCTTTGACTTTCTGTCAGACCATTATGGTCTAGCCATTGTTCGAAATGAACATTGCTAAGTGATCGTAATAAGGTAGGTGTTAGTCCCTATAAAGGGCACTTCCTAAAGATCACGTTTGCTAGACCAATTGACGGGTCAAAGTTATGATATTAAAAAGTCAAACAGGCCATTTTTCATAAAAATCATAAATTGATCTTATATATGTTATGAAACCTGTTTTGACACTTAAACAAGTTGGTAATAATTATTTGAATCAACATGTTCGGCTCGTCAATTTCAGTTCTAGGGTCGGTTCTCAACCGAAAGTCGTGAAGTTTGACTTCTACTTTAACTTTAGATTCTGACCCGATTTAGATTAGTTACCTACTGATCTAAAGTTGCATTATGATCGTAATATAATGTAGCATAACCCTCTGAGGTTATATTACATGATCATAATCAGAATCCGAATTTATGCGCAAGTTCCGCAATTATGCCATTTTTGCATAAAACAAGGTTTTAATGATAATGAACTTGAAAATAAGTTTCCTATTGATGTAATATTATAAGTAGGATTATTTGGGATGTTAAATCAGATTATAAACCGAGTTTACAAGCAGGTCCTTAAATTATGTCGATAAATGACGATTTAGCCCTTGTGGCTCAGAAAATGGTTTTCATCAAATCTTTCAAGGTAAATCATTTACCTACTGATATGTTATATTAAATAGCATATCTAAACATTTTAATCTGACCTTAACATCAGTTTTCGTAAGACATCTCATAACACGTCATTTTACGACATAAGCGCCGTTTCGGCGCATAGTATGGTTTTAAACCATATTAATTGACCAAGACTTGTTACCTACTGACTTTAAAACATATTTTAAACATATTTACAATAGGTACATGATATGAACTCAGAATCCCAAATAATTTATAAATTATGTGTAAAATGACCAAAATGCCCCTCCGGTGCATAGTTTCGTCATAAAAGATAAATTACACATATAATTAATATCCTACTGATATTATATCATAAATAAATTATTTATCCAGAATACTTATAGTTATAACATCAAATTAAATTCAAGTTCCTTTTATACGGTATGAAATTATCAAAACGCCCTTATGAGGCATAGTTTCATTTTAAAACCATAACGGGCATAAAAGTTGATATCCAAATGATACTACAACTTAATTAAAACATAATGGCATATAGAACCTGTCCATTACTTATCCGTTACCCGATATCGCTGACATGCGTACGGTTAAGCATATGTAACTAATTTACGGAAATTAACCGAAAACGGGTTTAACCTTGTCATTTAAGTCTCAAAATCCAGAATGTTTATAGTTTATCCATATTATACAAGTCAACGTACTTGTTAGGATTAAACTACATTCTATCCAATCATCGTTTAATCTAGCGCCATACGTTTTGATCAAGTACGCTAGTCGGTCTTAGTCTATGACTTAAATAAGACCGTTAGTGTTTAATTGGTTAGTTTATGTCATAATCCAGACTAGAGACTTGCCGGTAAATGCTATCTGCACTTAGTACTTTTGTGTACGGCTGAGTTATTAAGTTAAAAGAAGACTAGCTCTGGTAAATACTCTCGATTTATTTCCCCTATACGGGCTTGGGTTACGGTAAACTATTACCGTTTTGTCGGAAATTGGATCAGTCGAATGCCAGGTACGGCTAGTAAATCCGCATATTCTGTTTCAATCATTTTTGTTTAATAACTTAAACATCGGGAGTTAACTACCATGTCTGGATATCCTTGGCTCATTACAATAGAAATGGCCACGACCTTAGTGTGGGTGTAGGCATACACCCCATAGACGCTCAATAATGCATTCCCACAAGGTTGGGAGGAATTGACTCTTTCGTGAGTCCAAAGTGGTGTGTACGTTAATCATGTCTCGGTCTCCGTACCGGGCCCTGTATGTATGGACAAACATGTAAATATGTTAACAAGGTTGGACGATCAACTTTCCCAAGTTATAAAAAGATTTTGTGCTGATACGCACTTAAAACATTTTTGAAATGTTTTCAAAATGAGTCAGTTGGGTGTATTTACCAGCGAAAAGCTGACGAATTTTTAAAAGACTTAGCTTACAGGTACAATACGAAATAGGCTGGAAGTGCTCGGTAGTGATAGAGGATCTTGCAAATCCTAGATCTGCCCAATGTCTGTTTTGTATTCTTTCCATGTACAATTTATGATCCACATGTGGATCTTCTATTATGAGACTTTATATTATTTTGTATTTCGAACATTTGGTTTGTAATAGTAATTTTACTCCAAGATTCCGCCGTGCCGTGTTTAATTGACTATGATGTTATAAACTGACGTCAAGAAACTCCCCACCCGGGCCTACCGGCGTATGGATTTGGGTTGGAAATCTGGGGTGTGACAGGTTGGTGTTAGAGCCAATGTTTGAGAGAATTAAACACTATCCTTCTTGTGTTTAATCTCAAACTTACACGAGCACGTTCCTTAGACTTCCGAGTCTAGGTATTGACCTATGATTACTCATTTCATTATTAAGTTATTAGTATTGTTTTTGAATTGATTTTAATAGGAAGATGCCGCCAAGAGTAAGAGGACAAAGTGGAAGAGGAAAAGGTCCAATGAGGGGAGGATCATCGGGGCGCATCCCTTCTCAACCTCACAATTCAGATTCTTACCAAGAATCAGGAGATTTGTCTTCTTGGCAACCAGCTAGACACTCTGTCTCTCATAGACACTTGCCCCACATTCCCAAAATTCTTACCACTCTCACCACTCCTATCATTCACACCATTCTCACCATTCTCATCATTCACACTCTTAGCATGAAGAATTTAAGCCTAACCACTACTTTAACACGCCTCCAGCCGATCAAAATCAGTTGGACCAGCCAAACCCTATGGACGAGGACTCCGACCCGGAGATGCCGCCGTCAGGATTGAATACGCATCCCATAGAAATTTCAAGCGATTCGAACTCTTATGCCGGATTTGCCTTACCAAGGTCCTAATGAGTGGGACCAATATCAGAACCAATTTACCTTCGCCAACACTCCCTCCCATCACTCTCAACCACCTCCTATACAAGAAGACGTCCACATGGAACCGGTGGACTAACCTCAACCACCACCTGAATCACCAAGGAGGAAGCGTGGAGCACGTATGTCGGTACGTGCGGGACAAAGGTCAGGATCGCTGCCACCTTTGCCCAATTCCTACCCAACTATTCACGAGGACCCACAAATGGGTGGACCCTCTAACACCTCACCTGTGGTGGAACCAACACCAACACCTACAGTTCAACCACCACCATCGGGTTATACTAACCCAATCCCCACATATCCAGACACGTCTAGATATGATCCTTTCAACCCATCTACGCCATAGACTATCAAGCATGGTCGCAAGACCCTATATGCAACCAGTTCTGCACAACGCACTTTACCCGTCCCCTTTCCCGCCTGCTTATCCACCGACTGGATATCCAACTTATGGGTACCAGTATCCGATTATGCCACAACCACAACCACAACCTCTGCCGCCCATTTGTGCCCAATTTATGTCCAAAGTGACAGGCCAAGGTGCCCAATTTATGTCCAATGTGACAAGCTGATATGCCATGAATTACATCTGTTATGATGTAGGCCAATGTGCCCAATTTATATCCAAAGTGAAAGGCCAAGGTGCCCAATTTATGTCCAATGTGACAGGCTGATATGCCATGAATTACATATGTTATGATGTAGGCCAATGTGCCCAATTTATATCCAAAGTGACAGGCCAAGGTGCCCAATTTATGTCCAAGGTGACAAGCTGATATGCCCACACACACACACACACATATATTATGTCCAGTGTGACCGACCAATGTGCCTAATTATTATGTCCATTAGTGACAAGCCTATGAGCTATATAATTGTCAATTACGACAATGACAGTTTATTATGTCCATTAGTGACAAGCCTATGTGCTATATAATTGTCAATTATGACAATGACAGTTGTGACCTTACGATCCATTGTCCAAATAATATATGGACTACATCCAGATTGTAATTTGCCTATGATGGTCCTATTAAGACCTAGGCCAAATATAGATATGTTAAGCCTAAGAGTTATGATGTTATTCACACTAGCTTAAGTAGGCTTTTGATTGTTATATCCACTGTTTAAAGCCAATATGGTTGTTATACCATGGCTAAGAAAGATTTTATTGGTGTATAGAACTAAATCTCAAAAGATGGCTAACTCGGCTGAGGTACAAAATAGCCGTCGAGATAATGACTCTAACAAAGCCGAAGACAGAAATATGGATAATGATAATTTTCAAGCTCGCATCGATGCGGCTATTGAAAAGGCCATGGGAAAGGCCATAGAAAAGCTTAGGGAATCGGGTGATACTCGATCTAGACCCTTATCTATTCCACCATCTTCAGCTCATAAGGAGAGCTCAGTTCACTCTTCGAATGCGAAGAGTGAACCAAAGAAAATAGATTTCAATGATAGGTCCCATTCTTCTGAAGACGGATGTACCTATAAGTACTTCGTCTCCTGCAAGCCCCGAGATCTTAATGGGGAGAAAGGAGCCGTGGAAGCCTTAAAATGGCTTGATGAGATGGAGACAATTGCAGATATCTACGGTTGTGGTGATAAGGATATGGTCAAGTATGTATCACAGTCCTTCAAAGGCGATGCCTTGATATGGTGGAAGGCAATAATCCAATCTATGGGTAAAGTCCACCTGTACAATTTGGGATGGTCCAAATTTGTAGACCTTGTTAAGGAAACAGTGGAGAAATTAGAGACAGACTTTTTGTCTCTTTCAATGAAAAAGCTAGATTGTCGGAAGAATGTTTCCGATTTCAATTCCCTGTCTAGGTTGGTTTCCTATCTAATCACCCTTGAATCAAAACGCATTGCGCGTTTTATAAATGGATTGGTGCCCGAGATAAAGGGCATGGTAAAGGATTGTTAGGTCCTTGAAGTGTGAGACTGAAGCATCAAATATACGCAACGGTCTATGGTAGCTAATTAGGGTTAACTGGGTTAGTTTGTGTTAGGTTTGGACCTTTATAGGTCATTTGGGCATGCCATAGGCCATGTGGGCCAGGCAAGCCCATTTGGGTTATGCCTTACCCTAGGTATATAAGCTAAGCTTATATTATTTCTAGGGTTAAGTTTTGGGGTAGATATTAGGTTTTCTCTAGAGAACCTCCATCTTATATCAGACGGTTTTTCTTGTTCAAGGAATAGAATCGTGTGCAAGGTGTTAAAGTTGATTCGTGTTGTTCTTCATTTTGTTTTTTTTTCTTGAAGATCACCAAGTTTGGATTCCACCCATCCTTGGTGATTGTGTGATATCAGTGTTAGATCAGGATTATCGGGACTTATAAGTGGTATCAGAGCCGGTTGAACCAAATTTTCAGGCTCAGATCTGATATTACATGATTCTGTTTGGTTTCTACTGAAGAACACGATGAAGAACACAAAGAAGATTCAAGCATTTCGTATCAACATTCAAGGATTTCGGATTTTCTGGTTGCATTTCGGATTGAGTTCGGATTAATTTGCTGCATTTCGGATAAAAATCTTGAATTTCGGGGAGATTTCGGATAAATCTTCAATGATTTCGGATTTTCTTCAAGGATTTCTGATAATCTTCAAGGATTTCGGATAATCTTCAAAGATTCCGGATTCGTAACTATTCCGAATTCGGATAGACTTTCGTTCCGGATCAGGCTCTTATTCCGGATCTGTTTCTCCATTTCGGATTTATCCGAGTTACTGTTGTTGTGTATCTGATAGCATTCTGGATTACTGTTTCGGATTCTCACTATTGTTGTGTATCTGATAGCATTCCGGAATACTGTTCCGGATTCTCATTCCGGACTGAAACAGTGCATCTCAGATTCCATCTCGGATACTATTCCGAATCACCATCTTGGATTAGCATCTCGGATACTATTCCGAATCACCATCTTGGATTAGCATCTCGGATCAATGTTTGAGATTCCATCTCGGATTGTTAATCTTAGTTACTGTTCCGAAATTTACTCACAAAGGCACGAAAAATACTAAAATCACCATCGGACATTATATATCATTGGAATCGTATCGTCGAGACGAGTCTAACGGTACATTTTGGTAAAAACAGTTTTCAGATATTTTTTTCATGTTTACCGTTCCGGTTTTGATTATTCGAAGATGTTTACAGCCCAAGCTCAGCACTCGAACATAGCCCTCAGTCCAACAAAAAATCACATCCCAAGCCTGCGAGATGAAGTGAAGGAAAAGCTGAATGAGTTTATTGGAGACTACAATGTTGATCCTATTGCTGACTATGTGATGCGTTTGCTTGAACGTGGGAGGCGAAAAGAGGAAGTAAGCGATGAGTTGAACAGCTTTTTGGGTGATGACAAAGACTCGTTTGTATCTTGGTTATGGGATCGTTTGCAATCAAACCAAGATCTCCAAGATCTATACGCTAAATCAACAAAGTCTCAACCTGAAGGAGTGTCCGAACAGAAATCAACAGCCCATCAAGCAGCAATCAGCAGACCAGCACCCCAAACTCGACCTCAAGCCCAAACTAATGCTGATAAATCTAGCTCGCCCATTGACACAGTCAACTATCTTTTGTGCACTGAACCTTGCAGGAATAGGGTTGCTCATCTCAGGGCTCTTAATTCAAAAATGAATGATGAATACAACAATGCAATGGCTCAGTGCATCAGCCTTCGAGAAAGTAACAAGTTACTCAAAGAAAAGGTTGAAGCTCAAAAGAAAGACATAGCTCAGCTCCACCTGGACGTAAATCAACAGGAATGTTGGGTCCATGATTACAAAACCATATTAGATTCAAAAACCATGGAATACGACTTGGTAAGAGTTGAGTCGGGCCTTCTTACTGGAAAATATCAACAAAACAAAGTTAATATAAAGAAGTTTGATACATCCAGCAAGCTTGTTCAAGAGGTGTGCAATGTGCAGCTGGCATATAAGGGGAACAAAGGGAAGGGTTTGGGATTCAATCAGATTGCCCCACCATATAATCACAACTACACAACAATGCCTGAAACCGACGAAGATATGAGAAAGCACAACATATGGTGTATGGCAAACCCAGTGATTATACGTCAGACACACGGGAACCATCTGCTGTTGTTGACACTTCTAATGATTCAACTGTTAAAGAGAGAGCTGACGTGAACAAGGCTCCAAGTGCAAACTGAACAATCTAAACCTTCTGCTACTGATGAAAAGATTCAGATCAAGCTAAAAGAGCAGAAAAGAGCAAATCGGAGATGAAGAAAACAGAAGTCCAAACATCAAGGACAGTCACGTTCTCCAAGATCATCAGTGGGCAGCAATAGCTCTCAAAAGGCTAGTGTTGTAAAAAATGCTTTTGTTAAGCTGGTCTTCAATGGAAAATGTGAAAAATATGCTTTTAACCGTGCTAGCAAAGCTTTTGGAAAGGTTGGGGAGATTTCTGAACAAGACTTACAGTCTACAAAAAAGAAGAAGAATCCAGAAATCTCCACAACAGAAGAAGGCCCTTGCAAACGACAAGTACAAAAATCCAAATTCATCTTCGTCTACAAGAAACGTGCAAGGATATCAAGCACAGAAGGGATCAGCTCATCCTTCAAGGCCTGCAAGAGCAAATCAAGCTGATCCATATTTTTTATATGTGAAGAAACAAACGTGCTTCAATTGTGGCATTCCTGGTCACATTGCTCGAAACTGCACACGCAGTCCCCATGTTCCGTATAATGTTCATAGTTAGAAGGTTACACCTAAGGATAACAATCATCCAAAGTCGATGAAGGTATCACCACCTAAGGCAATGAATAATGTGAATCCCAAGGTTAAACCATCTTATGGGGATTGAAATGTTGCCAAAAACAAACGCAAGGCTGTTCAGAAACAAAAATCTTTTTCTAAAACGACTAAACCTGAAAAAGCCAAAGTTGCTCAATCAAGGGCAACAACCGCGTTTGTTAAAACAAAACAGATTTGGAAACCTAAATCCAAGATGGTAGCAACATCACCAATCCTTGAAACAAAAGGGGATTTATGTTTAAAGAAGTGTCTTATTTTGATGCTTCAGGGAAACCCAGGACCACGATGGCCTGGGTCCCACTATCTTACTAATCTCCTTATTTTTCAGGAACAACCAAGGAGGAGCTGTTGACAATCTCTGGAATGTTGGTAGCGGTTGTTCCAGGGACATGAATGATAACATCTCACTGTTGCAAAAAGGTTCAAATTTTTATGATTGTGATGTTTCCTTTGGAGGAGATGAGGTAAGAAAAGATCAGCGAAAAGGTACAAATTTGAATTTCGTGCTTTAATTTGAAATTGATTATTTTTTAATCTGATCGTGCAAGCGTCCAGATGTCTACTTTGGTTTAGGACCCCGATCTAGTACTTCCTCTTCATGTTCTTCCTCGACATTACTTTGCAAAACCAACCTCTTTTTTCTTTGACTTGGATTACTTGAGGATCCAACCTTCTCTTTGCCTTTACGTCCCATGTTAATTCTGCAATTCGTAGAAACAAAGAACACAAATCATTCCTCTTCTCACTAGCCCACAATATCCCCACACTTGATTATCACTATGGTTACGGCTAAAAGCTAAATCTCATGTTTATCATTTGCAAAAATTTGTACAAGATTTCCCTAAGTTAGTAAAATTACGGCCAAAAATCACATTTTTACCAAATGTCTTAGCTTCCATACCACACCCATTCAAAACCCATCAAGTTCATCTCAACATAACAACTACAAGCAAGTGTGGAATCAAAGATACATAACACTTACAATTCTACAATGCATCATCAATAGTGTAAGAAAGTGCATACCTTTGCTTTGTAGAAGATAACAATACTAAGAACTTCAAAATTAACCAAAAACCACTAAGAACCCTAAAATTTTCAGACCAAAATGTCTAAAATCGATCACCGAAGCGTTGGATTCTTCAAAATTCAAGCACAATTTCAAAATCCTTGCAAAATTTTATTCAAGATTGACCCAAAAATCACTTGATTTGGTGAAGATATGAAGAATTGGTGAAGGTGTAAAGGTGTGTTCTTGAAAGGGTGAAGAAGTAGAAGAAGTATGTGGCTGAAAGATTGTGTAGAAAATATGTGGTTTAGGGTTAAAATTCGTGTTTCACTTGCTGTCACGGTGGACCCACACCCAGTGGCCACTGTAAGCTACGGTGGTCACCGTAAGCTAGGGTGGTTGCTGATGTTTTTGAGGGCTGTAAGACAGAGGCTTCTTACCGTAAGAAAAAATTTGAGGTCACCGTAAGCTACGATGGGTGCCGTAACCTATGGTGGTAGCTGGGCTTTTTTATTTGATTTTTTTTCATATTTAAGCATTATGCTACTACCCCCTCGAAAAACCCCTGTTGTCCTCAACACTGTGTTTGAGAAATTCATAAAAACTTCCCCACACTTGTTTCAAACACAAATCAAAACAAGGATAATTACTTGAAACAAACTAACTAAAAACTACGCTAAATATTTACACTACCAAAATTGGGCCTCTTATGCTTAATCCGCATCCAATGGGTGTAGGATGTAGCCCACTTTGTCAAGCTCCAGATGTTTGATGTCGTTCCTTTCCAAATACGGTTTGAGACGATGCCCATTCACCGTTTGCTTCGTTTTAGTATGAACATCTATAATATCTACATCTCCAAACCTTCCCACTCTTGTGATTACATAAGGACCCATCCATTTGCTTTTCAACTTTCCTACAAACAGCTTCAATCTTGAGTTGTACAATCAAACCTTTTGACCCACTTCAAAAGTTCGTTTTCGGACACTCATACGCTTCATCTCGGATTTCCTCTATCTCGCTCAACTATAGCTTCCGGATTCCACCCGCTTCATCATAATTCGCATTCACCGTTTTAATCACCCAATGCGCCCTATGCGCTAACTCCATCGGTAAATGACATCCTTTCTCGTACACCAACCGGTAAGGAGTTGTACCGATGGGAGTTTTGTAAGCCGTTCGGTATGCGCACAACGCATCATCCAATTTGCTTGACCAATCCTTTCTATCCATTCATACTGTCTTCATTAGAATTTCTTTGATTTGACGGTTGGACACTTCAACTTGTCCACTCGTTTGTGGATGATACGGCGTGGCAATTCAGTGATTCACATTATACCGCTTCAACAATTTTCCAAAATTAAATTTTTTTAAATGCGAACCACCATCGCTGATTATAACCCTTGGGATCCCAAGGCGAGCAAAAATATTTGATTGCACAAACTTACAAACTACAGAATGATCATTAGTCCTTGTTGGTATGGCTTCGATCCATTTTGACACATAATCAACCGCAACCAAATTGTACAAGAACCAATTCGAACTCAGGAAAGGCCCCATAAAATCTATCCCCCATACATCAAAAATCTCAACCACCAAAATGGGTTGAATTGGCATCTCATCTCTTTTCGAAATACTTCCCATCTTTTGGCAATTTAGACAATTCCGAGCAAACTCACATGCATCCTTGAAAATTGTCGGCCAATAAAACCCACATGTAAGTACCTGATATCCCGTCTTGTGACCACTAAAGTGCCCCCCACAAGAGGATGAATGAGTATGAGTTAAGATTTCTGACACTTCCGTTCAGGCACACATCTCCGAATCACTTGATCGGGCCCAATTTTGAAAAGGTCCCGTTCATCCCATATTTATTGCTTGACTTGGACCTTAAACTATTGTCTTCTTCTCTTCGTCCAATGATTAGGAATAACACCCATAGCCAAGTAATTCACATAACGAGCATACCACGGTGCAACAAAAGTAGAAACAGCTCACAGTTGTTCATCGGGAAACTGTTCATTAATTTCACTAGTATCTTCGACCCCCCATTGGAATTCGGGATAAATGATCTACCACTACGTTTTCACTTCCTTTCTTATCCCGAATTTCCAAGTCAAAATCTTGTAATAAAAGCACCCAACGAATCAATCGGGGCTTCGCATCTTTCTTCTCCATCAAGTAACAAACAACACTGTGGTCCGAATACACAACCACTTTGCTTCCCCATATATATGACCAAAACTTGTCCAAGGCATAGACCACTACTAATAACTCCTTTTCAGTTATGGTGTAATTCACTTGCGCCTCGGATAATGTTTTGCTTGCATAATAAATTGCCACCGGCTTCTTTTCAACTTTTTGACCCAAAATCGCTCCAATAGTTGTGTCACTAGCATCACACATAGTCTCAAATGGCTTTGACCACTCTGGCGGTTGCAAAATGGGAGCTTTCACCAACTGTTCCTTCAAGAGAGTAAAAGCTTGCAAACATTCATCAGTAAAGTCAAAGGGTACATCTTTTAATAGCAAATTACATAAAGGTTTAGTAATACCACTAAAACCTTGAATAAATCTATGGTAAAATCCCGCATGTCCCAAAAATGACCTTACTCCTTTTACATTTTTAGGTGGAGGCAAAGATGATATTACCCAAAATTTTTGCCTTGTCCACCTCCATCCCCCTTTCAGAAATAACATGACCGAACACAATACCCTCTTGGACCATAAAATGACTTTTCTCCCAACTAAGCACCAAGTTTTTCTCGACACATCTTCTTAAAACTTTTTCTAACTCGTCGAGACAAGATTCAAAACTTGTGCCAAAAATGGAGAAATCATCCATGAATACCTTAAGTGACTCCCCAACCATGTTCGAAAAAAATACTCATCATACATCGTTGGAAAGTCACCGGGGCATTACACAAACCAAATTGCATTCGCCTAAAAGCAAAAGTGCCATACGGACATGTGAAAGTGGTCTTGTGTTGGTCATCTGGGTGAATAGCAATTTGGTTATAACCCGAGTACCCATCCAAAAACAATAGTATTTTTTACCCGATAATTTTTCAATAATTCGGTCAATAAAAGGTAATGGAAAATGGTCCTTAGATGTCGTGGCATTCAATTTCCAGTAATCGATACAAACACGCCACCTGGTGACTGGCCGGGTGGCGATTTGTTCACCATTTTCGTCTTTAATTAATTGAATGACGACCTTTTTAGGCACCACTTGGGTAGGACTTACCCAAGCACTATCTAAAATGGGATAAATTTTACCCGCGTCTAACCATTTAATTACCTCCTTTTTTTCAACTTCTCGCAGGTTCGGGTTTAACCTTCTTTGAGCTTCTCTAGCCGGATTTGCCTCTTCTGTTGTGATGATTTTGTGCATGACAATGGATGGGCTAATTCCTTTCAAATCAGCAATCGTCCACCCAATAGCCACCCTATTCACTTTTAGCACCTTCAACAGTTTATGCTCTTGGGCCATCTCCAAGTTAGAGGCAATAATGACCGGTAAAGTGTCATTATCCCCTAAAAATGCATATTTCAAATGGCCTGGAAATTCTTTCAACTCCAACTCTAGTGGCTCCTCCAATGATGGCTTCATGCCCGAACTGATTTCCACGGTAAGCTCTCGAACTGATGAGTCCATGGTGATCGACCCTCTTTAACCACCATAACATCTTGCTCTTTTTCCTCCATCCTTAATGCCAAGCATGTACCTACTCAAAAAAATACAAAGACAAACATCTACACAATCTTCCTCATATTCATGCGGTTCACATCCATCAACCAGATCTTCCATAAAACACTCATCAACACCAATAGAATTAGAAGTGTTGGTAAAAACATTCAATCTCATTTTTCTATTACCAAATGTCATGTCAACTGTACCAAGTCGACAGTCATTCACAGCATGAGCGATGCTCAAAGATGGCCCACCTAAAATAACGTTTTGTTGTTGTTTTGGGTCCGAAGATGAGTAGTCTAGGACCAAAAAGTCTAATGGGTAATAAAACTCATCAACCTTCACTATGCCATCTTGAACCATCCCTCAGAGTACCTTATGAGATAAATCGGCTAAAACCACCATTGTCTCAACCCAAGCTAATGGACGAAAGTCATATTGATCATACAAACCCCCCGGTAAAATACTTACTCTGGCTCCAAGATCTAATAATGCCTTTGACATTGGAAAATTTCGAACTTGAATATCTATAAGTTGCGTTCCCAGATATTGGAGTTTGGGAGGAAGGTCCCCTTTCAGTACCGCACTTACTTGTCCAGTCATATCAACCCGCTTAGGCAATTTTTTTTGTTGCATCTTTGGGTGCATAATTCTTTTAAAAGTTTTGCATAAGCGGGCACTTGTCTAATTGCATCGAGTAAGGGAAGATTTACCTTGGCTTGTTTGAAAACATCCCACAATTCTTCTTTTTGTGGACCCCTTGTTGAAATAAAATTTTTCTTACCCGGGTCAACTAAAGCTGATGGAAACAAGACTTGACTTAGTCCCTTCCTTATTTTTAGCATTTAAACTTTCACCCAACCCCGGTTTTTTAATTACCTTTTCAACAATATGATCCTAGACAGAATTTATGGTGAGACTTCTTCCTCATCACTTTCGTTTCCTCGTAATATCTTCAACCACCGTGTCAACCAAACCCGGTGATAAATTTACATTAAATTCTTTACCACTTCTTAAGACACTAACATGGTTAATAGGAATATTACATGAAGAACTATGGGAAGGATTTACCTTAGTGTCGCTAGGAAGTTGGCCTTTACCTTTTTTCAATTCTTCTACCTCGGTTGCAAGTTGACACATTTGAGTGGTTAATGTTTGGATGCTTTTGTCACGACCCTCATCCTTTTGAATTCGAGCTTCATCAAGTTGATTTCTCCTTTGCATGTCTTGTTGCATCATCCGGAGCATATCCATAACTTCATTCCCACTTGATGAAGTTTGACCCGTAGTACCACTTTGGTCACCCGTTTGTTGAAATTACCCTTGGTAGCCTTGACTATTTCCACCCCTAAAATTTCCTATATTGTATTGTTGGCGTGGAACAAAATTTCATTGAGCTCCTAGGAAATTCGGATTAGCTTGATTCACCGGGTTCCCATAGTGAAAATTGGGATGATTCCTTAACCTAGGGTGGTATGTGTTGGAGTTCATATTAAAATTAGGACCACCCCCTTGAATAGCATTCACCTCTTCTACTTGACCTTCACCCCCACTTACCAAAAAACACATCTGCCGCATTGTGACAACCTGGAAATTTCTCATACTTTCGTGTACTATTGTTGACTAAATTCGTGTGCATGGCACTTGGAAATCTTTGTGTATGACACTTGGGAACTTCTTGTAACGTTGCGTACCATCATTAACGAACTAACTCTTTGTGCGTGGCACTCTGAACATGTACGCTACATGCTAAACCGCGTTTACTCAATTTTCGGGACGAAAATTCTTTCAACATGGGGATAATGTGATATCCCGGGTTTTTCGGATAACTTACACGTGACACTATATGTGCTAAGTATTAAACGTGCATGGAATGAATACGTGATGAGTGTTTGTGTGATTGTTTAGTTATAAAGTAATTATTGTAGATATGTACACGAACCGAACCGCGACACGAACCAACCTCGATTCTTTGTGACTCTAGGAATTAACCAAGTTTAGAACTCAAACCATTATCGGCCGTGCGCAAACCAAACCGCAAACCCAAAACCGAGATCAAAGTTAAACCTTAAACTAAAAACAATCCGGCCGCAAGATCAAACCCGAAACCACAACATCAAAACCTAAACCCTAAACCAAAACACTCTCGGCCACATGATCAAAACCGCGGATTTATTTAGTTCAAACCCAAACCGAACCCACCCTATTCCTTGACCGCGAGATCAAGTCCAAACCAAACTAACTCACTTTAGTTCCTCGGCCGCCACTCAAACCAAAACCGGGATCCTCATCTTGTTGCTCCTATATATATACAACTCACATGCATCTTCCTTCACAATTCCTAAAACCCTAACAAGCAAAACAGCCGTCGGCTGCTTCCTCATGCTCCATTGATTGCAAAACAGCTTCCATTCCTTCATCATCTCGATCTAATCAGCTGGTTCACTCTCTCGGTCGCTAACAGCCGGTTACCTTCAGTCCCTTTTCAGTCTCGGTCGCGAGATCAGCTTTATTTCTCTCGGTCTAAGCAAGCAGCAGCCCTCGCCATCTCCCCTCATCGTATCCACGGTTCGTTTACATTGTTATTAAAAGATTAGAGGTTATCTCTGATTACAAGATCATGTTCGGATTATGTGTATGCTTGAATGCTTAGTTGTTTCGGATATATGTGTCTTGATTGTTGATGTTCTCAGATCGCATGACGGTATAGTTTCGGATGGTTAATACAAGATTTAGAGTTTGCATGTTGTTTGAAAACTGAATATGTAGGCTGTGATTTGTTATAAAGACAAAAGTTATTGTGTAGGGTTTGCATGGATAGGTTATTAGTATTAATCTAGGACTAGAAATCAGATCTAGATCGCTTAGGTTAATCGCATGAACGGGTTATACGAGTTCAAGATAAACACATGCAGAAAACAGCCTGCTGAATAATAGTTACAGCCGACTTCATCTGGCTGTAACTTGGTCGTTAGTTGTCGAAAAAACGGATTTTTCGATGTCTAGAACATAGATATTTGAATAAGGAATCTAATGGCGCTGGATTCATAATTTTCTGAAGTCGTTTGATATTTTTAAAGGGCTAAATAAGTTCAGTAACTAAAACTGTGAAAATCCTGAAATTTTGCTAGTTGTTTATCAAGCTAGATTTTAAAATCAGTAGAGAGTTGAGTCATGATTTTTGTACAGTAACTAGGTATAGAAATTTCCGGGCAACTCCAACTGGAATTTTGTTAATCGGACGATCAGTGATTTTTAAATAAATTCTTCCGTGGACTGCAGTCAGAAAACGGTAAATCTGACTGCAGCTTAATGAATTAATATTTATGGTTAATTGGTAAAGATTTAGGACTTGGAAAAATTATATAAATTTCTATGGTATAAATGTCACCTACTGTAAAAATATGGGAATTTTTAGAATGTTGGAACTATTTTATAAAAATCCTAGAAAACAGCTGAATAATTGAGTGTTAAGCAGAAAGTTGATAACTTGTGATTTTATGCATTAAAGTGTTGCATGGATTTGGAATATGTTCATGATAAGTTGTTTGATTACTATGATCACATGAGAATACTTGCATGCATGTTTGAGTGTTAGATATGTTGTTTGTGTGTATCACTTTGTGAGTAAATTTCGTGTGGAATTTGTATTGGTGTGACTACACACTGACGTGGAAATTAATTGGTTTGTTAGGACGCAACTAGCGGTCCCATCTCTTATAACATCTTTGCTACACTAACCGAGCAAATAAAGGTGAGTTCACGGCCCCTAACTTTATCCGGTTTTAAACAACAGGGGGAGAAACATGTATACACTCTCAAACTCAAACTCTTTACGTTATACGAATTTAACGTCACATAACTATACGGTAACTAAGTTAATGTTAATGTAATGTTATGGGCACTAAGCAGCTTTATCACTTAAGTCCTTGACAATCTCCTCGGATCGTTAGTATTTGGGTTAAATAGCGGGGGAATTATAAGTAGTACTACTGCGTCTGACGAGCCCCATCCGAGCTAGTCGCGCTAGCCGACCGGGTATGGTCAACGGGTGTATAATTGGCCTAACATCGCCATGGTCATGTGATAGGCCTGGCAAAACGGAGGCACAACTGTCAGCTTCGATCGCGAACACTTAGTGACATGACTTTAGGCTAGCTACCTATATATATTAACATTGAACTTAATTACGGATCGACTTAATATTCCGGGTTTGGAATATTGGAAACAACAACTTAATATTCCGGGTTTGGAATATTGGAAACAACAACTTAATATTCCGGGTTTGGAATATTGGAAACAACGACTTAATATTCCGGGTTTGGAATATTGGAAGCAACAACTTATTATTCCGGGTTGGAATAATGGAACTAATATGTTATCCCGGGTTAGGGATAACGGAGAAAACAAACTATAACCGAACAAACGAATTTATGAAAACCTGTGAACTCACTCATCTTTAATGTTGACACTTGTTTCTTTACATGTTTCTCAGGACGCTAGGAGCTCTAGGTGCACGCACATGCATTGAACAAGACATCTTTATCGAGTCTTATTTATTAATATTGTTTTGGGATTTTTCATTTGTTTTGGCGTTTGTGTTGGCGCCCGCATCACTACTTATTTATGCTCGCTCTGGGGGAGGAGTCGTCGTTGCGCCCAACTATTGCGGTACCGATTGAACCGGTTAATCCTGTAGAAATAGGAATTTACATGCTTAGAATCCTGGTGCATACACAACAAAAACAGTTAGAAAGAATGCAGAAAACCATCTAGCACAAGGATGGATGATCCGACACCTTACAGGAAAGACCGACTCGCTCGAGGAAGAGCATCGTACGAGTAAGATAGCTCGTAACACCATAGCCAGAGATCTGCGTGCTGAGCAGATAAGAGCTGACTGGCTTGAGGACAGAGTCCTGGAAAATAGTTGGAACATTCAGGAACTGCAAAATCAAGCACTTGAACCAGCGCCGGCCCCTCCAGTGCCGGTAGAGGAGGATCCAGAAGAGGATCCAAAGGAGGATCCTGAAGAGGATCCGGAGGAGGACCCAGCTGAGGAAGCTGGAAATGCCGCACAGGATGACGGCAACGACAGTGACTTGGGGAATGGAGATGTAGACGACTGACACGTCTCGTTTATATTATTTGTTTTCCTTCAGTTTATTATTTTCCCACTTGTATTTAAACCTGAGACTTTATAGTGAATTCGTATGTTTGATTGCACTTTTGTAAGACGTTGAAATTCCAGTTAATCAAGTATTTCTTTGACTATTTAACATATTGAGTTGACATAACTTAATAATTATTAAAGTACGAAGTAGGATAACTATATTGGATATATAGACTTATCGGGGTGTGTTTGTGTTGTGTTTCGAAGATCTAAATGGCGACTGGAAGACGTGGAAACCTTAATTTAACGCCCGAAGAGCTAGCTGCCATGATTCAGGAGCATGTGAACGCAGCTTTGGCGGGTGTTCAGAACCAGCCGGCAGGTAACCATTATTAAATTTTCGCGTGAAAATCTAATAGTGAGGCTAGTAAAATTCCTTGCTGACTTCCTGTTCTCTGTCAGCAGGAGGGGGCTTTAACCCCTATAAGATGTTCCTTGACGCAAAGCCTAGCAAATTCTCAGGGGCGGAAGGACCCATTGGATTGGTCCGCTGGATCGAAAAATCAGAATCCGTTTTTGAAATGTGCAACTGCCTAGAGGCAAACAAGGTCAAATACGCAGCCTCAACACTGGAAGATGGGGCATTGACATGGTGGAATGCCCAAGTCCAAACACGTGGACTGTTAGCTGCAAATGCAATGGCATGGACTGAGTTCAAGGCCCTGATTAAAGAAGAGTACTGTCCACGAGACAGAGTGCAACAGTTAGAGCAAGCTCTATGGAACCACAAGATGGTGGATCGGAAATTGAAGCTTACACTGCAAAACACCATGACTTGGTATTTCTGTGTCCTGAATTGGCCAACACGGTGGAGAAAAGACTCGAGTTCTATCTCGGGGGTCTGGTTCTGGAAATTCAGGGTATGGTGATGTCTAGTAACCCTGTAACAGAACATCAAGCAATCCGATTGGCTCACAAACTCACCGATAAAGCGGTGGAACAGAAGAAACTGCCAGCACGGGGTACCACTGAAGTCGCCCCAGATAACAAAAGAAAATTTGAAGACTCCACTGTTCGACAGTCTTCGTCATCACATCCGCAGCAAGGGAACCAGAAACGGTTCAATCATTACCACAGCCACCGGGGTCATCAAAATCATTCCAACAACAACAACAACAACAACCAGAATGCAGGCGGCTATGTAGGTCGAAAGCCGCAGTGCAATCGCTGCAATCTTCACCATAACGGCCCTTGTGCCGGAAATCGTTGCCAACGATGTGGCAAGATAGGTCATGCGGCAAAGGATTGTCGTGGGGAAATCATGTCCCGACAAAATCAGAATCAGCCTCAGGGTCAGCAGCAGGGTATAAACCGGGGATGCTATCAGTGTGGTAGCACTGCTCACTTCAGAAGAGACTGCCCACAGTTGCGCAACAACAACAATAATGGTGGAAACAACCACAACCACAACAATAATAACAACAACAATAATGGGAACGGTGGCACAGGAGGTGCCAAGGGTCGCGCATTTACATTGGGCCGCAGAGAGGCCAGAAACGACACGAACGTGGTCACCGGTAAGTTTCCCCTTAATGAACATTTTGCTACTGTGCTTTTTGATACGGGTGCGGATAGGAGCTTTATATCTGAGTCTTTTAGGAAGAACCTAAATCTCACGCTTAAACCATTAGAGACCCTTATGTGATAGAATTAGCCAATGGTAAATCGGTAGATGTGACCCAAATCGTATCCGGCTGTCAACTCAAACTCGCAGGCCACACTTTTACCATTGATCTGATGACAACTACTCTGGGTAGTTTTGACGTGGTAGTCGGAATGGACTGGCTATCCGACGTCCGGGCTGAAGTTCTCTGCTTCGAAAAGTCTATCCGTATTCCACTCACGAACGACGAAATCCTGACGGTACAAGGCGACAAGGCAAGCGCCGTCACCAACATTATCTCATTTATGCAAGCGCAGAAGTATCTTCGGAAAAAGAATTCCTTCGCTTTACTCGCACTAATTACCGAACAGCCTAAGGATGAGAAACGTATAGAAGACATCCCTGTCGTCCGTGATTTTTCCGATGTATTCCCAGAAGAACTACCTGGTCTTCCACCACATCGACAATTGGAGTTTGAAATCGAATTGGCAAGCAATGCAACTCCTATCGCCAAGGCTCCATACCGCCTAGCTCCAGCCGAGCTACAGGAGCTGTCGACCCAACTTCAAGAGCTGTTGGAAAAAGGATTTATCCGACCAAGCGTTTCGCCATGGGGAGCTCCAGTCCTGTTTGTCAAGAAAAAGGACGGGACTTTCCGCATGTGCATCGACTATAGGGAACTCAACAAGGTTACTGTCAAGAACCGATACCCGTTTACCTCGCATCGACGATCTATTCGACCAACTGCAAGGGTCAAGTTACTACTCTAAGATTGATTTACGGTCTGGTTATCATCAGCTACGCGTCAGGGAGGAGGATATCGCTAAGACAGCATTTCGCACTCGGTATGGCCACTACGAGTTCTTGGTCATGCCATTCGGTCTCACTAACGCACCTGCGGTGTTCATGGACCTCATGAACCGCGTGTGTAAGCCATACCTCGACAAATTTGTCATCGTGTTCATCGATGACATACTCATCTACTCCAAAAGTGAAGAAGAGCATGCGGAACACCTACGATTACTGCTAGGGCTACTTCAACAGGAAAAGTTATATGCCAAGCTTTCGAAGTGTGAATTCTGGATTCGGGAAGTTTAGTTCCTCGGGCACGTAGTGAATGAAAAGGGTATCCATGTAGACCCTGCCAAGATTGAAGCCATTAAAAACTGGGAAGCACCTAAGACACCGACGGAGATCTACCAATTCTTAGGATTGGCTGGTTATTACAGACGCTTCATCGAGGGGTTTTCCAAGATTGCACAACCGCTTACTACCCTCACTCAGAAAGGTATCAAGTATACTTGGGGTGACAAGCAAGAAGCAGCATTTAAATTGCTGAAGCAGAAACTTTGCAGTGCACCCATTCTGTCCTTGCCGGAAGGGACAGATGACTTCGTAGTGTATTGTGATGCTTCCATTCAGGGATTGGGATGCGTACTCATGCAACGCGATAAGGTCATCGCGTATGCGTCACGACAGCTGAAGGTTCACGAGAAAAACTACACAACGCATGACCTGGAATTGGGAGCAGGAGTGTTTGCACTTAAGATTTGGAGACACTACCTCTATCGAACAAAGTGCACAATCTATACTGACCACAAAAGCCTCCAACACATCTTTGATCAGAAGGAGTTGAATATGCGACAGTGTCGCTGGGTCGAACTCTTGAACGATTATGAGTGTGCCATTCGGTATCACCCGGGTAAAGCTAACGTGGTAGCTGATGCCCTCAGTAGGAAGGAACACCTGAAACCTCGTCGCGTACGAGCATTACAACTCACTATTCATTCGAGGGTACCCGAACAAATACGCGACGCCCAGTTAGAAGCAGTTAAGGAGGAAAACATCAAAGCCGAATCAGTGGGAAAAATGGAACGCGATTGGGAAGTAAAGCCCAATGGAGCCCGGTATTTTATGAATCGCATATGGGTACCTCTCTACGGAAACCTCAGAGAGCTAGTCATGGATGAAGCTCACAAATCTCGATACTCGTCCATCCGGGTTCGGATAAGATGTATCAAGACCTTAAAGTTGCGTATTGGTGGCCCAACATGAAAGCCGATATAGCCACCTACGTGAGTAGATGTTTGACTTGTGCAAAAGTCAAGGTGGAGTATCAAAAGCCATCGGGGCTACTCCAACAACCTGAGATCCCAGTGTGGAAGTGGGATCAGATCTCAATGGATTTCATCACTAAACTTCCGCGAACCTTGGGTGGTTGCGATACCATCTGGGTGATTGTGGATCGTTTAACTAAGTCCGCACACTTCCTAGCTATCAAAGAAACAGATAAGATGGAGAAGTTGACTCGCATCTACATTAAGGAAGTAGTTTCTCGGCACGGAGTGCCAACGTCCATCATCTCAGATAGAGATGCTCGTTTCACGTCAAACTTCTGGCAGTCACTCCAGAAAGCATTGGGAACACGCTTGGATATGAGCACAGCTTATCACCCTCAGACTGATGGTCAAAGCGAAAGGACCATACAGACCTTGGAAGACATGCTTAGGGCATGCGTAGTGGACTTCGGAAATAATTGGGAAATTCACCTGCCTCTAGTAGAATTCTCATATAACAACAGCTATCACATGAGTATTTCGGCAGCACCGTTTGAGGCATTATACGGTCGTAAATGTAGATCACCGGTCTGCTGGGTAGAAGTCGGTGACAGTCAACTCACAGGCCCTGAGTTAATACTTGAGGCCACTGAAAAGATTGTACAAATCAGAAACCGCATGGCGGCGGCACGAGATCGACAGAAAAGCTACGCAGATCAACGACGCAAACCGCTCGAATTTCAAGTAGGCGACCGCGTCCTACTAAAGGTGTCACCCTGGAAGGGTGTAATCCGCTTTGGAAAACGAGGCAAACTTAACCCACGGTACGTAGGCCCGTTTGAAATCTTGAAACGTATTAGACCCGTGGCATACCAATTAGACCTTCCTGCCGAACTCAGTGGAGTTCACAACGTATTTCACGTGTCAAATCTGAAGAAGTGTCTATCAGATGAAACTTTAGTTATTCCATTGGATGAGATCCAAGTGGATGAACAACTACACTTTGTGGAACAGCATATCGAGATCATGGATCGTGAGATCAAGACTCGAAGGCACAGCAAGATTCCAATCGTTAAAGTTCGTTGGGACTCTAAGCGTGGACCGGAGTTCACGTGGGAAAGAGAGGACCAAATGAAAAGCAAATACCCACACCTCTTCGCAACTGAGCAGAAAACTAACGATACCAGTACCTAAATTTTTGGGACGAAAATTCTTTCAACATGGGGATGATGTGACAACCTGGAAATTTCTCATACTTTCGTGTACTATTGTTGACTAAATTCTTGTGCATGGCACTTGGAAATCTTTGTGTATGACACTTGGGAACTTCTTGTAACGTTGCGTACCATCATTAACGAACTAACTCTTTGTGCGTGGCACTCTGAACATGTACGCTACATGCTAAACCGCGTTTACTCAATTTTCGGGACGAAAATTCTTTCAACATGGGGATAATGTGATATCCCGGGTTTTTCGGATAACTTACACGTGACACTATATGTGCTAAGTATTAAACGTGCATGGAATGAATACGTGATGAGTGTTTGTGTGATTGTTTAGTTATAAAGTAATTATTGTAGATATGTACACGAACCGAACCGCGACACGAACCAACCTCGATTCTTTGTGACTCTAGGAATTAACCAAGTTTAGAACTCAAACCATTATCGGCCGTGCGCAAACCAAACCGCAAACCCAAAACCGAGATCAAAGTTAAACCTTAAACTAAAAACAATCCGGCCGCAAGATCAAACCCGAAACCACAACATCAAAACCTAAACCCTAAACCAAAACACTCTCGGCCACATGATCAAAACCGCGGATTTATTTAGTTCAAACCCAAACCGAACCCACCCTATTCCTTGACCGCGAGATCAAGTCCAAACCAAACTAACTCACTTTAGTTCCTCGGCCGCCACTCAAACCAAAACCGGGATCCTCATCTTGTTGCTCCTATATATATACAACTCACATGCATCTTCCTTCACAATTCCTAAAACCCTAACAAGCAAAACAGCCGTCGGCTGCTTCCTCATGCTCCATTGATTGCAAAACAGCTTCCATTCCTTCATCATCTCGATCTAATCAGCTGGTTCACTCTCTCGGTCGCTAACAGCCGGTTACCTTCAGTCCCTTTTCAGTCTCGGTCGCGAGATCAGCTTTATTTCTCTCGGTCTAAGCAAGCAGCAGCCCTCGCCATCTCCCCTCATCGTATCCACGGTTCGTTTACATTGTTATTAAAAGATTAGAGGTTATCTCTGATTACAAGATCATGTTCGGATTATGTGTATGCTTGAATGCTTAGTTGTTTCGGATATATGTGTCTTGATTGTTGATGTTCTCAGATCGCATGACGGTATAGTTTCGGATGGTTAATACAAGATTTAGAGTTTGCATGTTGTTTGAAAACTGAATATGTAGGCTGTGATTTGTTATAAAGACAAAAGTTATTGTGTAGGGTTTGCATGGATAGGTTATTAGTATTAATCTAGGACTAGAAATCAGATCTAGATCGCTTAGGTTAATCGCATGAACGGGTTATACGAGTTCAAGATAAACACATGCAGAAAACAGCCTGCTGAATAATAGTTACAGCCGACTTCATCTGGCTGTAACTTGGTCGTTAGTTGTCGAAAAAACGGATTTTTCGATGTCTAGAACATAGATATTTGAATAAGGAATCTAATGGCGCTGGATTCATAATTTTCTGAAGTCGTTTGATATTTTTAAAGGGCTAAATAAGTTCAGTAACTAAAACTGTGAAAATCCTGAAATTTTGCTAGTTGTTTATCAAGCTAGATTTTAAAATCAGTAGAGAGTTGAGTCATGATTTTTGTACAGTAACTAGGTATAGAAATTTCCGGGCAACTCCAACTGGAATTTTGTTAATCGGACGATCAGTGATTTTTAAATAAATTCTTCCGTGGACTGCAGTCAGAAAACGGTAAATCTGACTGCAGCTTAATGAATTAATATTTATGGTTAATTGGTAAAGATTTAGGACTTGGAAAAAATTATATAAATTTCTATGGTATAAATGTCACCTACTGTAAAAATATGGGAATTTTTAGAATGTTGGAACTATTTTATAAAAATCCTAGAAAACAGCTGAATAATTGAGTGTTAAGCAGAAAGTTGATAACTTGTGATTTTATGCATTAAAGTGTTGCATGGATTTGGAATATGTTCATGATAAGTTGTTTGATTACTATGATCACATGAGAATACTTGCATGCATGTTTGAGTGTTAGATATGTTGTTTGTGTGTATCACTTTGTGAGTAAATTTCGTGTGGAATTTGTATTGGTGTGACTACACACTGACGTGGAAATTAATTGGTTTGTTAGGACGCAACTAGCGGTCCCATCTCTTATAACATCTTTGCTACACTAACCGAGCAAATAAAGGTGAGTTCACGGCCCCTAACTTTATCCGGTTTTAAACAACAGGGGGAGAAACATGTATACACTCTCAAACTCAAACTCTTTACGTTATACGAATTTAACGTCACATAACTATACGGTAACTAAGTTAATGTTAATGTAATGTTATGGGCACTAAGCAGCTTTATCACTTAAGTCCTTGACAATCTCCTCGGATCGTTAGTATTTGGGTTAAATAGCGGGGGAATTATAAGTAGTACTACTGCGTCTGACGAGCCCCATCCGAGCTAGTCGCGCTAGCCGACCGGGTATGGTCAACGGGTGTATAATTGGCCTAACATCGCCATGGTCATGTGATAGGCCTGGCAAAACGGAGGCACAACTGTCAGCTTCGATCGCGAACACTTAGTGACATGACTTTAGGCTAGCTACCTATATATATTAACATTGAACTTAATTACGGATCGACTTAATATTCCGGGTTTGGAATATTGGAAACAACAACTTAATATTCCGGGTTTGGAATATTGGAAACAACAACTTAATATTCCGGGTTTGGAATATTGGAAACAACGACTTAATATTCCGGGTTTGGAATATTGGAAGCAACAACTTATTATTCCGGGTTGGAATAATGGAACTAATATGTTATCCCGGGTTAGGGATAACGGAGAAAACAAACTATAACCGAACAAACGAATTTATGAAAACCTGTGAACTCACTCATCTTTAATGTTGACACTTGTTTCTTTACATGTTTCTCAGGACGCTAGGAGCTCTAGGTGCACGCACATGCATTGAACAAGACATCTTTATCGAGTCTTATTTATTAATATTGTTTTGGGATTTTTCATTTGTTTTGGCGTTTGTGTTGGCGCCCGCATCACTACTTATTTATGCTCGCTCTGGGGGAGGAGTCGTCGTTGCGCCCAACTATTGCGGTACCGATTGAACCGGTTAATCCTGTAGAAATAGGAATTTACATGCTTAGAATCCTGGTGCATACACAACAAAAACAGTTAGAAAAGAATGCAGAAAACCATCTAGCACAAGGATGGATGATCCGACACCTTACAGGAAAGACCGACTCGCTCGAGGAAGAGCATCGTACGAGTAAGATAGCTCGTAACACCATAGCCAGAGATCTGCGTGCTGAGCAGATAAGAGCTGACTGGCTTGAGGACAGAGTCCTGGAAAATAGTTGGAACATTCAGGAACTGCAAAATCAAGCACTTGAACCAGCGCCGGCCCCTCCAGTGCCGGTAGAGGAGGATCCAGAAGAGGATCCAAAGGAGGATCCTGAAGAGGATCCGGAGGAGGACCCAGCTGAGGAAGCTGGAAATGCCGCACAGGATGACGGCAACGACAGTGACTTGGGGAATGGAGATGTAGACGACTGACACGTCTCGTTTATATTATTTGTTTTCCTTCAGTTTATTATTTTCCCACTTGTATTTAAACCTGAGACTTTATAGTGAATTCGTATGTTTGATTGCACTTTTGTAAGACGTTGAAATTCCAGTTAATCAAGTATTTCTTTGACTATTTAACATATTGAGTTGACATAACTTAATAATTATTAAAGTACGAAGTAGGATAACTATATTGGATATATAGACTTATCGGGGTGTGTTTGTGTTGTGTTTCGAAGATCTAAATGGCGACTGGAAGACGTGGAAACCTTAATTTAACGCCCGAAGAGCTAGCTGCCATGATTCAGGAGCATGTGAACGCAGCTTTGGCGGGTGTTCAGAACCAGCCGGCAGGTAACCATTATTAAATTTTCGCGTGAAAATCTAATAGTGAGGCTAGTAAAATTCCTTGCTGACTTCCTGTTCTCTGTCAGCAGGAGGGGGCTTTAACCCCTATAAGATGTTCCTTGACGCAAAGCCTAGCAAATTCTCAGGGGCGGAAGGACCCATTGGATTGGTCCGCTGGATCGAAAAATCAGAATCCGTTTTTGAAATGTGCAACTGCCTAGAGGCAAACAAGGTCAAATACGCAGCCTCAACACTGGAAGATGGGGCATTGACATGGTGGAATGCCCAAGTCCAAACACGTGGACTGTTAGCTGCAAATGCAATGGCATGGACTGAGTTCAAGGCCCTGATTAAAGAAGAGTACTGTCCACGAGACAGAGTGCAACAGTTAGAGCAAGCTCTATGGAACCACAAGATGGTGGATCGGAAATTGAAGCTTACACTGCAAAACACCATGACTTGGTATTTCTGTGTCCTGAATTGGCCAACACGGTGGAGAAAAGACTCGAGTTCTATCTCGGGGGTCTGGTTCTGGAAATTCAGGGTATGGTGATGTCTAGTAACCCTGTAACAGAACATCAAGCAATCCGATTGGCTCACAAACTCACCGATAAAGCGGTGGAACAGAAGAAACTGCCAGCACGGGGTACCACTGAAGTCGCCCCAGATAACAAAAGAAAATTTGAAGACTCCACTGTTCGACAGTCTTCGTCATCACATCCGCAGCAAGGGAACCAGAAACGGTTCAATCATTACCACAGCCACCGGGGTCATCAAAATCATTCCAACAACAACAACAACAACAACCAGAATGCAGGCGGCTATGTAGGTCGAAAGCCGCAGTGCAATCGCTGCAATCTTCACCATAACGGCCCTTGTGCCGGAAATCGTTGCCAACGATGTGGCAAGATAGGTCATGCGGCAAAGGATTGTCGTGGGGAAATCATGTCCCGACAAAATCAGAATCAGCCTCAGGGTCAGCAGCAGGGTATAAACCGGGGATGCTATCAGTGTGGTAGCACTGCTCACTTCAGAAGAGACTGCCCACAGTTGCGCAACAACAACAATAATGGTGGAAACAACCACAACCACAACAATAATAACAACAACAATAATGGGAACGGTGGCACAGGAGGTGCCAAGGGTCGCGCATTTACATTGGGCCGCAGAGAGGCCAGAAACGACACGAACGTGGTCCACCGGTAAGTTTCCCCTTAATGAACATTTTGCTACTGTGCTTTTTGATACGGGTGCGGATAGGAGCTTTATATCTGAGTCTTTTAGGAAGAACCTAAATCTCACGCTTAAACCATTAGAGACCCCTTATGTGATAGAATTAGCCAATGGTAAATCGGTAGATGTGACCCAAATCGTATCCGGCTGTCAACTCAAACTCGCAGGCCACACTTTTACCATTGATCTGATGACAACTACTCTGGGTAGTTTTGACGTGGTAGTCGGAATGGACTGGCTATCCGACGTCCGGGCTGAAGTTCTCTGCTTCGAAAAGTCTATCCGTATTCCACTCACGAACGACGAAATCCTGACGGTACAAGGCGACAAGGCAAGCGCCGTCACCAACATTATCTCATTTATGCAAGCGCAGAAGTATCTTCGGAAAAAGAATTCCTTCGCTTTACTCGCACTAATTACCGAACAGCCTAAGGATGAGAAACGTATAGAAGACATCCCTGTCGTCCGTGATTTTTCCGATGTATTCCCAGAAGAACTACCTGGTCTTCCACCACATCGACAATTGGAGTTTGAAATCGAATTGGCAAGCAATGCAACTCCTATCGCCAAGGCTCCATACCGCCTAGCTCCAGCCGAGCTACAGGAGCTGTCGACCCAACTTCAAGAGCTGTTGGAAAAAGGATTTATCCGACCAAGCGTTTCGCCATGGGAGCTCCAGTCCTGTTTGTCAAGAAAAAGGACGGGACTTTCCGCATGTGCATCGACTATAGGGAACTCAACAAGGTTACTGTCAAGAACCGATACCCGTTTACCTCGCATCGACGATCTATTCGACCAACTGCAAGGGTCAAGTTACTACTCTAAGATTGATTTACGGTCTGGTTATCATCAGCTACGCGTCAGGGAGGAGGATATCGCTAAGACAGCATTTCGCACTCGGTATGGCCACTACGAGTTCTTGGTCATGCCATTCGGTCTCACTAACGCACCTGCGGTGTTCATGGACCTCATGAACCGCGTGTGTAAGCCATACCTCGACAAATTTGTCATCGTGTTCATCGATGACATACTCATCTACTCCAAAAGTGAAGAAGAGCATGCGGAACACCTACGATTACTGCTAGGGCTACTTCAACAGGAAAAGTTATATGCCAAGCTTTCGAAGTGTGAATTCTGGATTCGGGAAGTTTAGTTCCTCGGGCACGTAGTGAATGAAAAGGGTATCCATGTAGACCCTGCCAAGATTGAAGCCATTAAAAACTGGGAAGCACCTAAGACACCGACGGAGATCTACCAATTCTTAGGATTGGCTGGTTATTACAGACGCTTCATCGAGGGGTTTTCCAAGATTGCACAACCGCTTACTACCCTCACTCAGAAAGGTATCAAGTATACTTGGGGTGACAAGCAAGAAGCAGCATTTAAATTGCTGAAGCAGAAACTTTGCAGTGCACCCATTCTGTCCTTGCCGGAAGGGACAGATGACTTCGTAGTGTATTGTGATGCTTCCATTCAGGGATTGGGATGCGTACTCATGCAACGCGATAAGGTCATCGCGTATGCGTCACGACAGCTGAAGGTTCACGAGAAAAACTACACAACGCATGACCTGGAATTGGGAGCAGGAGTGTTTTGCACTTAAGATTTGGAGACACTACCTCTATCGAACAAAGTGCACAATCTATACTGACCACAAAAGCCTCCAACACATCTTTGATCAGAAGGAGTTGAATATGCGACAGTGTCGCTGGGTCGAACTCTTGAACGATTATGAGTGTGCCATTCGGTATCACCCGGGTAAAGCTAACGTGGTAGCTGATGCCCTCAGTAGGAAGGAACACCTGAAAACCTCGTCGCGTACGAGCATTACAACTCACTATTCATTCGAGGGTACCCGAACAAATACGCGACGCCCAGTTAGAAGCAGTTAAGGAGGAAAACATCAAAGCCGAATCAGTGGGAAAAATGGAACGCGATTGGGAAGTAAAGCCCAATGGAGCCCGGTATTTTATGAATCGCATATGGGTACCTCTCTACGGAAACCTCAGAGAGCTAGTCATGGATGAAGCTCACAAATCTCGATACTCGTCCATCCGGGTTCGGATAAGATGTATCAAGACCTTAAAGTTGCGTATTGGTGGCCCAACATGAAAGCCGATATAGCCACCTACGTGAGTAGATGTTTGACTTGTGCAAAAGTCAAGGTGGAGTATCAAAAGCCATCGGGGCTACTCCAACAACCTGAGATCCCAGTGTGGAAGTGGGATCAGATCTCAATGGATTTCATCACTAAACTTCCGCGAACCTTGGGTGGTTGCGATACCATCTGGGTGATTGTGGATCGTTTAACTAAGTCCGCACACTTCCTAGCTATCAAAGAAACAGATAAGATGGAGAAGTTGACTCGCATCTACATTAAGGAAGTAGTTTCTCGGCACGGAGTGCCAACGTCCATCATCTCAGATAGAGATGCTCGTTTCACGTCAAACTTCTGGCAGTCACTCCAGAAAGCATTGGGAACACGCTTGGATATGAGCACAGCTTATCACCCTCAGACTGATGGTCAAAGCGAAAGGACCATACAGACCTTGGAAGACATGCTTAGGGCATGCGTAGTGGACTTCGGAAATAATTGGGAAATTCACCTGCCTCTAGTAGAATTCTCATATAACAACAGCTATCACATGAGTATTTCGGCAGCACCGTTTGAGGCATTATACGGTCGTAAATGTAGATCACCGGTCTGCTGGGTAGAAGTCGGTGACAGTCAACTCACAGGCCCTGAGTTAATACTTGAGGCCACTGAAAAGATTGTACAAATCAGAAACCGCATGGCGGCGGCACGAGATCGACAGAAAAGCTACGCAGATCAACGACGCAAACCGCTCGAATTTCAAGTAGGCGACCGCGTCCTACTAAAGGTGTCACCCTGGAAGGGTGTAATCCGCTTTGGAAAACGAGGCAAACTTAACCCACGGTACGTAGGCCCGTTTGAAATCTTGAAACGTATTAGACCCGTGGCATACCAATTAGACCTTCCTGCCGAACTCAGTGGAGTTCACAACGTATTTCACGTGTCAAATCTGAAGAAGTGTCTATCAGATGAAACTTTAGTTATTCCATTGGATGAGATCCAAGTGGATGAACAACTACACTTTGTGGAACAGCATATCGAGATCATGGATCGTGAGATCAAGACTCGAAGGCACAGCAAGATTCCAATCGTTAAAGTTCGTTGGGACTCTAAGCGTGGACCGGAGTTCACGTGGGAAAGAGAGGACCAAATGAAAAGCAAATACCCACACCTCTTCGCAACTGAGCAGAAAACTAACGATACCAGTACCTAAATTTTTGGGACGAAAATTCTTTCAACATGGGGATGATGTGACAACCTGGAAATTTCTCATACTTTCGTGTACTATTGTTGACTAAATTCTTGTGCATGGCACTTGGAAATCTTTGTGTATGACACTTGGGAACTTCTTGTAACGTTGCGTACCATCATTAACGAACTAACTCTTTGTGCGTGGCACTCTGAACATGTACGCTACATGCTAAACCGCGTTTACTCAATTTTCGGGACGAAAATTCTTTCAACATGGGGATAATGTGATATCCCGGGTTTTTCGGATAACTTACACGTGACACTATATGTGCTAAGTATTAAACGTGCATGGAATGAATACGTGATGAGTGTTTGTGTGATTGTTTAGTTATAAAGTAATTATTGTAGATATGTACACGAACCGAACCGCGACACGAACCAACCTCGATTCTTTGTGACTCTAGGAATTAACCAAGTTTAGAACTCAAACCATTATCGGCCGTGCGCAAACCAAACCGCAAACCCAAAACCGAGATCAAAGTTAAACCTTAAACTAAAAACAATCCGGCCGCAAGATCAAACCCGAAACCACAACATCAAAACCTAAACCCTAAACCAAAACACTCTCGGCCACATGATCAAAACCGCGGATTTATTTAGTTCAAACCCAAACCGAACCCACCCTATTCCTTGACCGCGAGATCAAGTCCAAACCAAACTAACTCACTTTAGTTCCTCGGCCGCGACTCAAACCAAAACCGGGATCCTCATCTTGTTGCGCCTATATATATACAACTCACATGCATCTTCCTTCACAATTCCTAAAACCCTAACAAGCAAAACAGCCGTCGGCTGCTTCCTCATGCTCCATTGATCGCAAAACAGCTTCCATTCCTTCATCATCTCGATCTAATCAGCTGGTTCACTCTCTCGGTCGCTAACAGCCGGTTACCTTCAGTCCCTTTTCAGTCTCGGTCGCGAGATCAGCTTTATTTCTCTCGGTCTAAGCAAGCAGCAGCCCTCGCCATCTCCCCTCATCGTATTCACGGTTCGTTTACATTGTTATTAAAAGATTAGAGGTTATCTCTGATTACAAGATCATGTTCGGATTATGTGTATGCTTGAATGCTTAGTTGTTTCGGATATATGTGTCTTGATTGTTGATGTTCTCAGATCGCATGACGGTATAGTTTCGGATGGTTAATACAAGATTTAGAGTTTGCATGTTGTTTGAAAACTGAATATGTAGGCTGTGATTTGTTATAAAGACAAAAGTTATTGTGTAGGGTTTGCATGGATAGGTTATTAGTATTAATCTAGGACTAGAAATCAGATCTAGATCGCTTAGGTTAATCGCATGAACGGGTTATACGAGTTCAGGATAAACACATGCAGAAAACAGCCTGCTGAATAATAGTTACAGCCGACTTCATCTGGCTGTAACTTGGTCGTTAGTTGTCGAAAAACGGATTTTTCGATGTCTAGAACATAGATATTTGAATAAGGAATCTAATGGCGCTGGATTCATAATTTTCTGAAGTCGTTTGATATTTTTAAAGGGCTAAATAAGTTCAGTAACTAAAACTGTGAAAATCCTGAAATTTTGCTAGTTGTTTATCAAGCTAGATTTTAAAATCAGTAGAGAGTTGAGTCATGATTTTTGTACAGTAACTAGGTATAGAAATTTCCGGGCAACTCCAACTGGAATTTTGTTAATCGGGCGATCAGTGATTTTTAAATAAATTCTTCCGTGGACTGCAGTCAGAAAACGGTAAATCTGACTGCAGCTTAATGAATTAATATTTATGGTTAATTGGTAAAGATTTAGGACTTGGAAAAATTATATAAATTTCTATGGTATAAATGTCACCTACTGTAAAAATATGGGAATTTTTAGAATGTTGGAACTATTTTATAAAAATCCTAGAAAACAGCTGAATAATTGAGTGTTAAGCAGAAAGTTTGATAACTTGTGATTTTATGCATTAAAGTGTTGCATGGATTTGGAATATGTTCATGATAAGTTGTTTGATTACTATGATCACATGAGAATACTTGCATGCATGTTGAGTGTTAGATATGTTGTTTGTGTGTATCACTTTGTGAGTAAATTTCGTGTGGAATTTGTATTGGTGTGACTACACACTGACGTGGAAATTAATTGGTTTGTTAGGACGCAACTAGCGGTCCCATCTCTTATAACATCTTTGCTACACTAACCGAGCAAATAAAGGTGAGTTCACGGCCCCTAACTTTATCCGGTTTTAAACAACAGGAGGAGAAAACATGTATACACTCTCAAACTCAAACTCTTTACGTTATACGAATTTAACGTCACATAACTATACGGTAACTAAGTTAATGTTAATGTAATGTTATGGGCACTAAGCAGCTTTATCACTTAAGTCCTCGACAATCTCCTCGGATCGTTAGTATTTGGGTTAAATAGCGGGGGAATTATAAGTAGTACTACTGGGTCTGACGAGCCCCATCCGAGCTAGTCGCGCTAGCCGACCGGGTATGGTCAACGGGTGTATAATTGGCCTAACATCGCCATGGTCATGTGATAGGCCTGGCAAAACGGAGGCACAACTGTCAGCTTCGATCGCGAACACTTAGTGACATGACTTTAGGCTAGCTACCTATATATATTAACATTGAACTTAATTACGGATCGACTTAATATTCCGGGTTTGGAATATTGGAAACAACAACTTAATATTCCGAGTTTGAAATATTGGAAACAACAACTTAATATTCCGGGTTTGGAATATTGGAAACAACGACTTAATATTCCGGGTTTGGAATATTGGAAGCAACAACTTATTATTCCGGGTTGGAATAATGGAACTAATATGTTATCCCGGGTTAGGGATAACGGAGAAAACAAACTATAACCGAACAAACGAATTTATGAAAACCTGTGAACTCACTCATCTTTAATGTTGACACTTGTTTCTTTACATGTTTCTCAGGACGCTAGGAGCTCTAGGTGCACGCACATGCATTGAACAAGACATCTTTATCGAGTCTTATTTATTAATATTGTTTTGGGATTTTTCATTTGTTTTGGCGTTTGTGTTGGCGCCCGCATCACTACTTATTTATGCTTCCGCTCAAACTTTAAAAATAATGCTCTGCTAAATATTGGTAATTGATATAAAATCTACAATGAACGATTTCGCAAAACGTATAATCAAATCATGTAGAGTCGTTCGACGTACTAGTGTTTCAGATTCTGGTTTGTTCACACGCCTCGCGGTAAAACTCCGCAAGTGGAAATTGAGGGTGTGACACGCATGACCCAATTCATTACAATTTGTACAAACATCATAAACTTGATTGGCTGTTTGTACCCCTCCCCCATCTACCGCATAAACTTGAGGTCTTGTAATAACATGCCTTGCCCTTCTTGAGGATTGTGCTTTTCTTTTAGACGTGACCGCCATTTGCTCCAAAACTGCCCAATCATCTTGCTCATAATTAGTACCAAACGTACCATTAGTAATTGACATTAAATCACGAGCATCTTCCGAACTCAACCCTTCATGAAAAGCATTCAATAACTCCCAAAGTGCAATGCCATGGTGAGGAAATTTTTTTAAGATCATGTTATACCTCTCGAATGCTTCATGAAACATCTCACCCGGTTGTTGTTGAAAACTTCTCAAGCTCCGCCTAGCCTCATTAGTCTTTTGGGCCGTGAAAAACTCTTCCAAGAACCTTTGTTGCATGTCGGCCCATGTGTATATTGTGCGGAGGGTAAAGTATGGAACCATCTTTTTTGCCTTGTCTTCCAAAGAGAATTGGAAGAGAACCAACTTGACACCATCTAAAGAAAAATCTTGCCCTCCAATAGTGTTGCAAATAGAATCATATGTCTCCAAATGGAAGTACGGTTCCTCCTTTGCTAGCCCTTTGTACTTCGGCAAACTTTGAAGTGCGGTTGTTCTAACCTCAAATGTCCTTCCATCCGGGTGATGAGGTATCACCACTGGAGAAGGGTTATTAGTGATAACGGGCCTAAAATGCACTTCAATTGTCCTCGCCACCTCTCGATGATGTCTTCGCAGAGCACCCAATGGTACTCTTGGTCGACCTGCTTGACCTTGCCTTAGCCCTTGAGGTGCAAACTACTGTTGGTATTGAGGTTGTTGCATTTGTGGTTGTTGCATCAGCCTTTGAAATTGAGGTTGTTGATGTTGATGTTGAAGTTGAACTTGTTGTAGAGGCATTGCTCGTTGAAACTGTGGCCCTTGCGGACCAATTTGTTGTACCCTTTTGGGTTGCCTAACCCCTTCTTGAGCTTGTTCCATTTGTTGCCTTTGTGGGTAAACCATTGCTCCTTGAGGTCCCAAATTACCTCCATCTCCTCCATAATAGTAACCCTCTTCTTCATAACCTCCAAATTCTTCTTCATACCCATCCCAAACCCATCTACTCCTACACCCGAAGATTGCACAAACTGAGAAGATGGATAATGGAAACCCGGTTGGGTTGGTGGTTGAAATGTAGAGGAGGTATGAACAATGGTTGAACTTGGTGGAAATTGACTTGGTAATGGTGGTTGGGTAGAAGATGATTGACCGGATGTCGGGAAAAGGATGAAAATGCTGGAACCATTGATGTGGGGCTGTAGTTGGGAACAGGTCTGGTTTGGGTAATTTTAGGTGATGTGGTGTTGGTTGGGTTAACTTCATGTGTTGAAGTAGGATGGGTGGTAGGAATTGGTGGAGGTGTGGATAGTAATGTTTGGCTTGTAGAGGAAGGTAATGGATCCATGGTGTTAATCGGTGAAATTGGTGTTGTAGGTGTTGTTAGTGAACCACTAATTTTGTTTTCTCTTAATAAGACCTTGTTTCTTTGCAAAGTTCGTTCGATCACCAGATCAAATGCCAATGGTGATAGCTTGTGAGAGCCTCTAGTATGCATGCATCTGTAAATACCTGCACACTAACACAACTAGCATAAACCCAGAAAAGTAACAAACTAAACTATATCACAGATAACACACATTGCGCACTACTCCCCGGCAACGGCGCCATCCACAACATTAGTTTAGTTAGGGACAAAGCTTGGTATAAGATTCCCACAAGATGAAAGTAAAGAAGAATAAGTTGTAAAGTTTAAACAAAACATAATTCAAAACTGACTTCAGAGCCTCATATAAGTGATGTACCACCTTGTTACGCCTTGGTGAACTTTGGGTAAGACCCTTGGAGGTTATCCAAGTAGTTTGATATAAGAAAACAAGAAGAAAAGTTGGAGAAAGGTGTTCAAACTCACTGTTGTGAACATGAGTGTAATCTGCCAAGAACTTGGAAATATGGAGAGGTTGAGAGGATTTGGGAGTTATTTTGAGGTGTGTAAAGGGTAGAGGAGTTGTGGAATACATGTATTTATAGTGGGGGATTAGGGTTGGGGTTTAAAGAAGGTTGGAAGATGATTGGAGAAGAAAGGAGGTGGATGGGAGGTCCAATCCGCGAGTTTTGCACATTTCTGCTACCTAGAAGGGCTGTCCTTGGTTACGGTCCGTAAGGGCTTCTAAATTAAAAAAATAATTTTGGTCCTTGACGTTTGGTGGTTTGTTCATGTATGCAATTTCTTTGACGTGTTAAGCGTTTTAAACGCATTTTTAGGGCATTTTAAGGTATGTATGAGTATATGAATAACATGAATATATATGAGTATGGTTCTGAATATAAATGAACATTGAGTATGATTTGATTTGTATATAAAACGTGTATTTTTGAATGAGTAAGTATCATGAATTTATGAATTACAACAAGTATATTTAAAATGTGCATCCAATATGATTAAAGTCTCGAGATTACAAAGGTTGATGCGAGGTAGGAACACAAGTTTACTAAAAATAAAAACTATGAAATACGGATCATTACTAGTGAACACATGGAAATTATAACCTAAATATGAATATGAAATGACATTTTATGCATCGCATAATTATTGTCGTTAAATGTGCCCCCGGTTGGGTAAACGCCACGAAATAACGTGTTTTTCGCATGGTTTTTAATGTTTTTAAAATATGAACCCTTCTTTAATGAAAACCCAAACGCTTTCACGTATTTGCTTGAAATACATTATATTAATGTTCTATAAGTGTTTTTAGGCTTCACTAGTGGTACAGTGCATGTTTGGTTAATACCATACGCGTTAAACCGAAGGCGTTTCGTTAACCGAAAACTATTTCGTTTAATATGTTTGCTAACTGATAGGGCATCAATAACCCTATGTTATAGGCTATAGAACATGCTTATGTAATTTTGTGCCCCTAGAAATGCTTATGGCTTTTTAACCTGTTTTCTTATAACAGCCCAATGTAACCATACCATGATATTGTCCACTTTGGCAGCCAGCACGCCCTAGCCTGCCCCTCATGGTTTTAAAATGCGTCATGATGGTGAAGGTATCCAGCCCCTTATAAGGAAGCCTTTGTTCCCCTTCACAACCGATGTAGGATATCACAATCCACCCCTCTTAAGGGGTCCAGCGTCCTCACGAGACCTGGCACCACCGGTCCAGCCCTAGCTCTGATACCATCTGTAACAGTCCAGCGTAACCGCACCATGATATTTTCCGCTTTGGCAACCACACGCCCTAAGTGCCTACCCCTCACGGTTTTAAAACGCGTCATGATGGTGAAGGTATCCAGCCCCTTATAAGGAAGCCTTTGTTCCCCTTCACAACTGATGTGGGATATCACATTTCAACATCCCAAGGCCCCATTATTAGTCAGTTACATACTAACGTTCATATGTGAACTATGACATGCCCTCAGATTTGTTCGATGCCCACATACAACACTATTTCACTATACATGTTGTAACACCTAGCTGTTTCGTATTTTCCTTAATTAGAAAGTGTAATCGTATTCCTATTTATGGAAACTTTTATTCGTATCGGATTCGTATTTCATCCCAACCTTGTAATCCAAGAATTTGATCGTAATTAAATTTATACTTAATATACTTGTCTTACATGCATTCGATCGTTATATGCATGTTTACATACAAAACGATACTTGCTATACGTCCAAATACTCATACATACATAATAAATACTCAAAATATACTGACATATATGTTTAGCTTGAAATAAAGGAAAAACCAAGTTCAGGGACTAAAAAACAAAAATCAAATAAGTTTATGGCCTGGAGCCTCTCGCGCCCCGCGACCGCCTCACCCTTCTTCTCTCGTAACCCGCCAGAGGGCTCAATCCGTAGAAAGTTGTAATCAGCTAATGGATTGGGCAAAAGTGTGTTTGTTCGTTGTGTTTCTTGCATTAAATCCCCACCTAACTCACCCCCCAAACCTCAACTATAAACCCACCTCATTCTCCACTCACTTTGCACCCAAAACACTAGTCTCCTCTCTAAACTCAGCTTCAATCCAGAAAGTTCAAGACTTTCAAGTGAGTTCTAGCTCACCTCTACTTCAATTTTCCACTCTTTCTCCTTAACACTTGGAATACCTCTAGGAGTGTTTTCAAAGGTTTTCCATGGAAAACCAATATGGAACGTCACCATATTTGAGGTCACAAGTGTAAGAAACATTTTGTTTTAATAGGGTTTTTTAACCCACAAGTGTTGTATCCTTCTAAGCATGTTCTTGTAACAAGACTTGAGTTGGTTGTGTGTGATTACTTGGAAGTCTTGGCTATCCTACCTTCAATCCACCACCTCACTTGATGATTTTGAATATTATGCCACTTTTATTTTCATTTTTACCTTATTCATGACCATCCTTGTTGTCCTTGTGACAACTCGTGCATTGGTGAACATACGAAAAAGGTTAAAGGAAGGTTACCCTCCTACCTCCATGCATGACTTCTATGAACTTCCATGATAAACATGATAGAATAATTACTTATACTATAATATATATATATATACACTAACCGAACCCTTGATGTTAATCGAATGATTTTCCGTCATGGTATTAAGTTACATCACCTAAGTACTTAACTTCTCGTTACGATTCTAATGGGTATCTTAACCCATGAAAACACATCGACCCAAATGGGAATTATAGTGTGAAAAACGAATATTAAGTCTAGACTATTATTTTCTCGTATACATACTTTAGTATATCTAAATTCCTAATCCTCCGTTATCGCTCGTATACTTATACGCCTACGTTTTCCTTATGTAGGATAACTCGGTGATCCGTCCTTCAAAACTCCTCACAGAATTACCAAGTGGAAGCTTGCAAAACCGTGAGTACACTTGACCCATTTTCCTTTTACACAATTTGGGTTGTAACATGTTAACTTACAAAATATACAAACACAGACAAAATACTTTATACACTCGATCCATTATACATGCTTAATATTATGCTTAGGCTCATGAAAGATACATACATGTTTCTTGTCATTAACTTAGCTAGCCCGAACTTAACATATATAGCGCTATAGGAGTAGCACGCCGCCCGTTGGGGTATTGTTAAGCTTATTCTTATTCGTAAATAGTCTCGTTACTTTTGTAGCAAGGGACACTTGATTCTTGTGGACACTTGGGTTTGACATTTAGTATTGCATGCTAGCTTAACTTGTATACAATTGCCATGTAGGATTTGAGCAACTCTTTTATACTTATGCTATGTAATTTAAAACTTGTGTACTCGCCAATGCTTTTGTGTTGAACTATAATTTTAACATGTTGCAGGTTAAGGATGTTGAACATTATGAAAACTTAGTAGGGACGGCATAGAAACGCATCTAGAATGCGAATTTTTATGTTATAATATTGTTGAATTGGTTGTATTTGGATTTATGTTGTAATTTACTATTTGATCAATGAAATGAAACGAGTTTTGAATTTAATATGGTCACAAATAGTGTTATGATGTCTCGAGCAATCTTTTTCATCTCACTCTAATGATTCCGCCATCAGTTGGGGTGTGACAAAAGGTGTGATTACATCTAGGCCTTGGTAATCCAACTTTCAATCCACCACCTCACTTGATGATATCTATCCAGTAAGCTATGTTTCAACTTCAAGTGAGTAACAAGGCTACGACACATCCCCAAACGTTGCCATGTTCAGGATGCACGCACCTAGCTTGCTTACTTGGTCGAAATGTAGTTTAGTGAAGTACTTTATTTTTATTTCATTCCTGACCATCCGAATTGTCCTTGTGGCAATTTGTGTATTGGTGAATCTTACGAAAGAGGTTAAGGACGGTTATCCTCCAACCTCCAAGCATGACTTCTATGACTTCTATGATTTATATGATAAACTTGTAATAATATAGGTAAACTATACATGTAAATAATAAACATAACTGAACCTTTGACAATGGTCGTATGGTTACTTGTCCTAACATTAGGTTATTTTATCTAAGACTTAACCATTGTTATGATTCTATTGGTCATCACCTATAAAACCACAAACTCCCTATGGGGCTTACAGTGTCAAAAACGAGCGTTAATGTCTAGATAAATACTTTCGACTATACATACTTTTTCATACTTTAAATTCCTAAATTAACAAACTCCATTGTCATTCCAACACTCACACACCTACGTTTCCTTGTGTAGGATAACTCGGTGTTCGTTCCCCCTAATCAACCCAAACACTTTCACGGAATTAACTTTGCAAAACCTTGAGTACACTCGACACCTTTTTTACGCTTTACACTTTTTGGGTGCAATATGTTAATCTATCATAAACACACTAAATCACACTTTTATTCTATGCAATAACACAAATAATCCATCATACATGCTATAGTTATGTGTGTGGTCCTGTGGGCGGTGGAGGTTCTAGACGGGGGTTTTGGGGATAGTACATATTCGACAGAATGATATAAACAAGGAGTAGGAATAGAATCAGTAGAAGCTTTTCATTTCATTCATTCAAGCGAAAGAGTATACATCTTGTCTGGCTTGCGGAGTTCCTGGAGAGAATCCGCCAACGTTTCTCCTCAGGGAACTTCCAAAACTTACAAACAATGAACACACAATACCTATTTATAGACATGACAGCTCATGCGAAGCGAGCATGTTTTCACTCGTACGAAGGGACATTCGTAGGAGTGAGATGTTATCACTCGTACGAGTAACAAAGTCACTCGTATGAGGCACATTGTCACTCGTACGAGGCGCATGTCACTTATATGAGCAAGTACTCGTTCGGACATGGGTCGTGTGTTTGTATCTAATCTTACAATATTCAATACACACTCTTTCTAGCCTATTCGCATAGTGACAGCCATAAAGTGCATCAACAATTTCCCCTTGGACGTCACTGTCGAAGCTTAAACTTGAACTTGAAATCTGAGAGTTGTATTTGAATATTCTGCAACTTCAATCGGGTATCTATTGACGTCATAATTCCCCCTTGATTGAAGATCTGGGTTTGCATTATCTACGTTAAGCAACATTCCCCCTGAAATAATTTTCTCGAGAAATTGATCTTCAGGTCGTTGTTTGCACGGTTCAAGACCTCCTCTGATTTGCTTGATCTACTAATTTTCTTGAATAATCACCAACTTGAAATTAAACAATGCAGCTTCTCTGTTTGGACGTTAACCATATTCGCGTTCGGTTTAGCGCACTACCCTGATGCTCGATCCTCCGATCTTCAAAACCCATCCAGCAATTGATAGAAACTTCGAAATACAACACCGAAAAACTTTAAACCAATAAATCTCTGCAAAAATCTTCTCAATAAGCAAATCATCATCGGAATCACACTATCTTGTAACACTTCGAATCTGAGAAACATTCTTCGGGAATTAGAATCACATTCTTCCTTTTTAGTCACAATAACAGATGTATAACTATCGCCGCTGGAATGGGGCATCTGAAACTACCAGACATCCTTGTTTTCTGGCGGTTAGTCTGAAAAATAGATCATTTGCCTTGCAGAGTTAAAGATAGGCAGTCGTATGTGCTTCATATTCCACATCGGGGATCAGGTGGTTAGCCCTTGAGCATCAATCTGAATCATGATCTGAAAATTTTGAACATTCTTTGATCACACATTCAAAATGTATAGTCTATTTCATGAATAAACTTAAACATTATCTCATCTCTAATGTTACTTTGATCCTCTGTGTTTCCCAGATAATCTGCAGTCTGAACCACCCGGATACTATTGTAGTGTCACGAATTTCAAAAATGTTGGAATTTTAAATATACGTGAAAATTTTTATTCCCCCTCATTTTTACAAATTCTTACGTCTTGTGTTCTTATGGGAATGAATTATGGTGCGACTGCAGCATATGGTACTCAAATTTTGCGAAAAAAGCCCAAAATTGTAGTTTTGATCAAATGCTGACTAAACATTGAGGCCCATTAATAATTACTACACCAGATGATCAAGGTTTTGCGTAGGTATCAGTGACTATGCCAAAATCTTCATCCTTTTGTGACCGTTTCATCAAATATATACTCTGAAGCTCTACACGGTGTCCCCGAACAGGCCGAATTAGACGTTAAAATCTCAAAAAAATTGTAATCACTAAATTTTTTATGGACACTCGTCTCCTCAATACGATCAAAAAATGGCTTCATCATTTTGTGACCAAATCTTTTCGAACAAATGAAGACAAATATCATGAAAGAGAAGTTTCTCCAATATCCAAGATTCATACAAATGATACTGGATGATCAATTTCCTAATTGAGAAATAAAGACGAGTTAATTTTGAGCATAGTTAAGTATTTGAAAACAAGCAAAGAACCAGCTGGACAAAGTTTTCGGGGCTATTAAAGATAAAATATTTGCACACCAAGGTCAATGTGGGAATAATCTTCTAAGAACGAGGATCGGGCTCCTCTGATGACAACCGTCTGATCTAACTCAGCTAGCGAGGCAGATTCAATGTAGAAAGTTTGACAAATCGAACAAAAAGATCTTATGTTAACTGCTTCTGATTGTATTAATGACGTGCAAGTACAGATCGAGTAAACAAATCAGTGCGCTTCGTTGTCCCAAACTGAATAACTACTTAGCTCTGACATAACACTCATATTTATTGTCTACTATTAAATCGCATCTGGATGTGGTAAACAAGACGTGATTCACAAGTAGCTTTCGTACGAGTGAGTGAGAGTCCTTGTACAGCCAACATACTCGTGTAGACCATACAAACATGAATAAAATAAACTTTTACATATAAAATTTCGCCCTTTAAGCCTAAAACAATAGAGACATCTAACGTGACAATAGACATAATGCACAACAACCCTGGATGTTGTCGCAGTCTGGATAGTCTTCAAAAAATCTTCAAAGATTTGACTCTAACGCCCAAGAATTCTTCGGTGATTGCGACGCTCTCAAATGGAATCACTTGATCTGTTGAGGAGGTCGGTTCACTGTATTGCTACATCTGAAAGTCTAAGCGATGCTTATATGAGCACGCTCTACAATCTGACGTTCATTCTCTCTTTTTTTACTTCTCTAGCTCCTCATGCTTCCTCATGAATGTTCCATGACGACCTGAATGAATAGCATGGCAAAGCATTACATTAACAACTTGGAATTGGAGAGCTTGTTCTTTATCCTTCTCTCAAACTTATCTTGCTATAACAATAGACATTCAATATCTTTCTTTGTGAAAGTTGACTAGCACATAGGTGTCTAGCACTCGAATCCATGCCATAACCCATATGCGTTTATGGGTTATAACGGGCTTAGTAAGCTCGTCTTCAATATTCCACGAATCTTCGTCTAGGTGCACACAGAGACAGCCTCTCTGTGTTAGAATCATAATGCCACATTGAAGATCGTATAAAAATCTGCTCCATTCGTAACATAGGCATGTTTTCATTACTTTGGCCTTTTACGACGAGCGTATATCTGTCTCCGTGTCACTGGATCAATCTTACTGACATGCTTCGAGGAAAGTGAGTTCCAATGAGTAATAACTTGAATGCTTCTAGCTTGAATCAACTTCATACCTTTGGGCTCTGAAACTTCATCTTTAATTTATTATCTTTGTCTGAACTAATTCTTTAATATCTCAGAAAGGCAAGGACTTGATTCGCGTAGAAAATCGGAAATACAATCTAACTCCCTCTTGATCGCATATACATTCATCCCGATCCAACCCATAATAATATCCCCAAGATATGTTGCATCACTGTTGAAATGCTAGGGGACGCTTGAACTACGTCTCGGACTGGTGCATTCCTAAACCATTCTTCCTCGTCTTCACAATTTCAGCACTGATATTTGTTGGGAATAGTACTTCGTTTTACAGTTCAGCAACCTGCGCTTTACTATCTTAATATGCTCAGCTCAAATTATTCAAAATGGGTGAGTCATTGTACTATCACAATATTCGAAATATAAACATCCTCACAACAACTTGTCATATCGTTGGTCTCAACATTCTCAAAACGTACTCATTTGGCTCGAACGCATCTATTCGTTAGCTCATTCTCAAATCAATTCGGAATTTTTTCATTCATCCTAGCATCCGGGTGATCTCCCTTTCGGTAACTTTGACAAATTACCTTCCATATATGCTCAAGATAAAAGATCTTAGGATTTTGCACGACAGGAACAGTAGATAAGTCTATCTCCGGGAAGATTCCTGCCTGCTGAGCATCTACAGATTCATCAACTCTTTCTTTAACCCCTTTTCCTCAGTAGCCTGATTAACATAGTCGTCGAGGTACACAGAAAAATCAATTTCTTCATTAACGCTCGAATCAGTAACCGTACACCCATTCCTCCTATATTATCATCATTATCATCATCATATCAGAACTACTAGACACATCATCATCTATCTCTGCATCATCATTCTCATCTTCCTCCTCAAATTCTTCAACGGCTTCTTCAATTTCTTTTTCAAGCCTTTTCTTTAACAACCAGTCAGGATGCCTTTGGGAAAGATCTAACGAGTCAATATCAACATCTATCGGCTTCCCAATAAGTATAAACCTGTTCGGCTCCTGATAAACTACAATATCTGTGCATGTAATTGGCGCAGACTCAGCTTCTTGCTCAGTTTGAACGATAATAGGATCCTCGACCACCTTCGCTTTGCCTTTTCCCTGTGCATCAGACTGCTCTTTTGCGAGACGTTCTCTTTCTACGACACGTTCTCGAGCCTCTACACGTTCTATCTCGTCGATCTCAACAACTATGTTCACACCAAGCTTCTTTACCAAAATCTTCTCAAATAAACTCATTCTTCTATTGCTACGAAGTCTTTCTTCCTCATACTCTTCCATGCAAAGTCTTAGACGTTCATTCTCCGATACAATACTCGCAAGCATAGCTTCAAGCTGCTGTTTATCTTCAGATAAAACACTAATCTGTTCAAGCATCTCCTGTTTTTCTTCATTTAACACATTAATCTGCACTTGCAGCTCAGCTTTCACTCAGCAAGATGTCGCCATGATTTCAACAATCAGTCTTTTTATCATCGGTAGACTAAAAATAAAACTACAAAGCTAAGGAAACTGAAAATCTTTTTGGTTTTTAGAATTTTATCGAAACAACAAACATAATTTTGTGAGTTCTGTGTTAAGAGAATCATATCAAGTACTTAACAAATATATCAAGTGTTTTTAACCATATTTACTTAGATTGCCAATATACTTGTCCATTTAAACCTCTTCTCGTTTCTCAACTGTTTCAAGATATGTTAGACAATATTAGGAACATGAAATAACTGTGTTTCCCATCTCAAAATATACTCCCGCATCGAGATTCCAAGAATTTCATTTCACAGGTGAATACATCCAATTGATATCTGTAAAAAAGGGTGAGTGCGAGACCTTTGAGAGCTCAGGTTAGTATTTCCATACAGACAAAGAGATGAAGGCTGTCTTTAGGTTGTGTTCCTTAAAGGAATCTTTTGCACTGCAGATGTCGTAAATATTTATGACATATTCATTTTTTATGCAGCTTGGACGAATAATGCGTAAAGTATTATACAAGTTCTAGGTCATTGCTCACGCAAAATCAGAAGAACTCGGATAATACCCAGATATCGATTAAATATAAAGACCAAGTATCGCAGAATCTGGCATTCTCTCAAACGAAATTTCAGAGTACTAAGTCCATATATCCGAGAGATGTTAACCCACAAGTTATTCAGTTTTTCTTTTAAGTTTATATCTTGAAAACGATTTACTGAACAAGTGAAGCCTATTGCACATCCTCAGTAAGACTGTTTAATCACTTGTTTAACATTCCATTTCTTTAGCATACTGTGACTGTCTTTTTGATATAATATGACCACTCTTTTTCACAAAAACTCTTTTTGAATTTTCTAATTTTATTGTATTTTCCCTAAACATTCTCCCCCTAAAATCAAAAACATATTTTTGGATTTTTAGTATTTTTAAGAAAGAATGTACATAAATACGTCATACCGATGAAAAATTCACATCAAGTCGTCATCATCAAGTCGTCATGCAATTTTAAAAGATTTTTAAGTCTCGTTTTATCAAATTCTTTGGTATAAAAATCTGCTTTTTGGTCATCAGGGTGGATTTTCTGAATTCTAACCAACTTTTTCTCGTAGCAGTCACGGATAAAGTGGTGTCGAATCTCGATATGTTTAGTGCGTGAGTGTTGGCATGAGTTTTTAGTGATATCAATCGCGGCCTGGTTATCTACATATATTGGCGTATCAAGAAATTGCAGTCTGACGTCTCTCATCTGCTATTGCATCCAGAGTATCTAGGCACAACAGCTGGATGCTGAAACGTATTCAGCCTCACAAGTAGATAGAGCGACCGCAGTCTGTTTCTTGCATTGCCATGTTACCAAACGTGTTCCAAAGAACTGGCAACCAGCCGTCGTAGATTTGGTATTTAGTTTCCCGCAACCGAAATCAGAATCCAAGTAACCCACAAGATTGAAGTCGTCATGTCTAGGGTACCACAAGCCGGTTCTTGGAAAACCCTTCAGATATCTCATAATGCGTTTGACGGCGAGCAGGTGCGACTCTCTTGGATTTGACTGGTAACAGATGCGCAGGCACATTGGATACATGATATCAGGTCAGAAGCGGACATATACATCAAGGATCCGATCATGGAGCGATATAAAGTCTTGTCAACTCTTTCTCCAATAAGATCTGGACAAATGCCGTGATTTGGAGCTAATGGGGTTGATGATGGTTTAGCTACTGCCATATTGAATTTCTCCAATATGTCATGAACATACTTTGTCTGATGGATAAAGATACCATCAGGCAACTGATCGACCTGAAGTCCTAGAAAGAACTTCGTCTCCCCCATCGCGCTCATTTCAAATTTGCGCTTCATGACTTCTTCAAAGTCTTTACATAGCTTGTCATTTGTCGATCCAAAGATAATATCATCCACATATATCTGTACGATGATTAAATGCCCATCCACTTCCCTGCTAAAAAGAGTAGAATCTACAGTTCCTCTGATAAAGCCGTTGTCCAGAAGATGACTTGATAGCGTTTCATACCAAGCTCTCGGGGCTTGATGAAGACAGTATAAGGCTTTGTTCAGAAGGTATACTTTGTCTTTGTGCACTGGATTGACAAACCCCAGTGGTTGGCTGACATACACCTCCTCTTTAACTTTACCGTACAGGAAAGCAGATTTGACATCTAACTGGTACACCTTGAAACCTTTCCAAGAAGCAAAGGCCAAGAATATGTGGATCGCTTCAAGACGGGCAACTGGGGCATAGACTTCGGTATAATCTATCCCTTCTTGTTGATGAAAACCTTGAACCACAAGTCAAGCTTTGTTGCGCATGACAATCCCTCTATGATCACGTTTGCACTTGAAGACCCTTCTAGTGTTTATCTTTTTGTGATGATCAGGCTGGTCAACAAGCTTCCAGCTCCAAGTTTCTCAGAATTGAAGCAACTCTTCTTGCATCACGTCCACCCAGCTTTCTTCCTTTAATGCATCTTTCCAGCTTCCGGCTTAACCTGAGAAACAAAACAACTATTAAAAGTCTGGTTTGAGTGGAGCAATACTAGTATAGAAACAGCTTAGATCCTTTTTGATCTGATTGCGTGTTTTCACGCCCGTTGTAAGCTGCCTATAATATTCTCCGACGGATGATATGAAAGTGTCCTAGGCATCACTTCGGTTGGAACATCTACTTGCGGTTGCAAATTCGTGAGAACTTCATCAACGACCCGGTACAGATGAAGAAGCTTCATTCCTGGCATTTGACTGTCAGCCTGTTTGTTCAAGAAGCTTTCAATCTGCTTAGATCCTTCATCGGAACTGGATCCACCATCGTCGAAAGTCGGTTCCTGATCAGAGTCAGCATTCGGTTTGGCAGATGATTCGGCAGTATTAACATTTGGTGCAGGAACAGGTACTTGATGAGAAGAGCTTTGACCGACATCAGACGTATTGATAGGAAGTGATGTAGAAATCACCAACGGTCTAGATACTTGTTCTTGAGTAGATATTTGATGCTGTTGAAAAAGCATAACAAGTTCTTCATCTGATAGCACATCTGGCAGGTCAAATGAAATCCCACAAACTATCGTAGTTAAACAGCCACGGATCCCTAGATTTCTGCGTTGGCGTAGTAAATCTTTGACAATCAACATGTTGCGCAAGAATAACCTGGTTCAGACTCAGCAAGAAAACACGTTTCTAAGGAGTAGCATAACTGACGAGAAATCCTTCCAAGGATTTGGCTCCAAATTTACCATTCATGTCCAATACAGTACACAGAGATCCAAAAGTTCCAAAATGCAAGGTTGGGCTTTCGTTGATTTAATAACTCGAAACACGTCTTGTTGTGAGGCTTAACTGTTAACACACGATTTAAGGTGTAACACGTTGACGCGACTTCTTCACTCCAGAAGCTGATTGGCAATTTCAAATCCGCTAACATTATTCTGGCAGTCTCAATCAGTGTGCGATTCTTACATTCAACTACACCATTTTGTTGAGGAGTATAGGGGGCGCTAAATTCGTGAAGAATCCCCTTTTCATTGTAGAATTCTAGCATCGAACTCTGTCCCGTTGTCACTTTGGTTTCTCTTGATTGGTAAGTGATATAGGTTTTCGAGTTTTTCTGAAGTGAATCATTAGAATTTCAAAAGTTTCGTCTTTACTCTCCAGAAAGAAAACCCATGAGAATCATGAATAATCATCTGTAACGACAAGGCAGTATAGATCACCAGAGATCCCTTTTGACGTTGACCGGTCCAAATAGATCCATATGTAGCCTCACTAGTGGTAGCTTGATAGAATTCCACAGCTTTCTCGGGTGTGATTTCTTATGTTGCTTCCCCTTTTTGCAGCTCAGACAATCATCAGATAGTTGAAAATTCTTCAAATTAACACCTCTCCACTAGGTCGTTATGCACAAGATAATTCATCTTTCATAGATGAATGTGCCCCAATCTTCCGATGCCATAGAATTGACTCTTTCTCGGTAGCTTTAGATACAAAAGATTGAACTTTCTTCGATGTGGTAGAAGCGATACCCATATCAAGAACATATAAATCATTCTCTCGCGGAGCACGCATCAGGATCCATTATCCAGAATTTTGAAACCAGGTTTTAAGATCAAGCATTCTTTATCGTTGAAATGCATCGTGAACTTCTTGTCACAAATTTGCGAAATGCTGAGTAGATTGTTCTCAAGCTCAGCGATGTAGTTCACTTTGTCAAACGATACAACCCCGTTCGTGAGAATTCCTTCACCTACAATTCTACCCCTGTGTTCCAGCAAAACTGTGACATCCCGGCTTTTCAGGTATCTTAAACGTGCTACTTCACGTTATTCATTCCTACGTGATTTAATTCGGAGAATTAAATTACACGCTCGCAATAACTACGCTAACTTTGTGAATCTATTGGGTGAATTACGTGCTATGTGTTATTAGACGTTTGTAGATTTGGTGGATTATTATATCACGCTTTGATTTCGCGATTATTAGTTATAAAAAAATAATAAATAAATAGCCGAACCGAACCGAGCCGCGAAACGTGTCGACCTCACCTCCTTGCGGCCCAAGGAACTAACCTAAACTTGAGGCCCAAGCCACTTACCCAACCCTCCCCCCTTTGCGGTCGCGCCCCCCACCCCCTCCCCTTCTTTTCCCTTGTGCTATATAATTAGTATGTATGCATGTTATAGTTTCAAAAAAAAAAAACAAACTCTAGTCCCTAAGAGAAGGCCGACGGCAGCCCCCCCCCCCCCCTCTCTCACGATCGCAAGTCTCCAACTTCCGGATTGATTCCAATCTTGTCCCGGTTCGCTAATCATCATCGTTTCAAGGTTAGGGTTTAATTGTTTTGCGATTCACATTAGGTTTTGTATAATCTTTATCATGATTGTGTGTAATGGTAAGATTATTAGTATGAAAAGTGTTGTGATTTATGATTAGTTTCGGATGATTGTGCGAATTTTGTGATTTTGATGTTATGTTGAATACTAAAATCATAAGCTGCGTTTTGGCGATAAAGATCATGTTATATAATTAGGGTTTGCATGAATATTGATATACATGACGATATTTGAAAAATAAACCTGTTGCTAAACATTGTTATTAAGAGTCATGATGTTTAAGCATGTTCTAATGCGATAAAAGTCATGACATTTACACCAACTTCAATTGGCTGTAACCTGATCATTATTTATCGAAAAGTGGATTTTATGAAGCCTAAAACGTGTATTTTCATATTTTTTAGAAGTCGTTTGCTATTTTTAAGTGGTCATTTAGTGCAGCAGCTGAAGCTGCGTAAATTCTGGAAAATTTGCTAGTTGTTTGTCGAGTGGATCTCATAGTCTGTAGGGGGTTGGGTCACGAAATTTGTACAGTAACTGGAGACGGGAATTTCCGGAAAACTCCCACTAGAATTTGGTTAATTAGATGAACGAGATTTTTAAATAATTTTTCCGTGGACTATAGTCAGAAAGCGACGAATCTGACTACAGTCTAGTATATAAATGTTTATAAATAATTGGTAAAGCGTTAGGACTTGAAAAGTTTACATAAAATTCTACAGTTTAGTTGACACCTCCTGTAAAAAAATTGGAATTTTTGGAACGTTGGAACTATTTTATAAAAATCCTCAAAACAACCCAGTTATGAGCGTACAAGCTGAAACATGATAACTTGTGTTTGTGTGTACCAAAGTGTTGTATGAGTTAATCTGTGTTTATGACAAGTTGGTTTGATCATTATTTTGGTATGATGATACTTTATATGCATGATTGTGTTTTCGAATTGGTTATTACGTGTGTGCACTGTGTGTTAGTTATGCGTAGGTTTTGTATCAGTGTGTTCCACACTAACTTTAAATCGGTTGACATGTTAGGACGCGATTAGCGGTCCCATCATTTGCTACTTTTGTGTTACTCTAACCGAGCAATTTAAGGTGAGTTCACGGCCCCTATTTTATCCGGTTTTAATCAAGAGGGGGAGAAACATGTATACACTCTATAACTCTATCTTTTACGTTATGCGAAATTAACGTCGTTAAACTACTCGGTAACTAAGTTAATGTTAATGTACGTTACGGTCACTAAGTAGCTATATCACGGAAGTCTTCAACAAACTCTCGGATTGTTAGTATGGGTTAGATAGCAGGGAAATTATAAGTAGTACTACTGGGCCCGACAAGCCCCACCCGAGCTAGTCGCGCTAGCCGACCGATATGGTCAACGGGTGATTAATTTGGCCTAACTTTCGCCATGGTCAGTGATAGGCCTGGCAACACTGAGGCAACAAAGTCAGCTTCGATCGCGAACTCTTATGTGACGTAACTTTAGGCTCGCTACCTACATGTTAACATTGAACTTAATTACGAACCAACATTATTATTTGGGTTAGGAATAATGGATCTATATCGTTATCCCGGGTTAGGGATAACAGGGGAAACAAACTTTTAACCGAACTTGTGAACTCATAAAAACTGTGAACTCACTCTTCTTTAATGTTGACACTTGTTTCTTCACATGTTTCTCAGGACGCTAGGAGCGCTAGGTGCACTCACTTGCATTTGATCAAGACATTTTTATCGAGTCTTATTTACGAATAATGTTTGGGATTTTTGGTGTTGGCGTTTATGTTGGCACCCATTACTTTACTTTACTCTAATGCTTCCGCTAAACTTTGAAACTAAGATATTTTGAAAATCACTATGAATGGTTAAACAAATGTTTTTGGAAAACGTTTAAATAAATCATATAGATTCGTTCGATATTACTAGTGTCTCAGATTCTGGTTTGATCACACGCCTCGCGGTAAAACTCCGCAAGTGGAAATTGAGGGTGTGACTGATTGGTATCAGAGCCTCTAGCTATAGAGAACCAGGTTTAATTAAAAGTAGACCTAAAGTATAGTTGTTACACGACTAGACTTAGTTGGCACCGAACTGTGATATCTTGTTATGTGTTATACTACAACTGTTTTATGTAAGATATATATGTATATTGTGATGCACGCAACTCGTAACTAACTACACCAACCCATCAGGCAATGTCATCATCATCATCCGACAAATCTCGACAATCAAGGGCGCCGGGGAAGGCACCCATGGTCGAACCCTCACCACCTCATGGCGTGGAGACACGCTCAGCTGCTAGGAAAAGACTCGCTCTAGGAGGGGAGTCGTCCTCCCGTCTGACCACCGCTATACCGGTCGAACCGGTCAACTCGTTAGAAGTAGGGGACGACCTACTTAGGGATATGTTAAGGAAACAACAGGAACAGCTAGAGAGAATGCAGGAGACTATCGAAGCACAAGGATGGATGATACGTCAACTAACTGGTAAAATGGAAGGCTCGAGGAAGAGCAACATGAGAATAGGAAAGTTCGAAACATTTTAGCTAAGGATCTTCGTGCTGAGCAGCTGAGGGCTGACTGGCTCGAAGACAGAGTTCTTGAGTCCAGTTAGAGGATTCAAGAACTAGAGCAGCATCAAGCACCACCTGTCCCAGTACCCGTACCAGCACCGGCCCCTCCAGTGCTGGTAGAGGAAGAAGAGGAGGATCCAGAGGAAGACCCGGAGGAGGATCCGGAGGAAGAAGAGCCGGAACAGGACCCGGCTGTTGAAGCTGAAAACACCGCAGAGGATGACGGCGACGATAGCGACTTGGGAGATGGAGACGTAGAAGACTGACTGTCTCGCCAATCCCCGCTTTGTTTTCTTTAGTTTGTTTGTTCCCACTTATGTTTGAACTTGAAATTTTATAATTAAACTAAGATGTTTGGTTGGTATTTTGTGAGACATTGCAATTTATTTAATATAATATTCCTTTTGATTGTTTAATTTGTTGGGTTGACATAATTTGTGTGATGATTGAAGTGTGGAATATGATAACTATATTGGATATATATACTTATCGGTGTGTGTTTGTGTTGTCTTGAGAAGATCTGAAATGGCAACTGGTTGTCGCGGAAACCTCAACATGTCACCTGAATAATTGGCCGCATTAATCCAAGAACACGTGAATGCTGCTCTGGCAGGTGTTCAAAACCCACCAGCAGGAGGGGGTCTTAACCCCTACAAGATGTTCCTTGATGCAAAACCGAGCAAGTTCATGGGTGTGGAAGGACCCATAGGACTGGTCCGTTGGATTGAAAAGTCTGAATCGGTGTTCGAGATGTGCAATTGCCTTGAAGCCAATAAGGTCAAGTATGCTGCCTCAACGTTGGAAGATGGGGCATTAACCTGGTGGAACGCACAAGTCCAAACGCGTGGACTTGTTGCGGCGAACGCAATGGCCTGGACCGAGTTTAAGGCCCTAATCAAGGAGGAATACTGTCCGTGGGACAGAGTTCAGCAGTTGGAGCAAGCTTTATGGAACCACAAGATGGTAGGGTCTGAAATTGAAGCGTACACGGCCAAACATCATGATCTGGTGTTCCTATGTCCGATCTGGCTAACACCGTCGAAAAACGACTTGAGTTTTATCTTGAGGGTCTGGTCCCTGAGATCCAGGGCATGGTAATGTCTAGCAACCCTATGACGGAGCATCAAGCGATTAGGCTGGCGCATAAACTCACCGATAAGGCGGTGGAGCAAAGGAAGTTGCCACCTCGGGGTGCAACTGAAGTTGTCCCTGATAACAAAAGAAAATTTGAAGACTCACCTGCTCGACAGTCTTCGTCAGCCCAGCCACAACAAGGAAACCAGAAGCGGTCCAACAATTTCAACAACAATTGGGGTCACAATAATCAGTCTTCCAACCACACCCAGAACTCAAGCGGTTATGCGGGTCGAAAGCCGCAATGTAATCGTTGTAACCTCCATCATCATGGCCCTTGCGCCGGAAATCGCTGCCAACAATGTGGCAAAGCAGGACACGCAGCAAAGGATTGTCGCGGGGAAATCATGTCTCGACAAAATCAGAATTAGCACCAGGGTCAACAGCAAGGTATTAACCGGGGGTGCTATCAGTGCTGTAGCACTGCCCATTTCAAGCAAGACTGCCCGCAGCTTCGCAACAACAACAATGGTGGGAACAACAACAACAACAATAACAACAATGGAAACAATGGAAATGGTGGCACAGGAAGTGCCAAAGTTTGTGCATTCACGCTGGGCCGCGGAGAGGCCAGCAACGACTCGAATGTGGTCACCGGTAAGTTTCCCCTTAACGATCATTTTGCTACTGTACTTTTTGATACGGGTGCGGATAAGAGTTTTATATATGAGTCTTTTAGGAAGAACCTAAATCTCACACCTAAACCCCTAGAGACCCCTTACATCATAGAACTAGCCGATGGTAAATCTGTAGATGTGACCCATTTAGTAACCGGCTGTCAACTTAAACTCGCGGGTCACACCTTTACCATTGATCTGATGACAACTACCCTGGGTGGTTTTGACGTGGTAGCTGGAATGGACTGGCTATCCGACGTCCGAGCTGAAGTTCTCTGTTTCGAGAAAGCTATTCTATTCCGCTCTGTAACGACGAAGTCTTGATGGTGCAAGGCGAGAAGGCAGGCGCCGTCACAAACATCATCTCTTACATGTAAGCTAAGAAGTATCTTCGGAGAAAGAACTCCTTCGCTTTGCTCGCACTGGTCACCGAGTAGCCTAAGGACGAGAAGCGGATTGAAGATATCCCCATCGTCCGTGACTTTTCCAATGTGTTTCCAGAGGAGTTACCTGGTCTTCCACCACATCAACAAGTGGAGTTTGAAATCGAATTGGCGAACCATGCGACTCCTATCGCCAAGGCCCCATACCGCCTAGCTCCAGCAGAGCTGCAAGAGCTGTCTACCCAACTTCAGGAATTGTTGGAAAAAGGATTTATCCACCCAGTACCTCGCCATGGGGAGCTCCGGTCCTTTTTTGTCAAGAAAAATGACAGGACCTTCCGCATGTGCATCGAGTACAGGGAACTCAATAAGGTTACTGTCAAGAACCGATTCCCATTACCTCGTATCGACGATCTCTTCGACCAGCTTCAAGGGTCAAGCTACTACTCCAAGATCGATCTACGGTCCGGTTATCACCAGTTACGTGTCAGGGAGGAGGATATCTCCAAGACGGCATTTCGTACTCGGAATGGCCATTATGAGTTCTTGGTCATGCCCTTCGGTCTCACCAATGCACCCGCGGTGTTCATGGACCTCATGAACCGCATGTGTAAGCCGTATCTCGACAAGTTTGTCATCGTGTTCATCGACGATATACTCGTCTACTCTAAGGGTGAAGAAGAACATGCTGAGCATCTACAATTATTGCTGGAACTACTTCAACAGGAGAAACTATATGCCAAGTTTTTCGAAGTGTGATTTCTGGATTCGGGAAGTTCAGTTCCTCGGGCATATCGTGAATGAAAAGGGTATACACGTTGATCCTGCCAAGATCGATGCTATCAAGAACTGCGAAGCAACCAGGACACCGACAGAGATCCGCCAATTTTTGGGTTTGGCTGGTTACTACAGACGTTTCATCGAGGGATTTTCCAAGATCGCACAACCGCTTACCACTCTCACCCAGAAGGGCACCAAGTATGCTTGGGGTGACAAGCAGAAAGCAGCATTTCAATTGCTGAAGCATAAACTTTGCAGTGCACCCATTTTGTCCTTGCCAGAAGGGACAGATGATTTTGTGGTATATTGTGACGCTTCCATTCAGGGATTGGGATGTGTGCTCATGCAACATGATAAGGTCATCGTGTATGCATCCCGACAGTTGAAGGTTCACGAGAAAACTACACACACATGACCTGGAATTTGGAACAGTTGTGTTTGCACTTAAGATTTGGAGACACTATCTATATCGAACAAAGTGCACAATCTACACGGATCACAAGAGCCTCCAGCATATCTTTGACCAGAAGGAGTTGAACATGCGACAGCGTCGCTGGGTCAACTCCTGAACGATTATGAATGTGCCATTCGGTATCACCCGGGTAAGGCTAACGTGGTAGCTGATTCCCTTAGTAGAAAGGAGCACTTGAAACCCCGTCGGGTACGAGCACTACAGTTCACAATTCATTCTGGGTTACCCGAACAGATACGCGACGCGCAGCTAGAAGCAGTTAAGGAAGAAAACATCAAGGCCGAATCTTGGAAAGATGGAATGCGATTGGGAAGTGAAACCCAATGGTTCCCGGTATTTCATGAATCGTATATGGGTACCTCTCTACGGAGACCTCAGGAAGCTAGTTATGGACGAAGCACACAAATCCCGATACTCTGTCCATCCTGGTTCAGATAAGATGTATCAAGACCTTAAAGCCGCGTACTGGTGGCCCAACATGAAAGCGGATATAGCCACTTACGTGAGCAAGTGTTTGACTTGTGCGAAAGTCAAGGTGGAATACCAGAAGCCATCAGGGCTACTCAACAACCTGAGATCCCATGGTGGAAATGGGATCAGATCTCGATGGACTTTATCACTAAACTCCCACGAACTCTGGGTGGTTGCGATACCATTGGGTAATCGTGGATCGTCTAACTAAGTCTGCACACTTCCTAGCGATCAAAGAAACAGATAAGATGGATAAGTTGACTCACATCTACGTTAAGGAAGTAGTTTCTCGGCACGGGGTGCCAACGTCCATCATCTCAGACAGAGATGCCCGTTTCACGTCCAACTTTTGGCAGTCACTTCAGAAAGCGTTGGGTACACGCTTAGATATGAGCACAACTTATCACCCTCAGACGGATGGTCAAAGTGAAAGGACCATTCAGACCTTGGAAGACATGCTTAGGGCATGTGTGGTAGACTTCGGGAACAGTTGGGAAATCCATCTGCCTTTAGTGGAATTCTCGTATAACAACAGTTACCATACGAGTACTCAGGCAGCACCGTTTAAGCATTATACAGTCGCAACTGTAGATCACCGGTCTGTTGGGCAGAAGTCGGTGACAGTCAACTCACAGGTCTTGACTTGATACTTGAGGCTACTGAAAAGATTGTGCAAATCAGAAACCGCATGGCAGCGGCACGAGATCGACAGAAAAGCTACGCTGATCAACGACGCAAACCGCTCGAATTTCAAGTAGGCGACCGCGTCCTACTGAAGGTGTCACCCTGGAAGGGTGTAATCCGTTCTTGGAAACGAGGCAAACTAAACCCACGGTACGTAGGCCCATTCGTGATCTCGAAGCGTATCGGGGCCCATAGCTTATCAGTTAGACCTTCCTACCGAACTCACAGGAGTTCACAACGTTTTTCATGTGTCCAATCTGAAGAAGTGCCTATCAGATGAGACCCTAGTCATTCCATTGGATGAGATTCAAGTGGATGAGCAACTGCATTTTGTGGAACGACCTATCGAGATCATGGATCGTTAGATTAAGACTCGAAGGCACAGCAAGATACCGATTGTCAAGGTTCGTTGGGACTCTAAGCGTGGACCGGAGTTCACGTGGGAAAGAGAGGACCAAATGAAAAGCAAATACCACACCTTTTTGCAGCTGAGCAGCAATCTGACGTTACCACCAACTAAATTTCGGGACGGAATTCTTTCAACATGGGGATGATGTGACAGCCTGGGAATTTCTTGTACCATTGCTAACAAACTGAATCTTTGTGCGTTGCATTCTAAACCGCGTTTACTCAATTTTCGGGACGAAAATTCTTTCAACATGGGATAATGTGACATCCCGGCTTTTCAGGTATCTTAAACGCGCTACTTCATGGTTATTCATTCCTACGCTGATTTAATTCGGAGAATTAAATTACACGCTTGCAATAACTACGCTAACTTTGTGAATCTATTAGGTGAATTACGTGCTATGTGTTATTAGACGTTTGTAGATTTGGTGGATTATTATATCACGCTTTGATTTCGCGATTATTAGTTATAAAAAAATAATAAATAAATAGCCGAACCGAACGAACCGAGCCGCGAAACGTGTCGACCTCACCTCCTTGCGGCCCAAGGAACTAACCTAAACTTAAGGCCCAAGCCACTTACCCAACCCCCCCTGCTTTGCGGTCGCACCCCCCACCCCCTCCCCTTCTTTTCCCTTGTGCTATATAATTGTATGTATGCATGTTATAGTTTCAAAAAAAAACAACAAACCCTAGTCCCTAAGAGAAGGCCGACGGCAGCCCCCCCCCCCCTCTCTCACGATCGCAAGTCTCCAACTTCCGGATTGATTCCAATCTTGTTCCGGTTCGCTAATCATCATTGTTTCAAGTTAGGGTTTAATTGTTTTGTGATTCACATTAGGGTTTGTTATATCTTGATCATGATTGTGTGTAATGGTAGGATTATTAGTATGAAAAGTGTTGTGATTTATGATTAGTTCGGATGATTGTGCGAATCTTTGCGATTTTGATGTTATGTTGAATACTAAAATCATAACCTGCGTTTTGGCGATAAAGATCATGTTATATAATTAGGGTTTGCAGGAATATTGATATACATGATGATATTTGACAAATAAACCTGTTGTTAATCATTGTTATTAAGAATCATGATCGTTTAAGCATGCTCTAATGCGATAAAAGTCGAAAACTGTTTGCTGAATGACATTTACAGCCAACTTCAATTGGCTGTAACCTGATCATTATTTATCGAAAAATGGACTTTCTGAAGCCTAAAACGTGTATTTTTGAAAACCGCTTCTAATGGCGCCAGATTCATATTCTTCTGAAGTCGTTTCTATTTTTAAGTGGTCATTTAGTGCAGCAGCTGAAGCTGCGTAAATTCTGCAAAATTTGCTAGTTGTTTTCGAGTCGGATCTCATAGTCTGTAGGGGGTTGGGTCACGAAATTTTACAGCAACTGGAGACGGGAATTTCCGGAAAACTCCCACTGGAATTTTGTTAATTGGATGAACGATGATTTTTAAATAATTTTTCCCGTGGACTGCAGTCAGAAAGCGACGAATCTAAATGCAGCCTAGTATATAAATGTTTATAAATAATTGGTAAAGCGTTAGGACTTGAAAAGTTTACATAAAATTCTACATTTAGTTGACACCTCCTGTAAAAGAATTGAAATTTTTGGAACGTTGGACTATTTTATAAAAATCTTTGAAAACAGCCTAGTTATGAGCGTACAAGCTGAAACATGATAACTTGTGTTTGTGTGTACCAAAGTGTTGTATGAGTTAATCTGTGTTTATGACAAGTTGGTTTGATAATTATTTTGGTATGATGATACTTTGCATGCATGATTGTGTTTTGGAATTGGTTATTAGTGTGCTGCACTGTGTGTTAGTTATGCGTAGGGTTTTGTATAAGTGTGTTCACACACTAACTTTAAATCGGTTGACATGTTAGGACACGATTAGCGGTCCCATCATTTGCTACTTTTGTGTTACTCTAACCGAGCAATTTAAGGTGAGTTCACGGCCCCTATTTTATCCGGTTTTAAACAACAGGGAGAAACATGTATACACTCTATAACTCTATCTTTTACGTTATGCGAAATTAACGTCGTTAAACTACTCGGTAACTAAGTTAATGTTAATGTATGTTATGGTCACTAAGTAGCTATATCACGGAAGTCCTCAACAAACTATCGGATCGTTAGTATTGGGTTAGATAGCGGGGAAATTATAAGTAGTACTACTGGGCCCGACAAGCCCCACCCGAGCTAGTCGCGCTAGCCGACCGGGTATGGTCAACGGGTGATTAATTTGGCCTAACTTTGCCTTGGTCAGTGATAGGCCTGGCAACACTGAGGCAACAACAGTCAGCTTCGATCGTGAACTCTTATGTGACGTAACTTTAGGCTCGCTACCTACATGTTAACATTGAACTTAATTACGAACCAACATTATTATTCTGGGTTAGGAATAATGGAACTATATCGTTATCCCAGGTTAGGGATAACGGGGGAAAACAAACTTTTAACCGAACTTGTGAACTTATAAAAACCTGTGAACTCACTCTTCTTTAATGTTGACACTTGTTTCTTCACATTTTCTCAGGACGCTAGGAGCGCTAGGTGCACTCACTTGCATTTGATCAAGAATTTTTATCGAGTCTTATTTACGAATAATGTTTGGGATTTTTGGTTTTGGCGTTTATGTTGGCGCCCGTTACTTTACTTACTCTAATGCTTCCGCTAAATTTTGAAACTAAGATATTTTGAAAATGACTATAATGGTTAAACAAATGTTTTTGGAAAACGTTTAAATAAATCATATAGAGTCGTTCGATATTACAAGTGTCTCAGATTCTGGTTTGATCACACGCCTCGCAGTAAAACTCCGCAAGTGGAAATTGAGGTGTGACAAAAACCCACTTACCTTCCACGGATAGCTTTAACGTTGTTGAGCAACGCAAGCATCCATGTCATGTGTCGAGAAGCTCCACTATCCATTATCCATTTTGACATTATCGAACGTTGGAGCCCCTGCACACATGATGAAGAGACTATTTAAACAAAGAAACCCAAGCCTGTTTGGTCTTGGGTGGGTTCGGAATGTCGAATTTCGGACATACTTTGTTTTTATCATTCTTTTTAAGCGCGGTTTTGTGTGGAACAGAAGATTTAGGTTCAACCTTGGATGGTTTAACTTTGGCAACCCATTTTTGCGTTTGAGATTTAGCCTTTTTATCATAGAATTTTGAATCCACTCAACGATTTTTATTTGATGTTTCACCAATTTCAAATTTAGATGGACGTTGAATAATTGGTTTAACATTCTTTGGGATTCGTTGTTTCTTTATAGAATTTGTTTTGGCGTAAACATGGGTGCTTTTGTTTTTCATCCTTAGTAACCTTTCTAGAATTAGAAAAAGGTTTTGGACTTGTTTGTGAGAAATATCGTGCGATATGCCCAACATTTATACATTTAAAACATGTCTTACTGTCCTTATGAACAGAGGTATCCAAAACTTGTTTCCTGTTCTCTTTTTCTTTATGAAAATCATCGTTTGATTGTGTCCCAATGATTTCCTTTTCTTTCTCGGTTGTTGTCCCAAAAACAAAGTTGATTTTCTTTGTAAAGTCTAATTTTTGGGATACGCTTTTGGAAGCCCAAACTCGCCCTTTTATTTTTAGGATAATCTCTATTTTTATGATAGTAGGGTCGGTTGTCACTTTTTGATTTAGAGTATAAAGATGCATCATGTTTATCTAAATCAGCATGACTTACATCCATAAGCTTGAACATTTATCCACACGATCCGTGTTCGTGTTTTGAATCGGAAATTCCTCATCCGAATATAGTTTATCAGATCCTTTCATTTTATAAACTATGACATTTTGATCAACATTTAAACTATTTTCCGATATATCATCAGACTCAGAATTTTCAGATTTTTCAGACTCAGAATTTTCAGATTCACCTTTTAACACATTTTAAACCACTGTATTCACCACTTCAGAGTCACATCTCCTTCAGATATGGTGTAAGTTATGTCGATGTTCATAGGTAGCTCATTAGATGGTTCAGTTTTCAGTTTTATGTTAAGTACCTTTTCCACCTAGATGGCTTTTTACAAGCATAACTATTCCACATGGGTGGTGGAACACGATCGTAACTTGCACTTTTAGTTTCACCATTTTAAAATTCATCATTATTTTCAATTTTGGGCAGAATGTGATCAATGACGTACGAGCTTGTTGAACAACTGATTAACAATTTGTTAATCCATTCAGATTCGATTCTTATCCTTTCAAGCTCACTTTTTAGCTCAGCGATAGTATTCAAATGGATGTTTATGGCCATCTGTTTGTCCATAACTGTCGCTTTAAGCATCAAAAGTGTTGCGTCATTTTCTCTGAGTGCTTTATTATATTGTTTAACATAGGCACTTAATTTGTCATATGCTTCCTTAGTGGATTTGTAATCACTAGATAAATTATTTGTTAAACTTTGGAGTTCAGTATATCGTGTGTCTTTTACAAGACAATCACTACATGGCTCTGCACATTTTAAACACAGTTTTTCAACCACAAACTCACTGTTTGACTCATTTACCTCATTGCCATTTGCCATGCATGCTTTGATGATGTCTTCTGACAACTTCTCCATCTTTTCATCGACTTTTTCCTCATCTACTGGCTTCTTTTGCTCTACACCGATGAATGCTGACTTGGTGCAAAATAACCTGCAAAAGTTTTTAAGATATCATTAGGCAAAAGGTGTTTGAACGGACTGTTCAAAAGTTCCTCCTCCTCTGGCGATGTATGATAATAGAAATCATCATATTCAAGACCCTCGTCAAAAGATGGCCCTGATTCTTCTTCAGGTTCTTCAATAATCTCGGCAACTAAAGCCAAACTTTCATTCTTTGAGATATATTTGTTCCAGTTGAAGCCCTCATCTTCTTGAGTCACCACCAGTGCTTTATCTTTGGTTTTTGGCTGTTTGTCTTCGATCGGAACCATTCGAGATCTTGGCTGAGGACGGTGGTAAATTGCTCTCTTATAGTAATCATCGGCGAAATGGTTATGCTTACCCTGAACCTTTCTGTTCGGACATTCACGCTTGAAGTCTCCCTTCTCCGACATTTAAAACAAGTAACTTCGGATTTATCAAAACCAAGTTTTCCTTCCAGACCTCCCAAGTTGTCTTTGCAAGTTATCTCCATGAATCTCTGTGCACGTCGAATGATCGAAGCCATACACCACTTGATGTCAATCAGCTCTATTTCAACTAGATCTATCTGATCATAATCTTCTCGTGTCATTTCTGAGTTTTCGATTTTTCCTGCGACTAGACTATCATAAGACTCGAGTACCAAAGCTAGTAAAGACATGTGTTGCTTTGCGGTCTTCTCATCGAAATTCTGCGCATTCTGGAAATCTACAACAATGTTGCACTGTAAGACTCTCTGATTAGGAAGAGATTGAGTAGTCTGGTTAATCTGGGGCTGGTTTGAACCATAAGATGATTGTGGGCTTGAAGGCGTGCTAGGATCAACGATGGAAAGGATTGAAAGCCACGGTTCTGGTTAGACGGTATACTTGGCGAGCTATAGGCGCTGAAAGTTGTCTAGATCTTTGGAGACTGAATTTGAGTAGTAGAACTGTTCATGAAGTACAAATTAACATCTTGTTGTACTTGGACGGTTTTGTTCTTTGCCATCTTCTGCATTTCGAGTTCGTGTCCCTCCAGTCTTTCAATGAAACGCGGTAATGAGAAATTACCATACTCGGTTCCATTCTTCAATATGGTCAGATAAGTAGACCATTCTCCTTGCGGAAGAGAAACTACCAATTTATCGACAAGTTCTTTGTTGGTCTTCATGATTCCCATTCTCTTCATTTGTACCACCAAATGACAGTATCTTTCGATTAGTTGCTTCACAGTTTCTCCTTTAATCAGCGTAAAGATATCAAACTCTTTACTAAGAAACGCCCGTTTACTCTTTCGGAGCTGAGCACTTCCTTGAAACTTCAAACGGAGAGCATTCCACAATGATTGAGCATCATCATCGTGTTGTAATAAAGCCAGAATATCTTCTTTAATAGATTGTTGCAGAATATTCATCATTTTCTTCTCGTTTATGAACCTTTCCCTTTCAACATCCGAGAGTTGAGCAAGAGTCTTCTGGAGGCCATTTTCACCTACATGTGTTTGATATTTAGCTTCAATCGCGAACCTGCAAGTAAAGTGATTTGCCTGGACCCAATTCATGAACCGCTCACTCCAGCTGTCGAAGTCTTCTAGATTCATTAACTTTAGCGGCTTAGTCATTGTTCCCATCTCGTTTTCGAGATTGATGTTCTGAGCCGCTATGGTTGAGACAGCCAATGTAGCGAATGCGTTGTAAAATTCTTCAGACGTTTTTTGTGAAAATCCAAAAACACACTTTTCGAACAAACTGATTAGTACGGAAAAATTCCTTCGTGCGGATGACAAAAATAATTCGTGCGATTGAGATCCGTTCGTACGAACCAGAAAGTTGTGCGAACAAGGTGACTAAAACAAGTAACTCGTGCGAACACTGAAGGTTACTCATACGGATCACAAATTTCACTCGTACGAATGAGATATTCGTATGGATGTATAGTTCGTGCGAAGCACACTTTTAAATTTTGAAACTTGTCAATTTTAGAAACTTCTCGTAACTTATTCGTACGAATGGTTCAAATTTTAAGAAAGTCGTTTGTGTGAGTGGTATCTCTACTCGTACAAAACAGCTACGTCTCCAAATGGATGAATTTTACCGATTTTGATATGATTAAGTCCGGTTTTAGGTCTGAATTTGTTAAGGATTGATTAGAATGTAATTTAACGTGAATTCCTAGAATCCTAGTCCATTTCGTCCGTAAATTCATCCAAAATACAGTTCAGTTCGGGAATGTGTAGAAGAAAGTGAATCCAAGTCTAATATAGTTGGTAGCCTGAAATTACTTGTCGTTTGTCAGCAGATCAGACCTCAAAGCTCTGATACCACTTGAGAACGAGGATCGGGCTCCTCTAATGAGCAACCTGTCTGATCTAACTCAGCTAGCAGAGGCGGAATTCATTGCTAGAGAGGTTGACAAAACGAACAAGAAAGATCTTACTGTTTAACTACCTCTGATTGTATTAATGACGTGCAAGTACAGATGCGAGTAAACAAATCAGCAGGGCTTCGCCGTACCAACTGAACTAACTACTTAGCTCTGACACAACACTCCTCTATTTATAGGTCGACATGACTCGCACTGGAGTGTGTGTTAAACAGAGACGTGATTCGCACGAGTAGCTGCTTCGTACGAATGACTGAGAGTCACTCATACGAGCCAACATATATCGCTCGTACAAGCCATACAAACATGAATAAAATAAACTTTTAACATATATACATTCAACACTTAAGCCCTATAAACAATACAGACACATCCTAGACGTACGTAATAGACATAATGCACCAACACTCTCTGATTTCATTCCATTTTAAACTTTTTATATTTAAAATTAGGAAAAAATTTCTTAGGTTTTAAATTCAAAATCCAAAAGTATTACGTAATTTAAAAAATACAAAAATATTGAAAATGATATCTATTTGTTTTGCTCTATTTTCATTAATTATGACATAATGTTCTTTATAAAATGTAAGCTACATTTGTCTTATATGTTTATTGACAATTTCTATTTTATTCGTTTGATAACTTTACACTACAACTTTTTAAAAAACATTCAACACGTGCGTAAAAAAAATTTTGACAACGTGAGTAGAAACGTTTTGACAATATGCGTAAAAAAGGTTTTGACAACTGTGTAAACATTTACACGAACTAAGTATAAGAACACCACTATGTAAAAAATAAATAAAAAATTGTTTTGACAACATGTGTAAAAAAAAGTTTCTTTACGCCCCTGATCGCCGATCCGAGCTCCTCTAAAGGTCATGCGTAAATCAATTTTCAGACGTATGTAAAAAAGAAGGCGTAAAATAGTTTTTACGTACGTTTGATAATGTAAAATATATTTTTTGCGCCCCGGTGTCGAATGAAAAATAATGTTTTTTTCGCCCTGATCGTCGATCCGAGCTCCTCTAAACATTACACGTAAATCTATTTTTCAAACGTGTGTAAAAACAGCAAGCGTAAATGTTTAGTTTTTACATACGTTTGAAAATTGTTTCTCGTACGTTGTCGAATGTAAAACAAATTCCGCATGGTGTCCAATGTAAAAAAATTCGCGCACGGTGTCGAATATAAAAAGTTTTTTTATACACACGATAAAAAATGTTGTTTGCGTCTCTGATCACCGGCTCGAGCTCCTCTAAACGTTTGAGGAATGTAAACGCTCTGTTTTTTCTTTGATTTTCGTAGATGTTGGTGCTTTTACGTTCAAATGACAAGGATAACGAACAAAAAAATTAAGATTAAGATAAGAGATTGAAGATGTTTTCTTTTTATATATGTAGTGTAATTTTATTTTATTTTTATAGAAAATCATGTGTTATAAATAATTTTTTTAATAAATAAACATAATTAATGTTGACATGAAAAGTGATGTAATCTATTATGTTTGATTACTAGTTTGACAAGTTGACATAAATAGTACACATGTCAATTCTTCTAAAATACAATTCTTGTACTTTTTATTATTTTTTAATCAATAAAATCAGTAAAAGACAAATCATACTTAAACAATTCAATCACAACCACCCATACATGAGAGATCTAAAGTGGATAATGGCTCCTACGGTTCTCGCATCTTAAGATGGTTATTTTAACCCATCCATATAGATATATATATATATATATATATATATATATTATACGTATATAATATATATATAATATGTATACGTATATATATATTATATATATATATATAAGCATATCCAAATGATAACTTAAGGTAATTTGTCACTTCCCTTAAAGCTTCTTTAATGCATGAAGTACAACATCTTTAAGCACAATATTTTGAGCGGCCAAAGTGGACATTCAATTTTTCAATTCCCGCCCATCCCAGTTCCCCATACACCCCTGCCACGGATATAAATAAAGGGTTTTCTAGATTCATTCATCATTTTTAAAATCCTCTGGCCCCTTTCTCTCTCTTGCGATTTCACAAAATGTTCAAGGTTTCACAAGATCCAAAACGATAGATCCAAATGATATGAGATCTTCACTGACGTCTCTCATTTTCATCTCATCTCAGGTTTAGCGCTTTTTCATCTCATTCTCTCTGTTTCTTCATCTATTCAAGATTTAGATCTTGGTGAGTACCATTTATTAATTTAAGTTAAAACTATGAACTTTATGGTAAAAGAAAACCTAAATCTTGACCCCTCTTTATTTACAGGCAGATGAAACGTCGCAGCCAGTGCATTAAACACCGCAGCCAGCACAACCGCAACAAGTTTTATACGGTAAGCGATAGGTGCACTTCCTACTAAATTGATTTTGTAAACTATATCTCAAGAAATACTAATAATATTGATCGTTATTGTTTGTCAGATTAGATTAGCAACTGAGTCTAGCAGTCTGATTATGATGAAGAGAAATTGAAAGAAGGTTTATATTGCGTGATATGTTTTCTTTGCATTTTAGGGGGAAGATAGGTGGTTCTCTCCTAGGGCTTACAAAACACAAGTTATTGGCGGCAGCCCGCCTTATTTAACATATAAAAAAACTTTATATGTTGAATATGGCGGACTGCTGCACATAACTTGTGTCTTGTAAGCCCTATGGAGAGAAGCACACATCTTCCCCTTACAAGGCAAAGAAAATTTATATATATAATTTGTCAAACTACACTAAATTCAGTAAAAATATGTGTTGGATATAAAATATATGTTGGAATTCAACCCTACAAAAGAACATAGACCTAAAGCCAAAATATACTACAACCTCTGATCTAAACAATAATGTAACATTTGCCCAAGTCAAGGTCTGCTGAAGACTAAATGTCCGAGGTCTACCATAGCTAAACTCTGTTGAAGACAAAGTTTTGCTGAAGTCTAAAGCTGAAGGTCTGCCAAGGCAAAGCTCTGCTAAAGACTAAAGTTAAAGGTCAGCCAAGGCAAAGCTCAGCTAAAGACTAAAGGTTAAAGGTCTGCCAAGGCAAAGCTCTGCTGAAGATCAAAGCTAAAGGTCGTCAAGGCAAAGCTCTGCTGAAGACAAACAGAGGATGTATCACTAGTGTTTTGTATCAGTCCTTGTACTGTTTAGTGTATAGCCGTGGTTAGCTTAGCAGATGTTATTAATTTGTTATTTTTGTTAAGTGCCACATTCATGCTGACAATGAAAACAATCTCTCAGCTGTTATGAATTAAAGAAAACTTCACATAAATGCCCACTGATGCAAACCACTGACTCACTAACCACTGATGTTATAGTCACTAACCACTTATGCAAACTGGAGGGGTATGGTCCCAAAAACTCTGCGCCTGCGCAAGGAATCATACCCTCATAATGACATCACAAGAATAACCTTGCGCGCAATGTGCAATGGTGCGTCATTCTTGAAATAAACAGGTTGCACAACCTTGCGCACGTTACGCAACGGCAAGTTAAACCTGGAAGCGCAGGTCCCTTGACCCTGCGCTGATATAATAACCTTGTGCGCAACACGCAATGGTACACCATTCTTGATACTTGCAGGTCGCACAATAAACCTTGCGCATACCTGCGCAACAGCAAGTTAGACCTGGAAGCGCATGTCCCTTGACCCTTCGCGGATAAAATAACCCTCTAGCCGCAAAGTCATAAAACCTTGCACAAGGCCAAGATCAACATGAGAGCAAAAACTTTTCTTACCATTGTTAATATAGTCAACTGTTCTTACACATGTCTGTATCAACCTTCATTACTTAAGAGAATATAGTATCAGTCCTTGTAATCCTATCCACTAACATAAATGCAAACTTGACGTAAATGCCCCCTGAACTTATAAGAAAATAAGTATTAGTGTTTGTAATCGTTTCCACTAATCAGAAACCACTGATGACAAACGACTGCTAACACACCAACAAACTCACCTATCCACACTTGTACGCAGACCCACCTCACCCAACTCATCAAAAATAACACTACTCCTAAGAAAACCATCTGACTCAAAAATTCTAAAATGGAAGTGTAACAAAGACAACCATGAATTGACAATGCTCAGGTCAGATGGTAGAGTTCAAAGGATAAAGATGCAGGATGCATACGGTCTGCATGTAGCTGGTCTCCAGGACATGCTGAATCTTGAGCTTGAAAGGGATGTAGAAGACACGATTGCCCTGGACTTTGAACTTCAGTTCAAAGGCAAAATAAGGGAATCATTTATGAGAAATAAGGATCAGTAATAAAGTATAGTTTTGTCATCATCTGTTCTTATAATGTTTAGCATACAACAAGTAATCATAATAAAGTTCTTTTAATGTTTAGTTTTGGCATCATCTGTGCCTGTACTGTTATATTTGATCACTTTCATCGATTATCAATCTAAGCTATCTTCCTTACATTCTGTACGAACACATCAGTGATCTCAGGCTGAGGGGGAGATTGTGAGTCATATACGAAGAAGGTTATAGTCACTAATGACTGATGTTATAGTCACTAACCACTAATGCAAGCCAATGATGCAAACCACTGACTCACTGATCAGAAACCACTAATGCAAAACCATTGATTCAATCACTGACTCACTAACCACTTTATGCAAACAACTGATGCAAAACCACTGAGTCAACCACTGACTCACTAACCACTGAGGTTATAGTCATCTTTTCGTACACCTATCATGAATAGAGCCCTTTTCAATACCAAACCTTTTAGTTACAATTAGTTACAATCTACCTTAAACTGACATATTCCCAGTTACCATTCTGAGTACCAGGTTTGGTTTAACAGCTGTGAAATACTAACCTTTTCAAATACCAACTCCCTAAGTCAGAAAATCTCTTCATTTTGTACTGTTGTTCTTTAGATTTTTTTACTACTTAACCTATCAGTCTTGCTTTTACAGTTGCTTTTACAGCTGTAAAGCAAACAGTGACTGGGTGGGTGGTAAAGCATGCTTGGAGCTCTATAAATCTGTAAGATTCAACTGTCACTTCACATTACAGTCCAGAGTGCATCGTTGTAAGCTTTCCTACTTCTGGGTGTTGCATTGTTGTAAGTTTTTCTACTTCTGGTCTTGCATTGTTGTAACCTTTCTCCCTATTATTGGTTTGTTTTGTAACTTTTAACTGCTATAAACATAGCTATCACAATGTTTATTTATTGGTTAATTTGTAATTAATATCTTTATATACAGGCGTAATTAGAAATAATACTTATATATAAATTTAAATATGTAAAGTTAATTAATAAATCTTTAAATTTTTCTTTATATATAACCAAGTTATTTTTATATTGCCTTAGAATTTATTTTTCAGTTCACAATCCACTCCAAACACATATCAACTGGGAGCTATGGGTGGTGGTTATCCAATTCTGCCGGTTACAAACCCTCCGCCGGTGACAAACCCTTCGCCTTATCCAATTCCGCCGGTGACAATCCCCCCGCGGGTGACAAACCCTCAACATGATGATCCACGGTTTTTTACGGATGAAGAGTTGAATTGGGCGTATGACTATACCTTTGCTCAACTACAATTTGGTGGACTACGAATTGGGGATGGGCATCACCGTCCGGTGGCAAAAACTCCTGTACCGCCACAACGTCCTCCACTTTCAAACCGCCCTCATGTCGAAAACCCCGGTCAAACACAAGAACTGACAAGTTAGGCTGAAGGGTGCGAAACTGACCCTCAGAACAATTTTGATGATGGCTGCCTCCACCGCAATGATGATGATAATGATATATTCTGTGGTTTATCTAATGTTTTATTATGGGTTACTTAATTATATTTCCATGTACTCTTTTTTCTCGAATTAGTTTGAATATTAGTCATATAGTTGTTTTACTTTGAATTATGTATTAGTTTAAATTTAAATTTGTTGTTGTTTAATTTTAATCATGTTTTATAGCAAAGCCATCGATGACAAACCACTGCTAATACATCAAGTGTAGTGGTATAGCAAAACACTGATTGACTAACCACTGATATTATACTCAGCAGTGGTTGTCCAGCAGTGGTTGGCTACTACCAACAGTGTTTGCCGAACGTCTGATGTTATTACTCCATCAGAGGTTAGCAACATCATCAGTGTTTGTGTATCATCTGATGTTATTACTCTACCAGCGGTTAGCAAACGCATCAGAGGTTTGGCAAGGATTCTTTCAGATGTTGGCTCATCATTAGTTTAACTTTATTTCATCATCTATTATGACTATCTTTTATTTAGTTTGCAAGGTATTTGACAATTTATCAATTTACAATGAATAATGGACAATAAAAGCATCTTAATCATGCTTCCGGCTCGAGTGCATCTACTAGAGTCAAAAAACGAAAAGAGTATAACAAAAGATACTATGGTGCACGCAAAGAAAATAACAAAGTCTTAAAATTTGAGAGTGGTGAGGTCTCCCGAAGTTCTTCATCAATATCTTTAATGAGTAATAGATCAACAGAAAGGACACCCTTATGAAGTATAGATACTAATATTGCTCAATTTACCCAAATGACAAATGAGAATGCGTCAAGCACATTCCCCTCTGTAATTGATGAAGTCGTGCCTAGAACATCATGAGGTTTCTATTTATTTAATAATGATTTCTTTGTCGAACTTGACATCTTTAACAACCTTCATTACTTAACATAATGATTTTTTTAGGTGTTCAAATTCAACCACGTAGACTTTTACCTCGATTTTGTGAAGTAGTTGATCAGCCTTCCTTCAAATATGAGAACCTAGAAGATGATCCATATAACTTTGTTTACGATCGTGTACCTAGAGAGCATCGTGTTTTAAAAAAATAGGGTGCGTGTCCTGATTGTGGAGCAAAACGTTTTCAATTTGAGTTTGATATCTTTTGTTGTATGGGTGGGAAAACTGTGTTAGCAAATTAAGAAATTCCTGAGGAATTGCACCGGCTTTTCACATCGCAAGATGAAATTGGAAATTTTTTAGGCAAAACATTCGTGCTTATAACACAAATTTTTCTTTTGCCTCAACGGGAGTGACGTTGGATGATACATTGAGCAATATGAGAGACGGTGTATATACTTTCGTGCACATAGAGGAATATATCACAAAATCGACCAACTAGTTCTGAGGGATGGAACTCCTAGGTACCTGCGGTTGTATTTTTATGATCCCGATGCTGTGTTAGATCTCATACTCCAATGGCCAAATCTTGATCGACGTATTACTCTGATTTTGACACGCGTTCTTTCTACAAACCCATATGTCGATACATTTTGAAGACTTGCGGAACTAGGACCTTTGGACAACTATAGAGTCACTTTGAATACTTCGGCTGAACTTGACCAAAAGGTGTACAACCGACCAACGACATCGGAGGTATATAAAATGTTATAAAAACACCATGAAATATAAACAATTGATCACAAACTACCATTGATAAGAAACCACTTATGCAAACCACTGCTAAGACACAAACAGTAGTTGTATAGCAAAACCACTGATTCAACCACAGAGTCAATAACAACTGATGTTATACTCAGTAGTGGTTTTCTACCACTAATTTGTTTTCCTAATATCTGATGTTATTACTCCATCAGATGTTAGCAACATCATCAGTGTTTGTCTAGCATCTAATTTTATTACTCTATCAGAGGTTATCAAACTCATAAGAGGTTTGGCTTTATTCCATCAGATGTTGGCTCATCAGTAGTTTGACTTTGTTTGACCTTACTTGACCAACTGAATGTTACTTTCTTCAACATAAAATTTTATACCAATTACAATCATTTAATAGTATTGCTTATTTTACTTACTTATAGTTGACCATTATATAGGTTGCTGGTATTTGGGTTGAATGTAACGACAATATCACTTTGTATAAACGAAGTATTGTTATTTATGGTAGATCTCAATATAGCCAAACTATTCAGCCGTACTTCAGTTGTTACAATCCACTGTCATATCCTCTATTTTTTCCTAACGGTGAGTCGAGTTGGCATGCCAACATACCACATCATGGAGTATCGATCGATGAGGTTCGCAACCATGACAAAATCGAAGGAGAAATGGAAGGTACCAACAATTTATTATTCTTTTAAGTGGCGATCATAAAAATACCCTAATGCATTTTATTTTATTAACTGTTTGTTTTTTAAACATCTGCATCATTCATAGGCTAACACACGGAGTGGTATAACAACCGTGGCTATTCGAGAGTACTACTTTTACAAGTTCCAGAGTCTATCTATAGAAAACGTGCATCTGTTTAGTGGTAGACTGCTACAATAGTTTTTGGTAGATGTTTACATAAAGATTGAGACGTCACGTTTAGAATTTTGTGAGAGAAACCAGGCAAAGATACCGGCCGACTTGTACCAAGGTATTGTGGATTGCGTCAATGGTGGTGAGGTTCATGCAAACAGAGTCGGAAAATGAATTGTGTTGCATGCATCTTTCATCGGAGGGCCTAGCAACATGCGACGTCGGTTTCTAGATGCGATGACTTTAGTTCTAGATGACGGCAAGCCTGATATATTCCTTACAATGACGTGTAATCCTAAGTGGCCTGAGATATGTGATAATTTACATGTTGGTCAAACCGCATAAGATCGTCCGGACCTTGTTTCAAGAGTGTTTCGGGCTAATTAGAAGATCTTAAGGAACAACTCTTCAAGACACATATCCTCGAGGAAGTTAAGGCATATGTTTATGTCATCGAATTTCAAAAGCGTGGTTTGCCGCACGCACATTTTCTCCTTATCATGTACCCGCAACACAAAATCAATAACGCGGACCATTATGATAAGGTTGTGTGTACCGAGATTCCTAACAAACTAAGACATCCCAAATTGCATGAGATTGTTGTGAAGCACATGATTCACGACCCTTGCGACGGTTTACGATTAAGTAGTCCTTGTATGCAGCGTGACCCTAAAATTGTCGTTTTCACTATCCTAGACAATTTAATGAAGAGACAACATAAGGAGAAGATGCGTATTCGTTGTATCGAAGGAGAGACATCAGAATAGAAGTGGACGTACAAGGAAAAACACTTGATAATAGATGGGTGGTCCCATATAACCCAAGGCTTTTGATGAGGTTTAACGGCCACATCAATGTTGAAGTTTGCTCAAGTATAAAATCTGTGAAATATCTTTTCAAATATGTTTGTAAGGACATGACAAACAGGTTATTCAAGTTGATCAAAGTGAGCAAGGGGTTGATATCAATGAGATAGAGAGATTTCAGGATGCACGCTACACATCGCCCCCAAAGGCTATGGGCGCATTTTTTCCTTCTCTCTTTCTCAAATCTTTCCTTCTGTTCTAGCCTTACAACTTCATCTACCAAATAATCAGATAGTTAGATTTAGAGATGATGAGATAATGTCTAATATTGTTGATAGGGAAAGTGATAAGAGAACCATGTTAACAACATTTTTTGAGAATAATAGAATCGATGAAACAGCAAGGGTATATTTGTATAAAGATTTTCCAAAACACTTCACGTGGAATGGAAGCACACGCCATTGGAATCTTCGTTTGGGTAAAAACCAGAGAGGTCGTATCGTTTCCGCTAATCCAGCCGAAGGAGAAAGGTACTACTTATGCCTGCTTTTGTTAAATGTCAAAGGCCCTACTTCTTTTGAACATCTTTGCACGGTTAATGGTCAAAGGTGTGAGACCTTTCGAAAAGCAGCTCTTGAGTTAGGCTTAATAGAAGACGATGAATATCTATCACAATGTCTCGAAGAAGCCTCTATATTCTAGTTTCCAATGCTCTTAGAAAGTTATTTGTGACCATAATGATTTTTGCCAACCTGGAGATATTTGAAAGTTATGGAATGACCACTCTGATTCACTTTCTGAAGATCATTGGTTACACTGTCAAAGTATCAAACGAGTTCAGAATATGGTTCTTACCAAAATTAGTGTCTTTCTACAATCCATGGGTAAAAATATCAATGAATTTGACCTTCCTAAGATAACAGATGATGTTAACTTACAAGATGTAGGTTATCGTGAGATATAAGAAGAGTATGGGATTGTATTGGAACCTGAACAGTTGAGTGCTAAAGATACACTTAATCAGGACCAAAAAAACATGTTTGATGAGATTATGATGCATGTTGATAATGATCTTCCATGCGTCTTCTTTATTGATGGTCTGGGTGGAACTGAAAAACATTTTTGTACAATGCTTTGCTTCTTGAAATTTGGTCACGTGGTCTTATTGCTCTAGCAACAGCTTCATCAGGTGCTGCGGCTAATAATATGACAGGAGGTAGAAAGGCTCACTCGAGATTCAAGATTCCCATTAATCTTGAAAATAATTCAATGTGAAGTATCAAAAAACAGAGTGGGGCCGCTAAACTAATCCGGTTTCCATAATAATCATATGGGATGAAGCGTCGATGGCTAAGCGATAGGCGATAGAAGCAATTGATCGTACACTGCAGTACATCATAGGTGTTAGTCTCCCATTTGGTGGGAAGATAATGGTTATGGGAGGTGACTTCAGACAGGTGTTGCTGGTTATTAAACGTGGCACTCGAGCACAGATCGTAGACTCCAGCCTACGAATGTCACCTCTTTGGTCATTTACTAAACAGATGTGGTTGACCATAAATATGAGAGCGTTGAAAGATCCATGGTTTTCTGTATTTCTTTTAAGAGTCGGCGATGGAACTGAAGAACCAATCGAAGGAAATTATATCCGTATACCCGATGACATGACAATTCAGTGCAACAATAGAGGAAACTCTATAAAAGAATTGATCAATGCCATTTTTCCTTCAATTGAAGATAATGTATACTCTTCAGATTATATAATCTCCAGAACGATATTGTCCACTAAAAATTAGAGTGTTGACGAAATTAATAATCAAATGATCAATGTTTTTCAAGAGGGGGAAGGTGTATTACAATTTTTACGAAGCTAGAGACGATCTGCACAGCTTCTATCCGATCGAGTTCTTAAACTCGCTAAATGTTAGTGGTTTGCCACCTCATAAGCTTCGTTTAAAAATTGGATGCCCAATAATATTGTTATATAATATCGATCCATCATATGGCCTGTGTAATGGCATGCGGTTGATATGTAAAGGCTTCATGCGAAATGTTATTGATGCAGAAATTGCAGTGGTCAACATGCTGGTAAACGAGTATTTTTGCCAAGAATCCCTCTAACCCTTTCTGAAGATGACATGTTCCCATTCAAGCTGAAAAGAAAACAGTTTCCAATTGGACTAAGCTTTTCCATGATGATTAATAATGCTCAAAGTCAAACAATTTTGCACGTTGGTGTTTATTTACCGGATTTTGTATTCACATGGACAACTGTATGTGGCGTCATCAAGGGGATTTCAAGACAGAATACGAAGGTGTTGGTACATCTCGCAAATGATTTTAAACAACCCGAAGTTTACACATCAAATGTTGTCTACCAGGAAGTGTTGCGTGATTGATGAACCGCATTCGTATCAGTGACAAAATTAAAATTTTTTAAGGCCACCCTTTTGTCCTATTCTCTTGTACCTTGTTTTAAACATATTATATGGAGTTAATAATAATACGTGATTAAAGGAATTTTATTATAGTTTTGGTGTTTGGCGTTTGTGGCATCTTGGCATTTTATGAGCAATTAGAGAAATAATGTATTTTATTAGCTGAAAATTAGATAACATACCACACAAAATGACACCAAAAAAGATACAGAAATCTTCACTGCCATCAGTCTCTTATTCTTTAAGTTTTTGTCCCCTGAACCTTTGAATTCCTTATATAGGAGCCAATTTCCCTACACAGCTGAAACGCCCTGCTCTAGACGAAGCTGATCAATCAATCAACAAGAAATATGTCGTTTTCGCGTGGTAGTGAAGATCTTTTCTTGTTGATTGGTGAAGTGGTTGTGTGGATGGTGGTGACACCGATGCCATTTTTGTGGACGTTATTGTTTTTGGTTGATTATGAGTGGGTTTTTGGCTTTGATGATACTTGGCCATCATCATCATGCGCATCCCACCCCCATCATTTCAAATGAATTCCAAAATAGCGTTTACACTGGCATAGGTCTCTCCATCTCATCTAAACCTTCCTCAAGAACAAAGCAGACAAAATGACATATGACTGTCATCAGTCTCTTGGTCTTGAGGATTTGTCCATCTCATTCAGCAAAATCTTTTACAACACACAACTTACAGGTTTGCCATCTGTTATTTTGATCTTTTTGGCGTTTTAATTTAAACAGGGTGAGGTTTATCTCAATAAAATTTTGCTGAGTGAGATCGACAATATTGTTAAGCTCACTTAATAATGACCTAAGAATGTAGTCAACCTCATGCAGCGTAACTTTATGGAGAACAAAACTGATGTTATAAGAAACGAGGTTTGCCATATGGTATTTAGTAAACTATGGCGTTTGCTTTTGGTGTAAACAATGGAAGGGCCTGAGTTGTTTATATAAGATGTTTTTGGCGCGTAGTTTGGGCGGGAATTATCTATAAGTTACTGTTCGTTCAGTAATAAAGATGCCACGTCCCATCATTAAGTTACTGTTTCTTCCGTTTTATCAGTTAAATCTGCAACTTATAATCCTATCCACTGATCAAAAACCACTGATGACAAACCAATGCTAACACACCAACAGTAGTTTTATAGCAAAACCACTGATGTTATACTCAACAGTGGTTGTTCAGAAGTGTTTTTGGCGCGTATGTTGGGCGGGAATTTTCTATAAGTTATTGTTTGTTCAGTAATAAAGACGGCACGTCCCATCATTAAGTTACCATTTGTTCAATTTTCTCTATTAAATCTACAACTTGTAATCCTATCCACTGATCAGAAACCACTGCTAACATACCAACGGTACTTGTATAGCAAAACCACTGATGTTATACTCAGTAGTGGTTGTCCAGCAGTGGTTGGCTACCACCAACAGTGTTTTGCCAACATCCGATGTTATTACTCCATCAGACTCTGATGTTATTAATAGTGATGATCAGAGGTTAGCAACATCATCAGTGTTTATCTAACATCTGATGTTATTAATAGTGTTTGTCTACATTAGATATTATACTATTTACAATTATTTAACAGTATTGCTTAGTTTACTTACTTATAGTTGACGATTATACTAACATCTGATGTTATTGATAGTGTTTGTCTAACATCTAATGTTATTAATAGTGTTTGTCTAACGCCGAAGCTACAACTAAAAAAATTAGGAAAAGTATATCAGCAAAGAATTGATAAACTAACAGAAAAACAAGTGCCAACATATCACGAATAAGAAAACTAACTTAAGTACTATACAATATATCACGACACAACTGATAAACTAACGGTAAATGAGTATCCTATTGTTTTATCCGCACAGGGTCAAGGGCCTGCGCTTCCAGGTTTAACGTGCCGTTGCGCAACGTTTTTAGGCAACCTGCTGGTTTTAAGAACGGCGTACCGTTGCGCGTTGCGCGCAAGGTTATTCTATCAGCGTAGGGTCAAGGGGCCTGTGCTTCCAGGTTTAACTTGTCGTTTCCCAGTGTGCGCAAGGTTTGTTAGGCAACCTGCTAGTTTCAAGAATGGCGTACCGTTGCGCGTTGTGCGCAAGGTTATTCTATCAGCGCAGGGTCAAGGGGACTACGCATCCAGGTTTAACTTGCCGTCGCGCAGTGGCGCAAGGTTTGTTAGGAAACCTGTTTCAAGTTTGTGCACCGTTGCGCGTAGTGCGCAAGGTTATTCAAGTGACGGTCATTATGAGGGTATGGTACCTTACGTAGGCGCACAGTTTTTGGGACCATACCCCTCAAGTGACTTTATTATAGTTTTGGGTGTTTGGCGTTTGTGGCATTTTGGCATTTTATAAGTAATCAGAGAAATAATGTATCTTATTAGCTGAAAATTAGATAACAAATCACAGAAAATGACACCAAAAAGATACAAAAAAAATAAAATAATGCTAATCCAATTCTTTCATCCAAATCTTCATTGCCATCAGTCTCTTATTCTTGAAGTTTTTGTCCCCTAAACCTTTGAATTCCTTGGATAGGTGCTGATTTCCCTACACAGCTGAAATGCCCTGTTCTAGGCGAAGCTGATCATTCAACAAAATATGGCGTTTTAGTTTTTGGTGCGATATATTGTTGTTGACTGTTGAAGTGCATTTGTGAATGTTGGAGACATAGATCGATGTCGTGCTTGTGGGTGCTAATATTTGGGTGTGATGTTGGAGACAAAGCACACAAAATGACAACCACTGTCATTAGTGGCTTTTTCTTGAATATTTGTCCATCTCATTCAGCAAAATCTTATTGAGGTATCCCCCTCACCTAAGAATCTATTCAACGAAACTTCATGGAGAACGATACTGAATCTCCAAGAAACGAGGTTTGCCATATGATATTTAGTAAATTATGGCGTTTGCTTTTGGTGTAATCAATGAAAGGGCCTGAGGTTGTTGATAAAGATCTTTTTGGCACGTAGTTTGGGCGGGAATTTTCTATACGTTACTGTTTGTTCAATAATAAAGATGGCACATCCTATCATTAAGTTACTTTTGTTTAGCTTTATCTATTAAATTAGCAACACGTCAGTCGCATCCACTGATCAAAAACCACTGATGCAAACCACTGATGACAAACCACTACTAACACACTAACAATAGTTCTAAGCAAACCCACTGATGTTATACTCAGCAGTGGTTGTCTACCACCAATAGGGTTTGCCTAACTTCTGATATTATTACTCCATCAGAGGTTAGCAACATCATCAGGGTTTATTACTCCATCAGAGGTTAGCAACATCATCAGTGTTTGTCTAACATCTGATGTTATTAATAGTGTTTGTCTAACGCTGAAGCTACAACTAAAAAAATTAGGAAAAGTATGTGACCAAAGAATTGATAAACTAACAGAAAACAAGTGCCAACATATCACGAATAAAAAAACTAACTTAAGTAATCCTATATTTTGATCATCGATAACTTGTGTAACAGATCTGTGATTAGTGTATGTTAATTATACATTGATACGAATTCTGGTAGCAAGTTTGAAGCAGTCAGATTTTAGGGTTTTCTTGTTTCTTTTCATCTATCGCCGGCCATAATCATAGTTTCTGATCTAATTGAATAGTGTATTGGGTGTTTCGGTCCTACTGGTGTGGCAGTAACCTTTATTTACCTGGTTCTCTATTTGATTTCGTGAAGATCTATGGATTAGGGTTTTGCTAGATTAGGGTTTTCTTAGTTTCTTCGGTTGAAGGTTTCTGGCTTTTTCTCTCGATTTCTTTTGCATGGTTGGCAGTGTGTTTGCTGATGGGGGAGTTGATGATGACACTAAGAATGTACGTAAAAAACCTGGTAGAAATTCGCTCAACGATCATGGGAAACATTCATTATGGTTCCTGGATTTGGCTTCAAGAGTGGTAGATGTTGAGGGTAGCACGTTAATGCCTCGGAGGGGTATTGTGACTCCTGCTCGACAAGTACCTGATATGTTTAATAGTATTGATGAACTGACCAAGATTATTGTGCCTGTCATGGAACAAGGTCAACCGGATCAAAAGATTGATGATGGTCGCGCCACAGGTATTAGCCAAAACGATAAGGAGAAGGGGTCTAAGTCACTATCATATGCTGATTTGGTGGCCAAGCCGAGTAACAAAAAACTTAATTTCAGATCACTTGCTAGTCCAATGCAGCATGAGAATTGTGATGTGGTTTTGCCAAAGGATTCGATTCGGGTAGTTCAACACAAGCTAGCAAACACATTATACGGGTACTTCCTGGGGGATCGAATTGCCTACCCGATTGTGGAGTATTATGTGAAAAATAACTTGAAAAGGTTTGGATTACAAAAAATCTATGATGAATGCTAATGGTTTCTTTTTCTTCAAGTTTGCAGACCAAACTGGTATGACGGCTGTCCTCAATGAGGGCCCATGGATTATTCGATCACAACCTTTGATTTTATGTGAGTGGACTCCCACTACTAAGCTGATAAAAAAGGAGGTTAAGAATCTGCAATTATGGGTCAAGATACATGATGTTCCTTTAGCCGCGTATACAGAGGATGGTCTTAGTTTGATCGCTACAGCCATTGGTGATCCCAAACATCTAGATTCTTACACTACTTCGATGTGCTTGGATTCCTGGGGCCGTAGTAGCTATGCTAGAGCTTTAATTGAAGTGTCAGCTGATAAGGAGCTTAAAGAGGAAATTACTATGGCAATTCCAAAACTTGAGGGTGATGGGTATGTCAAGGAGACTATGTCTGTTGAGTATGAATGGAATCCGCATAGGTGCTCGCATTGTTGTGTTTTTGGCCACTCAGATGATCATTGTCCTAAACATCAAAAGAAGCCGGGAAAACAAGTGAGTGATGACAAAGCTCGTAAGCCTTATGTTCTAGGACAAAGAACTGATAAAAAGCCTGTTGTTGATGAGGAAGGGTTTACGGGAGTGTATACCAAGAGAGTGGCTCGGAAGACGGGTTTTCAAGTTAACAAACAAAAGCCAAAATTTGAGTATAGGCCGGTTGGAGATAAGTCGAAGGATAACTTGTATAAGTCAGAATCTTTAAGTACGATTGTGTCTAGAAATCCGTTTGAGGTCTTAAATGATGATAATATGGAGAAAGGTCAAAGGAGTAAGGAGGGAGAAGGTGGACAACAGGAGGTGGATGATGAAGAGGTCATGGAAGTATATAATGAAACTGACGAGTTTATCACGGAAGGCACTTGTAATCCTAATGCTAAAAATGGGGCAAGCACTCCTAACCCGGAGTTTTCCAATGGTTAGTCTTGCTTCATGGAATATTAGGGGGTTGAACCGCCCTCTAAATCAAAAGGAGGTTCGAAAGATAGTTAAAGATAGTAATCTCAGTTTTTGTGCTATTTTAGAATCTCATGTTGATGTCGGAAATCTTAGTAAGGTCTGTAACTCAGTGTTCCCTCGTTGGGATTAGACTTCTAATGGGGGTTCTTGTGATAAAGGAACTCATATTATCATAGGTTGGAACCCGATGGTTTTTGATTTGATGGTGTTGTCTCAAACGTCGCAAGTCATGCATATTAAGTTATTCGTTAAAGAAGACAAGAAATGGTTATTCTGTTAGGTTGTGTACGCAGCTAATTACTATATCACTCGGCGAGAATTGTGGTCCTAGTTATCTATGCATAAACTTATGGTAGGTGATAAGCCGTGGTTGATTATGGGAGATTTTAACTCGGCTCTATACCTTGAGGATAAGTCTATGGGTGCCTCCTCTGTTTCAACGGGTATGCGAGACTTTCAAGCTTGTGTTTCAGATATTGAGGTGATGGATATTAACCAGTCGGGTTTCCATTTTACATGGAACCAAAAGCCAAAGAAGGGTGTTGGCTTGCTTAAGAAAATTGATCGTATCATGGGCAATACTCCGTTTATTACTGAGTTCCCTAATTCAGTGGCTGTTTTTCATCCTTATAGATTGTCAGATCACTCTCCTTGTGTTCTAACAATTAAACGAGCTGTTACTAGTAAGCCTAAGCCCTTCAAGTTTGCGAACTTTTTGGTTCATAAGCTTGATTTTCTAAGAATTGTGAAGGAGTCGTGGAAGATGAGTGTTAATGGGGTTTATCAGTTTAGGGTTGTGAAGAAGCTTCGGATGCTAAAGACTCCATTACGTGCTTTACTCTTTAAGCAAGGCAATCTCCATAAGAAGATGGCTGATCTTCGTGGTAAACTGGATGACTTTCAAAAGGATATTGATAAGGATCCCATGAATACGGACCTTAGAGCTCGAGAAAGGAAGCTGAATTCTGAGTTTCAAGAAGCGTCTCTTGATGAGGAAAGGTTTTTAAAGCAGAAGTCTAAGATGGAATGGTTAAGAGCTGGCGACGCTAATACTGCTTTCTTTCATGCAGCAGTGAAGAGTAGGAACCATCGAAGCCGAATCCAAGTTGTATTGGATACGAATGGTGTAGTGCATGAGGGTGATGCGGTTCAAGATGCTTTTGTCAAACATTATGAAAATTTCTTGGGTAGCCAAGATGATTTATCCATGCATCCTACTCCTGATCTGTTTATTAAGGTTGTGAACCCGATTGATGCTTCCCTCATGATCCGTCCGGTTACGATGGATGAGGTTAAGAAAACCATGTTTTCTATAGGTAATGACAAAGCTCCAGGCCCGGATAGTTACACTGCTGCTTTCTTTAAAGTGGCTTGGCCAATTATAGGTAATGATGTTTCTATGGCAATCATTGATTTCTTTCATACAGGCAGATTACTGGGCCAAATCAACCATACTCTTGTTGCACTAGTGCCGAGAAACCCTCGCCAGTTATGGTTTCTGATTATCGTCCTATAGCCTGCTATAACGTATTATTCAAATGTGTTAGTAAGATTATTGCTGATCGTATAAAGGGTGTGCTCCATCAGGTTGTTAGTATCAACCAATCTGCTTTTATTCCTGGTAGGAAAATCTCGGATAACATCTTGCTGACTCAAGAGCTTATGCATAATTATCATAGAAATTCAGGTCCACCCCGGTGTGCTTTCAAGGTGGATATTCAGAAAGCTTATGATACGGTTGATTGGAGGTTCCTGAAAAATGTTCTGATTGGGTTCGGCTTTAACACAAAGATGGTGGATTGGATTATGGTTTGTGTTTCCACAACATCATATTCTGTTTGTGTTAATGGGAATGTGCATGCTTATTTTAAATGTAAGCATGGCCTTCGACAAGGAGACCCGTTATCTCCTTATTTATTCACGCTGGTTATGGAGGTTTTAACGTGTATATTACAGCATGCTTCTAGGATTGATACATCCTTCAAATTTCACAATAAATGCGAAAGGCAGCGTATCATTAACCTGTGTTTTGCAGATGATTTATTCTTGTTTGCGAGAGGAGATGTTGAGTCGGTGAAGTGTGTCTTCAAGTGTCTTTCGAATTTTTCAAACATGTCCGGTCTAGTTCCTAGTATTCAAAAGAGCATCTGTGTTTTTCTGTAATGTGCCAGCTCATGTTAAAAACCATATCTTGTCTTTCATGCCGTTTATGGAGGGGTCTCTTTCAGTAAAATACTTAGGGATTCCTCTTATTTCTTCTAGCCTTGTGTACAAAGATTGTAGTGCCTTAGTGGAGAGGTTGGATCAACGGATTTCAAATTGGAGGAATAAACTTCTTTCGTTTGCGGGTCGGCTGCAGCTTATAAACTCTGTTCTTTCTTCAATGCATATTTACTGGTCTTCAGTTTTTATCCTGCCTAACTGTATCATTCAAGATCTAGAAGCCAAAATGCGAAACTTCTTATGGTCTTCGGATGGTTCCTATCATAAGGGGAAGGCTAAAGCTTCCTGGAAGTCTGTTTGTGTTCCAAAGTACGAGGGTGGCTTAGGTATTCGTCGTACTAGGGATGTTAATAAAGCGCTTATGTCTTCTCATATTTGGAGCATTCTTGTTGAGCGTGATTCTCTTTGGGTTGCTTGGATCCATTCGTACAGACTTAGAGGTAAAAGCTTTTGGATTTGTAAGTCGGTGGTGAATTGTTGTTGGAGCTGGCGGAAAATATTACAGCTTCGGCCGTTTATTAGAGAATTTGTTTGGTCCAACTTGGGTGATGGTAGCAATACTTCAGCTTGGTACGATTCGTGGTGTCACTTGGGTCCGCTTGGTAACTTCTCGACTCCTAGAACCATCTCAAGTGCAGGTTTTACTCTTAATATTACAGTTCAGGAGATTCATGTTAGTGGTGTTTGGAGGTGGCCAGTGGCGTGGAGGGATATGTTTCCGGTTTTAAATCAGCTAGATGATATCCATACAGATCCGAATAGGTCTGACCAGCTCCTATGGAAGGATGATAATGAGTTAGTTGCGTACTCTTCGTCTCAAGTGTGGCATTCGGTTAGACAGAGAGCAGCAGAGGTGGATTGGGTTAAGTATGTTTGGTTCTCGCAGTGTATTCCAAAACATGCTTTCTTTATGTGGCTGGTGATTCGTCGTAAGCTCCTCACTCAAGATAAAATTGTGCAATGGGATATTTCCAGAAGGAAAAATATGAATATGATGTGTTGTCTTCTTTGCTATGTGGAAATTGATTCCCATAACCATCTGTTCTTCGATTGTAACTACTCAACTGAAGCTTGGATCACGGTTCGTTGAAAAGGGGGTATGAGTACTGTTGGCCCAGAGTGGAATGCTATCGTTGACTGGCTGGGGGCTCGGGCTGGGTCTAAGTCAGCGACCAACTATATTAGTAGGCTTATTGTGGCTGCTGCGACGTATTTCATTTGGCAGGAACGTAATGCGAGACTTTTCAAGAACCAGACGAGACCGCCAGATGTTCTAAGTGATACAATTTTGAAAACGGTTCGATATAAGCTAATGGGAGTCAAGTTCAAGGATTGCCACAATGTGCGAAGATTGCTTGAAACATGGGAGATTTATAGCAACCGAGTGGAAGATGAAGAATGCTGATTATTTATTAGTTTTCTTGTTTCTCTAGATTATTGTCTTGTAGTTTGTCTTCGATGTTCTTGGTAGTTTAGTGTGTTTTTTCTTTGGCTTACATTCATGGGGAATTCTCATGTTTGAACTAGTGTGGGTGTTTCCATGCTACTTGTTTTTGGTTTGTTTATATATAAAATCACAGGGGTAACCCTTTACCCAAAAAAACAATATATCGCGAGACGACTGATAAACTGACGGTAAACGAGTATCCTATTTAAGTCGCCACTCCCGCCGCATCGCGTGGGTAAGTGACTAGTATATACACACACATATAGGGGAGGGATAAAAGAAAACTCACTTGAGTTAAGTAAACCCAAGAAAACCTTATTAACTTTTTTTGTAAAAAAATTAGGGAATGTAAATAACATGTTATCGAACGTTCTATAACAAAAAAAACAGAACGCGCTGAAGGGATTTTTTTTATAAATTTTTTTAAAAATTCAGTTTTTTAGCATATATATATATATATATATATAAACTGAATTTTTAAAAAATTTTATAAAAAAATTCCTTCAACGCTTTTTTTTTTGTCACATAACATTCAATAACATGAAATTTATATTCCGAAATTTTTTTCAAAAAAAATGTTAAATGAGGTTTTCTTGAGCTTTTGTAACTTAAATGAGTTTTTTCTCTATTAATAAAATGTTTATTAATAAAAGTAACAAACATTAAGCTATATAAAGGAGCAAAAAGTATAAAACAAAAATATAGGAGTAAAATGCAAAAAATCGTCCATGAGGTTCATATTTGCTTGTTTCATCTAAAAGGACGAAAAAATGTCCTTCCGCTTAACGGAAAATATAAACTGCTTGAATGATTTAGATGGAAATGACAATATAAACGCTAACCTAAAGGACTCAAATGCGTAAAAAAGTAATTTTGGATGAAACAAATAAATATGACCAAAACTAATGGACGATTTTGACATTTTACTCTAAAATATTTTTACAGAGATATTTAAAAAATACATATGACATGGCATTTGTATACTAAAGAAGATTTTTTAAAATTCATGTTCATATAAATTATTTTATACTTTTATCATCTAAATGTGTAACATCTCCAATCATATCAAAAGTTAATTACATGGACTCGGATTCAGTAACGTCATATTAAGATTTTGGTTTTATATTTTCAAAAACCAAATTTTCAGTCAAGCGTAACACGTTGGTTGAGGTTAAACTTTGCTAATTATTTTATGAGAGAACCATTATACCTTTTATAATTGAAAAAGAAATTATATTTCCCACCTACCTCTTTTCTACTTTTTTGGGCACCCATCCGAAATCCGGTGAAGTTAAAGCCACAACCATGAGGAGTATTAAGGTTTGTGATTCAATTTCACGAATCAAACCAGAATAACTAAGGAAAGTTGTGACTTGTGAGAAATGAAGTGTTGAAATTAGTTAAGAATATATGATTAAACGGGAACTTTTATAGCTAGTCAATGTCAAGAACCACCGGGTTATATGATCAACGGAGACTATAAGCGTAATTGACTAATTTCTTAAAAAACGTAAGACTAAAATTGTAATATGGTGAACCATCCATGTAAAAAAATATAACAGGTTATACATATTACTCGATTCCAAGTCTATATGCAACTCATGCTCGGTAGCAAATAAAACATTGCTAAGATGTTAAATAAACCAGAACTAGTATCTCCCTAACAACATAACACCATTCAAGAATGAATGATGTAAACATTTACCTAACTGCAACATACATACATACATACATACATACATACATACATACGACCAAACCAAATACATGATATATCTGCAAAAAGAGACAAATCACAAAACTAAATTTAATATGCAATTGGCTTCTGCATTGGGACATGTGCATCCTCATAGTAATCTCTTTTATGAAACATGAGACTGGCTACTGTTCTATCAATAACATTTGTTTTTGATTCTGTTCCTCCAGCCCTGAATGTCATAGGCCAACATATTAGTCAATTTGGGTTATGTTTTATCCATCAAGACACATACGCAATCTTAAAAGGAAAAAGGTCAAGGGAGTTCCAAACTGTATTCTTACTCCATATAACCTCCTTTCTAGATAACTTTATTCGGAAACTATTATTATTGAGTTTGTAAACACAAGTAACAAAATTAAAAAGAAAATTGTTTCTGGTTCAACCCGTCTACGGCTGTAAATGGGCCAAGCCAAGCTAGCTCGTTTATCTTTAAATTTTGTATTTTTGCACGCTCGCGTACACACACACATATGTTATAAACATAAATAATATTTTTAAAATACACATAATGCAAAATATTTTTAAAATATATATTTAATTTAAATGATCCAAACGAGCGAGCCAACCAGCCCTAAACCTGACCGATAATACTAATTGTTTTGACCCAACCTGACCTGACCCGTGTGAATTTGGCACCTCTATTAATATGCTCAAATCAAAGCCTAAAACAAGGGGCACCACCATAGATTTCCTATAACAAAAGAAGTCAAAAGCATTTTCCATCATTGGAAAAAAAGATGTTACTTTCTTATGAAAACCTCCCAAAGATGGGTACTTGTAAGCACCACCGGTTTCTAACTATGTTACATGAATGAAGATTTAACATGCAAAAGTTATGAGCAAACTACGCACCTTGACGAATCATCAATAGAAGTCATCGTAGATTCTCCATCTTGGGATGAGTTCAATGATTGTTTTGAGCTTTCTGCAAGTCGGTAGAAAGCATCTCGGAAGCAAATTCGAGTTTTGTCCGTGAACTGATGAAAAGAAAAAAAAGTTCATTAAGGGTGTGCAAAACAAATTTCAAATTTCAATAACACCCATGTAATTGTCACCTGTGAAGTCACCCTTTCAAGATCATTCAATACTGATTCTTCCATGTTCTCATTGCTTGTATATTCCTATGGTAGATAAAGAAACAAATATTAGATACAGCATACCAGTTATTACGCGCATATAACAAAGAGAGTTTGACTTTGCTGGTCAAACAAACTAGTATATAATTAAAACATGATGGTTACAGTAGGCAAAACTAGTAATATCCCAACGTTTATGTTTGACTATGAATGTTGACTATCGATGAAGAAAAATCAAACACCTTGGGCATTTGATAAGTTGTTGAAACTTCACTGTTACCCCAGTCTGTTGATGGAGAGAAAGCATGTGTTTTGAGGTATTTCGAGCTTTGTCCATGGCTTCCTACATATTCTGAATTTACCATTTCCCCCTCAAAGATGTTAGCATTATTGCGTAGGTCATGGGGCCCAGTTGGATCATTTTCTTCAAGTAATGAACTGCTGCAAAACAGATCCAAAAGTAAACCATGAGATAGAAAATTTATCGAACATCCTGTTGCAAGGGGTGTTTGTATGCGCGTTAACAGGAGTTATTAAGTTCAAATTCAATCATTTATTTACTTGGATAACTTGACCGAAAATATGCAAAAAATCAGAATCATAACCAGCATTTGACAAACTAACACTTGACATGAAACTAAATTTTCATATTAGTTGGAAAAGAGAGTTGAAAAAAAGAACTCGCCGGATCCGAGTACTTTCTTACCATCCCAGACAGTGAGGACCACTTTGTGTCACTCAAACCTCTTCTTTTTTTTAATTAGTAGTAAAATACGACATAAAATCAAGAATCTTAATCCCAAAAGTTGAGCATGTACAAGAATATGTCATCCATGTGATTGATTCTGGCTTCTTCCTCTACAAATTCTTGAAAATCTGCTTCATCATTCCACAAAAGGGATCTACCATTGTTGTATATGCTTGAATTGTTCGATTTTGATGTTTCACTATAAAAGTTCTTTCCTCCATTGAAGTTGAGTTCTTCTCCGGTCATGTTTATGTTTGAGCTCAGATTCTTTTTTGAGCCAACAAAACCAGTCATTCCCCATTGTGACCAGCTTTCTGGTGATGATATCATTTGTGCTTCTTCATAATCCTTTGGAACAACAAGATCTTCAACTTCGTTACCGAAATACCACTCCATCGTAATAGTCACTGTTAATAAAAACAACACATCAAACGTATATATATATATACATGTATATATATAGGTTTAGGATCCTGTAAAAAAGACTAAAAGTACATAGGCTGATTGTGCCTAAATGTAACTTAATTGCACCTTTTATGTTACAAAAAGTGCTATTCTCAACTTTTTTTGGGTTCATATCATAAGATCCAAGATACCTTCTCCATTTTTATGTAAAAAGTCTCTAGACACAATTTTGGCATATAAAAGACTAAAGATATAAAAAAGGGCAAATATTTTTTTTTCAACCCAACTTAGCTATATATTAACGTCTCTACACTTGTTAAAATGCAAGTATATGTGCAAAAAAGAAAAAAAAAATACACTAATGACTCGTTAGCCAAAAAATTGATAAAGTGGCATTCACTTTTTACAAAAATATAAAATAATAAAAAAAATTATATAATCTAACTTTGACAGATTTAAGATGTAACAAGTCATTATTTTTAAATACCTTTTTTCAAAATACATGATAAGTATGGATTTTAACTTTTTGGTGAAAAATGTGAAAGTAAGTTTTTTTTCAATGGTATTAACCCTTTCAATATATAAACAAAAAAAGTGTCAAGAACCAAGTCATCTGACACTAAAAATAAAACCTTTGAAACTATATGTAAACCCTAGAACTAATCTGGATCAGACCTTTATATGAACAGATCTTGAAAACTCATTTTTTGATTTGGATTACAAATAGTAAGTTGAAGCGTCAATATAAAACAGGATATTAAAGTCAAAGCAACCAAAAGGGGGCAAATAAGCATCATTCACACTAAACTAATCTAATAGAAAAGAAAAAAAACCAGATGAAACAGAAGGTAGTAAATCAAAGGATTTGTTAACAACAAAACATAATAATCAGATGAAACAGAGTCATTCAAAGCGCAAACTTGAAAAAATACCTGAAGATAAACGAATCGAAAAGTGGATCAACTGATAATTGAAAGGCGGCAGCAATGGTGTTGCAAGATGATTGTGTGGGGAGAAGAGAGAGAGAGAAGATTTTATTTGATTTTATTTTATTTGAGTTCTGTAGTGAGAATTTGTGGCTGAAAAGGGCGGGACAGAATTCGTGGTTAAGAACACACCTCCATCTAAATCTGCTCTCTCCGCAATCCACGTTGGTTTACGTGGGCCCCTGATGGCGCAAATCCCGTAAACATCCATGTCAGTTTCCCTCACATTTTTTTAACTTCATTGAATCTCTCCACCTGACCAAAAATCTCTGGTTAAGCATAAACCTTTGGGTGTCATGATGAAGGGTCGGGTTATTAACGTTGTTCGTGTTCATAGGTGTAGTAGATAATTGGACTCTTGTTGGTCGTTTAAATAAAAACAAATATTTGTGTATGAAAAATTCAATCTTCAATGCTTTGTTTCAAAATTACAATATTTAAAAATGTTCACGGTTGTGGTTGAGAATTTGTATTTAATACGGGTTTCTTAAAACAGATTTAGTGTCTTGTCTTGTCTTCTTTTTTACGAACATGTTTGTCTTTCAAGGTATAACAACCATAACAATATGTGTAATGTCAATGTAGCTCTTGCACCCGAGATAGCACCAGGTTGTTTAATGTTTTATGAATTTATGGGAAAAAGATGAAAAGAAGTTGGTTAAACATTGAAAGAACACTCCTCTCTAAACGAAACAAAACAACTGCATGGTTTCTAGTTCATCTACCTTAATAATGAACCAAGCTATTCATTTATATGCCCACAAAGGAACATGAAACTACATCTTTCATCTTGTACTAAATAAGATTTAACTGCATTGAAATAGATTAAGAGTGGTCAACAAAAACTGCCATTTTACTTCATGGCACCGGTTGAAATAGCAATTGACTATTTAATTACAACGTACGAGCAGTAGTAGTGTAGCCAGTTGACTGATGCTAATCAATGACACACAAAACAAATGAGGCGCACATGATCTGTGGAAACCCAACAACAACAATTAAGGGCGACACTTTAGAAGTAGACACAACTGTTATCCGAACAACTGATGATGACGTCCACAATCGCAACCATCGACGTCATCAATAGGATTGACCCGCGTCAGTGATTATCAAACCAAAACCCGAGCAGTTCACTCACAATTGAGCCACCAACCACGCATAAGTAGCAAACTACTGGTGATGTTGAGCCAATGTTCAAAAAGACAAAGTATATCTCAAGCGACTCGTGGCGATGAGAGTGTGCAAAGCGCGACATCAAGCGCTTATCGTCCACACCAAACATGCGCAAGTTATGGTGTTCCACACCCTTTAGAGTTTCCACTAGTGTTTGCCTCAAATGAAACGATACACAAGGAGTACTCCTTGTAAATCATTCCAAGTGTCTTCCCACCTAATCTATTTTCAAGCCCTTTTTCACAACTTTGATAGTTCTAATCATTTAACTTTGATCATTGATGTATAATTCATCTAAACTTCATTTTAGACATAATTTGCTTTGTTATGAAGCTCTTACATGATAGAACACAAACCCAGATATATTTTCGGTATAATGCATAAATATATACTATAATTTGTATCCAAAATTAGTGAAAAATCATTTTCACTAAAGAATTTCCAACATATATATTAAAAGTAAAAAAGATAGATTGGGTAGTGGTCCTCTCTGAAGCACAGAAACGTCCTGGAGCAGCCGTCTCCCGTCCCGGGGACTGCCAGGGGACGGAAACGCGACGGGTACGGCCGGGAAACGTCCCCGGCGGTTAGGAAACGTGGAAGAAACGGGCAGGCGAAGGGGACGGCGAAGAAACGTGCAAGCGAAACGTTTCCTGCATGTTTCCGGATATATTTTTCGGTTTTTTTTAAAAAAGATTATTTGTTCATTCCTTATATAAAACAAAGCCCATGTTCAGAACAGATTTAAATCTGAATGACTTTCAATTCACACTTTAGAAAGAGACAGCATGTTCAGAACAGATATAAATCTGAATTATCATTAGTTCAACACTGCAACTGAACTTTACTTGATGTTAACAAAATTTTTCAATAGAGAAAACTACATTTGTATTGCAAGCACGTCCATGGCTGGATTAAATAAACGTCATGCAGCAAAATAGCAGATATATATTACCTAATTAGATGAGTAGGCATATTATGAGATAAATGCTTTGGTGACTTCATATAGTTGCAAACCAAGCCTGTTCTTGGACAAGTAATTTTTCCATTATTGTTAGTTGCCATTTCCTCAAGAGCCTGCATTAAAAATAATTTATGAAAAATAATAAAAACAAACTTTTCCTGCTAATTTCACTAAATTGAGTGAAGGGTCAAAGTCAAACTGGTTATAAATTCAGCCAACAATGCATACTTTTCTGCTAATTTCACTTTTCCTGCTGATCTTTCATTAGATGAACCGGAACTTGAAAGCGATTTGCTTGTTAACGTTTGATTAGATTAGTAAGATATGGGATTTTTTAGCTTTACATCAATATATAACTAATTTGGGTTTTTATGTTACATTATCTTTGATATATATTTATTTTTTTATATGTTTTTATTCTCGTACTCGCTTCTTAATTTTTTTAGTTTTGCCTTTTCCCGTGCCCGTCCCCGTACCGTACCCCGTTCCCGTACCCATCCCAGTGCATCATAGGTGGTCATTGGTCTCTTTTGTTAGTTTTCTTAATAAAATACTTTCGAAAACTTTAATACAAACAAGGATAAATTTTCCATAAAATCGATGTTTATATATTATTATTATTATATTATTTTATTATTATTATTATTATTATTATTATTATTATTATTATTATTATATTATATTACAATAACTTGCTTTAAAATCTAACAATAATAGTTCTAAGCTATCTAAATCATTTTAGAAATGTGTATTTTCTAAAATTTTATGACACAAGGATCTTTCTAAAAGAGGGTATGTGCACTTATTTAGCTAGGTGTTATATACATGGAATGGACTTATTCACACCGATGAGTTTTCGGTTAGCAGTTGAATTGTCCAATTCAAACCCGACCCAAATACTTATTTGTGTTGTATCATGTCAGGTCCATTTTTTTGTCGTGTTCGGTGTTCATTTGTGAATATAAGTAAAACCTAGTGACAAATTCTTTGTTAATGTGATTGGTGCCGTTTATATAATTTTTTATGTCGTTCTCTCATATTTTCGGTTAAAAATTTAGGTTGCGTTCATTTCGTATAATATAATGGAATTGGAATTTGTGTAGGAATGTACAATTGATTCTTTTGTTTAAACAAACAACATAATTAATGGAATATGAGAAACCCCACACACATATATACATAGTCATTAAGTTCAAATAAAGAGTAAAGTGCAAAAAAAAAACTTTTTCATTTGGTACTTCCAACACACACACGAATATATATATATATATATATATATATATATATATATATATATATATATATATATATGTATACAGGATCAGTAGAAAACGATTGGAAGTGTGAAAACGGTGAGAACGGATTCTGGTCGAACACGTGGCATGGGGGCGCTAAATGATATGCATGTACGATTGTCATTGTACAGTTTCCGCCCAATAAAAGGCATTTTAATTTCGTTTCAAACAAAATTCCAAAAATTTTGTATTAGCTGTTACCTCCTCTACAAGCTTTCGAGATCTATGGCGTGTAATGTGGATTTGTTCTACAAATCAGTAATTTCTGATGGTTGTTTTAATGGATTTTTTTCAAAGTAATATTTGAAAATGGTGTTTTATTTTTTTAACGTTGTTCTTCCTATATTCAATATTTGGCGTTTCCATTATCAATCTTAATTGTCGTTTGGGATTTAATATATGCTTATTTGTTTACGATCAATGACATTTTTACAGTTAGTTACGTACATCTGATTAGGTGTAGATATTGGATTAATTTGTAGACATTAGTTCTTACTATTTGTTGATTATTCAACTTATGACGTTTTCATTAACATGTTTCAGGAAGACTATATTTTATCAGTTCTTCATATTGATTATGACTCAACTAATGGCGTTCTCGTTATGGCTCATTCATTATAGCGTTTTCGTTAATATGTTTTATTAAGAAAGTAACATCAATTATTCCTATTGTTTATTATTCAATTAATAGCGTTTTTATCGAAATGTTTTTTAGACGAGGTGTTTCTTCGATGAAAGTTTTTGCCCGAAAACTAGTTTTCCATTTATCATTCCCGATGTTAGTGGAGAGATAAAGCCGAAAATTCACATGATATTCCCAAGCCTTGATGATTGTTATTCATTCTATGTTCGGTATGCGACAGCTTGTGGTTTTTCTTTTAGGAAAGGGACTAAAAACCTTCCAGTACGGCTACCTTGTTACGACTTCACTCCAGTCACTAGCCCTGCCCTTAGAAGCAATAATTGGCAGCGCGGATCGTTTGATTCGAATAAAACTTGGAATGGGTACACTTGAGGATAAACGCCAAAGGAGAAACACATATTAAGTATTACATGTGTACGAGAGCTGGGGTATATAAGGATAGGAAGGTTGATACGTTGGACCCTAATCAAAAGGAAAGGATTGTGCGATCCAATTTTACAAAGATGACTGTTTGTGGAGCACAATTATGTGTAATATTTAAGGCTGGATCATAGAAGGTCTATAAATTTGTTGACGAGCACAACCATGGTTTTGTTGAACAACCTGATAAGCATTTTCTCTCGTCTAAGTGACACCTCACTCGGATCTAGAAGCATGTTATACATAGCATGTCTAAGTTGAATTTGGGACCGGTTAAGGTGTTTAATATTATGAAGAATTGTTTTGGTGGTTTTGAAGACGTGGGTGCAAGTAAAGTTGATTTTAAGAACTACAGAAGGCAAATTAACTTGTTTATAGGGGAATATGACGTTGAGATGGTTGTGAGACATTTGTGTGAAAAAAATAGTCCCAACCTAATTTCTCGTACGATTACTTTACAGACGATGATACTCGTTTGAAAGTAATTTTTTTGGTGTGATGATCAATACAAACGTAATTACCATGTGTTTGGTGATGTGATTTCATTTGACGCCACGTATCGTTCCAACAAGTAATATTCGTAATTCTATTTTTTTCTATGTGTTTTGGTGTTTTCAATGATTAGACGCATTGGCATTTTGTTCTAGTTTCATTTATCAATGGCGTTTTCATACGCAGATACTCTATGGTCTTTGTACCATTCACTGGTATAGAAAATCACCATTGTAATGTTACATTTGGTGCTGCATTATTGTCCTCAGAAGCTGCTGATACGTATATATGGTTGTTGAGAGTTTTCTACAAGCTGTTGATTCTCAACCAAAAGTTGTTGTCACTGAACAGGATCCAACGATGTAGAAGTCTATTTCTGTTGTATTTGTTGAAACGAGGCATCGGTTATGCATGTGGCATGTGATACATATACTTTCTCTAAAGGTTGATTTTCTTATTTTCATGTGTTTGATGATATATGGCATTTTGTCATTCATAAACGTGTTCCCATGTTAGTTTTTTGTTCATATGTTATTTTATTCCATTGCGTTTTCGTGTTTTATATGGGTTGGTGTTAGGCTATGCAATTCAACCAATTTCAAAGGACGTATTTGTGCTGTTGTGTGGAAAATATTCATCTACCGAAGAGTTTGAATCAGAATGGGAAGATGTTGTTGAAGAGTTCAATTTATAGGATAATGACTGGCTTTCTAATATTTTTGCCCTTACGGATTCTTGGATTCCTGCATACTATAGAATAGAGGAACCGTCGGGCCTTATGCGTATGACATCGAGGTTGGAGAGTGAGAACCATTTATTTGGCCAAGTGTGTACTACGAAATATACACTTATTGAGTTCATGACTAATTACAAAACTGCAATAGAAGGGATAGCGTCGCACGCATCGGAAAAATGATCATGAATCTCGATACAAACGACCCAAGTTGAAAAGTAATTATAAAGTTTTGGAGAGCCAAGCTACTAAGATATACATAAAAACCATATTTCGTGACATTCAAGCTGAGATAATTGGGATTGGGGATTGCATAAATCAACGGTATGAAGAGCAGGCCGATGGGTTTGTTAAGTTTTACATAAATGATTTCTAGCAGCCATGTACATCCTTATTCATGGTAAATAATGGCGTTTTCTGAGTATGGCGTTTATTTATATATTTTTCTACCTGCATTTTTGTTTGTTTGTTGTTTGATGGTGTTTTTATACATACAGTGTCTATATGGTGTTTTATACATTTATTGTCTATGGCATTTTTTCAGGTGATGTACCGTAAGTCTGATTGCACCAGCACTTGGCCATGTAGGTGTTTTGAGCAGTTTGGATTGCTATGTAGACATATATTTTATGTTTTGAGAAGTTTGTATATTAGGGAATTTCCAAAACATTACATTTTGAATAGATGGCGTAAAGAGGCTTCGCTAAATTGCTCTTCAGATTACTTAATGAGTCGTGATTTTATCCAAACCGAGCTTGATCCGATGTTCAAAGTATGATGTGAGAAATTATTTTTGCAACGGAGTATACTTGAACCATTTATCTAGTAATAAGGAGGAGCTATCCTTATTCAACGATCATGTTCAATCTTATATTAAAAAGGTTCAAGATTTGTAGATTGTTGCTCCTCCTCCTCCTAGTACAAGGGATAGATTTGTAGAGATAACAGGGCAATATCAAAACGACAAGAATCCAATAAGAGTCATGTTGGGTATAAGTCGAAAGGTTCTATATCACGCAAGCGTTTGAAATCCAAACAGGAGGAAGCAAGTGAGAAAACAAAAACAAAAGTGAAGCCCGGGGCGAAAGAAAGATAGTGTAAGAATCGTAAAGTTTTCAGACACTACGCATCAACGTGCAAGAAGCCCGTATTAAAAGAAGCATGACACGGTCTTCGAGAGCAAGTGAAGAGTAATTTGGGTTTTTATGTTTTTTATTTTTTTCTTATGTTAGAATACACAACATACACTCATTTGGTGTTTTTTTTCATATGCAATCTTTGAGCATGTTAGAACACACAACTTATAGGTTTTCCATCTATAATTTTTGGACTTTTTGGTGTTTTAATTTGAATAAGGTGAGGATTATCTCAATAAGATTTTGCTGAATGAGATGGACAACATTGTTAATGCTCACTTAAGAATGACCTAAGAATGTTGTCCACCTCATTAAGTGAAACTTTATCGAGAACAAAATTGAATCTCCAAGAAACGAGGTTTGCCATATGGTATTTAGTAAAATATAGTGTTTGCTTTTGGTGTAATCAATAGAAGTGCCTAAGGTTGTTTATATAAGATGTTTTTGGCGCGTAGTTTGGGCGAGAATTTACTATAATAAATTTTAGTAATAAAGATGGCATGTTCCATCATTAAGTTACTGTTTGTTCAGCTTTATCTGTTAAATCTGCAACGCGTCTGTTGCATCACTAAGTTTGGCATTTGTATGAATGGTGTTTTAGATAAAAAAAACATGGGAAAATACAACTAATTAACTTTTGTAAGTGAAAGTAATGTTATGGCGTTTTGTATGAATTATTATAGTTTGTGGGGATTTTGGCGTTTTATATCTATCTACGTAGTGAAATAAAGTTTTTTTTATTAAAAACCACTGAAAATGACACACCACAAAAAAGAAAAGAAAAAAATTAAAACCCCAAGTCAGAAGGGATCTGGTCTGAGAAGTATCCATCGCTCCCTCCATCTTCTTTTTCCGATTCTTCATCAAAATTCTCATCCAGAACTTCACTGTCATCATTTGCTTCATCTTGAAGACTTTGAGACATCCATATTAACATGTCAGTCAACAACGCCAATTTTCTGGTCATGTCTGGGTTCAAACATGTAGCATTGCATAACTCTTGTTGGAAGACAAGTTTCTGTTTGGTCATGATGTTTTCAATCATGTAGGCTTCCTCCTCCCCGTTGTCCCATACAACACTTAAAAAAGTCTGTGTTTTCATCATAACGCCAAGATTGGATGACTGGATTCATAATTGGATTTGCAGGGTACGGTCCGAATTTTCTGGTTAATCTTCTTATAACCGTCTGTGTTTTCTCATAGAGGTTATCAAGAGGAATGCCAAGTGCTAGGATCCCCCTTTGAACTTTTTCGTCCAAGTTCAGTATGGCTTTGGCGGTTTTCACAAACACTCTTCTTCGGTTATCAAAGAGGATTATGAATTTATTCTAGTGTTGAATCTCCATGAAATGATGTTTGCCATTTGTTCTTTTTTCAATTTTTTTTTGAATTTTGGCGTTCTGGTTAAAGATGGTGTTTTCTGAGTATGATCAATGGAAGGGATGTTAGCATCATTTATATAATGATGTGTTTGTCGCGTAATTTAAGCGGGAATTTTTTTATAATAAATGTTATTAATAAAGTTTCAGTTACTGTTTGTTCAACTTTTTCTGTTAATACTGTAACGCGTCCCGTCATTAATTTTTGGCGTTTGTATGAATGGCGTTTTAGATAAAGATGACGTTTCATCTGAAAGGGACTGATGTACATGGCTCGTAGTTTAAGGCGGGAATTTTAATGGTGTTTTATACATGATTTTGTTTTAGAGAAGTCAAAAGACCCTTTTACCCTTAATAAAGCGCGTCCACGTAATAAACTTGATGTTATTTACAAAAACGCCACCGCCGCAATCTAATCCATAGATTGTTTTGATCCAACAGACGAGAGGCGTTCTCACCGTTTTCACACTTATAGAAGTTTTCTCTAAATCCTGCCCCTATATATATATATATATATATAAAGAGAGAGAGAGAGAGAGAGGTTATTGTAAAAAATGTGCTTTTTGTGAGAAGGGTAAGAAAGAATCTAAGCCATTAGATCTTTAATCTAATGGTTGAGATCTTGATGGCAATCTTGTAAATAGTGTTACCATTAAATAATTAATTTTTCTAGATGAATTTAACATTTTTGAGTTTAGAAACTCACATGCAATGCACATGCAAGTTCCCCCTTCTTTTTTAAACGTCAATAACTTTTTATACGTAACTCTTTTTAAAAACAAATTACACCATAATAACGAGTAATTTTTTATCTTTAATATGAGTAGCATATTGATATACTTATGTAGAGAAAAAAAATTAGGTCTCGATTGGATGTTTTAGTCCATGGTGTTTTTTCTATGTTCATACAATGGTGTTTTAATTGTATTGTCATTCAAGGCGTTGTATTTTACAGTAAACACCATGACTATAAATAAGAAACCATAACATTGCAAATAATGAATTATGATTCAAGTTATGGTGTTTTAACATCTAGAGTATGTAACATTATATTGTGATTATAGTCATGGTGTTTTAACATCTGGAATAGCAATAGAATCGTTCTAAATGTTAAACACCACGACTGTATTATAATTCAATTGATGGTGTTTTATACCTGCAAAAATAACAAAAATCATTACACATGTTAGAACGCCACGGTATTACGATTAAAGTTGTGGTGTTTTTTGGAATACGTATGTTGTTTTATACGAACTGACCTGGAATAGCAATATAATCATTCTAAATGTTAAAACACCATTACTATATTATGATTCAATTCATGGTGTTTTTTGGAATTTGTATGGTGTTTTATACCTACAAAAATAACAAAAATTATTACACATGTTAGAACCCACGGCTGTATTACGATTAAAGTTGTGGTGTTTTTTGGAATTCGTATGGTGTTTCATACGAAATGATCTGGAATAGCAATAGAATCATTCTAAATGTTAAAAAACCACGACTGTATTATGATTCAATTCATGGTGTTTTTGGAATTTGTATGGTGTTTTATACCTGCAAAAATAACAAAAATCATTACACATGTTAGAACACCACGGCTGTATTACGATTAAAGTTGTGGTGTTTTTTGGAATTCGTATGGTGTTTTATACGAACTTATGATGAATTCCTAAAATAACTGATGAAATGAATTCCTAAAATAACTGTTGTCGGTTACAAGATTGCATCTTTAATTAGATTTATTAGTAAATTACAATGATACCCTTAAACAACCAAAATAAAAAGGGAGATGTGTCACCACCATAATCTTTCTTATCCTCCTCACACTTCTAGTCTTTTTTACAGGATCCTCTACCTATATATATATATATATATATATATATATATAGCCATCAAGTTCAAATAAAGAGTAATCTATAATTTGCGCCCTTGTGGTTTAGGGGCGCAATCACTATTTATCCCTCCTTCCATATTTTTCGCATTCTAAGTCCATGTGTTGTTTTACATTATGATCTCATCCTCTAACCAAGTAACCATATTTCGTTACTTAGTTAACGACACAGGGGGGGATTTTATTTTTTGTTTTTTACCCACCAAAAACCCTAACCCCCTATGTCACACCCTCAATTTCCACTTGCGGAGTTTTACCGCGAGGCGTGTGAACAAACCAGAATCTGAAACACTAGTACGTCGAACGACTCTATATGATTTGATAATACGTTTTCCAAAAATCATTTGTTTAACCATTCATCGTAGATTTTATATTGTCTTAGTTAGTTACCAATGTTTAGCGGAAGCATTAGTTTTTAAAGTTGAGCGGAAGCAAAAAGTAAAGTAACGGAACGGGCGCCAACATAAACACCAAAACCAAAGAAAAACCCAAAACAGTGTTTGTAAATGAGACTCGATAAAACATGTCTTGATCATTGCAAGTGAGTGCACCTAGAGCTCCTAGCGTCCTGAGAAACATGTAAAGAAACAAGTGTCAACATTAAAGATGAGTGAGTTCACAGGTTTTCATAAATTCGTTTGTTCGGTTATAAGTTTGTTTCCCCCGTTATCCCTAACCCGGGATAACGGTTTAGTTCCATTATTCCCAACCTGGAATAATACTGATAGTTCCATTATTCCCAACCCGGAATAATACTGATAGTTCCATTATTCCTTACCCGGAATAATAATGATGTCCTATTATTCCTAACCTGGAATAATAACGTTGTTGGTTCCATTATCCCTAACTCGGGATAATATTGTTGATTCGTAATTAAGTTCAATGTTAATATATATAGGTAGCTAGCCTAAAGTTATGTCAAGTAAGTGTTCGCGATCGAAGCTGACTGTTGTGCCTCCGTGTTGCCAGGCCTGTCACTGACCATGGCGAAGTTAGGCCAATTATTCACCCGTTGACCATACCCGGTCGGCTAGCGCGACTAGCTCGGATGGGGCTTGTCGGGCCCAGTAGTACTACTTATAATTTCCCCGCTATTTAAACCCAATACTAACGATCCGAGAGATTGTCGAGGACTTGTGTGATATAGCTGCTTAGTGACCATAACGTACATTAACATTAACTTAGTTACCGAATAGTTAAGTGACGTTAATTTCATATAACGTAAAGAGATAGAGTTGTAGAGTGTACACATGTGTCTCCCCCTGTTGTTTAAAACCGGATAAAATTAGGGGCCGTGAACTCACCTTTAGTTGCTCGGTTAGTGTAACACAGAAGTTGCAAATGATGGGACCGCTAATTGCGTCCTAATAAACCAATTGATTTCAAGTCAGTGTGTGAACACACCAATACAAATTCTACACATAATTTACGCACAAAGTGATACACACAATCAAAATTCCTAACACTCAAACATGCATGCAAGTATCCTCATGTGAACATAGTAATCAAAACAATTTATCATGAACATAATCCAATCCATGCAACACTTTGGTGCACACATTCACAAGTTATCAAGTTTCAGCTTACATACTCATAATTCGGCTGTTTTCTAGGATTTTTATATAATAGTTCCAACGTTCCAAAAATTCCAATTATTTTACAGCAGATGACAACTATACTGTAGAAATTTTATATAAATTTTTCAAGTCCTAATACTTTACCAATTATCCATAAATATTAATATACTAGGCTGCAGTCAGATTCGTCACTTTCTGACTGCAGTCCACGGAAGAATTTATTTAAAAATCACTGTTCGTCCAATTAACAAAATTCCAGTGGGAGTTGCCCGGAAATTTCCATACCTAGTTGCTGTACAAATTTCATGATTCGACTCCCTACAGATTATTAAATCCAACTCGATAAACAACTAACAAAATTTCAGGATTTTCACAGCTTTAGTTACTGAACTTAATTGGCCAAACGACTTCAGAAAAATATGAATCCAGTGCCATTAGATTCGTTATTTAAAACTCTACGTTTTAGACTTCAGAAAATCCGTTTTTCGACAACTAATGACCGAGTTACAGCCAGTTGAAGTCGGCTGTAACCATCATTCAGCAGCCTGATTCAGCACTTTATCACAAACTAACTCGCTTAAACCGTTTATATATTGAACATATGCAGTCAAGAACAGATTTTTCCAATCATATATTATTATATATATCATATCCATGCAAACCTAATCATAACCTATAGTTTTTATCAATCCGAAACAACACACTTGCAAACTATGATTTCCGAAAACAACATACATGCAAACTATGATTTCCGAAAACAACATACATGCAAACTATGATAAATCAGCCGATTAACAACATAACACTACCTTCAAACATATAAATCCGAATATGATCTTGCAAACAATGATAAATCCTAACCTTTAATAACAAGATTAATGAGCCGAGACTTGGATGGGAATGGATTCGGCTTGAAGGTAGATCGCGACCGAGAAGGGAGGCTTGTTTGCGACCGACAAGAGATGTAGGGGCTGATCGCGATCGAGATGATGAAGGAAAAGGCTGCCGTCGGCTGTTTTCTCACTAGGGTTTTTGTGTTTTTGTTTTGTGAAGAAAGGCTCATGCATGTATGTGTATATATAGCGCAAAAGGTGAAAGGTAAAAGGGAATTGGTTTGCGGTTTGGGGTGCACGCGGCCGAGAGGGTTTGGGTGGGTTGGTTTGGGTTTAAAACTTGATCCTCAAGTTTCGATTAACTACTTGAGTCGCAAGGAAAAGAGGCCGGCTCGTGTCGCGGTTCGGTTCGGTTCGTTTATATATTTATTATATATATATTTCGTAACTAAAACAAATCACGTAATCGAACATCACATATTCACCAACTCACAAACGTTTATACACATAGCACGTAATTAGTTTGACAAGTTCACGAAATTATCGTAATTATTTCGAACGTGCAAATTTAAGTCTCCGAATCAATTTAACGTAGGAACGAATAACCGTGAAGTAGCGCGTTTTAGATATCCGAAAAACCGGGATGTCACATTATCCCCATGTTGAAAGAATTTTCGTCCCGAAAATTGAGTAAACGCGGTTTAGAATGCAGCGTACATGTTTAGAGTGCCACGCACCAAGATTTAGTTCGTTAACAATAGTACGCGAAATTACAAGAGATTCCCAAGTGCCATGCACAAGGATTTAGTTAACAATGGTATGCGAAATTATGAGAAATTCCCAGGTTGTCACATCATCCCCATGTTGAAAGAATTTTCGTCCCGAAAATTTAGTTGCTGGTATCGTTAGTTTGCTGCTCAGTTGCGAAGAGGTGTGGGTATTTGCTTTTCATTTGGTCCCTCTTTCCCACGTGAACTCTGGTCCACGCTTAGAGTTCCAACGAACCTTAACGATCGGAATCTTGCTGTGCCTTCGAGTCTTGATCTCATGATCCATGATCTCGATAGGTTGTTCCACAAAGTGCAGTTGTTCATCCACTTGGATCTCATCCAATGGAATGACTAAGGTTTCATCTGATAGCACTTCTTCAGATTTGACACGTGAAAAACGTTGTGAACTCCACTGAGTTGGCAGGAAGGTCTAATTGATAAGCTACGGGTCCAATACGTTTCAAGATCACAAACGGACCTACGTACGTGGGTTTAGTTTGCCTCGTTTTCCAAAGGGATTACACCCTTCCAGGGTGACACCTTTCAGTAGGACGCGGTCGCCTACTTGAAATTCGAGCGGTTTGCGTCGTTGATCAGCGTAGCTTTTCTGTCGATCTCGTGCCGCCGCCATGCGGTTTCTGATTTGTACAATCTTTTCAGTAGCCTCAAGTATCAACTCAGGGCCTGTAAGTTGGCTGTCACCGACTTCTTCTCAACAGACCGGTGATCTACATTTACGACCGTATAATGCCTCAAACGGTGCTGCCGATATACTTGTATGGTAACTGTTGTTATACGAGAATTCCACTAAAGGCAGGTGGATTTCCCAACTATTTCCAAAGTCTACTACGCATGCCCTAAGCATGTCTTCCAAGGTCTGTATGGTCATTTCGCTTTGACCATCAGTCTGAGGGTGATAGGCTGTGCTCATATCTAAGCGTGTTCCCAACGCTTTCTGAAGTGACTGCCAAAAGTTGGACGTGAAGCGAGCATCTTGTCTGAGATGATGGACGTTGGCACTCTGTGCCGAGAAACTACTTCCTTAATGTAGATGCGAGTCAACTTCTCCATCTTATCTGTTTCTTTAATAGCTAGGAAGTGTGCGGACTTAGTTAAACGATCCACAATCACCCAGATGGTATCGCAACCACCCAAAGTTCGCGGGAGTTTAGTGATGAAGTCCATCGAGATTTGATCCCATTTCCACACTAGGATCTCAGGTTGTTGAAGTAGCCCCGATGGCTTTTGATACTCTACCTTGACTTTTGCACAAGTCAAACACTTACTCACGTAGGTGGCTATATCAGCTTTCATGTTGTGCCACCAATACGCAGCTTTAAGGTTTGATACATCTTATCCGAACCGGGATGGACAGAGTATCGGGATTTGTGAGCTTCGTCCATGACTAGCTCTCTGAGGTTTCCGTAGAGAGGTACCCATATGCGATTCATGAATGTACCGGGCTCCATTGGGTATTTACTTCCCAATCGCGTTCCATTTTTCCCACCGATTCGGCCTTGATGTTTTCTTCCTTAACTGCTTCTAACTGAGCGTCGCGTATCTGTTCGGGTACCCCGAATGAATAGTGAGCTGTAATGCTCGTACCCGACGAGGTTTCAAGTGTTCCTTCCTACTGAGGGCATCAGCTACCACGTTAGCTTTACCCGGGTGATACCGAATGGCACATTCATAATGTTCAAGAGTTCGACCCAGCGACGCTGTCGCATGTTCAACTCCTTTCTGATCAAAGATGTGTTGGAGGCTCTTGTGGTCTGTAAAGATTGTGCACTTCGTTCCATATAGGTAGTGTCTCCAAATCTTAAGTGCAAACACACTGCTCCCAATTCCAGGTCATGGTTGTGTAGTTTTCTCGTGAACCTTCAATTGTCGGGATGCATACGCGATGACCTTATCGCGTTGCATGAGTACGCATCCCAACCCCTGAATGGAAGCATCACAATATACTACAAAGTCATATGTCCCTTCCGGCAATGACAGAATGGGTGCACTACAAAGTTTCTGTTTAGCAATTGAAATGCGCTTCCTGTTGTCACCCCAGCATACTTGATGCCTTTCTGGGTGAGGGTAGTAAGCGGTTGGTGATCTTTGAAAATCCCTAGATGAAACGTCTGTAGTAACCAGCCAAACCCAAAAATTGGCGGATCTCCGTCGGTGTCCTGGGTGCTTCCCAGTTTTTGATAGCTTCAATCTTGGCAGGGTCGACGTGGATACCCTTTTCATTTACGATATGCCCGAGGAACTGAACTTCCCGAATCCAGAAATCACACTTGAAAGCTTGGCATATAGTTTCTCCTGTTGAAGTAATCCCAGCAGTAATCGTAGATGTTCAGCATGTTCTTCTTCACCTTTAGAGTAGATGAGTATGTCATCGATGAACACAATGACAAACTTGTCGAGGTATGGTTTACACACACGGTTCATGAGGTCCATGAACACCGCTGGTGCGTTGGTGAGACCGAAGGGCATGACCAAGAACTCATAATGGCCATACCGAGTACGAAATGCCGTCTTAGCGATATCCTCCTCCCTGACGCGTAGCTGGTGGTAATCGGACCGTAGATCAATCTTGGAGTAGTAGCTTGACCCTTGAAGTTGGTCGAAGAGATCGTCGATGCGAGGTAACGGGTATCGGTTTTTGACAGTAACCTTGTTGAGTTCCCTGTAGTCGATGCACATGCGGAAGGTCCAGTCCTTCTTCTTGACAAAAAGGACAGGAGCTCCCCATGGCGAAGCGCTTGGTCAGATAAATCCCTTTTCTAACAGCTCCTGAAGTTGGGTAGACAGCTCCTGCAGCTCGGCTGGAGCTAGGCGGTATGGAGCCTTGGCGATAGGAGTTGCATGGTTCGCCAATTCGATTTCAAACTCCAATTGTCGATGGGGTGGAAGACCAGGTAATTCCTCTGGGAATACATCGGAAAAATCACGGGCGATAGGGATGTCTTCTATACGTTTCTCGTCCTTAGGCTGTTCGGTAACCAGTGTGAGTAAAGCGAAAGAGTTCTTCCTCCGAAGATACTTCTGCGCTTGCATGTAAGTGATGATGTTTGTGACGGCGCCTGCCTTCTCGCCTTGCACCGTCAAGATTTTGTCGTTAGCGAGCGGAATACGGATAGATTTTTCAAAACAGAGAACTTCAGCTCGGACGTCGGATAGCCAGTCCATTCCGACTACCACGTCAAAACTACCCAGGGTAGTTATCATCAGATCAATGGTAAAGGTGTGACCCGCGAGTTTGAGTTGACAGCCGGATACTATATGGGTCACATCTACGGATTTACCATCTGCTAGTTCTATGACATAAGGGGTCTCTAAGGGTTTAGGCATGAGATTTAGGTTCTTCCTAAAAGACTCAGATATAAAACTCCTATCCGCACCCGTATCAAAAAGCACAGTAGAAAAATGTTCATTAAGGGGAAACTTACCGATGACCACGTTCGAGTCGTTTCTGGCCTCCCGCGGCCCAGCGTAAATGCGCGACTTTGGAACTCCTGTGCCACCATTTCCATTATTGTTGTTGTTATTGTTGTTGTGGTTATTGTGGTTGTGGTTGTTCCCATCATTGTTGTTGTTGTTACGCAGCTGAGGGCTGTCTCTTTTGAAGTGGGCAGTGCTACCACACTGATAGCATCCCCGGTTAACACCCTGCTGTGGGCCTTGGGGTTGATTTTGGTTCTGTCGGGACATGATTTCCCCGCAACAATCCTTTGCCGCACGTCCCACTTTGCCACATCGTTGGCAGCGATTCCCGGCACAAGGGCCGTGATGATGAAGATTACAGCGATTGCACTGCGGCTTTCGACCTACATAGCCGCTTACGTTCTGGTTGTTGTTGTTGGCGGGTTGATTTTGGTGCCCCGGTGGCTGTTGTAATGATTGAACCGTTTCTGGTTCCCGTGTTGTTGCTGGGATGACGAAGACTGTCGAACAGACGACTCTTCAAACTTTCTTTTATTATCAGGGGCAACTTCAGTTGTACCCCGAGCTGGCAACTTCTTTTGTTCCACCGCCTTATGGTGAGTTTGTGCGCCAACCTGATTGCTTGATGTTCAGTTGCAGGGTTGCTAGCCATTACCATACCCTGAATCTCCGGGACCAGACCCCCAAGGTAGAACTCGAGTCGTTTCTCCACATTGTTGGCCAGATCGGGACACAGAAATACCAAGTCGTGATGTTTCGCTGTGTATGCTTCGATTTCAGATCCCACCATCTTGTGGTTCCATAATGTCTGCTCCAATTGTTGAACTCTGTCCCGCGGACAGTACTCTTCTTTGATTAGGGCCTTAAACTCGGCCCAGGCCATTGCATTTGCAGCAATAAGTCCACGCGTTTGGACTTGTGCATTCCACCGAGTTAGTGCCCCATCTTCCAGTGTTGAGGCTGCATACTTGACCTTGTTGGCCTCCAGACAGTTGCACATTTCGAATACCGATTCAGATTTTTCGATCCAGCGCACCAATGGGTCCTTCTGCCCCCGTGAATTTACTTGGCTTTGCGTCGAGGAACATCTTGTAGGGGTTAAGACCCCTCCTGCTGACAGAGGACAGGTAGTCAGCGAGGAATTATACTAGCCCAACTATTAGATTTTCCCATGAAAATTTAATAATGGTTACCTGCTGGTTGGTTCTGAACACCCGCTAGAGCTGCGTTCACGTGCTCTTGAATCATTGCAGCTAATTCTTCGGGCGTCATGTTAAGGTTCCGCGACGTCCAGTTGCCATTTGGATCTTCGTAAGACAACATAAACACACACCGATAAGTCTATATATCCAATATAGTTATCCTATTCGTACTTAAATAATTATCAAGTTATGTCAACTCAAATAAATTAAATAGTCAAAAGAAATGCTTGATTAAATAAAGTTTCAACGTCTTACAAAGTGCCAACTAAACATACGAGTTTACTATAAAGTCTCAAGTTTAAACACAAGTGGGAAAATAAATAGACTGAAGGAAAATAAATAAAATAAGCGAGACGTGTAGTCTTCAACGTCTCCATCACCCAAATCACCAAATCACTATCGTTGCCGTCATCCTGCGTGGCATTTCCAGCTTCTACAGCTGGGTCTTCCTCCGGATCCTCCTCTGGGTCCTCCTCTGGGTCCTCTTCTGGATCCTCTTCGGATCCTCTTCCGGATCCTCTTCTGGATCTCTTCTGGATCCTCCTCTACGGCACTGGAGGGGCCGGTGCTGGTGCAGGTACTGGTGCAGGTGCCTGATTTTGTTCTAGCTCCTGAATTCTCCAACTAGATTCCAGGACTCTGTCTTCTAGCCAGTCAGCCCTTAGCTGCTCAGCACGAGGTCTCTGGCTAAGGTGTTACGAGCTATCTTACTCGTATGCTGCTCTTCCTCGAGCGACTCAGTTTTACCTATCAGTTGTCGTATCATCCATCCCTGAGCTAGGATGGTTTCATGCATTCTTTCTATTTGTTCTTGTTGTTTCCGTATCATATTTCTAAGTAGGTCGTTTCCTACTTCTACCGAGTTAACCGGTTTGACCGGCACAGCGATGGTTGGGCGTGATGACGACTCCTCCCCTAGAGCGAGCCTTTTCCTTGCAGCTGAGCGTGTCTCCACGCCATAAGATGGTAAGGGTTCCACCATAGGTGACTTTCCTGGCGCCCTTGGTGGCGTAAGTTTGTCGGATGATGATGATGATGATGATGACGATGACATTGCCTGTTAGGTTGTGTAGTTAGTTACGAGTTGCATTCATTTCTTACTATGCATTCATATTCTTCATAACACAGTTGTGGTACATCACATAACAAGATATAACAGTTCGGTGCCAAACTACGTCTAGTGTCGTGTATTCAGCTATAGTTTAGGTCTACTTTAAATGCAAACCTGGTTCTCTATAGCTAGTGGCTCTGATACCAATCTGTCACACCCTCAATTTCCACTTGTGGAGTTTTACCGCGAGGCATGTGAACAAACCAGAATCTGAAACACTAGTACGTCGAACGACTCTATATGATTTGATAATACGTTTTCCAAAAATCATTTGTTTAACCATTCGTCGTAGATTTTATATTATCTTAGTTAGTTACCAATGTTTAGCGGAAGCATTAGTTTTTAAAGTTGAGCGGAAGCATAAAGTAAAGTAACGGAACGGGCGCCAACATAAACGCCAAAACCAAAGAAAAACCCAAAACAGTGTTTGTAAATGAGACTCGATAAAAGATGTCTTGATCAATGCAAGTGAGTGCACCTAGAGCTCCTAGCGTCCTGAGAAACATGTAAAGAAACAAGTGTCAACATTAAAGATGAGTGAGTTCACAGGTTTTCATAAATTCGTTTGTTCGGTTATAAGTTTGTTTCCCCGTTATCCCTAACCCGGGTAACGGTTTAGTTCCATTATTCCCAACCCGGAATAATACTGATAGTTCCATTATTCCCAACCCGGAATAATACTGAGAGTTCCATTATTCCTTACCCGGAATAATAATGATGTCCCATTATTCCTAACCTGGAATAATAACGTTGTTGGTTCCATTATCCCTAACCCGGGATAATATTGTTGATTCGTAATTAAGTTCAATGTTAATATATATAGGTAGCTAGCCTAACGTTATGTCACGTAAGTGTTCGCGATCGAAGCTGACTGTTGTGCCTCCGTGTTGCCAGGCCTGTCACTGACCATGGCGAAGTTAGGCCAAATTATTCACCCGTTGACCATACCCGGTCGGCTAGCGCGACTAGCTCGGATGGGGCTTGTCGGGCCCAGTAGTACTACTTATAATTTCCCCGCTATTTAAACCCAATACTAACGATCCGAGAGATTGTCGAGGACTTGTGTGATATAGCTGCTTAGTGACCATAATGTACATTAACATTAACTTAGTTACCGAATAGTTAAGTGACGTTAATTTCATATAACGTAAAGAGATAGAGTTGTAGAGTGTATACATGTTTCTCCCCCTGTTGTTTAAAACCGGATAAAATTAGGGGCCGTGAACTCACCTTTAGTTGCTTGGTTAGTGTAACACAGAAGTTGCAAATGATGGGACCGCTAATTGCGTCCTAATAAACCAATTGATTTCAAGTCAGTGTGTGAACACACCAATACAAATTCTACACATAATTTACGCACAAAGTGATACACACAATCAAAATTCCTAACACTCAAACATGCATGCAAGTATCCTCATGTGAACATAGCAATCAAAACAATTTATCATGAACATAATCCAATCCATGCAACACTTTGGTGCACACATTCACAAGTTATCAAGTTTCAGCTTACATACTCATAATTCGGCTGTTTTCTAGGATTTTTATATAATAGTTCCAACGTTCCAAAAATTCCAATTATTTTACATCAGGTGACAACTATACTGTAGAAATTTATATAAATTTTTCAAGTCCTAATACTTTACCAATTATCCATAAATATTAATATACTAGGCTGCAGTCAGATTCGTCACTTTCTGACTGCAGTCCACGGAAGAATTTATTTAAAAATCACTGTTCGTCCAATTAACAAAATTCCAGTGGGATTTGCCCGGAAATTTCCATACCTAGTTGCTGTACAAATTTCATGATTCGACTCCCTACAGATTATTAAATCCAACTCGATAAACAACTAACAAAATTTCAGGAGTTTCACAGCTTCAGTTACTGAACTTAATCGGCCACTTAAAAAATATGAATCTAGTGCCATTAGATTCGTTATTTAAAACTCTATGTTTTAGACTTCAGAAAATCCGTTTATCGACAACTAATGACCGAGTTACAGCCAGTTGAAGTCGGCTGTAACCATCATTCAGCAGCCTGATTCAGCACTTTATCACAAACTAACTCGCTTAAACCGTTTATATATTGAACATATGCGATCAAGAATAGATTTTTCCAATCATATATCATTATATATATCATATCCATGCAAACCTAATCATAACCTATAGTTTTTATCAATCCGAAACAACACACTTGCAAACTATGATTTCCGAAAACAACATACATGCAAACTATGATTTCCGAAAACAACATACATGCAAACTATGATAAATCAGCCGATTAACAACATAACACTACCTTCAAACATATAAATCCGAATATGATCTTGCAAACAATGATAAATCCTAACCTTTAATAACAAGATTAATGAGCCGAGACTTGGATGGGAATGGATTCGGCTTGAAGGTAGATCGCGACCGAGAAGGGAGGCTTGTTTGCGACCGAGAAGAGATGTAGGGGCTGTTCGCGATCGAGATGATGAAGGAAAAGGCTGCTGTCGGCTGTTTTCTCACTAGGGTTTTTGTGTTTTTGTTTTGTGAAGAAAGGCTCATGCATGTATGTGTATATATAGCGCAAAAGGTGAAAGGTAAAAGGGAATGGGTTTGCGGTTTGGGGTGCACGAGGCCGAGAGGGTTTGGGTTTAAAACTTGATCCTCAAGTTTCGATTAACTACTTGAGTCGCAAGGAAAAGAGTCCGGCTCGTGTCGCGGTTCGGTTCGGTTCGTTTATATATTTATTATATAATATTTCGTAACTAAAACAAATCACGTAATCGAACATCACATATTCACCAACTCACAAACGTTTATACACATAGCACGTAATTAGTTTGACAAGTTCACGAAATTATCGTAATTATTTCGAACGTGCAAATTTAAGTCTCCGAATCAATTTAACGTAGGAACGAATAACCGTGAGTAGCGCGTTTTAGATATCCGAAAAACCGGGATGTCACACCCTATTTTTTTCATATATATCCACTTGAGTCTTTATCCTTTTCCACCAACCCTCCCCTCAAACACATCACAGTGATCCAGCATCCCCTTCGTCGATGCTACCTCCGACGCCATGCCATCTCCAACGCCATCCCATTAGTTCACCCACCTCTGATTTACCATACATCACCACTTCACCCACCTCCGATCATCACCCATCTCCGATCATGGCATTTTCAGTGGAGGCACCCTCTGAAACGAAAGATGTAGTTGGAATAAATAAAGGGCATTTCACTTCTTTGCTAAGCAAGGATAACTTGTATCATGGATACACAAGTAGTAAGAGGTAACTTTGAAAATGTATATGGTTGTATATGGTTTGGATTATCATGAGATGTGAATGGTTCTAAGTAGTTCACAGTCGTATAAATGGAAATAAACAAGTGATGGTTTTGATTTGGTTCTGTGTTAGGTCAAAGCTCATGGTCTAATGTTAATATACACTATTTTTAGTATTGGTAATCTGGAATGGTTCTATTCTAATGGCGGGTCACCATACATAATGGTTTTGTACTAATGTTGGGTCTAATGGTTTTAATTTGGTTGGATTAGGGTCATGGCAAGTGATAATGGTCGATTGTGGCGGGTCAGTTATATGTAACATTTAATATGCATTTGATTTTTTTGGTTTAGGGTCATTAGGAAAGATCAAATCCTAATGTATATATACCCCATACAAATGGTTTTGATTTGGTTGATTAAGGTCGACCGGATGATAATGGGATGATTTGGTTGTTTTAGAGTCAGGTCATCTACGTAATGCTTCTATGTTGGTTGGGTAGTCAGGATCGGCTCAAAGTTTTAGGAAGCTAAAAGCGTACTAAAATGTTGAGGCCCTTTAAAAACACAAAAAATCTTTATATAAACCCTCCTCGTTTTTCCAGGTTTGGGACCATCATTAATAAACTAAAAAGTTTATAGTTTACTTAAGGGTTATATATTTTGGGTGTATAAATGCATAAATCAACTTAAGCAATTAAACACAAGCAACCACAATAACAAAATTGAAGCAAATAGTAATAACCACAATAACACGACCATAATAATGAGTAAGTCACTTTGTTAAAAAAAAGAAAAAAATGTTACCAGCCTGTTGATAAATTGAAACAAATTGCAATAACCACAATGGCACAATAACACAATTCAACTATTGAAGCAAGTTAGGAAGTTGAAGATGCCACACTGATTTGTGTTCAAATAAGCAACCAAGCACAGTCTCATAGAGCCATAAATTCAATGAACTGAAGCACTAAATCAGGATTCACAGAAGCAAGTTTGATTTATGATAATAAAATAGGAGCAAAATGGGGAGAATGGAAGCCACAATAGCGATATATTGAAGCAATGAAGCCCATAAGCACCATTTACCCGATTTATGAAAGGTCGCTTGCCCAATATTTAGCTTGCCTTCGCCGATTTAGTTTCCAAAAAACACCGCCTAATTTACAGTGGATTGACCTAAAACAGTTGCATGTATGCATACTGTTAAGTCTTGTGTTTCTAATCTTGCTGTCTGTGCAGTATGTCTGTTAGTAGGGTTCCCGAAGAACCACTTCCTCGTGAGAGTGAGTTGTCCTTTGTACGAGCCATTTCTTGTTCGTACGAGTGACCATTCAAGAAGAACTTGCTTGTTCGTACGAGTGACCATTCAAGTCTAACCATTTGCTTGTTCATGGGAGCAAGTTGGTGGTTCGTACGAGCCATGTGCTTGTTTGTGTGAGTGACAAGTTACATGCACCTATATAAACAGACATGCATCTCACAGTTTCAGTAGGAGAGCTAGGGAGCACAGAGAGAGTGTATAGAGAGATAAGCAGTTTATTCAAGAGTGTATTTGAAGATATATCTTTTGTTATATTGGTTGTGCTCTTGCTTTGGTTTGCGTATACACTTGGATTCCGCACTCGTGTGTGTGTTAAACAACAAGGAAGTAGGTTATCTTGATTCTCCAAGTGGACCTACAAGTGGTATCATAGCTTTGGCTTTGTTCCTTGTTTAAAACCAAACATAGTGTTGTGTTTGAGCAAGTTGTGAAGCTTCCTAGAAGTGTTCTTGAACTTCAAACAAGAAACTTAAGTTTTTACAAGAAAAATGGATTAAAACTTAGGTAAAACTTGTTGTTTTCAGAAAATTTTTATAAAAACCTTGTTAAAATACATGGAGACAGGACACAGTTTTTTCTTGAATTTTTCTATCAAAGTTTAGTTGGACATATTTTCCGGTGAAGCACTTGTCGGAAAACTCACCGGAATATTCCTTGAGGGTTGACTTAATCTTAAGATTTGACTGAAACTGTTTTTGGAATGTTTGTCCTTTTAACCAAATCTGTGTAAACAATTGTCAGCTTTAAAGAACATAGAAAGAAGATTCTGATACAAAAGGAAACTTCTCACCAACCAACCAACTCTGCAAAAAACCTCTCTGCGAAAAACCAATCCTCAAGAAGAACCAGTTGTTCGTGCGAAGAACTGGTTAGTCGCACGAAGAACCATTAGTCGCACGAAGAACCATTAGTCACACGAAGAACGACAAGTCGCACGAAGAACCACAAGTTGCACGAAGAACAAGTTGTTCGCACGAAGAACCAATGGTTCGCACAAAGCATCAATGGTCCATACGAACAACCAATGGTTCGTACGAACAAACACTCACTCGCACAATAACCATTGATCCGTACGAATAAACACTCATTCGCACGAATTCAGGTTCTTTTTGACCAAACGTCAGTTCTTCGTGGACCCTAGGTATTTCGTGGACCTGGGGTTGTTCGTGGTAGTAGTTTTTCATGACCAGTTTTTCATGAGAACTGATGTTGCGTGGTTTTTGAAATTGTGAACTTTAACAAAAGACTTTTTATTTCAAGTTAATCCTTGGAATTTTAAATTTTTAAGCTGATTTTCACAAAAAAACAAGCAAAATGGGTACAAATCCTTGGTATTGGTGGTGCAGTTCAAGTATAAGCCAAGATTCACCACAATCTAGCTCTGCAACCTCATGGGTAAAATCTTTAATGCCTCCACAAACGATTATCGGTAATCAATGGGCGTGTGTTACGAATCAAAATCAAAGCGTTCAAACTCTTCTCCTTAGCGAGAGTGAAACTGGAAGTAACAACCGTCCACCAAAGTTAAATCATATGAACGATTATCCTTCATGGAAAAGTCATTTTCATACGTATGTTCTTGGTCAGAATACTGAGTTGTGGACGTGTTTTACTACTCCATACAAAGAATCTCTCGAAGAAGTTGTATCAAATTTAACCTCTTTAGCCGAATTGGACGAGAATGATAAAAAGGCTTATGATCTAGAAAAGAAGGCCTTTGCCATTCTTACACAAGCACTCCACAAGGATATTATCATCAATTTATGTATTGTACCACTACGAAGACTTTGTGGGACTCTTTGAAATCAAGAGGAGAAGGAAATGCAGCAACGAGAAATATTCGACATGATCTTTTAAAGAAAGAGTTTGAAGGGTTTCTGTCTATGGAGAGTGAAACACTAAGTGATATGACAACTCGTTTCTATCATTTGCTCAGTGAGATGTACTCATACAAGGTTAACGCATCACAACAGGAGATTATTATATGTTTTGCCGATGCTTTACCACTCATACAAGGTTAAAACATACCAGTGTTTTTGGATGTAATCAGCATTTACGAATTTGTTCAGAAACTTGAAAACAAAAATGAAGAAGAAATTCATAAAGCAAAATGAATTCCAGTTCTGCAAAACCCAGAGATGTATTTTTGAGGCATTAACACAGGTGTAAGTACATATCAATAATCGAAGCTTCAAACAACATTTGTGTCAAATGCAAATCCCTTTCTACCGCAAGTTCAACCAGATCAGTCTGTTGGTTCAAGTGCTCAAGTTTATGAACAAGCTTTTGATCCAAAAGTTTTTCTTCCTCAACTACAAGATGTTAGACCAACAAATGCTCAAGTCTATGAACAAGCATTTGATCCAAAAGCATTTCTTCCTCAACCACAAGATGTTACACCACAAGTTCCACAACAAGCTTTCTATGGTAAAAACTTTCAACCCTCAAACCCTAACACTGTCAGACTCGATACATCAAACCTTTCTAAGGTGAGTGTGAAAGTTGCCCGAGAACACATGGAGCTTCTAAACACTTTGGTGAGTTCTTACTACGGATTAGTCGCTGGACAAATTGGTAACATCAATCTAACCATTGAAGACTATGCACAAATCGATAAGGAGGAGATGGACTTAATTGATATCAAATGGGCATTTGCAAGTGCAGTGAGAAGGGCAAAAGATTTTATGGAGAGAACAGGAAGAACTAATCTGGAGAGCAACAAGGATACTCCATACGATTTTGACAAAAGGAAGGTTACTTGTTTCAACTGTAGAGAAAAGGGGCATCTAAAAGAGAATGCACGAAGCCTCCACAACAAGGGAATCAATATCCTTTCAACAGAAATCAAGCTACTAACAACGAAAGAGCAATGGTCCCCGCAAACAATTCCAATCGAGCTTTAGTAGTTCAAGCAGATGAACCTTGTGATTGGTCTATTCAATTGGGAAACAGTGGTGGAAGAGGAACTGCATATTGTGCCGAAATTGCTGAAAATGATAACAATGGAGAATCATCTAGAAATGATGACAGTTCATGGGATAGCATGTGATATCCCGGGTTTTTCGGATAACTTAAACGTAATACGTGTCAATCTAATTACGTGCTATGCGTACGAACGTGTACGAATTAAATGAATACGTGTTGTGTTTTGGGTGATTGTTTTAGTGATTGAATATTTAGGTTTGATATGTGCACGAACTTAACCGAACCGCGACACGTTCCAAACCTCGGTTCATTGCGACTCTAGGAAGTAACAAGTTTTTAAACTCTAGCTAAAGTCAAGTTCTCGGCCATAAGATCAAAACCGAACCACTCAAGCTCCCTTGCGGCTGCATTCAAATCCAAACCAAACTACCTTAATCTTGGCCGCGAGATCACACCTAAACCCAAACAAACTCACCCTAGTCTCTCGGCCGCAAGACCCAAACCCAAACCGCAACCCTCACCCCTTTGTGCTATATATATACACAAACCCATGCATGATCATTCAAAAACACAAAAAACCCTAGTTCCATCGCCGTCGGCTGCCTTACTTTTCTTTTCTTTCGGTCGCGGTAAGCAACAACCGAAGCCATCATCATCTCAGTCGCAAAACAGCTTTCATCTGATCAGTTTGTTCAGTCCATTCAATCGCAAAACAGCTTTCATCTGATCAGCGTTGTTAAATTTTTCGGTCGCTAACAGCCGGTTACCCTCAATCCTTTTCGGTTTCGGTCACGAGATCAGCCTTCCTTCTCTCGGTCTCAGCAAGCAGCAGCCCTCGCCATCTTCCCTCATCGTATTCACGGTTCGTTTACATTGTTATTAAAAGAATAGAAGTTATCTATGATCACAAGATCATGTTCGGATTGCATGTATGCTTAAATGTTTGGTTGTCTCGGATTGCATGTATGCTTAAATGCTCAGTTGTTGCGGATACATGTGTTTTGATTGTATTATTTCGGGTATATATATATATGTATAGGCTTGAAAGAATTGATATAAAAGTTTCGGTTACATGTAGGCTTGAAAGGTTAGTTGTTTCAAATATATGTGTGTTGGTTGTTGCCGTTCACAGACTGCATGATGGTATAGTTTCGGACTATATGTGCCTACAAATAACCTGCTGAACTGACTGTATATATATACGCATGATTGTTTTCGGATATTAGATGTATTAGATGTAATCGGCTGAATTAATCAATGTTGATATGCATGTATACTTGTTTGCGGATCTCATGAAGTTTCAAGTGTGTTTTGTTATAATAACTAGAAGTTATTGAGTAGATTTGCATGGATAGGTTATTAGTCTCAATCTATGAGTAGAAATCGGATTATAATCACCTAGGTTAACCGTACGAACGAGTTGTGCGAATAAATTGTAACAAGAACGCTGAAACAGTCTGCTGAATACCAGATACAGCCGACTTCATCTGGCTGTAACTTGGTCGTTAGTTGTCGAAAAACGGATTTTCTGAGGTCTAAAACCTAGAGATTTGAATAAGGAATCCAATGGCGCTGGATTCATAATTTTCTGAAATCGTTTGATATTTTTAAAGGGTTAAACAAGTTCGGTAGGTAAAGCTGTTAAAATTCTGGAATTTTGTTGGTTGTTTATCAAGCTAGATTTTAAAATCAGTAGAGAGTTGAGTCATGATTTTTGTACAGCAACTAGGTATAGAAATTTCCGGGCAACTCCAACTGGAATTTTGTTAATCGGACGATCCGTGATTTTTAAATAAATTCTTCCGTGGACTGCAGTCAGAAAGCGGTAAATCTGACTGCAGCTTAGTGAATTAATATTTATGGTTAATTGGTGAAGATTTAGGACTTGAGAAAATTATATAAATTTCTATGGTATAAATGTCACCTACTGTAAAAATATGGGAATTTTTAGAATGCTGGAACTATTTTATAAAAATCCTAGAAAACAGCTGAATAATTGAGTGTTAAGCAGAAAGTTGTTAACTTGTGATTTTATGCATTAAAGTGTTGCATGGATTAGGAATGTGTTCATGATAAGTTGTTTGATTACTATGATCATATGAGAATACTTGCATGCATGTTTGAAGTGTTAGTTATGTTGTTTGTGTGTATCACTTTGTGAGTAAATTACGTGTGGAATTTGTATTGGTGTGATTACACACTGACATGGAATTAATTGGTTTGTTAGGACGCAACTAGCGGTCCATCTCTTATAATATCTTTGCCACACTAACCGAGCTAATAAAGGTGAGTTCACGGCCCCTAACTTTATACGGTTTTAAACAACAGGGGGAGAAACATGTATACATTCTTAAACTCAAACTCTTTACGTTATACGAATGTAACGTCACATAACTATGCGGTAACTAAGTTAATGTTAATGTAATGTTATGGTCACTATGCAGCTTTATCACTTAAGTCCTCGACAATCTCCTCGGATCGTTAATATTTGGGTTAAGTAGCGGGGGAATTATAAGTAGTACTACTGGGTCTGACGAGCCCCATCCGAGCTAGTCGCGCTAGCTGACCGGGTTTGGTCAACGGGTGTATGATTGGCCTAACATCGCCATGGTCATGTGATAGACCTGGCAAAACGGAGGCACAAATGTCAGCTTCGATCGCGAACACTTAGTGACATGACTTTAGGCTAGCTACCTATATACATTAATATTGAACTTAATTACGGAACAACATAATATTCCGGGTTTGGAATATTGGAACATCAACGTATTATCCCGGGTTGGGGATAATGGAAACACAACTTAATATTCCGGTTTGGGAATATTGGAAGCAACAACTTATTATTCCGGGTTTGGAATAATGCAACTGATATGTTATCCCGGGTTGGGGATAACGGAGTAACAAACTAAAACCGAACAACAAATTTACGAAAACCTGTGAACTCACTCATCTTTAATGTTGACACTTGTTTCTTTACATGTTTCTCAGGACGCTAGGAGCTCTAGGTGCACGCACACGCATTGAACAAGACATCATTATAGAGTCTCATTTATTAATATTGTTTTGGGATTTTACCTTTGTTTTGGCGTTTGTGTTGGCGCCGCATCACTACTTATTTATGCTTCCGCTCAAACTTTAAAAACTGATACTCATGCTAAATATTGGTAATCTAAAATTTACAACAAATGATTTTGGAAAACGTATTATCAAATCATATAGAGTCGTTCGACGTACTAGTGTCTTAGATTCTGGTTTGTTCACACGTCTCGCGGTAGAACTCCGCAAGTGGAAATTGAGGGTGTGACAGATTGGTATCAGAGCCACTAGCTATAGAGAACCAGGTTTGCATTAGAAGTAGACCTAAACTATAGCTGATATCACGACACTAGACTTAGTTTGGCACTGAATTATTATATCTTGTTATGCAATATGCCACAACCGTGTTTGGTAGATTATACCTTCATGATAAGAAATGAAAACAACTCATAACTAACTACACGACCCAACAGGCAATGTCATCATCCTCATCGTCATCATCGTCCGACAGACTTACGCCACCAAGGGCACCAGGAAAGGCACCAATGGTGGAACCCATGCTATCCTTACGGCGTAGAGACACGCTCAGCGGCGAGGAAGAGGCTCGCTCTGGGGAGGAGTCATCGTTACGCCCAACTATTGCTGTACCGGTTGAACCGGTTAATCCTGTAGAAATAGGACTCGACATGCTTAGAATCCTGGTTATACACAACAAAAACAGATAGAAAGAATGCAGGAAACCATATTAGCACAAGGATGGAAGATCCGACACCTTACAGGAAAGATCGACTCGCTCGAGGAAGAGCATCGTACGAGCAAGATAGCCCGTAACACTATAGCCAGGGATCTGCGTGCTGAGCAGATAAGAGCCGACTGGCTGGAGGACAGGGTCCTGGAAAACAGTTGGAACATTCAGGAACTGCAAAATCAAGCACTTGAACCAGCACCTGCCCCTCCAGTGCCGGAAGAGGAGGATCCTGAAGAGGATCAGGAGGAGGACCCAGCTGAGGAAGCTGGAAAGCCGCACAGGATGACGGCAACGACAGTGACTTAGGGGATGGAGGCGTAGACGACTGACACGTCTCGTTTATATTATTTGTTTTCCTTCAGTTTATTATTTTCCACTTGTATTTAAACTTGAGACTTTATAGTAAATTCGTATGTTTGATTTGCACTTATGTAAGACGTTGAGATTTCAGTTAATCAAGTATTTCTTTGACTATTTAACATATTGAGTTGACGTAACTTAATAATTATTAAAGTACGAAGTAGGATAACTATATTGGATATATAGACTTATCGGAGTGTGTTTATGTTGTGTTTCGAAGATCTAAATGGCGACTGGAAGACGTGGAAACCTAAACTTGACGCCCGAAGAGCTAGCTGCCATGATCCAGGAGCATGTGAACGCAGCATAGCGGGGGCAGAACACCACAGACCATATTAAATTTCGCGTGAAAACTATAGTGAGGCTAGTACAATTCTTTGCTGACTTCCTGTTCTCTGTCAGCAGGAGGGGGCTTTAATCCCTATAAGATGTTCCTTGACGCAAAGCCTAGCAAGTTCTCGGGGGCGGAAGGACCCATTGGATTGGTCCGCTGGATCGAAAAGTCGGAATCTGTTTTTGAAATGTGCAACTGCTTAGAGGCCAACAAAGTCAAATACGCCGCCTCAACACTGGAAGAGGGGGCACTGACATGGTGGAATGCCCAAGTCCAAACACGTGGACTGTTAGCTGCAAATGCAATGGCTTGGACCGAGTTCAAGGCCCTGATTAAAGAGGAGTACTGTCCACGAGACAGAGTGCAACAGCTAGAGCAAGCTCTATGGAACCACAAGATGGTGGGATCGGAAATTGAGGCTACACTGCGAAACACCATGACTTGGTATTTCTGTGTCCTGATTTGGCAAACACGGTGGAGAAAAGACTCGAGTTCTATCTCGGGGGTCTGGTTCCGGAAATTCAGGGAATGGTGATGTCTAGTAACCCTGTAACAGAACATCAAGCTATCCGATTGGCTCACAAACTCACTGATAAAGCGGTGGAACAAAAGAAACTACCAGCACGGGGTACCATGAAGTTGCCTCAGATAACAAAAGAAAGTTTGAAGACTCCACCATTCGACAGCCTTCGTCATCACATCCACAGCAAGGGAACCCGAAAAGGTTCAATCACTACCACAGCCACCGGGGTCATCAAAATCGTTCCAACAACAACAGCAACTACAACAACAACTACAACAACAACAACAACCAGAATGCAGGCGGTTATGTAGGTCGGAAGCCGCAGTGCAACCGTTGTAATCTCCATCATAACGGCCCTTGTGCCGGAAATCGCTGCCAAAGATGTGGCAAAATGGGACATGCGGCAAGGGATTGTCGTGGGGAAATTATGTCCCGACAAAATCAGAATCAGCCTCAGGGTCAGCAGCAGGGTATAAACCGGGGATGCTATCAGTGTGGTAGCACCGCTCATTTCAGGAAAGACTGCCCACAGTTACGCAACAACAACAATAATGGTGGAAAACACAACAACCACAACAATAATAACAACAACAATGGGAACGGTGGCACAGGAGGTGCCAAAGGTCGTGCATTTACATTGGGCCGCGGAGAGGCCAGAAACGACACCAACGTGGTCACCGGTAAGTTTCCCCTTAATGAACATTTTGCTTCTGTGCTTTTTGATACGGGTGCGGATAGGAGCTTTATATCTGAGTCTTTTAGGAAAAAACCTAAATCTCACGCTCAAACCATTAGAGACCCCTTATTGATAGAATTAGCCAATGGTAAATCTGTAAATGTGACCCAAATCGTATCCGGCTGCCAACTCAAACTCGCGGGCCACACCTTTACCATCGATCTGATGACAACAACCCTGGGTAGTTTTGACGTGGTAGTCGGAATGGACTGGCTATCCGACGTCCGGGCTGAAGTTCTCTGCTTCGAAAAGTCTATCCGTATTCCACTCTCGAACGACGAAATCTTGACGGTACAAGGCGACAAGGCAAGCCGCCGTCACCAACATTATCTCATTTATGCAAGCTCAGAAGTATCTCCGGAAAAAGAATTCCTTCGCTTTACTCGCACTAACCACCGAACCGCCTAAGGACGAGAAACGTATAGAAGACATCCCTGTCGTCCGTGATTTTTCCGATGTATTCCCAGAAGAACTACCTGGTCTTCCACCACATCGACAATTGGAGTTTGAAATCGAATTGGCAAGCAATGCAACTCCCATCGCCAAGGCTCCATACCGCTTAGCTCCAGCCGAGCTGCAGGAGCTGTCTACCCAACTTCAGGAACTTTTAGAGAAAGGATTTATCCGACCAAGTGTTTCGCCATGGGGAGCTCCAGTCCTCTTTGTCAAGAAGAAGGACGGGACTTTCCGCATGTGCATCGACTATAGGGAACTCAACAAGGTTACAGTCAAGAACCGATACCCGTTACCTCGCATCGATGATCTATTCGACCAACTTCAAGGGTCAAGTTACTACTCTAAGATTGATTTACGGTCTGGTTATCATCAGCTACGCGTCAGAGAGGAGGATATCGCTAAGACAGCATTTCGCACTCGGTATGGCCATTACGAGTTCTTGGTCATGCCATTCGGTCTCACTAACGCACCTGCGGTATTCATGGACCTCATGAACCGCGTGTGTAAACCATACCTCGACAAATTTGTCATTGTATTCATCGATGACATACTCATCTACTCCAAAAGTAAAGAAGAGCATGCTGAGCATCTACGATTACTGCTAGGATTACTTCAACAGGAAAATCTATACGCCAAGCTTTCGAAGTGTGATTTCTGGATCCGAGAAGTTCAGTTTCTCGGGCACGTCGTGAATGAAAAGGGTATCCACGTAGACCCTGCCAAGATTGAAGCCATCAAAAACTGGGAAGCACCTAAGACACCGACGGAAATCCGCCAATTTTTGGGATTGGCTGGTTACTATAGACGCTTCATCGAGGGGTTTTCAAAGATTGCACAACCGCTTACTACCCTCACTCAGAAAGGTATCAAGTATAATTGGGGTGACAAGCAAGAAGCAGCGTTTCAATTGCTGAAGCAGAAACTTTGCAGTGCACCCATTCTGTCCTTGCCGGAAGGGACAGATGACTTTGTAGTATATTGTGATGCTTCCATTCAGGGATTGGGATGCGTACTCATGCAACGCGATAAGGTCATCGCGTATGCGTCGCGACAGCTGAAGGTTCACGAGAAAAACTACACGACGCATGACCTAGAATTGGGAGCAGTAGTGTTTGCACTTAAGATTTGGAGGCACTACCTTTATGGAACGAAGTGCACAATCTTCACTGACCACAAAAGCCTCCAGCACATCTTTGATCAGAAGGAGTTGAACATGCGACAGCGTCGCTGGGTCGAACTCTTGAACGATTATGAGTGTGCCATTCGGTATCACCCGGGTAAAGCTAACGTGGTAGCTGATGCCCTCAGCAGGAAGGAACACTTGAAACCTCGTCGTGTACGAGCACTACAACTCACTATTCATTCAGGACTACCCGATCAAATACGCGACGCCCAGTTAGAAGCAGTTAAGGAGGAAAACATCAAAGCCGAATCAGTGGGAAAAATGGAACGCGATTGGGAGGTAAAGCCCAATGGAACCCGGTATTTCATGAATCGCATATGGGTACCTCTCTACGGAAACCTCAGAGAGCTAGTCATGGATGAAGCTCACAAATCTCGATACTCTATTCATCCGGGTTCGGATAAGATGTATCAGGACCTTAAAGTTGCGTATTGGTGGCCTAACATGAAAGCCGAAATAGCCACCTACGTGAGTAAATGTTTGACTTGTGCAAAAGTCAAGGTGGAGTATCAAAAGCCATCGGGGCTACTCCAACAACCTGAGATCCCAGTGTGGAAATGGGATCAGATCTCCATGGATTTTATCACTAAACTCCCGCGAACCTTGGGTGGTTGCGACACCATCTGGGTGATTGTGGATCGTTTAACTAAGTCCGCACACTTCCTAGCTATCAAAGAAACGGATAAGATGGAGAAGTTGACTCGCATCTACATTAAGGAAGTAGTTTCTCGGCACGGAGTGCCAACGTCTATCATATCAGATAGAGATGCTCGCTTCACGTCAAACTTCTGGCAGTCACTCCAGAAAGCGTTGGGAACACGCTTGGATATGAGCACAGCTTATCACCCTCAGACTGATGGTCAAAGCGAAAGGACCATACAAACCTTGGAAGACATGCTTAGGGCATGCGTAGTGGACTTCGGAAATAATTGGGAAATTCACCTGCCTCTAGTGGAATTCTCATATAACAACAGCTATCACAAGAGTATTTCGGCAGCACCGTTTGAAGCATTATACGGTCGCAAATGTAGATCACCGGTCTGCTGGGCAGAAGTCGGTGACAGTCAACTCACAGGCCCAGAGTTAATACTTGAAGCTACTGAAAAGATTGTACAAATCAGAAGCGCATGGCGGCAGCACGAGATCGACAGAAAAGCTACGCTGACCAACGACGCAAACCGCTCGAATTTCAAGTAGGCGACCGCGTCCTACTAAAGGTGTCACCCTGGAAGGGTATAATCCGCTTTGGAAAACGGGGCAAACTTAATCCACGGTACGTAGGCCCGTTTGTAATCTTGAAACGAATTGGACCCGTAGCATATCAATTAGACCTTCCTGCCGAACTCAGTGGAGTTCACAACGTATTTCACGTCTCAAATTTGAAGAAGTGCCTATCAGATGAAACTTTAATTATTCCATTGGATGAGATCCAAGTGGATGAACAACTACACTTCGTGGAAAAGCCTATCGAGATCATGGATCGTGAGATCAAGACTCGGAGGCACAGCAAGATTCCGATCGTTAAAGTTCGTTGGGACTCTAAGCGTGGACCGGAGTTCACGTGGGAAAGAGAGGATCAAATGAAAAGCAAATACCCACACCTCTTCGCAACTGAGTAGAAAACTAACGATGACAGTACCTAAATTTTCGGGACGAAAATTCTTTCAACAAGGGGATGATGTGACAACCTGGAAATTTTCTCATACTTTCGTGTACTATTGTTGATTAAATCTTGTGCATGGCACTTGGAAATCTTTGCGTATGACACTTGGGAACTTCTTGTAACGTTGCGTACCATCATTAACGAACTAACTCTTTGTGCGTGGCACTCTAAACATGTACGTTACATGCTAAACCGCGTTTACTCAATTTTCGGGACGAAAATTCTTTCAACATGGGGATAATGTGATATCCCGGGTTTTTCGGATAACTTAAACGTAATACGTGTCAATCTAATTACGTGCTATGCGTACGAACGTGTACGAATTAAATGAATACGTGTTGTGTTTTGGGTGATTGTTTTAGTGATTGAATATTTAGGTTTGATATGTGCACGAACTTAACCGAACCGCGACACGTTCCAAACCTCGGTTCATTGCGACTCTAGGAAGTAACAAGTTTTTAAACTCTAGCTAAAGTCAAGTTCTCGGCCATAAGATCAAAACCGAACCACTCAAGCTCCCTTGCGGCTGCATTCAAATCCAAACCAAACTACCTTAATCTTGGCCGCGAGATCACACCTAAACCCAAACAAACTCACCCTAGTCTCTCGGCCGCAAGACCCAAACCCAAACCGCAACCCTCACCCCTTTGTGCTATATATATACACAAACCCATGCATGATCATTCAAAAACACAAAAAACCCTAGTTCCATCGCCGTCGGCTGCCTTACTTTTCTTTTCTTTCGGTCGCGGTAAGCAACAACCGAAGCCATCATCATCTCAGTCGCAAAACAGCTTTCATCTGATCAGTTTGTTCAGTCCATTCAATCGCAAACAGCTTTCATCTGATCAGCGTTGTTAAATTTTCGGTCGCTAACAGCCGGTTACCCTCAATCCTTTTCGGTTTCGGTCACGAGATCAGCCTTCCTTCTCTCGGTCTCAGCAAGCAGCAGCCCTCGCCATCTTCCCTCATCGTATTCACGGTTCGTTTACATTGTTATTAAAAGAATAGAGGTTATCTATGATCACAAGATCATGTTCGGATTGCATGTATGCTTAAATGTTTGGTTGTCTCGGATTGCATGTATGCTTAAATGCTCAGTTGTTGCGGATACATGTGTTTTGATTGTATTATTTCGGGTATATATATATATGTATAGGCTTGAAAGAATTGATATAAAAGTTTCGGTTACATGTAGGCTTGAAAGGTTAGTTGTTTCAAATATATGTGTGTTGGTTGTTGCCGTTCACAGACTGCATGATGGTATAGTTTCGGACTATATGTGCCTACAAATAACCTGCTGAACTGACTGTATATATATACGCATGATTGTTTTCGGATATTAGATGTATTAGATGTAATCGGCTGAATTAATCAATGTTGATATGCATGTATACTTGTTTGCGGATCTCATGAAGTTTCAAGTGTGTTTTGTTATAATAACTAGAAGTTATTGAGTAGATTTGCATGGATAGGTTATTAGTCTCAATCTATGAGTAGAAATCGGATTATAATCACCTAGGTTAACCGTACGAACGAGTTGTGCGAATAAATTGTAACAAGAACGCTGAAACAGTCTGCTGAATACCAGATACAGCCGACTTCATCTGGCTGTAACTTGGTCGTTAGTTGTCGAAAAACGGATTTTCTGAGGTCTAAAACCTAGAGATTTGAATAAGGAATCCAATGGCGCTGGATTCATAATTTTCTGAAATCGTTTGATATTTTTAAAGGGTTAAACAAGTTCGGTAGGTAAAGCTGTTAAAATTCTGGAATTTTGTTGGTTGTTTATCAAGCTAGATTTTAAAATCAGTAGAGAGTTGAGTCATGATTTTTGTACAGCAACTAGGTATAGAAATTTCCGGGCAACTCCAACTGGAATTTTGTTAATCGGACGATCCGTGATTTTTAAATAAATTCTTCCGTGGACTGCAGTCAGAAAGCGGTAAATCTGACTGCAGCTTAGTGAATTAATATTTATGGTTAATTGGTGAAGATTTAGGACTTGAGAAAATTATATAAATTTCTATGGTATAAATGTCACCTACTGTAAAAATATGGGAATTTTTAGAATGCTGGAACTATTTTATAAAAATCCTAGAAAACAGCTGAATAATTGAGTGTTAAGCAGAAAGTTGTTAACTTGTGATTTTATGCATTAAAGTGTTGCATGGATTAGGAATGTGTTCATGATAAGTTGTTTGATTACTATGATCATATGAGAATACTTGCATGCATGTTTGAAGTGTTAGTTATGTTGTTTGTGTGTATCACTTTGTGAGTAAATTACGTGTGGAATTTGTATTGGTGTGATTACACACTGACATGGAATTAATTGGTTTGTTAGGACGCAACTAGCGGTCCCATCTCTTATAATATCTTTGCCACACTAACCGAGCTAATAAAGGTGAGTTCACGGCCCCTAACTTTATACGGTTTTAAACAACAGGGTGAGAAACATGTATACATTCTTAAACTCAAACTCTTTACGTTATACGAATGTAACGTCACATAACTATGCGGTAACTAAGTTAATGTTAATGTAATGTTATGGTCACTATGCAGCTTTATCACTTAAGTCCTCGACAATCTCCTCGGATCGTTAATATTTGGGTTAAGTAGCGGGGGAATTATAAGTAGTACTACTGGGTCTGACGAGCCCCATCCGAGCTAGTCGCGCTAGCTGACCGGGTTTGGTCAACGGGTGTATGATTGGCCTAACATCGCCATGGTCATGTGATAGACCTGGCAAAACGGAGGCACAAATGTCAGCTTCGATCGCGAACACTTAGTGACATGACTTTAGGCTAGCTACCTATATACATTAATATTGAACTTAATTACGGAACAACTTAATATTCCGGGTTTGGAATATTGGAACATCAACGTATTATCCCGGGTTGGGGATAATGGAAACACAACTTAATATTCCGGTTTGGGAATATTGGAAGCAACAACTTATTATTCCGGGTTTGGAATAATGCAACTGATATGTTATCCCGGGTTGGGGATAATGGAGTAACAAACTAAAACCGAACAACAAATTTACGAAAACCTGTGAACTCACTCATCTTTAATGTTGACACTTGTTTCTTTACATGTTTCTCAGGACGCTAGGAGCTCTAGGTGCACGCACACGCATTGAACAAGACATCATTATAGAGTCTCATTTATTAATATTGTTTTGGGATTTTACCTTTGTTTTGGCGTTTGTGTTGGCGCCGCATCACTACTTATTTATGCTTCCGCTCAAACTTTAAAAACTGATACTCATGCTAAATATTGGTAATCTAAAATTTACAACAAATGATTTTGGAAAACGTATTATCAAATCATATAGAGTCGTTCGACGTACTAGTGTCTTAGATTCTGGTTTGTTCACACGTCTCGCGGTAGAACTCCGCAAGTGGAAATTGAGGGTGTGACATAGCAGCAGTTCAGATGAAGCGGAATCGACTTCGAATGAAGATCGATATGAAGTTGTTAATGCAGAAGTAGATGATGTGATTACTGAAACTGAATCGACGGATAGCGGCGAAGCAGATTTGGAACATGAAACTGAAGGGTCATCAGATGAGTTTTCCAAGCATCTCTCATCAATCAGATCTTCCACTCTTCGTGCAGCATTCATGGCCCGTTTAGATTGCCAATTCAGTCAGGTAAGTTTTGATAAACCTGTTGTGTCTAAGTGTTTTGAATGTATAGTTTTAAAAGGCTAATACTTAGAACTTGAAGGTAAATTTGGTCACACAAAGAAACATCATCGAGTTTGATTATAAATCTAACAAGGTGCATTGAGGCAAACACAAGTCTTATGAAAAACGAAAAGGAATTTAAAACAACAATTGAAACATTAAAGAAAGATGCTTCTGAATTAACAAAGAATGTTTTGAGAAAACAAACATCCATTAACAATTATATTAACATGCTCGAAGAAATAAAAAAGGATTTAGCATGTGCAAAGTGTGAACAAGATGCAATCAAACTCAAGTTGGACAGTTACTCCAACTCAAGATATGTTTTGGATCACATCATCAATGTTCAAAAGAAGAAAGGTGATATGAAATGCATTGGTTATTAGGCTTGTCCCCCTCCGGTTAGACACAATTACACCAAAATGCCAGATGACGAAGATATGCCACAGTTTGAACCCACCGTTCCATTGGATCTAGCTGAATTTACAGCTGGTCTATGGTTCACTAAGGGCACATCTTCAAGTCAAGGTCAATCGGATGACATCAATGACTCAAAGTATATTAATAATCAAAATCTTCCCATTATTGAGGATTATGATAGTTCGGATGACGAGTCGGATGAGGACAAACCTAAGCAGTCAGATATGGTAATAAAAGAGGAAAACATGCCTCTCGAAAATCACATTCTCTGTGATCCTCCAGCAAAACTATGTGTGATTGCCCATGTCAAGATTGCTGAAGCTCATGTTGAAACCTATGAAAGCGTGAACTTGCTTTATACGTTGATTGGTTCCAAAAAAGTTTACTCAAACAAAGATTTTCCCATCAAAAATGTCAATCAATCTTTGATTGATAAAGTTTTCGAGGATTCTACTAGTAAGTTTTTGGGTAATTTGAGCCCAAGAGTTGTAGTAACTCAGTGTGCTCTCTCCTAAAATCCGAAGTTAGAAAGAAATATGGAAATAAAAAATTGAAATCTTAAAACAATCAATGAAACAAAACCACGCTAAGTAAGGAAATGGAAAAGGCAAACAGAGCCAGAACAAGAAGAAAATTCAAAATGTGAACTTCGTGAAATCCCGAGGGACTGATAAAATTGAATCTTATGAAAAAAAAATCCAACACGGATTTTGTTAAACAAAATATAATTTTGAAGAGAAACAGTTAGAACAATTACACACAACACACAAATTGTTGTGATGTAGGACCAAGTACCTCAAGATTACAAAGTTCATCATCAAGCTATCACATTTATAATACTGTTTGTTGAGCGAAGTTCATGCTTTGAGTGTGGTAAGTATGGGCACATTGTCAAAAACTGTCCATATCTCACAAAGGGAAAAACAAAATTGACGCACCCCATGGTAAACATTACCATGCTAAATCTGTTTCGCCAAAACAGGACCCTCGTCTTGTTAAACAACGAGAAATGAAACGGAGAAAGAAACAACAAAACGCTATTGAAAAGGCTTTAAAACTAGAGGTTGTCCATACACAATCGGTAAAACAAAATGTTAAAATTGAGAAACAAATACAGATTTGGAAACCAAAACCGGTAATTGTTTCAGGGGGAGAACAATACATTCCGAATAATAGGGAAAATGAAGTTCCAATTCTCGATGATGTCGGACGCCCAAGTCAATGAAGGCTTGGGTCCCCATCTCCAACTAATCTTTAATGACTGTGCAGGATGTTCTAGGGAGGAACTATTGATAATCATAGAATTGTTGATAGTGGAGCATCCAGGCACAAGATCGACGACATGCGGCTCCAAAACATCATTATATCCAGGAGTTGTTGCCTTTGTTAAGAGAAGATAATGTCTGATAAGTGAAGAAAATTTGGTGAATAAAGTTGATAACTTCGACAAGATGAAAAATGACCAACAATTTGTTTGTTTAAGGCTTGGATTGGATCCACATGATAGGTTCAATCGAAATGTACGTGTCTGCAGCACGTCAGAAGATTATCGAAGATTCATGTCTTATATCTTCCACAAGAAGTTTAAAGCTTACAAGATGATCATGTCGTGTACATTTCTCCACGGGTTTGATTGGAGAAAATGTGTTTGGTTGAACAAACCAACCGAGTAAGCGGATGCCTTGGCATGGATTGAACAACCGCACACTACTTCTCAAGGAGAAAGACGAAGACCTTTGCTGGTGCAAAAACATGTGCACAACATCATGTATGGATCGTCCAAAGATGATGTGTACAAGCTTCTCCACATGCTCTCTTGCTTCTTACTAGTCGGATCTGGAGGTTATGATCTTGTTGCTGTAAAGAGATTTCTCAGTTATATGAAGTAGCTGCAAAATCGACCTTTGAAATCCACACCGGGTGTATATCCAGTTTGGAGAGCACACAGATTCCTGGCAATGCACATAACAATTGAAGGATTACGGTTTTAAATTTCTAATCTCTCCTATCTATGTCGATATTTAAGTTGATTTACAGATTTCTAAAATCTCATACATCACTCCTAACCAAATACATTGATCTCGGATATCATTTCACACGTGATTGTTTCAATATGAAACTCATCAATGTAGTTTTGCTCCATACCGATTACCAACATGCCAACTCATTTTTCCAAAATTTTGATAAATCATTTTTTTTAAATTAATTTTGGAGAATGGCATCGAGGTAAAACATGAGTTAATCCACATCGGGAAATCATTTTTGTGAATATTTTTCTTGAAGACAATCCAAAAAGATGTATTTAAAGGATTAAATTTACTTTTTGCATTGTAGGGGAAGTAAATTCCAATTCGAAAATTACAAAAACATTTCAAAACGTCAAAAAGGACAAAAACAGAAAAAAACACAAAATGTGTTTCCTAGCAACAAAAAAGAAAATGATAGTAAATTAGTGGTCTGTCAAAACCTCTTTGAACTTAAAATGAAATATGATAAGTAGCTCTATATTCAATGTATCGGTAGGCTCACAATCATTTTAAAGTGTGCACAGGGCGATATAAACATAACGGACTGAAAACCAGGTGGGAACCTTTCATTGGCATATGGTCTTGGTACCGAAATTTCGTTTGATAGTTTGCCGAGGTTTTGAGATATGCGGTCTTTATGCTTGTTTATCATCTAGGTATCATGGTGGAATCTTTTACCGAAAAATAACGGGGACGCAAGTCTATAACTTTCGTGATACCATATATACGTGTAAATATTGCATACGACCATCAATAAGTGATAAACATATCACATTCACCCAATAAATAAGTGATAATATATCACAGTTTTATGCGGGAGTTAAGTTCGACTCTTTGTCGGTACGTTGGTACTAACCTGTTCACGGACTTACTCCTGTGACCTGCATGCATCTGAAAATAAGATCCTCATAAATAAGTGATTTAATCACATAGGGCTTGTTTTTCATGAAAAATAAGTGAGTATCTCACATCATATACGTCAAAACATGATAAGCAGTATACTCACCGGTAAGATTTTCTCTCGTGCATGTCTTGATACGGGAATGTGTCGTGAGTGGATGAACACCAGTCGGTAAGTATAAATCATGCATTAATCGTATCCCCTAACCGCGAGTACATTTGATAAGTTGAGCTTATGTGGACAACAATACCGATAATTGTTATAGGATACTTATCTAAATGCTAACTAATCGAATAACAAGTGTGTTTTAGCTTGATCGTATACTAATATGATTCTCTTACCATCAAAATTCGAAAAAAGAATGTCAGTAAATATTTATTTGTTGCTTTCCGTTTTTACATTTAAAAAAATGAAAAATGTCAAAAAGATTTTAGGTGAGTTTTAATATAAATTTATAAAAGCCAAAATGATTTTGCTTCTAGTTTATTTTTTATTGACTGATGTTGGAACTCGAGTCTATCCTACCTAAAATCCTGATTGTCAGAGACCAATAGTGACCGACGAGGGTTAGACAAAGTACCTTAATATAAATTTCTTCGACAGTCGAACATGATGCCATGTTATGGCATTGTAGACTGGGTCACATCAACTTGAAGAATCTAAATCGTCTCGCTAAAGGTGGTTTGGTCAGAGATCTACCAGTTCGTGATTTCATGCATATCAAAAAATGTGAATCATGTGCTCGTGGGAAACAACACCGTCAGCCGCATAAAACCAAAGCCATACCCTCCACTTCTCAGGTCTTAGAACTGCTCAACATGGATCTCTTCGGTCCAATAGACATTCGTAGCATTGGAGGGAAGGCTTACTGTCTGGTTATTATTGATGACTACTCTCAATTCACTTGGGTTTTCTTTCTTACACATAAAAGTGAAACCGCAGAGATAGTGAAACAATTTGTCACGCTTATGGAAAACCAAACCGATTCGAAGGTAAAGGCTATTCAGTGTGACAATGGGACAGAGTTTAAGAATCTTACCTTAAACTCTTTCTGCTCCTCCAAGGGAATTGGCAGACAGTTCAGTGCAGCTCGAACCCCACAGCAAAACGGGGTTGCAGAACGTAAAAATCGCACACTCATCGAGGCGGCATGAACTATGCTTGTTGAATCCGAGCTACCTCTCATCTTCTGGGCCGAAGCAATCAACACTGCATGCTATATTCAGAATCATGCCCTGATCAACAAACGTCACATGAAAACTCCATAGGAATTGGTTGAAGGTCACAAACCTTCGGTCAAGCATTTTCGCAAATTTGGATGTCCCTGTGTACTCCTGCTCATGGATGCTAAAGGAAAGTTTGAAGTACGTGGCGATCCTTGCATTTTTGTTGGTTATTCTAAAAATACGACATATCATGTTTATAACAAGATCAAGAAGATGGTGGTTGAAACCTACAATGTGGGTTGGATGGAGGAAAATCCCAATGACAAACGCATTGGTCCTGATTGGTTGTATGACTACTCAAACCTTATTTAATCATGTTGATGTGTTTTCGAATATGTCTACAGGAAATAGTTCGACGTCTTTCTCTCTAACAGTGCCCATTCCTTCCGACGATGACGCTGATCGCTGCCACGCTAAATGAGACACTAAAGCAGTTAAGTGTAGATCCTCCCGGATTCAATGACCCTGTCCCACCATCCTCCACAGCTTCACAATCTCATGCCCCATCTATCTCTTTGCCTGTTCAGCCTAATCTTACTAAGGATGTGGTTACTCCTCCAGAGCCACCTACGGAAAATGAAGGACTCCTTCCTGATGTTTTAGGCTCCTCCTTGTTTCCCAAGCCTACTCCCCTCGATTGTGCGGTGGATTCTTCACCACATACCTCTACCGGTGCCTCAGTTGAGGGGGCATCTGGAGTTGCTTCAACTAGTGTCACCAACTTGTCAACCGATGTTTTGGTTCCTGCTACACCAATACCACAACGTTTACAGCGTGATCACCCCATTGAGAATATCATTGGTCCTGCCAACGCTGCTATTTGCACACGCAGTCAATCTGGGGATATCAATACATGACTCTATTCTTGCTTATTTCCGAAATTGAACCTAAAAGTATTGATGTTGCTTTGCAGGAACCAGGCTGGGTGGATGCCATGCACGAAGAACTCAATCAATTTGAAAAACTTGGCGTTTGGCAACTGGTGAAACTACCTCAGGGAAAGCGGGCTCTTGGAACTCGCTGGGTCTTCCGCAACAAGCAGGATGACACTAGAGTTATTGTTTGAAATAAAGCTAGACTGGTGGTCCAAGGGTTTCGACAGATTGAAGGACTGGATTATGATGAGTTTTATGCACATGTCGCGCGTTTGGAAGCTATACGTATTTTCTTGGCATACGCATCTTATATGGACTTTACTGTCTATCAAATGGATGTCAAGACTGCGTTTCTCTACGGCAAGGTGAAAGAGGAAATATACGTGGCACAACCACCGGGCTTTACTGATCCTGACAAGCCAGATTATGCTTATAAATTAGACAAAGCGTTGTACGGGTTGCATTAAGCACCTCGCGCATGGTACACTACTCTTACGGAGCATCTGCTTGCTCATGACTACACCCATGGAACTATCGACCAAACTCTGTTTATCAAACGCGTTGATAAGTTCATTATTCTCGTCCAAACCTATGTTGATGATATTATTTTTGGTTCCACCAATGATGGTTTGTGCCGCGAGTTCGAAGAAATCATGAAGAAGAAATTTGACATGAGCTCATTGGGAGAGATGACCATGTTTTTAGGACTTCAAGTTCGTTAGAGCCCCTCAGGGTATACTCATTTATCAAGGAAAATACGTACACGACGTTCTTGCCAAATTCAAGCTTACAGATTCCAAGCCAATGGCTTCACCTATAGCGGAACGGCCTCTGTTAAATGAAGGTGCTGAAGGAACGCCTGTTAACCCTACCATGTATCACTCTGTGATTGGATCGCTCATGTATCTCACTGCTAGTCAGCCAGATATCATGTTCGCCGTCTGCCAGTGTGCTGTTATCAGGCTACTCCTAAACTTTCTCATTTACATGCTGTTAAACGAATTTTTAGGTACCTCAAAGGGGCTCCATCTCTGGGCCTCTGGTATCCTAAAAATTTGAATTTGAACTGTTTGCTTTCTCTGACACTAATCTAGGAGGTACAGATAGGGACATGCGCTCAACGTCGCTGGTTGCCAATTTCTGGGAGATCGGCTAATTTCGTGGCAATGCAAGAAGCAACAGATGGTTTCGCTTTCCACTGTAGAGGCAGAATATGTCGCAACATCTGTTTGCTGCTCCCAGGTTTTATGGATGCAACATCAGTTTGCGGATTACGGTTTGACTTATCTAAAAACCACGATTTATTGTGATAATGATGCCGCAATCCAAATAGTTAAAAACCCTGTTTTCCAATCCAAAACCAAGCACATTAACATTAAAGTTCATTTTATACGCGATTGCTATGAAAAGGGTCTCGTAAAGCTTGAGCAAATCCACACTGATGCAAATGTGGCGGATTTGTTTACGAAACCCGTTAGCAACGCAAGTTTTCAAGTGCTTGTGGATCTTCTCAAAATGATTCGGTTTTCTTCCTAAGCATCTACTATCTTCGTATTAATTTATTTGTTTTTCGTTTCTTTTTCGTTGTGTCATAAATTTGTTCATATCTCTATGCACAAATTTAGGGGGAGAAAAAGTTCAAGTTAAAAAAAATAATAAAAAATAAATAAAACTTTTTGCCATGATAGGGAAATGAAATTAATATTTGTGATAAAATGTTTGACTAACACATGTAAGGTATAGAAGCAGAAAATATTTGGATCGAAAGTGATGTGTCGGTAGGTCTAAACCTCAACCGGATGGGAAAAGTCAAATGATATAAACATAATGAACTTTGTACTCAGTGGGTCAGTACTATAGGCATATGATTTTATGGTCTTAAATCTTGCGTTGAAAGATAGCCAACATCTGAGGTTTCGGGTCTTTATGCTGCTGAGTGATCCGAGGATATCTTCACTGCCCTTCTTTTGCATCCAGATTATATGCAGACCTAGGCACAGTCAGGATATCTTTACAAAAGAGCCAAAATGGAAAGGCCAAAACCTAAAAGAATAAAAGTTTCTTTCTAAGTTCTTATGTACCTCTTAAGGTATTTGCCTAACCCTCGTCGGTCACTATGGTCTCTACTGACCTGTTCACCAATAGCCTGACGTTGTATAGTAAAGGATGATCACGGTATACTCACCTGCTATGATGAACAGTTGTCTTACCTTGATCGCGGGGGTATGCCATGATATGGGACACACGAGTATCTTAGTATAAAATTACCTTAAGCATATCATTAAGCCTGATCTACGCGGGTTGAGTTTTGGATTTAAGTGGACAAGTATATTGACAATCGCCTAAACCAACTGAATCTGCTCATGTCAAAAAAATATTTCCTTGGTCAGCATTTGAAACGATTTGATCCCTTAGCAATGCTGTGCTAAATGTTTATGTCTGTTTTAATAAGTTCTCCTTGTGATGGTTGGATGCTTGGTTAGTTTACTTGATGAATTTTGGTGGGATGGTTTTTCTGTCAAGAGATATTGGAGTGGCCCAGTGTGCTTTGGGTTTGAGCCAGCCTGATGAAATTGGTTTTTAAGTCTAAAATTAAAATTGAGGTTACTATTCCGAATTGGGCTCAATTGGGCCAAGAATTACTGTTTCGGATTGGACCTGTCCGGAATGGCCCATTTAGGTCATTTTGAACAAGCCCAATGTGTTACTGTTCCGGATTGGGCCTTTCACAAGCCCAATCCGGATTCAAATATCAGGCCCAAGCCCAGTTCAGAAAAACTATATTGTCATCTCTGTTCTCATTTTGGATTATTCAAAATCCAAGTTACTGTTTGTTCTCTCTGATTCTCTCTCGAACTGAATATTTCGGACTACCCATTCCGGATCAGCTATATGTGCATTCCGGATTGATCTTCAAAGAATTAGCATTTCGGATTGATAATAGTGCTCATTTCGGATGGATATTCATCCGAAATGATGAACTCGGATCTCATTTCGGATTAATCTTCATCCGGGATGCATATTTATCCGAGATACATAATCCGGTTTGATAAGAGTGTTCCGGATTCATTAAGTTTGGACCTTTTAAATTGTTGAACCCCTTAACTAATTTGAACTGTCTTTAATTTGAACCTAGACCTCTGTTGACCTGTCTAGTTAGTGTTAACTCTGTTAACCCAGTTTACTCAGTTGCTTCTGTTAGTTGGTTTCTAACTCGGTTGATTTTTGACAGACATGGTGGAAGAGGCTTTCGATGCCGTGATGCTGGTTGAAGAACAGTTTCACAATCAGGCTGGATATCTTTCAGATCCACCAGCTGAGTATTTCCAGGAGTTTCAGGAAATGATTGTGGGGCTTAACAGTTGTCGGATTGCCTATGGTCTTCGTGCAAATCCCGTGATATACAGAGACTTGGTTCACTCATTTTGGAAAAGAGGGCGGATACAGCCAAGAGGTGAAGATGGTAGACCCTTCATACGATCACAGATTCAGGGGAGGGAGATTGTAGTGAAAGAGGCTGTGTGAGGGAAGTGCTGCAGCAACAGATACTTACGGTGAATCCAACCACATATGTCAAAGAAAAGGTATTGCCGGTACTGATGGAGATGGGCTACGAAGGTTCTTATCCCATTGCTAAAGAAGATGTTTCCAGCATACTGGAGATTACTTATACACATGTTTATGCAATGTGTGTCGGAGAACAAAGGTGGCTGGATCAGGCTAATCAGGCACAGACTTCATGCGATCGTTTCTTTGGTTATGGACTGGAAGTATAACTACTCTGGTTATATCTTCGAAAATATGAGGAAAATATTAGAACAGTCCAAGAAACGGATGTTTCTGTTATATCCACGGTTTATCAACTGATTCTCGATGCTCGTTACCCCGATTTAGCTAAGGATGCTACAGACGCGAATTTGCTGAATATGAAGCCAATGGGGCCTACCATTTTTGCAACTATGAAGAAGAACCGTTCTACTTCGAAGATGGTATTGTAGGTAGGTTCCCCCTGAAGAAGTTTGGCAAGTTTTCTGAAGTTATAGTTATGCATGCTGCACTACCTCCTCCTCCTCCAGTAAATGCGATTGTAGCCAGGAACATGATATACCGGCTAAGGAAAAAGAGATAGAAGTCGAGGATTTGGTTACAGATGATGAAGACGATGTTGGACAAGCCTTTCTGGATGATCTTGATGCATTCAATGCTACATTAACTCCTGTTCTTCCAGAGTTATCATCTGAGAATCTAGTTGCTCTGATTGCTCAACTGAAAGACATTCAAGAGAAACAAGGTGATCCCCACTTGACATTCCGTATGTTGTTGCTACTACTGTTCAGCCTGATGAAGATACGAAGACGAAGAAGATGAAGTTCCGTTGATCAAGAGACACAGAACTGAGCCGAGCATTTTAGCGAGTACATCTGAGGCTCTAGTTGCTGTTACAGTTGCTACTTCTGAGTTGATTACATCTACTACTGTCGAGAGCACTACTGCTGAGGTTATTGTTAAGAATCGGTTGCTTGTACCTTGATGGCTGACAGCCTATTGTTTCTACACAGCCCAAGTTCCTGTCATTACGCAATCTACAGTTGTATCGATTCATGCTGCTACAACATTACATATGATGGAATTTGGAGGCAGTTCATCGGGTCAGGAGGTTCAGAAGCGGGTGGTAGTGGTGCTGGTCATTCTGATGATATTGCTGATGATTATATACAAAGATCTGAGAAGCGGGCATTTGAGTTTGGGGGTTTAGATAGTGATGATGATGATACTGAGGTGGATGTTGTTGAGTTAAAGAAACGGGTTGTGGCACTAGAACATGAGGCTATGTTAAAGGATGCGCAGATTGCCTCCCTGCAGAATCGTTTGGATGCTCGAGATCAAACTATCGAAAGTTGCAGGGGGATGTGACTATGCTGATGACTATTGTTTTTGATTTGAGGGGCAAGTTAGAGAACAAGTTTGGCAAAGAGTTTAGCGATCCGAATGATGATCCTATGAATGTTGAAACCCTCATCGTGCAGCACAGCAACGTATGGCTGAAGAAACCGAAGAGCAGAGGTTGGTGGCCGAGAAATTAGCAGCCTAACGTCAAGATGGTATCGATGATTACTTGAAGGATCCATGCAAGAAGTTCACTGCGAGTCAGAAACGCGCTACAGATCCGAGGAAGAAGAAGGAGATGGTATTGATGAAGAATGTGAACGTGAATCCTCTGGACAAAAACTTTCAGCTGAAAGATCCTACTAATCAATCAGATAGATACGTAATGGAGTTGGGTTTGAGCTATTACGGTAAGGTGGGTAACAAGTCTAAAGTGTTGAGTTGGATGTATGACCATATCAAGAACATGTGGATCATTGTACGCCAAGATGGAACAAGAGAATATTATTCGAAAGAGTCACAGTTTGAGACTTGGACGAAGGTCGCACTGACAGATCTGTTAAGAGCTCCATACACTGACGACGATATGACAGAGCATGGACCAGGTTGGAGGTTCTTTAAGAAACTTGAATGGGAGGTTAGGACTGGTTTTAAGAGTATGAGACTGCTGAGCCGTATCTGAGAGTAGCCAAAGGAGTTTGTGATGCACACACAGGTAAATAGTTCAAATCTGTGAGTGGCCTCCTACGGATAAAGAGTTGGTGATTCCAGTTGCTCCTACCTTTCCAAGAGGAATTTTGAAGAACTTTAACTTCTGGTTACACGATCCAAAGGTGGGAAGTGTTACGATAGTGACGAAAGAGAAGGCTTTCAGGGTGAATGATATTGTGGATTTGGTCAGCTTCCATGATGAAGATTTACAAGTTTTAGCTTCTATCAAATACGTACTGCTCAGCTATATGAGGCGTGTGCCAAAGATTGGACGGCTGCAGTTGCTGGGATTATTGCTGGACGTTTGGGAGTGGATGCGGCGCCGAAGGATAAATGAAGAAACCTAGGGGGAGATTGTTGGGCTTGGAGCTTAAAGGTTTATTCATTTATATTGTATTTTGGGCTTTTGGGTTAGTTTGGGCTTCCTAGTGCCAAGTGGGCCTAGGGTTGTATATTTGGGCTTTGTCATGTCTATAAATAGAGGTGTTAGGTCACTTGATAGGGGTTGGAGAGTTGATCACAAAAACTTGTATCTGACATCCTCTGGTGTATGCAAGTTATTCTATTCAAGTTGTTCTTTGTCTTTTTGATCATGCCCACGTCTGCATCCCAACTTTTGGGCAGTGAATTCAACAACTGTCGGTTCATGGCGCTGTTGGTGAGGGTGATCTCAGCTGAAAATCATCTGGGAGACCAATTTGACATAGCGGCGTATCTGATTTTCTATGGTTTCCCCATATATGTCATTGAACGAGCTGAATTGCTGATTCAGTGTTCACCCTACTTGCTTTCATGTTAACGTTTCCCTCATAGAGATTTTGCAACTCACTCCAAACTTCTTTAGCATTTTTACAGTCCCTGACCGCGATAGAGATATCGGGTCCTAAAGTCATGGTTAGTGTGGCAGAGGCCTTCTCATCTTCCTCTATGATTTTGACGTCCTCTGGAGTCTATAAGTGCATCGGTTTGGGAATTTTAGTTTCGGGGTCTTGCTCTGTGCTATACACTATGGTTCTTGGACCATTCATGATGCATCGCCACACGCCAGGTTCCTTTGCCTTGCAATACTGTTCAAAGCGGAACTTCCACTCGTAATATTCATCACCGTATAACAACCACGGCACTTTGGTGGAAGTGCCAATCACCTGATCCAGCTCTTGGTGGAGGGCTAAAGTTTGGGACTGCAGGGCTGCCAGTGTGGCATTGGTCAGGTCCTGTGCTGTCATGAATCCAGCCATTTAGACTAAATTAATTAAAATTTTACCAAATTTGATTTAAAGTTTCAATTAATTTAAGTGATTCTAATGAAACGTGCTCAATCCGAAACAGTCAACTATACAGTCAATATGGTCAATCCGGACGATTTTTCCGAAATGGCAATCCGGAAGTCAACGATGGTCAAACTGAATAAAATATCCGAAATGAACGATCCAGAAATAGGAATCCGAAATGAAGAATCCGGATTCAAGAATCCGATTTGAAGATCCGAAAAGAAAAATCCGAGAAGAAATCCGAAATAAGATGACCTAAATGCAGATCCGGAATAAACACCTCTGAACTGAAATCCGAAATCAAGAATCCGGAACAAAGAATCCGAAATGCCTTGCTTATCTCCTATAAATCCAGAACAGTGACCCAATCCGTAACAGTGTCTCCGCCTTTTATGCAACCGAATTCCGGAATTCAAGGAATTCAAAAACAGCAACAGTAACTCGGATCACAATCCGGATAGAGCAACAGTCAGGGATCAATCCGGAATAGACGATCTCCTTCGTGTTCTTCGGAATCCGGAACAGTATCAATTCCGAATTATAAAGACCTTCTTCGTGTTCTTCGGGATCTGGAATAATGTCAAATCCGAAATCTGCAAAGCTTCTTCGAGTTCTTCGGAACAGTACCCTTCGTCAAAGAACAGTTATCAGGAATGTCTGAAATCGATCCAAACAGCAGCAATAAACTTCAAAAACTTCTTCAAACAGCAATACCCGGAGCCTGTATTGGAATAGCATGCTCTGATACCAATTGTAAGTCCCGTGAAACGGATCAAACAGGTATCGCTATCCTAATCAATTGCGGAAATTATGATCAGGATGAAGAACAACTTGAAAAACTTGAATAGAATAACTTGCATACACCAGAGGATGTCAGATACAAGTTTTTGTGATCAACTCTCTAACCCCTTTCAAGTGACCTAACACCTCTATTTATAGACATAACAAAGCCCAAATATACAACCCTAGGCCTACTGGCACTAGGAAGCCCAAACTAACCCAAAAGCCCAAAATACAATATAAATGAATAAACCTTTAAGCTCCAAGCCCAACAAAGTTGACAAGCTTTGAAGGTTAATGGATTAAAACTAAACAATCTTAAAAAAAAAACTCTCTCAAAGTATTGTCAGTTGGTAGTTGAACGAGAGTTGGAATCATGTGTGTCATTTGCTAATTTTGCTTTAAATCAATCCTTCATGAGATTTTCAAAGGAAAATTCTCTAAGGTTGATTAAATCCCTAGCAGTTGTTCTTATTACGCGTTTAGCTTTGCTGTGTGTGCAGATTTGGCATCCAAGCAAGCTAAAGACAAAGAGAACGAGTTTGAAGAAAAAGTTATGGGAGTAAAGACACAACATGAATGCAAGCCATAGATCAAGAAGATTATTTCAGAGATGACCACTTATCAACACCAAAAGATATATTCAAGGGGGGTTTGCTGATGCACTTCCTGACTATGACACGTGAAGACATCTGAAAATCAACAGTCGTGAAGAACGAACCATCAGAGCAGCATCCAAGGAGGAGTTTTTTGATGCATATTTGTGTGGATGCGACTTAGTTCAGTTTGGTTTGATTTGACTCAGTTCGGTATTCACGCCGGAAGCTCATAGTTCGAAGCAGGCCATTAGAAATGAAGACCGAAGACCAAGCAACATCCAAGGGGGTTTGTTGATACACTTTTGTGTCTGTCGCTTGGTCTTAGTTACGTCAGTAATTGTACGTCTTTTTTGCGTCTGTAAAGTTTTGGTCGTGCGACCAAATCAAGATATCTTCCTATCTTTATTTGGTACGACGTTTAGTTTGTTTGTGTTGTAAAACAGTTGCATGTGTGCATACTATTAAGTCTTGTGTTTCTGATCTTGCTGTCTATGTAGTATGTCTGTTAGCAGGGTTCCCCGAAGAACCACTTCTTCGTGAGAGTGAGTTTTCCTTCTTACGAGCCATTTCTTGTTCGTGGGAGTGACCATTCAAGAAGAACTTGCTTGTTCGTACGAACAAGTTCTTGTTCTACGAGTGACCATTCAAGTCTAACCATTTGCTTGTTCGTGCGAGCAAGTTGGTGGTTCGTACCAGCCATGTGCTTGTGCGTGCGAATGGCAAGTTACATGCACCTATATAAATAGACATGCATCTCACAGTTTCAGTAGGAGAGCTAGGGGAGCACAGAGAGAGTGTATAGATAGATAAGCAGTTTATTCAAGAGTGTATGTACTGGGTCTCTCTACAAATCAATATAGTGAATATTTGAAGATATATCTTTTGTTATATTGGTTGTGCTCTTGCTTTGGTTTGCATATACACTTGGATTCCGCACTCGTGTGTGTGTTCAACAACAAGGAAGTAGGTTATCTTGATCCTCCAAGTGGACCTACAATTTTGAGAGGAAAATAGAAATCAAAAGGCATTGAGCCAGAGGTCAGAAGCAATCAAAGATCTCTTTCGTCATCATCTTCAACATTTGAGCTTGGTAAGCTATTTTCTAATTCCGGGTTATTAAACATTATATGCTGATTGATAGTTGTTAAATTGAAAAGGTTTTAAAAATAAAACATAGTTGTATAGTGTTCATGCAAGCAAAGGTGTTTACTTTGAAATTTGTATGTGGTTTGATTTGAGATTGTGAAATTGTGGAATGCTACATTGCTACTTTAATTCCATATTCGAGGTGAAAATTACACTAACTATGATGAGTTTTAATTTTTTTTGGGTGATGTTTCTCACGGGATGGATTGTTCATGAGAGAGTCTTTTGCCTCAATGAATTGTTATGACCTAATACCTTTTTGTTTACAGTAAACTAACACTTTAATGTAGATTAAGGATAAACATTGTATAAATAACTAAATGCTCCTATTCAAGTTTGGTATGAAGCCAGTGAGCTCATAAGAGTGGCTCGTTACGCCACTTATAGCTTTGCCTGACCTTACCCTTTTGGTTTCTATTTTTCCATTGTTAAGTAGCATATCAGAAACTGCCCTGCTTGTTATCAAATACACCACATCATACTTAGACATTAAACCAAAACACTTGGTATAACTTGTAAACCAAACACATACCTGAGAAATGTGATCTGGACCAATGTAATGGTAGGATCTTGGACAACCATAAGTTGGCTTTCTTGTTGAATACCTTTAAATCTTCCATTTCTGTTGTAAATTGTGGAATAGTAGTTGCTAATGCACACTTCGTAAATAGACATGCATCTCATATAACTTCCCTTTAAACTATAACTTCATATTTTCATGAATGTGCTTGAGATAGTATCTGTGCTCAGCACATGGAAACAACTTTGTGATAGCAGGAAGAATTCCCTGGTCAAGACAAATGAATAACAAGTTAGCATATTTAATCTCATAACAAACACATAGGAATACCAAATGAATAACAAGTTAGAAAAATGATACCTTTTGCCTATCACTGATGAAGGTAAAGTTTGAGTTTCTTTGAAGCCCAAGGTCATCACCCAATAGTTCTAGAAACCAGGTCCATGAGCTAAGGCTTTCAGACTCTACAATTGCATAACACGCAGGGTATAGTCCATCGTTGTAGTCAACACCAACTGCACTTAGGATCTGCCCAGGGAATGGGCCTTTCATAAATGCACCATCTAACCCTAAGAAACCCTATTTTAATGCTGCCAAATACACATACATCCTTTTAGATTGTCTAGTTGGACTCCTCGGATTACCATTTTCCACCTCAGTCTTAATGGTGCTACCTGGATTCTTATCTAGCAACTCATTGGCATAATCCCTAAGCAAAGCATACTGTTCTTTGTAATCCCCTTCAACATGTTTTTTAGCTATGACTTTAGCTCTGTATACCTTCGATCTTGAAATCCCAAGTTCATATTTTCTTTGAAACTACTCCCGAACTTCTCTCACTGGGATGTCTGGATTTTCTTCAACCTGATCTAACATCTCTTGTGAAAGGAAAGCAGATGTACATGCATAAATTTTCTTGTTTGAATACAAGTATGGCTGGTGATTAAAGTTTTGGCCAACCAGGTTACAGAATCTTTCACCTTTGAAACTAGTATCACCCAAGGACATTGATATTGATGGGGATTTATCCTTTTGCCCCTCCCACCAACATTTATGTTCACTGCTTTTTCCTTAGATTCTTCACCTTTTCTTTTTGCCTTATGAGTCCCTAAACTTTCCTTAAACCCTTTTCCTTTGCTTTTTGCGTTATTAGTCCCTGACCTTTTACATTTACCCAAACCCGCCCCTTTACTTTTTGGTTGCCTATCAACATGGACACCCTTGTCATCAACATCAAAATCAGGCTTAGAACCTTGGCAAACTGCCTGAACCCTTGAGTGATCATCTTTAAATATTTTAAATAGTCTCCTAGTTTCAACAACATGCTTCTTTATTAGCTTATTTGCTTTATCTTTACTTCCAAATAACTAGCCTATGTAGAAGTTAGCCATGTTTTCATTTCCCCTTCTAAGATTGTGCAAATGTTGTCTCCTAGTGCTTATATCATATTCATCATATTATGACCCACTTTCAAATTGCTCATTATCTAACACATGCCCATCCAAATCTGGATGCACCTTTGGGTCATCATTCAGATTGTCCTCCACATCTAAATCCACATTCATCCTATAATTAACCATGTCTACTTCATGGTCTGTCATATTGTTGACTTCATCAAGCATATATTCACTAAATCCGAATTATTGTTATTCTGTTTCCCTCCTGTACAACCTCCTTCCTAATCCCACTACTTTGGCCCTCATCTAGTGCCACATTCTCATGCACAAAGTTTAGCTTTAAAGGAACAATGGAAAATGGTCCAGGTTTATCAATCTCCTCTATAGTAATAGGTTTACTTGTAGACTTTTCTGGGGAAAATAGATCCTTAATGTTTTTCAACCCATGTAATAAATAAACATTGATTATCTTGTGCTCTTTCACAAATGTAGCTAATTCAGGCAATCTTTGTCACAATTCAGATGTTCAAGTCTAGTGTCTAAATTTTTTTCAGGATGTACAAACATGTATAACATTGGTTCTAATTCATTATAGCCTAATTAATCCAGCATAAGATCAACCTCATGTACAGAGAATTTATCAATGTCAATCAAGTCAACGTGATCAATCTTACCTTCAACATACATACGACTTGGATAAGATGTTAATCGACCACCATGATGATGCATAAGGTGAATAGATGAGGAAAGCCATCTACATAGTTTCAACATCATCTGTGTTAATCAACAGTTATGCACCAAAAATTAGGGTTTAGGGTTTACAGTATGAGAATCCTTACCGTAAAACCCAAAAACTTCAAAATCTTGCAAATCAGATGATCGAATGTACCACCCTTCTTGATCAGACATCTTTGTGTGGCAAAACCCTAATGGTCAAAACCCTAAGGATTGCCTGATATCACCAGAGATTGATGAAGGATGAAATTTGGGGAATAAGAAGTTTAGGGTTTTTATATTAGGGGGGAAGTGATCTGCACGTGGTAGGTGTATAATAAAAGAGACATTAAATGACACATCCACCCTCACGTGACCTGCGCACGAACACCCGCAACGACGCCAAAATTTTATCGGAGTGTTGCGCCGCGGTCAAATATAAAATTGATAATCTCAAATTACCGTTAACAATGTGGTAGTGGTAGTAAGGGGTCGAACCACGAAGAGTTTGTGGTTTGCGTGCGAACAAGATTGCTTTTAACAAATTGTCACGAATTATGAAGCGTTCTATTTTTTTGATTAATTTTTGTGTTTGAAAAAGAAGTTGGAATGCTCTGACCAAGTTGATTTTGATTACTTAACTACTAGGAACTAGAATGATTATACTAAAACTTAATTCACGAGTTTGAGACAATAGTTTAGAACAAGGTTCACACCCGGTTCGGTAATGTAAATCCTAGGTTCCTACACGTTTTAAGTTCAATTCAATTGTAAAAATGACCAACAAGTTTAGTGTTACGTGACTTAGATGCCAAGAGCTATCGACGTCGTGAACAACGGACTACAATGCACTTCACTATCACAAACAAGTAAACTCTAACCTAGACAAGGCATATTTGCACATAAACATTTTGCAAAGTCAAATTTAATCTTCATTCGACAATTCACGAATTCAATACAAATGCAAGTCAATTATCATAGGTTTCAAAATCAAATCACTAATTGTCACAAATAAAAACTCAAAACAATGTCAAACCCTATAACTTACAAAACCTACACCGGGGTGAAACCCAAAAGAATTTGCCGGTCATGGTGAACGGGACTTGATCAACGATTGATGAGAGCGTGAACTTTGACATCTTGAAGCTTGATGATGAAGATGAATGGTGATTAGGGTTTAGGATTGATGGTGATGATGAACGGATTGGGAATTGGAAGATGATGATGATGGTAGAAGATTAGGGTTATGATCTATGATGATGGCTTGGATGATTGGTGTGGAATTGATGGTGCTAGAGATGAAGGTTGGGTGATTGTTGGCTCCAAGAACAAGTTTCAAACTGTCACACCCCGGATTTCCAATCCAAATCCATACACCGGTGGGCCCGGGTGGGGAGTATCGTGACGTCAGTATAACATCATTGTCAATTAAACACGGCACAACAGAAATCTTAGAGTAAAATTACTATTACAAACCAAATGTTCGAAGATACAAAATATTATACAGGCTCGAAATAGAAGATCCACAGGCGGATCATAAAATGTACAAAGAAAGAATATAAAACAGACTTTAGGGCAGATCTAAGGATTTGCAAGATCCCCTTATTTCACTACCGAGTAGCTTCCGGCCTATTTGTATTGTACCTGCGAGCTTAGTATTTTGAAAATACGTCAGCTTTCACTGGTAAATACACCCGACTGACTCATTTTGAAAACTTTTTGAAATTTGATTTAAGTGCACAGGGCACAAATCTTTTATAACTTAGGAAAGTTACTTTGTAACCTTTTTAACAGATTCACATGTTTGTCCATACATACATGGCCTAGTACAGAGACTGAGACATGTTTAAGTACACACCACTTAGAACTCACGGACGAGTTATCCCCAACGTCTTGAGTAATTTGCATTTGAGCGTCTGTCAGGTGTATGCCTACACCCCGCGCTAAGGTCGTGCTCATTATCTAATGTAATGAGCCGAGGATATCCAGGACACGATAGTTAACCCCTGATGTTTAAGTTATCAAACAAAACTGATTAAAACGGAATATGCGGATTTACTAGCCACAATCCGACTTTCGATTGATCCCATTTACGACCAAGCGAAAATAATTTACCGTATCCCAAGCCCGTATAGGGAAAATAAGTCAAGAGTATTTACCTGAATTAGCTTTGTTTAAAATGCAAGATTATATCCTAGCCGTATTCAAAATGAACTAAGTGCGGATAGCATTTACCGGAAGGCTCTAGTCTGGATTATGGCATAAGCTAACCAATTAAAATGCTAATGGTCTTATGCAAGTCATAGACTTAGACCGATTAGCGTAATGGATCAAGAACGGTATGCTAGATTAAGCGATGACCGGATAGAATGTAGTTTAAACCTAACAAGTACCTTGACTTGTATAAAATGGGTAAACAATTAACATTCTAGATTTTGAGTTTAAAATGATAAAGTTAAACCCGTTTTGGTTAATTTTCGTAAACTAGTTACATATGCTTAACCGTACACATATTAGCGATATCGGGTAACCGGGTGAGTCATGAACAAGTTCTATATGCCATTATACTTTAATTAAGTTGTAATATCAGTAGGATATCAACTTATATGCCCGTTAAGGTTTTAAAATGAAACTATGCCTCATAAGGGCATTTCGGTAATTTCATACCGTATAAAAGGAACTTGAATCTAATTTTAATGTTATAACTATAAGTATTCTGGAAAAATAACTTGTTTATCATATGATATCAGTAGGATATTGTGACATCCCGGCTTTTCAGGTATCTTAAACTCGCTACTTTATGGTTATTCACTACTACGCTGATTTAATTCGGAGAATTAAATTACACGCTCGCAATAACTACGCTAACTTTGTGAATCTATGGGGTGAATTACGTGCTATGTGTTATTAGACGGGTTGTATCTGAATTACGTGCTATGTGTTATTAGACGGGTTGTATCTGAATTACGTGCTATGTGTTATTAGACGTTTGTGAATCTATTGCGTCTCACTCCAAATACGTGATTTAATATTTTATAAACTCCGTGTCGCAATAATATTTTAGTAACTTCTATTTATAAACCAAACAAGCCTGTGAAACGTTTGACTTCACGACCAAGCAAACCCAACCCGCCACCCACACCCCCTTGCGACCCACACCTCCTTGCGGCCCAAGGAAATAACCCAAACTTGCGGCCCAAGGAACTAACCCAACCCCCCCCTATCGCGATCCCTCCCCCTTTATGTATACATGCATGTTGTGGGTAGCCTTCAAAAAAAAATACCCTAATACTCTAACTTGAAGTCGACGGCAGCCCCCCCCCTCTCGGTCGCGCAAGTCTACACCCCTCGATCGATTCCAAGCTTGTCTCGGTTCGAAAATCATCATCGTTTCAAGGTTAGGGTTTAATTGTATTGCGATTCACACTAGGTTTTGTGTAATCTTGATCATGATTATGTGCTTGTATGATTATTATTATGAAAAAGTGTTGCGGTGTATGATTAGTTCGGATGAATATGCGAATCTTTGCGGTTGTGATGATATGTTGAATATTAAAATCGTAGGCTGCATTTTATCGATAAAGATCATGATATATATTTAGGGTTTGCATGAATATTGATACATATGATGATATTTGACAAGTTAACCTGCTGTTAATCAATACAACGAAGCGTCATGGCCGTTTAAACATATTCTAATGCGATAAAGTCGAAAACAGTAATATGATTGACATTTACAGCCAACTTCAGTTGGCTGTAACCTGATCATTATTTATCGAAATGTGGATTTTCGGAAACCTAAATCGTGTATTTTTTAAAAACGCTTCAAATGGCGCCAGATTCATAAGTTTCTGAGGTCGTTTGCTATTTTTAAATGGTCATTTAGTGCAGCAGCTGAAGCTGCATAAATTCTGAAGAATTTGCAGGTTGTTTATCGAGTCGGATCTCATAGTCTGTATGGGATTAGGTCACGAAATTTGTACAGTTACTGGAGACAGGAATTTCAAAAATCTCCCGCTATAATTTTGTTAATTGGATGAACGATGATTTTTAAATATTTTTTCTCGTGGACTGCAGTCAGAAATCGACGAATCTGACTGCAGCCTAGTATATAAATGTTTATAAATAATTGGTAAGGATTTAGAATTTGATAATTTTACACAAAATTCTACATTGTAATCGATACCTCCTGTAAAAAAATTGGAATTTTTGGAATGTTAGAACTATTTTATAAAAATCCTCGAAAACAGCCCAGTTATGAGCGTACAAGCTGAAACATGATAACTTTCGTTTGTGTGTACGTAAGTGTTGTATGAGTTATCCTGTGTTTATGACAAGTTGGTTTGATCGTTATTTTGCATGGTGATACATTGCATGCATGATTATGGTTTCGAATTGGTTATTACGTGTGCCGTACTGTGTGTTAGTTATGCGTAGGGTTTTGTGTCAGTGTGTTCACACACTAACTTTAAATCGGTTGACATGTTAGGACGCGATTAGCGGTTTCATCATTTGCTTCTTTTGCGTTTATTCTAACCGAACAATTTAAGGTGAGTTCACGGCCCCTATTTTATCCAGTTTTGAACAACAGGGGGAGAAACATGTATACGCTCTACAACTCTATCTTTTACGTTATGCGAAATTAACATCGTTAACTATTCGGTAACTAAGTTAATGTTAATGTATGTTATGGTCACTAAGTAGCTTTATCACGGAAGTCCTCAACCAACTCTCGGATCATTAGTATTAGGTTAGATAGCGGGGAAATTAGAGTAGTACTACTGGGCCCGACAAGCCCTACCCGAGCTAGTCGCGCTAGCCGACCGGGAATGGTCAACGGGTGATTAAATTGGCCTAACTTCGCCATGGTCAGTGATAGACCTGGCAACACAGAGGCAACAACAGTCAGCTTCGATCGCGAACTCTTATGTGACGTAACTTTAGGCTCGCTACCTACATGTTAACATTGAACTTATTTACGAACCAACATTACTATTCCAAGTTAGGAATAGTGGAACTATGTCGTTATCTGGGTTAGGGATAACGGATAAAAACAATCTTTTAAACCGAACTTGTGAACTTATAAAAACCTGTGAACTCACTCTTCTTTAATGTTGACACTTGTTTCTTTGCATGTTTCTTAGGACGCTAGGAGCTATAGGTGCACTCACTTGCATTTGATCAAGACATTTTTATCGAGTCTTTATTTACGAATAATTTTTGGGATTTTGGTTTTGGCGTTTATGTTGGCGCCCGTTACTTTACTTTAATGCTTCTGCTAAACTTTGAAACCTTGATGTTTTGAAAATGACTATGAATGTTTACAACAAATGTTTTTGGAAAACGTTTAAATAAATCATATAGAGTCGTTCGATATTGCTAGTGTCTGAGATTCTGGTTTAAATCACATGCCTCGCAGTAATACTTCGCTAGTGGAAATTGAGGGTGTGATAGATTGGTATCAGAGCCTCTAGCTATAGAGAAGGTTTGCATTAAAAGTAGACCTAAACTATAGCTGTTACACGACACTAGACTTAGTTGGCACCGAACTGGGATATCTTGTTATGTGTTATAATACAATTATTCTATGTGATATATATATGTATATTGTGATATACGCAGCTCGTAACTAACTACACCAACCCAGCAGGCTATGTCATCATCATCGTTCGACAGGTCTCGACAATCAAGGGCGCCGGGGAAGGCACACATGGTCGAACCCTCACCACCTCGTGGCGTGGAGACACGCTCAGCTGCTAAGAAAAGACTCGCTCTAGGAGGGGAGTCGTCCTCCCGTCCGACCACCGCTATACCGGTCAAACCGGTCAACTCTTTAGGAGTGGGGGACGATCTGCTTATAAATGTGTTAAGGAAACAACAGGAACAGCTGGAGAGAAGGCAGGAGACTATCAAAGCTGATACGTCAGCTAACTGGTAAAACTGGAGAGCTCGAGGAAGAGCAAGATGAGAATAGGAGAGTTCGAAACATTTTAGCTAAGGACCTTCGTGCTGAGCAGCTGAGGGCTGACTGGCTCGAAGACAGAGTTCTTGAGTCCAGTTGGAGGATTCACGAACTGGAGCAGAACCAAGCACCACATATCCCAGTACCCGCACCAGCACCGGCCCCTCCAGCGCCGTAGAAGACGAAGAGGAGGATCCAGAGGAAGACCCGGAGGAGGATCCGGAGGAAGAAGAGCCGGAACAGGACCCGGCTGTTGAAGCTGAAAACGCTGAAGAGGAAGACGGCAGTGATAGCGACTTGGGAGATGGAGACATAGATGACTAACTCATCTCGCCAATCTCCGTTTTGTTTCCTTTAGTTTGTTTGTTTCCACTTATATTTGAACTTGGGAATTTTATAATTAAACTGATATGTTTGGTTGGTATTTTGTGAGACATTACAATTTATTTAATCGAATGTTTCTTTTGATTGTTTAATTTGTTGGGTTGACATAAATTGTGTGATCATTGAAGTGTGGAATATGATAACTATTTTGGATATATACTTATCGGTGTGTGTTTGTGTTGTCTTGTGAAAATCTGAAATGGCAACCGGTCGTCGCGGAAATCTCAACATGTCAACTGAAGAATTGCCCTCTTTAATCCAAGAACACGTGAATGCTGCTCTGGCAGGTGTTCCTAACCCACCAGCAGTAACCATTATTAAATTTTCATGGGAAAATTAATAGTTGAGCTAGTAGACTTTCTCGCTGACTACCTATCCTCAATCCTCAGGAAGGGGTCTTAATCCCTACAAGATGTTCCTGATGCAAAACCGAGAAAGTTCACGGGAGTTGAAGGACCCATAGGACTGGTCCGTTGGGTCGAGAAGTCTGAATCGGTTTTTGAAATGTGCAATTGCCTTGAAGCTAATAATGTCAAGTATCTGCCTCGACGTTGGAAGATGGGGCATTAACATGGTGGGACATAGTACAGCAATTGGAACAAGCGTTATGGAACCACAAGATGGTCGGGTCAGAAATTGAAGCGTACACGGCAAGACATCATGATCTGGTGTTCCTTTGTCCTGATTTTGCTAACACCGTCGATAAACGACTTGAGTTTTATCTTGGGGGTTGGTCCCTGAGATCCAGGGCATGGTAATGTCTAGCAACCCTATGACGGAGCATCAAGCGATTAGACTGGCACATAAATCACCGATAAGGCGGTGGAGCAAAGAAAGTTACCACCTAGGGGTGCAACTGAAATTGTCCCGGACAACAAAAGGAAATTCGAAGACTCACCTGCTCGGCAGTCTTCATCAGCCCAGCCACAACAAGGAAACCAGAAGCGGTCCAACAACTTCAACAACAATCGGGGTCATAACAATCAGTCCGCCAACAACACCCAGAACTCGAGCGGCTATGCGGGTCGAAAGCCGCAATGTAATCGTTGTAACCTCCATCATCACGGCCCTTGCGCCGGAAATTGCTACAAACGATGTGGCAAAGCAGGACATGCAGCAAAGGATTGTCGCGGGGAGATCATGTCACGATAAAATCAGAACCAGCACCAGGGTAATAACCGGGGATGCTATCAGTGCGGTAGCACTGCCAATTTCAAGCGAGACTGCTCGCAACTTCGCAACAACAACAATGGTGGGAATAACAACAATAACAACAGCAACAACAATAACAACAACAATAGCAACAATGGAAATGGTGGCACAGGAGGTTCCAAAGGACGTGAATTCACGCTGGGTCGTGGAGAGGCCAGAAACGACTCGAATGTGGTCACCAGTAAGTTCCCCTTAACGATCATTTTGCTACTGTACTTTTTGATACGGGTGCGGATAACAGTTTTATATCTGAGTCTTTTAGAAAAACCTAAATCTCACACCTAAACCCCTAAGACCCCTTACGCATAGAACTAGCCGATGGTAAATCTGTAGATGTGACTCACCTAGTGACCGGCTGTCAACTTAAACTCGCGGGTCACACCTTTACCATTGATCTGATGACAACTACTCTGGGTAGTTTTGATGTGGTAGCCGGAATGGACTGGCTATCTGACGTTAGAGCTGAAGTTCTCTGTTTCGAGAAAGCTATCCGTGTTTCACCCTCTAACGACGAAGTCTTGATGGTGCAAGGCGAGAAGGCAGGCATCGTCACGAACATCATCTCTTACATGCAAGCCCAGAAGTATCTTTGGAAGAAGAACTCTTTTGCTTTGCTCACATGGTCACCGAGCAGTCTAAGGACGAGAAGCGGATTGAAGATATCCCCATCATCCGTGACTTCCCCGATGTGTTTCCAGAGGAGTTACCCGGTCTTCCACCACATCGACAAGTAGAGTTTGAAATCGAATTGCGAGCCATGTGACTCCTATCGCCAATGCCCCGTACCGCTTGCCTCCAGCAGAGCTGCAAGAGCTGTCTACCCAACTTCAGGAATTGTTGGAAAAAGGATTTATCCGACCCAGTACTTCGCCATGGGGAGCTCCGGTCCTTTTTTCAAGAAGAAGGACGGGACCTTCCGCATGTGCATCGACTACAGGGAACTCAATAAGGTTACCATCAAGAACCGATATCCGTTACCTCGCATCGACGATCTTTTCGACCAACTTCAAGGGTCAAGCTACTACTCCAAGATTGATCTACGGTCCGGTTATCACCAGCTACGCGTCAGGGAGGAGGATATCTCCAAGACGGCATTTCGCACTCGGTATGGCCATTATGAGTTCTTGGTCATGCCTTCGGTCTCACCAATGCACCCGCGATGTTCATGGACCTCATGAACCGCTTGTGTAAGCCGTATCTCGACAAGTTTGTCATCGTGTTCATCGATGATATACTCATCTACTCTAAGGGTGAAGAAGAACATGCTGAGCATCTGCGATTATTGCTGGAACTACTTCAACAGGAGAAACTATATGCCAAGTTTTCGAAGTGTGATTTCTGGATTCGGGAAGTTCAGTTTCTCGGGCATATCGTGAATGAAAAGGGTATTCACATTGATCCCGCCAAGATCGATGCTATCAAGAACTGGGAAGCACCAGGACACCGACAGAGATCCGCCAATTTTTGGGTTTGGCTGGTTACTACATACGTTTCATCGAGGGATTTTACAAGATCGCACAACCGATTACCACTCTCACTCAGAAGGGCACCAAGTATGCTTGGGGTGACAAACAGGAAGCAGCATTTCAATTACTGAAGCAGAAGCTTTGCAGTGCGCCCATTTTGTCCTTGCCAGAGGGGACGGATGATTTGTGGTATATTTGACACTTCCATTCAGGGATTGGGATGTGTGCTCATGCAACGTGATAAAGTCATCGGTATACGTCCCGACAGTTGAAGGTCCACGAGAAGAACTACACGACACATGACTTGGAATTGGGAGCAGCTGTGTTTGGCACTTAAGATTTGGAGACACTATCTATATGGAACAAGGTGCACAATCCACACGGATCACAAGAGCCCAGTTATGAGCGTACAAGCTGAAACATGATAACTTGCGTTTGTGTGTACCTAAGTGTTGTATGAGTTATCCTGTGTTTATGACAAGTTGGTTTGATCATTATTTTGCATGGTGATACTTTGCATGCATGATTATGGTTTCAAATTGGTTATTACGTGTGCCGTACTGTGTGTTAGTTATGCGTAGGTTTTGTGTCAGTGTGTTCACACACTAACTTTAAATGGTTGACATGTTAGGACGCGATTAGCCGGTTCCATCATTTGCTTCTTTTGCGTTTATTCTAACTGAGCAATTTAAGGTGAGTTCACGGCCCCTATTTTATCCGGTTTTGAACAAAGGGGGAGAAACATGTATACGCTCTACAACTCTATCTTTTACGTTATGCGAAATTAACGTCGTTAACTATTGGTAACTAAGTTAATGTTAATGTATGTTATGGTCACTAAGTAGCTTTATCACGGAAGTCCTCAACCAACTCTCGGATCGTTAGTATTGGGTTAGATAGCGGGGAAATTACAGAGTACTACTGGGTCCGACAAGCCCCACCCGAGCTAGTCGCGCTAGGCTATCGGGATGGTCAACGGGTGATTAATTTGGCCTAACTTTCGCCATGGTCAATGATAGACCTGGCAACACAGAGGCAACAACAGTCAGCTTCGATCGCGTAACCATACAATGTTTAACATGAACATATTAGTTACGAACCAACATTATTATTCCAGGTTAGGAATAATGGAACTATGTCGTTATCCCAGGTTAGGGATAACGGAGAAAAACAATCTTTTAAACCGAACTTGTGAACTTATAAAAACCTGTGAACTCACTCTTCTTTAATGTTGACACTTGTTTCTTTGCATGTTTCTTAGGACGCTAGGAGCGCTAGGTGCACTCACTTGCATTTGATCAAGACATTTTTATCGAGTCTTTATTTACGAATAATTTTTGGGATTTTGGTTTTGGCATTTATGTTGGCGCCCGTTACTTTACTTTAATGCTTCCGCTAAACTTTGAAACCTTGATGTTCTGAAAATGACTATGAATGTTTACAACAAATGTTTTTTGGAAAATGTTTAAATAAATCATATAGAGTCATTCGATATTGCTAATGTCTGAGATTCTGGTTTGATCACATGCCTCACGGTAACACTCCGCTAGTGGAAATTGAGGGTGTGACAGATATTAATTATATGTGTACTTTATCTTTAATGACCAAACTGTGCACCAAAAGGACATTTTGGTCATTTTACACATAGTTTTTTAAATTATTTGGGATTTTGAGTTCATATCAAATACCTACTATGATAAATATTTAAAATGGGTTTTAAAATTAGTAGGTAACAAGTTTGGTTGATAGTTATGGTTTAAAACGATACTATGCGCCGAAACGACCTTATGTCGTAAAATGATGATTTATGCGATGTTTAACAAAAACTGATGTTAGGGTCAGATTAAAATGTCTTAGATATGTTATTTAATATAACATATCAGTAGGTAAAAATTTACATTGAAAAGATATGATTAAAACCATTTTATAAGCCATATGGGCTTTATCGTCATTTACCGACACAAGGACTTGTTCATAAAGTCAGTTTATAATCTGATTTAACATCCCAAATAATCATACTTATAATATTACATCAGTAGGAAACTTATTTTCAAGTTCATTTTCTTTTAAACCTTATTTTATGCAAAAAGGGCATTTTAGTCAAAATGGCATAATTACGTAATTTGTGCATAAACTCAATTTTGATTATGATCATGTAATATAACCTCAGAGGATTATGCTACATTATTTACGACCATAATGCAACTTTAGATCACTATCTAACTAATCTAAATCAGGTCATAATCGAAAGTCAAAGCAGAAGTCAAATTCGCGACTTTCGGTTGCGAACCGACCCTAGAACTGAAATTGACTGGCTGAACATGTCCTTACATTTTCTAATAATTATTACCAATTTGTTTAAGTGTCAAAACAGGTTTCATAACATATATAAGATCAAATTATAATATTTTAAAAAATGGCCTGTTTAACTTTTTAATATCATAACTTTGACCCGTCAATTGGTCTAGCAAACGTGATCTTCAGGAGGTACCTTTATAGGGACTAACACCTACCTTATTACGATCACTTAGCCATGTTAATTACAAAAATGGCTGGACCATAATGGTCTTAACCAAAAGTGAAGGCGTTTTCAAAAAATGCTTGACTTTTGGCTATAAAAGCCTAGAAACAATAATGCAAGAGGAAGGAACACTTACAAGAGATTCCTAGAATCAATAGAACTAAGTTGGATGCTCCTTTCAGTTAGGAACTTCCAGAGGAGGGAGATAGAGTTGTGAATGAGAAAGGTGCAAGTTCAAATGGTGAACCTTGGCACCTATTTATAGTTAGAGAGCTTGAAGGAGATGATGCCAGTTGTTAAGGGATGTAAGAAGAAACTTACAAGTGTCCCAAAACGTGGCATAGCAGTTTGGAAGCCATGGTTTCGAGAAAATGGTTTTTGGCAATTTGTGTGGTGACCAAGGTAACTTTCTACAGATGCAGTCTTCTGGCGGGCTGCTAGAGGCACAAGCCTTGCCTCTCGCGCCCCGCGAGCGCCCCTAGGCTAGTTTCAAAGTTTGATACTTTTAGCCCCTTAACTTATAAAACCTCTTTGAACCTCCTAAAACACCTTTTTAGCATATTTAGCCCTCCGTACCCAATATTTGGCGTACCCGGGATTATGGCGGACATTGTCGAGCTCTAGGTTCGTTAAAAGGTAAATTCAGAGGTATAAATTAACATGTTGACACTTTTAACCCCTCCAATGTCCAACTTTTATATTGTTACGGATTTAATTCCTCTTGTCCAAAAATGGGACAGATAAGAGTTAGGACTTCGTAAAAGATCACTCGGAGGCTCGTTATAAGCATGTTGACTCTGATGTCACTCAGAGGCTGGTCATGTTGACACAACGATCACCCACTGGCCAAGTTTTAGCATGTTGACACTAATGGTCACTTAGAGGCTTGGTTTATGCATGTTGAATCAGAAGATCACTCAGAGACTTAGTTTGAGCATGTTATCGCTTTTAGTCCTTGTTAGTCTTTAATAGACTTAAAATAAAAATATAACACTGTCGCTATATTATTGGACATGATTTTATAGGGTGTTACATCCTCACCCCCTTAAAAGAAATCTCGACCTCGAGATTTTATTCAAAAAGATGGGGGTACTTTTGTCGCATAGTGGACTCAACCTCCCGTGTATACTCGGGACCTCGAAGGGCATCCCAATTTAACCTTTACATAGGTATAAATTTCCTTCGGAGCTTCTTAACCTGTCGATCCTCGATCGAAATTGGTTTCTCAACGAACCTCAGGTTTTTGTCTATTTTACATCTTTATGTGACATTGCTAGCGATTCATCAGCTAGACATTTCTGAAGATTACTGATGTGGAACACATCATGAATTCCACTAAGCTCCCTAGCAATCTAAGCTTATAAGCTACAGTGCTGACACATTCGACTATCTCGAATGGTCCGATATATCTTGGGCTTAACTTGCCCTTCTTCCCAAAGGGCATCACACCTTTCCAGGGTAACACTTTTAACATGACTTTGTCCCCTACTTGGAATTTAAGAGGTTTACGTCTCTTATCAGCATAGCTCTTCTGCCTACCCCTGGCAGACTTTGAGACGCTCACGGATTTGCACAATCTTTTCCGTGGTCTCCAGGACAATCTCTGGTCCTGATAGTTGGGCTTCCCCACTTCTGCCCAACACACGGGCGTTCTACATTTTCTCCCATACAAGGCTCAAAAGGGCAACCTTGATGCTCGTATGATAACTATTATTATAGGAAAATTCTATTAGGGGTAAGTGGTCATCCCAACTTCCGCCTAAATCAATCACACATGCCCTAAGCATGTCTTCCAGTGTCTGGATAGTACGCTCACTTTGACCATTAGTCTGCGGATGGTAAGCCGTACTAAAGTTAATCGTGTGCCTAAAGATTGTTGGAAACTTTTCCAAAAATGAGAAGGTATATCTAGTATCTCTATCAGATACAATAGATATTGGCACACCATGTAGGGACATAATCTTGTCCACATACAACTTAGCCAGTTTGTCATAATTATACATTTCCTTTATTGGCAAGAAATGTGCTGACTTAGTCAGCCTATCCACAATGACCCAAATAGTGTCATTTCCACTTTTTGTCTAAGGTAACTTGGTAATTGTAAGTCCTGTGTAACGGATCAAATAGGTATCGCTATCCTAATCAATCACGGAAATAATGATCAGGATGAAGAACAACTTGAATAACTTGAATATAATAACTTGCATACACCAGAGGATGTCAGATACAAGTTTAGTAAACAAAACTCTCCAACCCTAACCAAGTTCCTAACCCTCTATTTATAGGCATAACAATGCCCAAATATACAACCCTAGGCTCACATGGCACTAGGAAGCTCAAACTGTCTACAAGTAACCCAAAAGCCAAAAAGAATAGAATTGAATAAACCTTTAAGCTTCAACCGCAACAATCTCCCCCTAGGTTTCTTCATTTATCCTTCGGCGCCGCATCCACTCCCAAACGACCAGCAATAATTCCTGCAACTGCAGCTGTCCAATCCTTGGCACACACTTCATATAGTTCAGCAGTACGTATCTAATGAGAAGCCAGAACTTGTAAATCTTCATCATGGAAGCTGACCAAATCCACAACAATTCCCCTAGTTTCTTCATTTATCCTTCGGCGCCGCATCACTCCCAACGACCAGCAATAATTCCTGCAACTGCAGCTGTCCAATCCTTGGCACACACTTCATATAGTTCAGCAGTACGTATCTAATGAGAAGCAGAACTTGTAAATCTTCATTCAATCGGACGGCCTTCTCTTTGTCACTATCGCAACACTTCTGACCTTTGGATCGTATAAGCAAAAGTTAAAATTCTTCAAAATTCCTCTTGGAAAGGTAGGAGCAACTGGAATCACCAACTCTTTATCGTGGGAGGCCACATTACAGATTTAAACCATTTGCCTGTGTGTGCATCACGCACTCCATTGGCTGCCCGCATATACGGTTCGGCGGTCTTCATACCCTTAAACCCCGTTCTAACCTCCCGTTCAAGACTTTTAAAGAACCTCCAACCGGTCCACGCTCTGTCGTATCATCGTTAGTGTACGGAGCTCTTAACAAATCTGTCAGGGTAATCTTCGTCCAAGTCTCAAATTGTGACTCCTTCGAATAATATTCTCTTGTTCCATCTTGACATACAATGATCCACATGTTCTTGATATGGTCGTACATCTAACTCAACACTTGAGAATTATTACCCACTTTCCTATAATTAGCTCGACCCCAACTCCATAACGTATCTATCTGATTGGTTCGAAGGATCTTTCAGCTGAAAGTTTTCATCCAGAGGATTCACGTTCACGTTTTTCATCAATACCATCTGCTTCTTCCTTTCTCGGATCTGTAGCGCGTTTCTGACTCGCAGTGAGCTTCTTGCTCGGATCCTTCAAGTAATCATCAATGCCAGCTTGACGTGCGACTGCTAGTTGCTCGGCCGCCAACCCTGCTCTTATGTTTCCTCAGCCATCCGTTGTTGTGCCGCACGATGATGAATTTCAACATTCATAGGATCGTCGGTCAGATCGCTAAATTCTCTGCCAAACTTATTCTCTAACTTGCCCCTCAAATCGAAAATGATAGTCATCAGCATAGTCACATCTCCCTGCAGTTGTTCAATTGTTTGATCTCGAACATCCAAACAATTTTGCAGGGAGGCAATCTGCGCATCCTTTAACATGGCCTCCTGTTCCAGTACGATAACCCATTTCTTTAACTCAACAACATCCACTTCAGTATCATCATCATCACTGTCTAAACCCCCAAACTCAAACACTCGCTTCTCAGAATTGCGTATATACTCATCATCAATATCATCAGAAGGACCAACACCACTACCATCTGCTCTTGAACCTCCTGCGCCCGATGAACTGCCTCCAAATTCCATCATATGTAACGCAGTTGCAACAGGAATCGATACAACCGTAAATTACGTAATAACAGGAACTGTGGGCTGTGTAGAAACAATAGGCGTATCAACCATCAAAGTAAAAGCAACCGATTCTATAGCAATAACCTCAGCAGCAGTGCTTTCGACACCAATAGATGTATGCAACTCAGAAGTAGCAACCGTAACAGCAATTGAAGCCTCAGATGTACTCGCTGAAATGCTCGGCTCAGTTCTGCGTCTCTTTATCAATGGAACTTCATCTTCTTTGTCTTCGTCATCTTCATCAGGCTGAACAGAGAAGCAACAACATACGGAATGTCTAGTAGAGGATCACCTTGTTTCTCTTGGATGTCCTTTAGTTGAGCAATCTGATCAGCTAGATTCTCAGATGATAACTCTGGAAGAACAGGAGTTAATGTAGCATGGAATGCATCGAGATCATCCAGAAAGGCTTGTCCAACATCGTCTTCATCGTCTGTAACCAGATCCTCAACGTCTATCTCTTTTTCCTTAGCCGGTATAACGTGTTCCTCGGCTACAATTCCATTTACCGGGAGGAGGTGGAGGAGCATGCAGACCTACAACTTCCGAAAACATGCCAAACTTCTTCAGAGGGAACCTACGTCTTCGAAGTGGAACGGTTCTTCTTCATAGTTGCAAAAATGTTAGGCCCCATTGGTTCATATTTAGCAAATTCGCATCTATGGCATCCTTAGCCAAATCGGGGTAACGAGCATCGAGAATGAGTTGGATAAACCCTGGATACAGCAGAAACATCCTCTTCTTGGACTGCTCTAATATCTTTCTCATGTTTTCGAAAATATAACCGGAGGAGTTATATTTCCAATCCATAACCAATGAGACTATCGCCGAAGTCTGAGCCTGATTAGGCTGATCCAGTCCACCTTTATTCTCTGACACGCATTGCCTAAACATGTGAATAAGCAGTCTCCTAATACGCGGGAAACATCTTCTTAAGCAATGGCGGATAAGAACCTCCGTAACTCATCTCCATCAGTACCGGCAACACCTTCTCCTTGCCATATGAGGTTGGGTCACTGTAAGTATTTGTTAGCTGCAACACTTCCCTCACACAAGCCTCGTTAACTACAATCTCCTTTCCCTGAATCTGTGAGCGAATGAACGGTCTGCCATCTTCACCTCTTGGCTGTATTCGCGCTCTTTTCCAAAAAGAATGAACTAAATCTCTGTAGATCACAATATTTTCCTAAAGAGCGTAGGAATCCGACAACTGTTAAGCCCTACAATCATTGACTGAAATTCCTGAAAGTACTCCGCCGGTGGATCTGAAAGGTTTCCAGCCTGATTGTGGAACTGTTCTTCTACAAGCATTACAGCATCGAAAGCTTCCTCCACCATGTCTGTCAAGAATTAACCAAGTTAAAAAATCAACTAAACTGATATAACTGAGTTAACCAAGTTAACTGAGTTAACTGGATTAACAGAGTTAACCCTAACTGACAGGTCAATAGAGGTCAAGGCTCAAATTAAACCAGTTCAAATTAGTTAAGAGGTTCAACAACTCAAAAAGGTTCAACCTCAGCGAAAGGGTTCAACAATTCAAAAAGGTCCAAACTTAGTAAAAGGGTTTAACAATTCAAAGAGTCCAAACTCAGAAAGAATCCGGAACACGTTTATCAATTCGGATTATGCATCCCGGATGAAGATTAATCCGAAATGAGATCCGAGTTCATCATTTCGGATGAATATCCATCCAGAATCAGCAGTTATCAATCCGAATATAATTCTTTGAAGATTAATTCGGAAGATCGTAATTCTTTGAAGATCAATCCGGAATGCATATGTACCTGATCCGAATGGGTAGTTCGAAATATGCAGTTCGAGAAAGAATCAGAGAGAATAACAGTAACTCGGATTTTGAATAATCCGAAATGAGAACCGAGATGATATTATAGTTTCCGAAATGGCTTGGGCCTGATATTTGAGTCCGGATTGGGCTTGTGACAGGCCCAATCCGGAACAGTAACATATTTGGGTCTGTCCAAAATGACTTAAATGAGCCATTTCGGACAGGTCCAATCCGGAACATTAATCCCTGGCCCAATTGAGCCCAATTCGAACAGTAACCTTAATTTTGATTTTAGACTTAAAAACCAATTTCATCAGGCTGGCTCAGATCCCAAAGCACACCGGGCCAGTCCAATATCTTTGACAGAAAACCATCACACCAAATTCATCAAGTAACCTAACCAAGCATCCAACCATCATAAGGAGAATTATTAAAACATACATAAATAATTGACACATCATTGCTAAGGGATCAATTCGTTTCAAACACTAACCAAAGAACATTTTTCGATATGAGCAGGTTCGGTTGGTCTAAGCGACTGTCATATACTTGTCCACTTAAATTTAAAACTCAACCCTTGTAGATTAGACTTTATGATATGCTTAGGGTAATTTTATACTAAGATACTCGTGTGTCCTATACCATGACATACACCCGCGATCAAGGTAAGCACAACGGCTCATCGTAGCAGGTGAGTATACTGAGGTCATCCTTTGTTTTACAACAGTCAGGCTATTGGTGAACAGGTCAGTACTTCCGTACAGCAGAGAGACCAATAGTGACTAACGAGGGTTAGGCAAATACCTTATGAGATATGTACGAACTTGGAAAGAAACTTTTGTCCTTTTAGGTTTTGGCCTTTCCATTATGGCTCTTTTATAAAGACTCCTAACTGTGCCTAGGTCTGCATATAATCTGGATGCAACAGAAGGGCAGTCAAGATATCCCCGGACGAGCCAGCAGCATAAAGACCCGAAACCTCAGATGTTGGCTATCTATCAAAGCAAGATTTAAGACCATAAAATCATATGCCTATAGTAAGTGACCCACTAAGTACAAAGTTCATTATGTTTATATCATTTGACTTTTCCCATCCGATTGAGTTTTAGACGTACCGACACATCACTTTCGATCCAAATCTTTTCCGCCTCTATACCTTACATATGTTAGTCAAGCATTTTATCACGAATATTCATTTCATTTCCCTATCATTGCAAATAATAATAATAATAACGATAATAGTTTTTTTAAGCTTTTTCTCCCCCTAAATTTGTGCATAGATATATGAAGAAATTTACGACACAACAAAATGAAAACAGAAAACAGTAATTAAACATGAAGATAGTAGGTGCTTAGGAAGAAAACTGAATCATTTTGAGAAGATCCACAAGCACTTGAAAACGTGCGTTGCTAACAGGTTTCGTGAACAAATCCGCCACATTTTCTTCAGTGTGGATTTGTTCAAGCTTTACGAGACCCTTTTCATAGCAATCGCGTATGAAATGAACTTTGATGTTATTGTGCTTGGTTTTGGAGTGGAAAACATGGTTTTTAGCTATTTGGATTGCGGCATCATTATCACAATAAATCGTGGTGTTTAGATAAGTCAAACCGTAATCCGCAAGCTGTTGTTGCATCCATAAAACCTGGGAGCAGCAAGCAGATGCTCGACATATTCTGCCTCTGCAGTGGAAAGTGAAACTGTCTGTTGCTTCCTGCATTGCCACGAAATAAGACGATCTCCCAGAAATTGGCAACCAGCCGACGTTGAGGCATGTCCTATCCGTACTCCTATCTGTCAGAGAAACACTGTCAGAGAAAGCAAACAGTTCAAATTCAGAATTTTTAGGATACCAGAGGCCAGAGATGGAGTCCTTTGAGGTACCTAAAAATTCGTTTAACAGCATGTAAATGTGCAAGTTTAGGAGTAGCCTGATAATGAACACACTGCAGACGGCAAACATGATATCTACCGACTTAGTAGTGAGATACATGAGTCGACCAATCAAGAGGATACATGGTAGGGTTAACAGGTTCCTTCAGCATCTTCATTTAACAGGGCCGTTCGCTATAGGTGAAGCCATTGGCTTGGAATCTGTAAGCTTGAATTTGGCAAGAACATCGTGTACGTATTTTCCTTGATGAATGAGTATACCCTGAGGGCTCTAGCGAACTTGAAGTCCTAAAAACATGGTCATCTCTCCCAATGAACTCATCTCAAATTTCTTCTTCATGATTTCTTCGAACTTGCGGCACAAACCATTATTAGTGGAACCAAAGATAATATCATCAACGTAGATTTGGACGAGAATAATATCCTTATCAATGCGTTTGATGAACAATGTTTGGTCAATAGTTCCACGTGTATAGTCATCAGCAAGCAGATGCTCCGTAAGAGTAGCATACCGTGCGCGAGGTGCTTGATGCAGCCCGTACAACGCTTTGTCTAATTTATAAGCATAATCTGGCTTGTCAGGATCAGCAAAGCCCGTGGTTGTGCCACGTAAATTTCCTCTTTCACCTTGCCGTAAGAAACGCAGTCTTGACATCCATTTGATACACCGTAAAGTCCATATATAAAATACGTATAGCTTCCAAACGTGCGACAGGTGCATAAACCTCATCATAATCCAGTCCTTCAATCTGTCGAAACCCTTGGACCACCAATCTAGCTTTATTTCGAACAATGACTCTGGTGTCAACCTGCTTATTGAGGAAGACCCACCGAGTTCCAAGAGCGCGTTTTCCCTGAGGTAGTTTCACCAGTTTCCAAACACCAAGTTTTTCAAATTGATTGAGTTCTTCGTGCATGGCATCCACCCAGCCTGGCTCCTGTAAGGCAACATCAATACTTTTAGGTTCAATTTGGGAAATAAAGCAAGAATAAAAGACATGTATTGATATCCCCAGATTGACTGCATGTGCGAACAACGGCGTTTACAGGACCAATGATATTCTCAATGGGATGGTCCCGCTATAAACGTTGTGGGATTGGTGTAGCAGGAACCGAAACATCGGTTGGCAAGTTGGTGACTCTAACTGAAGCAACTCCAAATGCCTCCCCCTCAACCGAGGCACCTGTAGAGGTGTGAGCTAGAGAATCCACTGTACAATCGAGGGGAGTAGGCTCGGGAAACAAGGAGGAACCCAAAACATCAGGAGGAAGTCCTTTATCTGCCGTAAGTGGTTCTGGAGGAGAACCTACATCCTCAGGAAGATTCGGCTGAGCAGACGAAGAAATGGATGGGACATGAGATGGTGAAGCTGTGGAGGGTGGTGAGACAGTGTCATTGAATCCAGGAGGATCTACACTTAACTGCTTTAGTGTGTCATTTAGTGCGGCAGCGGCAGCGTCGTCGGAAGGAATGGGCATTGTTGGAGAGAAAGATGTCGAACGATCTCCTGCTGATGTATTAAAAGACACATCAAAATGATTAAATAAGGTAGAGTAGTCTTACAACCAATCAGGACCAATGCGTTTGTCCTTGGGATTTTCCTCGAGCCAACCCACATTGTAGGTTTCAACTACCATCTTCTTGATCTTGTTATAAACACGATATGACGTATTTTAGAATAACCAATGAAAATACAAGGATCTCCGCGTGTTTCGAACTTTCCTTTAGCATCCAGGAGCAGGAGTACACAAGGACATCCAAATTTGCGGAAATGCTTGACTGAAGGTTTGCACCTTCAACCACTTCGTATGGAGTCTTCATGTTGCGTTTGTTGATCAGGGCATGATACTGAATATAGCATGCAGTGTCGATTGCTTCGCCCAGAAGATGAGAGGTAGCTTGGATTCAACAAGCATAGTTTGTGCCGCCTCGATGAGTGTGCGATTTTTACGTTCGGCAACCCCGTTTTGCTATGGGGTTTTGGCTGCACTGAACTGTCTGTCAATTCCCTTGGATGAGCAGAAAGATTTTAAGGTGAGATTCTTAAACTTGTTCCGTTGTCACATCGAATAGCCTTTACCTTCGAATCTGTCTGATTTTCCATAAGCGTGACAAATTGTTTGACTAACTCTGCAGTTTCACTTTTATGTGTAAGAAAGAAAACCCAAGTGAATCGAGAGTAGTCATCAATAATAACAAGACAGTAAGCCTTCCCTCCAATGCTGGAATGTCTGTTGGACGAAGAGATCCATGTGGAGCAGTTCTAAGACCTGAGAAGTGGAGGATATGGCTTTGGTTTTATGCGGCTGACGATGTTGCTTCCCACGAGCACATGATTCACATTTTTTGATCTTCATGAAGTCACGAACTGGCAGATCTCTGACAGAACCACCTTTAGCGAGACAATTTAAATTCTTCATATTGATGTGACTGAGTCTGCAATGCCATAACATGGCGTCATGTTCGGCTGTTGAGGAGAAAAGGCATGTGAGCTTGTCAGAAGGAGCCTGGTTCATATAAATGACGTAGGCGTTTCCTTTTCTTGCAGCTTTCAGAGAATCCAATCATCTGGAATGATCAAGCCTGGTTTGAGCACATAGTACCCTTTCTTTGTAAAGAGAACATCCAGATGATTGTCGCAGAGTTGAGACACACTCAACAGACTGTGCTTCAATTCTGGTACGTAGTTGACATTTTTAAAACTCAGGGCTCCATTGCAAACAGTTCCACTCATCGTGATTTTCCCAGTTTCTCCACCTACGAATGAAACAAAGCCGCCATCGAAAAATTGAATGTCATTCAACTGCGAGATGTCTCCTGTCATGTGCCTGGAACAACCGCTATCAATATACCATAACCGAACAAGAGCGCGCCAGAGCTGTTCCTGCACATTTCAACAGGTTTAGTTAGTAACGGGAACCCAGGCCATAGAAGATCTGGGTTTGCCTTTTGCATCTACATAAGTAACCTCACGAAAGATCAAGTTAGTTGAGGATGAGGTTGATGATGCCTTTGATTTATTATAGAAGAGGTTAGTAGACTGATTTTTGGCCACTGACTTAGGCCTCCAGGTCACCGAATCAGACCTCTGCTCATTCTAGGAGCGCTAGAGGGATTCTTGGAAACCGAAGGTTCAAGGGGTTAACATTTCGTTTCTTGGCCAAGTTCCAATCTAGATCATAAGACTTAGCTACAGATCGAGCCTTATATTGGCGATTAGGCATAGCCTTCTGATGTTTGGAGTACAAAGTATGGAAAGAGGTAAAGGTCCTTTGATAGTTTCGAGCAATGTGCCCGGGAGATCCACAGTTGAAACATGTCTGTCTCTTCTGGAAGAAAACAGTCCGTTCAGCTTGGGAAATTCTGGGCAATTTGTCGGTCAATTTCTTGCTGGTGTTTTACTGACGGCTGTTGCACGGTCTTTGGCTTGGCGGTGTCCTGCGCACAACCATCAGCACACTTGTTAAATTTTTATTTGCATTACGGGATTTTGAACATGAAGATTGTTTCAAAACAAATGAAACGGGCGACTGCTGAGTTGATTCCTTAGTTTGACGAGAGGACTCAGCGGTTGCCTTTGCATTGTTTGAAGACACTTCTTGGGTTTTCTTCTTTTTAGATCTACGTGTTCTTTTCTTTTTCGGCTTATTTTTCAAATCACATTTGAAGACAGATTCTGTAGAGGACACAAGTGACCCAACAAGAGCTTCATGTTCAGAAATTTTGGCAGATGATGATGGAACCTTGCAGTTTTGAGATATATCAGATTTCGATTCACTATCAGATTTAAAGATTGCATTTGAATCAGATTTAGATTTGTGTTCATCTGCTTTCATTTCTGAATCAGTCCCTTGTATTAGGTCGCTCAAATCTTCTTGAATAATGTCACCATCAACATTGACAGAAACAGTTGGTTGGTCATTGTTGAAATTGTCATTCCTATGAAATGCATCAAAAGATGCGGCCTCTGAAGGTGAACATTTGATATCCTCTGCTGAAGATGAACATTTGGTATTCTCAGCTAAAGCTGATGAGGCTGAGTCATCTATTGATGTAGATCCTTCAGCTAAATTTATTGTCTCATCACACACATTGTCACAGCTATCATCATTTAAAACATCAGTATCAGAATTTAAACTATCTAAATGTTCAACACAACCAACACTATTTGAGCATGTAAATTTTTCAGCAAGAAAGTGATTTAAAATGTCAAAGGCAGGTTTATAGAAAGCATAATCATCAGCTGAATGTCTGAATGTATATTCAGACATTCTTCCTCATCATCCTGTGTGATATCCTCAACTAAAATTTCTTTTACACATGAATTAGACACGTTAGTATCATTCACAAATTTAGTTTGAGCCTAAGAAGATTCCCTTTTGTTAGGTGTTGTAGAGGATGTGGAGGGTTCTGCCTCAGGCACTTCTGTCTCCATTTCCACTGTACTCTCAGATGGATGATTACTAGTTTCAATAGGAGGTGATGTAGAAGCCACAAACACATCATCCTTCTTGAGTTCATGGGTTTGGAGAACTTAGGATAATAGGGCGTCCATGATTTAGATAAATAATCTGCTGGTTTACCATACATCATTTTTTCAGCTTTTTCTATTTCTTCCTCAGTATCAGGCATTCTAGTGTAATTATGATTATATGGTGGAGGTGCCCTATTGTACCCAAGACCCTTAGTGAAATTCTTTTGATAATTAAGCTGGAGGTCACATAAGTCCTTGACTAATTTGCTGGAAGTTTCAAATTTGTTAATATTTATTTCATTTTCATGAATCTTTCCTGTCAAGGAATTTAGCTTGGCTAAGGCTGCTAGAAGCTTACATCCTTTTCAGTTAATTTTAGCTTGTAGTGATAGACCCAACATTGCTGTTGGTTCAAGTCTAGCTTTAGCTGAGCCACATCTTGTTTCTGCGCCTCTACCTTCTCCATAAGAAGCTTGCTCTTATGTTTAAGGGCGATGTTTTGTTACGCAGCTTGTTGATAATCAGCTACAAGAGTTGAGTTGTGGGCACGCATTTGGGATAATTTAAAACGACAACTATCAGAACAAAGTATTCGATTTACCGTTTCTAAAAGATCGGGTGTCTCAGTTGTCTGCGCCATCATGCAGTGGTTGCTATTCTTGGATAGATTCAAGGTTTCCATGTGAGCGGCAGCATCTGCCCAGTTGAAGCCCTCATGCTGTTGTGCCACAAGTGCTGTGGACTTCCCGCCTGAGCTGCCAGATGGACTCGTAGTTGAATTGGAAGGAGAGACGAGAACCAACAGTCTGTCACTGCTCTGTATGTCGGCGACCCTGGATGATACATACCCTGATGGTGGCTTCTTGCATTCCCTAGCGAAATGTCCTTGTTCATGACATCGGTAGCACCTGAGTTTATCCTTTGTGAGACCTGTCTTCAGGTTGGACAGAGGTTGCCTTCCATATTTTTTCTGAATTTGTTGACCCGAAAGGCAGCCATTGCTAAGTTCCAGGAGACATCGAAACTCATCCAGGTCTTCCTCCATGATTTGATCAACTTCTGTTGGCAGAATAGATGGAGGAGTCAGATCGCCTGCCAGGAAGGCGTTTAAACTCTTGATCATTGATGCAGCAATTGCCAGCTTCTCTTCATTCTCCTTAGTGAGAAAAGCAGAGTTGGGAGCGGGTTGTGGAGACCTAGGGACAGATGCGCCTGTTTGAGGAATAACGCCTTGTTACACGGTTTGAGAAGTTGCAGGACTGAAAGCCACATTCGGATACTAGCATCGAACTGTGTATGGACTTGAGCCGCTGAGACCGTCGTAGGATTGGGAGATTGAAACCCATACACATACTGAGTGTTTTGTAGCATGACAACAGGGTACACCACATTTGATCCACCTGGTGCTTGTGCAGTTCCTTGCAGAGGACTATAGACTAGATTATGTGACATTAACGCTGCGTTCTGACCTGTCATCCCTGCGGCCATCAGACTACTCTGATGATTGATCTCCCTTTGTTTGTTGTAAATTTCACATGATTTGATAGTAGCTATCATCTAGTGAGAGTGACGTCGTTCAGGTTCTTTGTCTTTTTTATCATGCCCACGTCTGCATCCCAGCTTTTGGGCAGTGAATTCAACAACTGTCGGTTCATGGCGCTGTTGGTGGGGGTGATCTTAGCTGAAATCATCTGGGACACCAGTTTGACATAGTGACGTATCTGATTCTCGATGGTTTCCCATATATTTGATTGAATGAGCTAAATTGCTTATTCAGATGGTTCACCCTGCTTGCTTTCATGTCAGCGTTGCCTTCATAGAGAATTTTGCAACTCACTCCAAACCTCTTTAGCATTTTTACAGTTTCTGACCGCGATAGAGATATCGGGTCCTAAAGCCATGGTTAGTGTTGCAGAAGCCTTCTCATCTTCCTCTATGATTTTTATGTCCTCTTGAGTCCTTAAGTGCATAGGCTTAGGAATTTTTGTTTCGGGATCTTGCTCTGTGCTATACACTATGGTTCTTGGACCATTCATGATGCATCTCCACACACCGGGCTCCTTTGCCTTGCAATATTGTTCGAAGCGGAACTTCCACTCATAATATGCATCACCGTATAACAGACGTGGCACTTTGGTGGAAGTGCCAATCACCCGATCCAACTCTTGGGGAGGGCCAAAGTTTGTGATTGCAGGGCTGCCAGCGTGGCATTAGTCAGGTCATGTGTGGTCATGAATCCAGCCATTAAATTAATTAAGAATTTACCAAATATGATTTAAAATATAATTAATTTAAATGACACAAATGAACATGTCCAATCCGAAACAGTCAAATCTGCGGTCAATACGGTCAATCCGGAATGAGGAATCCGGATTTAAGAGTCCGATTTGAAGATCCGAAAAGAACAGTCCGAGATGAAATCTGAAACAAAATCCGAAAAAAGATCCAAATAGAGTCCGAGTAGCAGATTCGGAGTAAGGTCCGAAATGCAGAATCTGGAACTAACAATCCGAAATGCCTAGTTTATCTTCTATAAATCCAAAACAAGAATCAATCCGTAATAGTGTCTCCGCCTTTTATGTAACAGAATTCCGGAATTCAAGGAATTCAAAGTCAGCAACAGTAACCCGGATCACAATCCGGAATAGGACAACAGTCCGGGATCAATCCGGAATGGACGATCTCCTTCGTGTTCTTCGGAATCCGGAACAGTATCAAATCCGAATTATGAAGACCTGCTTCATGTTCTTCGAAATCTGGAACAGTAATGTCACACCCTCAATTTCCACTTGCGGAGTTTTACCACGAGGCGTGTGATCAAACCAAAATCTGAGATACTAGTAATATCGAACGACTCTATATGATTTATTTAAACGTTTTCCAAAAACATTTGTTTAACCATTCATAGTCATTTTCAAAATATCTTAGTTTCAAAGTTTAGCGGAAGCATTAGTTTCAAAGTTTAGCAGAAGCATTGAGTAAAGGAAAGTAACGGGCGCCAACATAAATGCCAAAACCAAAAATCCCAAACATTATTCGTAAATAAGACTCGATAAAAATGTCTTGATCAAATGCAAGTGAGTGCACCTAGCGCTCCTAGCGTCCTGAGAAACATGTAAAGAAACAAGTGTCAACATTAAAGAAGAGTGAGTTCACAGGTTTTTATAAGTTCACAAGTTCGGTTAAAAGTTTGTTTTCCCCCGTTATTCCAAACCCGGGATAACGATATAGTTCCATTATTCCTAACCCGGAATAATAATGTTGGTTCGTATTAAGTTTAATGTTAACATGTAGGTAGCGAGCCTAAAGTTACGTCACATAAGAGTTCCGATCGAAGCTGACGTGTTGTGTTGCCAGGTCTATCACTGACCATGGCGAAAGTTAGGCCAAATTAATCACCCGTTGACCATACCCGGTCGGCTAGCGCGACTAGCTCGGGTGGGGCTTATCGGGCCCAGTAGTACTACTTATAATTTCCCCGCTATCTAACCCAATACTAACGATTCCGAGAGTTGGTTGAGGACTTCCGTGATAAAGCTACTTAGTGACCATAACGTACATTAACATTAACTTAGTTACCGAGTAGTTTAACGACGTTAATTTGGCATAATGTAAAAGATAGAGTTTTAGAGCGTATACATGTTTCTCCCCCTGTTGTTCAAAACCGGATAAAATAGGAGCCGTGAACTCACCTAAATTGCTCGGTTAGAATAACACAAAAGAAGCAAATGACGGAACCGCTAATCGCGTCCTAACATGCCAACCGATTTAAAGTTAGTGTGTGAACACATTGATACAAAACCCTACGCATAACTAACACACAGTGCGGCACACGTAATAACCAATTCGAAAACACAATCATGCATCAAAGTATCATCATACCAAAATAATGATCAAACCAACTTATCATAAAACAGATTAACTCATACAACATTTTGGTACACACTAACGCAAGTTATCATTTTCAGCTTGTACGCTCGTAATGGGCTGTTTTCGAGGATTTTTATAAAATAGTTCCAATATTCCAAAAATTCCAATTTTTTTACAGGAGGTGTCAACTAAACTACAGAATTTATGTAAAATTGTCATATCGTAACGCTTTACCAATTATTTAATAACATTTATATACTAGGCTGCAGTCAGATTCGTCGCTTTCTGACTGCAGTCCACGGGAAAAATTATTTAAAAATCATCATTCATCCATTTAACAAAATTCCAGTGGGAGATTTCCGAAAAGTTCCGTCTCCAGTTACTGTACAAATTTCGTGACTCAACCCCCTACAGACTATGAGATCCGACTCGATAAACAACTAGCAAATTTTGCCGAATTTACGCAGCTTTAGCTGCTGCACTAAATGACCACTTAAAATAGCAAACGACCTCAGAAAAATATGAATCTGCGCCATTAAAAGCGTTTTTCAAAAATACACGTTTTAGGCTTCAGAAAATCTATTTTATGATAAATAATGATCAGGTTACAGCCAAATGAAGTTGGCTTAAATGTCATTTAGCAAACTGTTTTCGACTTTTATCGCATTAGAACATGCTTAAACGATCATGACGCTTAATAATAATGATTACAACAGGTTTATTTGTCAAATATCATCATGTATATCAATATTCATGCAAACCCTAATTATATAACATGATCTTTATCGCTAAAACGCAGCCTATGATTTTAGTATTTAACATAACATCACAATCGCAAAGATTCGCACAATCATCCGAACTAATCATAAATCACAACACTTTTCATACTAATAATCCTACCATTACACATAATCATGATCAAGATTACACAAACCCTAATGTGAATCGCAAAACAATTAAACCCTAACCTTGAAACGATGATGATTAGCGAACCAGGCCAAAATTGGAAGCAATCCGAAGTTGGAGCTTGTGCGACCGTGGGGGGGGGGGCTGCCGTCGGCCTTCTCTTAGTGACTAGGGTTTTGTTTTTTTTTTTACACATCTCATGCATACATACATTTATATAAAACAAGGGAAAAGAAGGGGAGGGGGGCGCGACCGCAAATAGGGGGGGGTTCGGGTTAAATGGCTTGGGCCTCAAGTTTTGGTTATTTCCTTGGGCCGCAAGGAGGTGAGGTCAACACGTTTCGCGAATCGGTTCGGTTCGGCTATTTATTTATTATATTTTTTATAACTAATAATCGCGAAATCAAGGCGTGATATAATAATCTACAAAATCTACAAACGTCTAATAACACATAGCACGTAATTCACCCAATAGATTCACAAAGTTAGCTAGTTATTGCGAGCGTGTAATTTAATTCTCTGAATTAAATCAGCGTAGGAATGAATAACCTTTAAGTAGCACGTTTAAGATACCTGAAAAGCCGGGATGTCACATTATCCCCTGTTGAAAGAATTTTCGTCCCGAAATTGAGTAGACGCTGTTTAGAATACAACGACAAAGATTCAGTTTGTTAGTAATGGTACAATAATTCCCAGGCTGTCACATCATCCCCATTTTGAAAGAATTTCGTCCCGAAATTTAGTTGGCGTAACGTCAGATTGCTGCTCAGCTGCAAAAAGTGTGGGTATTTGCTTTTCATTTGGTCCTCTCTTTCCCATGTGAACTCCGGTCCACGCTTAGAGTTCTAACGAACCTTGACAATTGGTATCTGGCTGTGCCTTCGAGTCTTAATCTCACGATCCATGATCTCGATAGGTTGTTCCACAAAATGCATTGCTCATCCAATGGAATGAATAGGGTCTCATCTGATAGGCACTTCTTCAGATTGGACAAGTGGAAAACGTTGTGAACTCCACTGAGTTCGGTAGGAAGGTCTAACTGATAAGCTACGGGCCCGATACTCTTCCAAATCACAAATGGACCTACGTACCGTGGGTTTAGTTTGCCTCATTTCCCAAAACGGATTACACCCTTCCAGGGTGACACCTTAGTAGGACGCGGTCACCTACTTGAAATTCGAGCGGTTTGCGTCGTTGATCAGCGTAGCTTTTCTGTCGATCTCGTGCGCTGCCATGCGGTTTCTGATTTGCATAATCTTTTCAGTAGCCTCAAGTATCAACTCAGGACCTGTGAGTTGACTGTCACCGACTTCTGCCCAACAGACCGGTGATCTACATTTGCGACCGTATAATGCTTCAAACGGTGCTGCCTGAATACTCATATGGTAACGTTGTTATACGAAAATTCCACTAAAGGCATATGGATTTCCCAACTGTTCCCGAAGTCTACTACACATGCCCTAAGCATGTCTTCCAAGGTCTGAATGGTCCTTTCACTTTGACCATCCGTCTGAGGGTGATAAGCTGTGCTCATATCTAAGCGTGTACCCAACGCTTTCTAAAGTGACTGCCAAAAGTTGGATGTAAAACGAGCATCTCTGTCTGAGATGATGGACGTTGGTACCCCGTGCCGAGAAACTACTTCCTTAATGTAGATGCGAGTCAACTTATCCATCTTATATGTTTCTTTGATAGCTAGGAAGTGTGTAGACTTAGTTAGACGATCCACGCTTACCCTGATGGTATCGCAATCACCCGGAGTTCGCGGGAGTTTAGTGATAAAGTCCATCGAGATCTGTTCCCATTTCCACACTAGGATCTCAGGTTGTTGAAGTGGCCCTGATGGCTTCCGGTATTCCACCTTGACTTTCGCACAAGTCAAACACTTGCTCACGTAGGTGGCTATATCCGCTTTCATGTTGGGCCACCAGTACGCGGCCTTAAGGTCTTGATACATCTTATCTGAACCAGGATGGACAGAGTATCGGGATTTGTGAGCTTCGTCCATAACTAGCTTTTTGAGATTTTCGTAGAGAGGTACCCATATACGATTCATGAAATACCGGCACCATTGGGTTTCACTTCCCAATCGCGCTCCATCCTTCCCACAGATTCGGCCTTTATGTTTTCTTCCTTAACTGCTTCTAGCTACGCGTCGCGTATCTGTTCGGGTAACCCCGAATGAATGGTGAACTGTAGTGCTCGTACCCGACGAGGTTTCAAGTGATCCTTCCTACTGAGGGCATCGGCTACCACGTTAGCTTTACCTGGGTGATACCGAATAGCACATTCATAATCGTTCGGAGTTCGACCCAGCGATGTTGTCGCATGTTCAACTCCTTCTGGTCGAAAATATGTTGGAGGCTCTTGTGATCCGTGTAAATTGTGCACCTTGTTCCATATAGATAGTGTCTCCAAACCTTAAGTGCAAACACAACTGCTCCCAATTCCAGGTCATGTGTCGTGTAGTTTCTCGTGAACCTTCAACTGTCGGGATGCATACGCATGACCTTATCACGTTGCATGAGTACACATCCCAATTCCTGAATGGAAGCGTCCAATATACCACAAAATCGTATGTCCCTTCTGGCAAGGACAAAATGGGTGCACTGCAAAGTTTCTGCTTCAGCAATTGAAATGCTGCTTCCTGGTTGTCACACCAAGCATACTTGGTGCCCTTCTGGGTGAGAGTGGTAAGCGGTTGTGCGATCTTGGAAAATCCCTCGATGAAACGTCTGTAGTAACCAGCCAAACCCAAAAATTGGCGGATTTCCATCGGTGTCCTGGGTGCTTCCCTGTTCTTGGTAGCATCGATCTTGGCGGGATCAATGTGTATACCCTTTTCATTCACGATATGGCCGAGGAACTGAAACTTCCTGAATCCAGAAATCACACTTCGAAAACTTGGCATATAGTTTCTCCTGTTGAAGTAGTTCCAACAATAATCGTAGATGCTCAGCATGTGCTTCTTCACCCTTAGAGTAGACGAGTATATCATCGATGAACACGATGACAAACTTGTTGAGATACGGCTTACACACGCGTTCATGAGGTCCATGAGCACCGCGGGTGCATTGGTCAGACCGAAGGGCATGACCAAGAACTCATAATGGCCATACCGAGTACGAAATGTCGTCTTGGAGATATCCTCCTCCCTGACGCGTAACTGGTGATAACCGGACCGTAGATCGATCTTGGAGTAGTAGCTTGACCCTTGAAGCTGGTCGAAAAGATCGTCGATACGAGCTAATGGGTATCGGTTCTTGACGGTAACCTTATTGAGTTCCCTGTAGTCGATGCACATGCGGAAGGTCCCGTCCTTCTTCTTGACAAAAGGACAGGAGCTCCCCATGGCGAAGTACTGGTCGGATAAATCCTTTTTCCAACAATTCCTAAAGTTGGGTAGACAGCTCTGCTGGAGCTAAGCGGTACGGGGTTTTGGCGAAGGAGTCGCATGGTTTGCCAATTCGATTTCAAACTCCACTTGTCGATGTGGTGGAAGACCAGATAACTCCTCTAGAAACACATCGGGAAAGTCACGGACGACGGGGATATCTTCAATCCGCTTCTCGTCCTTAGGCTGCTCGGTGACCAGTGCGAGCAAAGCAAAGGAATTCTTTCTCCGAAGATACTTCTGAGCTTGCATGTAAGAGATGATGTTTGTGACGGCGCCTGCCTTCTCAGCCTTGCACCATCTAGACTTCGTCGTTAGAGAGCGGAATACGGATAGCTTTCTCAAAACAGAGAACTTCAGCTCGACGTCGGATAGCCAGTCCATTCCGGCTACCACATCAAAACTACCCAGGGTAGTTGTCATCAGATCAATGGTAAAGGTGTGACCCGCGAGTTTAAGTTGACAGCCGGTTACTAAATGGGTCACATCTACAGATTTACCATCGGCTAGTTCTATGACGTAAGGGGTCTCTAGGGGTTTAGGCGTGAGATTTAGGTTCTTCCAAAAAGACTCAGATATAAAACTCTTATCCGCACCCGTATCAAAAAGTACAGTAGCAAAATGATCGTTAAGGGGAAACTTACCAGTGACCACATTCGAGTCGTTCTGGCCTCTCCGCGGCCTAGCGTGAATGCACGACCTTTGGCACCTCCTGTGACACCATTTCCATTGTTGCCATTGTTGTTGTTGTTGTTGTTGTGGTTGTTGTTGTTGTTGTTCCCACCATTGTTTTGTTGAGAAGCTGCGGGCAGTCTCGCTTGAAATGGGCAGTGCTACCGCACTGATAGCATCCCCGGTTATTACCTTGCTGTTGACCCTGGTGCTTATTCTGATTTTGTCGAGACATGATTTCCCCGCGACAATCCTTTGCCGCGTGTCCCGCTTTGCCACATTGTTGGCAGCGATTTTCGTGATGATGGAGGTTACAACGATTACATTACGGCTTTCGACCCGCATAGCCGCTTGAGTTCTGGGTGTTGTTGGCAGACTGGTTATTGTGACCCCGATTGTTGTTGAAATTGTTTGACCGCTTCTGGTTTCCTTGTTGTGGCTGGGCTGATGAAGACTGTCGAGCAGGTGAGTCTTCAAATTTTCTTTTGTTATCAGGGACAACTTCAGTTGCACCCCGAGGTGGCAACTTTCGGTGAGTTTATGCGCCAGCCTAATCGCTTGATGCTCCGTCGTAGGGTTGCTAGAACATTACCATGCCCTGGATCTTAGGGACCAGACCCCCAAGATAAAACTCAAGTCGTTTTTCGACGGTGTTAGCCAGATCGGGACATATGAACACCAGATCATGATGTTTTGTCGTGTACGCTTCAATTTCAGACCCTACCCTCTTGTGGTTCCATAACGCTTGCTCCAACTACTGAACTCTGTCCCGCGGACAGTATTCCTCCTTGATTAGGGCCTTAAACTCGGTCCAGGCCATTGCGTTCGCCGCAACAAGTCCACGCGTTTGGACTTGTGCGTTCCACCAAGTTAATGCCCCATCTCCCAACGTTGAGGCAGCATACTTGACCTTATTGGCTTCAAGGCAATTGCACATCTCGAACACCGATTCATACTTTTTCAATCCAACGGACCAGCCCTATGGGTCCTTCAACACCCGTGAACTTGCTCGGTTTTGCATCAAGGAACATCTTGTAGGGGTTAAGACCCCCTCCTGAAGACAGAGGATAGGTAGTTAGCGAGAAAGTCTACTAGCCCAACTATTAGATTTTCCCATGAAAATTTAATAATGGTTACCTGCTGGGGGTTTTGAACACCTGCCAGAGCAGCATTCACGTGTTCTTGGATTAATGCGGCCAATTCTTCAGTTGACATGTTGAGGTTTCCGCGACGACCAGTTGCCATTTCAGATCTTCGCAAGACAACACAAACACACACCGATAAGTATATATATCCAATATAGTTATCATATTCCACACTTCAATAATCACACAAGTTATGTCAACCCAACAAATTAAACAATCAAAAGGAACATTCGATTAAATAAATTGCAATTTCTCACAAAATACCAACCAAACATCTCTGTTTAATTATAAAATTTCAAGTTCAAACATAAGTGGAAAACAAACAAACTAAGGAAAACAAAGCGAGATTGGCGAGACAGTTAGTCTTCTACGTCTCCATCTCCCAAGTCGCTATCGTTGCCGTCATCCTCTGTGGCGTTTTCAGCTTCAACAGCGGGTCCTGTTCCGGCTCTTCTTCCTCCGGATCCTCTGCCTCCACTGGGTCTTCCTCTGGATCCTCCTCTTCCTCCTCTACCGGCGCTGGGGGGGCCGGTGCTGGTGCGGGTACTGGGACAGGTGGTGCTTGGTTCTGCTCCGTTCTTGAATCCTCCAATTGGACTCAAGAACTCTGTCTTCGAGCCAGTCAGCCCTCAGCTGCTCAGCACGAATATCCTTAGCTAAAATGTTTCGAACTCTCTTATTCTCATATTGCTCTTGCTCGAGTTTTCCAGTTTTACCAGTTAGTTGACGTATCATCCATCCTTGTGCTTCGATAGTCTCCTGCATTCTCTCTAGTGTTCCTGTTGTTTCCTTAACATATCCTTAAGTAGATCGTTCCCTACTCCTAACGAGTTGACCGGTTCGACCGGTATAGCGATCGAAGCTGATTGTTTTGCCTCAGTGTTGCCAGGTCTATCACTGACCATGGCGAAAGTTAGGCCAAATTAATCACTCGTTAACCATACCCGGTCGGCAGCGCGACTAGCTCTGGTGGGGCTTGTCGGGCCCAGTAGTACTACTTATAATTTCCCGCTATCTAATCCAATACTAAGATCCGAGAGTTGGTTGAGGACTTCTGTGATAAAGCTACTTAGTGACCATAACGTACATTAACATTAACTTAGTTACCAAGTAGTTTAACGACGTTAATTTCGCATAACATAAAAGATAGAGTTTTAGAGCGTATACATGTTTCTCCCCCTATTGTTCAAAACGGATAAAATAGGGGCCGTGAACTCACCTTAAATTGCTCGGTTAGAATAACACAAAAGAAGCAAATGATGGAACGCAAATCGCGTCCTAACATGCCAACCGATTTAAAGTTAGTGTGTGAACACATTGATACAAAACCCTACGCATAACTAACACACAGTGCGGCACATGTAATAACCAATTTGAAAACACAATCATGCATGCAAAGTATCATCATAACAAAATAATGATCAACCAACTTGTGATAAACACAGATTAACTCATACAACACTTTGGTACACACTAACGCAAGTTATCATGTTTCAGCTTGTACGCTCGTAACTGGGCTGTTTTTGAGGATTTTTATAAAATAGTTTCCAAATTCCAAAAATTCAAATTTTTCTACAGACGGTGTGAACTAAACTGTATAATTTTATGTAAAATTTTCAATTCCTAACCTTTACCAATTATTTATAAACATTTATATACTAGGCTGCAGTCAGATTCTCACTTTCTGACTGCAATCCACGGAAAAATTATTTAAAAATCATCATTCATCCAATTAACAAAATTCCAGTGGGAGATTTCCGGAAATTCCCGTCTCCAGTTACTGTACAAATTTCGTGATCCAACCCCTTACAGACTATGAGATGTGACTCGATAAACAACTAGCAAATTTTGCAGAATTTACGCAGCTTCAGCTGCTGCACTAAATGACAACTTAAAAATAGTAAACGACCTCAGAAAAATATGAACTAGCGCCATTAGAAGCGTTTTTCAAAAATACACGTTTTAGGCTTCAGAAAATCCACTTTTCAAGAAATAATGATAGGTTACAGCCAATTGAAGTTGGTGTAAATGTCATTCAGCAAACTGTTTTCGACTTTTATCGCATTAGAACATGCTTAAACGATCATGACGCTTAATAATAATGATTAAAAACAGGTTTATTTGTCAAATATCATCATGTATATCAATATTCATGCAAACCCTAATTATATAACATGATCTTTATTGCTAAAACGCAGCCTATGATTTTAGTATTCAACATAACATCACAATCGCAAAGATTCGCACAATCATCCGAACTAATCATAAATAACAACACTTTTCATACTAATAATCCTACCATTACACATAATCATGATCAAGATTACACAAACCCTAATGTGAATCGCAAAACAATTAAACCCTAACCTTGAAACGATGATGATTAGCGAACCGGGACAAGATTGTAATCAATCCGGAAGTTGGAGCTTGTGCGACCGTGTGGGGGGGGGGGGGCTGTCGTCGGCCTTCTCTTAGTGACTAGGGTTTTGTTGTTTTTTTTTACACATCTCATGCATACATACATTTATATAAAACAAGGGAAAAGAAGGGGAGGGGGCGTGACCGCAAATAGGGGGCGGTTTGGGTTAAGTGGCTTGGGCCTCAAGTTTAGGTTCTTTCCTTGGGCCGCAAGGAGGTGAGGTCGACACGTTTCGTGGCTCAGTTCGGTTGGCTATTTATTATATTTTTTTTATAACTAATAATCGCGAAATCAAGGCGTGATATAATAATCTACAAAATCTACAAACGTCTAATAACACATAGCACGTAATTCACCCAATAGATTCACAAAGTTAGCGTAGGTATTGCGAGCGTGTAATTTAATTCTCTGAATTAAATCAGCGTAGGAATGAATAACCGTGAAGTAGCGCGTTTAAGATACCTGAAAAGCCGGGATGTCACAAGTAACCAATCCGAAATCTGCAGAGCTTCTTCGAGTTCTTCGGAACAGCACCTCCGTCGATGAATAATGATCCGCAATGTGAGAAAATCGATCCGAACAGCAGCAACCAGCTTCAAAACTTCTTCAAACAGCAAGACCCGGAGACTGTATTAGAACAGCAGGCTCTGATAGCAATTGTAATCCCGTGTAACGGATCAAATAGGTATCGCTATCCTAATCAATCGCGGAAATAATGATCAGGATGAAGAACAACGTGAATAACTTGAATATAATAACTTGCATACACCAGAGAATGTCAGATACAAGTTTAGTAAACAAAACTCTCTAACCCTTACCAAGTTCCCTAACCCCTCTATTTATAGCATAACAATGCCCAAATATACAACCCTAGGCCCACATGGCACTAGGAAGCCCAAACTGTCTACAAGTAACCCAAAAGCCCAAAAACAATAGAAATGAATAAACCTTAAAGCTTCAACCCCAACAGTAATCAAGTCCATAATTACCGTTTCCATTTCCATGTGGGAATTTCCAATTGTTGTAGAAGTCCGGACGATTTCTGATGTTCGGCCTTAACTTGCGAACACGTCAGACACTTAGCTACATAATTGGCTATGGATTTCTTCAAACCCATCCACCAATAATTCATTTTTAGATCCTGATACATTTTGTCACCTCTAGGGTGAACTGAGTATCTCGTATTGTGTGCTTCCTGGAGGATTAGATTTCAAAGTCACCCAAAGACTGGAACCCAGATTCTTCCATTAAATCTAAGAATTCCATCTTTTCCAAGCGCTAACTAATCAACAGTTCCGCCTAATCCTTCATTAGGAATGTTAGCCTCTAATAGAGCTTGCTTTTGCACATCTAATAGCTTCTCATTTAAGATATTTCTAATCTCAATGCTTTTGGCGTTAATCCTTATAGCCTTAACCCGGTCTTTGTGACTTAAGGCATCAGTAACTACATTTGCTTTGCCGGATGGTAGCGAATTTCGCAATCAGAATCATTAAGTGTTTCCATCCAACGACGCTGTCACATGTTCAATTCTTTCTGATTGAAGAGATGTTGGAGGCTCTTATGGTTAGTGTATATACACACTTTGTGCCATACAAGTAATGTCTCCATAGCTTTAGTGCAAATCAACGACACCCAATTCCAAATCATGGATGGTGTAGTTCCTTTCGTGCACCTTTAACTGTCGTGATGCATAAGCAATTACTTTGCCTTTTTGCAGTAGCACACAGCCCATGCCAGTCTGCGAAGCATCACAATAGACTACAAAATCCTCAATACCCTCAGGTAGAGATAACACAGGAGCATTGCTCAACTTGTGTTTTAGAATCTCAAAGGATTCTTGTTGTTTCGGGCCTTAATTATACTTAACATTTTTACGGGCTAAGGTAGTTAAAGGAGTGGCTATCCTAGGAAACTACGAATCTCTGATGGGGTCTTGGGTACTTCCTAATTCATTATGGCCTCAATTTTGGCGAGATCCATTTGGATACCACGCTTACTTACAATGTGTCCAAGGAATTGGACTTCTCTAAGCCAGAACTCACACTTAGAGAACTTAGCATAAAGTTTCTCTTTCCTTAGTAGTTCTAAAATGCACTGAAGATGTTTCTCGTGATCAACTTGATTACGAGAGTAGATAAGTATGTCGTCTATGAAGACAATGACAAACTTATCCAAATATGGTTTGTAGACTCTATTCATACGATTCATGAATGCTGCTGGTGCGTTTGTGAGCCCAAAAGGCATCACCAAAAATTCAAAGTGACCATAATGGGTCCTAAAGGCTGTCTTAGGAACATCCTCACTCCTAACCTTTACCTGGTGATATCCAGATCTCAGATCAATCTTGGAGAAATAACTAGCCCCTTGAAGTTGGTCGAATAAATCATCGATCCTGGGCAGAGGATATCGATTCTTGATTGTTATCTTATTCAGTTCGCAGTAGTCAATGCACATCCGTATTGAACCATCCTTTATCTTAACGAAAAGAATTGGAGCTCCCTAGGGCGAGGAACTTGGATGAATGAAGCCTTTCTCTAAGAGTTCATCTAACTGTGTCCTTAACTCCTTCATTTCTATTGGAGCTAGGTGATATGGGGCCCTAGCTACAGGTGCTGATCCAGGTATGATATCAATTCTAAACTCCACTTGCCTATCTGGAGGTAGGCCTAGTAATTCCTCGGGGAAAACATTGGAATACTCCGAGCTAGCTGGTACGTCTTCAATATTTGGCTTAGGCTCATTAATAGTAACTTGTGCCATGTAAATGACACAACCTTTCCTCAAATACTTGGATGCCTTAAATAACGACACCTTGTCTGGCAATCCGTAGTGTGAGTCTCTAGTGTTGGTGATCATTTCACCAGATGGGGTTTTAATTTTGATGAGTTTCTTATCGCAGGCAATGCGGGCTTGGTTACGAGATAACCAATCCATGCCTAAAACTACATCAAACCCCGCCAATTTCATTGGCAAAAGAGAGATAGGAATGGAATGATTCTTAATGGATATGAAACCTCCATCAAGAATGGAAGATGTTGTTTCTAAGCTTCCATCAGCAAGTTCTATCTCAGAAGTTTTATCTAGAGTTCTTATGGGTAAGTTTAATAGTTTACTAAGCTTATGATTAACAAAAGATTTATCTGCACCCGAATTGAAAAGTACTCTAGCATAATATTGTTAATGAGGAATGTACCTGTTATGACATTGTTGTCATTAACAGCCTCTCTTGCAGTCATCTGAAAGGCACGAGCATTCCCTTTCTTGGCCTCTCCAGGCTTCGCATTATTACTCTTAAGATTCTTAGGGCAGTTAGTCTTAATATGCCCTTTTTCATTGCAGACTTAGCAGACGACATCCTTAAGATCCTTGAATTCTCGGGTCTTATGCCCCTTTCTCTTGTAGATACCACAGGGTTTGGCTTGTGGATCATAATTACACTGTCCCCAGTGCCTGCGGTTGCAAGTTTTGCATGTTGGCGTCGCAGCCGACTTGTCTTGGTTCCTTTTGAACCCAAATCTCCTTTATTCTTCTTATTAGACCTTTGGTAGTTGTCATCTTCTCTCTTTCTTTTTCCGTCAGTTTCATACTTAACTGACTTTTGCCTCACTAGATCAAGGGCGAGGGATAGGGATAAGTCAACAGGGACCTATAGGTACTAGGCTGAGCAGCCTTTACCATACCCTTAATTTTAGAAGCTAACCCATTGATAAAACGCGCAATGCGTTTGGTTTCAGGGGTAACCAGATATGAAACTAACCTAGATAGGGAGTTAAAGTCAGAAACGTACTTCTGACAATCTAGGTTCTTCATTAAAAGAGACAAAAAATCTGTCTCTAGTTTCTCCACCTCATGAGGTGGGCAGTAAGTTTCCTTGACTAATTCGACAAACTTAGGCCATCCTAAGTTGTACACGTTGACTTTACCCGTATATTGGATCATAGCTTTCCACCAGATTAGGGCATCGCCCTTAAATGACTGTGATACATATTTGACCACATCCTTATCAGCACAGCTGCTGATATCTACGATTGTCTCCATCTCATCCATCCACTTTAAGGCTTCCACACTCCTTTCCCTCATTAAAATCTCGGGGCTTGCGGGAGACAAATATTTATAGGTACATCCGTCTTTAACAGAAGGGACCTATCAGCATAATCTATTTTCTTTGGTTCACTCTTCGCATTCGAAGAGTGTACAGAGCTCTCCTTATGAGCTGAGGATGGGATAAATGATAATGGTCTAGAGCGAGTAGCACTTGACTCTTTAAGCTTTTCTATGGCCTTTCCAATGGCCTTTTCAATGGTTGCATCAATGCGAGCTTGGAAGTTGTCATTACTAATGGCTATATTTTCTGCTTATTAGAGTTAACATCCCGGTGGCTACTTTGTGCCTAATCCGAGTTAGCCATTTCTTCAAAGCTTTGGTATAAGTACCAAATAAAATTCTTTCTCAGCCATGGTATTAAAACCTATATTGGCTGTAAACATTGGATATGACAATCCATTGCCTAATCAAGCTAGTGTGAATAACATCACAACTCTTAGGCTTTTTATATCTATTTTTGGCCTAGGTCTCAAAAGGACCATCAAAGGCAAATTACGATTTGGACATAGTCCATATATTATTGGACAGTGGATCGTAATGTCATATCTGTCATTGTCATATAACAATTATAAATAGCCCATAGGCTCGATCACAAAGGACATTTAAAAATATGGCTCATAGGCATGTCGCTAATGGACATATGATTAGGGCACATAGGCCTGTCACTAATGGACATATGATTATGGCATATAGGCCTGCCACTAATGGACATAAAATATGGCACATTGGCCTGTCACTAATGGACATAAAATATGGACAGGGGGTTATATTAACCACAGTTGTCGTTGTCATTTGACAATATAATATTGCTCAAAGGCAAATCATCACTAAATGATTGTTTAATCATAGCCCCAAGGGCAATACATCACTAATGGATGTTTTAATCATAGCCCCAAGGGAAATACATCACTAATGGATGTTTAATCATAGCCCCCAAAGGCAATACATCACTAATGGATGTTTAATCATAGCCCCAAGGAAATAATCACTAATGGACTGTTTAATCATAGCCCCAAGGGCAATACATCACAAATGGATGTTTTAATCAAGCCCCAAGGGCAATACATCACTAATGGATGTTTTAATCATAGCCCCAAGGGCAATACATCACTAATGAATGTTTTAATCATAGCCCCAAGGGCAATACATCACTAATGGATGTTTTATCACAGCCCCAAGGGCAATACATCACTAATGGATGTTTAATCATAGCCCAAAGGCAATACATCACTAATGGATGTTTTAATCATAGCCCCAAGGGCAATACATCACTAATGGATGTTTTAATCAGTAGCCCCAAGGGCAATACATCACTAATGGATGTTTTAACTATTAGCCTCAAGGGCAAATACATCACTAATGGATGTTTAATCGTAGCCAAGGCAATACATCACTAATGGATGTTTTATCATAGCCCCAAGGCAATACATCACTAATGGATGTTTAATCATAACCCCAAGGGCAATACATATCATAGCCCCAAGGGAAATACATCACTAATGGATGTTTAATCATCGCATTGATGATATTAGCCGGGATCAAATTTGATCACGTAGGCTATATAAGATTAGGACATAGTCCATTACCTTAAGGCTAGTGTGGTTCCTCAAGTCACACTACCAGGAGTATGAACATTCCTGACTGTTAACATAAGAGTACCTTAATGGTTGATTAATAGTCCCGGTCGCATTGACCTTAAGGACTTGGAGGCTTGAACTTAAGTCCACCACCTCTGGATAGAAGAATAACTTCCCTTAACTATCATGATAGAAGGCCCTTTTATCCTTAACTATCATTTATAATGTTGCCCAATTATGTGGTCTGTGCCACTTGGCTAATCAAAACCATTAAGATCTTTTGAAATTATATAGCAGAGCACAAATTTTGAGTAAAATCGAAATGCTCATTTGAAGAGGATGAATACTTATATATAATTCCAAAAATACTTCATTAAATTCCAAATAGAAATTACAATACTAAAACAAAATGAACATAAATTGTCCATGCAAGGATTACAGAAACAAAATGTCCACACAGGGACTAAAGAAATAACAATGATCTAGCAGGGACTAACATATATTAGAAGAGACTTCACTCGTCCTTCTTTCCCTTAACCAGTTTGGAGAGTTTCTTGAAGATTTGTTTGTCTTCTTCTCCATTTTATCCGCTTGTTGTTGCATCTCTTTCATTCGTTCTAGGCCTCGTTAATGGCCTCAAGTGGGGAGGAGGTTGTGGTTGTGGCATACTTGGATACTGGTATCCATAACTCGGATATCCAGTAGGTGGATAAGCAGGTGGGAAAGGAGACGGGTAAAGTGCATTGTTGATATACGTTAAAATATACATAATTTAGTTCCCCATTTTGCCCCTGTTTTGCGCATTTTTAGCTAAAATACGTCGTATAGGTACTTAATCGGTCCATTTTATATTTTTAGGTCCTATACGACGTACCGCAGACAAAGTTGGAGAAAAAGTGGGATTAACGAGCATTCCGGACAAATTCTGCAGATTCTGCTGAAGTTACAGATGTCGCACGGCCGTGCAACCCATTGGCACGGCCGTGCGAGACTGCGATCTCGGAAGCTCTGACTGTGCGAGAGGAGTGCGAATCATTTCTCGGCACGCACGGCCGTGCGGCCCGTTGGCACGGCCGTGCGCGACTTGATTGCTGATCACATGTGATCTGAAGCTTTGGCACGACCGTGCAAATCATTGGCACGGCCGTGCACATCTAAAGATTTTGCCGCTCAAACAGCCACTTGTCTGCCCATGCCCTGCAGTGACGTAATGCTGATGTACATGGCCGTGCGGATAAAGTGCACGCCGTGCGGATATGAAAATTGTCTATAAAACAGAGCATTCAGACTGATCAAAAGATTGGGTATTTTTCCAAGTTTTTGGGCAATTTCTGAGGTGCGGGAGACTCTCTGATCAGGACGGTTTCAAGCCTCAGTTTGCAAGAAGCTTATCATTCATCCAATCCGTCAAATCCTTGCTTGTTTATGGTTTGATTTCTTGTTCTTAATGTAAATTCTGATTACATTTGCAAGCATTGAGATGATGTTTATGTAATATTGTTATGAATACTATGAAAAACACTTGTTTTATGATAAATATTTAGTTTGTTATGAAGTTAAAATGAAGCTCAGTCAACTGCTCATGTTTGAATCTTGATGATGATATGGAATTCTTGTTTCATTGATGTTGAATTCTTGATTATGATTGTTTATCTTGGATGATTAGTAAATGGTTAGTTAGGATAAGTTGAATAAACCCCATAATTAATCATTTATTAGTGAACTGTTAACTTGATTAATATGTTTACACTATGAAACTAGAAATGGGTATTGGTTTAATAAAAGATAATTTGATTTTGATCAAGAATGCTTTCTTACACGGAAGGACTCTAACGGGTTAGATGGTGTTAATGCGGGTTCTTAATATATTTCATAATCTTTTTGAGTATTTGTGGCCAAAATAACCAACTTGGTAGATTTATATTTAAGACTTGCAAAATGAATGAGTTTGTGATGTGATCTATGTTATGCTTGTCTCGGTGGCTGTATTGTGTTTATCGGTATTGCTTTCCTTGATAAAGTGAGGTTAGAAAACTCTTAACGGACGACTAACTTATTTTTAAAGATTCACATTAAAATATATCAATAGCTCACTAAAGAATAATTTTAGGTGGTTAAAGTGTGTTTATCGCGTTAACTTTCTGAAGAATTATCATATTAGGATTCCCGAAAGGGATACTAGTTGTCTTATAATTGAAAAATTGATCAAGTGCTTTTGTGACATTTTTGATAACATGCTTATTTTTCTTATAAAACAAGACAAAAGAAAAAGAAATTATATTTTTGTATTTAAAGCCTTTTATGTCTTAAAATATATTTTTAGATAATTTGAAGGAAAACTATTTCACATATCCTTTTTACCAGTAAATAAATAACGATGTTTTAATACACAAGCACCTGCCCGCATCCATGGATTGACATCTGGTTCTTACCCATACTTTACTACATATACGACAGGGTACACTTGTCCTTTTGTGTGTGTTTTAATTTAAGGTAGAAATCATTTTTATAAATATTAAAACCGAGTTCGTGTGTATAATTCATTGTAAAAACATGTATATATACGCACACGTCAAGTTTTTGGCGCCGTTGTCGGGGATGCGGCTAACCTTTGAAACGATCCGAGTCACTGTTTACCGGTGTACATGCTTGTGAATACTTGTTTATAATTAATTATTTGCTTAGTTGTTTATAATCATTTACTTTTTTATTTGTTTAGAATTATTTATTTGCATATATTTATTTATATAGTTGCAACATTGTTATTATTTGCAAACCCGAATTCAAAAATAAACTAGTTGGTAAAAAAATTATTTTATTAATAAAATATTGTATAATATAATATTATAATTTATTTAATCGTTTCGGGATGTGCTTATCCCTTCCTTACAGGTTGATGTCCTCAACCCCCACGCCCGCAGCTGCTGAGCCATCTGACAAACAGGAACGTGACCTACGGAGGGTAGGAGACTTCGAGAAAGGTCCCGTGTTGTTGTACAACTTATCTCAGCTGAAGTAGACGAGCCGGAGATACCTGCTGAGAGTGAAAACTCAGAGGTCGAAGGGGGGAGCACCATGGCCGACGAAGACCGACCATTGAATGAGACCGGCCGTCCGGGAGGCGAAGGCCTACAGCCTAGTATCGCCCGACCGACTGTGGTGGCACGAATTTCGAGATTAAATCCAGCATCATAAACATGTTACAAAATTCGGTGCAGTTTGATGGAAAGGATCACTAAGACCCTAGGTCGACATATTGCTGCATTTCTTGAGGTATGCTCTACTTTCAAGATTCGAGATGTTTCAGACGATGCAATCCGATTGCGGCTCTTTCCGTTCTCTTTGCGAGACAAAGCCCGAGTTTGGCTTCTATCACTTCCAGCAGGATCCATTACTACCTTGAATGAAATGGCAGAGTTGTTCATGCAAAAGTACTTCCCTCCAGAGAAAACATCTAAGTTGAAGAACCGCATCATGACGTTTCGGCAGGATGATGGAGAGTCCTTACACGCTGCGTGGGAGAGGTTTGGAGATCTTCTTATTGACATCCCACATCATGGTTTGTCCAAAAGGCAGCTCGTATTAACCTTCTACCAAGGACTAAACTATGATTCGCATGAGCGTTTGGACATGTATGCAGGAGGAGATCTAGGAACGAAGACGCCAAATGAAGCTTATGCAATTATCAAGAAAGCTGCTTTGAAGTCTAGTTCTCGTCAAGCTGAAGAGACAGCTAGGATATCATCTCGTTCTGGAGTTCATGTTGTTGACACTTACACGGCTCTTACTGCTCAGATTGGAGCCCTTGCTGCAAAAATCGATTAAGCTCATAATATTTTGAGGGTTCAATCTTCATGCAAGCAGTGTGGGATTTCACATGAGTTGGGTGCATGCGAACAGGGTGTTATGTTTACAGTCCACGAGGAGGTGGATTATCTGGGTAATCAAATTAAACCCCAAAATAACCCCTACAGCAACACATATAATCCGGGATGGAAGAATCACCCAAACTTTGGGTGGAAGGGTGGTTCTGGTAACCAAAACCCCCTCGGGTATGCTCAGCGCGCTCCCGCTCCACAGTAATCCTACAGTCAATCTTTTCAGCCTCAAGTCGCCCATACCAGCAGCATCCCAATATGTACCATAATCAGGGTGCTGGGAGCAGTTCCCAGCAACAAGCCCCTCAAAATAATTCTAAGCTGGAGGAAATGATGGCGTAGCTTTTGAGCAATTCGAATAGTGCGAACCAGTTGGCTGAGAGCGTTTCATGGCCGAAGAAGGGGAGATGCGGAGTCAGAAGGCCTCCATTCAAGCCATCGAGAATCAAGTGGGCCAGTTAGCTAAGATGATGTCAGAGCGACCTCAGGGAGGTCTTCCAGGCAATACGGAGCCCAACGCAAGAGGGCACGTTAATGAATGACGAGGAGTGGAAAAGCCACGGGACCTGACATATCGGCCTCACCACCGATCACTGAGACGGTCCATACTGACGCTTCGGACGAGGTGCACGCTAGGCGAGTCCCAGCAAGTACAACACAGCTCCAGAAGCCAGTAACAGATTATACTCCTCCAGTTTCATACCCGGGCAGACTGAAGAAGTAAAGGAATGAAGAACAATATGGTAAGTTTCTTGAGATGTTCAAACTGTTGCATATAAACATACCATTTGTTAAAGCGTTAGCTCAAATGGCCAAATACGCTAAGTTCCTGAAGGACATCCTCACAAATAAGCAAAAGCTCGAGGACATGTCGTTTGTTTTAATGAATGAAAATTGTTCGGCCATTTGGATATGAAGAGTGGCGGTGAGGATCGCTTCTTGCAAATCCATGAGCTCGAAGAATTAAGGAACCATGCCTACGAGAACTCTTGCTTATATAAAGAGCACACAAAAAGACTACATGATAAGCGCTTAAGAGATCACAAAGAGTTCAAAGTAGGAGATCTTGTGCTATTGTTCAACTCGAGGCTTAGGTTATCCCTCGGAAAGTTGAAGTCCTGATGGACGGAGCCGTACACAGTCAAGGAAGTATTCCCCTACGGCACTATAGTCATCGAGGACTCAAACGGGTAACGTTCAAAGTCAACGGTCATCGGCTAAAGCTTTTTGTTAACGGACCGGTTGACTCAGCAGTGGAGGTCATCGAACTCCACGCCCCGCATGCGTAATAAGTGTGGGGAGGAAAGTCCAGCTATCGACTCGCGGAGAAAAAATTTAGCGGGCGTAATTTGCACGCCAAGGGTAAATATGTAATTATGTTAATATTTTTTGTTTATTTTGTGATTTCCTTGTTTTTCGTTAAGTTTTAGGTTTTCCGTGTTTTGATTCATGCCTTAGAGAATTTGTGGTTGAAACAAGGTTCAAACGGCTAAAACACTTGAAAAGTTGGTGATTTCGGCGAAAAACAGAGTTGGGTGCATTTTTTGCAAAACATCTGCAGACTGCCAGATACAGCACGACCGTGCAACTGATCTGCACGACCGTGCACTTTAAAGTTGCATCTGCAGAAACGCCCGTGCGGACTGCTTCCCGGATACGCACGACCGTGCGACCCATCCGCAGGCCCGTGGGACCGAGATCAGTGACTAGGGTTCTAAGATTTCAAATCCGCACGACGTGCACATCTGCGCATGGCCGTGCGTGTACTTTTCTGAAGTTGGTTCAGTAACTTTAAATACGCGTATTTCAAAAAAACCAACTCTCATTCGAAACCCTAGCCGCACTGTCGTTTCCACACTCGCACCCTCTCAAAAGTCACCATTTTTGCAAGAATTTTTGTAATCTCAGTCAAGGTATGAATCTCCTTTATGTTTTGCATCTTTTGTTCTGTTCTAGGGTAGATTAGGGTTCTTGTTCAAGAAATTTTTGGGGTTTTCTTCATAAAAGACAATCAAACCCTATTCTTCGCAAAATTGGGCAAATAAAGGCCCCATTCAGGAACCCTCGGTCCATTCACTGAGAAAACATCTTGATTTATGGTAAATAGCGAATTCAGTGAATGGACCAGATTTTTAGGAACTGCAGATGATGCATGACCATGCGCCTCATCCGCACGGCTGTGCGGGCCTAAATCGCTGCAGTACTCTGGCATGAAAATAGTGTGTGGTTTCGATCCGCACGGCCATGCAACTCATCCGCACGTCCGTGCGACTTCTGATGATAGCAAACAGAATACTTCAAAGTCACTGTTGGTACCGAAATCAAAATTTTTTAGGTCTGGCCTGACTTTTATTGCTTATCTACTTACAGATGGATCACCCATTCTTACAATTCGACGCTGCAAGCAAAAAGAGCGTCCTTGTGTTAATCGATTGCAAACCCTATGGATCCGACAAGGCTAAATTGGTGAGCTAAAGAACGCTGAGTTGGGAAGCCTTGCAAGCCTTGAATCAATCGGAAAGGCTGCAAGAAATGATCTCAATCCCGATGGCAAGGTTGCTAAACATAGAGCGACCTGTCTACCTTGAGCTGACATTGGAATTTTTCGCTTCTTACGGATACGATAAGCCAAAGAGCGAAAATCCGGACATCAAGAACACTAAAATCATCCAGTTTAGGCTTGGGGGATGATGGCATAAATGGTCAGTGGCAAAGCTTGGAAAGAAGTTGGGTATTTACGGTGATGACGATATAAATTCTGATATTTTTTCAAACATCTACAAGTTCAGCAGCGACGAAGAGAGGGCCGATTTTTGGGCTCGCATAGCTATTGGGCCGCCTTATGATGCCCGGAGAGCAAAAGCGTCGAAGCTGAAGGACCCGCTTCTTAGGGTTCTTCACCAAGTCATGAGCCACACCATTTGTGGTCGCATGGACAGTTTGGGGAATTGTCCCACACCGGATCTGCTATACTTATACTCCATTGTGAATGGAGTACCGTCAACCTCGCCGCCGTATGGCGAAATTTTTTATTAACAGCGCGGGGAGGTCGGTGAGCAGTGAAATTCACGGTGGTGAGTATGTGACCCAACTTGCTTATTCTATCAGGATTATGACAAAAAATATGGTCGATCAATTGACACTGGTCCACTCAGGGGAGAGGTGGACATTCGTTCCCTACGGGCGATGGGTCTGATTGTTGATACTGGAAATGGTCCAAGGTTAAGGGGCCTACATGGGGAAGTTTGGGACCCACTACCACCCCTACCATCTGACGAAGAGCTGGACGTCAAAATGGAGCCTGCCCACGAGTCACATGTTCACGAGATGCTTTTATCAGACCGCCACCAGAGCAGGAGCAGAAGCATCAGTACCAGTACCAGTACCAGTCACCAGCCAGATACCAGGCACATCAGGATTAGCCCCCTAGCATTCCCTCATACCCAGAGTTCTACCAGCAGTTCCAGCAAATGCAGGTGAACCAGAATACCATGAGGGATGAGATGCACGCCGGGTTTTCTTACATTTTCGGAGGGCTTCACAACGCCTTCCCGAACTACTTTGGCGATCCTCCACATTTCCCATTCGGAACCCCAGGCATGACAACGCGGGCCCATCCGGAGCCCGCCAAGACGATGAGGAGGACTAGTAGGAGGGAAGAATTTAGCTGACGAAAGCGCTGGTGCCATTTAGTATTTATTTATAGTTGTTTATTATTGTCTCTTTTCAGGGTTTTTCTTTTTGACTGCTTTTCTTTAAAGAACCCCGCGGATATGTATTTCGGTTTGTTTTGAAAAATTTATTAGTACTTTTGTTATTTCAATTTATAGCTTTTGGGATGAATCTTTATGCACCTAATATATTTTGATCAAATGCATTGCCTATGTTGTGGATAGTTTGATAAGTTTTACAGGTACATGGAAATGCACACAGAGCCGGAAAGAAAAAAGAGTGATCACGCCAAATATCTCCAAGTCTTCTTCCGCTTGAGGGGAGTATTATTCACCTTTTTCACACTTTAGTTTCGCTAATTAATAACTGCGTACTAATTTTCGATTCACATTGGGGACAATGTGAAATTCAAGTGTGGGGAGGGGTTTAACTTGTTAACTTTGTTTGTCCTAAAAAATAAATAAATAAATAATATATGTGTATATATATATATTTTGTAATAAACGGTCAATTGTATTTCATTAAAAAAGCAGCTGATACAATAAAAACCGACAGCCAAATTGATTTTAAAAGCATGACAAACAAAAGAAAAACTTGCATGCATATCTTTACGTTTATAACCATTCCTTCAATTACGTGAGTATACTTGAGCCTTTCAATTCTTATTATGCTTGTTTTTGTTCGGAATATAAGCGAGCCGGGTGTTTCATGTGATTTAGAACTTGTCATTAGTATACTTTTCAAAACCATGAATATGTGAAAAGAGCATGAATATGATAGAGGCACTTAGGATACCCCTTTTGTGTTAGCCTTTTTCTTTGTTTAATTTCCGTAACCACCATTATCCCATTAGTAAACCACGTTGAGCCTATATCCCGTGTTTTTCCGTTGACACCCATTTAACCAAATTGAGCCTTTTTATTGTTTAGCTTATTTTTATTAAAACTTGGTTATGGTTATTATCTAACTTGTAAATATTTAGTAAGTTATAAAAAAAAAGAGAAGAAAATTAGCAACAAAAATAGAAAAAGGGGATCAAATCGAAGCAATTTTAGATGCTGAATGGTACAATCTCATTGACTAGCTCGATATGGTCATAATCGGCCGTTTATGCCTTACTTATGTATGGTTGTAATTCATTTACGCTATATAACCACTGAGTTTTAACCTTTTAGCCACTTTTAAATGTCCATTTCCTACCGAAACCATTGCCTAACATTACAACCCTCAAAGACCTCTTGATTGTGCTTTTTCGCATGTTAGTTGGTGGAGATTAGATCTTTTAACAAGCTTATTATATTGCATGATTCATCGCCTTGGCATTGAGTGTTTTGCACATACACATTACATGTATGACTCATAAATATAACCGAGTGTGTGTGACCATTGTGAGAATGTGAAGATTTGCATGTTAAGTCAATCGGAAGTGGAATCATTTCCTTTTAGTTATCTTTCCTTATATTCGCTAATTGCTTGTTCGGTTTAATGTTGTTGATGTTGACTTTTTGGAAAAACAATTAACTGCCGGATATTTATATAGAAACGTTTGGGACCCTCGTAGGCCCGCGTTCTTTTTTTCTTGTTTGCTTGAGGACAAGTTAAAGTTCAAGTGTGGGGAGGTTTGATATACGTTAAAATATATATAATTTAGTTCCCCATTTTGCCCCCGTTTTGTGCATTTTTAGCTAAAATATCGTCGTATAGGATACTTAATCGGTCCATTTTATATTTTCAGGTCCTAAACGACGTACCGCAGACAAAGTTGGAGAAAAAGTGGGATTAACGAGCATTCCGGACAAATTCTGCAGATTCTGCTGAAGATACAGATGCCGCACGGCCGTGCAACCCATTGGCATGGTCATGCAAGACTGCGATCTCGGAAGCACTGACCGTGCGAGAGGCTGTGCGAATCATTTCTCGGCATGCACGGCCATGCGTCCCATTGACACGGTCGTGCATGACTTGATTGCTGATCACATGTGATCTAAAGCTTTGGCACGACCGTGCAAGTCATTGGCACGGCCGTGCAAATCTGAAGATTTTGCCGCTCAAACAGCCACTTGTCTGCCCATGCCCTGCAGTGAGGTAATACTGATGCTCACGGCCGTGCAGATAAAGTGCGCGGCCGTGCGGATATGAAAATTGTCTATAAAACAGATTGTGACTGATCAAAATATTGGGTATTTTTCCAAGTTTCTGTGCGATTTCTGAGGTGCGGGAGCTCTCTGATCAGGACGGTTTCAAGCCTCAAGTTTGCGAGAAGCTTATCATTCATCCAATCCATCAAATCCTTGCTTGTTTATGGTTTGATTTCTTGTTCTTAATGTAAATTCTGATTAATTTGCAAGCATTAAGCTGATGTTTATGTATATTGTTATGAATACTATGAAAACACTTGTTTTATGATCAATATTTAGTTTGTTATCAAGTTAAAATGAAGCTCAGTCAACTGCTCATGTTTGAATCTTGATGATCATATGGCAATCTTGTTTCATTGATGTTGAATTCTTGATTATGATTGTTTATCTTGGATGATTAGTAAATGGTTAGTTAGGATAAGTTGAATAAACCCCATAATTAATCATTTATTAGTGAACTGTTAACTTGATTAATATGTTTACACCATGAAACTAGAAATGGGTATTGGTTTAACAAAAGATAATCTGATTTTGATCAAGAATGCTTTCTTACACGGAAGGATTCTAACGGGTTAGATGGTGTTATTGCGGGTTCTTAATATATTTCATAATCTTTGTTGAGTATTTGTGGCCAAAATAACCAACTTGGTAGATTTATATTTAAGACTTGCAAAATGAATGAGTTTGTGATATGATCTACGTTATGCTTGTCTCGGTGGCTGTATTGTGTTTATCGGTATTGCTTTCCTTGATAAGTGAGGTAAGAAAACTCTTAACGGATGACTAACTTATTTTTAAAGATTCACATGAAAATATATCAATAGCTCGCTAAAGAATAATTTTAGGTGGTTAAAGTGTGTTTATCGCGTTAACTTTTCAAAGAATTATCAATTAGGATTCCCGAAAGGGCTACTAGTTGTCTTTATAATTGGAAAATTGATCAAGTGCTTTTGTGACATTTTTGATAACATGCTTATTTTGCTTATAAAACAAGACAAAAGAAAAAGAAATTATATTTTTGTATTTAAAGCCTTTTATGTCTTAAAATATATTTTAGATAATTTTAAGGAAAACTATTGCACATATCTTTTTTATCGGTAAATAAATGACGACGTTTTAGTACACAAGCACCTGCCCGCATCCGTGGATCGACATCTGGTTCTTACCCATACTTTACTACATATACGACAGGGTACACTTATCCTTTGGTGTGTGTTTTAATTTAAGGTAGAAATCATTTTTATAAATATTAAAACCAAGTTCGTGTGTAAAATTCATTGTAAAAACATGTATATATACGCACACGTCAGTTATGCATGACCGCTTGCATGTATGGGTCATGCGACCATGCTTGATAATCAACAGGTGTCGAAGGGTTAAAAGGATCATATCTAGACGTATCCGGATATGTTGGGATAGGGTTATTATAACCCGATGCGGGTGGTTGAACTGTTGGTGGTGGTGTTGGTTCCACCACAGGTGACGCATTATAGGGTCCACCCATTTGTGGGTCCTCGTGAATTGTGGGGTAAGGGTTGGCAAAGGTGGCAGCGATCTCGACCTTTGACCTGCACGTACCAACATATGTGCTCCAGGCTTCCTCCTTGGTGGTTCAGGTTATGGTTGAGGTTGGTCCACTGGTTCCATGTGAACGTCTTCTTGTATAGGAGGTGGTTGAGAGTGATGGGAAGGAGTGTTGGCGAATGTAAATTGGTTCCAATATTGGTCCCATTCATTAGGACCTTGATATGGCGATCCGGCATAGGAGTTTGAATCGCTTGATATTTTAATGGGGTGCGTATTTGAACCTGACGGCGGCATCTCCGGATCGGAGTCCTCGTCCATTGGGTTTGGCTGATCCAACTGATTCTGATCAGTTGGGGGTGTGTTAAAGTACTGGTTGGGGTTAGATTCATCCTGATAAGAATGATGGGAATGGTGAGAGTGGTGTGAATGATGTGAATGGTACGAGTGATAAGAATTTTAGGTATTGGAAGGTGAATGTTGTGGTAGTGGCCATGAATCCCCCGAATCTTCATAAGGGTTTGGGTGATGTGGATGTGGAGGGGTATGTCCTGAAGGTCCTCCCCTCATTGGTCCTTTCCTCTCCCTCGTACACGTGGCGGCATTTTCCTGTTAAAAATTAATTCAAAAACAATACTAATAACTTAATAATGAAATGAGTAATCCGAGGTTAATGCCTAGACTCGAAAGTCTAAGGAATGTGCTTGTGTAAGTTTGAGATTAAAAACTAAAGGTTAGTGTTATATTCTCTCAAACGTTGGCTCTGATATCAACCTGTCACACCCCGGATTTCCAATCCAAATCCATACACCGGTGGGCCCCGGTGAGGAGTATCGTGATGTTAGTTGATAACATCATTGTCATTAAACACGACACAGCGGAAGTCTTTGAGCAAAATTACTATTACAAACCAAATGTTCGAAAATACAAAATAATATACAGGCTCGAAATAGAAGATCCACATGCGGATCATAAAATGTACAAAGAAATAATATAAAACAGACTTTAGGGCAGATCTAAGGATTTGCAAGATCCTCTTATTTCACTACCAAGATTATATCCCAGCTGTATTCAAAATGAACTAAGTGCGTATAGCATTTACCGGAAGGCTCTAGTCTGGATTATGGCATAAGCTAACCAATTAAAATGCTAATGGTCTTATGCAAGTCCTAGACTTAGACCGACTAGCGTAATGAATCAGGAACGGTATGCTAGATTAAGCGATGACTGGATAGAATGTATTTTAAACCCAACAAGTACCTTGACTTGTATAAAATGGGTAAACAATTAACACTCTGGATTTTGAGTTTAAAATGATAAGGTTAAACCCGTTTTGGTTAATTTTCGTAAACTAGTTACCTATGCTTAACAGTACGCAGATTAGCGATATCGGGTAACTGGATGAGTCATGAACAAGTTCTATAGGCCATTATACTTTAATTAAGTTGTAATATCAGTAGGATATCAACTTATATGCCCGTTAAGGTTTTAAAATGAAACTATGCGTCATAAGGGCATTTCGGTAATTTCATCCCGTATAAAGGAAGTTGAATCTAATTTTAATGTTAACTGTAAGTATTCTGGAAAAAATAATTTATTTATGATATAATATCAGTAGGATATTAATTATATGTGTAATTTATCTTTAATGACCAAATTATGCACCAAAAGGGCATTTTGGTCATTTTACACATAGTTTTATAAATTCTTTAGGATTCTGAGTTCATATCAAATACCTACTGTATAAATATTTAAAATGAGGTTTAAAACAGTAAGTAAAAAGTCTTGGTTGATAGTTATGGTTTAAAACCATACTATGCGCCAAAACGATGCTTATGTCGTAAAATGATGATTTATGCGATGTTTAACGAAAACTGATGTTAGTGTCATATTAAAATGTCTTAGATATGTTATTGAATATAACATATTTGTAGGTAAAAGATTTACCTTGAAAAGATATGATTATAACCATTTTATAAGCCATAAGGGCTTTATCGTTATTTACCGACATATTACAAGGACTTGTTCATAAACTCAGTTTATAATCTGATTTAACATCCCAAATAATCCTACTTATAATATTACATCAGTAGGAAACTTATTTTCAAGTTCATTATCTTTTAAACCTTATTTTATGCAAAAAGGGCATTTTAGAAAAATAATTTATTTATGATATAATATCAGTAGGATATTAATTATATGTGTAATTTATCTTTTATAACAAAACTATGCACCGAAATGGCATTTTGGTCATTTTACACATAGTTTACAAATTATTTAGGATTTTGAGTTCTTATCAAATATCTACTGTATAAATATTTAAAATAAGTTTTAAAATCAGTAGGTAACAAGTCTTAGTTAATAAATATGTTTTAAAACCATACTATGCGCCGAAACGACGCTTATGTCGTAAAATGATGGTTTGTGTGATGATTAATGAAACTGATGTTAAGGTCAGATTAAAATGTCTTAGATATGTTATTTAATATAACATATCAGTAGATAAAAGATTTACCTTGAAAGGATATGATTAAAACCATTATATAAGCCATAAGGGCTTTATCGTCATTTACCGACATATTATAAGGATTTATTCATAAACTCAGTTTATAATCTGATTTAACATCCCAAATAATCCTACTTAATATTGCATCAGTTGGAAACTTATTTTCAAGCTCATCACCTTTTAAACTTATTTTATGCAAAAAGGGCATTTTAGTCAAAATGGCATAATTACGGAACTTGTGCATAAACTTAGATTCTAATTATGATCATGAAATATAACCTCAAAGGGTTATGCTACATTATATTACGATCATAATACAACTTTAGATCAGTATCTAACTAATCTAAATCGGTTCAGAATTGAAAGTCAAAGCAGAAGTCAAACTTTGCGACTTTCGGTTGGGAACCGACCCAAGAACTGAAATTGACGAGCCGAACATGTTCTTACATGTTCTAATAATTATTACCAACTTGTGTAAGTGTCAAAACAGGTTTCATAACATATATAAGATCAATTTATGATTTTTTCCAAAAAATGGCCTTTTTGACTTTTTAATATCATAACTTTGACCCGTCAATTGGTCTAGCAAACGTGATCTTCAGGAGGTGCCCTTTATAGGAACTAACACCTACCTTATTACGATCAGTTAGCCATGTTCATTATGAACAATGGCTGGACCATAATGGTCTTAACCGAAAGTCAAGGCGTTTTCTGTAAAACGCTTGACTTTTGGCTATAAAAGCCTATAAACGAAAATGCAAGAGCAAGGAACACTTACAAGAGGTTCCTAGAATGCAAGAGAACTTAGTTGGATGCTCCTTTCAGATAGGAACTTCCAGAGAAGGGAGAAGAGTTGAAAATGAGAAAGGTGCAATTTCAAAGGTTGAACCTTTGCACCTATTTATAGTTTGATAGCTTAAAGAAGGTGATGTCAGGTGTTAAGGGGTGTAAGAGGAAGCTTACAAGTGTCCTAAAACATGGCATAGCAGTTTGGAAGACCATGGTTTCGATTTAATGGTTTTTTGGCACCTTTGTGTGGTGGCCAAGGAAATTTTCAACAGACACAGGCCTCTCGCGCCCTCGCGAGCGCCCCATGTCCAAGTTTCAAAGTTTGCCACATTTAGCCCCTCAACTTAATAAACCCCTTTAAAGCTTCCTAAAACACCTTTTTAGCACTTTTAGCCCTCTGTAGCTAATACTTGGTGTACCCGGGATTATGCTTGGACATTGTCGAGCTCTCGGTTCGTTAAAAGGTCACTCAGAGGTATAAATTAACATGTTGACACTTTTAATCCCTCCGTTATCCAACTTTCACATTTTTACAGAATTAACCTCTCTCGTCCAACAACGGTCACGCATGAGAATTAGGACTTCGTAAAGGATCATTCAGAGGCTCATTTTATGCATATTGACATATCAGTCACTTAGAGGCCAATGTTTAAGCGTGTTGACATATCAGTCACTTACAGGCTAGGCATGTTGACATATCAGTAAATCAGAGGCCAAGTTTTGAGCATGTTGATACCTTTAGTCCTTATTGGTCTTTAATAGACTAATATTAAAATACAACACGTCTCGCTATCCTATTGGACACGATTTTACAAGGTGTTAAAATATAAGCCCCGGATTTATCTAACGCATATACTACCGCGAGTAGCTCTTTCTCGGTTGTTGTGTAATTCAATTGAGCATCCGAAAGAGTCTTACTCGTGTAGTATATAGCAATAGGTTTCTTTTCTACCCTTTGACCCAAAACGGCCCCCACCACATAATCACTTATATCACACATAATTTCGAACGTAAAGACCAATTCGGTGATTGCAAGATTGGGGCCTCAACCAATTTCTTTTTCAACACGTTAAAAGCATTTTGACAATCTTTATTAAAGTCAAACGGTTGGTCTTTTAACAACAAATTACATAAGGGTTTTGTTATATCACTAAACCCCTTTATAAACCGCCTGTAAAACCCCGCATGGCCCAAAAATGATCTAATACCCTTAACGCTCGTGGGATATGGCAAAGTAGAAATAACTTGCACTTTTGCCCTATCGACCACTATCCCACAACTTGACACCACGTGTCCCAACACAATTCCCTCTTAAACCATAAAATGGCTCTTTCCCAACTCAAAATCAAATTTTTCTCAACACATCTTTTTAAAACTTTTTCGAGTTAGTCAAGGTAAACATCAAATGATGACCCAAAATTGAAAAGTCATCCATGAAGATCTCTAATGACTCCCCCACCATATCTGAAAAGATACTCGTCATACACCTTTGAAAGGTGGCGGGGGCATTACCCAAACGGCATTCGCCTAAATGCGAAGGTACCGTACGGGCAAGTAAACGTGGTCTTAGCTTGATCTTCCGGATTGATAGCAATTTGATTATAACCCGAATAGCCATCCAGGAAACAATAATATTTTTGACCTGCTAACTTTTCAACAGTTTGGTCAATGAAAGATAAAGGGAAATGGTCTTTAGAAGTTGCAAAATTCAACTTCCTATAATCAATACAAATACGCCACCCGGTTACCGGCCGAGTGGCGACCTCTTCACCTGCGTCATTTGTGACGACTTGAATGCCCGCCTTTTTAGGAATAGTTTGTGTAGGGCTCACCCATTGGCTATCAGAGATGGGGTATATGATACCCACATCTAGCCACTTTAGTACCTCCTTCTTGACAACTTCTCGCATATTAGGATTCAATCTCCGTTGTGTGTCACGAGAGGCAGTACTACCATCTTCAATGATGATTTTGTGCATCACTACGGAAGGGCTAATTCCCTTCAAATCAGAGATGGTCCACCCAATAGTATCTCTATTGGCAACCAACACCTCCATCAGCCTCTTCTCTTGCTCCATGGTCAGATTTGATGCAATGATAACCGGTAGCGTGTTGCCCTCACCCACATAAGCATATTTCAAATGCTTGGGCAACACCTTCAATTCGATGTTTGGAGGTTCTACCAACGATGGATTCAACTTAGTGTCAATCTTCTCGGGAAGACTTTCCACTTGTGTGTCCAAGGTGGTCTTCCCTCTTTCACCGCCATCACCTCCATCTTCTTCTCCTCCTCATCCATGCTCTGATTCGTTTCCGTTTGTAACCTGTCAAACATAAAACACTCCTTTATTATGTGTTCCTCCTCAACACCCATGTCACAGAGAGGTATACACTCATCAACAAAGTCTGCCATATAGCATTCGTCGTTGAGTAGAGGATCCGTTAATCCGGCAAAAACATTTAACCGCAACCGACGCTTACCAAAAGTCATGTCGACCGTACCCATTTTACAATTGATTTGAGAATTTGATGTTGCCAAAAAGGTCGATCGAGAATAACCATAGGTTGCTTGGTTAGGTCTAACGAAACGTAATCGAGTACTAAGAAATCCACCGGATAGTAAAAGTCCTCGACTTTGACAATTACATCCGTGACTATCCCACGGGGTAGTTTAGGAGTCAAGTCGGCTAACACTACAATAGTTTTTGCCGCTCGAAGTGGACCAAACTCATATTGGTCATATAAACTACCCGGTAGAAGACTCACACTAGCACCAAGATCCAAGGGTGCCCTTGTTATTTTAAATTCTCCAACTTGAATGGAGATGATAGGCGCTCCCGGGTGTTGCAACTTGGGTGGAAGTGCACCCGAAAGAATCGAACTCACATTTTCAATTAAATCTAGTTTCTTTGGAAACTTGTGAGTCCATTTTTTAGTACACAAGTCCTTCAAGTACTTATCATATAAAGGGACTTGTTTTATGGCATCCAAAAGTGTTAAATTGATTTGACTTATTTAAAAATTTCCCACATTTCTTCATGGTGGGGACCTCTTTTGTTTACCACTTTTTTAGATGGTCCCAGCAAAGCTTCAGGATAAGGGCGGTATTAACCTCCACACCCTTTTCCTTAGCTTTCAGGACAGGGACGGTCACAACGGGTGTATTTTTATCATTTTTCAAAACATTTTCTTTTTGACCTGTTTGACCGTCAACAACCTCTCATCACTAGCCTCTTCCACCACCCCTTGGACAAACTGAGGTGGTGGTGACACAACACCATTATCAACGACTCGACCACTACATAATGAAATTTTATTAATTGGTACCTCACGTATGTTCTTCGAGTTGTTCTTCGTGGTGTCACTAGGCAATCTTCCGCCACTTCCTCGCATATGTGCCATCTCATCTGCAAGTTGACCCGCTTGCTTCTCTAAAGCTTTGTGCGATTTATCACATACCTCGAACTCCTTTTTCATTTCCAACTTTATCTCTTGATTCGAAGTAGTGATAGCATTATGATTGCATCCAGCTTTGAATTCAAGGAGTCTTCACCACTCATTTGAGGATTAGAGTTACCACCTCCATTACTTCCTTGGTTTTAGCCCCTTTGATAACCACCTTCACGATTCTGATAGCCTTGACTACTTCCTTGGTTGTAATTTGTGTAATACCCCCCTTGATTACCGCCTTGACGGTTTTTGATACATTGAGCCTCCTTGATTCCCCCTTTCGTTACCCATGTTGAAAGTTGGGGTTCATTTGGTTTGAAGCATTACCATAACGAAAGTTTGGATGGTTTCTCAAACCCGGGTGATAAGTGTTAGAATTCGTATCAAATTGCTTGAAATCCCCATACACTTGACTCACCTCCTCAGTCGTATGTGCCATGCTCACTTGACATTCTTCAGTTCGATGCCTAATATCCCCACAATCCTTGCACACCGCGAACTGAACCGCACCAACATCCTTCTTCTTCATACGGGCCAACTCCCATTCCAAAGTAGCAATTCTATCTTTAGCACTTGAATCAAGGTCGGGAAGAGATCGAGAAATAGGACGTTTTTTAGATCGAACTGCCATAGCGACCGGTTTGGAATTCTTACTCATCCTTTCCAAGAAATCCTGATCGTCTTCTTCATGGTTATTCAACAAGGTCCCATTACTTGTCGATTGCAAGTACTTGTGGTCATCGGCATTCAAACCTCTCACAATACACTTCAAGAGTTCCCACCTCGGTATTTGATGATGTGGACATTTCCGAACCAACTCCTTGAAATGGGTCAGTGCTTCATGTAGCAACTCTCCTGAATATTGTCTAAATGACCGAATTGCATCCCTTGCATCATCCGCCTTTGCAATTGAATAGTACTCATCTAGAAAAACTTGTTGCATCTCCCCCAACTATGAATACTATTCGCCGGAAGTGTGAGGAACCATTGCCTGGCTTTGTCTTTCATTGAAAATTGAAAAAGTCTCAACTTCACCTCTTCAAGCTTGAAATTATGTCCCCCAATTGTGCCACATATGGCCGAAAATTCTGCCAAATGAATGTATGGTTCATCGTCGGTCCTACCGTTGAAATGAGGTAGGATATTGATGTAAATCGGTTTGCACTCAAACGACCTTCTCCCTCGAGGTGTAGGCACAATTGGTGAGTCATTTTCAGTGACCACCGGTCTAAATCACCCAATAACACCTCGCGGGCCTTGTTGTTGTGGTTGGCATCTTGGACCATCGACTTCTTGATTCACCGGCCGATTGTTATCTCTCTGATCCCCACCTCAATCACCCCGATCACCACCTTGATTTCCACTGCCTACAAATTGTGGAATTCGGTTACGGTTACCATTGTTGTTATTGTTGTTGCCATAATCCCAATTCCTTCGATCTTTTCGTGGTTGGTGGTTATTCCCGTAGCCTTCATCTCTACCATAAGTATTATCGTATCCATCGTTGTTCCCAACAAAATTGGCATTTTGATAGCCAAAATTTTCATACTCAAACCCCCGCGTGTTATAGAAGATCCCCATGTTGTCTCCCCATTCGTCGTCTACAACCCTATCGTTATAGTTTCCACCATCATCCGAATATTCCGAGTAGACGCTCACATGTTCTGGTGATTGATAACCGGGAACACTATATGGTGCATCGTCGGGAAAATTATTTCTCAAATCATCGAGATCGAGAAACTGGGCTTCATTTGTGGGATTGCCACGACTATGGTTAACTCCATGGTTGGCGTTAATATTTCGGTCATTGAGATTGGGTGGTAATCGGTTTTGTCGGTTTTGGTTTGGAGGTGGAGGGGTGGGTGTACGTTGGCGATTATTTTGGTTTCGACTACGAGTTTGGAATGGTGGTGTTGGTGGTCTCGAGTTGTTACCACCCCCCGATTGATGGTTTTGGGTATTTTGGTTTTGGTTTTGGGTGGGTAATCATAGAATTGGTTTTGGTTGTTAGGTTGGTTAGAGTTTTGTTGATCCATTGGAATGGGTCCAAGGGATGGTGTAGGTGGTGAATTGGTGTTGGGTGGATTAGAGACAATATTTGCCTCTAACCGGTTGGCTAGGTTTCTTCTAATGACCCGCTCGATCTCCTGTTCGAACACTAACGGTGAAGTCCTCCCGGAATTCCGTGTATCCATGCACTACCTGTAACACGCACAAGTAACACACCCGCGTAACACAAAAGTAGAAATAATAAAAAGAACACAAGCACTTAAATAGTTAATCAAAAATCAACCAAATCCAAACGCAAAGCGTACAAACTCCCGGCAACGGCGCCAAAATTTGATCGAAGTGTCGCGCCCCAGTCAAAGACAAAATTTATGATCCCAAATTACCCTTAACAATGTGTTAGTGGTAGTAAGGGGTCGGACCATGAAGAGTTTATGGTTTGCGTGCAAACAAGATTGCTTTTAACAAATTGTCACGAATTATGAAGCTTGCTATTATTTTGATGAATTTTATGTGTTTGAAAAAGATGTCTGAATGCTCCGACCAAGTTGATTTTGATTACTTAACTACTAGGAACTAGAATGATTATACTAAAACTTAATTAACGAGTTTGAGACAATAGTTTAGAACAAGGTTTACACCCGGTTTGGTAATGTAAATCCTAGGATTCCTACACGTTTTAAGTTCAATTCAATTGTAAAAATGACCAACAAGTTTAGTGTTACGTGACTTAGATGCCAAGAGCTATCGATGTCGTGAACAACGAACTACAATGCACTTCATTATCACAAACAAGTAAACTCTAACCTTGACAAGGCATAATTGCACATAAACATTTCGCAAATTCAAATTTAATCTTCATTCGAGAATTCACGAATTCAATACAAATGCAAGTCAATTATCATAGGTTTCAAAATCAAATCACAATTGTCACAAATCAAAACTCAAAACAATGTCAAACCCTAGAACTTACAAAACCTACACCGGGGTGGAAACCAAAAGAATTAGCCGCTCATGGTGAACGCGACTTGATCAACGATTGATGAGAGCGTGAACTTTGACATCTTGAAGCTTGATGGTGATGATGAACGGACTGGGAATTGGAAAATGATGATGATGGTAGAAGATTAGGGTTATGATCGATGATGAAGGATTAGATGATTGGTGTGGAATTGATGGTGCTAGAGATGAAGGTTGGGTGATTGTTGGCTCCAAGAACAAGTTTCAAACTTCAAAAATTCATAACCCCAAGCAAATGGTCAACAAGCAAGTTATAACCCGTCCAAAACCAAGTTTCAGTGTTAACCATTTAAGAGGGGCGTCGCCGACGGCCATATGGGGTGTCAGCATCGGCGCCAGCCTCTAGTTTGTATGGTTCTTCTCCGACTCTCTAATCTACTTTCTACGACCAATTTTCTCCAACGGGATATCTGGAGGGCGTTGCTGACGGCCCCTCAAACCTTTGTTTTCTTGTTTTTCCGTTTTGCAATCCCGGTTGACCCGTTTTCCATCTCGATTCTCCAAAAAGCTCCCAAATAGCTACTTAAACTCCCTAAACCTGTAAAACACAAATTCAATCAAAAGTAGGCTATTCGAAACTAAAAGTTATGTAAAACATGAACTTAAACATAATAAGAACATTGGTTTTCGACCACGCATCATGCCGCCTCAGTCTCTGCCATTTTGTGTTGGTTTTATATTATTATAAAGCTTCTCTTTCCCTCCTCATCTATTCCTCTTCCATCGAAACCTCTATTTCTCTCATCAAACTATATATTATTTGGGCCGTGAGTATGGCGATAGAAGATTATAGGTTTTATTGTTGCTCTTCAGGTTTTTATGGTTGAATTTTGTTATGTTGATGATGGAACTAATGAATAATTGTTGGATTATTCAATTTTGATTGGTTTTTCATGGTGTAGATTTGCTCCTCAAAGTCTGGGAGTTTTAGTTGAATTTGTTTTAATCTAACAAAGGTACATTTGAAATTTTACCTCTCTGTTTAAAAGTGAGTATTAGTGTTACTTAAATTTGTACTAAGCATATACTTAATGCTATGAGTTTTACAATTTTTATATGATTTTGCAGACAAAGGATAGTTAGGTTTAGGCCTTACATTACATTTTGGTCTAACTGGTTTTGAATACACGACAATTAGGATTCACTTTTATGGGGTTGATTCAAGTGAAGAATGTTTCTTTGTTTATGGTTCATTTAAAGCCAATTTGGGTGTAATTTGGTCCTATTTATTTATAATGAGCTTCTCTTCTTGCCATCCATTAATCTTGAATTTTTTTTATATGGTATCCATTGAATATTTGGCTTTTTATAATATCTAAGATTGCATTTTTATGTTTGTGGTATCACCTTCAAGAATCTTTTTTCCACTTCTTAAGTCTTCAAGCTTAATCCACCTTCATGGAGCCTTCCACATGTCATAAATCTTTTGTTTCGAACCTACTTCCACGATATTTAATGGATCTGTGTTTTTTCACTCATAATGGTGTTGTTTTTTGCTTATTTCAACTCTCTTGATTTTGTCTTCTTTTTGTTGGATGAAAAGAACAGTGTTTTTGAGTTACGTCCAATTGTATGTCTAAGTTGAAGCCATTGTTGGATGCAAAGAACGCCCATGCCTTTATTAATAGTTACGTTTATTTCAAAAAGCATTGTGATCAAAGCTGCCATGTGTATGGTATTATGAGGGAAGTTATCAGCAAGGTCCCTTACTATGGCCACTTAGAAGCTGGTGGTGATATCAGACCATACCGTGGCTAAGAGAAAGTTAAAAGTTATATCGTTCTCTTCAATATGTACTGAGTTATTCGTAAACTGAATTTTATTCATTGTACTGTGGCTAAGGAAAGCTACCGTTGAACTAAAGCAACGAAGAATAGAAGAAAACTCGGATGGCAATAGTTCTATTAATGTTCTACTAATTAATTAAACGAACGAATATAGGACACATGTCATGTTCGTTTACATATTCGTTCAATGTTTATTCCTAGCATTATTTTAGAACCAATTTGATTTTCAGATTTTAGTTTATGTTCATTAGAAATATGAACATAAACGAGTGTAAACATGAACTATAAAATCCGTTAACTTATGTGTTCGTGCTTGTCCATTTGTTGAGTTTAAATTAACAAGTCCTTTTCCGTGCTACTTAAGAATTAATATTGATATTCTGATGTAAATTGGAATCATTATTTGTTTGATACATAATGAACCTGGACTTACAAGTGGTGGAGGCAGAGGTCGAGTTAGGGGAAGATGTAGAGTATTCGTAGAACGAGATCCTTGCGTGACTGAACCAAAATCGAATCTTCTACATCAAAGCAAGACAAACCGACAACCACTTAGATTCCACCAAAGAGAGATAGCGTAGTCGTTCCATGCACCTGTGGCAGAGACTTCAATCAGAATGCTGGTCAGTACACATAAGTATAATATTTTAATACTTTGTTTAAAAAATAAAATTAAATAACTGAAAATGCATAAGTATAAAAATGACTTTTAATCGGATCGGTAAAAATGTTAACCCACGCTCGTGCAAGCGCTTCCAACTCAATTTGAATCCAAGGAATGCTTGGTGCCATTCACATGTGTCTGCTTTCCTCCTTGTGTCTATTATTCCTGTTGGTGCATAATGTGTATTGCCTATGTCTAGGATATGTTGATATGTATGTATGACTTAGAACGTCAGTTTGTATATGTTAATGTATATTTTATTTGGTTAGTATATGACTCGTACGAGTGACACTCTGTCACTCGTACGAGGCTCCACTCGCACGAGTCACACTCAGTTACACACTCTCCTGTGTGAGTCATGTCGACCTATAAATAGAGGAGTGTTGTGTTAGAAACTGAGAACTCGGTTAGTGTGGCGAAGCCCTGTTGAACTATTTACTTGCTCTGTACTTGTTCATGTTTATCAATACAATTCAAAGCATTTAAGCAGTAGATCTCACTTGTTTGTTTGTCAAGCTCACTAACAATGAATTCCGCCTCTGTTAGTTGAGTCAGATTGGTCTGGTGCTCATTGGAGGAGAGCCGATCCCTCCTCACAAGTGGTATCAGAGCCTTGAGGCCTGATCTGCTGACAAACATCAAGTTTCTTCATACTACCAACAGTTTCAAATTTAGATTCACCATTGTAGTTTTCTATTTCTACACTTTCCCATACAGATCTCGAAATTTGACAAAATCATGGGCAAAATTGACTAGGATTTTAGGATACCACGTTAAAATCAATTGTAATCAATCCTTGACAATTTCAAAATCTAAAATCGAACTTAATCATGTAAAAAACTGTAAACATCATCCGTTTGGTGACCTAAGTTGTTTCGTATGGGTAGAGAGACAACTCGTACGAACGATTGTCCGTACAATTTAAGTCATTCGTACGAACGAGTAAACAAAAGTTCTTAAAATCTACAAGTTAAAAAGTTAAAATGTGATTCGCACGAGGCATTCATTCTACGAACATCTCAGTCTACGAGCAAACATTTTCAGTTGTACAAACATCTTGTTCGCAAGAGTATCTTCTTTGTACGAATCATCTCGTTCACACGAATCTTTGTGTCGTACGAACTAATCTTGGTTGTACGAACTGTTCTGTTATCCGCATGAAGAATTTTTATCATTCTAATCAGTTTTCCAAAAGTGTGTTTTCTAAGATCTTTGAAGAAAAATGGAAGAGTTGTATAACGACTTTGCAGCATCAGTGGTCACAGCTACCGCAACTCAAAACATGAACCACGAGAATGACATGGGTAAGATAACAAAGCCGCCAAAGTTGATGAACCTTGAAGACTTTGACAGTTGGAGTGAATGTTTTATGAATTGGGTTCAGGAGAATCATTTTACCTGCTGGTTTGCCATCGAAGAAAAGTATCAAGCTCCTGTTGGAGAAAACGATCTCGAAAAGACTTTGACTCAACTCTCGGATTTTGAAAGAGAGAAGTTCATAAATGAGAAGAAAATGATGAACATTTTACAACAAGCCATCAAGGAAGACATATTGGCGCTTTTAAAACATGATGATGACGCACAATCGTTATGGAATGCTCTAAGGTTGAAATTCTAGGGAAGTGCACAGTTGCGAAAAGGGAAGAGGGCATTTTTAAGTAAAGAATTTGCCATCTTTACTTTGATCAAAGGAGAGACAGTGAAACAACTGATTGAAAGATATTCATCTGGTTGTGCAAATGAAACAGGAATGGGTTAGTTGATAAACTCGCAGATTCCTTACCACAAGGCGAATAGTCTACCTATTTGATTATTCTGAAGAATGGTACTGAATATGGTAATTTCTCATTACCATGATTCATTGAGAGATTGGAGGGACATGAACTTGAGATGCATGAAATGGCGAAGAACAAAGGCGCCAAAATGCCACAAGACTAAATCTATATTACAAAGGAAGTTCTGCTACTCAAATACAGCCTCCAAAGATCCAAACTGCCTTCAGCGTTACAACACACCGAGCCCACCGTCAAATCAACACAGTGGTTTTCAATCCTTTGCTTCGGTCAATCCGAACATGACTTAAAGCCCACAGTCATCACATGGTTCAAGCAATCCCCAGATCAATCAGAACAATCAATCAAATTCTACTCAAAGGGTGCTATAGTGCAATATCGCTGTTGAATTCCAGAATGCACAAAACTTCAACGAGAACACTGCCAAGCGACCTATGTCACTATTAGCTTCGGTTCTCGAATCTTATGACAGTCTTGTATTAGGCAAAATTGGAAATTCAGAAATGACCAGAGAGGACTATGATCAGATTGATCCGGTCAAGATGGAGTTGATCAATATCAAATGGTGTATGGCGTCTATTATCAGCAGAGCACAATGCTTCATGGAAATCACGGGAAAGAGAATTTGGGAGGATTAGATGGAAAACTTAGCTTCGACAAGTCCAAAGTTACATGTTTCAAGTGTCGGGGGAAGGGACATTTTAAACGAGAATGTCCGAATAGAGAAGTTCAGGGCAATAAGAACCCGTTTGCTGACGACTACTACAACAAAGCCATCTATCATCGTCCTAACCAAGCACAAGAATGGTGCAAATCAAAGATAGACAGCCAGAATCCAAAGACAAAGAGCTTGTCATGACTCAAGAAGACGAAGGCTTTAACTGGAACAAATACATCTCCAAGAATGAGAGTTTGTGTTGGTTGCCAAAATCATCAAAGAACCTGAAGAATATATGGAGGCATCTTTTGACGAAGCTCCTGAAGAATACTATTACACATCGTCAGTAGAAGAGGAATTGTTAAATAGTGCTGTTAACATCTCTGCCTAATGATATTCTTAAAACTTTTGTAGGTTATTTTGAGCCAAGCCATCAATCATCTTGTGAAGAAAAGAAGAAGCTGGAAGTTGAAGCAAAGAAAGTTGATAAAGAGTTGGAAAAACCTACTTATGAGACCAACAATGCTTGTATGGCAAATGTGAGAGTAAATGTGTCGGAAAGTGAGTGTGTGATATAAAAACCATGTTTAAAATGCAACGAGTCATGCAGTGAATGTGCTGTAAAAGACACAAGATACAATGAGCTCAAATGTCTAACAGATAATTTGTCATGTGACTATAAATCAACAAAAGAAGCTTAGACAAATTAAGAAAATCTGTTAAACAATATGGAAAAGTTCTTAGACAAAATGACGGAACACTTTCAACGCTTAAAGCAACTGTGATGGACAAACAAATGGCCAGTAACATTCATTTAAACACAATCGTTGAGCTAAAATAGTGAACTTGATAAAATGAAAATAGAAACTGAACGGGTTAACAAATTGTTAATCAGTTATTCTACAAGTTCATACGTCATTGATCACATTCTACCAAAGATCGAGAGCAAAGAAGAATCTAAAAATGATGAAAAAATATTGCATGATACGATCGTGTTCCACCACCCATGTGGAATAGCTATGCTAGTAAAAAAACCATCAGGGGTGGAAAAGGCGCTCAACTTAAAATTGAAAACTGAATAGTCAAACGAGCTACCTACAAACATTGATGTAACTTACACAAAATCTGAAAATGAATGTGATTCTGATGTGGTTAAAACCGTGGTTGAAAGTGTTTTAAGAGTGAATCTGAGAAATCTAAATCGGATGTTGAAACATCGGAAAATAGTTTATACTCTGATCCAAAAGTTCTCATTTACAAAATGCATGGATCTGATAAACTATAAAGATTTCCCAATCCAAAATGTCAATCTGGATCGTGTCGAAAAGTTGTTCAAGCTTGTTGAGGTAAGCCATTCTGATTTAGAAAAACACAATGCAAACAGAGAAACAAAGATTATCCTTAAAACAGGAGGGCTGGGTTGGGTTTTCAACAGAAAAGAACAAACAACAAGTTTCAAAAGTTGAACTTTACAAAGAAAGTTAACTTTGTTTTTGGAAAACTACAGAAAAAGAAAAAGAGATAATTGGTACACAATCAATGATCAGTTCCAGAAAGAAAAAGAGAGTAGAACACAAGTTTTGGATTCCTCTGTTCAAAAGGACAGTAGGACGTGCTATAAGTGTAAAAATGTTGGGCATATTGCACATCATTGTTCACAAAAATATCCAAAATCTGTGTCTAACTCTAACAGATCTACCCATGGTTGTACCAAACAGATTTTGAAAAGAAACATTGAATCTAACAAAATGTTAAATCAATGATTCATCTAAATTTAAATTTGAAATTGGTGAGACTTCCACCAAGAATCGTCAAAGTCAAAAGGATTCAAAGTTTTACTCAAAAAGGGCAAAGTTAAAAACACAAACTTGGGTTGCAAAAGTCAGACCATCTAAAGTAGATCTGAACCCATCTTTCCAACCAAAACCGAGCCTAAATAGAATGTCAAAAACAAAGTCGGTCTGAAATTTGATATTCCGAACCCACCCAAGACCAAGCAGGCTTGGGTTTCTTTGTTTAAATAGTTTCTTCCTCATGTGTGCAGGGGCTCCTGAGATCGATCATGTCAAAATGGATTATGGATAGTGGAGCTTCTCGACACATGACTGGGATGCTTGCGTTATTACAGGACGTCAAAGCTATCCGAGGAGGTTAAGTAGGTTTTGCTGGAACACAAGGTGGAAGAATCGTCAGAGAAGGTATTCTTACGAATGGAGTGGTTTCGTTTGACAAAGTGAACTACATTGCGGAGCTAGAGAACAATCTTTTGGGTATTTCGCAAATTTGTGACAAAAAGTTCACAACACACTTCAACGATAAAGAATGCTTGATTCTATAGCCGGGATTCAAGAGTCCTGAGGAATGGATTCTTATGCGTGCTCCAAGAGAGAATGATCTTTATGTTCTTGATATGAGTGTCGCATCTACAACATCAAAGAAGGTTCAGTGCTTTGTTTCTAAAGCAACCGAGAGGAGTCTATTTTATGGCATAGTGAAGATGGAGCCCATTCATCTGAGAAAGATGAATTATCTAGTGCACAACGACCTAGTGGAGGGTGTTAATCTGAAGAATTTTTAATTATCTGATGATTTCTGAGCTGTAAGAAGGGGAAACAGCATAAGAAATCACACCCAAGAAAGCTTCTAAATTCTATCAAGCTACCACTAGAGAGGCTTCATATGGATCTTTTTGTGCCAGTAAATGTCAAAAGCATTTCTGGAGATCTATATTGCCTGATCGTTACAAATGATTTCTCATGGGTTTTCTTCCTAGAAAGCAAAGATGAAACGTTTGAAAGTCTAATGATTCTCTTCAAGAAGCTTGAAAACCTGTATCACTTGCCTATCAAGAGAATCCGCAGTGACAATGGTACCGAGTTCAAGAACAAAAGGATGCTCAAATTCTGCAACGAAAAGGGGATTCTTCACTCAGTGCTCCCTATACTCCTCAACAAAATGAAGTTGCTGAACATAAGAATCGCACATTGATCGAGACTGCCAGAACCATGCTCGCCGAAATTCGAAATTGCCAAATTGTTTCTGGAGCGAAGCAGTCGCATCAGCGTGTTACACCCTCAATCGTGTGTTAACAGTCAAGCCTCACAACAAGACTTGTTTTGAACTGCTAAATCAACGGAAGCCTAACCTTGTGTTTCTGGAGCCTTTTGGATCACCGTGTACTGTATTGGACCTGGATGGTAAATTTGGAGCCAAATCCTTGGAAGGATTTTTCGTCGGTTACGCTACTCCACAAAAACGTGTCTTCTTGCCGAGTCTGAACCAGGTTATTCTTGCACAGCATGTTGATTGTCAACGGTATACCATGCCTACACAGAAACCTAGGGATCCATGGCTGTTCAACTACCAAGGTTTGTGGAATTCATTTGACCTACCAGACATGCCATCTAAAGAAGAACTTGTTATGCTCTTTCAACAACATCAAATCTTTAAAAAAGAGCAAGTTACAAGACCGTTGGTGATTTCCCCGTCAGTTCTTGTCAACACTTTTGATGTAGGTCCGAGCACTACTCTTCAAGAATCCGTCTCCATACCAATTCTGAACACTTCTGAATCATTTGCCCAACAACCTTTTAATGTTGACTCTGAAAATGAACCGAATTTTGATGATGGAGGATCTAGTTCCGATGAAGGATCTGAACATACTGAAAGCTTCCTGAATGCTCAAGCTGATCAATTAAACGTCAGGAATGAAGCTACATCTTCTGCACTAGTTGTTGATGAAGTGATCACGAATTTGCAAACTCGAGTGGATGTTCCAAGTGAAGTAATGCCGAGGACACTTTCTTATCATCCATCAGAGAATATCATCGGCAGCTTACAAACTAGAGTGCAAACTCGCAATCAGATCAATAAGGGATCTAAGCTGTTTTTATACCTGTATTGCTCCATTACAAACCCGATTTTCTTATAGTTGTTTGTTTCACAGGTTGAACCTGGAAACTAGAGAGACGCGTTAATAGAAGAAAGCTGGGTGGAAACGAATATGGGTCTTACAGTTGTTTTGCTTCAATTCCAGTAGTTAGGAGTCTGGAAGCTTGTTGACCTACCAGATCATCACAAAAAGATAAACACTAGTTGGGTCTTCAAGTGCAAACGAGATTAAAGAGGGATAGTGGTACGAAACAAAGCTTGACTCGTGGTACAAGGCTTTCATCAGCAAGAAGGGATAGACTACACTGAAGTCTATGCCCCAGTCGCTCGTCTCGAAGCTATTCGCATATTCTTGGCCTTTGCTTCTTGGAAAGGGTTAAAGGTGTACCAGTTGGATGTCAAATTTGCTTTCCTGTATGGAAAAGTCAAAGAGGAAGTGTATGTCGGCTAGCCACTAGGGTTTGTCGATCCCATACACAAGGATAAAGTCTACCTTCTAAACAAAGCTTTATATGGTCTTCACCAAGCCCCGAGAGCTTGGTACGAAACGCTTTCAATAAATCTTCTTGACAATGGCTTTCTCAGAGGAACTATAGATTCTACCCTCTTTACCAAGGAAGTGGATGGTCATCTGATTATCGTGCATATATATGTGGATGATATTATCTTTGGATCGAAAAATAATAAGCTGTGTAAAGACTTCGAAGAAGTCATGAAGAAGAAGTTCAAAATGAGTGCGATGGGGGAGATGAAGTTCTTTTTAGTACTTCAGGTTGATCAATTGCCTGACGGTATCCTCATCCATCAGACGAAGTATGTTCATGACATATTAGAGAAGTTTGATATGACAGGATCTAAACCAGCATCTACCCCATTAGCTCCAAATCACGGCATTTGTCCAGACGTTCATGGAGTCAAAGTTGATGAAACATTATATCGCTCCATGATCGGATCCTTGATGTATCTAACAACTTCTCGAACTGATATAATGTATCCTACATGCATGTACGCCCGTTTTCAATCCAGTCCAAGAGATTCGCACATGCTAGCCGTCAAACGTATCATGCGATATTTGAAAGGATGTCCAAGCACCAGCTTGTGTTATCCTTGTCACGACGACTTCAATGTCGCGGGTTACTCAGATTCTGATATCGGTTACTGCAAACTTAATGCCAAATCTACGACAGTTGGTTGCCAGTTCTTCAGAATTCGTTTGATAACGTGGCAATGCAAGAAAAAGAACACGGTCGCTCTCTCTACGTGTGAAGCTGAATACGTTTCAACATCCGCTGTTGTTCCCAGATACTCTGGATACAACAGCAGATCAGAGACTTCGGACTGCAATTTCTTGATAAGCCCATAGATGTAGATAATCAGGTTGCTATTGATATCACAAAAAACTCATGTAAACACTCACGTACTAAACATATTGAGAATCGACACCACTTTATCCGTGACTGCTACGAGAAAAAGTTGGTTAGAATTGAAAAAATCCACATTGATGAGCAAAAAGCAGATTTTTATACCAAAGCATTTGATCGTTCAAGATTTAAAAATCTTTTAAAATTAAATGGTTTAAGAAATCTGGCATCAGGGGATATTCATGAGGTTGAACTTGAGGATGATGAGGACTTGACGTGATTCTCATCGTGTTTTCTGTAAATATCTTTTCTCTTAAAAATCCAAAAATATGTTTTTGATTTTAGGGGGGAGAAAGTTTGGGAAAATAAAAAACATTATAAAAGTCAAAAGGAGTTTTTTGTGAAAAAGAGAGATCATATTACATCAATATGACAGTCACAGTATGCTAAAGATATGGAATGTTTAAACAAGTAATTAAACAGGTCTTACAGAGGATGTGCCAATAGGCTTCACTCGTTCAGTAAATTGTCTTCAAGATATAAACCTAAAAGAAAAACTGGGTAACTTGTGGGTTAACATCTCTCGGATATATGGACTTAGTACTCCGAAATTTCGTTTGAGAGAATGTCAGACTCTGTGATACTAGGTCTTTATATTTAATCGATATCTGAGGTATTATCCGAGTTCTTTGATTTTGCGTAAGCAATGGCCTAGAACTTGTATAATACTTTACGCATTATTCGCATACAAAAGCTGCACAAAAAATGAGTATGTCATAAATATTTACTACATCTGCAGTTCAAAAGATTCCTTTATGGAACACCACTTAAAGACGAGCCTTCATCTCTTTGTCTGTATGGAAATACTAACCTGAGCTCTCAAGGTCTCGCAATTCACCCCATTTATAGATATCAATTGGATATATTCACCTGTGAAATGAAATTCTGTATATTCTGAGATGGGAAACACAGTTACTTAATTTCATTAATCTTACCTAACATATCTTGAAACAATTGAGAAACAAAAAGAAGTTTAAGTGGATAAGTATATTGGCCTTCTAGGTAAATTTGTTTAAGAACTTATGTTTACTACCAAGATCAACGGTACTTGTGACTCATTTAAATACTTGATATGATCCTTTTAACACAAAGCTCACAAAAATATGTTTGTATATTTACTTGTTATTTCTTTTCAAAAAAAATCCCAAAAATATTTTCAGCTTTTAGCAATTTATCTTATATTTTAAGTCTACCGATGATGAAAACACCGTTAGTCCAAGTCAAAGCAACGTTTGTTGGAGAAAAGCTGAAGTCCACGGGTTGGGAGCTAATCATGAAAAGAGAAGTTTACCTAAACGTCAAAAAAGTTCATTAATTTGAAACTTTACATTTTTAAATAATTCTGTTTTGGTTATAATGGTCAACCAAGGTCATCAACTTGGACTTGGTTAACTGAGTGGGTTATTAAAAAGATAAAAAATTCATAAAAATCAAAAATCAAAAAGTTTATCAAAGTGTTAGAACTGACTCATACGAGTGACACTGAATCATATGAGTGACAGAAGTATTCATTAGCACGAGCCATCACTCGTACGAGTGACTTCTGAATGAGTGTAAAAAGGTTCACTCATTCACACAAGTCAGATTATTGACTCTTTGCGGTTGAGAGAAAAAATTGTGCGAACCAGTTCTTTTCACTACTTTTTCTTCATCTATACTACGTACCGATACGTTGGGGAGGTTGATTTGCACACCTCTTGCAATGGGAAAGGTACTAATACTCGTTTTAAGCCATTATAATGCCAAATTTGGACCAAACGGACATAAAAACGTAGATTTAGGAAAATTGTAAAACATAAAATTGAACTCAAAAACGTTAAAATCGGCCCTGTTAACCTATAAATTAACCTTCAATTTGTTAAAATCAACACGTTTGAAGTTCGGTTTAACTAGGTATTATTTGGTATGGTTTACAATTCGTACGAGTATTCATTTGTATGAACAAGTTTTCAAAATGTTAATGTATCTTATTCACTCATACGAGTGAGTATTCGTACGAATAGGATCCTTAAATGTTTGTCTTGATGACTCGTACGAGGCATCATTCGTACGAAGAAGTTCTGGTCAAAATTTTTGAAATTCTGCTAAGTATAATTGTTCATCCGTACGAATTAGTGACTCGTACCAATGATATTTTGAATCAGACTTAATTTTTGTCTTGGTACATGACTCGTACGGATAAGTGAGTCGTACGAGTGACTCAGAGTTCAAATTTTTCTTGAAAAAGTTTCTAAGTGTTGAAATGTCTATACTTGCAGATCAAGAAATCTTCGTTTTCACCATTCCATAATATCTGTTGTCTTCTGGATGATTCTATTCCAAAAATCGCTGCTTATCGAGAAGTTCTAGATTTTCTGAGCAGAATTCCCATCACGAAAGCTCTCAGGGATCGTCATGTAGCGTATTGTTCTTATACTGAATATTTCTGGAATGCAGCAGAGTATGATGAGGAGGAGAACGCGATTGTATCTGCGGTGAAAATTAATATGAGGATATTCAGGTTAAGATCACTGAAGATTTGATCAGAACCGTGCTGGAGTTCAATGATTCTGAAGACGACCCACAAGTTTTCCCGAATACAAGGTGAAAGGTTGTTTTTACCGAATGGGTTATGCCGGATTCGAAAATGATGCTCCATTTAAGAAGGCTAACCTGAGTGCACCATTCAGATATATCACACACTACGTCATAAATGCACTCAGTCATCACAAAGGAGGATTTGATGATTTAGTCGATTATCAGATGTGTTTGATCACCGCTCTTGTTCTGAACCTGCCATACAACTTCTGAAGAGTATTTTTTCTCAAATGGTCCAAAACACGTAGCGTGAGAAGTTCTTGCAGTATCCACATTTTGTCCAAATGCTGCTTGACCATTTGCATCCAAACCTAAAGAAAAAGAAGGACGATGTGTTGAAGTTAGAGCATATGGATGTTTCGACATTGAAGAAAATGAACTTGCATCTCAAAACTTTCCCCAACGCAACCAGTTTTTGGAGCAATTGTTGACAAAGATTATATCGCTCCATCACAGGGGAAGTGGAGAAAAGAAGATAGCGGTGACGAAGATGAAGAACTTGCAGCACTAGATGGTTTCATCGCGAAGAGAAGCGCATGGTTTGTAAAAGATGAGAAAGGGGGGTAAGGGGACCAAAAGAAAACCAACGTCCACATCTTCCTCAACTGCCCCTCAAAAGAAGCAGAAAGCAGCTGAAAGCTCAAAATTGATTGATGAATCTGAGCCTGAAGAGAACGTTGAAGCTATGGCTGCAGAAATTGAAAGAGTAGCTTTTGGAGTTCGTGAAGGAGAAGTTGAAGAAGCATCGTCTTCTAGTACTTACTCTGAAGATAGAATAGCAGGTGAAAAAGAAAGAGCAAAAGAACGTGAACATGAACGTCAGGTTGAGCAAAAGCGTAAAGACTAGGAGAAGAAAAGAAAACGTCAGGAGAAGATGACATGAAATATGTACCTTCTCAATCAGATAGCGATACTCCTGTACGAAAGACTCCAAAGAAATCTTCTCGATGACTTAAACAGCATGTAGTCAGAAGCTCGGATTCTCCGATAGACAAATCAAAGAGAAAGGTACAAAAGAAGAGTGTGGAAGAAGAGCATGTTGAGCCGACTCCAACGATACCACCATCTCCACCACGTCAGCAAACACCACAACCACCACCACAACCAACACCATAGCCGATGCCACAACCCTCACAATCCCAATCCCAGTTTGACTTTGATTTTGATTTCGGTGATATTCCTGGGGGATTTTTCTGCTGACATGTTTAACGACACACGTGTTGAAGAATTGGAGAAGCAGGTTATGTTAAACACTGTCAAGATTGTTGAACTTCAGGAACAGCTCAACGGGTTAAATGCAGAAAAGCAGTAGCTTGAAGCTATGTTGGCTAGTACAGTATCTGAGAATGAGCGTTTAAGAATTCGCATGGCTGAATATGAAGAAGAACGTCTTAGGAGCCAAAGAAAGATGAATCTATTGAAAAGATACTTCCAAAGAAGCTTGGTATTAACATTGCTGCTGAAATTGACGAAATTGAGAGAGCTGAAGCAAGAGAACGGGTTGCTGAGCACGAACGTCTTTCGAAAGAACAATCTGATTCTCAAGGCAAAGGCAAATCTAAGGTGGTTGAGGATCCTGTAATTGTTACAACTAAACCAGAAGCTGAATCTGCGCCAGTAATTACTGATATTGTGGTGTATTCAGTCTCAAAGAAGTTTGTATTGGTCGGTAAGCCAAAAGATGTTGATATTGACACGTCAAATCTTTCAGCAAAGCATTGTGAATGGCTAAACAAGGAGAAGTTAGAGAGAGAGAGAGATCGAAGCTGAGGTTGATGAGTTTGTTGAAGAACCTAAGAAAGAAGCTAAAGACTTAGATGATTTTGATGATGTATTTTCTGATAAGTCGGATGACGATAGTGATGGAGGTGATGATGATTTATGTGGTACGGGTGTCCGTGTAACAGAGTCTAATGTGAATGATGATATTGATTATTCTGTGTACTTGAATGACTCGGCAAATCAAGTGAATGAAGGTGGTGATCAGGGTAGATCTGAAGGCCCTACTGATGCTCAGCAGGCAGGAATTCTCACAGTAACCTGTATATCTATCGTTCCTTTTGTGCCAAAAACGAAGATATTATATTTAGAGCATGACGTAAAGGAAGGGGAGTTTGTCCACAACTAATTTAAAGAAGAAATTGCTAAGATGCTGGGATTGGACGAAGAAAATTTTGAGTTTGATTTCGAAGAAGAGCTGAATGATATTAGTGCTTTCGAGCCAGTTGATTACGTCTTCGAACATGTGTCTGATGCACATGACTATGATCAAGTTGTCGTAAAGGATGATTCTGATAACGATGATACAAATATTGCAGATCAGGGTACAGATGACTCTCCAACTTTTAACGATTTGTTTGCAGCTGAAAGTGAGGATCTTTTGAAACGTAAAGTTGAAGAAGCTGTTAAACACGGGATCGTTCCTCAACAATCATCTGCTAAAGAAATTATTGAGATGAGGAAAAGGCGGTTCAAAGTTGCTCCAACTGAGCAAAAGTTTAAACGTCCCTTAGCGTTCTTTACGCGTGATGCGGATATTTCTTTGGGAGACATTATTAGCTAGGGCTGGATCGAGGAGCTGAACATTTATGCTATTAAAAGGGAGTACGGGATTCAATATTTTAGATTCTTGAGCGATATCAAGACCTTGCCGTATTGGGATATTAAAGAGCTTGTGCAAACAAAGATGATAAACCTTAAGATGAGATTTCACGACCAGCGGCTATGGAAACTGATTGCGCATTGTTTTACACACTTGAAGCGGCACTTCCCTAAGCGAATTACTAAAGTCGATCCAGTAACACAAGAGAAAGACGTGGTGCTAATCGAAAAGAGTCCGAAAGTGATGAAGAATATGCCTCTTATTAAGATGGAACAAGACTTCTACAAGATCTTCAAATGGTGGCACTACGATTCGAATACAGGAGAAGCTGTTATATGTGTGCACCCAGATGATGATTCTTGGAAGATCACAAAGGAGCTAACCGAAGCCGTCTTAGCACACAAACTATGTACGGGCTGTGGCGTAGCATTCGAGTACTAGACCCGATGTGGCTAGTCAATTGTTCAAAGAAAGATATTGAATGCTTGTTTTACAGCAAGATCAGCTTTGAAGAGAGAGATAAAGAACAAGCACTCAGTTTCAGAAGATAGTTAATGTCTGTTTTGCCAATGATATACATTCAGGTACGGCATGTAACACTTCGTGGAGGAAACTGGAGGAGGTGAGCAAAGGAAGAAAGACAAGAAGGAAGAAAGGATTGCTGAGCAAGCACGAATTGCGTCGCTGAGAAGTTTTAGGTTTGGCAATACAGTTAACCGACCTCCTCCTGCAGATCAAACGCCAATCACTTTTGAGGAGCGTCGCAAGCCGCCGAAGCGTTTCTTTGGTCGATAAATGTCAGATCTTTTGAAGATTTTTGAAGACTATCCAAGACTGTGGCAGCATCCAAGGGGTTGTTTGTTGGTTCATAATGTCTATTGCCTACGTCTAGGATATACTGATTATGTATAAAGGGCTTAGAACGTCAGCTTATATATGTTAATGTATATTTTATTTGGTTAGTAGATGACTCGTATGAGTGAGTCTGTGACTCATACGAGTGACACTCTGTCACTCGTACGAGGCTCCACTCGCACGAGTCACACTCAGTTACATACTCTCCTATGCGAGTCATGTCGACCTATAAATAGAGGAGTGTTGTGTCAGAAATTGAGAACTCGGTTGGTGTGGCGAAGCCCTGTTGAACTGTTTACTTGCTCTGTACTTGTTCATGTTTATCAATACAATTCAAGGCATTTAAGCAGTAGATCTTACTTGTTTGTTTGTCAAGCTCACTAACAATGAATTCCGCCTCTGTTAGTTGAGTAAGAACGGTCTGGTGCTCATTGGAGGAGAGCCGATCCCTCCTCACAATTTCCTTTCTTACTCTTCATGGTTTGTGGTTGGTGGTTGCGTTTCAGGTATAACATCATTGTCTGCGCCCAAAAAAAACGTAAGCGTGCTCGGGATCTGGTGACGCTTGGACCCGTGGCATTTGGGTGGATTGTGATTGCATTTATGCATATCAAGTTGTTGTTGTTGGATTTGAATTTGCCATGTGTTTGTGTTTGACTAAAACTGCCAAACATTAACATATTTGGACCTATCGGTGTTGTGAGGTATACGAGTGGCGATTGGGTAGAAGGATTGCCGGGTGTGTTTGGAAGGGATGTGCGGAGAATGGTGGCGGGCTCGGTCGGCTCGGATCCATGATAAAATTTGTATAGTGTAAGATGGTTGAGGAGTTTGGAATTGGTTTGAATTAAAATGGTAAAAAAGGTTTATTTATAAGCTTTTTAAATTTCAACATCGGAGCCGATGCCACATCACCTCCCCGACCCCTTCCCCTTTCCCCTTCCCACACCCCAACCTTAATATTGTAGGTCCACCTACGGATGGTGTTAACCCAGTTCCTTGTTCATATGACACACACAAAAGTGCGGAATCCAAGTGTGCATGCAACCAAAGCAAAGTAAAGAACACGGGGTAACCAAAGATTCACTATCTGGATTAATGATTGAGAACAAGTATAAACATATACACACAATGCTCGTATGACTCAAACAAAACTTGCTGTGTTCTTGTGTCTTCGTCTTCAGAGATAACAATCTCTCTGGTCAGTATAGCTAGCTAACTTTCACGCGCAAGTCCTATCTGACTGAGAAGTGCATGTCAGCTTATATAGTGTCCGTCTAGTTTCGTATGAATCACAAATCCAGACATATGGAACACACTATTTCACACGAGTCACAACTCCAGAATTGGTATGAGTCAGTGTTTCGTACGAAATACATGTTTTGTATAAAATACTCTTTGTTTCGTAGGAAACCTTGTGTTTCGTACGAAATGCTTGACTCGCACAGAATTCTCATTCTTGGAGAACTTGTGTAGACATGACGTTTACAAGACTTATCAGTATGCACACATGCAACTGATTAACATAGACAAGCTAAGATGTCATACTAGATCAAGATAGAAGGATATCTCGATCTATTCGACACGACCAAACCTATACTGACACTTGAGCAAAGACCGTACAATTACCACTGTAATTAAGAGCAAGCGACAGACACAAAACTGTATCAACAAACTCCCCCTTGGATGTTGCTTGGTCTTCGGTCTTTGGTCTTTAGACTTTGGTCTTCACATAGAATGGCTTGGAGTATCAACAAACTCCCCCTAAAGATCTATTATCCATTGATAGATCTGCTATCTAATGATTAGTGCATCGGGTCTTCGAACTTCTAAGAAAATTCAAATCTTTCTTGTTTCCTCTTCTGACTTGTCAGATTTCTTCATTGCTGGTCTTTGTTCATGTTCTTTTGTATCAATCTGTACTTAATAGAAATATATAATTAGAACACAACTTTCTCAGGGGATACACATGAAGACTTATCATAAAATCTTCGTATGATTGTATTCCCTAAACAAGATACACACACTCGTATGAATTCCAGCAGCAAATTTAAGAAAAACAAGTGACTAAGTCAAAACAAATGACTAGGTTCATTCGTGTGAGATACACACACTGAAACAAATTTCAGATTTTGGATTTCTTTTGATGGATTACTTGTTGCAAGATATTACTTTATGAAGTTGCGATATCAAACAGATGGTTTTCTGGCGTATCTTGGTAGAAACTCTCGAGTATCAACTTTGGCTAACTTTCAAAAAATAATTACATAAGCAACTAAGTAAACTAGACTGAAAAACAAAAAAGATAAAGTACAATCTTTTTCGAGTTTCAAGGTAAAGGAATCATACCAGCATTTTAATCTTTGTCAAAAACGGTATTAGGTTTTCAAAATTAAATAGATAAGTATTCACCTATGATTATCGGTATTGTTGTCCACGTAAGATCAGACTTATCAGATGTAATCATGATTAGGAGATATGATTAGGTATGGATTTATACTTACTAGCCGGTGTTCAACCACATCACGACACATTCCCGTATCTAGATATGCATGAGAGAAAATCTTACCGGTGAGTATGATGCTTTATCATCTGTTTTGACGTATATGAATGATGTGAGATACTCACTTATTTTTGATTGAAAACAAGCCCTTTGTGATTTAATCACTTATTGATGAGGAACTTGATTTTCATATGAATGCAGGGCACAGGAGTAAGTCCGTGAACAGGTTAGTACCATCGTACCGACAAAGAGACGAACTTAGCTCCCGCATAAAGCTGTGATATTTTATCACTTATTTTGGGGATGTGACATTTTTATCACTTATTTGATGGTCGAATGCAGTATGTACACGTATGTATGATATCATGGAAGTTCTAGACTTGCGCCACCGTTATTTTTCGGCAAAAGATTCAACCATGATACTCAGATGATAAGCCAACATAAAGACCGTATATCTCAGAACCTCGGCACTCTATCAAACAAAATTTCGGTACCAAGACCATATGCCAATGAATGGTTCCCACCTTGCGTTCTGTCTGTTAGGTTTTTATATCAACCTGCACATTTTAGTCTGATTGTGAGCCTACCGATACATCATAAGTAAAGCTACTTATCAATCTTCTTTCTATGCTTTTAACCATATCTGACAGATTTCCCGGTGAATTTCATCATCTTCAACTTATCCAAGAAACTCATTTTTGATTTTTCTATTGTTTTTGTATTTTCTGAATTTTTTCCCCCTTAAACAAAGAAGGTAAATAAAAGACATATTTTTGTATTTTCTTGAAATTTACTCCCCCTAAAATATAAAACTAAAAATCTTTTTGTAGTTTTAAATTTTTAGAAAGGATATACAAAAATAGTTAGCCATGGTTGAGTTACTCAGGTTTCACCTTAATGCCATTGACCAAAAGTAGATATCAAAACGTGATTTATCAAAGGCTTTGGTAAAAAGGTTGGCACGTTGGTGATCAGTGTGGATTTTAACAACATCGATAAGTCTCTTTTCATAACAATCTCGTATGAAATGATACTTAATCTCAATGTGTTTTGTTTTTGAATGCCTTACAGGATTCCGAGTGATCTGTAAAGCAGCTTCATTATCAAAAAAAAATAGGAGTAGTAAGAAATTCAAAACCGTAGTCGCGCATTTGATGTTGAATCCATAGAACTTGAGAGCAGCAACTAGAAGCTGAAATATACTTAGCCTCACATGTTGATATAGCTACACAAGTCTGCTTTTTGCATTGCCACGTGACTAGGCGATTTCCCAAGAACTGACATCCTGCTGTTATTGACTTTGCATCGATTTTGCAACCGCCATGATCAGAATCACTGAATGCTGTCAGATCAAAGTTATCATCCTTAGGGTACCATAGACCAGTGTTAGGACGACCCTTTAGATATCGAAAGATCCTTTTCACAGCCATCAAATGAGAAACCTTCGGACTAGACTGATAGCGTGCCAGAAGGCATGTTGGATACATTATATCGGGTCTTGAAGCAGTAAGATACTCAAAGCACGATAGAGAGATGGTTCTACATGTTCACCCATTCCGTGTGGAGTAATCCCATGATTTTGAGCTAATGGAGTTCCCAAAGGTTCTGAGTCATCCATCTGAAATCGCTTGAGAATATCTCCGACGTACTTGGTTTGATGGACAAAAATCCCTTCCTTTGATTGCTGAACCTGCAAACCTAAAAAGAAAGTCATTTCTCCCATAGTGCTCATCTCGAACTTCTCCTGCATAACCGATTCGAATTCTTTGCACATTCGAGTGTCAGTCGACCCAAATAATCATCAACATAAACCTGTACTAGTAGCAAGTCCTTGTCCTGTTCCTTGATGAAGAGAGTACACTCGATCAGGCCTCGTCGAAAACCATTCTTCAACAGATAGGTAGACAACGTTTCATACCAAGCCCTCGGAGCTTGATGAAGACCATATAACGCCTATTGAGAAGCCAAACCTTGTCAGGATGGAGTGGTTCTTCAAAACCTGGCGGTTGCTCAACACATACTTCCTCTTCTACCACACCATGAAGAAATGCACTCTTCACATCCATTTGATAAACGGTGAACTTCTTGAAGGACGCATAAGCCAAAAAGATTCTTATGGCCTTAAGTCGTGCAACCGGTGCATAAACTTCATTGTAATCGATCCCTTCGACCTGATTAAAACCTTGAACAACCAATCGTGCTTTGTTTCTCACAACAATACCTCGGTCATCCTTCTTACATTTTACACCTATCATGTACCAATCTTCTTGTAGTTGTCAGGCCTGTCAACCAATTTCCAGACGCCTAACTTCTGAAACTGCTGAAGTTCTTCCTGCATGGCTTCAACCCACGAGTCTTCTTTCATTGCCTCTTTCTAAGATTTTGGTTCTACTTGGCACACATAGCAGGCAAAAGACCAATCATTCAGACCACCAGATTCCCTGATTTCCGAATACAATCCAGCATTCTGGTTGTTTCGAAGCTGATTACGAGTCTGCACACCACTCTGGACACCTCCAATAATATTCTGCTTATGAATTCGAGTTTCTGGCACATCAGGAACTCGAGAATTGATATCCAAATTGTTGATATTCAGATCAACAGTTAAATCGAGAGCTGGATTTGATGACGTTGTAGATGCCTGACCTTCAGTCGTTCCTTGAGGTTGAATATTACGTACCATCTGAAATTCCAAGAACCGCACCAGAGGCAGCTTATTTGCATTATGAAACTCATCATCTTCTGATGAAACATTATAATCCGCAGCGTCTTCGAATTCCTCATTTTGAACAAGATTGTTAACCAAAGTCGACACTTGAGGGTTAACAATAATTGGTCGAACTAGTGATGAATCTACTGCAGTATCACTTTCCAATAACATCTGAGCAGCAGCAGTTGCATCATCAAAAGTTGGCAAATTAAAGGAGTCAAATAGCCCATCGTAGTCAAACATCCAAGGAGCACCCGGAGCTCTTGTAGCTTCTGTATATCTCTGAACCTTGACTTCACCCCATTCTTCAATCTGCTTCGAAGACAAATTCCACACCCGGAAATTTGGAGTAGCATATCCAAGAAAGAAACCTTCGATAGCCTTGGGACCAAACTTTCCATGTGGATCAATCATAATGCATGGAGCTCCAAAAGGTTCTAAGAAAGAAATATCCGGTTTCCTTTTATGTAACAACTCAAAGCATGTCTTCCCATGTCTCTTCACCGTCAGAACTCTATTCATCGTATAGCACGCAGTAGCAACAGCTTCTCAACAAAATTGAACAGGAAGTTCTGATTCTACTAACATGGTTCTTGCAGTTTCAATAAGAGTTCTATTTTTCCTTTCAGCGACGCCATTTTGTTGTGGAGTATATCGATAACTGTACTCATGTAGAATACCCTTTGAGGAACAATACTCATCCATAACTTGATTCTTGAATTCAGTGTCATTGTCGCTTCTGATTCTCCTTACTTTCAGATTATACAAATTTTCTAGCAGAGTAAGGAGATTCTTGAGGATAGTAGGAACTTCACTCTTATGTGCCAGCATGTTTACCCATGAGAATCTGGAATAGTCATCAATAACTACCAGACAATAAGAATTACCAATGGTTGTCTTGTGTTTCATAGGTCCAAAGCGGTCCATAAGAAGACGTTCCAGTGGCATATTCACAGTGTTGATCTTCTTCACGGGATGGGATTTTCTTGCTTGCTTCCCTTTCTGGCATGATACACAAACGTCTTGAATATGAAAGTTATTTACTGGTACATCATTCACTAAATTGTTCTTCACCAAATAGTTCATTTTCCTTAGGTGAATGTGTCCCATACGTCTGTGCTAGGAGATTGATTCCTTCTCGGTGGCTTTAGAGACAAAACATGTGACTTGTGCAGATGTTGTAATAGCTTGGCTCATATCAAGAATATACAAATCATTAATTCTTGGAGCTGACAGGAGAATCCATTCCTTCGGGATCTTGAATCCAGGCTTCAGCACATAACATCCGGCATCATCAAAATGTACCATGAACTTTTTGTCGCAGATTTGAGAAACGCTAAGAAGATTGTGATCAATTTGCCGCACATAATTGATCTTGTCGAAGCTCACAACACCATTGGAGACCATTCCTTCTCTAGTGATGTATCCGCCTTTGTCACCAGCAAAAGCAACATAACCACCCCTTATTCTTTTAACATCATATAGGAGCCGCAAGTCGCCCGTCAGATGCCTTGATACTCCACTGTCAACAATCCAATGACTGTTTACAGTTCCTCCTGGAACACCCTGCACATTGCACAAACAAGATTAGTTTGAGATGAGGACCCAAGCCTTAGTGCTCTTGGGTCGTCCCTTATCATCGAGAAATGTAATCTCAATTTCTTGATGATTAACAAACTGAGAAACACCTTTTGAACCATTACCGGTCTTCTGTTTCCAAGATCCTTGTTTATTACCAGATTTACTATTATTTACAGTTTTAACAGTGTCTGATTTTATTGAATTTGAAGATCTTTGATCCTTTTACGAAGAATCCGATTTTAAAGCTTTCTCAACTGCTTTTACTTGTTTACGTTTTTGTTTCTCTTTTAGATCTTTAATAATTCGTTTATCTTGCGTCGGAGAAACAGATTTACGTTTGCAAGTTGGTTCATGAGGGGTTTTCTCGATACATCTTGATTTGGCTGGATTTTGACAATCCTTTATAATGTGGCCAAATTCTCCACATTTGAAACATGTTCTCCTTTCAACAAAACTAGGAGATCGTGTTTCTCGGCTTGATGTTGAATTTGTGGATCCTGAGGTACGGGGTTCATTTTTATCACATCCATCAGTGCGTTGGGTGTAATTGTTTTGACTGTTTCTTTTCAAAATCTTAACTTTCTTTACAAAATCAACATTAGATTTTCCTTGAAAAGTTTCGACTTTATCGGTACCTTTAGAACTCACAAATTTAACAGTTTTAGCCTTTTTCTGGTAACGAGAGCCTTTTGCTTCAACCTTCGGTTGAGAAGTTGTGGGCTTTTCAACTCGCTTCCATTCTTTTTCTTTTGAAGCGGATAATGGTTGTGATTTGGTTGACTTTTTCTTCTCTAAAGGTTTGGTTGTTGACTTTTCGAAAACCTGATCTATAGAGATTGGATTTACGTTTTTAATTGGAAAATCTTTGTTTGTTTAGATTTTCTTATCTCCAACCAAAGTATATAACACATTATCTACTTCTTGTGTAGACACACTTGTCTTCACAGATTTCTTAGGAACGGTCTCTTGATTCTCAACAGATTGAGTACTAGGAGTAGCAGAAGATTCTACTCTTTTCCTTTCATCAAGAGGCTGATCCTGTTCATCATTTCTTGATTCATCATCTGATATTTCATCTTCTTCTTCATCAGACGATGAACTTTCAGGCTTGCTTGGTTCTTGAGAGGAATTGCCTAGCTTGAACCCTAACCCTGATGCGAATTCCTCAGGATTTAAAGGTACAGAGGGTTCAAAACGAGGCATCTCCTCTTCATCAGGCATTTTGATATAGTTGTGTTTCATTGGGGGTGGACACGACTTATACCCTATGCATGGAGCATCTCCCTTTAGTTTTTGAACTTCAATGATATGATCAAGCACATATTGGGAGTTGGAATAACTTTCCAATTTGCGTTTGATCGAATCATATTCGCATTTGGGGATGGCTAACTCTTTCTTTGTTTCTTCTAGGAGATTAATGTAGTTATTAATTCATGTCTGTTTATTCAAAACTGTTTTTGTCAATTCAGAAACACTTTTCTTAAGGGTTTCTATTACAGATTTGAATTCTTTTTCATTTCTAGTTAGCGCCAAATTCGCCTCTTTGCATTTTGATAGTTCAACAACTAAATTCTGATTATGACTGTTGACGGTTTCATATTTTATTTTCAATTCAACACAGTCATTGCAAACAGTAGGAGGTTCAGAATTTACCTGTTTTGAAGTACCTTCAACATTTGCCATAAAGGCAGTGTGATGAGGAAAAGCTGCATCTTCTGTAGAGAGTGCCTCTGTCTCTTTTTTCGCAGCTTCTACATTCCTCGTCATACTTACCTTTTCACTCTTCAACATCTCAGCTTCACTCAGCAATTCTTCAACCTCAGCTTCACTTCCTTTATTCACATCAGAATCAGACTCATAACCATCTTAACTTGAACATTCTTCATCAGAACTACCAGCATCTCCAGATGTATCATCATTATTTTGAGTGTTGATGTTGTGATCATGCTTGTTTTGATCCACGATCCTTGCATAGCATGCCGTTCTTTCGTTGTTCTCTGTTTCCACCTGTACTGACCAATCGGATCCTTCATCAGACTGAACTACCATAGCTCTGTGCGTGTTTGATGGTCCTGATTGATTGCTGTTGTTAGAGTTGCCAACAGCTACTATTTTTCTTTCGTTGTTGTACTGTGCTGTGTTGGATGGTTGAGACTGATTACGAAAGGGGTTGTGATTTCCTTCCTTGCTGGGTCTTGTGCATTCCCGCTTAAAGTTTCCTCTTTCTCCACAGTTGAAGCAAGTAACGGCGGTTTTGTCAAAGCCGTATTTTGTATCCTTTTTGCTTTCCAAACCTGTTCTACCCGTTCTACTCATATAACCCTTCGCCCTTCTCATAGCGCTTGCAAATGCCCACTTGATGTCCATCAGCTCCATTTCATCTCGGTTAATTTGTTCATAGTCTTCGTTTGTCAAATTGATGTTCCCTATTTGACCTACAACTAAACCACAATATGAACTGACCATGGTATTTAGAAGTTCTGCATGTTCCTGTGCAACTTCTACGTTGATTTTGGATAGATTTGATGTGTCAAGTTTGACAGTGTTGGGATTTGCCGATTGATTGTTGCTTCCATAGAAAGCTTGTTGAGGAGCTTGTTGTGGAGCTTTATACGCTAAACCCTTGGCTGTGGAAGGAATGCTTTCGGATCAAAAGTCGGTCCATAGGCTTGATTACTCGAACCTGTAGACTGACTTGATTGAACTGGTTGGGGTAGAAAAGGGTTCACGTTTGACACAAACGCGGTTTGCAGCTTCGGTTGCTGACTTGAGCTTGTACCTGTATTTATACCGCCAAAATACATTTCAGGGTTGTGTGGAGCAGAGACACGTTGTGCCTTCCGGAGTTCTTCTTCATTCTTGTTCTCCAGTTTCTGCACAAATTCATAAATACTAATTGAGTCCAACACACCTGTATGTTTTAAAAGATCAATAAATTGACCCCATTTTGGTGGTAAAGCATCAGCAAATCGCATCACAATTTCTTGTGGTGCTGCTAACACTTTATATGAGTACACTCGCTGAGAAGATGATAAAACCGAGTGGTCATATCATTCAAGGTTTCATTCTCCATGAACATGAAACCTTCAAACTCTTTCTTGAGCAAATCATGCCGAATCTTCCTGGTAGCAGCGTTACCTTCACCTCTTGCTTCCAAAGTATCCCACAAATTTTTCGTTGTAGTACAATACACAAACTAATGATAAATGTCTTTATGCAGAGCTTGTGTGAGGATAGCAAATGCCTTTTTCTCTAGATCATAAGCTTTCTTGTCACTTTCCACTAGATTGGCCAAGGTGGTTGGATTTGATCCAGCTTCTTCAAGTGCTTCATTGTAGGGAGTAGTGAAACACGTCCACAATTCCGTGTTTTGACCGAGAACATATGTATGAAAACGACTTTTCCATGCAGGAAAATCGTTCATGTGGTTTAACATCGGCGGTCGGTTATTACTCCCTGTTTCACTTTCGCTCATTAATAGAGTTTGGATGCTTTGATTTTGATTCGAAACACACGCCCATTGATTTGCAGATATCATTGTTGTATGTTGAGGCATCAAAGATTTTACCCATGATGTTGCGGAGCTTTGCGAAGACTCCTGATTTGAGCTTGAACAACTCCAATCCCACGGGTTAGAACTCATTATATTTTCTGGTTTTAATGAAAATTCAAAGGTTTTAAAGTTTCACAATTATAATTACCGTTTAAAAATACACATGTTCTGAAAATATGACAAATTCTTAAAATCACAAAACTTTTGAAAAACCCGAAAAACAAACAATTACAGTTTTGTGCGAGACAACTGTTTCGCATGAAACAGATATGTTTTGTGCGAATCACGTGTTTCGTGCGGGACAGATGATTCGCACGAAACTTTTCAGTCGCACAAAAAACGCTTTGTTCAGCGTTTTTCAGAGGAATCTTTTCGGAAATGGTTTGGTGAGAAATTTACTTTCTTGTGTAGACCTGCTTTTTCGAAAATACCTGTTGTCTTACCCACTTTTAGTTAAAGCATCGATTTTTAATCAGTTCACAGTCCAAGTCCAGATCCATGTCAGAAAATGTCAACCCTACCAAAACTAATCAGATTCAAATTTTTGCAGATTTCTTCTTCAATGGTGTTCTTCTAGAAAAAATTTTACCATAAAATTTTCTGCATAAAACAGATTTTAACCAAGTTTTAAGTTAGTTAACTATCCAAAACTTATGTTTTCTGCTGGAGGCTCAAGAACACTTCAGAAATCTTCAAACTAGCTCAGACACAACTAAGCCCGGTTTTGAACAAGGAAAGAGCCAAAGCTCTGATACCACTTGTAGGTCCACCTGCTGATGGTGTTAAACCAGTTCCTTGTTCATATGACACACACACAAGTGCGGAATCCAAGTGTGCATGCAACCAAAGCAAAGTAAAGAATACGGGGTAACCAAAGATTCACTATCTTGATTAATGATTGAGAACAAGTACAAACATATACACACAATGCTCGTATGACTCAAACAAAACTTGTTGTGTTCTTGTGTCTTCGTCTTCAGAGATAATAATCTCTATAGCTAACTTTCACACGCAAGTCCTATCTGACTGAGAAGTGCATGTCAGCTTATATAGTGTCCGTCTAGTTTTGTACGAATCACAAATCCAGACATATGGAACACACTATTTCACACGAGTCACAACTCCAGAATTGGTACGAGTCAGTGTTTCGTACGAAATACATCTTTCGTACGAAATACATGTTTCGTACGAAATACTCTTTGTTTCTTACGAAACCTTGTGTTTCGTACGAAATGCTTGACTCGCACAGAATTCTCATTCTTGGAGAACTTGTGTAGACATGACGTTTACAAGACTTATCAGTATGCACACATGCAACTGATTAACATAGACAAGCTAAGATGTCATACTAGATCAAGACAGAAGGATATCTCGATCTATCCGACACGATCAAACCTATACTGACACTTGAGCAAAGACCGTACAATTACCACTGTAATTAAGAGCAAGCGACAGACACAAAACTGTATCAACAAATATCAATCCTTTCAAGTTTTCATTAATTATGGGTGCCACTTTTGAAACACATTGTCATTTTAAGTTATCACCATGGGCGCAATTATGAAGGGGCCTGGGGGGGGGTCCGACCCCCAGAACTTTTCGCTCGGTAGTGTTATGTATGTATGTTACGTATAGAATTTTTTAGGTATATTCATTTTCAAACCCCATCCTTTCAAGTTTTCATTAATTATCGGTGCCACTTTTAAAACACATTGTCATTTTAAATTATCACCCTGGGCACAATTATGAAGGGGCCTGGGGGGGCGTCCGACCCCCCGGACTTTTCGCTCGCTAGTGTTATGTATGTATGTTACGCATAGAATATTTTTAGGTATATACATTTTCAAACCCCCCCCCCGGTTTTATAAAAAAATTCGAGGTACATACTTTTAGGTCTGGTGACTTCCGTACTACCGGTAGAAATTTTCAAACTTCGCCACTGGTTATCGCCACTTTTATTTCATTCCTAGCTTTCTAGTTAGCACATTTCAAGCATACATTTTCTAATATAAAGAACTAGAACAAATTGTTAAACATGGTATGGTCAAGTATCATCGTAAGACAATATTGGTAGTGAAGTTGATCATTTTGGTCACATAACAAATAACATATATAGTCACATTTGTGAGTTTAAAATCCTAGAAAAATAATTGTTGGATTTAGGGTAATAAATATCAACTACGAATGAAAAAGTCAAACAAAGGTTATTTGTTTATAAATATAACACATTGGCCTTTAAAAGAAAAATTAATGATAAAACAGGTTTGATGAATAAAGTTAAACAAGGGTTTTGGAAAGGATTAGAGAAGGGGAATACTATTATCAAGTTGGGTGAATAGTCGTTGTATTTCGATTCGAATCGTCCCCACCTGCTTTTTACACAACGCTGCATTTATTTGTTGACATAGGAGCCCCACATACTACTTAGAAAACACTACGCCTGTATTTAGGTGTCTTTACTTCTTTGAACTGGTTACTACACTCTTAGATATACATGTAATGTTGATTTGGATCATCTTGGTCTATTATGTACATGAGTGTAACTTTCAAAAAAAATTGGAATCCAAATTGTTTCACCTTATTATGCATTTATCCCTGCATCTTTGTTAACTATGTAACAATAATTTTTTTTAAAAAAAAGGGAGAATCATGTGCAGTATCCTGCTTATGGTCTAAAACTAATAGTTTGACTTTTGAGGTTTATCTCATCTGTGTTTGACACTTCCATTTATAAAAAGAAGGCGTAAAAGATAGATTCCTGCTTCTCATCTGAATTCCGTTGTTTTGTTCATCAGAAAAAGGAACCCAGAAACGATAAATAAAAAATATCCGTTAAAACCAACCATTCTTATAAGCATAAAGAAAAAAATATAACATATGAATTGGTTAGTAGTACCATTCTTTTAACAAAATGTAGCTACGGTGTACTAGCATTCTGTTAATTCCTATCTTATATTCTAAAACTAAGATGACGGCTGCTAAACGAGCAGGTTCTGGAAACATAAGAGTTGAGAGCACATATGAACCTGACAGCTTCAATAAACCAGGAGGACGATGCTGAAGGAGAGATGGAAGATGCATATACTGTTAGGGTGAAGCAATACATACATGATGCGCACGGGCTGGTTTTTGGTGGTCTCAGATTATGGAGATACTGATGAATTAGATACCACTGAAAGGAGCTGTTTATACAGAGACTCTAGCGTTAACAATACTTTGTTGCAAGGTCGCAGTTATAAGTTTTTTTTTTTTTAATCTTAAAAAGCTAAAGTCTTATCACTTTACCACTCATCAAAACATCATGCTCATTATGTCAATGTCCAATTACATACTAGAAATACGGAATATAAACTTCTCGGCTATTTTTGGTTGAATGGAACAAAGTGTTACAAATCCAGAATGGTTTTGTGGCTCGTCGTAATAGACTGACAACATGATATGACTTATGAGTCACTAGTACTATATTAAGCAAACTGGATGGTTAAATTGGTAATTTAACACCAAGTTTAAGATGGCATACCAAGAGTCTCTTCATCTGTATTTTTCCCTTCCTGCAATCCTGCTTCACTGTGTCTCGACGTTCTTCCATTTGGTTTCTGCCTCAGCTTCGCCATATTTAATTCACAATTCAGTGTACCATTGATTATATATATTCATCAATCGCCTTTTTTAGCCACCGTAACCGTCTGAAATTGGCTTATAAAACTAGTGGTCGGTTCAGATTTACGATAAACTCTTTTCTCTTGTTCTTCCCCAAAAAACCTAGGGTTAGACTTGAGAGTGAAGATGGCATGAGCCCAAACGTCAGCACACCATCACCGGAAGGGCATGTTTACATTTTGATTTTAATCATACATTCCCAACAGGATCCTTCAATTGAGTCTTTACATGTTTTGCTATTAGCTGGTCTTTAAATATAGTATGCAGCTGATCAATATGTTTGTAATTGTTAAAGATAGTAATATTCATGTATTATTTGCAATCTTGTCTTAGTTTTGAATTGTACAGATCTTATTAAACAAACCCCTATTGTTGTGACATTTTTCCTAATTAGTCCCTCTGATAGGGACTAAGGGGGTGTTTCAGATGGCTAATTAGGAACTGCGTATTGCTGTGATATGTTATGAGGGTGTTTGTGATTGGTTATTGGAACTGCTTGTTTGGGTTTTGAATAACCACCTTGAAATTTCTTCTTTTCTCAAGATCAAGATCCGAGTGTCGGCTGTAGTTACAAATGCTGAATGTTGATTGTGATCACTACATAAACAACAGTAAAGTCCTGTATTCCCAGTCCACAAACGGTCGTGTTCTTTGATGTATGTACATAGATATAACTGAAAGATCTGATTTCAAATGTCCATCAGATCTTTTTGTGAAATTTTAGTAACATATTGTTTTCTTTTGTGTTTGTTAAGATCAACATGAAAGGGCTTGATGGACCTATTTATTTATGTGGGAACCAGGATATGAGGCAAAACTTGCAGCTGCTTGCCAAAATGCTGTTGTTTTGCCAAGGAGAAAACCCAACTACATGCACTCGAGGTAATTACAACTTTCAGTGACCTGTTATTCTTGTTCAAACGCGAGTATTTGCGACAAGAATTGATAGTGAGAACACATCCTTAATGCCTTAGATGAAGTTTGAGAAGAAACACTAAATAAGATGATTGTGCTGCTTACTGGATGTTGTTTAATTTTTTCTTTCGTAATTTGTTTTCGTTTATTGATGGGGTTTAAATGGGTTTTATAAAAAAATTCGAGGTACATACTTTTAGGTCTGGTGACTTCCGTACTACCGGTAGAAATTTTCAAACTTCGCCACTGGTTATCACCACTTTTATTTCATTCCTAGCTTTCTAGTTAGCACATTTCAAGCATACATTTTCTAATATAAAGAACTAGAACAAATTGTTAAACATGGTATGGTCAAGTATCATCGTAAGACAATATTGGTAGTGAAGTTGATCATTTTGGTCACATAACAAATAACATATATAGTCACATTTGTGAGTTTAAAATCCTAGAAAAATAATTGTTGGATTTAGGGTAATAAATATCAACTACGAATGAAAAAGTCAAACAAAGGTTATTTGTTTATAAATATAACACATTGGCCTTTAAAAGAAAAATTAATGATAAAACAGGTTTGATGAATAAAGTTAAACAAGGGTTTTGGAAAGGATTAGAGAAGGGGAATACTATTATCAAGTTGGGTGAATAGTCGTTGTATTTCGATTCGAATCGTCCCCACCTGCTTTTTACACAACGCTGCATTTATTTGTTGACATAGGAGCCCCACATACTACTTAGAAAACACTACGCCTGTATTTAGGTGTCTTTACTTCTTTGAACTGGTTACTACACTCTTAGATATACATGTAATGTTGATTTGGATCATCTTGGTCTATTATGTACATGAGTGTAACTTTCAAAAAAAATTGGAATCCAAATTGTTTCACCTTATTATGCATTTATCCCTGCATCTTTGTTAACTATGTAACAATAATTTTTTTTAAAAAAAAGGGAGAATCATGTGCAGTATCCTGCTTATGGTCTAAAACTAATAGTTTGACTTTTGAGGTTTATCTCATCTGTGTTTGACACTTCCATTTATAAAAAGAAGGCGTAAAAGATAGATTCCTGCTTCTCATCTGAATTCCGTTGTTTTGTTCATCAGAAAAAGGAACCCAGAAACGATAAATAAAAATATCCGTTAAAACCAACCATTCTTATAAGCATAAAGAAAAAAATATAACATATGAATTGGTTAGTAGTACCATTCTTTTAACAAAATGTAGCTACGGTGTACTAGCATTCTGTTAATTCCTATCTTATATTCTAAAACTAAGATGACGGCTGCTAAACGAGCAGGTTCTGGAAACATAAGAGTTGAGAGCACATATGAACCTGACAGCTTCAATAAACCAGGAGGACGATGCTGAAGGAGAGATGGAAGATGCATATACTGTTAGGGTGAAGCAATACATACATGATGCGCACGGGCTGGTTTTTGGTGGTCTCAGATTATGGAGATACTGATGAATTAGATACCACTGAAAGGAGCTGTTTATACAGAGACTCTAGCGTTAACAATACTTTGTTGCAAGGTCGCAGTTATAAGTTTTTTTTTTTTTAATCTTAAAAAGCTAAAGTCTTATCACTTTACCACTCATCAAAACATCATGCTCATTATGTCAATGTCCAATTACATACTAGAAATACGGAATATAAACTTCTCGGCTATTTTTGGTTGAATGGAACAAAGTGTTACAAATCCAGAATGGTTTTGTGGCTCGTCGTAATAGACTGACAACATGATATGACTTATGAGTCACTAGTACTATATTAAGCAAACTGGATGGTTAAATTGGTAATTTAACACCAAGTTTAAGATGGCATACCAAGAGTCTCTTCATCTGTATTTTTCCCTTCCTGCAATCCTGCTTCACTGTGTCTCGACGTTCTTCCATTTGGTTTCTGCCTCAGCTTCGCCATATTTAATTCACAATTCAGTGTACCATTGATTATATATATTCATCAATCGCCTTTTTTAGCCACCGTAACCGTCTGAAATTGGCTTATAAAACTAGTGGTCGGTTCAGATTTACGATAAACTCTTTTCTCTTGTTCTTCCCCAAAAAACCTAGGGTTAGACTTGAGAGTGAAGATGGCATGAGCCCAAACGTCAGCACACCATCACCGGAAGGGCATGTTTACATTTTGATTTTAATCATACATTCCCAACAGGATCCTTCAATTGAGTCTTTACATGTTTTGCTATTAGCTGGTCTTTAAATATAGTATGCAGCTGATCAATATGTTTGTAATTGTTAAAGATAGTAATATTCATGTATTATTTGCAATCTTGTCTTAGTTTTGAATTGTACAGATCTTATTAAACAAACCCCTATTGTTGTGACATTTTTCCTAATTAGTCCCTCTGATAGGGACTAAGGGGGTGTTTCAGATGGCTAATTAGGAACTGCGTATTGCTGTGATATGTTATGAGGGTGTTTGTGATTGGTTATTGGAACTGCTTGTTTGGGTTTTGAATAACCACCTTGAAATTTCTTCTTTTCTCAAGATCAAGATCCGAGTGTCGGCTGTAGTTACAAATGCTGAATGTTGATTGTGATCACTACATAAACAACAGTAAAGTCCTGTATTCCCAGTCCACAAACGGTCGTGTTCTTTGATGTATGTACATAGATATAACTGAAAGATCTGATTTCAAATGTCCATCAGATCTTTTTGTGAAATTTTAGTAACATATTGTTTTCTTTTGTGTTTGTTAAGATCAACATGAAAGGGCTTGATGGACCTATTTATTTATGTGGGAACCAGGATATGAGGCAAAACTTGCAGCTGCTTGCCAAAATGCTGTTGTTTTGCCAAGGAGAAAACCCAACTACATGCACTCGAGGTAATTACAACTTTCAGTGACCTGTTATTCTTGTTCAAACGCGAGTATTTGCGACAAGAATTGATAGTGAGAACACATCCTTAATGCCTTAGATGAAGTTTGAGAAGAAACACTAAATAAGATGATTGTGCTGCTTACTGGATGTTGTTTAATTTTTTCTTTCGTAATTTGTTTTCGTTTATTGATGGGGTTTAAATGGGTTTTATAAAAAAATTCGAGGTACATACTTTTAGGTCTGGTGACTTCCGTACTACCGGTAGAAATTTTCAAACTTCGCCACTGGTTATCACCACTTTTATTTCATTCCTAGCTTTCTAGTTAGCACATTTCAAGCATACATTTTCTAATATAAAGAACTAGAACAAATTGTTAAACATGGTATGGTCAAGTATCATCGTAAGACAATATTGGTAGTGAAGTTGATCATTTTGGTCACATAACAAATAACATATATAGTCACATTTGTGAGTTTAAAATCCTAGAAAAATAATTGTTGGATTTAGGGTAATAAATATCAACTACGAATGAAAAAGTCAAACAAAGGTTATTTGTTTATAAATATAACACATTGGCCTTTAAAAGAAAAATTAATGATAAAACAGGTTTGATGAATAAAGTTAAACAAGGGTTTTGGAAAGGATTAGAGAAGGGGAATACTATTATCAAGTTGGGTGAATAGTCGTTGTATTTCGATTCGAATCGTCCCCACCTGCTTTTTACACAACGCTGCATTTATTTGTTGACATAGGAGCCCCACATACTACTTAGAAAACACTACGCCTGTATTTAGGTGTCTTTACTTCTTTGAACTGGTTACTACACTCTTAGATATACATGTAATGTTGATTTGGATCATCTTGGTCTATTATGTACATGAGTGTAACTTTCAAAAAAAATTGGAATCCAAATTGTTTCACCTTATTATGCATTTATCCCTGCATCTTTGTTAACTATGTAACAATAATTTTTTTTAAAAAAAAGGGAGAATCATGTGCAGTATCCTGCTTATGGTCTAAAACTAATAGTTTGACTTTTGAGGTTTATCTCATCTGTGTTTGACACTTCCATTTATAAAAAGAAGGCGTAAAAGATAGATTCCTGCTTCTCATCTGAATTCCGTTGTTTTGTTCATCAGAAAAAGGAACCCAGAAACGATAAATAAAAATATCCGTTAAAACCAACCATTCTTATAAGCATAAAGAAAAAAATATAACATATGAATTGGTTAGTAGTACCATTCTTTTAACAAAATGTAGCTACGGTGTACTAGCATTCTGTTAATTCCTATCTTATATTCTAAAACTAAGATGACGGCTGCTAAACGAGCAGGTTCTGGAAACATAAGAGTTGAGAGCACATATGAACCTGACAGCTTCAATAAACCAGGAGGACGATGCTGAAGGAGAGATGGAAGATGCATATACTGTTAGGGTGAAGCAATACATACATGATGCGCACAGGCTGGTTTTTGGTGGTCTCAGATTATGGAGATACTGATGAATTAGATACCACTGAAAGGAGCTGTTTATACAGAGACTCTAGCGTTAACAATACTTTGTTGCAAGGTCGCAGTTATAAGTTTTTTTTTTTTTAATCTTAAAAAGCTAAAGTCTTATCACTTTACCACTCATCAAAACATCATGCTCATTATGTCAATGTCCAATTACATACTAGAAATACGGAATATAAACTTCTCGGCTATTTTTGGTTGAATGGAACAAAGTGTTACAAATCCAGAATGGTTTTGTGGCTCGTCGTAATAGACTGACAACATGATATGACTTATGAGTCACTAGTACTATATTAAGCAAACTGGATGGTTAAATTGGTAATTTAACACCAAGTTTAAGATGGCATACCAAGAGTCTCTTCATCTGTATTTTTCCCTTCCTGCAATCCTGCTTCACTGTGTCTCGACGTTCTTCCATTTGGTTTCTGCCTCAGCTTCGCCATATTTAATTCACAATTCAGTGTACCATTGATTATATATATTCATCAATCGCCTTTTTTAGCCACCGTAACCGTCTGAAATTGGCTTATAAAACTAGTGGTCGGTTCAGATTTACGATAAACTCTTTTCTCTTGTTCTTCCCCAAAAAACCTAGGGTTAGACTTGAGAGTGAAGATGGCATGAGCCCAAACGTCAGCACACCATCACCGGAAGGGCATGTTTACATTTTGATTTTAATCATACATTCCCAACAGGATCCTTCAATTGAGTCTTTACATGTTTTGCTATTAGCTGGTCTTTAAATATAGTATGCAGCTGATCAATATGTTTGTAATTGTTAAAGATAGTAATATTCATGTATTATTTGCAATCTTGTCTTAGTTTTGAATTGTACAGATCTTATTAAACAAACCCCTATTGTTGTGACATTTTTCCTAATTAGTCCCTCTGATAGGGACTAAGGGGGTGTTTCAGATGGCTAATTAGGAACTGCGTATTGCTGTGATATGTTATGAGGGTGTTTGTGATTGGTTATTGGAACTGCTTGTTTGGGTTTTGAATAACCACCTTGAAATTTCTTCTTTTCTCAAGATCAAGATCCGAGTGTCGGCTGTAGTTACAAATGCTGAATGTTGATTGTGATCACTACATAAACAACAGTAAAGTCCTGTATTCCCAGTCCACAAACGGTCGTGTTCTTTGATGTATGTACATAGATATAACTGAAAGATCTGATTTCAAATGTCCATCAGATCTTTTTGTGAAATTTTAGTAACATATTGTTTTCTTTTGTGTTTGTTAAGATCAACATGAAAGGGCTTGATGGACCTATTTATTTATGTGGGAACCAGGATATGAGGCAAAACTTGCAGCTGCTTGCCAAAATGCTGTTGTTTTGCCAAGGAGAAAACCCAACTACATGCACTCGAGGTAATTACAACTTTCAGTGACCTGTTATTCTTGTTCAAAACGCGAGTATTTGCGACAAGAATTGATAGTGAGAACACATCCTTAATGCCTTAGATGAAGTTTGAGAAGAAACACTAAATAAGATGATTGTGCTGCTTACTGGATGTTGTTTAATTTTTTCTTTCGTAATTTGTTTTCGTTTATTGATGGGGTTTAAATGGGTTTTATAAAAAAATTCGAGGTACATACTTTTTGGTCTGGTGACTTCCGTACTACCGGTAGAAATTTTCAAACTTCTCCACTGGTTATCACCACTTTTATTTCATTCCTAGCTTTCTAGTTAGCACATTTCAAGCATACATTTTCTAATATAAAGAACTAGAACAAATTGTTAAACATGGTATGGTCAAGTATCATCGTAAGACAATATTGGTAGTGAAGTTGATCATTTTGGTCACATAACAAATAACATATATAGTCACATTTGTGAGTTTAAAATCCTAGAAAAATAATTGTTGGATTTAGGGTAATAAATATCAACTACGAATGAAAAAGTCAAACAAAGGTTATTTGTTTATAAATATAACACATTGGCCTTTAAAAGAAAAATTAATGATAAAACAGGTTTGATGAATAAAGTTAAACAAGGGTTTTGGAAAGGATTAGAGAAGAGGAATACTATTATCAAGTTGGGTGAATAGTCGTTGTATTTCGATTCGAATCGTCCCCACCTGCTTTTTACACAACGCTGCATTTATTTGTTGACATAGGAGCCCCACATACTACTTAGAAAACACTACGCCTGTATTTAGGTGTCTTTACTTCTTTGAACTGGTTACTACACTCTTAGATATACATGTAATGTTGATTTGGATCATCTTGGTCTATTATGTACATGAGTGTAACTTTCAAAAAAAATTGGAATCCAAATTGTTTCACCTTATTATGCATTTATCCCTGCATCTTTGTTAACTATGTAACAATAATTTTTTTTAAAAAAAAGGGAGAATCATGTGCAGTATCCTGCTTATGGTCTAAAACTAATAGTTTGACTTTTGAGGTTTATCTCATCTGTGTTTGACACTTCCATTTATAAAAAGAAGGCGTAAAAGATAGATTCCTGCTTCTCATCTGAATTCCGTTGTTTTGTTCATCAGAAAAAGGAACCCAGAAAAGATAAATAAAAATATCCGTTAAAACCAACCATTCTTATAAGCATAAAGAAAAAAATATAACATATGAATTGGTTAGTAGTACCATTCTTTTAACAAAATGTAGCTACGGTGTACTAGCATTCTGTTAATTCCTATCTTATATTCTAAAACTAAGATGACGGCTGCTAAACGAGCAGGTTCTGGAAACATAAGAGTTGAGAGCACATATGAACCTGACAGCTTCAATAAACCAGGAGGACGATGCTGAAGGAGAGATGGAAGATGCATATACTGTTAGGGTGAAGCAATACATACATGATGCGCACGGGCTGGTTTTTGGTGGTCTCAGATTATGGAGATACTGATGAATTAGATACCACTGAAAGGAGCTGTTTATACAGAGACTCTAGCGTTAACAATACTTTGTTGCAAGGTCGCAGTTATAAGTTTTTTTTTTTTTAATCTTAAAAAGCTAAAGTCTTATCACTTTACCACTCATCAAAACATCATGCTCATTATGTCAATGTCCAATTACATACTAGAAATACGGAATATAAACTTCTCGGCTATTTTTGGTTGAATGGAACAAAGTGTTACAAATCCAGAATGGTTTTGTGGCTCGTCGTAATAGACTGACAACATGATATGACTTATGAGTCACTAGTACTATATTAAGCAAACTGGATGGTTAAATTGGTAATTTAACACCAAGTTTAAGATGGCATACCAAGAGTCTCTTCATCTGTATTTTTCCCTTCCTGCAATCCTGCTTCACTGTGTCTCGACGTTCTTCCATTTGGTTTCTGCCTCAGCTTCGCCATATTTAATTCACAATTCAGTGTACCATTGATTATATATATTCATCAATCGCCTTTTTTAGCCACCGTAACCGTCTGAAATTGGCTTATAAAACTAGTGGTCGGTTCAGATTTACGATAAACTCTTTTCTCTTGTTCTTCCCCAAAAAACCTAGGGTTAGACTTGAGAGTGAAGATGGCATGAGCCCAAACGTCAGCACACCATCACCGGAAGGGCATGTTTACATTTTGATTTTAATCATACATTCCCAACAGGATCCTTCAATTGAGTCTTTACATGTTTTGCTATTAGCTGGTCTTTAAATATAGTATGCAGCTGATCAATATGTTTGTAATTGTTAAAGATAGTAATATTCATGTATTATTTGCAATCTTGTCTTAGTTTTGAATTGTACAGATCTTATTAAACAAACCCCTATTGTTGTGACATTTTTCCTAATTAGTCCCTCTGATAGGGACTAAGGGGGTGTTTCAGATGGCTAATTAGGAACTGCGTATTGCTGTGATATGTTATGAGGGTGTTTGTGATTGGTTATTGGAACTGCTTGTTTGGGTTTTGAATAACCACCTTGAAATTTCTTCTTTTCTCAAGATCAAGATCCGAGTGTCGGCTGTAGTTACAAATGCTGAATGTTGATTGTGATCACTACATAAACAACAGTAAAGTCCTGTATTCCCAGTCCACAAACGGTCGTGTTCTTTGATGTATGTACATAGATATAACTGAAAGATCTGATTTCAAATGTCCATCAGATCTTTTTGTGAAATTTTAGTAACATATTGTTTTCTTTTGTGTTTGTTAAGATCAACATGAAAGGGCTTGATGGACCTATTTATTTATGTGGGAACCAGGATATGAGGCAAAACTTGCAGCTGCTTGCCAAAATGCTGTTGTTTTGCCAAGGAGAAAACCCAACTACATGCACTCGAGGTAATTACAACTTTCAGTGACCTGTTATTCTTGTTCAAACGCGAGTATTTGCGACAAGAATTGATAGTGAGAACACATCCTTAATGCCTTAGATGAAGTTTGAGAAGAAACACTAAATAAGATGATTGTGCTGCTTACTGGATGTTGTTTAATTTTTTCTTTCGTAATTTGTTTTCGTTTATTGATGGGTTTAAATGGGTTTTAATTAGCTCCGAGGTTTTGCTATGATGAGGAGGTTAGAAAATTTAGAAACTTGATAACAAATTGTGTGCCAACCCACTTGATCCGACCCGTTTAGCCAATTCTACTTTTTACTATACAGTTTCTTTCTGGGGTTGAATTACATGTTATGTTGTTTGGCAGGTTATTCTTGCATGGTTAAGCTATTTCCCAATTAAAGGAGATCTTTTTGAGGCTAAAGTTATTCATCGGTCGAAAAGTAAGTGTGAGCAATGCTTTCTTTTGGTTCTCCCTTAAACCCCTTTTTACAGTAGCATCTTGGTGTCATTCCTAGAGTATTAGAAATATAGTTACCACTACCAATCTGTGTAAAATTAGACTGCATCGGAACAGGTTTAGGATCAAAATAGGTAGATTGTCCATGTACAGCTGTACGGAAACATGGTGGATGTGCCCTGTTCGGTTGACTCACACTCGCCTCCAATGCCCCATATTCATCGCTAAAAACATAGTCATCTACTATGCAGTTAATAGCGGTGCTATAGCACGGCTATAGTGGTTAGCGGATCTAGCGGTCCAAATAGCGGCGCCTATAGCGGTTCCGCTATTAGCGGCATTAAATACCGCTCTTAGGCCGCTATTTGGAAACCTATATAGCAGTTAAAGCATCGATTTTAGCGGTTGTATTATATCAGTCCAATAATAAGGAAAAGCCCATACTTTTGTTAAATAAACTCATAACAGTAAAGGTCCAAATGCAAAATAAAACCTAAATCTATTATGTACGACCAATTAAAACCTAAATTTATTATGTACGACCAATGTCGCTGGATGCACACTGGTTCTTCTGAGTTCGCTGGACGCTATATTTGGAATGGAGACACTACTACTAATATTTGGAATGATATTACTATGAATTTTGATATAACTATTAATATTTTTCAAAGATATATATATATATATATATATATAAATACATAAACTATGCATGGTATAAGAATTACCGCTATATCACCGCTATAACCTATATATCATATAGTGGACCTTGACCGCTATTCGATTTTGGACCGCTATAACTGCGTAGGTCATCTAAATCAAAAAGAATTCGAGAGAATGAATCTACTTAAGTATATACGTTTTGTCATTTAGACCGATCTCATTACAAATGATGGTATCATAGTTTAAAAGAATTATCATGTTTATTTGGTCTAAAAGGAAACTGCATTGGCTTTTGAACTTTCTGAATCTGGTGCGGTTCTCTGAGAAAAAAAAAATAAAATGTACATACTGAAAACGAGCTGGTGGACACCTCTAATTATAGCTTTCTTTTCATTTTAACATTGAGCATAACTAACTGGCTGTCTTAATGTGTTGTAGATGGTAAGAATTTGAAGAAGCCATTGAGAAGGAATTATTGGATGCTGAGTTGAAGCTTGTTGTTTGTTGGACAAGAGCCAGAACAAGCTCACTTACATGTTGGCTCTCACTGTTGACAACTTTCTTGAATGCCGGCGTCAGACCCTTGTGTTCAAGACAGGTACTGAAGTTAATTCAACAATATTTGTACACCACTTTGGGTGGGTTGCTTGAACTTCGATTAAGTTGTCGTTTGTAGGGTTGGAAGGCACCGGTGGTGAGAGTGGACTCGCAGAAGCACATTGACTTCCCACTCACAAGCCCATTTGGAGGTTGAGATGCTGACGAAGAATGAGCTTACTCTTCTGGTTATCATTATGCCTTAATAGAACGTAGACATATTTGCTGATATGATCTTCTCGTACTTGGTTTTTCTTTGTGGTGTTCATTGATTGCAATAATAACCTAACCTTTTTATTGTAAACAATGTGATCATCCATTTAATGCATTGTAATGCCTTTGTTGTTGTGCATGCTATACGCCATGGAAAGTGTTTTCAGTGAAGTTGAAAGTTTATCTCTGGTGGAGCAATCTTTGTTTGCTTTCAAGATGTGAAGGTTAGGTGTCATAACTTGGAGCAACCAAGCTACAAGCTACTTAAATTGGTTACATTTTAAGATGGAGCTTTTATAGAAAACGAACTTCTGAGGTTGGCGACTTATTTGATTTTGAACCGATTGTGACATTGGAAATGCATTGAACAAATACTTCTTTGATAAAGTTTGCACCTTGAGTAGTTCATTTTGTAAAGTCTTTAAAAATGCTTAATCATGACCTTTTATTTATTATTTAAAAATCCCGTTTATCAAATATGTACACCTAAATCTATTTAGTGATTCGAATCTATTTTCATTTTATGATTTATCTACTCAAAGACTCACCTATTACTCATACAACGAACATACGTGTTTCCAGATTTATATAAAAACTAAATCTAAAGAAAGCAATTATACGAAGGGTTAGCATTAAAGCAAATATAAAAATGGTCGGTGGTAAGTCTAGCAAACCGGGTGTGTCAAGTCAAACCAAATAACAGGTGCAAAAGTTTCGGTTCAACCCCGGTTTTTAGCAAAATGAGTCCGGGTTTATAAAAGTTTTTATTTAAAAAAAGGTATCAATTTGGTTTGGTTCAGAAAGAGTTATCAACAAAATAAGCCAAGGGTGTAGTGACTCGTTTAAAAAAAATAATAATAACAAAATGGGTTGTTCACCCGCCATATTTTTTATGGCAACTGTAACAACTATTGAGGTAACAGGGTAGTGGCCATGACGACTGTGTGACGATTGTGACTACGACGATGGACAAACAGAAAGGACAATACAAACACTCCTAGATATGTTGAGAGCTTGTCTCTTAGATTTTGGAGGAAACTGGGATGATCATTTGCCATTAGTTGAGTTCGCGTACAATAAGAACTACCATAATGGTATTCAAATGGCACCATACAAAATGTTATACGAAAGAAAGTGTAGAACCCCCGTATGTTGGGGGAAGTAGGTCAAAGAAATATCGCGCCTAAAGACATAGTAGCCGAGACTAATGAGAAGATCGATATCGCAAGGATCCGACTGAAGGCGGCACAGGACCGACAGAAAGCTTATGCAGATCGAAGAAGATGACCCATCGAGCTTTAAGTAGGGTATCACGTGTTGTTAAAGGTTTCACCATGGAAGGGAGTAATTAGATTCCGTAAACGAGGAAAGCTCGGTCCCCGTTACATTGGACCTTTTAAAATTAAAGCTCGGGTTGGAAAGGTAGCTTACCAGCTGGATACAGCCGGCCTTAGATGGAATACATAACACTTTTCATGTGTCACAACTAAGAAAATGTCTCATGGATGAGACCGCTTACGTACCTCTCGATGATATTGAATTGGATAAGAAAATGAATTATTTGAAAAACCGGCAGCTATAAAATATTTTAAAGTTAAGAATCTTCGCAACAAGACCATTAGACAAGTCTTGGTCCAATGGCAACATTGAAGAGGATCAGATGTTACTTGGGAAACAGAAGATGAGATGCGTGAACACTACCCAGACTTATTTTGTACGTAATTAGGTTTCGAGGACGAAACCTTCTTTAAGGGGGTTAGATTTGTAACACCCCAAAATGCGCATACGTGATTATCTTTTTTTTAGTTTTCATAGTATATCATAGTAAGAAAATAACATAACTAATTGATTACATGAAGCTTATTAAAAGATAAAAAAATGTTTGATGAAAATTTAAATTTGGGTCAAACACGAAGGGCCAATTGTGAAAAATGGAAAGTTGAGGTTAAGAAATAATAAGTGCAGAATTCTAGTGTGTGAGTGTGTGTTCTGTGCGTGCACTTGAGAGAAGGGAAGAACACCTCCAAGAACAAACTCAAAATTCAGCAAATTAGGAAGGAAATTGATGGTTAATCTCTTGCATGAGCCTTATTACATGATTATCTAAGCTTGCTTAACAAGTGGTAAGTTGTAATTTTTGATTTGGGTGATTTTGGTATGACGAGTATGGATGCAATTGATAAATTGTTTAAGCATGTTAGTGTTATAGTGTTAGACAACAAATAATACATGATTAGAATCTATTGTGAATGATAAATCATATGCAATTGATGGGTTTAAGTAACTTAAAGAAAACCACCATGATCCATGAAGTGGGTTTTGGGTTATGATCGTAAATTATGAAGAATAAATAAGATTTATGTTAACAAACATCATAGTTATAGATTTGACGATTATTATTGAAAGTTCTTATGATAGTAAATATAAGTAAGATGTGGTATAGGAAGGAAACGGTACAAAATAACATAACGAAACGAAGATTTTAAACATTTTAAGATCGATGCACACCAAGTTCTTGATGATATGCATTAGTTGGTAAAAGTGTGAATTATGATAAATATTGATTATGTTTTGGATTGAATGTGAGAACATTCAATGAGATGATATGGAATCGTTAGAACTAAAGAATGAATATGATGAATGTAGGCGTAAAGGAAGAAGGTTCAAGCAACCGGAATCCTCAAAGCTCACAAGATCGAGGTACGTTACTTGTACGATACTAATGTATTAGCTTTCAATTTGTAAAATCACGCTTAGTCGTAATGAATTATTTAGCATTAAAAGTAAGGTTCGCATTGACTTGTGATGAACGGGTCAACCGGACAAGGAATGAGAAAATAAAAGTAAGGTTCCGCGTTGACTTGTGATGAACAGGTCAACCTGACAAGGAATGAGAAAGTAAAAGTCAGGTTTCGCGTTGACTTGTGATGAACGGGTCAACCGGACAATGAATGAGAAAGTAAAAGTAAGGTTCCGTGATGACTTGTGATGAATAGGTCAACCGGACAAGGAATGAGAAAGGAAAAGTATGGTTCCGAGTTGACTTGTGATGAACGGGTTAACCAGGTAAGGTATGAGAAGGTAAAAGTATGTTTCCTCGTTGACTAATACTGAATGGGTCAACCGGATAATAACAAGAATGCAAAGAAATGAAATTGAGTTACATCTTATTAAGTGATCAATCAAATAAGAATGTGATCTGTGGTCAATTAATGAAATCGTTATAATTGTTATAAGAAATGTTAACGACTTTCTTTTGATGTTTAGGTAAATCTGTTACTTGACGCCGCGCCTTGCTTGGAACGAACACACTTGTACCCTCCTTACACTTCCGGTTAGATAATGTTAAACGGGTCAAGTATCTTTTGGTTGTAGATTGATAAATTTTGGACTTTATGTTATCCTTGTTAGAAAACGAATTAATCTAGTAGTTAGTAGTTTAAATATCATGTCGTCAAAAAGTTTTGTAGCTGCGCTTGTTGTATGAAACTTAAGGGTATAATAGGAACTTTAAAGTCATGTTTTTAAAAGTTTGAAATTTCATAGCTTTTTGGTCGTACCGAATGGATGGGCGTTATACCCCGTGGTCAGTGTACTTGCTGTACTATCACAGATTCTGCGAATCTTATAGTTGACCACGACCCGTGTTTGGTGAGCACGGCCACGTGTTGGTTTGTTTGTTTGTTACTGCTGTCTTTATCTGTAGAGAATCTAGACTGGGCACGGCCCCATGGTTGGTGGGCACGGCTAGGGATGTTAATGTGCTGAGCCTAGTCGAGGTAGGCCAAGCTCGGGCTTGGCTCGATTATAAACAGAGCTGGCTCGGCTCGGATTTAAAACCGAGCTGCAAAGCTAAGCTCGGGCTTGGCTTGGTTTTAAACCGAGTTGGCTCGATTCGGCTTGGTTTGGCTCGAAATCAAAAAGAAAAATTAATACATATCTCTCAAAGTTCAATAGGCTAAAATATTATTTGATAATTTAAAAGAGCATAGCAAAAATTAGTTCAACCTTATACATTACAAGCGAAAATTAAGTTCAAAAACACAAAATAAGATTCAAATTTCAACGAATTACAATATAAGTTTATTAGCATGGTAATCCACTTTCAAATATGACATAGGTATAAAATTACTCATAAATACGTGTAAATAATAATCAGTTTTTTGTAATATATTATAAAGTATATAAAAATAAAATACATTAAAAGTCAAATAATCCGAGCTAAGCCGAGCCGAGCTAAAAAGCGATCCAAACTGAGCCAATTTGGCTCGTTACGAGCCAAGCTAGGTTCACTTTCTTACCGAGCCGAGCCAGCTCGGCTCAGTTTCAAATCGAGCCATATCGAGCAAGCTTATTCCGAGCTAAATCCGAGTGAGCTTCGAGCAAGCTCCGAACCGTGAGCTTTTTGGACAACCCTAGGAACAGCCTCGTGCCTAAGCTTCTGTCTTCGTTATTTTGGATGTGGATGGGGGTTCGACAGATTGTGTCAATCCTTCTTCTTTGTATTTGTGTTGGTTTCGGCTGTTAATTTGCTCATTTTATTCGTTTAAGCTCTTTTGATCCTGTAAATTAAAAGTAAACAAAGAAATATGTTTTTCCAACATTAGTACCGAAATGGTTCATTTATACCTTGACTGATGTAATTTATATGTTACATTTTACGCACATCAACAAACATGTTGGATCAAGATATAATGCTAGTGCTACCGCATCTCAAATAGTGCAAAAACAAATGGCAAAAACGGTAAGTATGACAATTTCTTTATGTTTTTTTAATAATTTCCCATGTAATTATTGATATTTCATAACATAATTAATTGACTTGTATGTAAACTCTATGGACAATAGTCCTAGATAAAAGGACAATGCTAATGCTACCACTTCTAACTTATCAAGTAAAGTAGTGCAAACAGAAGTCACTCCTCATGTTACCACATCTAAAATGGTGCCAAAAGAAATTATAACGGTAAGTATTTAAAAGTTTCACATATTTTTGATAGTTTTTATGTATGATTTCTGATTTTCTATAACTTGATTAATTAAATGCTTTTTGGAGAATGTGAAAATTAGAAAAAAATATGTTTTTGTCTATGGATGAGACTTCACTTCTTGGGTCATCATCTCATTTAGAATCACAAGAAAATATACATAATACACATTCAGCAAATGTCTTAAAGGTATGTGTTACGAAATACACATTTCTATTGACTTTAACCTTAAGATGTTGATATAACATAATTTTTTTTGGAAAATCAATTGTACTTTGTATACTATAAATTTGAACAATTGTGTGGGATATGGTACAATTCACTTGTCAATGGGAAAACAAAGCATTCATTGGATTCCACTACAAGATAATTGCTATAGAGTTTCTATTGATGGAGTTATAAAAGCATCAACATTTTTTATCGGTGGAATCAGGGGAGTTCAAAACAGTTGGGGATGCACTAAATACTTTTGTTGCTTGGCCAAAATCACTTGTTAAGCCTAGCCAAAAGGTATGTTCTTTATTAATATATGATTAAGATTAATTACTCTAGCTATTGATATTTGTTTTCATGTTTTTTTATTTTCTTTTGCTTCAAGTACCATATCTATGGCAAAGAAGCAAAAGATATGTTTCACAAGGCTAGATGACATAAAAAAGACAAGGAGCAAGAAGAACATGAAAACACTTTAAACTAGTTCTTACTTTATGTCTACAATCATTTACTTCTCCAAAAATGGTAGAAAGTATTTGACTAGAAGTTTAAATTTTTGTATTTAAATTGAAAACATTATGCACAACTTTTGCTTTATTAATTTTAATATTATTTGGTTTTAGGTTTTCTCTTGTTTCATGATGTTTTTATTGTACGAGAATGGCCACATAGAACCACAATATACATATGCGGCCAAATGTTAGTCATTAGCCACATTTAAAAGCACAACTTTATGTGGCTTTACATTAACATTAGCCATACAATCGTCACTTTATTATTTTGTGTGACAAAATGATAGCAAACGTCATCTAAAAACAGATTATGTGTGACCAAAGGTTAAAATTAGTCACACTTAAAATTACAAATTTTCATGTGGCTTTACATAATCATTAGTCACGTCATCGTTACTTTATTAATTTTGGTGTGATGAAATGTTAGCAATTGTCATGTGGAAAAAATAAAGTTATAAAATTTCATGTGGCTTTACATATAACCATTAGTCATGCCATTTTTGTTTATTTTTGTGTGATGAAATATTAGCTAACGTTATGGATAAACAATATTATGTGTGACCAAAGATAACACAATGGTCACACTTAAAAATAAAAATTCATGTGGCTTTACATAACTTTTAGCCAAACAATTCTTATTTTGTTTTTTTTGTGATGGAATGATAACATCTGTAATGTGCAAAATGAATATGTGTGGCCAAATGTTAGATGATAGCCACACTTAAAATTATAAATTTTCTTTAGCTTAATATAATCATTAGCCACATTATAGTTAATTTGTTTATTTATGTGACGAAATGATAGCAAACTTAATGAGAAAAGTAAATTATATGTGACCAAATGTTAGCCAATAGCCACACTTAAAAGCAAAAAACTTCATGTAGCTTTACATAAACATTAGCCACACTATGGTCACTTTATTGTTTTTTGTGTGACAGAATGATAACATACGACATGTGAAAAAAACCAGCGACCAAAGATTAAATAAGAGCCACACTTAAAATTACAACTTTATTTGTGACTAAAGGTTAGACAATAGTAACATTTAAAATTACAAAGTTGTTTTGTGTGTCTAGAAATAGATTTTATCCACACTGTAAACTCATGTGACTAAATAATAGAATGACCACACTTACACTGAGTTTACGTGGCCATTACTACCATTTAGTCATACTTAATATGGATGAAATGCTTGATTACAACAATCTTTTTGCCACAAGTCTTTTTAAATTAATGTGGCTAAAACAAACTTTTTAGTGACTATATAATATAAATGGTCACACTTACTGTAAATTCATGTGGCTATATAATATAAACAACCACATTTGTAATATATTCTTGTGGCCATTGATACCATTAAGCCACACATAATTAACCATTTGCTTGATTACAACAACCTTTTACCACATTTTTTAAAAATTGATGTGGCTAAAACAAACATTTTAGAGACTATATAATATAAACGGCCACACTTACAATGAGTTCATGTGGCTATATAATATAAATGGCCACACATACAATAAATTCATGTGACAATTGGTACCATTTAGCCACATCAATGGACCATTTGCTTGATTACAACTACCTTTGCCATAGTTTTTTAATAATTATTGTGGCTAAAACAAACTTATTAGTGACTATATAATAGAAATGGTCACACTCATAGTAAATTCATGTGGTCGTGGCTACCACTGTAGCCACACTTATTGGACTAAATGATTGATTTCAACAAGACCTTTTACCCACAGTTTAAGTTGCTACGGCCACACATAAATGAATGTGGCCGTATGATACATAGAATGACTCGACCTTTGGTCATACTTGAGCTGGAAAAAGAACGTGGAGAAAGACATATGGTCACACTTTTTTATGTGGTCGTAAGCCTTTTTGACGTCGTGTTTATACCCTCCATATCTTCTGATATCTTTTTAAATTCAATAGTGAATTTGTTGAATTTTGAGGAGTTGGCTGGAGTATGCTGCATACATTTCAGCATTTCTATGTTTCTTTCTGTTTGAATTTTAATGGTTTCCACTGATTCTTGCATAGTTTTAATATCAAAATTTTTACTTCTAAGCCCCTATATCAACATATGCAGCTTTGTTTTAACATATGACTTCGGTTCTTTTGCAGGTGTTTCTTTTTCTGTTACATCTTGAATCACTTTGTTCAACACGACATCGAGTTGTTCTCTTGGTATGGTAGGTGTGTTTGTGGGAAAAAAAGGTGGAACAACAGATGTCCCTGCTACCATTCGAGCAGAAGACACATTTGCTGCTGTTTTGAAAGGCTTAGATTGATCATAATACAAATAAGAAAAACCTTTACCAGATTTGGTAAAACAGATTTACATCTGGATTTTCCTCATTTCCCTGGATCAGACTTGTAAATGATCCTCCACGAGTTATTAGAAAAAAAGAATTTTCCTTTTCCAGGTTTCCTTCATCAGTGTCCTAATCTCCACATGTTGTTGTCTCATCCTCCTCCTCATTATCTGATTTAGAGTTGAGATGTATTGGACTACCAACATTCTCTTTAACATTTGTATTTGCTTTTCTTGCAACAAGCATGTAATTCACTTCAACAGGGAATCATCAGAATCCGATTCTGTTGAATTCTTAGCAATGTTAAGAGAGGGATTGGTATAGGACCCTGATTCTGTTGTCTGTTGTGCTTCAACTTTTTGATGCTGATCCATCATTGTTGTTTCTTGTTCATCAATGTCCATGTTTTTTGTGACATTCTAATCATGTTGGTGCACTTCTGTTGTATCTTCAATTTCTGGTGCTCTTAATGTAAAGCTTCGGATATCTGTATTTTCCTTATTTAGAAGGTGTATTCATATTTCTATTTTTGGAAACTTGTAATCGTACCGTATTCATATTTCCTTTCTAATATTTTAATCTGAGACTTTGATCATAATGGAATTCACTTTTACACCTATACATGTTACATACTTGTGTTATACGTTACAATCTCGAATACATGTTTATACGGAAAAATCGACACTTGAAATACTTGAAGTTATCAATTATACGTGCATTATACTCATACACTACTTTGATACACTTATAATACCCAAAAACATGCTTAATTATGAGTTTCTAGCATAAAATAATGGAATTATCAAACTCTGGGGGTCAAACTACAAATTCTAGAAACTTTGGTAAATTTTACAGGTGGTGCACGACCATGCAACTGATGTGCAAGACCATGCACACTACGATCCACATGACCGCACACCTGATGTGCACTACCCTTCGATCCGCGATCCGCACGACTGTGCACTTGATCCGCACGACCATGCAAAATTACCAAATCCGGCAGAATCTTTTAAAACACGTGAATTTTGCATTTAACTCACCTTTAAACCACCAAACAGCCAACAAACCCGTTTAAAGACTAAACCCTAACACCACACTATAAATAGAAGTCTTCCACACTCCCCCAACCCTTTACACTTGATGTATTGAATAATACATCCATTTATCATGTAGAGTTTGTATAGTTTTAGCACGTTTTCGTTTCGGTTTGTCAAGAATTTATGTACTTTCAATCCGAATGCGTTTGCAGGTCTTGGTTCTTGAAAACGATTAGAAGGATGGGAAAAACTAGCTAAAATAAGAATTAGAACCGACCGGGACGTGATTGGATCAAAAAAGAGGAAACAAAACGTAGTTATGGGTTTCTAACCCTCTGGCGGGCCGTGACTGGCAGGCCATACCTCTCCCGCAGGGCGCGAGAGAGTGATAATTATCTCCGGAATCACCTCAGCTGCGGGGCGCGACCGGAAGCCTCAAACCCTCTCGCGGTTGGTGAGAGGGTGTTTTATCCGGAAAGTTTCGAAACAGAGTTGGCTTTGGACTTGTTTGTTATTTATTGAATCATTATTGAAGTTAAACACATCTTGGGACCAACTTGGATGAAACTAGGGCTATTGGAGCAATTTTTCTGTAGATTTTGAGCAAGAAGAAGGAGATCTAGGCTGCAAGAATCATTCCGGTGATCAAGGAGTTTCGAGGCAGGAGCTTTTAACGGTTTTATCATACCATTCTTGATCCTTGCACTCCTTTGTTTACTTGATTATGTATTCTTGTTCTAAACCTTGTTTAATTAGTTTTTCAAACATGTTACTTTGCTAGATTTGATTCAGTTACCTAGGCATGGATGATGGATTTTATGAAAGTTTGATTTGTTTTAGTTTAACTTTGATTTGAATTTTTAATTGGTAAAGTTCACAACTTTAATTCTCTAGTTTAGTGTATTTGCATGATTGATTAATTTATGATTGTTTGATTGTTTTGCATGAATCTAGGTGGACGTCTTCCATAGAATAGGTTTGTGTTGCTTTTTCGTGTCTTTAGGGACTCGGGAAGTTGTTGGTAAATTGGCCAATAAAACCGGGAAAACAATTGAATGAAATATAAAATCAGTTTTGTCATTATACCTAAATTGGTTATTGAGAAATAACAATTAGTTGGCAGAATTAATTAGATAAATTGTTAGGTTTAGCTTTTGAGAAATTCCCAAATCTAATTTACTTGTCTTAATTAGGTCAGTTAAGCTAAATTAGAAGTTATAGTTGGTCTAGGTTAATTATTGAGAAGTTGTTAACTAATAAGACACTTTACTAAATTTAAAGATAACTGAAAAGAAATCCTTAGAACCGGTAAACAAATAATAATTGTAGGTTATCATAGGTGTCTTCCTGAGAAGGGTCTGGGGTCTTGTTTGGTAAACCTAGAATTTAATATGTCAAGATCCTGGTAAAACATTCAGCCTAATATTTTATTATTAAATCAAATGAGTAGTAGTCTAAAAATCCAACCTAGGTGACTAGTTCATTATTTCCTGATTTAATTCCCAATTTCCTAGAAAGTTCATGGTTTGATTTGTTCCAATTTAGTAGTTTTAGTTTAATTGATAATTTAAAATTAGTAGACCCCCCTTAAAGTATATAAAGTGTTTAATTGAGTCTAAGTTAAGTGGTCATACTATATAAAGAGTCTTGTGGGTTCGATAATCCGGACTTGCTTAATGCTATTCTACAATTGATCGGTTTACTTGCCGTTAGTAGTTTAGTATAGTTTAGGAGTCTAGAGTTTAATTTTAGTCTAGAATTAGGGTAATTTGATTTGTTTTTAATTAACAACTTTTAGAACATCAAGTTTTTGGCACTGTTGCCGGGGATTCTCATTGGCAATTGTGTTGATTACTCAATTAGGCTTTGTTATTACACTTGTGTTTAATTTATATTTTTCTTTTGTGTAGTAGGAGTCTAAATTATTTAATTAGTTTAATATTTATTTTTGTATATATATATATATATATATATATATTTTAATTATTTTTGTTATTACACATTCGAGAGGAAGTTGTTGTTGACATTCGAGAGGAAGAAGTTGTTATTACAGATTCGAGAGGAAGAAGTTGTTGACATCAAAGAGCAAAGGAAAAGAGCTCCTAGTTGGCGAAGTAACGGTCCCAACAGGAAAAGAGGAAACTTTGGCCATATGACAAATGCTTTAGAAGTTCGGATCCAAGAAGGCCTGAAGGCAGGAACCCTCTAAGACGTGAAAAGACTGTAAGCTTCACAGCCTTAATAAAGATCCCACAAGAAATCTTGGCCACCGAAGAAGTAAAACATAGCTTCCGACCTCCTTGACCTTTACCTAAAAGCAAGAGAAACGAAAAATCCACCCAGTATTGTGAGTTGCACGAAGAGAAAGGCCATCATATCAATGTTTGCTTCCAACTCAAGAAGAGAATCGAAGAAGCTGTCAAGTCCGGAGAACTAGCCCACTTGGTTAAAGGGGCAAGGGACAAGATAGCTAAAGAAAAGAGCAAGGAAGTGAACATGGTGAACTTTGATGGAACCTCCCACACACGCCCACGTTTGGAGGCATGGAAACGCCAATGCGTTTGCTTCCCACCACCCGAAGGGGACTTGCTCTCCAATTCTTTGGTTGTGGAAGCTACAGTAGGGACCATCAAGACACACAAAGCCTACATTGACACTGGAGCAGCCACCGAAATTATGTTTGAGAAATGCTTCAACCGTCTCAACAATGACGAACGTTCAAGGCTCTAGCAATCTGAGTCCTCTATTAAAAGGTATCGCTGATATACCCATCAAGCCTTTGGCCCAAATAACCCTTAATGTCTATTTTAGTGAAGTAAAGATGGAAAGAACCGAACCTTTCACCTTTGTGGTAATCAACATTCCTTTCAACTATGATGTCATCGTAGGAAGGCCAGGGTAAAGTGTGTTCGGAATGGTGGTGTCAGTTGGCCAAGGCACTGTGAAATTCCCAACCGAAAGAGGGATAACAACCCTCAACCCACCCAAGAAGCCTTTTTGGTTGAAGGGGAAAGTTCAAAGAAAAACGAGGAAGATGAACAATGGTGGATCATTAACCCAAAGTATCCTCAACAAAGGATAAGGGTAAATACCAACCTTACTGATGACACTCTCTCTTATCTCAAGAAGCTGCCCTGCACAACATGGACGTCTTTTCATGGTGTCCTGAGGACATGAGCGGTATCCCCCGAGGTAATACCGAATACGAGCTCAAAATTCCCTTTAATGTGAAACCGTAATCCAACAAAAGAGAAGCTTAGCCCAGATAGAACCTTGCAGCCTGTCAGGAGGTTGAAGGGTTTAATCGAGCCAGAATCCTCCAAGAAGTTAAGTATCATTCTTGGATAGCCAATCCGGTAATGGTTCGCAAACCTGATGGGTCCTGGAGGACGTGCATTGACTTCAAGGATCTAAACAAAGCATGCCCAAAGGATTGCTATTCATTACCAGAAATCGAGTTAAAGGTTGATTCGCTCACAGGCTTCCCCCTCAAGTGCTTCCTGGATGCCTATAAGGGTTACCACCAGATTCATATGAAGAAAGAAGATGAAGAGAAAACAACATTCCACACTGACAAAGGCATTTTTTGTTATCAAAAGATGCCTTTTGGTTTAAAGAATGCAGGAGCAACTTACCAACGTTTGGTAGATAGAGCATTTGCCGGGCAAATAGGCAAAAACATGGAAGCCTACGTTGATGATTTGGTGATCAAGAGTAAAACCGAAGGTCAAATGCTTGATGATATACAAGAAACTTTCCGGAACCTAAGGAAGATTAACATGAAGCTTAATCCTGTCAAACGTTCATTTGGTCTTAAAGAAGGCAAGTTCTTGGGGCACATTGTGGGAAAGCCAAGCATAAAGGCTAATCCTAACAAGGTTGAAGCCATCCTTGACACAAAGTCCCCACAAAGCAAGAAAGAGGTGGATAGCTTGAATGGTAAGCTTGCAGCTTTGAAGCGTTTCAAGTCCAAGCTAACAGAAAAGTCCCTGCCTTTCTTCAAAACCCTTCAAGGGTGCACCAACAAGAAAGACTTCCGATGGACTGAAGAAGCAGAGGAAACCATCAACCAAATGAAGCAACACTTGGCCTCACTCCAAGACATTGCTGCTCTGAAAACAGGGGAACAAATCTTTATCTGTCTTTCGGTTGCTAAGTAAGCCATCAGTGCGGTCCTGACCATTGAATGAAACAAGGCCCAGGTACTCGTTTACTTCTTCAGTAAAACTCTAAAATTGGCAGAGACCAAGTATCCCCATTGGAAAAACTTGCCCTAGCCTTGGTGAAAACAGCCAAAAGGCTTCGAAGGTACTTTCAAGCACACCCAATACAAGTATTGATCAACCCATTAAAAGTGTGCTTGAAAAACCTGAAACTTTCAGGCGATTAGCCAAATGGGCAGTGGAATTAGGTGAGCACAACATTACATACGTTCTAAAGAAGGCTATTAAAGCCCAAATCTTGGCTGATTTCATTTGAGAAATTCCAAAGGAAACAACAACGGAAGTTAACACTACCACAACTGAACCATCTGACCCTGATACCTGAAAGCTTTTTACCCATGGAGCTTCCAGCCTTGCAGGGTTAGGGGCCGGGCTAGTCCTAATCAACCCCAAAGAATTAGAATTACATATGCTCTCCGGCTTGAATTTCAGACAACCAATAACGAAGCCGAGTATGAAGCTCTCATTGCTGGACTCAAGCTAGCCAAAAGGATGGATGTTCAAAAGCTTCAAGCCTTCATAGACTCCTTGCTTGTCTCAAACCAGGTGAATGACAGCTATGTAGCCAAGGAACCTAACATTAAGAAGTACAGGGAAAAGGCAAAGGAACACATGAGTATATACCAATCATGTACTATCAAACAGGTTCCGAGGTCACAAAACAAGATGGTCGATGTACTAAGCAAACTTGCATACCTCACATTTGCTCATCTCACCAAAAAAGTGTTAGTTGAGGTATTAAAAACACCATCCATTCAAGAGCTTGAAGTGCAAGATGTAATTACTGAGGAAGGGCCAAACTGGATGACCCCTTTGATCAATTTCCTACGAAATGGTGACTTACCGGAGGATCAGACGGAGGCCAAAAGAGTTTGCATCCAGTTAAGGCAATATGTGTTACAAGGAGAAATCCTTTATAAAAGAGGTTACCTTGCACCACTACTTTGTTGCGTTGGCCTAGAACAAAGCTAGTATCTGATCAAGGAGGTTCACGAAGGAATATGTGGGGCTCACTATGGCCCAAGATCGGTAGTTTTAATATTGATGAACCTTGGATACTTTTGTCCTTCCATGCACCGAGACACTTCTGAACAGCCGCGGAAATGTGAAGCTTGTCAGTTGCATAGTCCAGTATCCAAAAGCCCTAAACATGACATTGTTCCCATCTCCTTGGCTTGGCCGTTTCACAAATAGGGTATGGACATTATTGGTCCATTCCCACAAGCCAAAGGGGGAGTCAATTTTTTGTTGGTAGTCGTTGTTTACATCACCAAATGGCCAGAAATAAAAACATTGGCCAAAATTTCAGGGAAACAAGTCATCGATTTCGTTTGGGAAAGCATAATCTATCGTTTTGGGCTCATAAGGGTACTAGTCACGGACAATGGAAAGCAGTTTTCCGAAAAGTCTTTTAGCTCCTGGTGTAAAGAGTTCAGGATAACTCAGGTATTCAGCTCGGTTGCTTACCCATAATCAAATGGCCAGGTTGAAAGGACAAATCGGAGCATTGTAGAAGGGATCAAGGCTCGATTGGGAAGATACGACAACAACTAGCTTGAGGAGATTCCCAATGTCCTATGGGCAATCCGAACAACTAAGAAGACAAGCCATAAGAAAACACCCTACAGCCTAGTGTTTGGATCGGAAGCCATAATCCCAGCGAAGATCGGAGTTACAACACAACAAACGTTCAACATTGACCTCGAGTCAAACCAACGGAGACCATGTTGAATTTGGAACTCCTCGAAGAAGCTCGTGATCAAGCCGCTGTACGGGAAGCTAAGTATAAACAAAAGATGAAGTCCTATTACAACACACGGGTAAAGCATGAACGATTCAAGCCTGGGGACCTTGTACTTTGAAATAATGAAGCCAGTAAGAAAGAGAGTCACAGAAAACTTGGTCCTAAGTGGGAAGGGCCATACACCATCCTTGAAGCCCACAAGGGGGATCATACAAATTGGCTGATGCAAAAGGTAAAATGCTTCCCCGCCACTTGAACGGCAAAACCCTTAAAAGGTTCCACGTCTAGTCAAAATGTCTTAGAAAATATTTCAAGAATTGTTCTACCCTCCTTGTAATCAAAGTGCTCTTGAATGAATGAATGGCGAGGTTTTTTGTAAAAAATTGTCTTTCTATCCTAACAATCAGGTTGAGAACCTAGCAAAAATCTCCGTGGCAAGGGCCATGTAAGGGGATGAGCTCCCAAGCCACATCGCTCAATAAGTTCATAGGTTAACTGGACCTATATAAGGGGTGAGTTCTTAAATCAATACAACTCCATGAGACTTAGAAAATTTTTTAAAATATGTCTCATAGACGAGTTTGAGCAGCTTAAGCCTAGCAATGGCTTACGAACCAAAAAGGCACCAAGTGAGTGTTATAAATAGGATAGGGGATGTGTCTTCTTGTTAAAAATTCTTTAAGGCTAAGTGACTGCAACACTGAACCCTTCAAGGTATAAATAACAAAGGATACACAACTAAAAACAAAGGCAACACATAAAACCATCAAAAAACACAAGGAAGTAATAGAACAACATAACACAAAGATAAGAAGTTGAACATAACAGCGGCTATAAGGGCCATCCAACCTAGACATTGTCCAAAAGCCTTCAAGGCTCCAACCATCAATGGGACCTAAACGGTTCCATTAAGAGAAAACATGTTCAAACATACAACACAAAATATTGTTCAAAATGCTAAGATAGCTACGAATTAATTGTCTAAACATCAGAAGTAGGCTTTGAAGCTCCAGCCTCACCAACCTTAGCCTTCTTCTCCTTCTTGCCACCATCACCCGCCCCTCAGAGCCTTCAAGGCTTGCTTCCAGTGAACCCTCAGCAACGTCCGAAAAAGTTTCTTTGCTATCACCTGAACGAGAACGCTTCTTGGACAGAGATTTTAGTACTTCAACACACACGACCTCATGAGGCCAGAGGGTTTCAATTCCTGTAACATAGAAAAAGGCTTACCAAAGCAAGAGGAAACTTCACCCACATAAGGGTAAGTTAGCCGTTCCATGTTGAGGACGTATTCCTTGAAGGTGGTAACAAATTAGGGTTGATAAAAGAAAGACTATTCTTGAGGCTGACCAGATTCATGGGCCTTATAACCAGCAACGAAGCCCAGATGTTTACCATAGTTGAGAAGCTTTGTATAAACATTAGCAAGGGCTAAGTTGAATTCCACGGAATGAAGAAGGTAGGTAACTACCTGTTGAAACCCATGTTCAATAAGCCACTGGTTATCATTGGTCGCTTGGGCCAAGGAAGCCTTTAAGCCTTCTTTTTCCTCTAAAAAGGCTTTCTTCTGGACTTTCACAGTTTTCCTGTAAGCCTTCAGTTGCAACTTATATGCCTCCATCCTTTTCTTCAACTCATTCATCTCCACTTCATGCCTTGAAGTGAGTTCACCAACCTTCATCACCCAAGCCTTCTCTTTCTCATCAAACCCTTCACTCTCCTTCTTCATAGCAGCCCTCAAAGCTTTCATTTTGTCTTTCTTCTTCGAAAACTCTTCATACTCATACATTCTCTTGCAAAAGCGAGAAACCCGTTCAGGAAGCATGGCAGTAAGATTGCAGGCACTCAACATCATCCAAGAGATCATCATATCATCTTCCATTGATGTTATGGAACCCCAAACCATCGGAGGGGCAAAATTGGTTAACACATCCTCACAAACAATAGACGACTCGAAGCTGCCCTCAACCTTAACATTCCAGTTCGGAACATAAACGTCACCAACATTAACCTCCAATGAACCTTCACCACTCTTTTCAAAAGAACCCCTTACAACAGACACCACAACCTTTTTAGCAACTCCTTCTCCTTCTAAGCTTCAACCCTTGGTCCTCAGAAATATGAATATCATCGCTAAGATCAATAGGATCAGTAGTAGAAGACTAGTTTGGACCCTTCAAACGACGGGACGAATGGCGGGTCGAAGGCTTAGAAGAGCCAGCCTTTGTAAAACCTTTAGCATTCGGAATGCTGACGTATTTCCCACTAGGAACCAACCTACCCTCCGCCCTTCTAGCAATAGCATCTTCTCCCTCAATAGCTTTAGCATCCCCGAGAACAACATCAGATGTATCATTGGACTTGATGAAATCAAGGGTAGACATAACTATAACAAACAAGCAAAAGTATAAGAAAACATGGTCATGCAAGAATATAAAATGTGAAAGCAAAATAACATACCTTGATCACCTCTCATGAACATAGGGTCTCGATCTGGATTATCCCACAGAACACTCACACCAGTCGAGATTAGAAGATGTTCATGGAAAGGACGAAGCCGTGAAGGGCAACCCGTAAGGGCTTTCAACAACCCTTCATCTAGTTCAGACACAGAGGGTTCAAGTTCATTTAGAACGACATTAGGACGCTTCAAAACCATTTTAAATGGAACAACTGACTAGGAAACCCAGAATACTCGGTCCTTCCAAGAAACGAGAGTGGTCACAAGTGATGAGATTAAAGAGACATCAATCTAAGACGTTTCAAACGTGAACCAGTCACCATTTTCGGCTAATCAGAAAAAGCGGCAAAACATTAACAATGATGGGTCTTAGCCCAACGTACGTCACAAAACTTTAAAGTGTAAAACCCTAGAAACACCTTGAGGTTGAAACTGCCCAAAGGACACATGATAATACTCCAAAACATTGACTACAAAGATGGAAAAAGGGTAACGGAGGTTAGAAAATTCAAAAGTGGCGACAATACAAAGCAATGAAACCCTATGGACACTGATCAATAGATTTATCACAACCTGGAGCGACCGGATTAACAGATGAATCAATACCCAAAGTTTACTAAAGGCATCGACTTCCTCTTGTGTTAATCGAGAGTAACTTACTCCCGTATCCTTTTTTTCACCCATTGCTCCGAAGGATGATTAAGGAAAATCAGAAAAAAGAAAAAAAATAAGAAACTAACCTGGACGATTGAACAGAGAAGGGAGGAAATCTTGTTGCAGAAAGATAATTAATAAGACCTAGCGGTTATTATGACTTAGGGAAAATGAACCGCCGCCTGGAAAAACTGTCACAAGTCACATCAACTGTCCCCTCAAATTCAAATCTAAATTGCTACCGCCCAAAACCTTGAAGCGGTAACCCTTCAAGCCTCGAAGCCTTTGAGCTACAAAAAATGTTGCACAAAAGTCAGAAGCATCTGAGCTCACACCTCAAATACCTCTTGGGGCTGATGACGTGGGTAGCTCAAGCTTAATAAAATGGCTAGAATGCAATACAACTTAGAGGGTTGAACGGTAAAAGGGTTCGGAACTGACCAACTGTCGGGAATAGCAAAAAGCACAAGACAGTGACTGGTCACATCACACTTTACGTGTGAACCCTCTCACTCAGCCGCAAAAGGAGCATGTGGGAGAATACATCCTTTTACCCCCAGGTCCAAAGCCTTTAACGTACTAAAAAGAGCAAGCCCCCCATTGCAGCCATGGATCATTAGTTAAAGGTTTCTTCTTGTGGCCAACCCTTCCTTTACAAATGACAACACCTTATCATTCAACTGGGCATTCCAGAAATCTCACTTCTTATCTTTAGCACTTTCTCCTTGCATGTTTAATTCTTCACTCACTTTAATACAATCACATCGCACAAAAACATTCTAGGTTAAATATTCTTCAATCCAGAATTCAGAACAAGCAATAACAAAGTGATCCAACCCTACGTATTGCATACGTTGGGGGACTCCAAGACCTGCGTCAGGAAAACCGAAACCCTTGAACCCTTTTACCCTGGAGATATCGGTACCATCCTTGGTCTTATTCTTGGGGTATACTATTATTCCAGTTCAACCACTGGGTAGTGACACGAAATTATATTATATTATACTATATAACATTTGCAAGTTAAATCAAAAGTAACTTGCATTTTGCCTTTTTTTGTCTTTTGTGTTTTTTTTTACTTTTGTCTTTTTCTTAAATACTTTATACATTTACCTCTCAACTTTTAGCATTAACAATTACAACCCCTTAACATTTTAGAAATTTTGTAATCGAGTTTAACATGTTAAATTTTATGTACGTGTTGGTATAAATTAAAATTGATTTAGGTTTAGACACAAACTTTTTCGAGTAATAAGTTGGGTCAAATATAATATGTTTTTATGCTTATTATTATGTACCTTTTCAGTTGGTCTACGTTTTGACGTAATTTTTTTATAGAAATGAGTCGAGTCAAATATAATACATTTTTATTAGACGGTATAAACTCAAGTTACTTTACGTTTCGACATCGCCATAACTATTTTCTTACATGCTTATTTTACGCATGTGTTTGTATAAATTCAAGTTCGTTTCAGATTCAATGTAAATTTTCTTCGGAATTACACCGGGTCAAATGTATTTCGTTTTCATGTTTATTTTCATGTACATTTTCAGTTGGTCTACGTTTTAACGTAAATTACAAATAGCAAGTTGTGTAAATAGTGTTTTTATCCTATTGACTTTTTTGTTTCTTTCTTGATTTTTTTTCTGGACCCTATTATATTTATTTTTTAGTTTTTATGTTTATTGTTTTAATTTTAGGTTCCTTTTCATTAAACTAATATTTCCATTAATTAATTTAAAATCCATCCGTCCTGCTCTTCAGTTTAAATTTATTTTTATGATTTTCAGTCGATGTAAAACATGTGTCGAGATTCTTTTGAGCATTGTTCTTTCGTTTGCTATACTGAAACAAAATAAATATCGACCAAAACCTCGCAACGAAGTGCTGGGAGTATTACTAGTTATACAACATGTACAATGGGTTTTGTCACACCCTCAATTTCCACTTGCGGAGTTTTACCGCGAGGCGTGTGAACAAACCAGAATCTGAAACACTAGTACGTCGAACGACTCTATATGATTTGATAATACGTTTTCCAAAAATCATTTGATTAACCAATTATCGTAGATTTTAGATTGTCTTAGTTAGTTACCAAAGTTTAGCGGAAGCATTAGTTTAAGTGGTTGAGCGGAAGCATAAAATAAGTAGAGAAACGGGCGCCAACACAAACGCCAAAAACAAATGAAAAACCCAAAACAACGTTTGTAAATGAGACTCGATAAAAGATGTCTTGTTCAATGCATGTGAGTGCACCTAGAGCTCCTAGCATCCTGAGAAACATGTAAAGAAACAAGTGTCAACATTTAAGATGAGTGAGTTCACAGGTTTTCATAAATTCGTTTGTTCGGTTATGAGTTTGATTCCCCCGTTATCCCTAACCCGGGATAACGATTTAGTTCCATTATTCCCAACCCGGAATAACAATGATGTTGGTTCCATTATTCCAAACCCGGAATAATAAAGTTGTTGTTTCCATTATTCCAAACCCGGAATAATAATGATGTTGTTTCCATTATCCCTAACCCGGGATAATATAGTTGTTTCGTAATTAAGTTCAATGTTAACATATATAGGTAGCTAGCCTAAAGTTATGTCACGTAAGAGTTCGCGATCGAAGCTGACTGTTGTGCCTCCGTGTTGCCAGGCCTATCACTGACCGTGGCGAAGTTAGGCCAAATTATTCACCCGTTGACCATACCCGGTCGGCTAGCGTGACTAGCTCGGATGGGCTTGTCGGGCCCAGTAGTACTACTTATAATTCCCCCGCTATTAAAACCCAATACTAACGATCCGAGAGATTGACGAGGACTTAAGTGATATAGCTGCTTAGTGACCATAACATTACATTAACATCAACTTAGTTACCGAATAGTTATGTGACGTTAATTTCGTATAACGTAAAGAGATTGAGTTTGAAGAGTGTATACATGTTTCTCCCCCTGTTGTTTAAAAACCGGATAAAGTTAGGGGCCGTGAACTCACCTTTAGTTGCTCGGTTAGTGTAGCAAAGAAGTTGTAAGGGATGGGACCGCTAATTGCGTCCTAACAAACCAATTGATTTCAAGTCAGTGTGTGAACACACCAATACAAATTCTACACTTAATTTACGCACAAAGTGATACACACAAACAACATACCTAACACTCAAACATGCATGCAAGTATCCTCATGTGATTATAGTAATCAAAACAATTTATTATGAACATAATCCAATCCATGCAACACTTTGGTGCACACAATCACAAGTTATCAAATTTCAGCTTACATACTCATAATTCAGCTGTTTTCTAGGATTTTTATAAAATAGTTCCAACGTTCCAAAAATTCTAATTATTTTACAGCAGGTAACATTTATACTGTAGAAATTTATATAAATTTTCCAAGTCCTAAATCTTTACCAATTAACCATAAATATTAATATACTAGGCTGCAGTCAGATTCGTCGCTTTCTGACTGCAGTCCACGGAAGAATTTATTTAAAAATAACTGATCGTCCAATTAACAAAATTCCAGTGGAGTTGCCCGGAAATTTCCATACCTAGTTTCTGTACAAAATTCATGACTCGACTCCCTACTGATTATAAAATCCAACTCGATAAACAACTAACAAAATTTCAGGATTTTCACAGCTTTAGATACTGAACTTATTTGGCCACTTAAAAATATCAAACGACTTCAGAAAAATATGAATCCAGCGCCTTAGATTCGTTATTCAAATCTCTACGTTTTAGACTTCAGAAAATCCGTTTTTCAACAACTAATGACCGAGTTACAGCCAGTTGAAGTCGGCTGTAACTATCACTCAGCAACCTGTTTCAGCATATTGTTACCATTAATTCGCATAAACCGTCAATATAATTAACCTAGGCGATCAAGAACTGATTTTTCTAATCATAGATCAAAACCAATATCACATCCATGCAAACCCTAATCCATACGTCTAGTTTTTTTTTATAAACAAAACATACTTGCAAACTTATATGTTCCAAAAACAATCATACATGCAAACAATGATCAATCAGCCGATTACTTTTAAACACATATGATCCGAATACGATCTTGCAAACGATTATAAATCCTAACCTTTAATAATGGTGAATAACGAGTCGAGACTTGGATGAGAATGGATTCGGCTGTTCAAGCAAGATCACGACCGAAAGAATGAGATGAGCAATTCAATTGTCGCGACCGAGAGATGATGATGAAGTAGGCTGTTTGTGATCGAGGAAGTGAACAAATGGGCTGATCTCGCGACCGAGTGGAGGTGAACAAGGGGCTGCCGTCGGCTTCTTTCTCACTAGGGTTTTGTGTTTTGAAGGGCATGCATGTGTTAGTATATATAGGCGCAAAGAGATGAGGGAATGGGTTGCGGTTTGGGTTTGATTTCGCAATTGATCTCGCGGCCGAGAGTGGTTTAAGGTTTGGGTTTGATCTCGTGGCCGAGAGTGGTTTAAGGTTTGGGTTTGATCTCGCAATGGGTTTGCGGTTTGGGTTGCACACAATGGGTTTGGGTTGCACACGCCGAGAATGGTTTGGGTTCTAAACTTGGTCCCCAAATCTTGGTCCAAATCAATGGTTCATCTCCTAGAAGTCACAAGAAATCAAAGTTTGGGTTTCGTGTCGCGGTTCGGTTCGGTTCGTGTACATATTTACCATAATTATTTTATAACTAAAACAATCACATAATCGCACATTACGTATTCACTAACTCGTACACGTTTAATACGTAGCATACAATTTATTCGACAAGTATTGCGTTTAAGTTATCCGAAAAACCAGGATGTCACAGGTTTTAACCCAAATTGACTCGGGTTGAAGTGATGGTGGTGGTGTCAGTTGGATTCGTTTTAAGTTGACAAGTTTTACAAGAGGGGCGTGTTGTAAAAATTGGGTATAAGCATACCCAATTGCAAATTGTTTTTGATCCAATAAACCCATTCTTTGAAACATGGGTCAGGGTTTCCAGCCCTTAGAAAGTGGAATAAACCGAACAGGAATAAAGATAAAAAAGACCTCTCTACAAGGAGCATTTGCTTCAGGGACCAGTTGACTTCATACAAGCACATTCAAACCAATAGCCTCCAGTCATCTACTCATGGTTTTGTGCCCACATTTACAAGGGTTCACAAAATCAAGTCCCTCCAAATTTCTTTCCTGTTTATAAAATAGACGATCAATGTAAAAGCAAATACATATAAGACCCGTATAAATGTATAGTTACTTTATTGTTATAAAGATCTAAATTACCAATTAGTAAAATTACCCTTGTCGTGGTTCAGATCAACACCCATGATCCTCTTAGCTATATACAATCGGGCTAAATTCGGCTAGCTGTAAAAACAATTCATGGTCATTAAGCTCACATCAAGACATATATTAAGTTAACACTAAGTTTTTTATATTATTATTGAATTGAGTTATACTATATATGTCACGAAACAGTTGTGTACAATCATAGAGCTAGCCCAACGAAGCCTAGTCCAAATATACCAACTATTGTTCTAGCTTCCACTTTGAATCAAACTGTTGCAGTATTGGGTAATTTACCATTTGACGCCGATTGGCTCTCAGCTCCATGAATTCACCGACTTCGAGGCAGACATTTTCTTGTTGCGGCTCCCCTATTTTCACTGAATACAAAGTAGTGATTTGAATTGATAATTCAAGAAGGGCCTGTTGGGTAGGAATTGAGCCTGCAATTTTGATTTGTAGTTGATATCGAGTTGAATCCGTGTTTTACAGGGTCGATTTTGGAAGACATAAACACGTCAAAGTGGAAGTTGATTTTCCATAGAAAAACCGATTTAAATTAGGGACGAGCAATTTACGGTTTTGTACCGTCAGAACCAGGGAACTCAATCGGAACCGTCAGAACCGAACCGTATTGTTCTATTTTGGGTCCGGTTCCGGTTCTTAAATTTGGGAGAAAATGGTTCCAGGTTCGGTTCCGGTTCTTAAATTTGGGAGAAAACGGTTCCAGGTTCGGTTACGCTTATAATCAACGAGTCCGTTTAAAGAACCGCTAGAACCTGTTCGGGCTTTAAAGTTTTTTTTGCTAAAAATATTGTTTTTTTTTCATATTTTCCAAGTTACATCAAAACAGAAGGTAGACGGGCAACAAGTTGCGCCGTCACCTCTTTCTGAATTGCAAACCCTAATCTAACAAAGACAAAACCCTGCCCCCTGGGGCTGAACAATTGTTGTGGATGACCCGTTGGACCATAGTCAGGAATTGGATAGCTTCTGGCGCTAGGGAGCCAAATGTGTCAAAGGCAAAAGAGACAAAAACATGTTGGTTCTCTACACAAGCTTTAGCGTGCTTATCAACTTTCTTCGATTATGCCTTTCTTGCTACTTGTCTAGCTACAAACCCATTTTCCCTTAAACCAACAAAGGGAAAGACGAATAGATCCGCTGGTCGCAGGTCCACATAAGCATGTTTCCCCCTAGCCCAGCTAAAGACGAGCAGATCCACTGGTCGCAGAGTAGATTTCCCTTCCATAGGGTCCATGAAGAAATTCACAGGAGCCTCTTTCTTAGCCGAAATCCCAGCTCTTCTCAGGATGTCCCACAAAACATCACGCACCCAGTCATGCCGATATTTGAAACCAAGGAGCTCTTTACAATGCACTACCTGCTCCCTGTATTTATCCATACAAGCTTTACGGCATATTGGGTAGGTTTCATCTTCTGGGTACATAAGGATCATCAGCCGGTATTGAAGGATGGCTCTGTATTCTACTGCAGACATACATTGTCCCGACCCCTCAATTGGGATAACGGTCAAAAAATCCTGAGCATGGGGACACTTTAGGCACTCAAACACCGCCTTTTTGTGAGATGACAAAACAAAAGTTTCTCCCAGGCTTTGAGCGATTTTGCTAAGCAGAGCATTCGCCAAAGTTTTTTTTGTGGCTTCGAGGGGGGTGGTGTCCTTGTTAGAGAAACCACTGATATCAAAGTCTGGGAGAGAGACATTTAAGCATTTGAGCGCCTGCTGATTGTCCTGGTCGAGTCCGACAACTGCATTGTTTCGAAGGATATGATCCTGTAGTTCCTAAGACTGAGCTCTGGATGCCACAAAGACATAAACCCCAACATTTTGAGCTGAGAGGCAGGCCCAAACCACCTAGACGCATTGGCAGAGATGCAAGACGCCATTGGGGGTCACCAAAGAAGGGGCCACCACCCACGACTATGTCTTCTATAGCCTCCAGAGGCCATCATCGAACTGAAATGCCGCATCCACCATCAAATAGGGTTGACAAATCCACAGCCCAAAAAGTAACTTAGTAACCCCCATGCACGACCTTAGTAGAAGGAGTTCAAATTGGGGATCCCTAAGGTAGGGCAAGAGCTTCATGAGGTCAACCGCCCCCCAAGGCCCCCGCCGCCCTGCCAACTCCCCTATAAAGCTAGGGTCACGGCTAACAGCTCCACCAATGAGCTTAACCCCCCTCTCCGGTTTGCCAATCCCTCTCGGGAAACGCCCGTCCTGAACTTTCCGCCCATCACATGTCGGCCATAAACCTTTTTTTTCTTAATGTTGAGGTAAAGCCCTAGTGATGGTCCCTTCTCGTTGATGATGTCTAAGGACCTAGCAACCTCAGTCGCATTACCGATAATCGTCCCATCATCCAAGTACCAAGCATGAAACGAGAGGTTACAACGGTCTTGCACCTGGAGAATGAGGGGGTGTAAGGCATGGGCAAAGAGAAGGGGCCCCAAGGGATCCCCTTGTTGCACTCAAGTAGTAGCCCCAATACACTCATTACCAACATACAACTGAGCAGGTTGGGCATTAAGGAATTGGACCCACTGATATATTCGCAGGCAATGCTGATGAACTTCTTTGAAGAAGGTTGTGCATTCGACCGTGTTGAACGCATTGGAGAAGTCTAAAGTAAGCAAGGCCAAGGAACCATCTACATAAGGAGTTGAGAAACTTGTTTGCATTGTGAAGCACCGCCTCTTCACTATTTGGCGTTCCCACCCCAAACTAAAAGTCCCCCAAGTATTGGGCCATGTTTTTCCCAACCTTCTCATTGCCACCTTAGAAACCAACCTTCGCTAGATACCCCCCACATCAATAGGTCGAATTCCTTTATCGAGTTTCAATAAAGGGGTTAGGGGCCTGAGGCAACAAACTCAGCCAGCATCTCAGGGCAAGATCATCCAAGCCATTAATTGACTACTTCAGTAATGGTCGTTAGCAAACCCAAGGAAGTCATTGAGCCCTAGCCTCTGATAGCATATAACAGGTGCTGGGACCGTATCCCGTCCCTACCACAAGATGTCCATTTAGGAAAGGATCGGATGCATTTGAGCACACACTCCTCAACAACAACAAGAGTGGGTTGGGCGTGAGGGTTGGGAGGCAAGGATGGGGCGGCACCACAGGGTGTTTATCAATAAGAGCATTCAAGGTCAAATCACCTAAGAGACGATTCCACTAGAGCTTAGGACCTTAACCGCAACCATAAAATGTCCATCCCTGACTTTCAGAAGACATTGTTTAAGTTTAAAATTTAAGTAATATATTCAAGAACCCTATTAATTTATTTAAATATCATATTTAAAAAAATGTTTTAGGATTAAACAATATAAAAATAGTTTCTACATAATGTTTGAATAAAGTTTTTCTGACAGTTAACTAAAAGTTTTTTAGTTAATTTTTATTTTTTACATTGTATACTTTCGTTTCATGGTTTGATACATTTTATTGTTGTTACTTTGATTGGTTTGAACTTTAGATGTTTCAACTCTTAGTTATATGTTTAAATCAGTTTGATTGTTTTAGTTGTTTTTACTTTGTTGTTAGTTTTAGGATTTAAATGACAACCGGTTCGACGAGAACCATTTAACCCTGTCTCGAACCGGAACCGTTAAAATACGGTTCGGTTTGGATTCTTATATTTGGCATTAAACGTTTCCAGTTCGGTCTGTTTCTGAATTGTTACACAACCGTACTTTAAATAAAGAAAATAATTACCTTTGGTCTGAGTACAGTTAAGGAGGGAAAAGAAAGGAAAGAAAAGGGAAGAAAGGAAAGAAAGAGTGTTGATGCACAATGTCTGCTGCCTACGTCATCGTGTCGTGTCAGAATGTAATAGGGCTTTTAATGTCAGTGTTTGATTTTGTAAGTTTTAGTTGGTCCGAACGGATGAGACACATCCGCACGGATGAGATAGATTCGAACGAATGTAACTCATCCGTACAGAAAGGCTAGTCGGTCTCAAGGGTTTTAGCAAGTCTATAAATAGTGGAGAGTACCAAGTCATTTGTAACTTTTGCAATCCGAAGGCAAAGCCCTGTCAAATTGGATTCTCGGATCTAACTTTGAACTTAATGAGTGAAAAAAGTTAAAATGAACTAATCTTGTGAAACTAACCTAAAATGATGGATTCCACACATTATTGTAAGGATATAGATATCACCGGAACTTTAACATCAATACAAACGGTCCTTTCAAGCGGTATCAGAGTAGGATGGCTTATATCTGAAAGGTTACACGAGATTTGGACATTCGAAGACCTTCTTTCTACTCTTTTTCTTATTTTTTACACTTCCCTATGGGCAAACTGGACTGATTTTTCAAGGATTGTAAAAAAAGGCATTTTTAACCAACATACTAAAAATTCATCTTAAAATTCAAACATTACCATGCCGAAATTTTCAAAAAACGAGAAAAACGAAGTTTTGTCCTTCGTACGAATGAACTCGTTCGCAGGAACTAAGCTTCGTCCGCACAAACCAGTCTCGTCTGCACGGAAGAGATTTTATCCGTCTGAAAATTTTGGCCCGCACGAAAAAGTTTAATTTGTTTGAATTTTCTTGTTGATCCGTACGAACATAGGTACATTCGCACAGAATTGTCCATCCGTAGAAGGGAACTCTTGTGAGTTTGTTTTCTGCTCGTCCGCATGAAAGTATTATTCACACAAGTTTAGGGTTCATCCGTTTGAAACCCTAGTGCGTCCAAGAATCTTTCATCCGTACAAAACATTCCTCATTCGTACCAAACTTGTTGAATTATGGAAAATAAATTCTATAACGCATTTGCAACCACACCCACTACCGTAGTTCAGGACATGAACTTAGATAATGAGATGGGTACCATGACCAAACCTCCTAAGTTGATGTGTATGGAATGTAACATTTGTCGTAAAACGGGTTCTAAATCCCGCTCCATTTTGTAATTCAAGTATATGTTATCATGTTTCGTTACGCATTTATGTTAAGCGTTTAAAATTCGTTATATTATTAGTATTAAATAATAAATAATAATAATAAAGTTCAAAATAATAATAATATTAATAACTAAATTATAAATAATAAAAATAAAACAGAAAAAGGTGTGGACCGCATGTATCAAACCCGAGTCTCCACCCAAATCAAACACCCAACACACCACTCACCACACACACACACATCTGTTATGCCTCAAATCAAATGCCATTTATATCAAAATAGCTCTCGAAATCAAACTCAAGAAAACCCGCCTAGTAACGGCTGAGATCTTCATAGCAATCATCAATTTCAGTTTCTTCTACGATTTAAACCTGTGAAACAGTTTCCTAATCTTGAACTAGACTCAATTATTGAATCATCAACGTTCAATCGGTTACCCAATCATAGCTGCATTTAAAATTTTACCAAAAAGTTTGAAACCGAAAAATTCAATCCAAGATGCAGACCTCATCTATAAATAATGATTATCTGAACCCTTTTAGAGCACACACACTCTCACAAATTCTTTGCAAACTTCTGCTGTCAAGAACCCTTGTAGGAAACTTTTGCAATTGCCAGAAATTTGTCGGAATATCAACCCAGCCCCATTCGGTATAATCTTTACCCATTTTTTCCTTGTTATATTATTTATACCATGTGCAAGCATATAGAATTGTAAAGGGTATCTAAGGAAAATCAAATTCAATCGGATTCTTCAGGTTCAGTCTGTAAATTTTATAAATGTAGAAGTTGAACTAGACTTGTGTTTAAAAGAATTTTAAACGATGTTTTAACCGGGTTAGACACATAGTCCAGTGATGGACTGTGTGCATACAAGTCTAAGGTCTCTGGTTCGAGTCTCGTATATGTCTCCGGTCCACTGTAATTTAATACAACCTTTTTAAAAACTCAAATATGAAGCATCACAGTAAGTATATAAAATTAATATAAATCTTATATCCTTCGGGTTAGTCACACAGCCCAATTGGTCGGGCTGTGTGCAACACGAAGCCAAGGTCATGCGTTCGAGTCTGGTTTCACACTGTTCTTATAATTTACAAAACCTTTTTAATTAATCAAAAATAAGGCTTGTCTCAATAAGTATATAGAGGTAATTAAATTCCAGTATATTTCGGGTTAGACACGTAGCTTAGTTGGTAGAGCTGCGTGCACGTAAACGGGAGGTCACATGTTCGAGTCCCACACGCTGCGTACAATTCCGACCGGTTCGACCCGAAAAGGAGCATATTTTTTATTAAACTTTTGTTTATTTGCCATAGAAACTATAATAAAATATAATCAAATAATATCATTTAAGCATCTAAAAATAGTAATAAATACAATAAAAACATCTAAAATGTTTAATAATAGGTAGAAATAATAAGTTTAACTATATATATATATAACATATATATATTATACATATATATATATATATCTATATAATACCTAATTATTACGTGAATATTTAGGGTTACCTTTCTCGTCGGTTGGTATCTCTAACGCTAAATCGTGCGCACTCTTCATCTAATCAAAACGCACCCACTGTGAGTGAATTCCTACAGCTTCCCCTTTTTATTCATATTTTGGGGTGTATCATGTGTCGTTTTGATTATGTCACTATTTTAAAGCTCCTGCTGTTATCTTGATGTGATCTAACGTGCTACGTGATAATGTTGATTATTATTATTTGTGGTTATATTTTCTCATTTCAGTCATGCTCTCACATTAGGCCTATTTGTTCCCTGTTACATACGGGTAGAGCATCGCGTTGCCTAGTTAGATCGACTCTGTTTGATTGAGCCTTGATCTCACAGCACATCGCTTATCGTGCTCACATATACTTTGCTAGATGATTGTGTGGTTTGTGGTTTAGATTACATATACGTTGCTCATATTTGGATAATGCACATTTTGTTAAAATAATAAACATATAATTTCTTTTTAATAACTAAATGGGATTCACTCGCCAACTTATGTTGACCCAAATCTCTATTTTTACACATGATACATGTGATCAGGTTGAAGCAAGGAACACTTAGGACTTGGGCCTTAGAAGAAAAATAAAGTGTTACTTGAAAGTCTTGTTTAGAACATTTTGTGTTTGTATGGATTATGTGTTGATTGGAATATTTCTTTTTAATTTGAAATAATAAATATGAAACATTTATAATATTAAATATCATGAGCTTTGATGAAAACCCAATCATGCCCCGACTATCATATCTGCTGCGGGTCAGAGTGTGACATATTGGTATGAGAGCTCTTGACTATAGGGATATAGGATAGGTTATTAGACCCTTAGAGCCTATACTATAGTCAATTAGAATTTAATTGCTTACGTATTAAGTTGGTTACATGCAAACTCATGATATTTACTTGTTTTACATTTCTCTCACACACAAATACATGCAAGCACTCTCACTACTGTATGATTTTGGGTGATATTTAATGTGTTATACATATTGTCAACATAACATGCTTACATATATATGCATCATGCACGTCTCAGTTCTCACATATTTAAACATTTTCATGTTTCTCTTCTCAAAATTTTGTGATGTTTTCATTTTTCAATCTCATCAAAGTGAGTTCTACAATGGGCATGTAGTAACCGGAAGGGTACAAGTACCGGTAGTCGAAACGTCCTGTCTAGGATTGGCATTCGTATAAATCCAATATAACGGACCAGTTTGCCTACCTGGGGACTAACAATGAGAGTATGAAGGACCTATTAGGCCAAAGCATGCCACATCAAACGTCGTGTGAACTAACCCCACTTTAAGTTATCATTGTGTCTACACTAGGACACCTTCTGACTTTATACCTTGCAATCATGTTTTACGATTTTCATTCGGGTGGTGCAAGTGTTAACAGGCCAAAACCAATGTGAACCATACAAATCCCAGTAGTCATGGGGGCCCACATGACTACCTAGGCCAAGTATGGGGGATATATGGGGGCCCAAACATGAACAAGACCCAAGACATCCTATGGATGTAGTGAATTTATTTTTTGGATGTAAATTTTTAAATGCGACACATGACACCTATACGCCAAACTCATAATCTCGTTACGTATTTCCTGTAAATGTCTTCTAGGCACTCTCGTGGAGGTAGGATATCAGGAAGATCCGGCGAGCGTATGGCTGCTCAAATAGCCCAAAAATGGCCGCCGTGATTCCCGATATTGTAATTCAAGTCCAACAAGCTCTCACCACTAATCCTGTCAACCCAATCAACCAAGAGGGTCAAAATGCTGCCAACCCTCCCACAAACACCACCAAGTGCACCTACAAGCACTTCAACTCTTGTGACCCTCCAAAGTATGAAGGGACTGAAGGGGTCACTTCTCAACTTCGATGGTTTGAAGAGATGGAGAGTACTTTCCTCAATTGTGATTGTCCCAACGACCGTAAGGTTGTTATGCTACTGGTCGTCTGTATGGGGTAGCACTCACGTGGTGGAATGCTGAAAAGGGCAGACGAGGCGCCGAAGCCGCGGTAGCCCTATGGGAACAACTTCGAGAGCTTATGACAAGACGCTTCTGCCGAAGAAGCGAAATTAAAAAGCTGGAGGATGAGTTCTATTTCTTGAAACAGAAAGAGGGAGACCATATAACCTACAACAAGAGGTTTCTCGAGTTGAATCAAAGGGTTCCCAATTTGTTTACTCCTCTATACCGTTTGATCGAGCACTACATTCGGGGTCTTCCTTTGAAGATTTAGGACTCTGTGATGAGTACTACGCCTGCAACTCTGGAGGCAGCAATGGAGCTAGCTACTAAGCTCACCGAAAACCACATCGGGAATGGGGATTTCAAGGATGAAAAGAAGAAAGATAAAACACCAACTGAAACCCCAAACCCAACACAAGCTGGATCCTCTTCTCGATTCGCTAGCAAGAGAAAACGAAATGGGAAGAATTTTGCCATCACTCAAATAAACCAGCCAACTTAACACAACTAACCTATTGCCCGCTCTAATCACCCAAGTTACTCCTCCTACCGCTCCACTCAAGAAACAGTATACAGGACCTCACCCAAAATGCAATCGATGGCAATACCACCACCCTCTTGAGAACCCATGTATCCACTTCACAGGTTGTGGCCGTGCAAGTCATACAATCCAAACCTGCTGCTCTCTTCAAAGGCAAGCCCGCAACCAACCACAAGCCCAACCCAACAACCAAACAGTGGGCCAAGTTCCCTACCAACAACCTTTACTACTACCACCTGCTCAACCAATGGCCCAACCCTTTTACCAACCTAACTACCCTATGATGCCACCGGTCAGAGCTTGTTTCAATTGCGGTGATCCAACCCATTTCCGCAACACCTGCCCGCGTTTAGTGAACATCATCAATTCACAAGCCCAAGCTAATCCTGTGAACCAAGCCAACCAAGCCAATCCACTAGCAAGAGGTAGAGCTTTTAACATCAACGCCAATCAAGCGAGGGCGGATAACAACGTGGTGAACGGTATGTTTCTTATTAACGGTAGTTATGCATCTATTCTTTTTGACATTGGCACAAATAAGAGTTTTGTGTCCTTAGAGTTTGAAACTATTCTTGGTTTACCTCGCGTTAGTCTAACCGAATCATTTATAGTGGAAGTAGCAGACGGGGAACCTATTACGTTAGACTTTATCATTCGCGATTACACTCTTACTCTCAATGATCATGATTTTCCAATCAATTTTATTCTTATGAAATTGGGAAGTTTCGACGTCATCATTGGAATGGATTGGCTTAGTCAGCATCATGCTGAAGTCGTTTCCCTATGAAAAATTCATTCGAATTCCTCTCGCCGACGGCCAAACTCTTCGTATTTTTTGTGAAACCCCATCCAAAGGACTCAAGTTGATGTCATGTCTACAAGCCCGAAGATATCTTCAAAAGGATTACATAACATTCCTATCCCATATCGTCAAGAAAGAAGGCAAGGAAAGAAAATTGAAGATATTCCGGTGGTTAAAGATTTTCCTCAAGTTTTTCCTATGATGTTTCAGGACTTCCTCCGGTGCGGGACGTCGAATTTCGAATCGATCTTGTACCTGGTGCCACTCCAGTTGCAAAATCTCCATATCGGTTAGCCCCATCTGAAATGCAAGAGTTAGCTAGTCAGCTACAAGAGCTGACTGACAAAGGGTTCATACGCCCTAGCTCATCACCCTGGGGTGCGCGGTTCTTTTCGTTAAAAGAAGGATGGAACTTTTCGCATGTGTATCGATTATCGAGAGCTCAACAAGCTGACCATCAAGAACCGTTATCCTTTACCTCGCATTTGATGACCTTCCAGATCAACTTCAGGGTGCCAGCTGTTTCTCAAAAATCGATCTTTGTTCTGGCTATCATCAGCTTAGAGTACGTGAAGAAGACATTCCAAAGACTGCCTTTCGAACTCGCTATGGTCACTACGAATTCATGGTCATGCCTTTTGGGTTGACCAATGCTCCTGCCATTTTCATGGATTTGATGAATGAGTGTGCAAACACTACCTCGATCGTTTCGCTATTGTCTTTATTGATGATATTCTTATTTATTCCAAGACCAAATCAGATCATGAACGACACCTTCGACTCATCCTAACACTTTTGAAAACTGAAAAGCTCTACGCTAAGTTTTCGAAATGTGAATTCTGGTTAAAAGAAGTTCAATTTCTTGGTCACGTTGTCAATGACAAAGGAATTCATGTCGATCCTGCAAAGATTAAAGCCGTGCAAGAATGGCAAGCTCCACGCACTCCTACTAAGGTCAGGTCTTTCCTTGACTTAGTAGGTTATTATCGACGTTTCATCGCCAATTTCTCTCGTATTGCTTTACCACTCATAACCCTTGACCTTTCGTTTGGGGGCCCAAGCAGGATGAGGCATTTCAAACCTTGAAACAGAGACTTTGTGATGCACCTATTCTCACTCTACCTGACAGTTTGAACTTTGTGGTCTATTGTGACGCATCAGGACAGGGACTAGGGTGTGCAAAGAGGAAAGGTGATAGCCTACGCCTCAAGGCAACTCAAAGTCCACGAGAAGAATTACACCACTCATGACCTTCAACTTGGAGCAGTCGTGTTTGCTCTAAAGATATGGAGACATTATCTCTATGGTACAAAGTGTGAGATTTACACTGACCACAAGAGCCTTTAACATATCTTCAATAAAAAAGAGTTAAACATGAGACAACAACCATGGGTCGAACTCTTGAATGATTATGACTGCAAAATTCAATATCATCCTGGTAAAGCCAATGTCATAGCAGATGCTCTTAGTCGAAAAGAGTATGCTAACTCCATTCACCTTTTGTGTTCTCAAATCGTAACTGACCTTCAGAACCGCATTCGCGAAGCTACATACACAGAAGATGAATTATCTTGTGGAGCTGAAACCAAGTTAGAATCCAAGTCCGATGGTATCCTTTACTATCTAAATCGTATTTGGGTACGTGATCGTGACAATCTTCGTACTTTTCTCATGAATGAGGCCCACAAAACACGATACTCTTACTGCTGGGTTGGCATGAAGAAGGACATCACCATTTTTGTCTCCAAGTGCCTCACATGTTCTAAGGTTAAAGTCGAACATCAAAGACCCTCAGGATTACTCATTCAACCCGAAATACCCGTTTGGCAGTAGGAAAACATAACCATGGATTTTATTACCGGGTTACCTCGCACCTCCAGTGGGCACGATAAGATTTGGGTAAGCGTCGATCGTCTTACCAAATCAGCTCACTTCATCCCGATTCGCGAAGATTACAAAAACGAGAAGTTAGCTCGAATTTACATCGATGAAATTGTAAGTCGACACGGTGTGCCTTTGAGCATCATCTCGGATAGAGATGGACGTTTTACTTCACGAACATGGCAAGCCGTACAATCAGCGTTAGGTACACGCTTAAACTCCGCACCGCTTTCATCCTCAAACTGATGGACAATCTAAGCGCACCATAGAGAGTCTTGAAGACATGTTGCAATCATGCGTCATCGACTTCAAGGGCAATTGGGATACTCATCTACCATTGGTTGAATTTTCTTACAATAATAGTTATCACTCGAGCTTTGGTATGGCTCCATTTGAAGCTCTATACGGTCGTAAGTGCCAATCTCCTGTATGTTGGCACAAAATCGGTGAAGCACAAATCACTAGACAGGAGTTAATCCAAGAAAGAACCGATAAGATTCTTCAAATCCGCAATAATCTTCTAGCAGCTCAGAGTCGTCAAAAGAGTTACACTGATAAACGACGAAAGCCATTCGAGTTTTGTGTTGGCGATCAAGTACTTTTGAAAGTATCACCATGGAAGGGAGTTGTTTATTTTGGACAAAAAGGCAAGCTAGCACCTCGCTATGTGGGACCATTCAAAATACTCGAGAGAGTTGGTCCTGTAGCCTACAAGCTTGGCTTACCAGAAGAACTCAATAAGATCCATCCAACGTTCCATGTATCTAACTTGAAAAAGTGTATTGCCGACGAAAACCTCCAAATACCATTAGAAGATATTCGGATTGATGAATCGATGCATTTTGTAGAACGACCTATAGAAGTTATGGAGTTCGGTGAGAAACATTTAATACGAAGTCGAATTCTGATAGTCAAGGTGCATTGGGAGTCAAAACGAGGACCTAAGTTTACTTGGGAACGCGAAGACACAATGCGCGAAAAATACCCTCACCTCTTTCAAGTTAAACCTACTACCACTAAAATTTCGAGATGAAATTTCTAAAAGTAGGGGATACTGTAACATTTGTCGTAAAACGGGTTCTAAAACCCGCTTCGTTTTGTAATTCAAGTATACGTTATGATGTTTCGTTACGCATTTATGTTAAGCGTTTAAAATTCGTTATATTATTAGTATTAAATAATATATAATAATAATATAGTTCAAAATAATAATAATATTAATAACTAAATTATAAATAATAAAAATAAAACAGAAAAAGGTGTGGACCGCGGGTATCGAACCCGGGTCTCCACCCAAATCAAACACCCAACACACCACTACAACACACACACATCTGTTATACCTCCAAATCAAATGCCATTTATATCAAGATAGCTCTCGAAATCAAACTCAAGAAAACCCGCCTAGTAACGACTGAGATCTTCATAGCAATCATTAATTTCAGTTTCTTATACGATTTAAACCTGTGAAACTGTTTCCTAATCTTGAACTAGACTCAATTATTGAATCAGCAACGTTCAATCGGTTACCCAATCATAGCCGCATTTAAAATTTTGACCGAAAAGTTTGAAACCGAAAAATTCATTCCAAGATGCAGACCTCGTCTATAAATAGTGATTATTTGAACGCTTTTAGACACACACACTTTCGCAAATCTCTTTGCAAACTTCTGATGTCAAGAACCCTTGTCGGAAATTTTGCAATTGGCGGAAATTCGTCGGAATATGAACCCAGCCCCATTCGGTATAATCTTTACCCATTCTTTTTCCTTGTTATATTATATATACCATGTGCAAGCATATAGAATTGTAAAGGGTATCCAAGCAAAATCAAATTCAATCGGATTCATCAGGTTCAGTCTGTAAATTTTAAAAATGTAGAAGATGAACTGGACTTGTGTTTAAAAGAATTTAAAATGTTTTATCCGGGTTAGACACACAGTCCAGTGGTGGGACTGTGTGCATACAAGTCTAAGGTCTCTGGTTCGAGTCTCGTATATGTTTCCGATCCACTGAATTTAATACAACCTTTTTAAAACCCAAATATGAAGCATCACAGTAAGTATATAAAATTAATATAAATCTTATATCCTTCGGGTTAGTCACACAACCCAATTGGTCAGGCTGTGTGCAACACGAAGCCATGGTCATGCGTTCGAGTCCGGTTCCACACGGTTCTTATAATTTACAAAACCTTTTTAATTAATCAAAAATAAGGTTTATCTCAGTAAGTATATAAAGGTAATTAAATTCCAATATATTTCGTGTTAGACACGTAGCTTAGTTGGTAGAGCTGTGTGCACGTAAACGGGAGGTCACCCGTTCGAGTCTCACACGCTGCGTATAATTCCGACCGGTTCGACCCGAAAAGGATCATATTTGTTTATTAAACTTCTGTTTATTTTCCTTAGAAACTATAATAAAATATAATCAAATAATATCTTTTTAAGCATCTAAAAATAGTAATACAATAAAAACATCTAAAATGTTTAATAATAGGTAGAAATAATTAGTTTAACTAAAATATATATATATTTACCGAATTATTACGTGAATATTTCGGGTAGCCTTTCTAGTCGGTTGGTATGTCTTGCGCTAAATCGTGCGCACTCTTCATCAAATCAAAACGCACCCACTGTGAGTGAATTCCTACAACTTCTCCTTTTTATTCATGTTTTGGGGTGTATCATGTGTCGTTCTGATTATTTCACTATTTCAAAGCTCGTGCTATTATCTTGATGTGATTAACGTGCTATGTGATAATGTTGATTATTATTATTTGGGTTATATTTTCTCATTTCAGTCAAGCTCTCACATTAGGCCAATTTGTTTCCTGTTACATACGGGTAGAGCGTCGCGTTGCCTAATTAGATCAGCCTTGTTTGATTGAGCCTTGATCTCACAGCACATCGCTTATTGTGCTCACATATACATTGCTAGATGATTGTGTGGTTTGTGTTTTAGATTACATATACGTTGCTCATATTTGGATAATGCACATTTTCTTCAAATAATAAACATACCATTTCTTTTTAATAACTAAACTGGATTCCCCCAACTTATGTTGACCCAAATCTCTATTTTTACACATGATACAGGTGATCAGGTTGAAGCAAGGAACACTTAGGACTTGGCCTTAGAAGAAAAATAAAACGTTTCTTGAAAGTCTTGTTTAGAACATTTTGTGTTTGTATGGATTATGTGTTGATTGTAATATTTCTTTTTAATTTGAAATAATAAATATGAAACATTTATAACAGTAAATGTCATGACTTGATCGAGACTATAAGGGTGGACGGTGTGACATGGAAGACTATAAGGGGTGGCACGATAGATTCGAGACGTGGGTATAAGCTAATTACTTTAAGTGTTGGATCGCCATAGAAGATGAATATGTCATTCCAACTGGGGAAAAGGGTGAAAAGATAAGTGTGACCCAGATTCCATAAGGTGAGAGAGAGAAGTTCATCAAAGAGAAAAAGATGATGAATTTAATACAACAAGCAATTAAAAAAGACATCTTTACATTGCTTCAACATCAAGGAACCACTCAATCTATCTGGAATGCATTAAAAGTGAAGTATCAAGGAAGCAAATCTTTGCAGAACAGCAAGAAGTCTCTCCTGAAGAAAGAGTTCGATATTTTTACATCTTTTAAATGAAAATCTATGAACCAATTGATTGAAAGATACTATCACCTGGTCGCAGAATTGAGAAGGATGAGAACTACAAAAGATGATGACGAATAGGTGGAGGATGCTTTACCATAAGGAGAGTGGTCGACATACCTTATGATTTTGAAGAGCAATACCAAAGAATATAACAGATTAACTATATCAAAATTCATCGAGAAGTTAGAAGCTCATGAGCATGAGTTGAGAAAGATGGCAAAGATGAAGAGTGTGAAAGTTCAGCAAGATGTTGGTTTGTACTACAAGGGAAATGATTCTACAAATATTCAAAGTCCGAAAATTCAAACAACATTTAGTGCTGATACATCTTCTGGTAATTCATGAAGCAACACTAGCAGTGATGGGCATTCTTCATACCTGAATTTTGAACCAATACTCCGGCTCATAGCCCATAGTCTTCATAGAGCTCAAACAATTATTCAAATATGAATAATTCAAATTCTCACATTCTTCAATGCAACATTGCTATCAACTTACAGAATGTTCAAGGCTTTACCGAATCCATAGCAAAAGAGCAGATGACCTTTCTCTCTTTGATTCAAGAGTCCTATGAATGCTTGGTTACAGGAAGAATCGGTAATTCAAATATAACCAAGGAGGACTAGGATCAAATCAATCCGGAAGAAATTGAATTGATTGATATTAAATGGTGCATGGCAAGTGTAGTGGAAGAGCTCAGAGGTTTATGGATATTACTGGGCGTAATAACATTAGAGGGCCGGATTCTAAATTAGGATTTGATAAGTCGAAGGTTATGTGCTTCAAATGCAAAGAAAAGGTTCCCTTCAAATGCAAGTGCACAAACTGAGAAGTAAATGACAACAACAATCCATTTGTTGGTGATTACTACAAGAAGGCTATCTACCACAAGAATTCTCAACATCACCAAATGTTTCAAGGCAGATCCTGATGGAGGATTGTTCAAAATCCAAAGACAAGGCGTTAGTTGTAACACAAGAAGATGAGGGATTCAACTAGAACAATCTTATTCTGAAAACAAATAGTCTTGTACTAATGGCCGAGATAGTGGAATTGGGAGAATATGAGAAGATTGTGGATGAAGAAAAGAACGAAAAAGTTGCTAAAGAATCTTGTCTTGAGGTTAAGTTTGACGAAAGCCTAAAAGAAGTTATTGAAGCTGAATCAAATGTAGAGAATGAAGTTTTCCAAATACCAACAAAGGAGGTTATTAACAAAGCATTTAGATCTGTATTACCTCCTGATGTTTTCAAATCTTTTGCAGGTTTCTTTGGTGAGGAAGGGAATTACAATGATTTGCACTTGTTGAAACATTTACAAAGATCAGAGAGAAGGGGATGATGACACAACTAAAAGAGGTAGAAAAACCCTCTAAAGAAAACAAAATTGTGACCGAGTTGGTAGTTGAAGAGGTTAAACATGACAGAGTGATTGAAACATAAACATCTTTACAATGCAAGAAATGTATTGAACCATGCAAGTCATGCATTGAAAAGGGTGAAAAATACAAAGTTCTGAAAAAAACACACGAATGATTTGACGTATGATCTAAAGAGTGTGAAGAAGCATATGATAAACTACAAAAGTTAATTAACCAGTTTCGACTAGCTAACAATGAAAATGATGCAACAATTTCAATGCTCAAGAAAACTATTTTAGACAAGCAAACTGCGATAAATAATCATATTAAAACCATTGCTAAACTAAAACAGGAGCTAGAAATAGCTAGGATCGAAACTGAGAGTGTTGATAAAAAGTTGATAAGCTATTCCACAACAACTTATGTCCTTGACCATATTCTTCCCAAGCCTACAGATGGATACCATAACCAGGGTGTTGGGTACCATCGAGTTTCACCCCTAATGTGGAACAATTACTCCAAAAAGAATCCAGATGGGGTGGATAATGAATTAAACATTAAACTAAAAATTGAACAAAAAAGATCAATTACCTGATAATCTCGACGTCACTTACACTAAATCTTAATCAGATTGTGAATCAGATTTGGTAGAAGAGTTGTTGAAAAGGTTTTCGAAAATGGAAGTGATAAAACTGAGTTTGAAACTATAAAAACAAAGTTCGGTGAAATGAGTTCAAGTTCTATTATGACATGGATGAGAGCTTTCACAAGCATTACATCCAGAATTCAGGAAATAACTCGTGTGATCCTAATGTGATAATGTACAAAATGCTTGGATCAGACAAGTTATATTCTGATTTGGAATTTCCGCTTCAGAATGTCAACATGGATAAAGCTGAGAAAGTGTTCAAACTAGTTGAGGTTGACTTGTCAGAAATTGATAATTTGTCAAGTGATCGAGGTTTTTCAAACTTTAAAAAAGAACAAGCTTACTACTCTAAACCAAGAATTTCTCATGTTAACAATCAAAGAAATTATTACTATAGGAGAAATGGTTCGGGGTATAGTAATCAAAGAATGGTAAGTTCGGAAAAACCAAGTTTGTGAAAATGATGACTTTTACATCAGAAACTAATTCTGAAAGTGAGAAAGAAAGTCAGTTCAAGAATCAATCTAACGATGAATTCTTTGTGAGTCCCAAAATAGATTTGGATCACAGTGGTTTGATTGTTATCACCCAAACAACTAAAGATTAGATGTTTGAATGTGTAAAAGTTAAGAAAAACCAAAGGATGAAGATCAAGATTCTTGTATGGATCAAACAACAAGTGTTGTATATCGAATCCCAAAGGATATAATCACTGAATGCATCTGGATCTTCGGATTAAGCACAAGAACAACAATCACAAGACAAAGAAATCAACAAAACTTGTCCAAGACCCTTAGACTAGGGTTTTCTATTGATCAAATATTTATACGTCCCCAGCATATTTAATAAATACGCTGGGAACATAAATACGCCGATACAGGACATTTTCCTGTAGTGACACTTTCAACCCCTAAACTTTCTAAAATACATTAAACTATTACAAAACTATCTAAAACCTACCAAAACCAAGTACCAATGATATCAAGATCCAACAATATCCCCAAGATTGTTGCGTACTTGTTTGATTCTTCATTTTTGATCTTCGGTTTCTTGATTTGAGGCAGCTTGATCTGCAATCTGTTTAGCTGGTGCTTGAGTTGGGTTAACAATAGCTTCACTTGTGGTGGGTGGATCCTACGTCGTGGCCTCATATGTGGATGAGGCTGGAGGTTGAGATTTTGATGGAACTGGAGTGGGTGATGGAGCTTTCCGCTGAGCTGACGATTTTTGCTTTCTTTTCTTTTTCCTCGCCTCCTCTTTCTCCTTTTGTTTTTCAATTCTGGCCACGATGTCCATCATATCGATTTTTTATTTCACTTGCTCGTTCTACCGCCCTTTGGAACAACATGCCTTCTTCTTTGTATTCATTTCCAGCATCGACACGAATCTTATGGCCATAGAGAATATTTAGATCCGATAGGCAGAACATAAAGACATCCATTAAGTCCAGAATATGAATACTTCGTTAGAATTAGATCTAATCACTACTTCTCCTGTTTTCCCGTTGTAGAACCATTTCTTGAAATTCGTGAGCATCACAGGTTGTTCTGGAGGGATTTTGACTCTGGTTTCAACTTTAGCAGGATCAATAACCCACGTGACCACGCCCTTACCAGTAATGGGATCTTTTATTGTCTTTGAAACCCTTCTGCGGGGGCGCTGCGGCTTGACCACAGTAAACCCTTGATTGCATTTTCTTAAGATCAATATTTCAAAGTCAGCTCCAATATTACTGTTGGTAGGGTTTATCATATCTAACCTTCCAAGCTCACAGATGTCCCACCGAGGAAGGCTTTTCATGTCTGCTCCAGTTTTGAAGTGTTGGATGACTCCACCCCGTCTTTTCACGATAAACATCCCTTTCAAATTTCTGTAGTCCGGCTAATTATCTTGTTAGTAACTTCTGTCTTTTCAACTATGACAACTTGATAAAAATCTGGGAGCTTTTCTCTTTCTTTTCTGAACCATTCAGGATGTATTGGAGTCACTTCATCACCATCTTCAGTTGCATACAAAATATCCTCCTCCAACCCCCATTCAACAAAACGTGCTGGCATCTCATCCCTATCCACCTCCTCTTCCTCACTTTCATCTTCTTCGGTAACATTCACTGCTGATTCTAAACGTCTCTTCTTTTTCTCAGCTTCCTCAGCCTTACGTTTGTCTTCCTTAACCTTAAACTTCTCGTAGTCGAAGATATCTGTAGCTGAGAATATTGGTTGTATATTTTCTTTAGCACATAGTTCTCTGATCTTCCTTTACATCTTCTCCATACCATCTTGCTGAAATCTAGCGAATCTTGTTTGTTCCTTGACATACGCATGAAGCTCCTTGTTTTTCTTTCCTCTGCTCTCTCAGCTTCTCACGGATCACATTAGTGTTTCTTACTTGATGCTTCAGAAGGCATATTTCTTGAGCAGGACATGTCCCGATATATTTTGACAATTTATCATGAAGTTCCTGAAATGGACGAGGTCTGCGTGGAACCTGCTGAGGCATTTGCTTTGTTGGTGCACTTTTCAAAGACCCTTCCCCTATTATCTTTCACTTTTGGGAAGGTAACCTGCTAGGAGCTTCTGGATCTACAATTAGTTGATCAACAAATGCATCTAATTGTTATTGTTCAGTAGTGACAGTCACTGGCGTCTCAGATTCTGTCATCGCACGTTTCTTTCTCTTTGCTTCTCTCTTTTCTCTTTCTTCGTGTCACACCCCGACCCGCAGCGGAAATAATAGTCGGGGCATAATTGGGTTATCACCAAAGCACATGACATTTACTATTATGTTTCATAATTAAATGAAGTCAAAGTTACATTTCTCAAACCTTCAAACATGTTCATTCATTACAAAGGAAAATAACCAAACATAATAATCCAAACACTAAATCATTTTATTTCTTCTAATCCAGGTCCTACGTGTTCCTAGCTGCTGCTGGTTCACCTGTATCATGTGTAAAATGGGAGGTTTTTGGGTCAACATAAGTTGGCGAGTGAACCTTATAGATAAACATTTAATAATGATTTTCTGGTTAGTTTATCAATAAATATTGTGCATAATCATAAAAGAGCATATGTATGAAATCAAGCAATGGCAACATCGGTTACAATTATAACATACATTAACAATCGATAACATACATGAACATACTAACATCATATGATAATTAACATAAATGAACTGTGAGATCAAGGCTCAATCAAACGGAACCGATCGTATTGCATGAACTGAAAAATGTAAATTGAACTGTGCGCTCAAGGCTCAATCAAACGGAGCCGAGCGTATTGCATGAACTGGAATGAGAATAAATGACCGATCAAGGCTCAATCAAACGGAGCCGATCGTGCGGGCACGCCCTGATCAACCGCATAATAGAATGGGGATCAAACTCAACCTCGAGGGATGGGGAGCTACGGCCTCAGCAATTGCATGTACTGAAATAATAACTTGCAAACAATACTAACTACTTAACAGCAACAACTATCACACATGTCACGATATGATATATGCACAATAACTTAGTTATAATAAGTACATGAACAAGACACATGATACACCCCAAAAATGTGATTAAAACGGGGAATTTAAAGTGTTCACTCACATTGGGTGCGTTGGATTTGAGTTGGTGAGATGCGCACGATTTAGACGAAGCGAGGTAACGAGGAATCACTGACCTAAATAATAATAGGAAGAATATATTAAATGGATGGATTTTATTAAAGATTTTTAATGGGATTTTTAGATATATTTTTGTGAGTTTATGGCTATTTTCTATCCTTAAAAATGTTATTTTTAAGTATTTTTAATTGATTTTTAATTTAAATAAAACAATAATTATTTAAAAAAAAATAATATTTTTTTTTACTGTTTGACCGTTGACCGTTGACCGTTGACCGGTTCGGTCAGCGGTAATTCTTGCGCCGAGCGGGATTCGAACCGGTGACCTTCCGTTCACGCGCACGTAGCTCTACCAACTGAGCTACGTGACTAACCCGTTAGAAATCTAGTTTTAATTATATTAATACACTTATTCGAATTTACCGAAAATTCCTTTATTTTACAAAACGTTTTATTCTCATTGAACCGGTATTTGTGTCGGGACTCGATCGCGTGACGTGCAGTTTGTGTTGCACACAGTCCACCGCTGGACTGTGTGTCTAACCCGGTTATATTCTTGAATTATATTATACTTAACAACTACTCAATCTAACCCGGTTAGTTTTATGAATAAAAAGGGAATGTTATTACGCAGTGTGTGTGTAGTAAGGATCGAACTCGGGACTCGTATATAAACTTTGCACACAGTCCACCGCTGGACTGTGTGTCTAACCCGTTAACTATCCGAATTTTATTTACTCTTAACCCGTTTTTATGTTCGTCTTCTTCACTATAATTACCGGTTTTTTTACACAGACCACTGGTTCAGGGTTCTACTACTTAAATAACATGACTACTAATTTGAATGAACAAACCGAACAGTTTGGGGAAAAGAAATACCGGACAGGTCGTCTTCTTCAGGAAGTCCGGCGAGAACAGGCAACTCTGTTATTGAAACTTCGGCTGAGAGGGGCTAATCAACAGAATTAAAGAATTAGATCTGAAATTGAATCAGAGTACATGGATTATTAGCACGATTGAATGTGTTTACCGTCAACTAGCGTGGTTCCGGCAAATTCCAGAATTTCTCCGGCGAAACCAGAAATCCAGCAAAGTCTTCTGTGACTGACTTTGAGTGACGGAATAATGTTAGTAGTGGCCTAACAATAGATTGAAACAGCAAGAGAGTAAAATCTTACTGGTTTGAGTTGAACACGGTTTTCCGGCGAGAGTTGCAGAGAATTCCGGCGACAATTTTCTTGTGCTCAAAAGACTTGAAAACGTGACGAAAAGGGTTTGGAGTGTATTTGAGACAGTTCTGAATCGTATAAATGATTGGAATCAGAATTATTTGAAGCTTGAATGTCTTTCGGTTTCAAAACCCAAAACTTGAAGTTCATTCAATCTGAACTTTAATTAGAAACCGATATGCGTCGGTTATAAGTTAACTAAACGAACGAAAACTGATTTGGCGATTTGGCTTACCGATTTCCGTTACTCAGATATCATTAACCGTTAATCCGAGTTTGCGTATAAAATTTAATTGTTTTCATAATACTAACAGAAAACAATTGGTGGCGGAGTGGTTTGGAGACGGAAAGATAAATCGTTGGAGGCAGTTGACCCGGGTTCGAGTCCGGTCAGCTCCAACTATTTTTTATTTATTTTAATTTAACTTTTTATCAAATATAATTTTTATAGTTTAGTTTATATATTAATTATGTAACGTTTAAACTCAAAATACTCATAAATACTTAATGAAATTTCGTAACTTGGTATTTGATTACAAAACGGAGCGGGTTTTGGAGACCCGATTTATACAAATGTTACAGTATCCACTACTTTTAGGAATTTCGTCCCGAAATTCAAACAGTTGATGTAGTAGGGAAAAGATGAGGGTATTTTTCACGCATTGAGTCTTCACGTTCCCAAGTAAACTCAGGTCCCCGTTTCGACTCCCAGCGTACCCTAACAATAGGAATGCGACTTCGACGTAGACGTTTTTCTCCGTAGTCCATAATCTCTACTGGCCTTTCGATAAAATGCATGGATTCATCAATCTGAATATCCTCCAGTGGAATATGAAGATTCTCATCAGCGAGGCACTTCTTCAAGTTCGACACGTGGAATGTGGGATGAATTCTGTCGAGTTCTTCCGGTAGGTCAAGCTTGTAAGCTACAGGACCTACTCTTTCGAGTATCTTGAAGGGTCCTACGTAACGTGGTGCTAGCTTTCCCTTTTGACCAAAACGAACTACTCCCTTCCACGGTGACACCTTTAAAAGCACATGATCACCAACGCTAAACTCCAAGGGCTTCCGTCGTTTATCTGCGTAACTCTTTTGACGACTTTGAGCCGCTAGAAGATTGTTTCGGATTTGATGAATCTTATCTGTTGTTTCTTGGATGAATTCCGGACCAGTAATTTGAGCTTCCCCAATTTCGTGCCAACAAACAGGAGATCGACACTTTCGACCATATAAAGCTTCAAAAGGTGCCATGCCGATGCTAGAATGATAACTGTTGTTGTACAAAAATTCGACTAATGGTAGGTGGGCGTCCCAATTTCCCTTGAAGTCTATGACACATGCTCTAAGCATATCCTCAAGGGTTTGAATGGTGCGCTCAGACTGTCCATCAGTTTGGGGATGATAGGCGGTACTGAGATCTAGTCGAGTGCCCATAGCGGATTGTACTGCCTGCCATGTCCGTGAGGTGAAACGACCATCACGATCAGAAATAATACTTAATGGAACTCCATGACGGCTGATGATTTCGCTGATATAAATACGAGCAAGCTTTTCGTTCTTGAAATCTTCTCGAATAGGAATAAAGTGAGCTGATTTTGTGAGTCGGTCTATAATCACCCATATAGTGTCATACCCACTAGAAGTGCGAGGTAACCCGGTAATGAAATCCATGGTTATATTTTCCCACTTCCAGACAGGTATTTCTGGTTGGACCAGAAGTCCTGAGGGTCTTTGGTGTTCAGCCTTTACTTTAGAACAAGTGAGACACTTGGAAACAAAAACAACAATATCTTTCTTCATTCCAGGCCACCAATAGGTGTACCGTAGGTCTTGATACATCTTATCGGCTCCTGGGTGTATAGAATATCGCGACTTGTGGGCTTCATGCATGAGTGTTTCACGAAGATTGATATGGTTAGGAGTCCATATACGATCTAGGTAATACAAAATACCATCAGATTTAGTTTCCAGCTTTAGCTCGGCTCCACAGGACATCTCCTTTTGTACATCTTCCTCTGCTATTGAAACGTGTTGAGCTTCTCGAATTTGATCCTTAATTTTGGTTATAATTTGCGAACATAGAATATGAATGGAGTTCGCATAACCCTTTCGACTAAGTGCATCAGCCACCACATTTGCTTTACCAGGGTGGTATTTGATTTCACAGTCGTAATCATTTAGAAGTTCGACCCATCTTCGTTGCCTCATATTTAACTCTTTCTGATTGAAGATATGTTGAAGACTCTTGTGGTCAGTGTATATTTCACACTTCGTACCATAAAGATAATGTCTCCATATCTTAAGAGCGAATACAACGGCTCCAAGTTCAAGGTCATGGTGGTGTAGTTCTTCTCGTGTGTCTTGAGTTGCCTTGAGGCATAAGCTATGACTTTTCCTCTTTGCATGAGAACGCAACCTAACCCTTGTCCTGACGCGTCGCAATAGACTACAAAATCATCACAACCTTCAGGAAGAGTGAGGATTGGTGCATCACAAAGTTTTCGCTTGAGAGTTTGAAAAGCTTCTTCTTGCTTGGGCCCCCATACAAATGGTTTCCCTTTATGGGTTAAAGCCGTGAGTGGCACCGCAATGCGAGAGAAGTTTGAAATGAATCGACGATAGTAACCAGCAAGTCCAAGAAAAGACCTTACTTCAGTTGGCGTACGTGGAGCTTGCCATTCCTGAACTGCTTTGATCTTTGATGGGTCCACATGTATTCCTTTGTCATTGACTACATGCCCAAGAAATTGCACCTCTTTTAACCAAAATTCACATTTAGAGAACTTGGCATAAAGCTTTTCCTTTTCTAGAAGTGCAAGAACAAGTCGCAGATGACGCTCATGATCAGCTTTGGATTTTGAATAGATAAGAATATCGTCAATGAACACAATAACAAATCGATCAAGGTAAGGTTTGCAAACTCTATTCATTAGGTCCATGAAAACAGCTGGTGCGTTGGTTAATCCAAACGGCATAACCATGAATTCATAGTGACCATATCGAGTTCGAAAAGCAGTTTTAGGGACGTCTTCTTCAAGCACCCTAAGCTGATGATAGCCCGATCGAAGGTCGATTTTCGAAAAGCAACTGGCACCTTGTAGTTGGTCAAGAAGGTCATCTATACGAGGTAAAGGATATCGATTTTTGATAGTTAACTTGTTGAGCTCTCTGTAATCGATGCACATGCGAAAAGATCCATCCTTCTTCTTTACAAAAAGTACAGGTGCACCCCAAGGCGATGAGCTGGGGCGTATAAATCCCTTGTCAGTCAACTCTTGCAATTGACTGGCTAGCTCTTGCATTTCAGAGGGGGCTAACCTATATGGAGATTTTGCCACTGGTGTAGCACCAGGTATAAGATCGATACGAAATTCGACATCTCTGATTGGAGGAAGTCCTGAAATGTCGTCAGGGAAAACTTGTGGAAAATCTTTTACAACAGGAATATCTTCAAATTTCTTTTCTGCGGTTCCCTTCTTGATGATATGGGCTAAAAACGCGACATACTTCTTGCGAAGGTATTTTTGAGCTTGAAGGCAAGACATTAAGTTGAGTCCTTTCGCCGAGGTTTCTCCAATAATTCGAAGAGTCTGACCGTTTGAAAGAGGAATACGAATAAATTTCTCACGACATACAACTTCCGCATTATGCTGACTGAGCCAATCCATTCCGACTATGATGTCGAAACTTCCCAGCTTCATAGGAATAAGATCGACCGAGAAATCGTGGTCGTTTAGGGTGAGCGTACAGTTGCGTAAAATAGAGTTTAACGAAACTGGTTTTCCATCTGCAACTTCCACTGTTATGGATTCCGCGAGCTTATCTCGATTTTTACTTAAGATAGGTTCAAACTCTAATGACACGAAACTTCTATCCGCACCAGTATCAAATAACATAGAGGCATATCTACCATTTATAAGAAACGTACCGTTGACCACATTGCCGTCAGCCCTGGCCTGGTTTGCGTTAATATTGAAAGCCCTTCCTCTAGCAGGTGGAGGAGCTTGGTTTGCTTGGTTCACAGGGTTGGCTTGGGCCTGAGCATGAATAATATTGACTAGTCTTGGACATGAGTTCCTGAAATGACTTGGATCCCCACAATTGAAACATGCCCGCATAGGTTGACCCATAGGGTAGTTGGGTTGATAGTATGTTTGGGCTAAATGTTGAGTGGGTGGAAATGGTTGTTGTTGTTGGGCTTGACCCATAAATTGTTGGTGGGTTTGGGTTATAGGTTGGTGGCGGTTTGTTCGTTGAGGTGCGCGGCAGTGTTGTACAATGTGTCCAGCGCGACCGCAGCTGGTACAGTATTGGCAAGGATAGTCAGGGGAGTGGTGATACTGACAACGGTTACATTTTGGTAGTGGTCCTGTGTATGGTCTTTTGTATGGCGCGGGTGGAGGAGTGGCTTGAGTGATGGGTGCAGCAGGAACAGGGGTGTTGGTGTGGGTGACTGCAAAGTTCCTGTTGTTACGCTTCCTCTTGTTAGAAAATTTAGAGGAAGGAGTGTGGTGGTTTGAGGTTTGTCCCTCAGCAGGGGTTTTCTTCTTTTCCTCCTTGAACTTCCCATTACGAATTCGGTTTTCGGTCAGTTCTGTCGCCAATTCCATGGCAGCTTCTAGTGTTACCGGTGAAACGCTGAGGACCGAATCTTGGATTTTCGAGGGAAGTCCTCGAATGTAATGTTTGATCAGACGGTAGGTTGGAGTGAATAAGTTTGGTACCATCTGGTTCAACTCCAAGAACCGTTTGTTGTAAGTAGTGTGATCACCATCTTTTTGCTTTAGGGCATGAAATTCATCTTCCAATTTCTTAATCTCACTCCTAGGACAAAATCGCCTAGTCATGATTTCCCTTAACTCCTCCCAAGTTAAGGCCATCGCATCTTCCGTTCCCCTCTTTCCCTTCTCGGTATTCCACCAAGTGAGAGCTACACCGAGTAGTCTCCCGGTGGCATAACGAACTTTGCGATCCTCCGGACAATCGCAGTTTAAGAAAACGTTTTCCATCTCCTCGAACCAACGCTGGAGAGCAGTGACTCCCTCAGTCCCTTCGAATTTTGGGGGATCGCAAGACTTAAAATGTTTGTAGGTGCATTTGCTGGTAGGAGGGTCGTTGATGACCTGGTCCTGATGTTGAGGAGGGTTAGTAGGATTTGCAGCAAGAGCTTGTTGTACTTGTACTACGATGTCAGGTAATATCGTGGCCATTTGGTTGGCGATATGAGTGGCCAATCGTTCCTGAGACTTTTCCGATTTCCTACTCCTTCGATGCGATCTATACGACATCTACAGGATCATAAAATGAGAAGATTGTGAGTTTATGGTATCTTTTAGGTGTCATGTGTCTTAAAAAAAAATGAGAATAACATAAATATCAATAATGCAACTACATCCGAAGGATGTCTTGGGTTCGCTCATGTTGGCCTCAAATGTCCCCCATACCTTCACCTATATAGTCATGTGGGCCCCCATGGCTATTGGTTTGGTAGGATTCACATTAGTATTGGCAATTTAACACTCGCATCCCCCGAATGCTAACCACAAAATATGTTCATGAGATGTTTGGTCGGAACGTGTCCAGGTGTAGACACCATGACAACTCAAAGTGGGATTAGCTCTCACGACGTTTGGTATAGCATGCTTTGGCCTAATAGGTATTTCGTACTCTCATCGTTGGTCCCCAGGTAGGCAAACTGGTCCTTTATTTTGGATTTATACGAATGCCAGCCTAGACAGGACGTCCCGACTACCGGTACTAGTACCCTTCCAGTTACTACATGCCCGTCATGGGAACTCACTTTGATGAGATTTGAAAACACGAAAATCGTTGTCAAATCAATCATGATGTGGTGTGTGCTTGCATGGATGTGATATATTATGATCGTACGATTTCATGATAGGCATTATTTGATAATACATACTTATGAACATGCTTGAACAATATCAAATGTAACATTTTAACATAAACATATAAACATCATGAAATTTGGCATATAACACACAAAATTTTTATAAGTTTCTAATCGACTATAGTATAGGCTCTAAGGGTCTAATAACCTATCCTATATCCCTATAGTCATGGCTCTGATACCAATCTGTCACACCCCGACCCGCAGCGGAAATAATAGTCGGGGCATAATTGGGTTATCACCAAAGCACATGACATTTACTATTATGTTTCATAATTAAATGAAGTCAAAGTTACATTTCTCAAACCTTCAAACATGTTCATTCATTACAAAGGAAAATAACCAAACATAATAATCCAAACACTAAATCATTTTATTTCTTCTAATCCAGGTCCTACGTGTTCCTAGCTGCTGCTGGTTCACCTGTATCATGTGTAAAATGGGAGGTTTTTGGGTCAACATAAGTTGGCGAGTGAACCTTATAGATAAACATTTAATAATGATTTTCTGGTTAGTTTATCAATAAAATATTGTGCATAATCATAAAAGAGCATATGTATGAAATCAAGCAATGGCAACATCGGTTACAATTATAACATACATTAACAATCGATAACATACATGAACATACTAACATCATATGATAATTAACATAAATGAACTGTGAGATCAAGACTCAATCAAACGGAACCGATCGTATTGCATGAACTGAAAAATGTAAATTGAACTGTGCGCTCAAGGCTCAATCAAACGGAGCCGAGCGTATTGCATGAACTGGAATGAGAATAAATGACCGATCAAGGCTCAATCAAACGGAGCCGATCGTGCGGGCACGCCCTGATCAACCGCATAATAGAATGGGGATCAAACTCAACCTCGAGGGATGGGGAGCTACGGCCTCAGCAATTGCATGTACTGAAATAATAATTTGCAAACAATACTAACTACTTAACAGCAACAACTATCACACATGTCACGATATGATATATGCACAATAACTTAGTTATAATAAGTACATGAACAAGACACATGATACACCCCAAAAATGTGATTAAAACGGGGAATTTAAAGGGTTCACTCACATTGGGTGCGTTGGATTTGAGTTGGTGAGATGCGCACGATTTAGACGAAGCGAGTTAACGAGGAATCACTGACCTAAATAATAATAGGAAGAATATATTAAATGGATGGATTTTATTAAAGATTTTTAATGGGATTTTTAGATATATTTTTGAGTTTATGGCTATTTTCTATCCTTAAAAATGTTATTTTTAAGTATTTTTAATTGATTTTTAATTTAAATAAAACAATAATTATTTAAAAAAAAATAATATTTTTTTTTACTGTTTGACCGTTGACCGTTGACCGTTGACCGGTTCGGTCAGCGGTAATTCTTGCGCCGAGCGGGATTCGAACCGGTGACCTTCCGTTCACGCGCACGTAGCTCTACCAACTGAGCTACGTGACTAACCCGTTAGAAATCTAGTTTTAATTATATTAATACACTTATTCGAATTTACCGAAAATTCCTTTATTTTACAAAACATTTTATTCTCATTGAACCGGTATTTGTGTCGGGACTCGATCGCGTGACGTGCAGTTTGTGTTGCACACAGTCCACCGCTGGACTGTGTGTCTAACCCGGTTATATTCTTGAATTATATTATACTTAACAACTACTCAATCTAACCCGGTTAGTTTTATGAATAAAAAGGGAATGTTATTACGAAGTGTGTGTGTAGTAAGGATCGAACTCGGGACTCGTATATAAACTTTGCACACAGTCCACCGCTGGACTGTGTGTCTAACCCGTTAACTATCCGAATTTTATTTACTCTTAACCCGTTTTTATGTTCGTCTTCTTCACTATAATTACCGGTTTTTTTTACACAGACCACTGGTTCAGGGTTCTACTACTTAAATAACATGACTACTAATTTGAATGAACAAACCGAACAGTTTGGGGAAAAGAAATACCGGACAGGTCGTCTTCTTCAGGAAGTCCGGCGAGAACAGGCAACTCTGTTATTGAAACTTCGGCTGAGAGGGGCTAATCAACAGAATTAAAGAATTAGATCTGAAATTGAATCAAGTACATGGATTATTAGCACGATTGAATGTGTTTACCGTCAACTAGCGTGTTCGGCAAATTTCAGAATTTCTCCGGTGAAACCAGAAATCCAGCAAAGTCTTCTGTGACTGACTTTGAGTGACGGAATAATGTTAGTAGTGTCCTAACAATAGATTGAAACAGCAAGAGAGTAAAATCTTACTGGTTTGAGTTGAACACGGTTTTCCGGCGAGAGTTGCAGAGAATTCCGGCGACAATTTTCTTGTGCTCAAAAGACTTGAAAACGTGACGAAAAGGGTTTGGAGTGTATTTGAGACAGTTCTGAATCGTATAAATGATTGGAATCAGAATTATTTGAAGCTTGAATGTCTTTCGGTTTCAAAACCCAAAACTTGAAGTTCATTCAATCTGAACTTTAATTAGAAACCGATATGCGTCGGTTATAAGTTAACTAAACGAACGAAAACTGATTTGGCGATTTGGCTTACCGATTTCCGTTACTCAGATATCATTAACCGTTAATCCGAGTTTGCGTATAAAATTTAATTGTTTTCATAATACTAACAGAAAACAATTGGTGGCGGAGTGGTTTGGAGACGGAAAGATAAATCGTTGGAGGCAGTTGACCCGGGTTTGAGTCCGGTCAGCTCCAACTATTTTTTATTTATTTTAATTTAACTTTTTATCAAATATAATTTTTATAGTTTAGTTTATATATTAATTATGTAACGTTTAAACTCAAAATACTCATAAATACTTAATGAAATTTCGTAACTTGGTATTTGATTACAAAACGGAGCGGGTTTTGGAGACCCGATTTATACAAATGTTACACTTCGGCTTCATGTATGGCATGTAAGTTTTCGATATGCTCCCTGTGTTTTTTAGTGCCACCAGCCCAAAAGCTGCTTTCCATCAGACGTTCTTGAGTCGAGGTGTCTTTCTTTTTCTTTGATGAATCCCCCTCCTTTGCAGGTGGTTTACCATTATTCTTTCTTATCAGCTACTCAGTTTCTTCCTCTTCTTCATCGGCTTCCTCTTCAACATCTGTCTGTCTCTTTCTTTTAACACCTTCTCTATATTTTTCGTACACAAGTTTTACAAGAGGAAATCTCTCCTCTCTATACATCCACAGGTGTAGCATCACCCACTCTTGATTTTTCAGTTCCATGATTTGTCGGCCAGTCGGCAACTGAAATTTGTACGTGTCATTGTCGTGTGGAAGATTTGGATGCTGATCATTAATGAGAAGCTGAAGAAACAAGGATACATGGCCCATGTAGAGGAGTTTGCGTTGTCGACCATACAGTAGAAGATCGAACCCGAGATGTTGAACGGTTGCCTGGTGCATAGATTGATCATAGCAGCTGAACATTCTAGGTTCAAACCATCATAGCCTCCCTTTCTGTGCGCTAAGCTCATTGCAAACACATGAAAAATCAATCACCAATCCTTTGTGAGACCTTTCCGTTTAATCTCATTATTTTCTCTGAAATCTTTGATGTATCTCATTCCTTTGAAACAATCAAGAATATCATCTTTCTTTACTCTGAGTGGGTCTTTGTGATCTCTAAGACTGAGCACTCTTCGCACATTGTCTTCTACTACAGTGACTTTCTTGTTTTGTTCGGTTGCCGTGATCCTTTTGACTTCTTTGACTATTGAAACTTTGGAGTTTTCCAGAATTCTTCGATGTGAATGCTGTATATAATTGGATCAGCTTGGACAAAGTAGCTTATCTTGCTTGAGTTTATCAATTCAGCCATGTCTTCAAAGTCTTTTGGTGGCGACTGTATCTTGCATGGTTGATTGTGATTCAGTGTTTTATCCCAGATAATTTCTTTCACCATTTCTGAAAATATGGAAACAAGCAAGTTAGATCTGACTTACGAAACACAACTGTTAGTTAGTTAGGATATATACAAGACTATATAAATTTATTTACTAAATCTTAAAAAAATATTATAAAAAACTTAATTTAAAAGAAATTTTATAAAAAGGTAATAATTTCGCTGTATATCCGCTGATAACTACGCCGGATTCATCAACTATTTATGCCGGACATGCGACTTATATACACGAGACATAGTAGTATATACGTCGGTTGTAGCTTATTTACGCTGATAATATGACGCGTAGTTAAGTCTTGTTTCGAGAAAGTTAGTCAGCGTAGATGCTTAAATATGCCACATTCATCTTAAATACGTTGCATTCATTTTAAATACGTTGGCTTCAAAAGTTCTTCATAAACCCATAAACCAACTTTGAAAGCTGATTCAATCATACTCATTGATTGTATCGGTTTTGTACGTGATTTCAGATGTTTCAACTTAAACAATTAATATACAAACAAGGAAATCATACCGAAATTAAACACGAGGAAATCAGATCTTGTGTTTTTGAAAAAAATTAAATGTGAGTGTTTTGAAAGTGGGTTTCGGTATTTTGAAGAAGATGATGTTTGAAAATGAAGCACATTCTATATATATATATAACACAAAATAATCCTCCAGCATATTTGTTAATTATGCTGGAATGATAATTACGCCTCTCAGATTGTTTTTGGAAGGATTCTTCAATGTTAAGAATTCCAAACCAAATACGCTCGAAAATCTTAAACTTTCTGAAAAAACATGACCCTTTTTAGCTTGAAATAGTGCAAAAACCGAAAATAAGTTTAAGAAAAACACAAATTTGCAATTTGAACCCCGAAAATTGTTTTTTAGAGTCACGAAGCTTCCTTTTTCACATATTTCATTTCGATTCAAAATCTGTGACTTTCCTGCAAAAGATCATACTGGCAACATTGTTAGTTTGTAATATAATAGAAAATTTTGAATAATCAAGGCATAAGAAAAACTGTCAGTATGTTTGTCCCCTTAAATCCATGCACCCTTCTTTCGACTTGCTTTCGGTGAGCTTTTTATCATGTTGTGGTAATATTGACAAAAATTGTAGTGGCCCCCACTCAAGCTAGACTGTTGTGCCCGTGAGTCGCACATCAGGACATACCCCTGCGATCAAGGTATGCACAAAGATTCCTCATAGCGGGTGAGTATATTGACTTCATTCGTTTTCAATTTCATCAGGTGGTGGTTCAATTAATCATCAGGTCAGTACTTTCGTACAGCAGAGAGACCAATGTCTAACGAGGGCTAAGGCAAATACCATAGACGGTACGATTTAAGCACTTGAATGATTCTCAATGAGAGCTTCATCTGTGTAGGGTTTTGGCCACATTGGCTCTTTTGTAAAGATATCATAATTGTGTCTAGGTTAGCATATATCTGGACGCAGCAGAAGAGAACTTATGATATCCCCGAATGATTAGCCAATATAAAGACCCAGAATCTTAGACTTTGGCAATCTATCAACGCAAGATTTAAGACCATTAAGCCATATACCGCAACGTGTTACCCGTAAGTTGAACAACATTGTGGGTATCCGGAATTCTTGTGTAAACATTAAGTTTTGTCGCCTACTCGTATTTTACTCGATGGTATTGCTGAATCTACTGACACATCGTTGCTTAGCACCTCGATCGATTTTCATTGTTTTAAATCTTGATTTTCCATTCTTTTTCTGTTTTAAGAAAAAACAAAGTGTCAGTAGTTTTCTATCATTTCTTAAGCAGGTGTCAATCGAAAGATCAAATCGTAAAAAATATGCTTATTTTCTAGAAATCTTCCCCCTAAAATTTAATTTTGAAAGTCCAGTGCTTCAATATGAAATTTTAGTGTTTCAGAAAGTCTTTTTGTAGGGCACAATATTTATTTTGAAAAGGCAGTTTTTTAAACGGTTTTGAAGACTCAATTCATTTCCACTCAAGGAAATTGACCATTTCCAACCAGGTTACCAACTGGTTGAAACGGGTTTTGTCGAAGGCTTTCGTGAAAATATCAGCTTTCTATTGCATAGTATCCATAGGCACCACTTGAATGTATCCTTTCTTGTATGCATCTCTGATCGCATGAATGCGAATTTCGATGTGCTATGTTCTGGAGTGGTGGATAGGATTTTTCACAATTCTAGACACGCCTCGTTGTCAATAAATATCAGAGTCTTCATGATGTTGATTCCGTAATCCAACAACTGGTTTTGTATCCAAAGAACTTGTGAGCAACAACTGTAAGTTGCCGTATATTCGCTTGAGCAGTAGATGTGGAAACTGTTGTCTACTTCTTGCTTTGCCACGATATGTGACGATTTCCTAAGAATTGACAACCTCGGGAGATGGACTTTCTGTCAACCTTGCAACCTGCATGATCACTGTCAGAATAAGCAATTAAATCAATATTACTATCTTTAGGATACCACAGTCCAAGCTTGGGTGTTTTTTTCAGATAGCGAAAAATTCGTTTGACAGCAGCTTCATGAGATTCTTTTTGATTCGTCTGAAATCGTGCACAGATGCAAACAACCCACATAATGTAAGGCCTTTGCGGTCAAATACATCAACGAGCCTATCATCGAGTGATAGAATTACTTGTTCACTAGTTTTCCATGAAGATTAGATGTGAGTTCTGTCTGAGCTGCAAATGGTGTGCTGGCGGTTTTGCAGTCATTCATGCTGTACTTCGCGAGAATATCCCTGATGTATTTTGCTTGATGAATGAGAATACCGTCTTCTCTCTGCTTCACTTCCAATCCCAAGAAAAATGTGAGTTCTTCTATCATGCTCATTTCAAACTTTGCCTTCATAATCTTTTCGAACTCCTTGCATAGGGCCTCATCGGTTGACCCAAAAATAATATCATCTACATAGATCTTCACTAGCATCACATTACTTCCAATCCTTTTCGTGAAGAGAGTCATATCGATTTTACCTCTTGTGTATCCACATTCCAAAAAATATGTTGACAAAGTCTCATACCAGGCTCGAGGAGCTTGATGAAGACCATAAAGAGCTTTGTCAAGCTTATAGTGTCGTGTAGGAAAGTGTGGATCTTCAAATCCCGGAGGCTGGCAAACATAGTGTAAGTCCCGATAATCCGGATCCAACAACGATATCACACAATCACCAAGGATCGGCGAAATCCAAACTTGATGATATTCAAGAAAACCCAAAAAGATGAAGAACAATACGAATCAACTTTAACACCTTGCACACGATTCTATTACTTGAACAAGCAAAACCGTCTAGTACAAGATGGAGGCTCTCTACAGAAATCTCAAAAGTCCCACCCTAGAAATGACATAAGCTTAGCTTATATACCTAGGGTAAGGGCATGCCCCTCATGGGCTTGCCTATGGGCTTGCCTGGCCCACATGGCCTATGGCATGCCCAAATAACCTATAAAGGTCCAAACATAATAGAAATAACCCAGTTAATCCCAGTTAACTACCATAGACCATTGCATATATTTGATGCGTCAGTCTCACACTTATAGGACCTAACAATCTCCCCCTAGACTGATGCATCAAATATACGCAATGGTCTATGGTAGTTAACTGGGATTAATTGGGTTAGTTTGTTTTAGGTTTGGACCTTTATAGGTTATTTGGGCATGCCATAGGCCATGTGGGCCACGCAAGCCCATAGGCAAGCCCATGAGGGGCATGCGCTTACCCTAGGTATATAAGCTAAGCTTATGTTATTTCTAGGGTGAGACTTTTGAGATTTCTCTAGAAAGCCTCCATTTTATACTAGACGGTTTTGCTTGTTCAAGTAATAGAAGCGTGTGCAAGGTGTTAAAGTTGATTCGTATTGTTCTTCATCTTTTCAGGTTTTCTTGAATATCATCAAGTTTGGATTCGCCCGTCCTTGGTGATTGTGTGATATCGTTGTTGGATCCGGATTATCGGGACTTACATCCAGATATAGCAACGATATCACACAATCACCAAGGATGGGCGGAATCCAAACTTGATGATATTCATTAAAACCGAATGATGAAGAACAATAAGAATCAACTTTGACACCTTGCACACGATTCTATTACTTGAACAATCAAAACCGTCTGGTACAAGATGGAGGCTCTATAGAGAAATCTCAAAAGTCTCACCCTAGAAATGATATAAGCTTTGATTATATACCTAGGGTAAGGGCATGCCCCTCATGGCTTGCCTGGCTCACATGGCCTATGGCATGCCCAAATAACCTATAAAGGTCCAAACCTAATACAAACTAACCTAGTAAATCCCAGTTAACTACCATAGGCCATTGCGTATATTTAATGCGTAAGTATCACACTTATAGGACCTAACAATCTCTCCCTAGACTGATGCATCAAATTATCTTCATAGCATCAATTCAGCAACGTCTTCAACAAAATCTATGGTTGTCGCTATGCTGTAGGTGTTGTGGAAGTCAGTCTCACACATTTTGGACCTCACACGTCAACGAACTCACAACACTAGGTCTCTTTCTTCAGCTCTTGTGGTTAGCTTCATATCAGGATCTTGATCAGCTTTGCTTGAAACATCTTTGTCAAAAGGAATGCGAGAGGAGGAATCTCAACAACTCTGTTCTTCTTCTTCAATCTTTCTCTTTCAAGCAAGCAAGTTCACATGTACTTCTCCATATGTACTATCACTGTCAGACGATGACTAGCATCTGGTTCTTCTGACTTAGGTGCACTTTGCTGTTGTGATGCTTCATGCTTTGTCGGCAACTAACAATATCTCAGTTTCAGCAACCCCTGTTTCTTGATCTAAATCAAGATCTGCACAATTCCCAGAAATTTATAAGCAAACATTCTTAAGCAACAGGGAGAGTACATCATGAACACTTGGTAAATCCAAGTACTTGTACTCGGATCAAAAATTAAATTTCTTTCATCTTTTGATGATTAGTCAAATCCTCAAGAACGGTTAATAATTTTTAATAAAACAAAAAGCATTCTATTTTTTAATTTTAGAATATATGAATATAAACAAAAATGCAAATAAACGAAGAAACTAACTTAGTAGTTACAACTATACAATTGCAATGGGATCAAAATCGTTTTCAGGCGGACCAAGGAACACTTTTCAGTACGAACTTATTTAGACTGGTCTAAATGATTGCCAATATGTTTGTCGCTTAAACTTTAACGCTCAACTTTCATTTTTCAACTTCGTGATATGCTTAAGGTAGTATTATACTATAATACCCGTGCGTCCCATACCATGACATCCCCCACGATCAAGGTAAGCACAACGATTCATTGTAGCAGGTGAGCATACTGAGATCATCCTTTATCTTTTACAACGTAATTCTAGTGGTGAACAGGTCAGTACTTTCGTACAATAGAGTGACCAATGATATCTTACGAGTGTTAGTCAAATACCTTATATGGTATGTTTGACTTTTCAAGCACATGGAATTTTCTCGTGATGAGATTTCCTTTTTTAAGGTTTTGGCCCTTCTATTTTGGCTCTTTTAAAGATATCCTGACTGTGCCTAGCTCTGCATATAATCTGGATGCAACAGAAGGGCAACCAAGATATCCCCGGATGACTCAACAACATAAAGACCCGAAACTTCAGACGTTGGCTATCTATCAACGCTGGATTTAAGACCATGAAATCATATGCCGATGATATGTTACCCACAAGATACATAGTTAGTTATGTTTATATCACTTAGTATCTTTTAATCACTTTGAGCATTAAGCCTACCGACATATCACATTAGATCCTAGTCTTTTCAGCTACGACACCTTACATGTGTCAGTCACACCCTTTATCACGAATACTCATTTCATTTCCCATTTCATGCAAAAAGACCTTTCGTATTTTTCTGATTTTCAAATGCTTTTGTATTTTCCTGATTTTCTCCCCCTCAAACAATGCATATATACATATATCGCTCTCTTCCCCCCTTAATTTGTGGATCATACTTTATGCACAAATTTACCTAATAAAGAAAATTATGTACAAAGTTTTAAACAAAAGAAAAGGAAAATATTTTTGTTGTTTTTGCTTAACAGTTGCGTCATTAGATCAAAGACTAATCAATTTGAAAATTAAAGCATGAAATTTAAATTTATACCTTTTCGCTGATCTTGTCTTACGTCATCTCCTCCAAAGGAAACATCGTACTTGTAAAAATTTGAACTTTTTGCAATAGTGAGATGTTTTCCGATATGTCCATAGAACAACCGCTATCAACATTCCAGAGATTGTCAACAACTCCTTCTTGGTTGTTCCTGAAAAATAAGAAGATTAATAAGATAGTGGGACCCAGGCCATAGTGGTCCTGGGTTTCGCTGAAGCATCAAAATAAGAAACTTCTTTCAGACACAAGCCCCCTTTTGTTTCGAGGATTGGTGATGTTGCTGTTGCTGCTTTGGATTTGGGTTTCCAAATCTGTTTCATTTTAACAACCGCGGTTGTTGCCTTTGATTGAGCAACTTTGGCTGTTTCAGGTTTGGGTGTTTTAGAAACAGATTTTTGTTTCTGAATGGCCTTGCATTTGTTTTTGGCAACATTCCAATCCCCATCAGATGGTTTAACCTTGGGATTCACATTCTTCATTGCCTTAGGTGATGATACCTTCATCGGCTTCGAATGATTGTTATCCTTAGGTGTAAACTTCTGATTTTGAACATGATACGGAACATGGGGACTATGTGTGAAGTTTCGAGCAATGTGACCAGGAATGCCGCAATTGAAGCATGTTTGTCTCTTCACATCTAAAACATTCTGATCAGCTTGATTTGCTCTTGCAGGCCCTAAAAGATGAACTGATCCCTTCTGTGCTTGATTTCCTTGCACGTTTCTTGCAGACGAAGATGAATTTGGATGTTTGTACTTGTCGTTTATAAGGGCCTTCTTCTGTTATGGAGTTTCTTTTGATTTATCTTGTTTTGTTTATACTGCAGGTCTTCTTTAGAAATGTGCCCAACCTTTCCAAAAGCTTTGCTAGCACGATCAAAAGCATATTTTTCACATTTGCCATCAAAGACCGGCTTAGCGAAAACATTTTTCACAACACTAGCCTTTTGAGGGCTATTGCTACCCACTGATGATTTTGGAGAGCGTGATTGTCATTGACGTTTGGACTTCTGCTTTCTTCGTCTCCGATTTGCTCGTTTCCGCTCTTTTAGCTTGATCTGAACCTTTTCATTAGAAACTGAAGGTTCGAATTGTTCAGTTTGCGCACTTGGTGCCTTATTCACGTTAGCTCTCTCTTCATCAGCTTTGATAAAGTCAGAGCGTCCTGGTTTATCAGATGAAGAACCAGACACTCCAGCTGAATCATTAGAAGAGTCAACAGCACCAGATGGTTCCCGTGTGTTTGACGTATAATCACTGGGTTTGGCGTACACCATATGCTGTGCTTTCTCAACATCTTCGTCGGTTTCAGGTTGTTGTGTAGTTGTGATTATATGGTGGGGCAATCTGATTGAATCCCAAACCCTTCCCTTTGTTCTCCTTATATGCCAGCTGCACATTGCACACGTCTTGAACGAGCTTGCTGGATGTATCAAACTCTTTTATATTAACTTCGTTTTGTTGATATTTTCTAGTAAGAATTCCTAGCTCAACTCTTACCAAGTCATATTCCATTGTTTTTGAATCTAATCTAGTTTTGTAATCATGAACCCAACATCTCTGTTGATTTACGTCCAGGTGGAGCTGAGCTATGTCTTTCTTTTGTGCTTCAACCTTCTCTATGAGTAACTTGTTACGTTCTCGAAGGCTGATGCACTAAGCCATTGCATTGTTGTAGTCATCAGCCATTTGGAATTAAGTGCCCTGAGTTGAGCAACCCTATTCCTGCAAGGTTTAGTGCATAAAAGGTAGTTGACTGTGTCAATGTGCGAGCTTGGTTTGTCAGCGTGAGTTTGGGCTTGAGGTAGAGTTTGGGGTGCTAGGCTGCTGATTGCTGCTTGCTGGGCTTGAGATTTCTGTTCGGACACTTCTTCAGGATTAGACTCTGTTGATTTAGCGTATAGATCTTGGAGTCTTGGTTTGATTGTAAATGATCCCACAACCAAGATACAAAGGAGCCTTTTTCATAACCCAAAACGCTATTCATCTCATCTCTTACTTCCTATTTTCGCCTCCCACGTTCAAGCAAACACATCACATAGTCAGCAACCGGATCAACATTGTAGTTTCCAATAAACTCATTCAGCTTTTCCTTCACTTCATTCCACATGTTCCGGTTTTGATTTTGTGCTGGGCTAAGAACTATTTTCGTGCCTTTTTTGTCCTAAAAATCACACGAGTGTAGCTGTGCACCGGTTTGTCAAGATTGTCTATGGATCAAATTATGTGTACGAAAATGTTTAACTCCGGTTACGTTAGCTGGTTAACTTTCCACCTTTGTGGGTACAATTGGGAACAGTAATCCGAGATGGTATCTGAGATGCACTGTTTCAATCCGAGATGCTTCCCATTTTCGAGATACAATCCGAGATGAACACCAATGATCTGAGATTCAGTATGATCCGAAATCAATTCGAAATGGTTGTTATTTAGTACCATCCGAAATCTATTCGAGATGGAAGAATATGATCCGAAATCCTTGAAGATTTATCTGAAATCTATCTAAAATTCAATATTTTTATCCGAAATTCAACAATTAATCCGAAATCAATCCGAAATATATTCGAAATTCAAACAACTGATCCGAATTCTATCCAAAATGCAAAGGATTTATCCGAAATGCATCAGAATGATCTGAAATCTGTCTGAAATTTTAACAGAAGATCCGAAATCCTTGAATCTTGATCCGGAATGCTTGGTTTTCAGTAGAAACCAAACAAAATCAGTGTGATATCAGATCTGAGCCTGGAAAATAGGTTCAACAGTCTCTGATACCAATTGTAAGTCCCGATAATCCGGATCCAACAATGATATCACACAATCACCAAGGATGGGCGAAATCAAAATTTGATGATATTCAAGAAAACCCAAAAAGATGAAGAACAATACGAATCAACTTTAACACCTTGCACACGATTCTATTACTTGAACAAGCAAGACCTTCTAGTACTAGATGGAGGCTCTCTAGAGAAATCTCAAAAGTCTCACCCTAGAAATGACATAAGCTTAGCTTATATACCTAGGGTAAAGGCATTCCGGGCTTGCCTGGCCCACATGGCCTATAGCATGCCCAAATAACCTACAAAGGTCCAAAGCTAATACAACTGACCCAGTCAATCCCAGTTAACTACCATAGAACATTGCGTATATTTGATGCGTCAGTCTCACACTTATAGGACCTAACACATAGACTTCTTCCTGCACCTTCCTATATAGAAATGCACTCTTTACATTAATCTGAAACACCTTGAAGTTTTTGTACGAAACATATGCTAAGAATATTCTTATAGCTTCCAAACGTGCTACCGGAGCAAAAACTTCCCCATAATCGATCCCTTCCTCCCGTCGAAAGCCTTGAACTACCAATCTTGCCTTGTTCTTGATGACTACACCACGATCATCCATTTGTTATGAAATACCCACTTGGTGCCAATGGGATACTTTCCATCTGGTAGATCAACAAGTTCCTAGAATTTGAGCTTACGAAACTGAGATAACTCTTCCTGCATAGCCTGCACCCAGCTGGAGTCTTGAATAGCTTCTTTAATGTCACTGGGTATGGAATGCGAAAGAAAAACAACATACAATCCATTGTTGATGGTATGTGTTTGTCCACGAGTTCGAACTCCGTCTTCCACAGCACCAATGACTTTTCAATGGGATGATTTTGATTTATCTTGTAACCTGCGTTGGTGTGTCTCAATTTGTTGAGGAAGATTTGAAGTGTTCGTCGACGTAGATAATAGGAGGCTCGTCTTCTTTAGTTGGTTCATCCACAATCGGATGTGAAGAAGAAGCATCAAATGCAGATGCATTCTCAGCCGAAGTGTTGCCATTGGCTTCGTCAACAGGAAGGATTGGATCGCAGAGACTGGGTGAATTGAGTTGTAAAAGGAGTGAAGCCACGTCTGAAGGATCAAACAATGGTTCTATTGGGGTTGTTTCTGCAGATTTGGTTTCAGTGAGTGGTTCATCAATGTCGAAAGTGATGAATACAACGTCTACATCATAAAACCAGTTTGGAGAACTTCTAGTGTTGGTGGAGTTTCCTTCTTGAAAGTCGACATAGTATGATTTAATCACCATCTTGGTTTGTTTTTTGTAGACTCAATACGCTTCTTGAGAAGATGAGTAACCCATGAAGTAGCACACATCACCAACTGCTACAAACTTGATAAGATTGCCTTTAGTGTTGAGGAGTATACATGAACTTCCAAATGGTCTAAAGAAATCTTTGAGAGGCTTCCTTTTGAAAAGAAGTTCATAGGCTGTTTTTCCATGAGGTTTAACAATGAGAACTCGATTCAAAACATAGCATGCTGTGTTGACTGCTTCTGCCCTAAGATGATAGGAAGCTTGGAGTCTACGAGCATAGTTCGAGTAGCTTCAATGAGTGTTCTATTCTTCCGTTCTGCTACGCCATTCTGTTGAGGACATCTAGCTGCACTGTACTGAAGGCGTATTCCTTTTTCTTCGCAGAATGAGATAAACTTTGATTTTTGAATTCCGATCCGTTGTCACTTCTGACTGATTTGACCTTTAGCTTGGTCACGTTTTCAATCATGGGAACGAAGTTCTTGAGAGTGGAGGCGGTCTCACTTTTGGCTTCAAGAAAATATAACCCATGAAAAATGGGAGAAATCATCTGTAATTACCACGCAATAGGATCTTTTAGCTAGACTTTTAACACTAATAGGACCGAAAAGATCCATGTGCAGTAATTGCAATGGAGCGGATATCATATGAGCTGCTTTGGTTTTGTGTGGCTTTTTGTGTTGCTTGCCTTGGGCCCATGCGATACATTTTTTTGAAAATGGAAATTCGTTTATAGGTAAACCTCTCACTAAATTAAATTTGGAAAGTTTATTCATATTTTTGAAGTTCACATGCCCAACCGCCTATGCCAAAGCAGTGATTCCGATTCTGACGCTTTTGAGATTAGACACGTCATATGCTCATTAGATTTTGCATTTTTCATGTTGAGAACGTAGGTGTTGTTTTGACGAGGAGCTGTGAGCATAACCATTTCGGCAGGAACAGAGTATTCGGGCTTGAGGAATAGACATTCCACGTCGTTGAACAGCACTGAAACTCCTTTGTCATAGACTTATGATACGCTAATGAGATTGTAACACAATTCTGGTACATAATTGACGTTCTCTAATGTAAGTGCTTCAGATACGACGTCTCCCATTCCAACAATTTTTCCTCCCTTTCATCTCTGGCAAAAGATACGAAATCGCCATCGATGACTCAAAAGTTCTTCAGGAGGTCCTTCAATTCGGTCATATGCCTTGAGCATCGGCTTTCCACATGCCAAATGTATACCATGAGCATTCGGAGCCATTTTATAATTTATTCTATTATAAAAACAACAAACAAAAACAAAAATATATACAAGTTAGTTTTCAGAACCCAGACTTGCTTCAAGTTTAATCTATCATGATTTTGAACAAGAATATTCTCTTTTCTTTTCCAAAAACATTGTGAATTAACTACGCATTTGACTGATTTTCTAAAGTTATTGAATTGCTCTGTGAAACTTTTGATAAGATCTTGTTTAGTTTTAGAAAATTTCTTGCTCTTGCAATGTTTCACAATATGTCCTAAATGACCACAGCGAAAGCATTGCTTGCAATTTGCTCTTTTCTTTTTGGTGGACACCGCGTGTGAAGATGTGTATGTGATGAGAGCTTAGAACTGCTTGAAGCATTATCTGATGATGCAATTTAGCTTGAACTTCCGACTTTCTTCACTTTCTTGTTAATACGATTTTCATTCTTAATGCATCTTCATCGCTTCGCTATTTAATGGCAAAGCTGATTCTTGATTTTTACTTGAGCTGTTAGAATCCTGATCTTCGCTTGACGTTTCTTCACCACTTTCTGAAGTTCTTGTGCTCAAGTCTTCACTGTTGCTGAGTTGAGTTGATTCCTCATCAGACTCTGATGTACCTGCAACATGGTGGAATAAACTCGGGAATTTCCTCTGTGAGGAACTTCCCAAATCTGTTTTTCTTTAATTCTGGAACAAATACAGGAGATTCAAGCACAACATTTTCATCATTACGATCATAAGTTAGGTCATGACTTTCAACCACGGTGTTCATGCAGTTGTGAGTCTTAAATGTAGGCACATGACCATTACAGTTATCCTGAATATTAAATTTAGGCACACAACCATTACAGTCATCCATCCTAGTTAACTATTACAGTTATCCCGAATAGAAGTACTTTTTTTTCTTGTTACAGTTCTAGGCAAACCAATTAACTGTGGAATAACTGTCGCCTGAGTAACCAATTCCTATTTTCGTCCTCCACAATCATCATCCGCATCACATGCATCTTCTTTACGCTTACACATATCTGCGTTACTTTCAGAAATGTTACTACTATTTTCATTTTTTAAAAGGCATTTTGAGCAAACAGATCATGTTTATCAATTAAGTCATTTTTAGGATGAGGAGATGGCATAGGTACATAGTTTTTGCTTGCGGAGGAGGAAAGATTTTTCTTTCGTTTTCGAGCTTATCCTTGTATCCAATCCCATCCTTCACGAATGTCGGTTGTTGGCAATTTTCAATATCAAGCAGTGCCTTTGACTAACTTTTCATTTATTAATTGTGATTTGTAGTTTGTTATTTTCATTTTGAGACTTTTCTAATCTTTCAGTTAGATCATTTATGATAAAATCTTTTCTAAAAATGACTTCTTTTACTGTCTGCATCTAAGCCAAATTGAGTTCGAGTTTCTCTGATATGCAGCTTTGTTTTCTTTCAGTTCTTGGTTAAATTTCAAAACCTTTTCTTTTTCTCTAATCAGGTCACGGTTGAGTGATCTGTAATGTGCCACGATGTTCAAACATGGTTGGGAGCATAGTTTTGCTTTAAATTCATACGGTATGCTGTTTAACAAATCCCTATCCTCTTTATCTTTTGCAGACTCTGCTTTCATGGCGCCTGCAGAGTTCCAGCTTTCTCACTATGGTTGTCACTTGTTGCTCCTTGGACTGTCTTTTTCGATTCAGTCTTCTCAGCCTCCTTCTTTCCCTTTTCTATAGTTGGTTCAGTAGGAGCTATTTTTTATCCTTGGGAATTCTTGCAGCTTGCTTCTCAATGCAGTTTGATGAAGATGAGACAGGTGCGGTAGAGATTTTAGCCATGAGTGCTTTGTTGACTTCTTCTTTTGCCTCAACTATTTCTTCTGCCCAGTCCTAATCTTCCACCACTAATGCTTTTCGGGTGTTATCAGCAACATTTTCACTCCCTCGATAGCTATTGGCCTTCTTGTTGGAACAAGTTCAGCATTTTCGTTTTTCAACAGTGGGCACTCTCTCTTGAAGTGACCTAGATTCTTGCAGTTGTAGCATCTTAGCTTGGACTTGTCGAAACCGACTTTTCCCAGTGCCAGTCACTTTCCTATTTTGTCTTGAAACTTCTTTTATCGTAGGGTAATCATTACCATTTGCCACTTCAGTCCATTTCCTCCATATCATCCGGATCTACCTGATACATGTCTTCAGCAGTGAGAAAATCCCTTTTTAGCTCACCTAGCATGAGAGCTTCATAGCTACTCAGGAAGGTGTTAAACAATGCAACATGTTCGGTGGATATCTTGAGTGCTTGAGCATCTCCGGCCATAGTAGTCTTCTCGTTAGATGATGGGGCCTTTGTAGAGCTTGCAGAAGCGTTAGGGTAAGATACGTAGCTCTTTGAGAGTTTGAACCAAAGGAGGTTATGGGGGCAAGGAATGCCATATTTTTGGGAACAAAGTAGCAGCAATTGAGTAAATTTCTTAGAGTATCCTGCTTGATTCATTTTTCTTTTGAGTACATCCATTTCAAAGGCCTTTAGTGTATTAATCAGTTCTGAAAGAGTGACAGGAGTATGTTGGTCAAGAAGGTTCTTTTGATCATCATACATTGCAGGCTCCATTCTTTTGGAAGAGAGTCCAAAAGTTTCTTGATGGAGGCATAGTTGGCAACAAGATTGCCAACTTTCTTCATTTTTGTTAGCAGCCCAAAAATCGACTAATATGATCTGACAAGCTTTCACCACGAACACTCCCGAACATATCATTTTCTTTCTGAACCATATCTCTCTTGTTATCCATCAACTCTTTGTTCCCCTCATAGTGATCAATAAGGGCTAACCACAGTTCGTGAGCTGATGTGTATTCTTCAAACAAATTGTTATCATCCTTGGACAGAGCCATTGTTAGAGCAGCATGAGCCTACGATCGCGTTGAATGAGAGTTCTGTCCTCCTCAGTGAATGTTGAAGGGTCTTCGTTGATTATTCAAACATCATCACGAATAACCATAGGAACATGCAGTCCTACAGTGACAGACATCCATTGAGTATAGTCTGTATACTCAAAGAACGCTTTGATTCGATTCTTCCACCTACTGAAGTCTTCAGATCCTTTCTACTTAGGTGGTCTTGTAGCTGTTCCTGTCTCCAGTTCGGCTTGGGCTATTGGATTAAGCGATTGAGTGACATTTTGGTTGATTTCGAGTTCAAAATCTTGATCTTGGAATAAATATGTTGGAATCTGAGCCACCAGAGAGCAAATACGCTGGTGATGCTTGGCTACTTAATCGGGCGACAATAGCTAAATCCGCTGGAACACACAAAACAAACGTGAGTTTGGCTAAATGCGCCGATCACCGTGATAAAATCGCTGAGGATTTTTATCACTGACTTCGAAGTCGCCTTCGATTAATTACGCTGACACTATTTCGCTGGAAATCAACAAATCCGCTGGGTAATGCCGGCGTATTTGTTAATTATGCGATCTTCAAGTTAAAAACACTATATTCAAATTTATCTACACTGACTTCAAAATTAAATACGCCCAAAGGGTTTAAGCACGAACAAAAACCCTCTTATCACAAAAACGACTTAAAATCCATGTTTCTTTGTACCAAAATGACCCAAATGTTTACCAAAACACTGATTAACAACCAAATGATTAAACACACCAGATCAAGCCATTTTAAGCCTAAAAATTTGAAAAACCTTGAACATTGAAAAACACCTTCAAAACTTGAAGAATCATAACAAAAACTCAAACAATCAAGAGCATAAAGGCTCTGATACAAAATTGTGAGTCCCAAAACAGATTCGGATTACAGTGGTTTGATTGTTATCACCCAAACAACTAAAGATTAGATGTTTGAATGTGTAAAAGTTAAGAAAAACCAAAGGATGAAGATGAAGATTCTTGTATCGATCAAACAACAAGTATTGTTATGGAATCCCAAAGGAAGAATCACTAAATGTACCTGGTCTTCAGATTAAGCACAAGAACAACAATCACAACACAAAGAAATTACCAAAACTTGTCCAAGAACCTTAGACTAGGGTTTTCCGTTGATCACATATTTATACAATCTGACTACACAGCGTAACGCTGGGAACATAAATACGCCGCTACAGGACATTTTCCTGTAGTGACACTTTCAGCCCCTGAACTTTCTAAAATACATTAAACTATTACAAAACTATCCAAAACCTACTAAAACCAAGTACCAACGATCTCAAAAGATTCAACATTCTTTGAACAAAAGAAGAAACGTGAACAGGTTGAAGGACCTACTATTGTTACAGATAGTAGAACTTGTTTTAAGTGCAATTAAGTGGGATTCATTGCTTATCAGTGTCCACAAAAAGGTCAATCTACACAAGAAGTAAAGCCGAGTAAATGCAAATGTTTCAAATGTTAAAACCGGAGAAACTTCAAACTCAAATGTCAAAAAGATTTCAAATTCTACGCAAAGAAAACTGTTTCAAAAAATCAAACATGGGCGATTAAAAGGAAAGAGTCTTCAGAAGATATCAAAGGAACAGTTTCAACCAAAAAAGTTGAAAATGTTGAAAAAATTGAGTGTGTGAGTGATGAAAAAGTGATTGCCAACTCACCCAAGACCGGAAAGCTTGGGTCTCACTCTTTAAATATTTGGTTATTTGCATGTGCAAGGGATACGAAGATCCATCATATCAAAGTGGATTATGGATAGTGGTTCCTCGAGACACATGACGAGGATGTTAGCTTTACTTTATCAAATGGGCCGGTGTTTTTCGACAAAGTGATTATCTTCCTGAATGGGAAAACAACCTATTGAGCATTTCCCAGATTTGTGACAAGAAGTTCACTACACACTTCACAGATAAAGAATGTTTAATTCTAAAGTCAGGATCTATCATACCTGAAGAATGGATCATAATGCACGCTCCTCGAGAAAATGATCTCTATGTGTTAGATATGGTGTCATTACAACAACAAAAAATGCACAATGTTTTGTGTCGAAGGCTAGAGAGAAAGAGTTGATTTTGTGGCACAGAAAGATAGGGTACATTCATAGGAGAAAATGAATTTTCTAGTACACAACCAACTAGTGGATGGGGTAAACTTGAAAAACTTTCATCGAGCGACTACTACATCAGTTGTAAAAGGGTAAGCAAAAGAAGAAGTCGCATCTGAGAAAGCTTCTTAATTCAATCAAGTTTCCACTACAAAGACTTCATATTGATCTTTTTGGTCCTGTAAACGTCAAAAGTATATGGGGGAACTATACTGCTTGGTTGTGACAGATAACTTTTCGAGATTCTCATGGGTGATGTTCGTGGAAAGTACAAACGAAACATTTGAATATTGTTGGTGCCTATTTTGTAAAAAAAGCTTAAATTTTAATAGTTTAGGTTTTGATTTTTGTATTGCGCTTAACATTTGTGTTTAGCTTGTTTTGAGTAGTTATGGGCTTGAAGAATGGCCTAGCCTAGTCCAAAGCCCAGTATGCAGACATGTAGTATATAAACATGTTTTGCATTAGGGTTTTCGTTAATCCTTAGAGCTAGAGAATCCAATGAGTTAATAAGTTTTCAGAAATCTACAGAGAGTGGCTGAGAGATTTCTTATGAGTCTTGAACTGATTGTAACTTTCTTGTTGGATAATCAATAGAAGACGGTTTGAAAGTGATTGTTCATGTTCTTCTTATTACTCATTTTCTATGACAATCTGAATCTAGAGGATTCCGCACTCTTGGTTTGATAGAAGATTATGTGTAAGATCCATAGATAAGGGGACCTACATACTTTAAGCTAAAAACCGACAAAAAACCTCGATCCAAAACCCCCATATGGCGGATCAACGCACTCTCATGGATTACCTAAGGCCTAAGGTCTTTAATATTGGATCCGTAATTAACCCTCCTAATGTCGATACCAATAACTTTGAGATTCGACCACGCCTCATTGTTGATGCACTTTATGTCCGTCACTCTACGAATAGGCTATATAGAGCGTGTGTTGAATATTGTATAGATTAGATACGAACACACGACCCAAGTGTGAAGTGAACAGAGTTTGTATTGTCACTTCGTACGAAGAGAACTCACTTCGTACAAAGTGAAGCCACTTCGTATGAAGTCAATATCTCACTTCGCACGAGGTGAGTCAGGTTCTATATATAGTGGTGTGTGTTCAAAATTTGTAAGTTTTGGAGTTCACAGAGGGGAAACAATGGCGAAATTTCTCTAGGATTTCACCAGCTTGAAAAGATGTAACTCATTCAGTATGAATGAAATTTATGACTTCCGTTGCTTCTACTCCTTTCTTAACAACATTCTACCGAACTAGTACGATTTTGTGCCGAAACTTCCGTCTAGAACCGCCGGATCCTGGACTTACAATTGGTATAAGAGGTACGGTATAACTACGCTCATGATTTATGGACTTAGGAGGGTTTTAGACGTAAAACATCAAATAAACGGAAAATCCATGGATAAAAAGTAAATTTGAATCTATAGGATTGTTAGAAACTGATTTTCGACCAGATCTATGCCAGAATTATTTGGAAATTCAAAGAAATAAAGATTTTGGATCGAAAAATGTGAAAAAGAATCATTTTGCACGAAGTAAGTCTCCACTTCACACGAAGCAAGGACCCAATTTGCACAACGTGAGGATCCACCTCATACGAAGTGAACCAAAATGTCTAAAAAAGAGAAAAGAAAGGCATTTTTTGATCGTGGAAATGAGACGAGTGTACAAAAAAATTGGTGATAGGAAATTGTTCGAGCTTTAACGACAAATACAGAATGTTCAGGGACACCGTTGAGGGCTTTAGAGATCAAATTTGATGGCACGATCAAAGAAGGTTGAAGATAACGGGGTAGTCACTGATACAGATGCAGAATGATGATCATATGGTATAGTGATTACTAATGGGCCTTAACGCAAAATCTGCATTTTTGAAAACTAAATTTTCTAGACTTTAGGAGGAATTTCAATGAAAAATTTGGTACGGTCAGAATTTGCAAAAATGAGGGGAATAAAAACTTCATGTATATATTAAGATTATGACATTTTTTGTAGGTCCCCTATCTGTATGGATCTTCACAGAATCGTCTATCTAATCTAGAGTGCGGGAATCCCCTAGATCAGATTTCACAGAAACAAGAACACGAACATGAACAATTTCCTTCAAACAGTCTTCTATTGATTATCTAACACAAAGTGTTTACAATCAATTCAAGACTCTCTTCAACTCTCTCTGAACAAATAAACCAGCAACACACTCAACAGAACCAGCAGCTGAGCAACCTAAACCCTAATGCAAACCTCCCTTTATATAGAGATAGGTTATGCAACTGGGCTAGGGTTTCCCTACACGGACTGCTAATGGGTTTAAAGCCCAATTCGCCTACCATGTGCTATATGTCTAGTTTAGCCATGTTACTTCTAATTCACTATTACAAAACTAAACCCGCTAACCGTTTATCATTTAACTAATTACAAGATATCCAAAGACCAAATCTAAGTTGTTGTCACAAATATGCACCAACAAACTCCCCCTTAAAAATAGCATCATAAAATAACTTAGTCTTCAGTCTTCTTGCAATCTTCAACATCTTTGAAAAACGTTAATCTTTGGATAGCTTTAGCTTTAATAGCTTCTGTCAGCAACAAACTCCCCCTAAGCTGATGTATCCAATCACCAAATCTTCTAAATCGTTAGCGTTTGAGTAAACTCCAGTTTAGTACTTGCATAGCAATCTTCCAACTCTGCAACTTTGTCTGCAATGTAGAAAGGAGGTTCTATCATGCATTCAATCAAACTCCTCTTCACGAAACTTCTCAGCAACACACAACTACCATTTGTATACTATAAAATAAACATCTGGAGAAACCATAAGAATTTTTCAACACAAGTTAAACAAATTATTATTATTCAAGAGATAGTAAACTGTATCATAGATTAGGCACTTCTTAACTCAAACCACATACTTAAAATTTTTAAACACCATGAACCTGAAGTTCTTAAAAACTTTTGAACTCATCTTCTAACACCGTATACCCCTATCGGTAAGAACTCCACCTTGAACAACCATATCCCGTACATTAAGAATATACAAGAAAATGAAATATTTTTGGATTTTTATATTTTTTGAAAGCAAATAAATAACGAAATAATAAACACTTTATTTTTGTGAGAATCACCATTAATAAGAGCATATCAGCAACATCAAACTGTTTTCACACTATCTGATTATTTTATATGCAATATTCATGAAAAGCAGTTCAAGACGATTACCAATATTGTTTATCCACTTAAACAAAATACATGAACATTTCAAGTTCCATTACCTAGTGATAAATTTAAAAAATTATACTGATATGCTAGTGTGTCCCACTGCAGGACATACCCCCACGATCAAGGTATGCACAAAAACTCCTCGTAGTAGGTGAGTATACCGAAATTCATCCTTTTGTATTACAACGTTAAATAATTGGTGATCAGGTCAGTACGTCCGTACAGCAAAGCGACCAATATCCAACGAGGGTTAGGGTAAATACTAAATTTTGGTACGAATAATGCAATTTGCATATTTGAATGACTCTCTAGGAGAGCTTCTTCAATTTTGGGATTCGACATTTTAGCTCTTTTAATATATCCTGGTTGTGCCTAGAGCAGCATATATCTGGATGCAGCAGAAGGAGAACCTTGATACCCCAAATGAACTAACGATATAAAGACCTAAAACCTCAGATTTTGGCAATCTATCAACGTAAGATTTAAGGTTATAAAACCATACGCCACTGATATGTTACCCACTCATACACAGTCTATTAATTTTATATCACCAAGGTAAGTTGATTATTTCATGCCTTTTGCCTATTGGTACATCATATGATGAAGCTGCTATCACACTTAAGCAATTTTAGTTCTAAATTCAGTGCAACAGTCTAACTTGCTGATGCACTATCATTTCTTCTTTCCACACAGTGAAACTCATTTTTGATTTTCTATTTTTTTATGTTTTTGATTTTTGAAAATCAGTAAATTATTTACAAACTATTTTTATGGAAAAATGGTTTTTCAGGATTCCTCATCCCGTTGAGTTCGACTAAATGTTCAAAGCGAGCCCTGTCAAATGCTTTTGTGTAAAGATCTGCCAGGTTATCTAGTGTGTCGATTCGACGTAGTTCAATTAATTTTTTTTCAGCACAATCCAGTATAAAATGATGACGAATGTCAATATGTTTTGTGCGACTGTGTTTTACGGGATTGTTGGTGATTGAAATAGTGGCATTATTGTCTATCATAATAGGAGTACAAGTGAAATTCAAAACGTAATCGTGTATCTGCTGTTGGATCCAGAGAACCTGAGAGCAACAGCTACCGGCAACAATATATTCAGCTTCACACGTCGAGGTAGACACGCAAGACTGCTTCTTGCATTGCCATGACACGAGCCTCCATCCTAAGAACTGACAACCACCTATGGTAGACTTCCTTGTAGATTTGCATCCTCCAAAGTCTGAATCAGTGAAAGCAACAAACTTCAAATCACTAGCCGCTGGATACCATAACCCAAGTTTAGGTTTCCCCTTCAAGTAACGAAAATCCGCTTCACCGCTTTCACGTCAGACTCTTTTGGATTCGCCTGATATCTAGCACAAAGACATACTGCGAACATGATGTCGGGTCTTGAGGCAGTCAAGTACATCAGAGAACCAATCATTGCTCTGTATTGAGTTGGATCAACATCCTCCACACGCTCATGATTTGGACCAAGATTGTGATTCTCACGGATAGGTGTATTGAAAGTAGCGCAATCCTCCATTTTGAAACGAGACAAATGTCATACACATACTCTGTCTGATGTATAAACATCCCATCCTTCTTCTGTTCAACTTGTAAACCCAAAAAGTAGGATAATTCACCCATCGCACTCATCACAAACTTGCTCTTCACTACCTCTTCGAAATCATGACACATGTTCTCATCAGATGACCCAAAAATGATGTCATCTACGTATACCTGTACCAGCTGAAGGTCTCCCTTCTTCCTTTTAATGAAAAGTGTACTGTCAATCTATCCTCTTTCGAAACCATGTTTTAATAAATGTGCTGACAGCGCCTCATACCACGCCCTAGGTGCCTGATGCAATCCATACAATGCCTTATGGTTGTGAGACATACACCACTTCTTGGACTTTCTCGTAAAGAAACGCACTCTTCATGTCAAGTTGGTAATCTTTGAAGCCCTTGAATGAAGCAAAAGCTAGGAACAAACGAATTGCTTCCAACCTTGCTACTGGTGCAAACACTTCATTGTAGTCAATCCCTTCTTGCTGATTGAACCCTTTCACCACTAATCGAGCCTTATTCCTTATTACGATCCCTCGGTCGTCTTTCTTGCATTTAAACACCCACTTGGTGCCTATTTCGTTCTCTCCTACAGGCAAGTCAACTAACTCCCAAACTTTCAACTTCTTAAACTGAGCTAGTTCCTCTTGCATAGCTTCAACCCAACAATTGTCTTTTAGAGCCATATGAACATTCTTCGGCTCGTCTTGTGCAATAAAGCAGCTATACAAACATTCATGAATCAACCCAGTCTTCTGAATCAAAGTAAACAAACAGGAACCTTCGAGCATAACTCTTCTTGTCTGAACACCTGCAGTAGCATCACCAATGATGTTTTGAACTGGATGTTCTCTGTTTACACATGTGGTAGCAATGGTGTCAACAACAGATTATCTCCCAGATTAGATCCAACCTCCCCTGAATGTTAGCATTAGCAAACGGATTAGTGAAATCCTCCCCCAGAATAGGTTCAGACTCATTATCACTAGAGTCCTCTAGAGCTGCACTGGAAGAAGTTTCTGGAGCATCTGTCATCGATATACTTGATCTAGGCATGAAGTCACACTCTCCATCTTCACTGATCACATTATGGATTACCTGAGACTCATCTGCGTTAGAAAAATCAAGAATATTAAATAATTTAAACACACTGTCATAATCATATAATATAGGAGGATACTCGTTGATTGTTGAGCTGAATGACTAGTGATTTCCATGTTAACACCACCTCAATTTTACCAGTTTTTACATTAAAAACCCTTTTATTCAGTGTTCCACGCATATAACCTAGAAAGTAACCCTCATCAGCTACTTCACCGAATTTTTGCTTATCTTTGTTTCGCACAATGGTGCAGGGTAATCCAAATGGTTCAAAGCCTTTTAAGTTTGGTTTTCGGTTAAACAATAGTTCGTGACATGTTTTGTTAAACCGTTTAACTGTCAAAACTTTGTTCAGGACATAACAAGCTGTGTTCACAGCTTCTCCCTAGAAAAGAACTGGATGTTTTGAATCAGATAGCATAGTCTTTGCGGCTTCAATCAATGTCCTGTTTTTCCTCTCAGCAACTCCATTCTGTTGAGGTGTATAAGGAGCAGAAAATTGATGTTCAATTCCTTTGCGAAGACAATAGAGATCAAGAATCTGATTCTTGAATTTCCCGTGCATTATCACTCCTTATCCTCTTGATCCGTGCATCATGAACATTTTCCAATTTTGTGACAACTAGACAATAGTACATTCCACCTATGCTCCTTACGTTCACCGGACCGAATAAATCCATATGAACTAATTCATAAGGGGCATCTATGGAATTTACTGTTTTAGAGTTATAAGGTTTCTTATGTTGTTTTCCCTTTGACATGGAAGACATTATCTTCCATGTGAAATCTCTGCACTGGACCCTTTTCACTAAACCGTTTTTAATAATATAGTTCTTTTTTGGTAGTGGATGTGGGCCATGCGTCTGTGCCACAACAATGACTCAGCCTCAGATGCTTTTGATAGTAAACACGCCACCACAGTGGAAGAATCCTTAGCACCCATGTCCATGACATAAGTGTCATTTATCCTTGGCGCTCTCATCACTATCCAGTCATCCGGTATCACCAAACCAGGTTTCAACACCAAAGCTTCAGACTTTGTAAAGTGGACCGAGTGACCCTTGTCGCAGACTTGAGAAACGCTCATCAGATTGTGCTTCAGCTGCTCAACATAGTTCACTTTGACCAGTGTGATCTTCCGTTGGTTACTTTTCCTCGACATGTAACGTGCCCTCCTTTAGCACCTGCAAAATTCACATAACCACCATCTATACTCTCAAACTCAGTCAACAACCTCGCATCCCCCGTCATGTGCCTGGAGCAGCAACTATCAACATACCACAAGTTGATAATCCTCCTTAGCAGCTCCAGCACATCCCAACAAAATTAGTTAGATTGGGGGACCCAAGCCTTAATGATCTTGGGTCTTCCAGATTCATCAACCACGGGAACATCCATCGAATATCCATCACTCCTAACAGGAGTCTTGGATCTTAGAACTGTTGATGGAAATGGTTTTTGATTTCCACTAGGTTTGTGGTAAGGTTTCCTAACCATGTTTGGACTTTGCGACCATTGCAAATTACGATTTTGGCTCCATGGATTTTGATGATGATAATTTCTAAAGCCATCGTTATAAAAATTTTGACTACCAACATTCTGGTATCGAGTTTGATATTGACCTTGATTTATGAAATTACTTGATCGACCATTAAAGTTATTCATTCGTGGTGAACTACTTCTAGGTCTTTCATATCTGCCTGATGTAGATTAAGGCTGAAATCTTTGTTGATTTCTTTGAAAACGAGGAACTTGGTGAGTTCCTTTTTCAGCCTTATCTACATCCACAACAACACTCTTTTGCGTGGTAGGAGATATCCTTGGTGAGTTAACCTTCTTCTCACCATCACCACTTTTTGCTGGTGATTTTTCTCTCTGTTTCTCACTTACCTGTGCTTCACTCTTTTTATTAGGACCGCAGCTAGCAACATGTCCCTTTTCATGACATTTAAAACACGATTTTCTAGCCAAAGACTTCTTAATTGAAGCCTCTTACTTAGATTGATCAGGTGATGATGATGATGATAATGCCTTCGAAGGATCTTGTTTGGTTTGCTTAACTTCTGATTTTTCTTTGTTTTTGTTCTTAGCAAACTGCACATTTGACTCTTTTGTAATAACATTGACCTCTTCATTCATATCACTCCCTTTTAAAATTCAACCTTTTTAACAAAAGTTTGCTTTTGATTTTTAGGGTGTGTATTTTTGTTTTCAAAATCTTGTCTCCGTTATTATCCTTCTTGGCATTCTCAGAACCATCAACATTACCTGATGTGGAACTGTCAGGTGTAGTTGACACAAAATCTGTAAGCTCTTCTTCATTTGGCAAGAAAGAATAGTCATGACCAAGAGGTGGTGGAACTTCATTTAAACCTTTGAAGCCCACACATTCTTGTCATTACTCTTCTTCAGGCCATTCATCATGTGCTTCATAACAAAAGATGAATCTCTGAATTGATTGAATTTCTTTTCAAGCTCACAAATTTGAAGTTTTGCTTCAGACAAGTCTTTGCATTTTTCAAAACCTCTTTTGTTTTCTCACTCATCGTATCATGAGCTAAGTCAATAACTTGAAGTTTTTCATTAAGCTTACAGGTTAGAATATTGATTTCTTCTTCATAACCTTTAATTTTCTTCAAGTATAAAGACTCATTTCGTTTTACAAAAAAATTTGATTCTTCTAGGTTCGAGAGCTCATTTACCAGACTTTGGTTTTGCTTTGTTAATATGTCAACTTCACTTTGCAGTTCATGACATTTTAAGCAAACATAACTACCAGAGTTAGAACATACCTTGCCTGTTGATTTGCTTAGATCAGCCATGAAAGCAGCAACATCAGCAGCCATCTTCTTCTCTGTAGCAGTCTGTTCACCAGCAGCTTTTTCTGCTACCTTCTCTTGCTCTTCCTCAGCATCAACTTTCACTTCTTCATCAGCAACTGGAGCTATCTCAGCCATGAAGCCTGTGAGGCATTGTTATCACTCTCCATATGAACACTCCAATCGTAGGAACCTCTCTAGCAGTAGAGATCAGGGCCTTTGATCCATGTTAGTCGATGCATTTCTGTTGCTTGAACCATGACCAGGAGAATCTTGAAAGGATGAGTTAGAACGAGATTCAGTTTTTGGTCGTTGACATTCTCTAGCAAAATTTCCGTAGTATTGACAATTGTAACACTTCACTTTTGACTTGTCAAAGCCCACATTCTTTCCAACGAACTTCCTGCCCGTTCTGTTCATGCCCCTCTTCACTCATCTAGTAAATCATGGCCATCTGCCATTGTAAATCCATCTCCTCTAGGTCCATCAGGGTCAATCTGATCATAATCCTCATCAAGCATAGCAAGATCAGATATTCTTCCCTGAATGTAGTTCTCGTAGGAAACAACGAAAGAAGCAAGCAATGCAAGGTGATCTTCAGCACTTTTGACACTCAGAGGCATAAACTTAGTATTGTTGTTACTATAAATTGATTGTTGTCTCTTTGCCCCTGACGAGCCTCCTGAAGCAGCAACAAAACATACTTCACCCTCAGCATTGGTCACAATCTGCTCATTCTCACATGAAAGAAACGCAGTTGCACTATCACTTGAAGCGTTGTTGGAAAATGAAGGTGTAAGACCTTTGTAAATTCCCGGATCTTGAACATGATCATATCCAGTCTCCTTCTTCTTCTTCTTCATATTAAGCTCATAAGCTCTCAATTTCCTAACAACCTCTTCCAAGTCTTTCTTTTCATAATCAGCTTCACCTTTTGTCATAAAAGTATAGATATCCCACTTTGGAGGTAAAGCATCCAGTAACTTGTCGTTTATCTCCACATCCGTGTATCCCTCTATGTCATAATTATCCATTTCTGACATCAGATGATAATATCTTGTGATAATATCTTCAAGGGATTCATTTCTCATTCCTTTGAACATAGCAAACTGTTTCTTAAGCAGATCAACCTTGTTTTTCTTCACATCGGTATTTCCCTCATACCTCTTCTCTAGGGCATCCCATATCTCCTTCGATGTAGTATAATGCTTGAATGTATGTTTGATGCCATCATGGTAATGACATCCTTATAGTAGCTAAGGCTTTCTTCTTAGACTCATACACTCTCTTTTCAGCTTCAAAATATTCACATAAGCAGTGACCCATTGGCTGCCCTCAAAGTCATGAGTGAGGTTGGCATACCCATCTTGAATACTGATCCACATCCGTGTATCCTGGTATTCAATAAATGTCTGAAACCTGTCCTTCCATGTAAGATAATTCACTACTTTTAGCATTTTTGGAGGTTTGTTTGTGGTGCCAGCCTCGTGCTCCATTCTCAACAGCTCATTTAGGTTAGTATATTCGACATTTTTACCGAACCGGCTCGTTAAAAACGTTAAAACTTGTCCAAAATGAGTGATTACCAAATTATACTGTTAGACTCGTCTCGACGATACGATTCTAATGATGTATATTGTTCGATTATGATTCAAATGATATATATTGTCCGATTATGATTTTGTATAAATCGGAACAGTGTCAAATCCGAAATAGTAACTCTGATTGACAATCCGAGATGAAAATCCGGAACAGTAATCCGAATTACTAATCCGAGATGGTGATTCAGAATAGTGATCCGAGATGAAATCCGGAATGCACTGTTCTGATCCGAAATAGAATCCGGAATGCACTGTTCTGATCCGAAATGGAATCCGGAATAGACTGTTCTGATCCGAGATGGAATCCGGAATAGTTCTGATCCAAGATGGAATCCAAAATAAACTTCTGATCTGAAATTCAATCCGAAATGGAATCCATGATGGGCTTTTCGGATCCGAATTGCACTTTTCGGATCCGAATGCAAGTTTTTCAGATCCGAATTGCAAGTCTGATGATCCGAAATGCAGATTCTGATCCGAAATTCAAGTCTTCAATCCGAAATACTATGCTTTTTGATCCGGAATACAAGTCTTCAATCCGAAATGCCTGCTGTTAATCCGAAATCATTGCAAAAAACCCTAAAACAGCCACCTAAACCCTAATTCAGACATCACAAACTTCAAACAGCCTCCAAAACGTCCAGAAACCCAATCTTTCTACTGTTACGATTATGAACCGAGCAAAATCAAGAGCCGAATGCTCTGATACAAATTGTAGGTCCCCTATTTGTATGGATCTTCGCTGAATCGTCTATCTAATCTAGAGTGCCGAATCACCTAGATCAGATTTCACAAAACCAAGAACACGAACACGAACATGAACAATTTACTTCAAACAGTCTTCTACTGATTATCTAACACAAAGTGTTTACAATCAATTCAAGACTCTCTTCCAACTCTCTCTGAACAACTAAACCAACAACACACTCAACAGAACCAGCAGCTGAGCAACCTAAACCCTAATGCAAACCTCCCTTTATATAGAGATAGGTTATGCAACTGGGCTAGGGTTTCCCTACATGGACTGCTAATGGGTTTAAAGCCTAATTCGCCAACCATGTGCTATATTATCTAGTTTAGCCCAATTACTTCTAATTCACTATTACAAAACTAAACCCGCTAACCGTTTATCATTTAACTAATTACAAGATATCCAAAGACCAAATCTAAGCTGTTGTCACAGATATGCACCAACATTTTTGAAATTCGTGACTGTGTAACTGTATTTGGGTGGTTTTGACTCCAGACTATCCGTGGACGTTATCTAGTTTTGTTATTTCGTGATCATAGAAGGTTCCGAATTTTCAGATCGTGATAAAAATTGATGTTTAAGGATTAGAGTCCTGATCTTGGGTGAAGGGCATGTTAGCATGAATAGAAGTCGTTGATACCAGTGAGGATTTGAGATTATTCAAGATATGTTGTGTGTACACGAATGGTCAGTTATGGTCTTAGGTGTTAATGGCTAGCTCAGGGTTTAAAAATTACCAAGAAGATCAGAGGTCATTCAAGATATGTTTTATACACGAATGATTGATGATAGTCTTAGGTGCCATTATTTTTAGTCTTCAAGTAGATGAATTGTTTTTCTTTGACTAACCGCCGTTGAATGACGATGTTTGTTAATTAAGTTGCGCCTGTCTACCAGAGAAGCTATATATCTGTTATTGTGACTGAAGAGGAAGAATGAGTCTCTGATAGCCAAAAATGTTTCTCAGATCTTTTGCGTTACCAGATAATCTGATTCCAATGAAGATTTACTGATTGAACAGATTACCGATTTGCTGATCAATCATTTAGGAGTATGCTTAAACGTGATTACAGAAATCGGGATTTCAGACTTTCGTGGGTATTCATTGATTTGAATTTATCAATGTGGTAATTCTAAGTTTCTATCAATTGCCGGATGGGTTTTTTAACATCAGAGGATCGAGCATAGGAGGAGTGTGCTAAAACCGAATACGGATGTGGTTAAAGTTGAAACGAAGATGCTACATTGATTAATTTAAAGTTGGTGATTATTCAAGAAAATTTGTCAGGTCAAGCAAATCAGAGTACATCGAGAACTGTGCAAATAAAGACCTAAACTAGAGAAATTATTTCAGGGGGAATGTATTGAGGAAATTGCAAACTCGGATCACCAATCAAGGGGGAATTTGTTGACGCGTTCTACGACATTAACATGTACCTGATTGAAGCTGCAGAATATTCAAACACAACTATCATATTTCAAGATCAAGATCAAGCTTAGAAAATGACGTCCAAGGGGGAAATTATTGATGCACTTTATGTCCATCACTGTACGAATAGGCTAGATAGAGCGTGTGTTGAATATTGTATAGATTAGATACGAACACACGACCCAAGTGCGAACGTTAACGGAGTTTATAGTGTCACTTCATACGAAGTCAATATCTCACTTCGCACGAGGTGAGTCAAGTTCTATATACATTGGTTTGCGTTCAGAATTTGTAAGTTTTGGAGTTCCCCGAGGGGAAACGCTGGCGAAATTTCTCTAAGATTAGCTTGACAAGATGTATACTCTTTCGGTATGAATGGAATTTTTGACACCCTATTCTACTCCTTTCTTAATAACATTATACCGAACTAGTACTATATCATGCCGAAACGTACGTCTAGACCCGCCAGATCCTGGACTTACACTCATCTAAATGCTCCAAAATTCTGCTACCTTCCACGGCCTACCCGATGAAGATCCCCATCTACATATTACCAACTTTTTGGAAATATGTGATACCTTTCGGATCAACGGAACCTCCAACGATGCTATCCGGCTCCGTATGTTCCCTTTTTCCCTCAAAGACCGAGCGAAAGCTTGATCAAACACCCTCCCAAGTGGATCCATGCACACTTAGGATGAACTTGCCCAAAAGTTTCTCTACAAATACTTCCATCGCGCTAAAACCGCTAAATTCAAGACGAAAATTAAGTCTTACACTAAAGATGACGGCGAGTTTTTGTATGAAACATGGGAGAAGTTCAAGGAGTTATGAAAGAAATGCCCGCATCATGGTCTTGAATGATGGCAACAAGTGTCTATTTTCCACAATGGACTCTTACCACACACAAGACAAATCTTTGATTCTAACTCCGGGGGATTCCTTGGGAATCGGCGACCCGAGGAAATTTATAATCAAATTGAGGAAATTGCTCAAAATAGTTTTCACTGGTAGACACCTAGGGGTTTAAAATCAATTGCCCCGGGTTCCCATAAAGTGGATGAAACCACCTCTTTGCAAGCCTAAATCAAAGCTTTAACGACGAAAATAAAGAAGCTTGAATTGAATAAAATAGTTTCGGTTATGGCTTGCGAATGGTGTGGCGGACCACATGAAAACTGGATTTGTATGAAAGAAATGGAAACTCAAACAGAGGTGGTAAACTACCTTAACAACTGCCCTTGCCCACCTGGTGGTCAAGGTAACACCTTTAACCCCGACTGGCGAAATCAATCCAACTTTGGTTGGAGAGATTCGGGGGATAGCAAACAACAAAATCAAAACCAACGATCCAACTTTCAACAACAATCCTGAAATGACCAACACCCCGGCTTCCAACCACAACAACAAGGAGGAAGAGAAAGGCTTGAGTACCTCATCACTCGCCTTTTCTCCGAATCCGACAAAAGGTACCCGGAAAGGATCCTACAAAACGAAGCCGAAATTAGGGACTAGCATGCAAAACATCAAAAAACAAGTAAGCCAACTTGCCTAAAATTTCTCCGAAAGACCATAAGGAGCCTTGCCTAGTAACACCGAAACAAACCCAAAAGCTCAAGCAAATGCTATCAACTTAAGAAACCAGAAGGTGGGACCTGAAGACGAGCCAACATTCCAACAATCTGATTCACAACCTGCAAGAACAGCCATAGCCAATAACCAAGAAAATACTCAACCCCAAAATACCGAACCAACCAAACCACCTCTAGTCCCTTACCCCGGTCGTTTACTCTAGCAAAAGACCTACAAGCAATTCACCAAGTTCGTAAGCTTGCTTAAACAACTCCATATCAACCTTCCTTTTGTGGAAGTCCTCACCCAAATACCAAAATATTCCAATTCATGAGGGACTTCCTAACCCATAAAAAGAAGACTGAATCAATTCAACATGTCAACCTAAGTGAAGAATGCTCGACGGCACTCCTCACCAAACTCCCGGAAAAGAAAATCAATCCTGGAAGCTTCACCATCCCTTGTTCCATTGGAGGGTCACCAATAAGCAATGCTCTTGCCGACCTAGGGGCTAGCATCAAATTAAGGCCCGCCTCTATGTTTAACCGCCTTGGGTTAGGAAAACCTCATCCTACAAGGATGAGTATACAACTTGCGGATAGGTAGGTAAAATACCCTCATGGTGTCATGGAAAATCTCTTGGTAAAAGTCAGAGAATTTGTTTTCCCGGCCGACTTTGTCATACTAGATATGGAGGAAGACACGATATCCTACTCATATTAGGAAGACCATTCCTTGCCACCACACGAGCAATGGTGGGCATTAGTGACTGAAGGTTAACATTGATGATAGGTGACAAGGAGATCAAGTTCGAAGTGGGATAAAAGGTAGAGGATGATCCGGTCAATTACATCAAAGCTATAGACTCGAGCCTCGACTATGCCTTTTGTTGGTGCAACTTGGGATGTGAGTCACCTGCTCGGTTAACATTGACAGACTTTAGGTCTAGCCAAGGACCCTTATAAACATGGCACACCATGGAGGCATTCCATGGACTATCCTTAGGTTAATTAGTTTAAATTTTAACGTAATTTTTAGTCTTATGTTTTTCTTTAAGAGTTCTCCTTGTAGGAATAAGTTACAGTCAAAGGAAGGATAAAAGTGGCCTAAGGAACATTGAAACAACACCCCATGCACGTACACAGACACTTCCCGGAGTAAAACCTACAAACTAGTAAGTGCAGCACAGGGTCGTGTAAGGTAAGCATGCCCCATGCCTCAAGTCTGCATGAAATGTTTTTGGTTCTGGAACACTGACACAGGGTCGTGTCCCATAGACATGCCACCGTGCTTGGCTTCTAGAAAATTTTCGTTACTGGCACTTTTTACACGGGGTCGTGTCCCCCAAACACGCCCCCGTGTCTGCCTCCTAAAAATTTTCTCATAAAAATCTGTTACTAGCACTTTTTACACCGGGTTGTGTCCCCCAAAGACGTCCCCCTGTCCAGTGCCTGGTTTTAAAAAAAATGTTGTTCTTAACCCACATGTACACATTTAACCAATCTTAACCAATTTTGGACACATTGAGGACAATGTGTAATTGAAGTGTGGGGGTTAAGCTTAACTTGAAAATGTTTGTCCTAAAACCAAGCCTTACACAAAAACTCTATTTGGAAACGCTAAAACACCCCAAATCTTTTTCTAAAAACAATTTTTTAGTTGGTTTTGTCCTGTTTGTAGTTTAAGTTGGAAACCAAGATCTAAAAAATTTTCATGTTTTTATAAAGTTTACAATTGATAGCACCGTGGTAAAAAAGAACCATACGAGAAAAATTTATAAAAATAGCATGAAAATTCTTTATAAAATTTGATTGTATATATAATTTCACACTTGTACCTCTTTTCCCACAAAAATGTGAGTTTTGAGTCTTTGCCGAACATTCAAATCTACATCTCTACTAAATATTCATTTTCTTTTCTTGTGTGAATAGCCGTATGGTTCTTACGAATCTAGAACTTGACAAGACGATATATTCCCGGTCCTTACCAACAAATCCAAGTAAGTATATGATGGAGGCATTAGGATATTATTTTCATCTTCAACTATATTTTCTTTATATCTCCCCACCAAAAACAAAAATATTCCCTAGTTAAACCTCTTTGAACCTAAACCTTTTGTTTCAAAACCCGCAAAACACCATTTTGCACAACGCACGTATCACCCAAAACCAATCTATATTTTCACACCCCTTTTATTTTAGTAAAATGCGGCTCTTTTGAAAATTACATAAAAAGAGGTGACATAGTTTTATTAAAAAAATCTCTAGTTAGTTGAAAAAATAAGCAATAGTATTGCTTATATAGTTTATAACTAAGTCACAAATAAATAAATTTTCAAAAAGAAAACCAACATTTTACGATTTTAGCCACCTTTCACTAAAACTATCCTACTCTTAGCCAAAACCTACCCTTATAAAAATACTCTTGATATTTACAAAGATTTTGTTAAAAAGGAGGATGTTTGATTACTTGTCAAGCATATACCGGCACCGAGCGTTTCATTTATACATTATCAGCCGAGTGTTGAGTGATCACTTGTGAGGTGTGTGAATTTGTATATAGTTAAATGGAATTTTATAAAGGCATGCTATGCCCAAAAATATTTATTTTGCTTAACAAAGTGTTCTAAACAAATCATGTCAAATAGGATTGTAAATAATATAAAAACAAGAATAAAAAGAACTTGGATCCCGACACTCTACCAATTCCATTTGGGTGTTTAAGCATATATTAAAGAGTTTTGCTTGAGAACAATCAAATATTCAAGTGTGGGGTTATTTGATATGTGTCAAATGCAACATATAAATTGTATCAAATATGGTATAAAATCAACCCTTTTTAGTACTAATGTTGAAAAAAGTGTGTTTCTTTGTATAATTTTGATTTTCAGGATTAAAAGGGCTTAAATATGCAAAAGGAGCAAATTAGCGACACAATCCAACATAAGTATAAAGGATGGGAAGGCAACACATTATACCAATCCTCTGAGCTTCACCCGAAGATAAAAAACAACGAATCAGAAGTCTGGCACGGACCGTGCCTTGTCGTCATGGGGCCGTGCCACTCCAAGATTCCAGATCAGAAGAAGACACACAGAAAAAGACATGAGACACGGGGCGGTGTCCCTTTAGGCACGAGTCATGGTCAACTTCCAAATTTTCGTATCTGGGATAGTATAGTAAGTACAATGGCCATGGTGCCGTGTAACAGGCTGATCTAAACAACAAATTAAATGGAGATAGAGAAGAATGAAAGCACGGGGCCATGCCCACAGGGTACGGGGCTGTGTGAATAGTCTGTTTTAAGCTATCAATAGGGATGCTTGGTTTCATTCCAACTCATCCTTTGGAAAACTACTTCTCTCACACCTGCCACCATTCCACCACCACAATACCACCATCATCCACCCCATTTATCCATCATCCATCTTAGAGTGTGTAGTAGTCTTGGAATCCAACATTGATCGTAAGAGTTTTTGTCAAACAAAGGCCATGATGCTTGGCTAATTTCTTACATCACTTGGTGAAGACAAGTTGTTTATGCATTACTTTTGATTTCCTAGCTTTGGTTAACTTTTTAATTTGGTATGTATTAATGACTTTAGTAACTAGTTTTTTTATATTGAAAGTGAACTTTATTATATCATCCTTCATGTTTCGGTGATTCACTCATTCTTCTTTACGGTCTATATAAAGCACGTTAACTGACTGGAAGGGGTTTAGAAGGTGGTATGGGTAAAATTCTTGTCTCGTTCAGTGTATAGATCCTGCGAGGACTTGAATCAAGTTTATTAGGACTTCCCTTGAGGCAGATAGCCTCAAATCGGGGGAAGTAAGAATGGCTTGAATCCCATGTAAATAAACTACTATTAAAACTTTAACCCGACCTTGCGGGACTGTATCCCTGCTGACTCAGACCAATATGGCCGAGGGTAATATTGTCTCCAGCAAAGGCACATGCCACTTTTTGCATTAGTAACTTACTTAATTATCTTTTAATAATCCGGCCTTGCGGGACTCAAACCTACTGACTCAGTCCAATATGGCTGAGGGTAGCGTTGCCTCCAAAAGCATACGTAAAAAACCCAAAGCGTGAAAATCATCAAAGGATACGTAAATAATTAGTCGGAACCAAGTGATTCTATCTTGTCTATTTATTTCTTTTATTACTTAGTTTATTTCTTTATGGTTACTTATTAAAATCTTTTTCAAATTTTTGATTAGATTAGACGTCGAAGATATTCCGGTACTAAAAGCTCTTGCATCCTTGGACGACCTCGGTATCTTGTCATCACTATACTATGCCAACGATCGGTGCACTTACCCTAGCGTGTTGTAGAGAGTGATAGTTACATATCATGTTTTTATAAATTTAAAGCTTAAATAAACGAGTTAAAAGTACTTCAATTATATCTGAAAATCATGCTCACACTCCACCACATTAGAAGTTATCTATTCCATCACTAGTGTATTTTACAGTCTCATCGTCAGATTCATCCTCCACAACAACATTATCATAATTATCAGCATCCACCACATATCTATACACGTAATCATCTGGCTTCGCAATGCTGATGTTGTTAAGTTCATCTTCAAAATCAAATTTAAATGAATTTTCATCAACACTGAGCATCTGAGTAATTTCTTCTTTAGTATAATTGTGGACAAACTCCACTTCTTCCACTATCTAAATAAATTGTTCTATGTTGCATAACAGGAACAACCGTTATAGGAGTAAAGTATGTGAGGATTTGTTGATTCTAGTAGACCCCACAAAAGAACAGATGATTGGAAAGCCAAAATAGTCTATAACATCTGATCATCAATAATAGTGCTTTGAAGATTTAACTCATCCCAATGACAATGACAATGGCATCAACATCTGCTACTCGCAGGTTTGTTAAGCTAAAGTCTGTTTTACAATACCTGTTGAAGATATGCTCTACTTAGAGTCTAAGGTCTGTAAAGAAACCTATGCTATTGATGATTAAAGATTGTTAAAGCAAAGGTCTGCTAGACCAAAGAGGATAAAAGCTCATCAGAGGTTTCTTTAACAGATGCTATCAACATAGTTTATTTGTATTTCAATGTAATAATGTTTTAGCTTGCAGATGTTAGAGTTTGTTAGGTCGTTGAATGTCACAATCAAGGTGACGTCAGCTTAGATTCCTCAGTGGTTTGCTTTCTACTATAAATTGAACATTGCATGTACTTTTCTATTCATAACTTCTTCTTGACATTTCTTGTACGAACAAATCAGAGTGATCAGGCTGAGGGGAGTTTGTATATCTTTCATGCATATGTAAATCAAATTTATAAAAGCATGTTGATGAAAACATTCTCTTCATAGTTGTGATTTACAAGTTTACATTTCCGCTGCATTTATCATCTTTGTTTTATCATCTTCCATTGATTTCCATCTTTAAACTGTCACAACAATTAAACTCGGATCTTAATAATTGGTATCAGAGCCTGGTTAATCAAATTTGATCTTACAATCAGTTTGATATAAATAAATCAGCTCTCACTAATAATTCATTTGTTCGTTGTATTGAAAAAAGAGTAAAAGTTTATTTACATTCAAATATTTTTAAACAAAAACTTGTTTGTAAACAATCAGAAACGTCTCAAAATAAACAAGATCCACACAACACTTGCACCATGTATAAACCTTCGATACTTGTCAGATCGGAGTATAATATCTGGCAATGTCGGATGGGCCATATACTTGCACAATAGAACATAGGTTGTTGGAAATTGGTTATCTTTCGACCACATGTTCCGTTGGTACCAAGTGCTGAAGAACCAAAATTTCAAGTCCCTGAAAAGCTTGAAAACTACTCTGAGCAAGATTTTCAGACGATCGAGCTAGATGCAAAGACATTTAGTATCGTAGCTACGGCTTTGCCAAATGAAATCTATGTTGGCCTGTTGCATAGAAACAGTACGAAGGAGTTGTGGGATTCTTTGAAGGAGTACTTCGGTGGGACAGAGGAGGTTATTAAAAAAAATCGTGAAGTTATAAATCAATAGTATGAAACATTTTCTCATGTTAAAGGAGAATCATTAACTCAGCAGTTTGAAAGGTTTAGTTTCCTAATAAGTGAATTAAAACTAGCAAATGTTAATTATCCTAATTCAACCGTGAATAGCCGATTTCTTAGATCATTACTAGATAAATAGGACACTATTGCTTTTGTAACTAGAAACTCTGTCGGTTTCAAAAAGATGAGTTTGACTCAGCTTCGTGGTAGGCTCATCACTTATGAGAGAGAGCTTAACCAGAAAAAGAAGCTTCAAGAGTCAGGAAATTTGCTGATGACTACGCTTTTGGTAGTCAACACTTTTTGGTCAAGTGGAAACCTCTAGTGGAAGTAAGGATCAGAGTTATGATCCTTTTATTGACATAACTTCTTGTGGAGGTTTTAACTTTGATTCTTACTCACCTAATTATGCTTTTACAGAAATGGGGAAAACCAAGTTTTTGACAACTTATCTTTTGAGTTAAATGATCTTCAACATTTTGACCCCACTTATTTGGAAGAAATGGACATCTTACATCAACTTCCATTGCTAAGTGTCAGAACTATCAAGTTTTACAAGAGAACTGGTAGAAAATTTCTAGGGTTGCATGGGGGGTTAAAATTTAGGTTGGATAAATCTAAAAACAAGTGTTACAAGTGTTACAAGTGTAATAGGCTAGGTCATTTTACTAGAGAGTGCAGGAGCCAAACAAGTGGCCCTATTATGACACAGCTAAGTCCTAGAACTCAAAACATTCACAACACTATTCATTATTCTCTATATACCCCTCTTCCAACATGCAAAACATTGCTCACTTTGCACACCCTGCAACTATTGTTCCAGTACAATATGACCAAACCACTGTTCCTTAGATACAATATGTTCAAGTCCTAGTTCCTCAGGTTCAAGTGCAACCTGCACCACTAGCTACATAAACCTCTGCTCCAGTAGAGACCAGTCAACAAAGCTTCTTTACACAAGACTTTGTTGATTGTAGCAGCTTACGTGAAGAATTAACTAATGAAAAATTTTCCCAAGTTGCCAATTATTAAAAGAAAACTAATGATTTTGTTTTATGGCACTAGATACTATTTTGGAAGAGGGTTGAGTCTGAGGAAGTGGTGTCCAATGTTGATGTGGTTTGTGGAAATGTTGCAACAAATGTTTCGGTAGAGAAGGTTGGTGAAGAAATAGATCCTCTGGCAGACCCATGGGATTCCAGTGTTTGTGAAGGAGAGTGTGATTGCGCCATGATGGCTGCTGCTAAAGTATCACCTCAAGTCCTTAAAGACTTATGTTCAAACAAATGTATTATTGCTTCTACTAACATTAAAGAGGTGAATCGAAACCTTAGAAACAAGATTTTAGATGATGAAATTCAGTTTGAAAAACTAGTTAAAGAGTTAAAATCAAAACTGTTTGAAAAAGAAGGTGAAAGCAGTATTGTCCAAACATGAATCAAGCATAACTCCAAACAATGATAGAAAAATATCAAAGTTGTAAAAATGAGCTTAAATCTGCCCAAATCACATGTGGGAAATGGGTAGAATCCTTCAAAGTTTATGAGTTGATGTTAGAATCACAGATCAAAAGCAACGTAAAATTTGGTGTAGGTTTTTCGAAAAAAATGACCAAGTTTCTCAAAACATTAATGTAAATGATTGTGGTTTGGTCGAAGTTATTCCAACAAACTTGGCTGGTCAAGAAATTAAAGTTACTGAACCAAATGGTAAGAAAATTATTTTAGAAAGACCAGAAGGATCCTCAACTTTTGAGGAAATTGAAAAATATCAATTCAAACCTACCTGGTCAGATGAGTGTGACATTCTTGAAAACATCAAGCTAATGGATTTCTTAACCACTGAGGGAGTAAAAACATCCAAAGTTAAGATCATTCCTTTGAAAGACATTCCAGCAGATGTTACGACATATGTTGACAAAGAGGGTGAAAAGGGAAGAAGAGAGAAAAAATATCAAACTTGTTTGTGACTTTTGTAAAAAGAAGTATTTTACCAAAAACTGTCTTCTTTTAAAAGCATATGACATAAATAAGACAAGTGTGATAGTTGATGCACCTCATTGTATCATCTATGATAAGAAATATTATAAAGCGCAAGAGTGTGTTTATCTCAAAAATTTTAATGTCAAAAGAAATGAGTATAAATCAAAAACACTTGAGAGTTCACAGGGTAAAATTGGAAAGAAAAATCCAAACAGACCTTTGTCCCAGTCTAAACATTTGTTACCAAACAATTGAATATAACATCTGTTCCTAGAGAAGTTCAGGTAACAGAGGCACCACCAGTAAACAAATTTTCAAGAGGATATGGCCAACCAGCTTATAAGAGTGTACCTCTTGGTTATAAGATCTACAAGAGAGCTTCAAAACCAAGAGTAAACAAGCATCCTCATGGATATAACCATATAACAGGAAATGGTTCACAACAGATGTTTCAAAAATCTGTTCAAAACTCTTACCATTCTCTTGGACTTAAGGCTGGAATGTCTGTGACCCCATCCAAAGCCATTTTGGCTTTGGACACTCACCAAAACTAACATGTTACTGATGTGCAGGGAGCTTCAACTTCCCTTAATTGTTTATGGTATGTAGATAGTGGAGGCTTCAGGCACATGACACGATGTATAGCCCTTCTCAATGATTTTCTAGCACATGGAGGGGGTTGTAACGCCTCACTTTTTGCAGCTTACCGTCTTTAGAAAGAATGTATCATGATTCTATGTTCGCAAAGTCTTTACCTTGTAATCGTATCACATTTCAAATCGTTGTAAATCCGAGGATTTAATTTTAATTGAGTTGATCATTTATACGAATTCGCATCCTTTATACACATTTATACGTATACTTGTACACATATTCGTTACATGATTTATAAACTTAAGTTAACTCACAAATCCTTATTGTGTATTCATAATTCTTAAACGCTTCATTCAAGCAAGACATTTGGTGATTCAAATACAAAACTTATAATTATTTAGCACCTCACTAAACGATTCACGCTTATTATAAACCTCGTTTCATTGAACTCTTAAAAACATTTTCTTTTTACTAGGAAAGAGTTAGATTATAATGTTCATATGCTTAAAATATCAAGCCACCCGTTAATATACGTCATGTATATAAAATAACATCAATTAACCCAATAATCTTAATTAATTAACAAAAAAGAAAAGAAAAGAAAGGCAGCTGCGGCCGTAAGCTGCATATGTTGTTGTTTTGGGCTTGTTTCAAGTATAAACTCCTACTAATCTTGTTTAAAGCCCAACCCATTGAAACACTAATCCTTTCCTTATATATTGAACACTTCCCAATCCTTTATCTCACTTTTACTGTCACACCCCGACCCGCAGCGGAAAAGGTGATCGGAGCATGATTGGGTTTTCATCAAAGCTCATGACATTTATTAAAATGTTTCATATTTATTATTACAATTTACAAGGAATCCTACAATCAAATCAAACAAATACAACATGTTCTATTCATCCTTCTAAACTTCATTATTTTTCTTCTAAGGCAATTTCCTATGTTTTCCTTGCTTCATCCTGTTCACATGTATCATGTGTAAAAATGGTTTTTGGATCAACAAAAGTTGGCGAGTGAACCTTGTTAGAAAACATTTATTATTTATTTCTTATTGTGTTTAATATGGAAAAATTGTGCAATATTCATATATGAACAAACATAAATAAACATACAATAACAAACAAATAGCATACAATAACAAACCAATAGCATACAATATCAAACAACAACAAACAATAACATACCATAACATACCAACTTGCATGAATATATAACATGAATGAACTGTATATGTTGGCAACGTCACGTTCACGCTCATAATGTAATGGGGAACGACGGACTATGATAAATGTCTGTGCGATCAAGGCTCAATCAAACGGAGCCGACCGTATGTTGGCAACGCCTGGTTCACGCTCATAATGTAATGGGGAACAGCTCAACGCTCATAATGTAATGGGGAGCGGAGGCCTATGAAAATGTATGTACTGAAAATGATAAATTTAATCTAAACAATAACCACACAAACAGTTGATACATGTTGAATACACATTTGTTCATGGATATGATGGACGCACAATGGTTTAAATATAATAAATAATAAGACACATGATACACCCCAAAAACGTGATTAAAACGGGGAATTTGTAGAGGTTCACTCACAGTGGTTGCGTTCGGTGAATGATGTTGAATGTGCACGAGTTTAGAGGATTGATCGACGAGGAATAACTAACCTAATTAATAACGAAAAGTACGGTAAATAAGTGGATTTTATTAACAATTTAAATAGGATTTTTGGATATATTTTTGTAAGTTTAAGGCTATTTTCTAACTTTAAAAACGTTATTTTTAAGTATTTTTAATTGATTTTTAAATGAAATAAATAAAAAAAGAATAAAAAATGTTGACTTTTTGACCGTTGGCCATGACTGTTGACCATTACTGTTGACCGTAGACCGTTCGGTCGTTTGTATGTGTGCGCTGGGCGAGACTCGAACCCGTGACCTCCCGTACGCGTGCACGCAGCTCTACCAACTGAGCTACGTGTCTAAACCCGAAATATTTCTGTTTTTAATTATATTTATATACTATTTAACTTATTCTGAAAATCATTTATTTTTAAAAAGGATTTTAATTGCTTTGAACCGGTGCGTCAACCAGTCTCAAACCCGGGACGTATGAGTTAGTGTTGCACACAGTCCACCGCTGGACTGTGTGTCTAACCTGGTTAATAATCCGGTTTTTATTATACTTAACATGATTCTGTGAGTTATACCGGTTCGGTTAAAAAAAAGAACATTTTTATTACAGCGAATGTGCGTGTGTCAAGGATCGAACTCGGGACGTAAGCGTATTGTTTGCACACAGTCCACCGCTGGACTGTGTGTCTAACCCGTTTATAATACCAATTTTAATTAATCTTATAATCATATTAGACTTCATCTTCTTCGTTCAAAACACAGACAACGGTTAATCCAACTGTTTCTTGATTAATTCGATTGACAAACATTCAAATGATTAAAATGAAATGGCAGAGAAGATTTTGGAAGTAAACATACCGGAGAAATGATCTTTCTCAGAATTCCGGCGAAGTCGTCGGCTCTGTTTTTATAGACTTTGTCTGAGCGGACCAATTAACAATTTTGATTAGCTGGATGCGGAATTGAAGTACTGAACAAGAGTTATTAGAATGTTTAAAGATTTATATCGTTTATCAGCGAGTTCTAGAAATTTTCAGAGATTTTCCGGCGAATGATGATTATCGATATCATCGCCTAGAACTGATTCTGGTTGAAGGGTTTGAGTTAGCAAAAGCTTAACAACTTATAGACGATGAAAGAATTGAGAAACTTATTGATTTGATGGAAGACACGGTTTTCCGGCGAAAGTCCGGCGAGTTCAAAAGCTTTTCCGACGAACTGAAAGTATAGCGAAAGTGAAATTGAAGGTTATGCGGATGATTTTGAGTCGAGAGAGGAAGCAATTGTTGGAGTAATTCAGGAATTGAATATCTTCGGTTATAAGAACCGAACATCACAGAATTCAAGTTAATTCAAGACTGAATTGATTAGGATCCTCGGTGCATCGGTTATAATCTAGAATCCGCGATCACTCAAACGTTTTGGACAGTTGAAAGCCGATTACGGTTTCAGTTTGGCGCAACAGGTTGATTCATGGTTGTTCATAAGTTTTAATTGTTTCCTAAAACTTACAAAAACATCAAGTGGCGGAGTGGTGGAATGTGTGTATGTTAAGTCGCTAAGCTTAATCCGGCTGACCCGGGTTCGAATCCCGGCCACAGCATTTAATTTTTATTTCATTATATTTATTAAATTTTCAAATATAAATTTTATATTCTAATATACTTATTAATTATGTATCGTTTAAAATTAGTTTGAGCATTAAATATGCAACGAAATTTTTAACTGAATGTTCGGTTAATAAACGAAGCGAGTTTGGTTAACCCGGTTTTTTGACGGATGTTACAGTATCCCCTACTTTTAGAAATTTCGTCCCGAAATATAAGTAGTGGCATGTTTGACTCAAAAGTATGGTGTTTTAAATTTGACAATCACATACTTAGAAGGGAGTAAGAGTTTTAATTTTGTTTGAGGCGGTAACGTTCCTTGTAGGGGTTGAATACCCTGCTACAGGAATCGCTTTTTGTTGCCTAAAGTGTATGAATACGGAACATGGATACACAGAGTTGATTGACTAAGTATGATTTTATGTATAAAAGTTTTGATAAGTTTGGAAAGATAAGGTTATATCCTAAAACAAACTTTTACTACTAAAACCTACATGGAACCTCTCATAACCGCCTGACAATGCCTCTGATCCTTTGGCAAGAATACTTATATATAGGAAGTACCAGCGGGGTATCCACCATATTCTTGTCAAATTTTCATTGGTTTTATCAGTAAGTTATGATTAGTTCTATGATGTGACTCTAGAACATAAACAAACCCGACAACCAAAGCTTGAGTCTTAATTCTGATAGTATACATGCTTGAATAAAGACAGTACCTCTCTCGTTTGTTATGATGGAGAGGTTAGTCTATGTAGAAGTGAGACACAGCCCAACTTCTTTAAATGATGAGATTGAAATGATATGAATGCTAAATCAGTGTGTATAAAACAAACTTCAACCAAGACATTACTAAATCCTATATGGAACTTTTCATAACTGCCTGACAATGCCTCTGATCCTTTGGCAAGAATACTTATATATAGGAAGTACCAGCGGCGTATCCACCATATTCTTGTCAAATTTTCATTGGTTTTGTCAGTAAATTATGATTAGTTCTATGTGACTCTAAAACATAAGTAAACACAACAACCAAAGCTTGAGTCTCAATCTCTGAAAGGATACATGACTGAATGATGACGGTACCTCTCTCGTTTGTTATGATGAAGGAGTTAGTCTATATAAAAGTGAGACACAACCCAACTTCTTTAAATGATGAGATCGAGGTACGTCGAGATGTCTGATGATATGAGTGTTAAAATAATGAGTATAAAACAAAATTGAGATAGTAATTCGCATTAAGATTCTTGGATTCAATTTTCAATTTACGAATGAGATACGTGAAGATTGAGATAAACATAAATAAAACATAAACACTAAGCGGTTGAGTTGAATTCTTGATTTTTGGTGAAGAAACTAGTTGGGTGGTTCGTTTGGGTCGTCATTATCTTCATCAGGATTGGCGTTGATGTTGTAAACCCTTCCTCTTGCTGGTGGCCTAGTGGTTAGGTTTTCTTGGTTTGCTTGGTTAACTGGGTTTGCTTGAGCTTGAGCGTTTATGATGTTAATCAATCGAGGGCACGTGTTTCTAAAGTGGGTAGGGTTGCCACAATTGAAGCAAGCTCGAACATATGGGAGCATGGGGTATTGAGGTTGTTGATATGTTTGGATCATGTTTTGAGTAGGGGGTAAGGTTTGGTTTTGAGAGGTGCGGCAAACCTTGCTCGAATGACCATAGCGTCCACAATTCGCACATAGTCGACAAGGTAAGGTAAATGGATGGTGAACAGGTATTGCATTGAGGGGGAGGTCCAAAGTATGGTTTCTTATTTGGGTAAGTTGAGTTGGGTGCTACTTGAGTGATTGGGATAGCTTGGAGGGGTATGGCTTGTGACGTTGGTTGATTGTGTTGGGTGACAGCAAAAAGTTGCCCATCTCGTTTTCTCTTAGAAATGGGTTGAGAAAGGGATTCAGTTTGGGTGGAGTTCGAGGTTTCAGTTGATGCTTTATCCTTCTTCTTCTCCTCCTTGAAGTCTTTATTCCGTATGCGGTTCTCGGTGAGTTCTGTAGCTAACTCCATAGCTGTTTCCAAAGTTGCAGGTGTGGTACTTCTTACAGAGTCTTGAATTTTTGAAGGAAGACCTCGAATGTAGTGCTCGATCAAACGGTAAAGAGGAGTGAACAAGTTGGGGATCATTTGATTTAACTCGAGAAATCTCTTGTTGTACGTGGTGTGGTCGCCTTCCTTTTGTTTCAACGAATAGAACTCATCCTCTAATTTCTTGATTTCGCTCCTTGGGCAAAATCGTCTTGTCATGATTTCCTTCAACTCTTCCCAAGTCAAAGTCATAGCATCTTCAACACCTCGTTTGGCCTTCTCTGTGTTCCACCATGTAAGTGTTATTCCAAGTAAACGACCGGTAGCATATCGCACTTTGCGATCATCGGGGCAATCGCAATTTAGAAAAGTGTTTTCCATTTCTTCAAACCAATGGAGGAGAGCGGTGACACCTTCAGTCCCTTCGTATTTTGGAGGGTCGAAGGATTTGAAATGCTTGAAGGTGCATTTAGTGGTATTTGGGGGAGGGTTGATAACATTTTGATCTTCTTGGTTGACGGGATTAGCGGTAAGGGCTTGTTGAACTTGATCTACAATGTTGGGTATTACGGCAGCCATTTGTTGAGCGATTTAGGGCAGCCATACGCTCGCGAGCTTTTCCTGCTCTCATCTTCCTACGAGCGGAATTAGAAGACATCTACAAGGAATACATATCAAGAGTATGAGTTGGATGTTTTTGGGATCATGTGTCGTATTTAGGAATGAACATTCATAAAATAAACATAGCATAATAAATCTACTACATCCATAGGATGTCTTGGGCTTTGCTCGTAATTGGACCTTGCATGCCGCCATACTTCACCTTCGTAATCACGTGGGCCCCCATGATTACCGGGTTTTTCATATGGTTCGCATGTGTTAGCCTGGTTACGTACACTAAAACCCGGAGAAAATCGAGAAATAAGTATGTAACGTATGATACTCGGAATGTATCCAGGTGTGGACACGGTGACACCTCAAAGTGGGGTTAGTTCGAACGACGTTTGGTGTGGCATGCTTTGGCCTAATAGGTCCTTCGTACTCTCATCGTTAGTCCCCAGGTAAGCAAACTGGTCCGTTATATTGGATTTATACGAATGCCAACCTAGACAGGACGTTCCGACTACCGGTACTTGTACCTTTACAGTTACTACATGCCCGTCGCAGAACTCACTTTGATGAGATTTGAAAAATGAAAAATGCGACAAAATCTTGAATAACGGAAGTATGAAGATGAATTGAATATGTGAACATTGAAATATGTATGATGAATATGTATGTAAGTATGTATGTTTGACTGTAAGTATAATTCACTTTGTATCACAAAATGTAATATTGGAAGTGTTCGCATGCATTTGTGTATGTAATAAATATGAAAGAAATAAACATCATGAGTTTGCATGTAACCACATAAACAATTAAAATCTAATCAACTATAGTATAGGCTCTAAGGATCTAATAACCTATCCTATATCCCTATAGTCAAAAGCTCTGATACCAATCTGTCACACCTCGACCTGCAGCGGAAAAGGTGATCGGAGCATGATTGGGTTTTCATCAAAGCTCATGACATTTATTAAAATGTTTCATATTTATTATTACAATTTACAAGGAATCCTACAATCAAATCAAACAAATACAACATGTTCTATTCATCCTTCTAAACTTCATTATTTTTCTTCTAAGGCAATTTCCTATGTTTTCCTTGCTTCATCCTGTTCACCTGTATCATGTGTAAAAATGGTTTTTGGATCAACAAAAGTTGGCGAGTGAACCTTGTTAGAAAACATTTATTATTTATTTCTTATTGTGTTTAATATGGAAAAATTGTGCAATATTCATATATGAACAAACATAAATAAACATACAATAACAAACAAATAGCATACAATTACAAACCAATAGCATACAATATCAAACAACAACAAACAATAACATACCATAACATACCATAACAACCCAACTTGCATGAATATATAATATGAATGAAATTGTATATGTTGGCAATGTCACGTTCACGCTCATAATGTAATGGGGAACAGACGGCCTATGATAAATGTCTGTGCGATCAAGGCTCAATCAAACGGAGCCGATCGTATGTTGGCAACGCCTGGTTCACGTTCATAATGTAATGGGGAACAGCTCAACGCTCCTAATGTAATGGGGAGCGGCGGCCTATGAAAATGTATATACTGAAAATGATAAATTTAATCTAAACAATAACCACACAAACAGTTGATATATGTTGAATACACATTTGTTCATGGATATGATGGATGCACAATGGTTTAAATATAATAAATAATAAGACACATGATACACCCCAAAAACGTGATTAAAACGGGGAATTTGTAGAGGTTCACTCACAGTGGTTGCGTTCGGTGAATGATGTTGAATGCGCACAAGTTTAGAGGATTGATCGACGAGGAATAACTAACCTAATTAATAACGAAAAGGTACGGTAAATAAGTGGATTTTATTAACAATTTAAATAGGATTTTTGGATATATTTTTGTGAGTTTAAGTCTATTTTCTAACTTTAAAAACGTTATTTTTAAGTATTTTTAATTGATTTTTAAATAAAATAAATAAAAAAAGAATAAAAAATGTTGACTTTTTGACCGTTGACCATGACTATTGACCATTACTGTTGACCGTTGACCGGTTCGGTCGTTTGTATGTGTGCGCTGGGTGAGACTCGAACCCGTGACCTCCCGTACGCGTGCACGCAGCTCTACCAACTGAGCTACGTGTCTAACCCGAAATATTTCTGTTTTTAATTATATTTATATACTATTTAACTTAATCCAAAAATCATTTATTTTTAAAAAGGATTTTAATTGCTTTGATCCGGTGCCGTCAACCAGTCTCGAACCCGGGACGTATGAGTTAGTGTTGCACACAGTCCACCGCTGGACTGTGTGTCTAACATGGTTAATAATCTGGTTTTTATTATACTTAACATGATTCTGTGAGTTATCCCGGTTCGGTTAAAAAAAAAGAACATTTTTATTACAGCGAATATGCGTGTGTCAAGGATCGAACTCGGGACATAAGCGTATTGTTTGCACACAGTCCACCGCTGGACTGTGTGTCTAACCCGTTTATAATACCAATTTTAATTAATCTTATAATCATATTAGACTTCATCTTCTTCGTTCAAAACACAGACAACGGTTAATCCAACTGTTTCTTGATTAATTCGATTGACAAGCATTCAAATGATTTAAATGAAATGGCAGAGAAGATTTTGGAAGTAAACATACCGGAGAAATGATCTTTCTCAGAATTCCGGCGAAGTCGTCGGCTCTGTTTTTATGGACTTTGTCTGAGCGGACCAATTAACAATTTTGATTAGCTGGATGCAGAATTGAAGTACTGAACAAAAGTTATCATAATGTTTAAAGATTTATACCGTTTATCAGCGAGTTCTAGAAATTTTCAGAGATTTTCCGGCGAATGATGATTATCCGATATCGTCGCCTGGAACTCATTCTGCTTGAAGGGTTTGAGTTAGCAAAAGCTTAACAACTGATAGACGATGAAAGAATTGAGAAACTTACTGATTTGATGGAAGACACGGTTTTCCGGTGAAAGTCCGGCGAGTTCAAAAAGCTTTTCCGACGAACTGAAAGTATAGCGAAAGTGAAATTGAAGGTTATGCGGATGATTTTGAGTCGAGAGAGGAAGCAATTGTTGGAGTAATTCAGGAATTGAATATCTTCGGTTATAAAAACCGAACATCACCAGAATTCAAGTTAATTCAAGACTGAATTGATTAGGATCGTCGGTGCATCGGTTATAATCTAGAATCCGCGATCACTCAAACATTTTGGATGGTTGAAAGCCGATTACGGTTTCAGTTTGGGGCAACAAGTTGATTCATGGTTGTTCATAAGTTTTAATTGTTTCCTAAAACTTACAAAAACATCAAGTGGCGGAGTGGTGGAATGTGTGTGTGATAAGTCGCTAAGCTTAATCCGGCTGACCCGGGTTCGAATCCCGGCCACAGCACTTAATTTTTATTTCATTAAATTTTATAAATTTTCAAATATAAATTTTATATTCTAATATACTTATTAATTATGTATCGTTTAAAATTAGTTTGAGCATTAAATATGCAACGAAATTTTTAACTGAATGTTCGGTTAATAAACGAAGCGGGTTTGGTTAACCCGGTTTTTGACGGATGTTACCTTTACAACCACTTTCAAAAACCCACTTAAACTAAGCTGAGTTTTCAGCATCAAACCAGAAAGTTCTGGCCATTAAAAGTGATTTTAGACTAACTTCTCCTTAAAATTTCCTCTTGTTCTTTCTTCTAAAACAATTGGATAACCTCTAGGAAGGTTTTAACAAGTTTGCTTGGGAAACTAAGGTGAAACCTCACCCTTTTTAAGGTCCAAAGTGCCATAAACTTTCTGCTTGTATTTACCTTTTTATAACTTCATTAATTTCATGTTTTCTTCACATTTTCTTCTTCTACAAGGGTTGTAATTCCTCTAGAGATGTTAACATAGGTTTTCCATGGAAAACCAAGGTGGAACAATACCATTTGCATGGATACCACAAGTCGGTGCTTGGGCAACCTTTAAGGTATCAAAGGATCCTTTTGACGATCAACAAGTGTGACACTTTTAGGCTTGACTGATAGCGTGTGTAGAGGCATGTTGGATAGATGATATCCAATTGTTATGCTATCAAATACATCAAAGAGTCAATCATTGACAGATACAGAATTTCATCTATCTTCTCTCTAGTTGGATCTGGTCCAATGTCGTGATTGAGAGCTAATGGGGTAGAAACTGGTGATGTTTTGGACATCTTGAATTTCTCCAAAACGCCGTTCACATACTTCGTCTGATGTATGAAGATACCATTAAGTAACTGATCGACCTGAAGTCCTAGAAAGAACTTCATCTCCCCCATAGAACTCATCTCGATTTCTTCTTCATGACTCTTTCAAAGTCTTTACACAGCTCATCGTTGGTCGAACCCAATATAATGTCATCCACGTATATTTTCACAATTATGATGTGTCTAGCAACTTCCCGTGTGAAAAGGGTACTATCTACTGTTCCTCTAGTGAACCCATGACCCAGAAGGTGTTGCGAAAGCGTTTCATACAGGCTTTTAGGGCCAGGTGTAAGCCGTATAACGCCTTATCCAGTAGATAACCTTGTATTTGTGTATTGGATCAACAAACCCCGGTGTTTGGCCAACGTACACCTCCTCCTTCACTTTTCCGTAAATCAAATTTATAAAAGCAAGTTAATGAAAAGATTCTCTTCATTGTTGTGATTTAAAAGTTTACATTTCCGCAGCATTTATCATCTTCCATTTATTTCCATCTTTAAACTGTCACAACATTTAAACTTAGATTCTAAAAATTGGTATAAAAGCTTGGTCAATCAAATTTGATTTTACAATAAATTTGATATAAACAGATCAACTCTCACTACTGATTCGTTTGTTCGTTGTATTGAAAACAGAGTAAATGTTTATTTACGTTCAAAGTATTTTTAAACAAAAACCTATTTGTAAATAATCAGAAATGTCCAAAATCCACAAGATCCACACAACACTAGCACCATGTACAAACCTTGATGCTTGTCAGATTGGAGTATAACATCTTGCAACGTCGGATGGGTCACATACTTGCATAACAAAATACGGGTTACTGGAAATCGGTTATCTTCAGACCTCATTTCTGATGGCACCGTGTGCTGAACACCCTTAAGTTTAAGTTCCAAAGAATCCTGAAAACGACTCCGAGCAAGATTTTCAGAAAATCGAGCTTGATGCAAAGGCATTTAGTATCGTAGCTACGGCTTTGCCAAATGATATCTATGCTGGCCTGTTGCATTGCAACAGTGCAAGGGAGTTGTGGGATGCTTTGAAGGAGCAATTCGGTGGGACAGAGGAGGTTATTGAAAACAATTGTGTAGTTTTAAACCAATAGTATGAAACATTTTGTCATGTTAAAGGTGAATCATTAATTCAGCAGTTTGAAAGGTTTATTTGTCTGATAAGTGAATTAAAACTGGTAAATGTTAACTATCCTAAATCAACTTTGAATATTCTATTTTTTAGATCATTACTAGATAAATGGGACACTATTGCTTTTGTAACTAGAAACTCTGTTGGTTCAAAAAGATGAGTTTAACTCGGCTTCATGGTAGGCTCTTGACTTATGAAAGAGAGCTTAACCAGAAGAAGAAGCTTCAAGAGTAATGAAAAGTTGTTGATGACTATGCTTTTGGTAGTACATCATTTTTTGGTCAAGAGGAAACCTCTGGTGGAAGTAAGGATCATTTTATTGACATAACATCTGGTGGTGGTTTTAACTCTGATTCTCACTCACCCTATTATGATTTTATAGCTAATGGGGAAAACCAAGTTTCTGACAACTTCTCGTTTGAGTTAAATGATTTTCAACATTTTGACCCCACGGATAATGGACATCTTACATCAACTTGCATTGCTAAGTGTTAGAACTAGCAAGTTTTACAAGAGAACTGGCAGAAAATTTCAAGGGTTGCATGGGGGTTAGGAAGTTGGGTTGGATAAATCTAAATTCAAGTTTTTCAAGTGTAATAGGCTAGGTCATTTTGCTAGAGAATGCAGGAGCTAAACAAGTGGCCCTATTGTGACACATCCAAGTCCTAGACTCAAAACTCTCAAAACACTATCCATTATTCCGAATATACCCCTGCTCTACACATGCAAAATACTGCTCACTTTGCACACCTTGCAACCATTGTTCCAGTATAGTATGTCTAAAGCACTGTTCCTTAGATACAATATGTTAAAGCCCAAGTTCCTCAGGTTCAAGTGCAACCTACACCACAAGCTTCACAACCTCTGCTCCAGTAGACACCAGCCAACAGAGCTTCTTTACACAAGGCTTTGTTAATTGGAGTAGCTTACCTGAAGAACTAACTGATGAAAATTTCACCCTAGTTGCCAATTCTGAAAAAGAAAACTGATGTTTTTTGTTTTATAGCACTAGACGTTATTTTGGAAGGGGTTGAGTTTGAGGAAGTGGTGTCCATGATTGATGAGGTTTGTGAAAATGTTGCAACAGATGTTTTAAGAAGAGAAGGTTGGTGAAGAAATAGATCCTTCGTCAGACCCATGGGATTCAAGTGTTTGTGAAGGAGAGTGTGATTGTGCCATGATGGTTGCTGCTAAGGTATCACCTGAAGTCCTTAAAGACTTATGTTTAGACAAATGTATTATTGCTTTTGCTAACATTAAAGAGGTGAATGAAAATTTTAGAAAGAAATCTAGATGATGAAATAAAGTTTGAAAAACTTGCAAAAGAATTAAAATCAAAACTGTTTGAAAATGAAAGTGAAATCCGCAATATCAAACATGAAACAAGCATAACTAAGGATCAACTCTAAACTATGATTGAAAAATATCAAAGTCGTAAAAAGGAGCTTAAATCTGCCCAAATCACATGTGGGAAATGGGTAGAATCCTTCAAAGGTTATGAATTGATGTTAGAATCACAGATCAAAAGCAATGTAAAATTTGGTGTAGGTTTTCGAAAAAATGACCAAGTTTCTCAAAACATTGCTGTAAATGATTGTGGTTTGGTCGAAGTTATTCCAACAAACTTGGCTGGTCAAGAAATTAAAGTTACTGAACCAAATGGTAAGAAAATTATTTAGAAAGACCAGAAGGATCCTCAGCTTTTGAGGAAATTGAAAAATATCAATTCAAATCTACCTGGTCAGATGAGTGTAACATTCTTGAACACATCAAGCCAATGGATTTCTCAATCATTAAGGGTGTAAAAGCACCCAAAGTCAAGATCATTCCCTTCAAAGACTTTCCAGCAAATGTTACAACATATGTTGACAAAAAGGGTGAAAAAGGAAGAAGAGAGAAAAAATATCAAACTTGTTTTGTGACTTTTGTGAAAAGAAGAATCATTTTACCAAAAATTGTCTTCTTTTAAACCCATACAACATAAACAAGACAAGTGTGATAGTTGATGCACCTCACTATATCATCTGTGCAAGAAAATCATAAAACTCAAGAGGGTGTTTCCCTTAAAAATTTTGATGTCAACATAAATGAAACAAAAACACTAGAGAGTTCACAGGGTAAAATTGGAAAAGAAAATTCCAAAAAGACCTTTGTCCCAGTCCAAACATGTATTACCAGACAATTGAATATAACCTCTATTCGAAGAGAAGTTAAAGTAACAGATGCATCACCAACAAACAAACTTCCAAGAGGATATGGCCAACGATTTTATAAGAGTGTACGTCTTGGTTATGAGATCTACAAAATACCTTCAAAACCAAGAGTAAACAAGCATCCTCATGGATATAACCATCTTATAGGAAATGGTTCACAACAGATGTTTCAAAAATCTGTTCAAAACTCTAACCATTCTTCTTGACTTGAGGCTGAGAATGTCTGTGACCCCATCCAAAGCCATTTTGGCAATGGACACTCACCAAAACTAACATGCTACTGATGTGCAGGGAGCTTCTACTTACCTTGATAGTTTATGGTATGTAGATAGTGGGGCTCCAGGCACATGATAGGATGTAGAGCCCTTCTTAAAAATTTTCTAGCACATAGAGGGGATGTTATATCCTCTGGTAAGGTGTTGGGGTTAGGGACAGTTCAAGCAGGAAAACTCAAGTTTGAAAATTGGAATCTTATTGACAATCTTAAATTTAACTTTCTTAGTGTGTCTCAAATGATTAACAAAGGCTATGGGCCATTCTTCACTAAGAAAGCTTGTAAGATTGTTGGGCCAGTAGTGGTTAAAAAGATTAAACAATCATAGCCGAGAGCAAAGCACAACTTGTTGCTCACAGGAGTGGCAATGTGTATGTGGTTGACATATTGAAAGAAATCCAATGACTAATGTTTGTCTGTTCTCAGTTGCCTCTAACAAAGAGACAGAACTATTGCATAGAAGACGTGGTCACACAAAGCTTAAAACTATCACCACTACACTCTAAACAAGGTCTTGTAAGAGGTCTTCCATCAAAACAATTCACATGTGATGAACATTGTGTTTCCTATTTAAAGGTAAACAACATAAAAGTTCATACAAAGCAATTGATGAGTCCAAAACAAGCCAGTGTTTACAATTGTTACACATTGACTTGTTTGGCCCTGTTAAAATCATGAGTCTTTAAAAGAAGAGGTATTGTCTTGTTATAATTGATGATTTTTCAAGTTTTACATGGACTTACTTTTTGCACTCCAAAGATGAGACTGCAAGTATTTTGGAGCACTTTGTAAGAAAATTGAAAAGCAATTTGACTTGCTAGTAAAAATCAGGAGTGCCAGTTGAACAGAGTTTATAAATAAGGAGTTGTATGATTTTTGTGTGTCAAAAGGGATTGTGAGGCAATACAGCATCCCAAGGACACTAGAACAAAATGGGGTGGATGAAAGAAAGAACAAAACTCTAATTGAAGTTGCTAGAACCATGCTTGCCGACTAAGGTTTACCACTATCTTTTTGCGCAGAGGTTGTAAACACTGTTTGCTATGTGTAAAACAGAGTTTTGATTAACCCAAGACATCAAAAGACTGCTTATGAAACTCTATACAAGATAAAACCACTGATCTCCTATTTCAAAATCTTTGGCTGCCCATGTTTTATTTTAAACTTAAAAGATTCCAATTCAAAATTTTCAACCAAAGTTGATTGTGGTTTAATCTGGGATACTCAACTACTACCAAGGACTATAAAGTGTTTAACACAAGCACTAGGTGTGTAGAAGAGACCTTGAATGTAAAGTTCAATGAACTTTCTTCATTAAAAATCACAGCAAATCCTGCTCAACTGTTTGACTTAGATAAATTTACATTTGAAGATCTTTCTATCAAGACTAACCATGCAGGTACACCACAGTCTTTCATCAAGATTATGGATTTGACATTGTGATCCACAGTATAAAGTCACTTCCACCACCAGCATGAGTAGATGTTACTAACAACTATGAAAACTATGTCACCACAGCTTCAGCTATTGTTGATCCTCAAACCTCTACCAACTCATCAAATCAAACACCTGTTGACAAAAGTCCATTTTCTGTAAACAAAAGTTAACACATTTTTACCCCTATCCCACCTTACCTCGACCTCCATTCCAAACAAATGTTGGATCTTCAAAACTGCCATCAGATGTTAGCTCAGATGATTCCCATCTACAGCCAAGTTATTAGCAACATCAATAAAGGGGTGCTCATAAGAAGTCAATCCCAAAACACTTGTCTTTTAGCTGGTTTTCTCTCTATCACAAGACCTGTGAAGCACCAAGAGGCACTAAGAGACAACAATTGGGTAGAGGCCATGCAAGAAGAGTCTCACAGTTTAAAAGACTACAAGTATGGGAACTTGTACCGTTGCCTCAGAATGTATGTTCAATTGCACAAAATGGGTCTTCAAGAACAAAATAGTTGAAAGGGGCATTGTTGTCAAAAACAAACATAGGCTTGTGATTCAAGGCTATAGACAAGATGAAGACATTGATTATGATGAAACATTTGCTCCTATAGCAAGACTAGAGACCATCAGATTTTCTTAACTTTGCTACCAACCACAACATTAAGGTGTATAAAATGGATATCAAATGTGCATTCATTTATGGTATGTTCAAGGAATATGTATATGTATGCCAACCTCCTGGTTTTGAAGATGCCTTTTATCCAGATCATGTCTACAAGCTTAATAAAGCTTTATATGGATTGAAACAAGCACCTATAGCCTGGTATGAACTTTATCCACCTTTCACTTATCCATAGGCTTCACAAGAGGTAAAATTGATAAAACTTTGTTTTAAAAATGGAAAGGAAAGGATTTGATGCTTATCCAAATTTATGTGGATGACATTATTTTTGGATCCACATGCAATGCCATGTGTGAAGAGTTTAGAGAACTCATGACAACTGAGTTTGAGATGAGTGCCATGGGTGAGCTACAGTGCTTTCTTGGTCTCCAAGTTAAGGAGATGCAAAATGGTACATTCATCAATTAGAGCAAATATGTCAAAGAATTGTTAACAAATTTGATATGAATGATTGTAAACCATGTAGCACACCCATGGTCACTTCAAAATTGGTCACTATTGAAGATAAAGATGACTTGGTTGATCAAACACTTTATAGAATCATGATTGGATCTTTATTGTACCTAATTACATCAAGGAAAGACATCATGTTTGCCACATGTGTATGTGCCAGATCAAAGTCAACACCTAGAAAGTCCAACCTTATAGCTGTGAAAACATATTCAGATACATAAAAGGTGCTCCACACTTGGTATCTGGTATCCTACTAGTGAAAATGTTCAGCTTTCAGGTTATTCAGATAGTAATTTTGTTAGTTGTCATGCTACAAGGAGTCTACATCAGGAGTATGTCAGTTTCTAGGCAATTGCTTAGTTATCAGCAATGCAAAAAGCATGTTGCAGTTTTAACATCCACAACAAAGGCTAAGTATATTGTTGCTGCAAGTTGCACTTCTCAACTTTTGTGGCTTCAAAACCAATTGCTCGATTTTGGTGTAACTGCTCTAAAGATTCCTCTCATGTTATATAGTCAAGCAGCTGAAAACATCATTAAAAATCCTAGTCTCACATTCAACAACCAAGCAAATTGACATCAGACATCACTTTGTGAGGGATTGCTATGAAAAAGGTTTGATTTCTCTACGTCATGTTCCAACTAAGGATCAGCTGGTAGATATGTTAACCAAAGCTTAAGACACATCTACCTTTGAAAGATTAATCTCTAGGATTTGCATGCTAAACATGGATTAAAAGTAACATTTTGTTTGCATGAATAAAAACATTAAAATGTTTTCAGAAAATCAAAAATCCATCCTTTAAAATAGTTTTAAAATTGATTTTTTTTCAATAAATCCTTAAATCATGTTTTAAACCCTATTTTTAAACCTCAGTTTGGTTAAAATTCTATCCATTGCTAAATGGTATCCTATGTTCCCATTTACCACTGTTTGTCTTAACCTCTGATATCTATCCTTTGATAGAGTAAAATCACCACTGTTCCCAACCTCTGTTGCTTCCCAGCAGAGGTTCCACAACAACTGTCATCCATTGTCCCACTGAGGTTGCCACGTGGACAGATGTTAGCCATCAAATCTTTTGAAACCACTGCCATGTCAGCATTCACTTTCCCTTTATATATCCATGTTCCATCCAAAAAGAGCTTTTCACTGCCAACGTGAATTAAAAATTCATAAAACCAGTTTCCATTATCATCTTCTTTGCTACTTCTCACTCTTCTTCTCCGATCATGGCTCTGAAATCAAACTTCCACATAACTACCTTCCTACTTTTGAGAAAAACGACAAAATACTTCCTTTCACCCAATAATTGATGTTCTCACATCATCCAAAACCGTCATCCTTGCTGATGCAACTATATATGTGGATACTCACCGAAAATTTTGGGCAAACGCTAAAGTTGAATCTGAAAACAAAAAGCCATATGCTATAACTTCAAAGATCGGACAAACTCTTGTCCGAATATCTCCATCTTCCATATCCACCACATTTGCATTGGACGACCAAGCATGTAAAATCTCTTTTGAAAAGCAAGAACTCCACACAGAGTTCATTGAACGCGGGTATGAAGGTCAATTGACGGGTGTTACAATATATAAACCAAAATTTTCTGCTAAAATGCTTCCATCCTTGCTTATTTGTCTTTCTGCCAAGACCATTGCATTTAATGAGATTCCACAAAACATTCAAAATCTGGGATATGCTATTTTGATACATTCAGACTTTAATCTATCCTAGGCATTGTTTTTAGACTTGGTGGCAAATATCAATAAAATAAAAACAAATAAAGCTTTTCTTTTGTACCCTAGACTCTTAAGCTATTACCATCAAAAGCAAGTATCTGAAAAAGATTTTCAACAATGGGTAGTTTTTAGAATGAAGAGTCTTACAAATGAAACTTTTACTAGAATGCTAAATCAAGAGTTAAAAGTTTCCAAAACAAAAGAAAATGGGGAAGAGCCTATTTTTGATGAGTCCACATCTATTGCTCAAACATCTATTGCTGAGCCCACTACTCTTGGTGATCATGACACCACAACCAGTGTTATGAAACCCACACCAGCAGAAAACAAAATTAAACCTATGCAATCCAAAAAACCCACCAAAACTAAATTACATAAAAAAGCACCTCTAGAAGATGAGATCCCAGAGGATAACCTTGTGGTAATGCAAAAGCCACTTGAAACCACTGTTGCTACTTCCTCACAACAGTTGGAAAGATCTCTACCCAAAAGGCAAGCTCCTCTTGTATCCTCACAAAAGGATCAAGTTGTAAGCACAAGGATACCACACTATGAGGCAAATCTTTTACTTGAAAGTTTGTTTACAGTCCCTTTCCCAGGGAAAATTCTCTTTCTACTCCACAACCATCTCCCTCAATTCCACCACATTTATACCCCTTTTTCATTCAATTGATAAAACTCAGAGACAAATTAGTTCTTCTCAATCACCAATCAAAGAGAGCACAACTCCACATGTAACTGAGTCTGAGAAAAATCAAGTTGCTAACCTAGAATTAGCTGAGTAGGCTACACTGCATGAATTACAAGTAACTCTTGGTAGTAGTTCAAGTGAAGCAGCCACTATAATTGATGACACAACAGTGTTTCAGTCGGACAGTGGTTACATCAATAAGTCTTCCTTGAAGGTAACAACTGTTGAGGCTACAATTGTAACCTCTGTTCCTGTTGGAAGTCCCAGTACCAAGAAAAAGGGGCATTTGAGTCTATTAATTTGGAGTCTTCTCCACTATGGACTTAAATACAACTAACTCTAGTAGGGATTCAGATGATCTTATTAAATTAGGTGATGAATTAAGATATAAGGAATTGATGGAGAGGATGACTTCTATGGAATCTTCCATAGATAAGCTTAAAGATATGATGAAACAACTGTTACAAACCTCTGCTTGTCAATCTTTACCTCAGCAAATTACCTATGAGTTATGGAATTCAATGCAACCAATTATCCAAGCTCAAAGGAATTTTGTTGATATTAACCACAACACTCACATGGAACATATGAGAAATATGGTTGAGGCTAGATATAAAGTTACTAAAGCTAATATTAAGGCCATAAGAGAGCATTTGGTGAAGACTACAGGCTCTGCCCCTGCAACAGTCCTTCAAGAAGAAGTAGAGGATGATGCCGGAAAGGGGGAGAGTGATAAACTGAGAAAGTTGCCGCCCGATTCAAAGGTGCAACAAAAGCCAGGTCTGCTCAAAACCAAACTTCTTCTGAGGCATCAGATGCTAGAGTTCAAAAAGGGATTGATGAGACCATAAACAAACAAGTAGAAGAAATTAACTTAGACCAGCAGAAAAGGCAAGATACACTAGAAAGCAAGGCTTCCCAACTGATTGAAGAAGAATAGGCTAAGCAGATGGAAAAAGAAGATATTGGCACTTCAAAAAGGAGGAAGTCAACTAGAAAAGTTAGACATTCAATACCACCTCTCCTAAAACCACTGTTATGCCCACAAAAAAAGTATCCACTACTCAAATCAAAACCAAACTATCATTCAAAAGGAAATCATCACCAAAATCACCATCAACAGATGTTGGTACAACAAATGTGCAAACATATGTTTCATCACCACCACCAAATAAACCAACAAATGTTAACCAAACCTCTTCCATGATCACGTTTCCCACTTTAACACAAGCATTATCCACACCACCAAGAATTCCCACACGCCCACTTTCACCTAAACTAAAATTCACACGCAAAAGGAAAATTTTTGTTGTGCATGAAGATGATGACGAAATTTCATCACCAATTCCCTTATCATCTACCCCCATTCTATCCACACCAATGTCATCACTTCCATCTAAATCCACTTCACTTCCACCCTATCAACCATCATCTGACATTCCACTGGCTTCCAAAAATCCTATAAAGATCCATGCTGCTAAAAGAGAAATTGAATCTTTTTATAATATAGAGGATCCATCACAAAGATCCTTTCCGTCTCTCTTTTGTTATTGAAAGCCTAGAAATATGCTGAGCTTGATGAAGAACTGAAACAGGATTACGATGATCACATCATGAAGCATAAACCATACAAAGCATCAAGAGCACAATTCAAAGACTGGTTATCAGATGCTCTCAGGGAAGAAATTGAAAGAATCCAAGAAATGCTGAAAGATCTTATATACAAGCGAACTCCACAAGTTTGGAAGAAATGAAATTAATCGATCAAACCAAGGGTCTGAAGCTAAAGAGAATGAGAGAAGAGCTTGTTGCTGCAAAGTATGGTATAGTTAGAGCTATTGCTAGATGGTCTGAATGCAAAATTGTTGAAACCTACAAAAGACTTGAAACGACCCTTCAGTTCCAAGAAAGATAGTCTACCTAGAAGTGGTTATCCCTCAACAGACCCATACTCCTAAAAAGCATTTCACAACATCTAGCTTATCCATAACAAACTTAAATCAAGTAAAAAGGCAAGAGTAGATGTCTATGACTGATGATCAGTTGTATGAAGAACAAAGAAAGGAAGGAATCAACAACTAACTGCTCTTTCACACAGATCAGCAAGTGACAAACTCAGAGAAACAGTTAAAAATCTTATCAGCAGGCCACTTTCACCAAACTCATCTGAAATAAATCTTCTCCCAAGAAAACCAATGGATTCAAAAATTCTAAAGTGACAGTCGTCCTCATACACCCATAAATTGACCTTGATCAGATCAGATGGTGGAATTCAAAAGCTAAAGATGGAGGATGCATATGGTTTGAATGAAGATAACCTCCAAGATCTGTTGAATCTTGAATTACAAGGGGATTTTGAAGACATGATTTCCCTGAAATTTGAATTACAATTCAAAGGGCAAATCAGGGAAATGTAGATGAGGAATAAAGATCAACAATAAAGAAGAGTTTTGGTATCATTTATTCTTGGGGGAGATTGTTGCATCTAGTGGACCCCACAAAAAACATATGATTGGAAAGCAAAAATAATCTATTACGTCTGATCATCAATAAAAGTGCTTTGAAGATATGCTCCTCCAAAGGCAAAGACATCAAACATCTTCTACTCAAATGTCCGCTAAGCTAAAGTCAGTTATACAAGAATTGTTGAATGCAAGCTCTGCTCAAAGTCTAAATAAAGTATGTTAAAAGAAAACTCTACTATTGAAGATAAAGACTGCTAAAGTAAAGGTCTGCTGGACCAACAGAGGTTAAAGCTCAACATAGGTTCCTTCAACATATGCTGGATCAATAGAGTTTATATTTCAATGTAACAGTGTTTTAGTATAGCAGATGTTAGAGTTTGTTAGGTTGTTAGATGTCATTGTCAATGTGACATCAGCTTAGATTTCACAGTGGTTTGCTTTATACTATAAATAGAACAGCGCATGTATTGTTCTATTTATCACTTCTCCTTGACATTTCTTGTATAAACAAATCAGAATGATCAGCCTGAGTGGGAGTTTGTATATCTTTCATGCATACGTAAATCAAATTTATAAAAGCATGTCGATGAAAATATTCTCTTCATTGTTGTGATTTACAGGTTTACATTTATGTTGCATTTATCATCTTTGTTTTGTCATCTTCCATTCATTTCCATCTTTAAACTGTCACAACATTTAAACTCAGATCCTAACAGTTGACAATCTACGTTTTGAGAATCAATCACCCGGTTTATGCTAGGAATATATACTCTCAATAGTGAACTAGCATATCCCACGAAGAAACCTTCCATTGATTTAGCCCTAAATTTACCATTAGCATCGATAAGTGTGCATGGTGACCCAAAAGGTTCTAAATACTTCAGGTTCGGCTTTCGTAGGTTAAGTAGCTCGAAACACGTTTTCTTGTGTGGCTTGACTGTTAATACTCTGTTTAACATACAACATGTAGATGCCACGGCTTCGCTCCCAAAACTAACTGGCAGTTTTGTATCAGCGAGCATTGTAGGTCCCCGTTATCAGATCCGATAGCTCAGGCACTAATTTGATAACCTAATCTTATACGTGTGGAATCCATATTAGATTTAGGTGACATTGATAACAAGATTCACTATTAATCACTGTTTCATTAATACTTCAAATGTTACATATCCTAGAAATAGTTGGTCAGAGCTCCGCCATCCGGTTTACACTAACTACCTAACACTTACACATCTAGCCTATTTATATGAAATCCAGTTCGCACAAGGCAAGGTGTTCACTTCGCACGAGGTGACTCCACTTCGTACAAAGTGACTTCTCTTTATACGAAGTGGACTTCACTTCGTGCGAAGTGATTATACAACATACTAATTCTATCTTAACTTTATTCTTCTATTACAGACTCAATAATATTTGATGACGTAGGAGACAGACATATGCATCAACAGGCTCCCCTGGATGTTGCCGCAGTCATAGATTTTCCTTCTAAGCATCTAAGTCTTTTAGACCTTCATTTTTTTAATGCTTGAATTTCTTCAACGTGCTTGTTTAGCATATCATCAATAGTCTCATCTTTAATTCCATGCCATGATCTTTGACTTGTAAACATTGGATATTAGCATGCTCCCCCTTTATTTGAGTTAGTTATTCTTTATTCAACATTTTGATCTGCTCTTCCTATTAGCCTGCATTCTATTCATTCTCATATACATTCAAATAAACATTTCAAATTCAAACTTGAAAATTTTCATACACAAACTTTTTATCATTTTCTAATTTCCAAGTTTTAATCACTTTATCAGTTTTATCAACCCTCTCAATTAACCAAGTCCAAGTTAATGACCTTGATTATCTAATTTATCTACCAGCTCAAATACATGATCTTGGTTGATCATTTTATGAACAGACTGAACAATTGTTAGTTTCAAACTAATGAACTTTTTATCATTTCAGAACAAATTTAAATTATAAATTTTGTTCAGCACTTTAGATTTTGAATATCATCTTTCCATCATTGGTGGTCTAAACTAAGATAGAAATAAGATCTTTTCTATTTTCCAAAGTTTATGCTAAAACACACTAAAAATCTTTTTGAGTTTTTCTAAAATGAAATATAATAACTATGTACAAACATATGTACATGCATATTTTTTGTGAGTTTGTGTTAGATGATATATCAGTTTTTGAGACAAATCACTATTACCGTTGACCTTGATTAGAATTTAAGTTCTAAACAAATTCATTTAGATTGTCAGTATATTGATCCACTTAAACCTCTACACATTTCTCAATTGCTCCGAGATATTTAATTAGATATCTTAGAGCTTGACTTAACAATATTTCACACCTCAGAATATACTCCCGTATCAAGATTCCATTGATTTCATTTTACAAGTGAATATATCTAACTAATATTTGTATCTGGGTTGTGCGAGACCTTGAGAGCTTAGGTTAGTACCATCATACAGACAAAGAGATGAAGGCTCTACTTAGAAGTGATGTTCCAATTTAGAATCTTTTGTACTGCAATTATTAGATCTTTCGATACTTTCAATTTGCTGCAGTTTTTGGGTTTAAAAGCAAAAGTATTCTACAAGTCCTAGTCCATTGCTAACGCAAAATCCGAAGAACATGTATAATACCCAAATATCAATTATCTATAAAGACCGAGTATCTCAGAATCCGGCAATCTCTCAAACAAAATTTCAGTGTACTAAGACCATATATCCATGAGATGTTAAACCACTAGTTAAGAAGTTTTTCTTATGTTTATTTCTCAAAGACAATCTACTGAATGTGCCAAGCACATCATCAGTGACATTTGTATAAACATTTTGACACTACAAATCATTAGCATACTATGATAGTCCACTGATGTACTATCATTTCCACTTTTCACACGAAAACTCTTTTTGTCTTTTTTTCATGTTTTTGTACATTTTTTACTTTTTATATGTTTTTGTATTTTCCACAATATTTCTCCCCTAAAATCAAAAACATATTTTGGGATTTTTGTTTCTAAAGAAAGAAATTCTAAAAACTATAAACATGACTAAACCGATGAGATTCACTTCAATTTGCCATCCATTACTACTTCACATTTTTCTTTTAAGCTCTATCCCCCTCATGATGACAAAACTTTGACACTTTTGATTTTATAAACAATTATAAATCTGTCTTTTCAATCAGTTTTGTCTGTTCAACAGTGAGGTTCTGTGATTTTTAATCTTTTTATCAAATTTATTTCAAATAAACGTGTTAAACCCATTTATTATTCATCAAGTGCCAAGGAACCTTAATCTTTATGATTTACTTCGACCTCAGAAGTTCCTACACACAAACATGTACAATCAGTTGAATAGAGATATGTTGGATCTACCGAACCCTATAAAAGAACAGATGATTGAAAAGCCAAAACAATTTATAACATCTGATCCTTTATAGTAAAGATCTACTACTCTAACTCTGCTGGAAATAAAGAACTGTTCACAAGATCTGCTAGCATAAAACCTACTAGAAGCAAAGGTCTGTTAGAGATAAACTCTAATAAAGAACCAAAGAACTATTTTGGCAAAGGTCTGCTGAAGACCAACAGAGGATATCTTAGCAGTAGTTATCAATAGACTTTATATTGTATTTTAATATATTAGTGTGTAGGCCTAGCAGTGTTTAGAGTTTGTTTAGTTTGTTAAATGTCACTTTCATAGTGTCGTCAGCCAAAGATGCTTAGTGGTTTGTTATGTACTATAAATAGAACAGTGCATGTACTGTTCTATCCATCACTTCTTCTACACATTCTGTACGAACACATTCTGTACGAAATGGATTCACACTTCGTACGAAATGGATTCACACTTCGTGTGAAGTGGAGTTTAGATTTTGAGAAGTGGAGTTCAAGAATTCACGATTTTTTGCCATTTTGATCAGAATTCGGTTGATTATAGATCTGATTCTTTCAAGGGTTTATTAGAACATGGTTTTACATAATTCTTGAGATAATTAGGCCATTTTGTCCATTAGATCTTTGAAAAAATGATCAAAAATAAGAAAAATGAGTAGAAGAGAAGCGTTTTGTTGTTGAATATTGTAAAATGTCTTCAAATTAGGCCAACCACTAGCTCTGATACCAATTGTAGTCCCCGTTGTCGGATCTGATAACTCAGGCACTAATTTGTTAACCTAGTCTTATACATGCGGAATTAGGTGACATTGATAACAAGATTCACTTTTAATCATTGTTCCATTAATACTTCAAATGTTACAGATCCTAGAAACAATTGGACAGAGCTCCGCCATCCGATTTACACTAATTACCTAACACTAACACCTCTAGCCTATTTATAGGAAATCCAGTTCGCACAAGGCAAGGTGTTCACTTCGCATGAGGTGTTTTCACTTCATACAAAGTGACTTCTCTTCATATGAAGTGGACTTCACTTCGTGCGAAGTGATTATACAACATACTAATTCTATCTTAACTTGACGTAGGTGTTAGACATATGTATCAACAAGCATGGTTCTTGTTGTCCCTGTCTGGGTTTTGTTTTTGCGTTCAACTACACCCTTTTGCTGTGGAGTATATGATGCACTTAATTCATGCAAGATTCCTTTCGTATTGCAAAACTCTAACATCCGATTGTTCTTAATTTCTGCACCATTGTCACTTCTAATGTGATGATTAGTAAATGATACAAGTTCTCTATTTTTCCAGAACAATATCATCAGATTCTCAAAAGTTTCATCTTTGCTTTCCAAGAACATCACCTACAAAATCTTGAATAATCACTAGTCACAAAAGACACTATGTTCTCTAGATATATTTCGAACATTGACTAGTCAAAAAAGATCCATGTGTAGTATCTCTAGCGGGAGCTTGATTGAGTTATACGTCAGGAGCTTGATAAATTCCTACCTCTCTGTCTGTCTCTAAGATGTTTGGATTTATGTTGTTTAGTGAAAACTCTTACCCCCTCCACTAGGTTGTTGTGAACTAAGAAATTTCATCTTTCGGAGATGAATGTGCCCCATCTTTCTGTGCCACATGATTGATTCTTTCTTTGTTGCTTTGGACACAAAACATTGCGCAGATTTCGTCATTGTTGTCGCAATGCTCATGTCTAAGATATACAAGTCATTTTCTCGGGAGCGCGCATAAGATCCACTCTGTCTCACCCCAACTGATGGCGGAAGCATCAGGGCGTGACGGAATAGATAGCTCGAGTCAACATAACACTAGCTTGCGAAAATAGTTAAGATAACAAAATTTAATGTCATTTCAAAGTACAATATGCAACCTAAAGTCTAATAATTTCGAAGTGCATTTCTAGGAAGTCCCTACTAAGTTTCATGAATGGCGTCATCCTTAACCTGCAACATATTAAAAGTATAGTTCAACACAAAAGCATTGGCGAATACACAAGTTTGATATAGCATAAGTATGAAATAGTTTAAACGAATCCACATGTTTAGATAGTACACTAGATTAATGTAAACAGGCATGCGATTTACAAGTCAATACTCAATTGTCACCACAAAATAGAATAAACTTAACATGACCTCAATAATATGGACAATGCGTTACTCCTATAGCGCTATACATGTTAAGGGGAGGCTCGTACGAAGTTAATTACAAGTCGTATCACAAAAGAATGTTCCAAGTATACAAATTGCGTATCACGTATCTTTAGCATGTATGAGGGATTGTTTGTGTGTTTGCATAAAAGTATAAGTGTGATTGTGTGTATTTTTGATAGATTAAACATGTTGCACCAAAAAGTGTAAAACAAAAAGGGTGTTCGAGTGTACTCACTATTTAAGCAAGCTTCCTAGTATTTCGTGCAAATAGTGCTCAGGTAATGCAACACGAAGTTACCCTACATGGGGTAAACCGGTGGGCGTGAGTATACTGAGTTGGACGATAGATCCAGATTCTGAAGCAGAAACTATAGAAACAAAATGGGAAGAATGCCACCTCGTGCGAGCTGACTTGCAACTCGTACGAGTTGATTGGTACCTCGTACGAGTTGACTTGCACTTCGTACGAGTTTACTATTCACCCTGTCAAGGTGACAGTCTGGGAACGTGTTAGCCTGTTTTGTACCCATTTTAGCACTGATTTCTGTGAGCGGGGATCGTGTTAACGAGGCAAGATAGTCCGAGTCATTACACTAGATCAGATTATGATTAATATTATCTCTAGATCATCCGTAGTAAAGTAAGTATAGCTTAGTCAAGTTTGTCATGGAAGTCAGGCATGGAGATGTCATATCTCTTTATATGATTCACCAAAGCACAATGTTGCAATAAACCGGTTGGTCATGAATTAACAGAATGTAAGTCAACTAAAACGTTAACAACCAACTGAGCAAGCTAGGTGCTTGCATCCCGAACATAATGGCGTTTGGGGACGTGTTGTAGCCTTTTACTCTAATGAAGACAAATCAGTTTTAGGATTAAAACATGTACAAACAGTTGTGGAGGATAGCATTAGCTCCCAACGTTCTCACACTAGGTTAACACTTAGTTATTTATAACTTGGGTTAGCTCACATGTTTGTACGAAAGAAAAGTGGAGAAAGTATGAAGAATTTTGTAAGTAAAGTGAGCTAAACTCACTTAAAGTCGAGAATAATCTGCCAAGAATCCGTAATTTTGAGTGGTAATGAAAGAATTTTCAGAAGGTTAGAAATGGGGGGAAGTGTCTGATTTATAGGAGATGGGGGTGAAGCATTCGTTGCGTGGTATCACTTTGTAGGAGGTGTGGTTCACCTCGTGCGAGCTAGCACACCTGGTACAAGGTGGACTTAACTCGTACGAGATGTTGGGTGTTAGGCTAATTTCTTGCATTTTAATCAGTTTTTAAGCATTTTTAAGCATTGGAATGTATCATGTGTGCGTAGCATGTATCTTGTATATAGTTTACACAAGAATCACGTATTTAGACGATTGTTTGCATGAATACTCAAGTATGAAAGTATGAATAGCATTTGTTGACATGTATAGTTATGCTTGAATAATATGTATAAAAGTATGCCACGGATTACAAGCTTGGGATAGAAATACGAATAAGGTACGATACAAGTTTCCAAAAATAGAACTACGATTACACCTTGTAAATAAGGAAAGTACAAGAATGCGAAGCGTTACAGTCTCCCCTACTTTAGGAAATTTTGTCCCGAATTTTTTTCAAGAGGAAGGTGTAACGAACAGATGTGGGTACTTAGTCTTCACATCATTTTCGAGTTCCCTAGTAAACTCAATGCCCCGTTTTCCTTCCCATCGAACCTTGACTATGGGAATTCAACTGCGCCTTAATTGCTTGATTCCTCCATCATGACTGCGACAGGTTTCTCCACGAAGTGTAAGGTTTCGTTGATTTGAAGGTCTTCAATGGAATTTGGAGTCCTTCTTTAGCTAAGCATTTCTTCAAGTTTGAGACGTGAAACGTAGGGTGGACATTGCTGAGTTCTTGAGGTAGGTCTAGTCGGTATGCTACCTTGCCAATCCTTTCGAGAATCTTAGAAGGACCTACATAGCGAGGAGCGAGTTTTGCTTTCTTACCAAAACTACACCATTCCAAGGGAATACCTTGAGAAGTGCAAAGTCACCAACGTTGAATTCCAAAGGTTTGCGTCTCTTATCAGCGTCACTGTTTTGTCGACTTCTAGCTTGGTGCAAATTGTCACGTATTTGCATGATTTTGTCGTTGTCTCTTGTATGAGCTTGGGACCGGTAAGTTGAGCTTCTCCGATCTCGTACCAGCACATAGGCGAACGGCATTTGTGACCATACAATGTTTCGAAAGGTTCCATTTGAATACTAGCATGATAACTATTAATGTACGAGAACTCTACCAATGGTAAGTGTGAGTCCCAATTGCAACCAAAGTCGATTATGCATGAACGAAGCATATCCTTAGAGTTTGGATAGTTCGCTCGGTTTCGACCGTCAGATTAAGGATGGAAAGCAGTACTAAGGTTAAGATGAGTACCAAGAGCGAATTGAAATGTTTTCCAAAGACGAGAGGTAAATCGACCATCACGATCCGATATACCATGACGACAGATATTTCGTCTGTGTAGATACGAGCCAATTTCTCGACTTTGTAATCTTCCCGAATGGGGAGAAAGTGAGCGGATTTGGTCAAACGGTCAATGATACCCAAATACTATCATGACCAGAAGAAGTACAAGGGAGTTTAGTGATAAAATCCATAGCAACACTGTCCCATTTCTAGAAAGGAATTTTCGATTGTTCGAGCAAGCCAGAGGGATGTTGATGTTAAGTTTTGACCTTAGAACAGGTAAGACATTTCGAGACATAGAGGGTGATATCCTTCTTCATGCCAGGCCACCTGTAAGACGTACGAAGGTCGTGGTACATCTTGTCAGCGCAAGGGTGAATGGACTATTGGATTTATGGGCTTCCTTCGTTAAAGTGTTGCGTAGGTAATTGCGGTTTGGAATCCAGACATGATCGTGATAGTAAAGAATACCATCGGGTTTAGACTCGAGGTTGGTTTTTAGCACCACACTTCATTCCATTGTATAAATCGTTCTCGTTAATGGATGAGTATTGTGCTTCACGAATGAAGGTTTCCCAAGGTTTGAGAGCAACGAACACTCTTCACATGAGTTTTTTGACTAAGTGTGTCGGCTACAACATTCGCTTTACCAGGGTGGTAATGAATCTCACAGTCGTATTCGTTTAACAACTCTACCCAGCGACCTTGACGCATGTTGAGTTCCTTTTGATTAAAGATGTACTGAAGGCCCTTATGATCGGTGAAGAACAGACACTTGGTACCATAAAGGTAGTGTCGCCATATCTTTAATGCAAAAACAACTGCACCGAGTTCAAGATTGTGAGTAGTATAGTTCTCTCATGTATTTTGAGTTGTCTTGAAGCATATGCGATAACATTGTCTTGTTGCATAAGAACACAACGAACACCTTGGTTTGACGCATCGCAATATACCACGAAATCATCATTACCATCGAGAATAGCTAGGATAGGAGCATTACAAAGCATGTCCTTGAGATTTTAGAAAGATTCTTCTTGTTTAAGACCCCAAACAAAAGGCTTATCTTTTTGAGTCAATGAAGTGAGATGAACAGCGAGTTTGGAAAAGTTCGAAATGAATCGACAGTAGTAGCCAGCTAAACCAAGAAACAGACGAATTTCGGATGGAGATTTAGGAGCAATCCAATTCTTCGCAGCTTCGATTTTCGCAGGATCAACATGAATGCCAAGTTCATTGACTACATGATCAAGGAATTGACTTCTTTTAGCCAAATTCACACTTGAAGAATTTGGCGTAAAGTCGTTTCGTATGCAAAAGTTGAAGGATAAGTTGTAGGTGTCGTTCATGCTCTTCTTGTGTCTGGGAGTAGATGAGGATATCGTCGATAAAGACGATCATGAAACCTTCATATACGGTTTGCACACATGGTTCATGAAGTCCATGAAAACCGCAAGTGCGTTGGTCAAACCAAAAGGCATGACCACGAACTCGTAGTGACCATAGTGTCTACAAAACACGGTTTTGGGTATATCTTCTTCGAGAATTCAAAGTTGATGATAACCAGAAAAGAGATCGACCTTGGAAAAATACATCGCGCCTTGTAGTTGGTCGAAAAGGTCATCAATACAAGGAAGAGGATATCGTTTTTTACTGTAAGTTTGTTGAGTTCACGATAGTCAATGCACATCCGAAAGGATCCATCTTCTTTTTGACGAACAGAACGGGAGCGCCCCAAGGAGAAGTACTAGGGCATATAAAGCGTTTATTATGTAATTCTTGAAGTTGGCTAGATAGCTCTTGCATTTCCGAGGGTGCTAGACGATACGGAGATTTCGCATCAGGAGTTTTGCAAGGAATAAGATCAATGCGGAAAGCAATAGAAAGAGGAGGAGGAGGACTAGGTAGATCTTCAGGAAAGGCTTCAAGAAATTCGCAAACGACAGGAGAATCACTCACGCTTGGACTCTTATCTTCTTCTCCATTACGTAAGCAAGAAAGGCGAAGTATTCCTTGCCTAAGTATTTGTTCGCTTGTGTAAACGACATAAGCTTAAGACCTTTAGAAGGTTTCTCGCCATAGACGTGAAAGAAATCACATTTAGGTAGAGGAAGACGAATAAATTTCTCGGAACACACGACTTCAGCTCGGACTTGCCTAACCCAATCCATGCCTACTATGATATCGAACCTACCCATTTGCATGGGTATGAGGTCGATCGAGAATTTGTGGTTGTTAAGGTTGAGAGAGCAATTAGAAATAACAGATTCAACGTTGACAGACTTACCGATAGCAATTTCGACCATGATTAGTTTGGGCAACTTAGAACGTTTCACTTTAGCAAAGGTTCAAATTCAACAGATACAAAACTTTTATCTGCGCCAGTATCAAATAAACATAAAGCATAGACATTGTTAACAAGAAACGTACCGTTGATGAAATCGTTGGCATTCTGAGCTTGAGCTGCCGTGATGATGAAAGCTCTGCCACGCGCTTGCTGTTGCTGCTGGTTGTTGCGTTGGGGATAGATGTTGGCAAAATGATTAGGGTCTCCGCATTTGAAAGCAGGCTCGTCCAGTGGCTGCTTGAGGTTGGGCTTGGTTTGGTGCGGGATTTTGGGTTGTCGCGACGGTTTGGGTTTTCTTGGCAAGCGGTTGTGGACCACTTCAACATTGAGGAGCAAAGTGTCCAAACCTATTGCAATTTGTGCATAGGCGGTAGGGTGCATTAACAAGGTTATGGTATTGGAAGGTGTTACACTTGGAATGAGGCCCAATGTACGCCCTTTTGATAGGCTTAGGGTTGGTTGATGCAAACCGTTGTATAGGTTGGGGGTTTGGCGGAGTGACTACCGTGTACTTTTAGCTTGAAGCCTTCCGCTTCTTGCCTTTGTTGTTATTTCTGGGTGGTTTAGACGGGGTTGGCTCAATGACGGTGTCGGAGGTGGCTTGATGGGCGTTCTTCGATGGAGCCCTGGTAGAGGCTTCATGAAGAACTTGGTTGTTGTTAAGTTTGGCGGCCAGCTTGTAAGTATCTTCGAGGGTTTTGGGTGAAGGGCGTGGACAAGGTTCATGAGGTTAGGAGGGAGGCATCGAGTGTATTTTGCAATACCATTCTCGACAGTGTCGACTTGGATAGTGCATATCACACTTAGCTGCTAAAAACGGGCTGTAAGGCTAGTGTTATCATTCCCAACCTGTTTCAGATTCCAAAACTCGTTTTTGAGCATTTGACGTTCATGAGGAGGGCATACTCTTCCTCCATTAGATTTTTGAGATCGGCCCAAGGGAGGACATGTGCGACATCGTTTCCACGAGCATTACACTCAGAGGTCCACCAATGAGAAGCTCTTGATCGGAAGACGCCCGTCACGTTGATGTTACGCAGGTGGTCAGGACAACCACTCTGAAGGAACATTACTTCAATGGCGTTAAACGATTGCAGCAGCTTAGTGGCGTCCTCTTCTCCAATAAAGGGATAGGGGTTGCATGAACAAAACTGCTTGAAAGTAGACGTCGACTTAGGTGCTTCCACCTTGGAGTCGAAGAGGCATAGGGTGAGTTAGTGTTTGGTGGGGGTTGGATTTTGCTGACGATATCAGGGATGATCTTAGCCATCTGCTTCACCATAAATTTCTTACAATCCTTCTTGGACATCGTGTTGGAGTTGGACTTCGACTTCGACTTCTTCCTTTCGTTTGAGTTTTGCGAAAAAAGACATCTAGGTGATCGAATGAACGAGGTAACAAGTATTAAAATACATAGAAATTGAGGTAACATAAAAGAGAGGCTTAACAATACATAAAATACTCTCACCGAGAAGCGGTTAACGGTATTTACCTTCTAGTCGCCACATGTCCCTAATTGATCGGAAATTCAAAACTTTGACGAGATTTAAAATCAAAGAGTGGAACTAGTTATCAAGATGTGGATATCACTCCTAACTTGATAATTTTGTTCCTTAAATGTGGTTGGTACTTACCAAACGAGGAGCAAATTCCGGTTCGTTGGTAAGGGTCCACTAGAGTATGAAATGGAAATTTTTCCATCAAGATGTGGATTTCACTCCTAGCTTGATGGTGTAATTTCGTGTAAAATCAAATACGCGGATGAGAGTGTTCACCAAATTGCGGGTTTCACCCCTATTTTGGCGAGGTCGTCTCGATTGTAAAGCATAAGTATCTTCACGTCTTCAAGTGTGGTATTTTTGTTAGCCTTAGGAACGACATGTAGTATTTAAGACAAAAGAATAGATAGAAGCGAATTCAGTAGAAATTAAGTATTTAATCGAGAACCGTTCTCTTCATGCGAAGTGGCACACTTCGTACGAAGTATATACTTCGTTCGAGGTGACTCACTTCGTGCGAGGTGACCAGTTCGTACGAAACACTTCAGTTCGCATGCTGAGATCCAGTTCGTATAGAAAGGACTAATTTGGTGCTTAGAGTATAGACTAGATCGAGCATGGAAATTCTACTTAATTCCCTATCGTTATGGCTCTAATACCAATCTGTTACACCCCAACGGATGGCGGAAACATCGGGTGGGATGATATAAATTGCTCGAGTCAACATAACACTGTTTGCGACAATACTTAAGATAACAAAATTTCATTTCATATTTCAAAATCCATCCAATACAACATGAGAAATTTCAAAGTACAACATTTAAGAGATTCAAGTACAATATGATTAACAATACGCAACATAAAGTCTAATAATTTCGAAGTGCATTTCTAGGAAGTCCCTACTAAGTTCCATCAAAGGCGTCATCCTTAACCTGCAACATGTTAAAAGTATAGTTCAACACAAAAGCATTACCGAGTACAAAAGTTTGATATAGCATAAGTATGAATAGTTTAAACGAATCCACATGTTTAGATAGTGCACTAGATTAATGTAAATAAGGCATGCGATTTACAAGTCAATCCTCAAGTGTCATCGCAAAATAGAATAAACTTAACATGACCTCAAGAATATGAGCGGTGTGTTACTCCTATAGCGTTATACACGTTAAGGGGAGGCTTATATGAAGTTACTGTTGGTGCATATTCGTGACACAACTTAGATTTGGTCTTTGGATATCTTGGAATTGGTAGAACAATAATTGTTAGCGGGTTTAGTATTGTAGTAGTTGATTAGAAGTGGTGGGGCCAAACCAGACACTCATATAGGGAGTGGTAGGCTAATTAGGCCTAGCCCAATTTGCAGCCCATGTGGTTAAACCCTAGCCCATTTGCAAACCTGTCTCTATATAAATAGACTTTTGAATTAGGGTAGGGTTGCTCAGTTGGGCACTTCAGAGAGAATTGAGAGAGAATTCGTAAAGGGATTGGCTTGGATGAATTCGTGTGATATAGATTGATTGTAATTGTTGTCATAGATAATCAATAAAGATCGGGTTTATTGTGATTTTTGTTTCAACTCATAGTTCTGTGATAATCTGATCTAGAGGATTCCGCACTCTAGATTTGATAGACGATTCTGTGAAGATCCATACGGATTAGGGGAACTACAATTGGTGTCAGAGCGCTAGGCTCTTGATTGGCTCGGTTCTAAAATCGTTACTGTAGAAAAAGTTGGGTTTTTGGATATTTTGCTGGCTGTTCTAGGGTTTCTGCTGCTGTTTCGGATTAACATCAAGTATTTCGGATAGAAAGATTGCATCTCAGATCATAACTGAAGCATTTCAGATAGAAAACTTGCATATTGGATCATAAGTGAAGCATTTCGGATAGAAAGCCTGCATCTTGGATCATAGAACTTGCATTTCGGATCAGAACAGTGCATCTCAGATCAAAAAAGGTTGCATTTAGGATCAGAACAGTGTATCTCGGATCATTTGTGTTGATCTCGGATCATCTCGGATAAATATCATGTCGGAGAAACACGGTTCAAATCATTTTGGAACATTTCGAATCACTGTTCCGAGTTACCATTTCAGATAACTAATCTCGGAACATCTCGGATAGTATCTCGAATCACCATCTCAGATAGCTTCTCGGATTTCATCTCGAACCACTGTTTCGAATTCGATATTGTTCCAAGTTGAATTCGCATAGGTGGAAAATTAACCAGCTGACGTAATCGGAGATAAACGTTTTTGTACACAGAATCTGATCCATAAACAATTTTGACAACCAACTACATGGTTAACCAGCTGACAATTTTGACAAACCAAAGGCACAAAAATTCTTAAAAAGGTCTCGACATTATATATCTTTGGATTCGTATTGTCGAGAGGAGTCTAACGGTACAATTTGGTAAACACACATTTCAGACATTTTTAGACACTTTTAGCGAGCCAGTTCGATAAAAATGTCGAATATATCAAACTTGAATGAATTATTGAGAATGGAGTATGAGGCAGACATGACTAACAAACCGCCAAAGATGTTGAAGGTAGAGAATTACCTTACATGGAAGGATAGATGGGTATGTAAACCCAACTCATGACTTTGAAGGCAAACAACAGGTCACAACCTATGTAAACATGTCAGAGGCAGATAAGAGAATGTATGAGTCTGAGAAGAAGGCCCTAGCTGCAATAAAGATGTCTTTACCTGATGGCATCAAACATACATTCAAGCGATATACTACTTCAAAGAAGATGTGGAATGCTCTAGAGAAGAGGTATGAGGGCAATCCTGATGTGAAGAAAAATAAAAGTTAACTTGCTGAAGAAGCAATTTTTTGCCTTTAAAGGCATGAAAAATGAGTCCCTCGAAGATACCATCACTGGATACTATCATCTAATGTCAGAAATGGATAATTATGACATAGAGGTATACACGGATGTTTATACTCTTATGGTAAAGGGTGAAGCTGATTATGAAGATAAAGACTTGGAAGAGGTTGTTGGGAAACTGATAGCTTATGAGCTCAAGATGAAGAAGAAGAAGAAGAAGGAAACTGAATATGATCAGGTTCAAGATCCGGGAATTTATAAACGGATTCCATCTTCATCTTCCAAAAATTCTTCAAGTGATTCAGCAACTGCGTTCTCTCATGTGAAAATGAGCAGGTTGTGACATATGCTGAAGGTGATGTATGCTTTGTAGTTGCTTCAGGAGGATCGTCAGGGGCAAAGAGACAACAATCTAGCACCAATAACAACAGTACAAGGTCTATGCCTCTGAGTGTCAGGGCTGCTGAAGATCATCTAGCCTTGCTTGCTTCATTCGTTGCTTCATATGAGAACTACATTCAGGGAAGAATATCTTATCCTGCTACTTTTGATGAAGATTATGATCAGATTGACCCTGATAACCTAGAGGAGATGGATTTACAACGGCAGGTGACCATGATCTCTAGAAGAGTGAAGAAGTTCATAAATAGGACGGGAAGAAAGTTTGTTGGAAAGAATGTAGGTTTTGACAAGTCTAAAGTGAGGTGTTACAATTGTCAAAATTGCGGACACTTTGCTACAGAATGTCTAAGACCTAACACTAAATTTCGTTCTAACTCATCTTTTCAAGATTCTCCTTGTCATGGTTCAAGCAACAGGAATGCATCAACAAACACTGGATCAAAGGCCTTGATCTCTACTGCTAGAGAAGGTTCCAGCTGACAATGCAGAAGTAAGGCTGATGCTGAGGTAGAGCAAGAGAGTGTAGCTGAAAAAGTTGATGATGATTAGACGGGCTAAAGTTTAGAAAGAAAACGTAAAGTCTGATGTAGAACAAGATGTTGCAGATAACAAGATGGCTGCAGATTTTGCTGCTTTATGGCTGATCTAAGCAAATCAATAGGAGAGGTACATTCTAACCCTGGTAATTCTGTTTGTTTAAAATGTCGTGAACTGCAAAGTGAAGTTGACAAGTTAACAAAACAAAACCAAAGTCTCTTAAATGAGCTCTCGAGCATAAAAGAATCAAATTTTTTCGTAAAAAGAACTGGGTATTATATTTGAAGAAAATTAAGGGTTATGGAGAAGAAATCAACATTTTAACCTGTAAACTAAATGAAAAACTTCAAATTATTGACTTAGCTCATGATACCATGAGTGAGAAAACAAAAGATATTTCTGAAAAATGCAAAGAGTTGTTAGAAGCACAACTGAAAATTTGTGAACTTGAAAAGAAATTGAATCAGTTCAGAGATTCATCTTTTGTAATGAAACATATGATGAATGGCTTGAAGAAAAGTAATGACAAGACTAGTGTGAGCTTCAAAGGTTTCAATGAAGTTCCACTACCTCTTGGTCATAACCTTTATTTCTTGCCAGACGCGGAAGAGCTAACAGACTTTGGGTTAACTACACCTAGTAGTTCCACATCAGGGTTGTAAGTGTGTCTAAACATGATGATGTAAGTGCCAAGAAGGATAATATTAGGGAACCGATTTTGAAAACAAATAATACAATCCCTAAGAATAAAAGCCAAATTTTTGTTAAAAAATTGATTTTGTTAAAGGGAGTGACATGAAAGAAGAAACCATTGTTATTGAAAGCGAGTCAAATGTGTAGTTTGAGAAAAATAAAAACACTAGAAATATCATAAATTGAGCAAACTAAACAAGATCCTTCAAGGGCATCATCATCACATCATCTCACCTAATCATACGGATCCAAACTAGAGACTTCAATTGAAAAGTCTTCGGCTAGAAGATTGTGCTTCAAATGTCACACCAAGGGACATCTAGCTAGTTGTTGTCCTAACAAACAGAATGAAGCACAAGTGACTGAGAGAAGGAGAGAAAAATCACCAGAAAAGATTGGTGATGGTGAGCAGAAAGTTTCCAACTCACCAAAGACATATGTCCCAAGCAACAGAGTGTTGCGATTGGTGTAGATAAGGCTGAAAAAGGAACTCACCAAGTTCCTCGTTTTCAAATAAATCAACAAGATTTCAGCCTGAATCTACGTCAGGTAGATATCAAAGACCTAGAAGTAGTTCATCAAGAATTAATAACTTTAATGGTCAATCAAGTAATTTTAGAAGTCAAGGTCAATAACAAACTCGATATTAGAATGTAGGTAGTCAAAATTTTTATAACAATGGCTTTAGAAATTATCACAATCAAAATTCAAGGAATAAAACCAAATTTCCAAAGGTCACAGAGTCCAAACATGTATAGGAAACCTCAGGACCTGAGACTGAGTGGAAATCAAAAACCATTTCCATCAACATGCCTGAGATCCAAGACTCTAGTTAGGAGTGATAGATATTGGATGGATGTTCTGGTAGTTGATGAATTGGAAGACCCAAGACCAGTAAGGCTTGGGACCCATTCAAACTAACTTTTGTTGGGTTGTGCAGAGCTGCTAAGGAGGATTATAAACTTATGGTATGTTGATAGTGGCTTCTCAAGACACATGACGAGGGATGCGAGATTGTTTATTGATTTTGAAAACATAGATGGGGGTTACGTGAATTTTGCAGGTGCTAAATGAGGGCACATTACAGGTCGAGGAAAGGTGACAAACGGCAAGATCACATTGGACAAAGTGAACTATATCGAGCAACTTAAACACAATCTAATAAGCGTTTCATAAGTCTAGGACAAAGGTCACTCGGTCCATTTTACTAAGTCTGAAGCTTTGGTGTTGAAACCGGGTTTGGTAATACCGGATGACTGGATAGTGATTAGAGATCCAAGGAGGAATGAGGCTTATGCCATGGAAATGGGTGCAAAGGATACTTCTCTAGTGGTGGCGTGTTTATTGTCAAAAACATCGGAGGCAGAGTCAATGTTGTGGCACAGGCGTATGGCCCATATCACTACCGAAAAATGAGTTACATAATTAAAAATGGTTTAGTGGAATGGGTGCCAGTGCACAGGTTTCATGTGGAAGATAAATGTCTTCCATGTCAAAAGGGAAAACAACATAAGAAACCTCACAAGTCCAAAATAGTAAATTCCATAGGTGCCCCTTATGAATTAATTCATATGGATCTATTCGGTCCGATGAACGTAAGGAGCATAGGTGGAAAGTACTATTGTTTGGTTATCACAGATAATTACTCACGGTATTCAGGTTTTCTCTTTAGGTATAAAAGATGAGACAACGAGTTGCTGATAGATCTTTTTACAAAATTGGAAAATGTTCATGATGCACGGATCAAGAGGATAAGGAGTGATAATGGCACGGAGTTAAAGAATCAGATTATGGATCTCTATTTCTGCTCCTTAAACACCTCAACAGGATGGAGTCGCTGAGAGGAAAAACAGGATGTTGATTGAAGCTGCTAGGACTATGCTTTCTAATTCAAAGCTTCAGTTCTTTTCTGGGGAGAAGCTGTGAATACAGCTTGTTATGTCCTAAACAATGTTTTAACGGTTAAACGGTTTAACAAAACATGTAATGAACTTATGTTTAACAAGAAGCCAAAGTTGAAAGGCTTTGAACCATTTGGATTACCCTGCACCATTATGCGAAATAAAGATAAGAAAAAATTCGGTGAGGTAGCTAACGAGGGATACTTTCTAGGTTATATGCCTAGAACACCGAATAAAAGGGTTTTTAATCTAAAAATGGTAAAATTGAGGTTTTGTTTAACATGGAAATCACTAGTTATTCACCTCAACAATCAACGAGTGGTCCTGCTATATATATGATTATGATACCGTTTTTAAATCATTTAATATTCTTAAGTTTTCCAACGCAGCTGAGTCTCAAGTGATTCAAACTATGATCAGTGAAGATGAATAGGGTGACATCATGTCCTAGATCGAGTATATTAATGACTGGTGCTCCAGAACCTTCCTCCAGTACAGCTTAAAAGGTTTAAGTGATAGTGAGTTCTGAACCTATTCAAGGGGAGGACTTACTAATCGGTTTGCTAATGAGAACATTCAGGGTGAGGTTGGATCAAATTTGTAAGATAATTTAGTTGTTGACACTATTTCTACTACACGAGCAAACAGAGATCATCCAGTTGAGAACATCATAGGTGATGCTGAGCAGGTGTTTAATCAAGAAGAGGTGTGATCAAAGGTTACTGTTTATTTACATCAATTCAGAAGACTGGGATGATAAACGAGTGTTTGTATAGCTGTTTTATTGCCCAAGAGGAGCCGAAGAATATTCACATGGCTCTTAAAGATAATTCATGGGTTGAAGCAATGCAAGAGGAATTAGCTCAGTTCAAGTAATTGAAAGTTTGTGAGCTAGTCGACTTGCTAGAAGGAGAAAACGGAAAGCGGCACCAAGTGGGTGAAGAAAGACGGCCGAGGGATCATGACAAGGAATAAGGCTATGTTACTTGTGAAAGGGTCCAATTAGCAAGAGGGGATTGATTACAATGAAGTGTTTGCACTAGTAGCAAGGTTGGCAGCAATTCGTTTGTTCCTAGCTTTTGCTTCATTCAAGGGCTTCATAGTTTACCAACTTGATGTGAAGAGTGCGTTTCTTTATGGGAAAGTCCAAGAAGTGGCGTATGTCTCACAACCAGATGGGTTTACTGATCCAGATTATCCAGATCGAGTCTATCGACTTGATAAGGCATTGTGTGGATTGCATCAGGCACCTAGGGCGTGGTATGAGACACTATCAGCACATTTGTTAAAGAATGGTTTTGAAAGAGGTCAGATTGACAGTATACTTTTTATTAAGAGAAAGAAGGAAGACTTTCTGCTGGTATAGGTATATGTAGATGATATTAGTTTTGGGCCATCTGATGAGAACATGTGCCATGAATTCGAAGACGTAATGAAGAGCAAGTTCGAAATGAGTGCACTTTCTGGGTTTGCAAGTTGAACAGAAGAAGGATGGGATGTTTATACACCAGACGAAGTATGTGTATGACATTTTGTCTCGTTTCAAAATGGAAGATTGCGCTACTTTCAACACTCCTATCTGCGAGAATCACAATCTTTGTCCAGATCATGAGAGTGAGGATGATGTTGATCCAACTTAGTACAGGGCAATGATTGGTTCTCTAATGTACTTGACTGCTTCAAGACCAGACATCATATTCGCAGTGTGTCTTTGTGCCAAATATCAAGCGAGTCCAAAAGAGTCACATATGAAAGCGGTGAAGCGGATTCTTGGTTACTTAAAGGCGAAACCTAAACTTGGGTTATGGTATCCACCTGCTAGTGATTTGAAGTTTGTTGCTTTCACTGATTCGGACTTTGGAGGATGCAAATCAACCAGAACGTCTAGCACAGGTGGTTGTCAGTTCTTAGGAGGGAGGATCGTGTCATGTCAATGGAAGAAGCAATCGTGCGTGTCTACCTCTACGTGTGAAGCTGAATAAATTGCTGCGGGTAGCTGTTGCTCTCAGGTTCTCTAAATACAACCGCAGATGAGTGATTACGGTTTGAATTTCACTCGTACTCCTATTATGATAGACAATAATGCCATTATTTCAATCACGAACAATGCCGTAAAACACAGTCGTACAAAACAGATTGACATTCTTCATCATTTTATATGGGATTGTGCTGAAAGAAATTGATTGAACTGCATAGAGTCGACACACTAGATAACCTAGCAGATCTTTACACAAAAGCATTTGACAGGGCTCGTTTTGAACATCTAGTCGAACTCAACGTGATGAGGAATCCTGAATAACCAGTTTTTCATAAGAACTTGTAAATACTTTACTGTTCTTCAAAAATGAAAACATAAAACTATAGAAAATCAAAAATGAGTTTTCACAATGTGGAAAAAAAAAATGATTGTACATAAGCAAGTTAGAATGTAACATTGAAATTAAAATTTAATTGCGTACGTATGATAGCAGCTTCATCATATGATGTTCCACCATGCAAAAAGCATGAAATAATCAACTTACCTTGGTGATATAAACATAACGAATGGTGTATGACTGGGGAATATATCAGTGGCGAATGGTTTTATAACCATTAATCATGCGTTGATAGATTGCCAAAATCTGATGTTTTGGGTCTTTACATCGTTATTTTATCCGGGATATCAGGGTTGTCGTTTTGCTGTATCCAGATATATGCTGACCTAAGCACAACTAGGATATCTTAAAAGAGCTAAAATACCAAATCCCAGAAATTGAAGAACCTCTCCTAGAGAGTCATTCAAATGTGCAAAATGCATAAATTATACCAAAATCTGTACTTTTTGTCTTAACCCTCGTTGGATATTGGTTTCTTTGCTGTACGGAAGTACTGACCTGATCACCAATTATCTAACGTTGTAAAACAAAATGATGAATTGGGTATACTCACCTACTAGGAGGAATCTTTGTGCATACTTTGATCGTGGGGGTATGTCCTGAAGTGGGACACACTAATATATCAGTCTGATACTACCTTAACATATCACTAGGTAATGGTACTTGAAATGTATATATATTTTGTTTAAGTGGATACACAATACTGGTAATCATCTTGAACTGCTTTTCATGAAACGTACATATAGAATTATCTAATAGTGTGAAAACAGTTTGATGTTGCTGATATGATCTTCTTACCGGAGATTCTGTAACACCCCAAAATGTGTAAATGAGATTAATTTGTGCTATGTAATTAAAGAGATATTAAAGCACATTAGTATGGTTACCGTCTTTGATGAAGTTATACAATATTATTTTATAATTCGTGGTGAAATATTTATGAGGGAAAACAACTTGCTGGGTATCAGCATATTGTAACGGAATGTATTTTATTAATATATGTCGATAAATTAGACGGGTTCGGTTCAGGGATATACGGCTACCTCATATTGTGACTCGCCCGAACTTGACGGACCATTATCATAAACATCAAACATGAGGGGAGGATTAAGTAAATATCCAAATTTCAATATATAAAGCCCCTTTATGGCTTATTTTGGCAGATTTTCTCTCTCAATTTAGAGAAGAAATAAGAGAGAAAGAACTAGCGAAAGAGGGGTGGCCGGCAGTGGCGTTTAGCGACGATTCACGGTGGCCGGTGGTGGCCGGAGGTGATCAGAGTTCTGGGTTTCAACCTGGAACCAAGTATCGATGCTACAAACGTAATGGTAAGCTCTGATTTCCCTAAATCCTTGCTTAAAGTTGCTAAAACTGTATAAGTCAAATTTGTCCAGAATGTTATTCAATAACCCAGTTACAAAGAAACGAAAGATTCGCGAAATCTGACCATTGAAATGTCTTGATTTTTTTATATATGGTTCACAACATTTATATGATAATTCTGAACGGTGGAAATAAGAAATAGAGTTGTTTAACTGTGAATTTTTAACCCAGTTTCAAAGCATTCGTATTCCCGTTTTTGTTAAAATACAGCTTAGTATAATCAATTTTCCTGAAGATCCGACTGTGGAATTAGCTGAAATTTTGACTGTAGCTTTTTGGCATGTGGATCTTTAATACTTCTGAAGGATATTCCGATCAGAGATCTGGAACTAGAGTTTTGAAAACAAACAGTCTATAACAAATTTCTTGTACGAAAATTCAGAAGTTGATGGTGTTGTATGGATGGTCTAATGGTATTGCATGTGCAATCTATGACTAGAGAAATGTTCATGAATCACTTCGAAACAGATGCTTAAGGTAAGTGATTCTAAGACTCACTTCGAAGTATATATTTGTGTAATTGTTGTACCTATTTGTTTAAAGTGCGATTTTGGTAGTGTAAAGGGAAAACAGAATCTTCGTTAGATGTTATATGTTTAATTTGAAGCGAATCGTGGAAGGCTTGGTCGAGCGCGACTCGAAACGGGACAATATTTGGCTGCAAACACAAAACAGCAACACCTGGCCGTAAGCTATGGCAGTTGGCCGTAACTTATGGTGTGTGATTTTGGTTCAGCAGAAAGTCCCTGCCGTAAGCTACGACAGGTAAGCCGTAATATACGGCAGGATTGATATGAGCAAAAGGAGGATGCTGTAAGCTACGGGGCATGTGGATCATAGCTTACGGCGGGTTCAAGCCACAACCCAAAGCCTTGTTTTTGGTCTCTCGCACATTCCAAACCTCGTGGAAATGTTCGGAGGCCCTGTTTAACTCCTGAAATGTGCTATAAAGTTTCCTATACTTACATAGTTAAGTCATATCATGTAAGAATATTCGAATTTAAGTATGATTAATTAAGAAGTAATGTAACAGAAGGTGGATTTGGATATTGGGGTTTGGGTAAGGATGGAACTAGTACACGTATACGAATGACAGAAGAATGATGAATGTGGACATGTTTGTGTGAGCTATATGTAAGTGTATAGTGAAGACTTGTGCGAACAAATGTGTTAGAATTTATTACAGGTGCGAAAAGGACGAAACATGTACATAGGTATGTTACAGATAGCTAGTTATGTGCATGTAAAACTTTGATATCAGAGTACGGATAAGTGAATGTGACTTGTATGTATGTATGCAGATATAGAACTTTAGCGTGTGTAAGTAGTGTGAACTTGAAAGTTAGTACATATGATTGGAACACGTATGAGTGTACTTAGATATAGGAAAGTGTATATGCGTGTGTAATCTAATGATTGTAGACCACTAGTATACGTTTTTGTGAAGATGTGGGTTTTCAATATGTTTGAGATTACGTATTTCTAACCATGTTACTATTAAGAATGAAATGAAGTGCAGGTATGGGAACGTCGGACTCTCGAAGGATTGAAGTCGGACTCGAGAGAATAAAATTGAGAGGATGTGTCAATGGAATACCTTTTGTAGTTAGAATGTGATATGGCCTTTTAAGTACATGCATTAAATTATATATGATGTCGCCATTTACTAATGCGTCGGTTATTTATATGGTGACCGTAGGTTAACCGGAAAATATTATCATCATGAAGAACAAACGGGTGAAGATCAAGATAAAGAGCATGGATTGTACAGGAGGGTACGTAGATTATATTTCATGTTATTCTTATCTGCTAATTTAGGATGAATGATGCCTTTCTTTAAAAAGAGTCATTTTAAATGCTTTGCAAGAATATCAGAGCATTGATGTGAAAGAAAGTTTATGGTTCGTATTTTTCGCTGCGTAGTTATGATCAAACGGTTTAGGGTCTTACAAGTTTGTATCAGAGCCCTGGTTTGAGTGTAATCAACTACAAGGAGGTAAGTACTTGAATTCAAACCCGTGTACTCTCGTGACAAAGGACACATACAATCCAAGACTCGATCAAGATCCAAAGGTAGAATTGAATGTAAGTATGTATATATGTGTTCACATAAACTAATTGTCTTGTATATGCAAGGTAAGCTTATGCGATTGAGGTGGATGATCCGAGGATGCGGTCTAGGAGGAATACCGAAGCATGTAATTAGACAGATGGACCCCAGGTACACACTATTAAAATATATGGGTACTAGTGTTTAAAAAAAATCTCATGGGGGAGGGTAATTGTTAAACGAAATACAATGATATTGTCTTGGTAAGATTTAAAGATGTTGTACGGACTGAAAACTACTTTTCTGGACATATGGTGATGGTTACATGAAGGCACAAAACTAGTATGTGAATTGCACGCCTTGCAAGTACGCAAGAAGCATATGACATTAGTGAGACCATGATAATCATCACAAGTATATCTAGTAGTCGGGAAGCAGGTTGACGTGTGGGTGAAAGGAGTTGTAAGACTCTCAAGAAAAAGAGGGTATTCTGTAAGAATGATAAGAATGAAAATGTTTGAATCTGTAAGTAAGTACAGATCAAACAAGTAAGAATGAATGATAAGAATGAAATGTTTGAATCTGTAAGTAAGTACGGATCAAACAAGTAAGAATGAATGATAAGAATTAAAATGTTTGAATATGTAAGTAAGCACAGACTAACAAGTAAATATTCTTTAAAGCAAATAATATTCAAGTTATGTTTCAAATTTGCATATATATATACACACACACAAATATGTTTGTATGCAAATTAGTATAAAAGTAAATATACAAATATGTTTGTATGCAAGAATGGTTAAAAGGACAAATGAGTCATGCAGGTCAAATGGTGATTGCCATTTGAATCCAATATTCAATGTTTTTGTTTTGTCAAGTTTTATGTTTATAGGTAAGCATAATGTATGGACATGCACTGCCACAAATTAGAAAGAAATGACCATCACAAGGTATGGATAACGAGTCAATGGTTTTGACTCACGTCAGGTATGTATAAAAGGTTATGCTTTTGGTAGGAGCTTATGGCTAGACATGAGAGGGATGTATCAAATTTGGGTAATAAATTAACCCAAGTGAAATGCATTTAGCATTTTGAGTAGACGGTCATTCTAGCTAAGAGCATGTCCATTATGCAAAAATGGACTAAATTGATTTATGTCACTTTACGATCAATTTGGTCTAATATCTTACCGAAGGGTAAAAAAAATTGGAATATAAAGGTTTTCCTAGAATAAATCACCATAAAGGATGTTGTATTGAAAGATATAATAAAAAAGGGTAGGAGGCATGAGCTAGAAGGCGAAACGCCTCCGAACGGGTCGGTTGGGTAATTGATAAAACATAGATAAGAATGTATTTACATTCCACTTCCGAAAAGTCAAACAACGTTAAGTTAATAATTATTAAACAAGTAATAGTAAAATAGCATGAAGTATATGATTCATTAAGTAAGTATAACCAATTAAAGCTATTGTAGTAACAAGAAAACTTAGTTGAAAGAAATAAGTTTTGAATAAGTTACGTGTGAAGTATGTTAGTAATCGACCCATGAGAGTCAAAATGAATAATGGGCTAGGATTCGAATGAATGACTTATGTAATATTTAAGTGAAATATGCTAACCATTACTTTGTAAATAAGAATGGTAGAATGCTTTAAGTAATGAAGCTTGTAGAATTGGTGAAAGGATGCTCAAGAGCGGAAACTTATCATCATGGATGAATGGAATTAGTCTAGTTATCTAGTTGTGAGGATATGGGCCGAACCATTCTACGGCTCATTGCATTGTGCCAAATAATGAGGTTAGTAAGCTGCTTAGTTTGCGAATGTAGGATAGAAAGTTATAGATTGAATGGTACTTTCAAACGAACTAACGGTAGAATAAGTATAACATGGTATAGAAGGTTTGACTTTTGAAGATCAACAAAAGAATGAAATTTAGGTAAAGGCTAATGTTATTAAGCTATGTGTATATGTGAGTATAGTAAGTGATACATAAAAACAAACGGATGGACAAGTTAAGAGGACATGAAAGAAATGAATTGGAATTAACCTAAGGGTGTACATAGTACCATGTAATGGTGGCAAACGTAGAATGATGTTTAACGCTAGAGTTAAGCATGAATGTGTGAGTATGAAATAGTAGTTTTGTTGCGATAACGAAACAAGAATTAAATGTTATATAATATATGTATGAACATATCCTGACTTCTTATGTAATTATGAAAGTAATTAGAATAAAATGTCGATAATAGAATGTTGTCATGAGATCATAGTGAGCTTTAGAGTTACCAACCGAAGAGTAGAATGTCATGTATGACTCATGAGTGAAAGTAGGAATACCTCCATGGTTATGATTAACAAAGGTATGGAAGAATTTGCTTGAATTAAGAAGGTACGGACATAACGTACGATTACATGTGTTCATGAGTCAAACCTTTATGTATAAACGATTAGTGCATTCTTGCTATAATATACATTTTGAATAAATTAAAGGAATGAACTAGTAGTGATGATGATCACTAGGAACTAACCTTATGTAAGTATCCGAAATCTAGGGAATGTATTTTAGGGGTGTGCCCTATATGTGCCGGTTGATAGGTTAATAAGAACAAGAAGGGTGAAGAATATATTGTCTAGTGGGAATGAACAAGGTTTCGAGGACGAAACCTCCTTTAAGGGGGTATACTTCTAATACCCCAAAATGCGTAAATGAGATTAATTCGTGTTATGTAATTAAAGAGATATTAAAGCACATTAGTATGGTTACTGTCTTAGATGAAGTTATACAATATTATTTTATAATTCGTTGTGAAATTATTTATGAGGAAAAATAACTTGCTGGGCATCATCATATTGTAACGGAATGTATTTTAGTAATTTATGTTGATAAATATGACGGGTTCGGTTCAGGGATATATGACTACCTCATATTGTGACTCGCCTGAACTTGACGGGCTATTATCGTAAAAATCAAACATGAGGGGAGGATTATGTAAATTTCCAAAGTTCAATATATAAAGCCCCTTTTTGGCTCATTTTGGCAGATTTTATCTCTCAAGTTAGAGAGAGAAATAAGAGAGAGAGGACTAGTGAAAGAGGGGTGGTCGGCGGTGGCGTTTAGTGGCTATTCGCGGTGGTCGGAGGTGGTCAGAGTTGTGGGTTTCAACCTGGAACCAATTATCGATACTATGAAAGTAATGGTAAGCTCCGATTTTCCCAAATCCTTTCTTAAAGTTGTTAAAATTGTATAAATCAAATATGTCCAGAATATTATTCAATAACCCAGTTACAAAGAACCGAACGATCCGAGAAATCTAACCGTTGAAGCATCTTGATTTTTTTATATATGGTTCATAACATTTAGATGATCATTTTAAATGGTGGAAATAAGAAATAGAGTTGTTTAAGTATGACTTTGAAACCCATTTTCAAAGCAGTCCGTATTCCCGTTTTAGTTAAAATACAGCTTAGTATAATTGATTTTCTATAAGATCCAACCGTTGGAATGAGCTGCAATTTTGGTTGTAGCTTTCTAACATATGGATCTTTAGTACCTTCAAAGGAAATTCCGATCAGATGTCGGGAACTAAAGTTTTTGAAAACAAACAGTTTATAACAAATTTCTTGTACGAAAATTAGGAAGTTGATGGTGTTGTATGGATGGTCTAATGGTATAGCATGTGCAACCTATGACTAGAGAAATGTTCATGATGCTTGATGTTGTGAACTATGAAGGTAGGCATTAGTTACTTGTACATTGTGCTTTAGATATTGTTCGTACGCCAAGTGTTTGTTAAAATGTTTAGTAGATGATTGTAAGTGAATTTGCTTGTACCCACTTAAAGAACTTGTATGAAATGTAAATTATGATGTAATTTTTTATTTTCATATGAACTGGTTGAATACGAGCATTAAAAGCTTGTACTAGGAGCTTAGTATGTGGTATGTCCGCCATGTGTTTAAATGTAGGCTTGATGTAATTCAATAAGTGAAATTGTGTTAGTTATGGGATATTTGAACTTACTAGCAAGCAATCATGTTAGAACATGTTGAAATGACACCGTGTAAGTGATACCAATGTAATTTAGAATGTGGCTTGATTTAATCGAAAAGTAAGTGGATATATGATATGAATATGAAATGAATGTAATTTAGAATGTGTGTATATGCTAATAATGTGGAACCATAATGACATGAAAGTATAGGATCATGTTAAGGTGGGTGGAAGCATGGAAGGCTAACAGAAAGGATGTGAGGAAGCAAGTACGAAACGGTTGCTTAAGGTAAGTGATTCTAAGACTCACTTTCAAGCATTTATTTATGTAATTGTTGTACCTATTTGTTTAAACTAGGATTTTGGTAGTGTAAAGGGAAAACAGAATCTTGGTTAGAAGTTATATGTTTAATTTGAAGCAAATCATGGCAGGCGTGGTCGAGCGGGGCTCAAAACGGCTCAATGTTTGGCTGCAAACACGAAACAACAACACCTGGCCGTAAGCTATGGCAGTTGGCCGTAACTTACGGTGTGTGAATTTTAGTTCGGCAGAAAGTCCTCGTTGTAAGCTACGACAGGTAAGCCGTAACTTACGGTATGATTGATATGGGCAAAAAAAGGATGCCGTAAGCTACGGCATATGGATCGTAGCTTACGGCGGGTTCAAGCCATAACCCAAAGCCTTGTTTTTGGTCTCTCGCACATTCCAAACATCGTGGAAACGTTCGGAGGCCCTGTTTAACTCCCGATTGCACTGGAAAGTTTCCTAAACTTACATAGTTAACTCATGTCATGTCAAAATATTCGAATTATAAGTATGAGTAAAATTAAGAAGTAATGTAACAGAAGGTGGATTTGGATGTTGGGGTTTGGGTAAGGATGGAACTAGTACACGTACACGATGAGAGACGAATGATGAATGTGGACATGTTTGTGTGAGCTAGATGTAAGTGTGTAGTGAAAACTTGTGCGAACAAATGTGTTAGAATTTATTACAGGTGCGAAAAGGATGAAACTTGTACATAGGTATGTTATAGATAGATAGTTATGTGCATGTAAAACTATGATATCTGAATACGGATAAGTGAATGTGACTTGTATGTTTGTATGTAGATATAGAACTGTAGCGTGTGTAAGTAGTGTGAACTTGTAAGCAAGTACACATGATTTGGAACACATATGAATATACTTATATATATGAAAGTGTATACGCGTGTTGTAATATAATGATTGTAGACCACTAGTATACGTTTATGTGAAGATGTGGGTTTTCAATATGTTTGAGATTACGCGTTTCTAACCATGTTAATATTAAGAATAAAATGAAGTGCAGGTATGGAACGTCGGACTCTCGAAGGATTGAAGTCGAACTCGAGTGAATAAAATTGAGAGGATGTTTCACTGGAATACCTTATGTAGTTTATGACCTTTTAAGTACATGTATTAAATTATATATATGTTACCATTTACTAATGCATCGGTTATTTATATGGTGACCATAGGTTATACGGAAAACATTATCATCGTGAAGAACAAATGGGTGAAGATCGAGATAAATAGCATGGATTGTACAGGAGGGTAGTCACGTAGATTGTATTTCATGTTATTCTTGATCCGCTAATTTAGGATGATTGATGCCTTTCTTTAAAAAGAGTCGTTTTAAATGCTTTTTAAGAATGTCAGAGCATTGATGTGAAGGAAATTTTATGGTTTGTATTTTCCGCTGCGTAATTATGATCAAAACGGTTTAGGGTCTTACAGATTCTCACAAAAACAGAGTGTTTATTATTTTATTTTTTATTTAATTTTATAAAATATAAAAATCCAATAATATTCTTTTACTTGAAAATTCTTAATGTACGAAAAAAGGTTGTTCATGGAGGAGTTGTTACCGATAGAGGAAACGGTGTTAGGAGATGAGTTCAATATTTTACAATCTTGCAGGTTCTGTGTTCTTAAAAACATTGAGTGTGTGGTTTGAGTCGAAAATTGGTTAATCTGTGATACAGTTTTACCATCTCTTGAATAATAATTTGTTAACTTTTGTTGAAAAAATCTTATGGTTTCTCAAGATGTTGTTTTATAGTGTACAGATTGTAGCGGTGTGTTGCTGAGAAGTTTAGTGAAGAGGCGTTTGCTTGGATGCATGGTAGAACCTCGTTTCTACATTGCAGAAAAAGTTGAAGAGTTTGAAGATTGCTATGCAAGTGCTAAACTGGAGTTTACTCAAACGCTAACAATTTAGAAGATTTGGTGATTGGATGCAGGGAGTCTGTTGCTGACAGAAGCTATTAAAGCTGAAGCTATACAAAGACCAAAGACGTTTAAGATTGCAAGATGACCGAAGACAAAGTTGTTTTATGAAGCTATTATCAAAGGGGAGTTTGTTGGTGCATATTTGTGACAACAGCTTAGATTAGGTCTTTGGATATCTTGTAATTGGTAGAATAAAAATTGTTAGCGGGTTTAGTATTGTAGTAGTTGATTAGAAGTGGTTGGGCCAAACCACAAAGGGAGTGGTAGCCGAATTGGGCCTAGCCCAATTTGCAACCCATGTGGTTAAACCCTAGCCCAGTTAAAAACATGTCTCTACATAAACAGAGTTTTGCATTATGGTTAGGGTTGCTCAGTTAGTCACTTTAGAGAGAGTTGAGAGAGAATTTGTGAATGGGGGATCGGCTCCTCCGATGAGCAACCGGTCTGATCTAACTCAACTAGCAGAGGCGGGATTCATTTTTAGAGAGGATGACAAACGAACAACTGAGATCTACTGTTTAACTGCTCTGAATGTATTGATTGACTTGCAAAGTACAGCGCAAGTAAACAATTCAGAAGGGCTTCGCCGTATCAACTGGACTAACACTTCTAGCTCTGACACACACTCCTCTATTTATAGGCCCACATGACTCACACTGGAGTGTGTGAAACAGAGACTGTGACTCGTGCGAGTGGTTGCCTCGTACGAGTGACATAGAGTCACTTCTACGAGTCAAGTAAATCACTCGTACGAGTCTATTACAAAACATATAAAATGAACAATAGGATTTATACATTTGACGTTAAGCCCTATATACAATAACGACATATCCTAGACGTAGGCAATAGACATAATGCACCAACATACTCCCCCTTGGATGTTGCCGCAGTGTGGATAGTCTTCAAAAAAATCTTCATAAAATTTGACATTTAACGACCAAAAAACCCTTCGGTGGCTTGCGACGCTCCTCAAAAGCAATTGGCCTTTGATCTATTGGAGGAGGTCGGTTCACTGTATTGCCAAACCAAAAACTTCTCAGTGATGCTATGCGAGCTCGCTCAGCAATCCTAGCTTCCTTCTTTTCCTTCTTCTTTTGCTCGGTTTCCTCCAGCTTCCTCCAAGAAGGGCTCCATGCCGATCCAGAATGTATATCATTGGCAAAGCAGACATTAACAATCTTCTGAAACTGGAGTGCTTGCTCTTTATCTTTCTCTTCATAGCTAATCCTGTTGTAGAACAGGCAATCTATATCTTTTTTCGTACAATTCACTAGCCACATCGGGTCTAGTACTCGCACGCCACGCCACAACCCATATATTCGTTTGTGAGCTATGACGGCTTCGGTTAGCTCCTCTGTTATCTTCCACGAGTCATCATCATGGTGCACGCAAATTACAGCTTCTCCTGTATTAGAATCAGAGTGCCACCACTTGAAGATTTTGTGGAAATCCTGGTCCATCTATATCATAGGCATATTCTTCATTACTCTCGGCCTCTTTACAATGAGTGTAACATCCTTCTCTTTAGTCACTGGATCTATCTTCGTAATATGTCTCGAAAAGTGAGGTTTCCAGTGTATAAATCCATGTGCAGCTTCAAGCTTAATCAATTTCCATAGCCTTTGGTCGTGAAATTTCATCTTTAGATTTATTGTCTTTGTTTGCACCAGCTCTTTGATGTCCCAATAAGGCAAATATTTGATGTTTCTCACATATCTAAAGTACTGGATTCCAAACTCTCTTTTGATCGTGTAAACATTAAGTTCTTCAATCCAGCCCTAGTTTATAATGTCCCCCAAAGAAATATCTGCATCACGTGTAAAGAACGCTAGAGGATGTTTGAACTTCCGCTCGGTTGGTGAACTCTTAAACCACTTCTTCCTCATTTTGGCAATTTCAGCTCTATTCAACTGTTGAGGAGTTGTTCCTTGTTTAGCAGCTTCTTCGACTTTTTGTTTTAGCACATCGGCATTCTCTGCTGCAAACAATTCAGTGAAAGTTGGGGAGTCATCTGTACCCTGATAGGCTAGATTAGAAACAACGTCATCAGAATCATCCTCCACGACAACTCGATCATAATTGTTAGCTTCTTCAATGTGTTCAAATACATAATCGTTTGGCTCGAAAGCGCTAATCTCGTTCAGCTCATCTTTGAAATCAAACTCAAGCTTTTCTTCATCCACGCCTAACATTTCGGCAATCTCTTCCTTAGAACAGCTATGGATAAATTCTCCCTCCTCAACATCATGCTCAAGATAAAATATCTTTGGTTTCGGCACGACAGGAATGGTAGATGTATAAATTACCGAGAAGATTCCTGCCTGCTGAGCGTTAGAAGGACCTTCAGTTCTGTCCTTATTACCTTCCTCAGTCGTTTGATTTGCAGAGACGTCTAGATACACAGAATAATCAATCTCTTCATTTAGACCAGACTCTATTACACGAATACCCACACCACCTACATTATTATCATCATCATCACTGCTATCAGAATCAGAATCACCAGATAGCACATTATCTAAATCTTCATCTTCTTTCTCAGCATCTTCCTCAAATTCTTCAACCACTGCCTCAATCTCTTTTTATAACTTTTTCTTTAGTAGCAATTCGCGATGTCTCACTGAAAGACCTAACAAATCAATATCCACATCCTTAGGCTTTCCTATCAGCACAAACTTGTTCGACACTTGATATAACACGATATATATGATAACTGGCACAGATTCAGCTACTGGCGCAGTTTCGACATTCACGGGATCCTTAACTACTTTTGCTTTACCTTTGCCTTATGCATCCGATAGTTCTTTAGTAAGACGTTCTCTTTCAGCAACACGCTCTCTGGCCTCTGCGCGTTCAATCTCATCAATCTCTGCAGCTATGTTAACTCCCAGCTTTTTCGTCAGAATTTTCTCAAACAGATTCATTTTTCTATCACTTCTGAGACGTTCCTCCTCATATTCAGCCATAGGGAGTCGTAAATGCTCATTCTTTGACACAATATTGGTGAGCATAGCCTCGATCTGCTGTTTATATTCGCTAAGCACATTAACCTGCTCCTGTAACTCCGCAATTTTGACATGTTTACCATGACCTGTTTCGGTAGTTCTTCAACGCGCAGGTCATTAAACATGTATGTAGTAAAGTCTTCACCCCATGGAATGTCTCCAAAATCAAAGTCGAAATTAAGTTGAGACTGGGGGCTGCGAAGTATGTGGTGGCGGCTGCGGTGTAGCCTGTCAAGGTGTTAGTTGTGGTGGCGGTTGTGGAGTCGATTGTGGTGGCTGCTGAGGAGTAGCCTGTCGAGGTGTTGATTGTGGTGAAGATTATCTTGGTGGAGATGGTGGAATTTGTGGACTTGGTTCAACAATAACCTCTTCTTCAATTGACTACTCTTGCACTGTCTCTTTGGATTAATAGTAGGAGACTCAGAGCTTCTAGCTGCTTGGCACTTGAAACGTCGTGTCTTTTTCTTTGCTAGTGTGCGTACAGGAGTGTCATAGTCTGAACCCGAAGGTATATATGTGGTATCATCCTCACCTGCCGCTTTGCGTTTTTTTCTTCAGCTTTCCTCTTTTTCTCTGCCAGACGCTTTGCTTCTATCTTTTTGGCTCTCTTTCTTTCACCTGCTCTTCTATCTTCTGAATTAGTACTAGAAGACGATGCGTCTTCAGCTAATTTATCTCCACCAAACGCTTGCCTCTCAATGTCTACAGCAATATCTTCAATATTTTCTTCAATGTCTGGTTCATCTCTTAACCTAGAACTTTTAGCTGCTTGCTTTTTCTTTTGAGATGCTGAAGTAGAAGATATAGCTGTTGCTTTTCTCTTTGTACCCTTTTATCCATCTTTCACAAACCAACAACTACGCTTAGCAACAAAACCGTCTAGCACATGCAACTCCTCATTCTCATCCCCACTCTCTTAATTCCTCCATTTTCCCGGAGCCGGAGCAATATAATCTTTATAAATGATAGCACCAAAAATGGCTTGGCATTTGGGAATGTCTTTAAATGCAAATTCATCTTCTTGAGATTTGAGACATCCATGTGTTCAAGCTTTAACACGTCACCCTTTTTTTTCTTCAAATTCGGGTGCAGGTGATCTAGTAGCATCAGATAAACCGTGGATACTGCAGTAACTTTTCCCTCTGTATATTATGCACCATTTGTGTAAATATAACCTTTGAAAAGTTACACGGTAACCACTGCAGTAATCATACACATTTGGTCATCAACCAAATCATCAAACCCTCCTTTGCGATGACTCAACGCATGAACAACAATGTGAGCTATATAACGAAATGGCGCACTGAGATTTCTCTTCTTGAAAGGCACGGCGTTCACGAACCTGCGTAACCCATACGGTAAAAACAACCCTTCACCATATACTCGGAAAATCCTGTAGGATCGTCTTCATTATCTTTAAAATCCAAAACCATCCTGACCAAATCTTCTGTAATCTTAACCTGTATATCCTCATCGTCTATCTTCACAGCTGAAACTATCGCATTCTCTTCAGAATCAAACTCTGCTGCATTCCAAAAATATTCGACATGAGATCTATATGCAATATGTCGATCAGTAAGAGCTTTGGTAATCGAGATTCTGCTAAAAAAATCTAACACGTCTTGGTAAGCAGCAATCTCCGGAATAGTTTCATCAAGCAGACAACATATGTTGTGGAATGGAGAGAAAGACGTTTTCTTGACCTGCACACATAGAGAGTTCAAACTGTTAGAACAATTTTCACAACTTTCAACTTACAACATCACTCGTACGATCAATACAATGTATTGGTACAACGTAAATGTCAAGAAAAATGAAGTATGGAACTGGTTCGCACAATAGTTCTCTCTCAGTCGCACAATATCATAAACTTGGCTCGTGCGACTGAATGAGGCTTTTATACTAATTCAGTTCGCTCGTATGAAATAAAGACTTGTGCGAATGACAACTAATGTTACTTAAATGTCACTCATACGATTTAGTGATACTCATACGAGTCAATTATGATACTTTTTAAACTTTTTTGATTTTTTATGATTTTAGGAATTTTTTATCTGTTTAAAACCCACCCAGTTAACCAAGTCCAAGTAAATGACCCTGGTTATCTGATTTGCCTACCAAGTCCAAGTTAATGACCTTGGTTGACCATGTTTGACCAAAACAAATTTATTTTAAATTGTGAAGTTTCAAATTAATGAACTTTATTGACGTTCCGGTAAACTATTCGTTTCTAGATTAGCTCCCAACCCGTAGTCATCAGATTTCCTTCAGCAAGACGTCGCCATGACTTCAACTATCAATGTTTTCATCATCGGTAGACTAAAACAAAAATAAAAATGCTAAGAAAACTTCAAATCTTTTTGAGTTTTGGGATTTTTTCACAAGAAATAACAAGTAAAGAAATATTTACACACATATATTTTTGTGAGTTTTGTGTTAAGAGAATCATATCAAGTGTTTAACAAATCACCAGTACCGTTGATCTTGATATACTCATTATGCTTTTAACCAGATTTACCTAGATTGCCAATATTCTTATCCACTTAAACTTCTTCTCGTTTCTCAATTGTTTCAAGATATGTTAGGTAATATTGGAAACATGAAATAACTGTGTGTCCCATCTTAGAATATACTCCCGTATCGAGATTCCCATAATTTCATTTCACAGGTGAATATATTCAATTGATATCTGTAAAAGGGTGAATTGCGAGACCTTGAGAGCTAAGGTTAGTACTACCGTACAGACAAAGAGATGAAGGCTCGTCTTTAGGTGGTGTTCCTGAAAGGAATCTTTTGAACTGCAGATGTCACAAAGTTTATGACATATTCATTTTTTTGCAGCTTTTGTAGTCGAATAATGCGTAAAGTATTATACAAGTTCTAGGTCATTGCTGACGCAAAATCAGAAGAACTCGGATAATACCCCAGATATCGATTAAATATAAAGCCCTAGTATCGCAAAATCTGGCATTCTCTCAAACGAAATTTCAGAGTACTAAGTCCATATATCCGAGAGATGTTAACCAACAAGTTACTTAGTTTTTCTTTTAGGTTTATATCTTGAAAACAATTTACTAAACAAGTGAAGCCTATTGGCACATCCTCAGCAAGACCTGTTTAATTACTTGTTTAATCATTCCATATCTTTAGCATACTGTGACTGTCATTTTGATATAATATGATCTTCCTTTCTCACAGAAACTCTTTTTGACGTTTATAATGTTTTTGTATTTTCCCAAAATTTCTCCCCCTAAAATCAAAAACATATTTTTGGATTTTTAGAGTTTTTAAGAAAGAATGTACAGAAAATTCGTCAAACCGATGAGAATCACGTCAAATCGTCATCAACCTCAAACTCAACCTGATGTATATCCCCTGATGTCAGATTTCGTAAACCATTTATTTTTAAAAGATTTTTAAATCTTCTACGATCAAAGGCTTTGGTATAAAAGTCTGCTTTTTGGTCATCAGTGTTGATTTTTTCAATATGTTTGGTTCGAGAGTGTTGACATGAGTTTTTCACCTACAATCCTTCCTCCTTGCGTTCCGGCAAAACCTATATCCTTCGCGGATAGCTTTAACGTCGTGTAACAACGCAAGCATTCCTGTCATGTGCCTGGAGGCTCCACTATCCATTATGCATTTAGACATGATCGATCGCGGGAGTCCCTGTACACATGTGGAAGAAACTATTTAAACAAAGAAACCCAAGCCTGCTTGGTCTTGGGTGGGTCGGAATGTTAAATTTCGGACGTACTTTGTTTTTGACGTTCTTTTTATGCTCGGTTTTGTTTGGAACAGAAGGTTTTGGTTCTACCTTGGATGGTTTCACTTTTGGCACCCATGTTTGTGTTTTCAGATTTGCCTTTTTTGCATACAATTTAGAATCCAATTTGATGATATTTAGTTGATGTTTCACCAATTTCAAATTTAGAATGACGTTGAATAATTGGTTTAACATTTTTGTAGGATTCATGTGTTCTTTTCAAAATTTTCTCTGGCGCAATCATAGGTGCCTTCTGTTTCTCGTCCTTGGTGAACTTTTTAGAATGAGAAACAGGTTTTGGAGATTCTTGTGAGCAACATCTTGCAATGTGCCCAACATTTTGACATTTGTAACACATCCTACTGTGCTTTCGAACAGAAGATTGCAAAACTTGCTTCCTATTCTCTTTCTCTTTCTTGAAATCATCATTCGATTGTGTTCCGATAATTTCTTTCTCCTTTTCTGTTGTTCTTCCAAAGACAAAATTGATTTTCTTTGTAAAGTTTAGTTTTTGGAACTTATTGTTCATTCTTCACTTTTGAAACCCAACCCTGGCCTTTTATTCTCAAGATAATCTCTATTTTTATGATAGTAAGGTCGGTTGTCACATTTTGATTTAGAGTAGAATGATACATCGTGTTTACCTAAATCAGCATGACTTACCTACACAAGCTTGAACAGTTTATCAACACGATCCAAATTCACATTCTTGATGGGAAAGTCTTCATCAGAAAATAGTTTATCAGATCCATGCATTTTATAAACTATGACGTTTGATCATTGTTTAAACTATCTTCTGATGTTTCAACATTAGATTCAGACTTGTCAGATTCACTTTTTAAGACATTTTCGACCACTATTTTAACCACCTCAGAGTCACATTCATATTCAGATGTTGTGTAAGTTACGCCGATGTTTGTAGGCAGCTCGTTTGATTGTTCAGTTTTCAGTTTTAGATTGAGCGCCTTTTACACCGTTGATGGCTTTTTACAAGCATAACTATTCCACATAGGGGGTGGAACACGATCATAACTCGCACTCTTGTTATCATCCTTTTTAGATTCATCTTTGTTTTCAGTTTTGGGTAAAATGTGATCAATGATGTAAGATCTTGTGGAATAACGGATTAACAACTTGTTAACTCATTCTGTTTCCATTCTTACCTTCTCAAGCTCACTCTTTAGCTCAGCAATAATATTTAGGTGAATATTAATGGACATTTGCTTGTCCATTACTGTCGCTTTGAGCATTGAAAGAGTCCCATCATTTTCTCTGAGTGCTTTTTCATACTGTTTAACCATTCTACTCAATTTGTCGTACGCTTCTTTAGTTGATTTAAAATCACTTGACAAATTGTCTGTAAAACTTTTGGGCTCAGTATATCGTGTGTCTTTTACAACACATTCATTGCATGGCTCAGCACATTTTAAACATGGTTTTTCTACTACAGACTCACATTTGGACTCATTTACCTCGTTAATGTTTGCCATGCATGCTTTGTTGGTCTCATCAGCCAACTTCTCCATTTGTTCAACATCAGGAGTCTTCTGTTCTTCACAAGATGATCGATGACTTGATCCGAAGTAACCTGCAAAAGTTTTCAACATATCATTAGGCAGGAGGTGTTTAAACGCAATGTTTAAAAGTTCCTCCACTTCTGATGATGTGTGGTAGTAATAATCATCTTCTAGAGCCTCATCAAAAGATGCCTCCGATTCTTCTTCAGGTTCTTCGACTATCTCTGCAACCAAAGCCAAACTATCATTCTTGGAAATGTATTTGTTCTAGTTAAAGCCCTCATCTTCTTGAGTTACCACTAGCAATTTATCTTTGGCTTCTGGCTGACTATCTTCGATCTACACCATTCGAGTTCTTTGTTGGGGACGGTGGTAGATAGCCTTCTTGTAGTAGTCGTCGGCAAATGGGTTCTGATTACCCTGAGCTTCTCTATTTGGGCATTGACGTTTAAAATGTCCTTTTTCCCGACACTTAAAATAAGTAACTTTAGATTTATCAAATCCAAGTTTTCCACCCAAACCTCCCAAGTTCTCTTTCCCTATGATTTCCATAAAGAGTTGTGTGCGTCGAACAATAGATGCCATACACCATTTTATGTCGATCAACTCCATCTCTACTGGATCAATCTGATCATAGTCCTCTCTAGTCATTTCAGAATTTCCAATCCTTCCTGCTACAAGACTGTCATAAGATTCGAGAACCGACGCTAATAGTGATCTATGTTGTTTTGCGGTTTTCTCATCAAAGTTTTGTGCATTCTTGAAATCGACAGCGATATTGCATTGTAGTACCCTCTGATTAGGATTTGATTGACTTAACTGGTTGAGTTGAGGATTACTCGATCCATGTGATGACTGTGGGCTTTGAGACATGTTCGCATTGACCACAACAAATGACTGAAAACTACTGTTTTGATTTGACGGTGGGCTCAGTGTGCTGTAAGCGTTAAAGGCAGTCTGGATCTTTGGAGATTGAATTTGAGCGGCATAACTATTCTTGAAGTAAAGATTAACATCTTGTTGCACTTGAACATTCTTGTTCTTCGCCATCTTTTGCATTCAAGCTCATGTCTCTCCAATCTTTCAATGAAACGTGGTAATGAGAGATTACCATATTCAGATCCATTCTTCAAAATGGTCAAATAGGTAGACCATTCACCTTGTGACAAGGAATCAACGAGTTTATCAACAAGTTCTTCGTTCGTCTTTATCATTCTCATTCGCTTCATTTGCACAACAAGATGACTGTATCTTTCAATTAGCTGCTTTACACTCTCTCCTTTGCTCAACGTAAAGATATCAAATTCTTTACTTAACAACGCCCTTTTGCTCTTTCGCAATTGTGCACTACCTTGGAACTTCAGTTGAAGAGCATTCCACAATGATTGTGTGTCATCATCATGTTGTAATAGCGCCAGTATGTCCTCTTTGATGGATTGTTGGAGAATGTTCATCATTTTCTTCTCAATAATAAACTTCTTTCTTTCAAAATCAGAAAGTTGAGCCAATGTGTTTTCGAGACCATTTTCACCAACGGGAGACTAATACTTTTGTTCGATAGCAAACCAACAGGTAAAATGATTTGCCTGAACCCAATTCATGAAACGTTCGCTCCAACTATCGAAGTCTTCGAGGTTCATCAACTTTCGTGGTTTTGTCATAGTACCCATTTCGTTTTCGAAGTTCATGTTTTGTGTTGTAGTAGTCCTGACTGCTGAGGTAGCAAATGCATTATAAAATTCGTCACATTTTTCTACGAAAGTAAACACACACTATCAAAATAACTGATTAGAACAGTAAAACTTTTTCCGTGTGGATGACAAACATAGTTTGTGCGGCCAAGAGACTTGTGCGGACAAAATGATTCAAACAAGTTACTCATGCGAACAAGAAATAACTCGTACGAATGAACGGTTCCATCGTATGAATGACTTGCTCGTACGAGTGTATAATTTGTGGGAAACACAGATTTAAATTTTAATGTGTAAATTTTAAGATCTTCTAATTACTCGTTCGTACCAATGAATTAACTTGTTCAAACAGTTGTTCGTGTGAGTGGTCTCTCTACCCGTACGAAACAACTTAGGTAACAAAACGAATGAATATTACCAATTTTGACATGATTAAGCTCGATTTTAGATCTAAAATATTTAAGTATTTTTTAGAATTGATTTTAACGTGATATCCTAGAATCCTAGTCCAATTTGTCCCTAATTTCGTCAAAATCCGAGATCAGTTAGGGAGAAATGTAGAAGTAGAAAGCTACAACAGTGAATCTGATCTGAAAACAGTTGGTAGCCTATAGACACTTGATGTTTGTCAGCAGATCAGGCCTCAAGGCTCTGATACCAGTTGTGGTCCCATGGGCGGTGACGGTTTCAGACGGAGGTTTTAGGGATAGTACAAATTTGGCAGAACGAAATTGACAAGTAGGCACAGCATCAGCGGAAGCTTTTCATTTCATTCATTATAACGCAAGAGTATACATCTTGACTGGCTGGCGGAGTTCCTGGAGAGAATCCGCCATGTTTCCCCTAAGGGAACTTCCAAAACTTAAAAACAATGAACACACAACACCTATTTATAGACATGACAGCTCGTGCAAACTAAGCATGTTGTCACTCGTACGAAGGGTCATTCGTACGAGTGAGATGTTATCACTCGTGAGTAACAGAGTCACTCATACGAGTCACATTGTCACTCGTACGAGGCACATGTCACTTGGACGAGCCAGTACTCGTTCGCACTTGGTCGTGTGTTCGTATCTAATCTATACAATATTTAATACACACTCTTTCTAGCCTATTCGCACAGTGACGGTCATAAAGTGCATCACAATTTCCCCCTTGGACGTCACTGTCGAAGCTGGAACTTGAACTTGAAATGTGAGAGCTGTGTTTGAATACTTTGCAACTTCAATCAGGTATCTGTTGACGTCGTAGTTCCCCCTTGATTGAAGATCTGGCTTTGCATTATCTATGTAACATTTGTCAAAAACGGGTTTCCAAAACCCGCTCCGTTTTGTAATCGAATATCAAGTTATAAATGTCACGTTGTGTATTTATGGTTATTTTGATTTTTAATGATACATAATTAATAAACAAACTAAACTATAAAAATTATAGTGAAAACAAAATAAATAAAAATAAAATGTTGCTGCCGGGGCTCGAACCCGGGTCAGCCGAATTATAACTTCAAAAACTTAACACTCACACGCTTAACCACTCCGCCACTTGTTTGTTTCTGTCATCTTTAGGAAACAAATAGATTTTATAGACTAAGGTAAATCAATCGATTACACCAATTGTAATTGAAATCGGTTATCAAACACTCAAAGACGATCTGGATACTCGCGATTCAATGAGTATAACCGATAAACTGATGATTCCAATCAATTCTGCCGTGAATGAAACTTGAATTCGGAAGTGAATCAGTTTAATAACCGAAAACTTTCAATTCTCGGATTACTTCAATCTTAGACCTCTCCTGCGACTCAAAATACTCTGCAAGACCTTCAATTACATTTCCGCACACTTTACAGTCCACCGGAGAAGTTTATTTTACTCGCCGGAAAATTCTGCAAGTTCGCCGGAAAACCGTATTTTTCCTCAAATCGGTAAGTCCTTCAATACCGTCGTAGTCTAACAATTGTTAAGCTATTTCTAACTCAAACCTTTCAATTGAAATCGAATTCAGACACTGTTATCAGATAATTCCAGTTCGCCAGAAAATTTCTGGAAATCTTTATCTTCGTCTGTGAAACGGTAAGGACCTTCAAACACACTGTTAACGTTTGTTTAGCACTTCAATTTCATGATTAGCTAATCAAAATGATTAATTGATTTGCTCAGTTGAAGTTCTTAAAAACAGAGACCGACGCTTTGCCGGAACTCTGTAATAAATCGTTCACCGGTATGTTTACCTCTAATTATCATCTCTGCTGTCTCATATTAGTCTGTGTAATGTTTAACAATCGAATTAACAAGATTTAATGGTGTATTCTGCTATCGGTAAAATCCAACGAAGAAGATGAACTGTAATAACATTATAAGTATAATTAAAATTGGTATTTTAAACGGGTTAGACACACAGTCCAGCGGTGGACTGTGTGCAAACAAATTTCATACGCGACGCGAGATCGATCCCTGATACACGCATCCTCTATGTAATAAAATGCCTTTTTGATTAAAACTGAACTGGGTTAACTCCGTTAGATGTTAAGTATAATAAAAACCGAAATATTAACCAGGTTAGACACACAGTCCAGCGGTGGACTGTGTGCAACACTAACTCGCACGTCACGCGTTCGAGTCTGGTTAACGCACCGGTTCGATGATTTAAAACCTTTTTAAAACAAATGAATTTAGAATAAATCGAATTAGTATATAAATATAATTAAAAACAAGATTATTTCGGGTTAGACACGTAGCTCAGTTGGTAGAGCTGCGTGCACGCGTACGGGAGGTCTCAGGTTCGAGTCTCACCCAGCGCATACATGCACACTGACCGAACCGGTCAACAGGTCAACAAGTCAACGGTCAACGTCAACGGTCAACGCAAAAATAAATAATATTTTTTATATTTTTTATTTATTTAATTTAATTTAAAAATCAAATAAAAATACTTAAAAATAATATTTTAAAGATAGAAAATAGCCTTAAACTCACAAAAATATATCTAAAATTCCATTAAAATCCTTAATAAAATCCACTCATTTACTATATTTTTCCGTTATTATTTAGGTTAGTAATTCTCGTCGTTCAACTCTCCCGACTCGTGCGCATCTCATCATCTCCAATCAAACGCACCCAATGTGAGTGAATCTTTACAAATTCCCCGTTTTAATCACGTTTTGGGGTGTATCATGTGTCTTGCTATATATTTTATTTAAATCATTGTGCATAAATCATATCATGAACATGTGTATTCAGTTTGTTTCAACTGTTGTGTGGTTATTGTTAGATGCAATTTATTATTTTCAGTACATGCAACTTCATAGGCCGCCGCTCCCCATTACATTAGGAGCGTTGAGCAAGTTCCCCATTACATTATGAGCGTGAACCTGGCGTGCCAACATACGATCGGCACCGTTTGATTGAGCCTTGATCGCACAGTTTCATTCATGTTATTTATTGTATGATGTTGGTATGTTAATGTATGCTATCATGTGTTATTGTATGTTATAGTTGTGATTGCTATTGCCACTACTTGATTATTTACATTTGCTCATTTATGATTATGCATAATTTTTCATTGATAAACTAACAAGTAAATCAATAATAAATGTTTATCTAACAAGGTTCACTCGCCAACTTATGTTGACCCAAAAACCCCCATTTTTACACATGATACAGGTGAACCAGCTGCAGCCAGAAACACTTAGGATTGGACTAGAAGAATAAAATGATTTAGAGTTTGGAACTATTTTGTTTGGTTATTTCTTTGTATTGTATGGACATGTTTGGATTATTTGGAATGTAACTTTGACTTTAATAAATATGAAACATATTAGTAAATATCATGAGCTTTGGTGATAACCCAATTATGCCCCGACTCTTATTCCGCTGCGGGTCGGGGTGTGACAGATTAGTATCAGAGCCATGACTATAGGGATATAGGATAGGTTATTAGACCCTTAGAGCCTATACTATAGTTGCTTAGAAATTTTTAAGATTTTTGTGTGTTACATGCCAAATTTCATGATGTTTATATGTTTTATGTTAAATGTTACATTCAATGTTATGTAAGCATGTTCATAAGTATATATTATCATATAATGCCTATCATGAATCATATTCTCATAACATATCACATCCATGAAAGCACACACCACATCATGATTGCTTTTACAAATGATTTTTGTGTTTTCAAATCTCATCAAAGTGAGTTCTTATGACGGGCATGTAGTAACTGAAGGGTATCAGTACCGGTAGTCAGAACGTCCTGTCTAGGCTGGCATTCGTATAAATCCAAAATAAAGGACCAGTTTGCCTACCTGGGGACTAACGATGAGAGTACGAAGTACCTATTAGGCCAAAGCATGCTATACCAAACGTCGTGTGAGCTAACCCCACTTTGAGTTGTCATTGTGTCTACACCTGGACACATTCCGACCATACAACTCGTAAACATATTTTGTGGTTTGCATTCGGGTGATGCAAGTGTTAAATCGCCAATACTAATGTGAATCCTACCAAGCCAATAGCCATGGGGGCCCACATGACTATATAGGTGAAGGTATGGGGGACATTTGAGTCCCAATATGAGCAAACCCAAGACATCCTATGGATGTAGTTGCATTATTGATATTTATGTTATTTTCATTTTTCTTAAAGACACATGACACCTAAAAAGACTCCATAAACTCACAATCTTCTTATGTATGTTCCTGTAGATGTCGTCCAGACAACAACGAAGGGGTAAAAGATCAGGAAGGTCTCAGGAACGCTTGGCCACACAAATCGCGAAACAAATGGCCACGATACTGCCTGACATTGTGGTCCAAGTACAACAAGCCCTCGCTATACTAATCCTCCCCAACAACATGACTAGAACATCGACAACCCTCCTACCAGCAAGTGCTCATATAAACATTTCAAGTCTTGTGATCCTCCTAAATTTGAAGGGACCGAAGGTGTCACTACTCTCCTCCACTGGTTTGAGGAGATGGAAAACACTTTTCTCAACTACGATTGTCCTGAGGATCGCAAGGTTCGATACGCCACCGGAAGACTATTTGGGGTAGCTCTTACCTGGTGGAATACTGAAAAAGGGAAGAGGGGAATTGATGATGCAATGGCCTTAACTTGGGAGGAATTAAGGGAAATCATGACTAGGCGTTTCTGTCCTAGGAGTGAAATTAAAAAGTTGGAGGACGAATTTCATTCTTTAAAGCAGAAGGAGGGAGACCACACCACCTATAACAAGAGGTTCTTAGAGTTGAACCAAATGGTTCCAAATTTGTTTACCCCAACTTATCGCTTGATCGAGCATTATATTCGAGGACTTCCCTCGAAAATTCAAGATTCAGTCCTCAGCACTTCACCGGTAACACTTGAAGCTGCTATGGAGCTAGCGACTGAACTGACCGAGAATCGAATTCGCAACGAAAGTTTAAAGAAGAGAAAAAGAAAGCCCCTGTTGAGGGTCAAACTTCAAACCATTCCATCTCTTCCTCTAAGTTTGCTAACAAGAGGAAGCGCAACACCAGAAACTTCACCGTTACACAAACCAACTCCCCTATTCCTGCTGCACCCATTACCCCAGTTGTCCCTTCACCTGCACCATACAAAAGACCTTACACTGGCCCGTTACCAAAATGCAACCGTTGCCAATATCACCATTCTCCTGATTATCCTTGCCAACATTGCACCGGCTGTGGTCGCGCATGTCATACTGTTCAAACCTGCCGCATGCCTCAGCGAACGAACCGCCACCAGCCTTCAACCCAAACCCACCAGCAAATAATGGGTCAAGCCCAACAACCCCTACTATATCCACCCACCCAACATTTAGCCCAAACATATTACCAACCCAATTATCCTATGGGTCAACCTATGCGGGCTTGCTACAATTGCGGAGACCCAAGCCATTTCAGAAACACTTGTCCAAGGTTGGTGAACATTATTATGCTCAGGCCCAAGCCAACCCGGTGAATCAAGCGAATCAAGCTCCTCCACCTGCAAGAGGAAGAGCTTTCAATATCAACGCTAATCAGGCTAGGGCTGACGGCAATGTGGTTAACGGTACGTTCCTTATTAATGGTCGATATGCATCCATGTTGTTTGATACTGGCGCGGATAAAAGTTTTGTGTCCTTAGAGTTTGAACCTATCCTAAACCAAAATCGTGATAAGCTCATGGAATCCATAACAGTAGAAGTTGCTGACGGGAAACCGGTCTCATTGAACTCTATTATACGTAATTGCACTCTTACTCTAAACGACCATAATTTTCTAGTTGACCTTATTCCTATGAAGTTGGGAAGTTTTGATATCATAATCGGTATGGACTGGCTCAGTCAACATCAGGCAGAAGTTGTATGTCGCGAAAAGTTTATACGTATTCCTCTTTCAAACGGTCAGACTCTTCGAATCTTTGGAGAAACCTCGTCGAAAGGGCTCAGCTTAATGTCTTGTCTTCAAGCTCAAAAATATCTTCGCAAGAATTATGTCGCGTTTTTAGCTCATATCATCAAAAAGGGAACCATGGAGAAGAAACTTGAAGACATCCCTGTAGTAAAAGATTTCCCGCAAGTTTTTCCTGACGACATTTCAGGACTTCCTCCAGTTAGAGAAGTCGAATTCCGTATTGATCTTATACCTGGTGCTACACCAGTTGCAAAGTCTCCTTATAGGTTAGCCCCCTCTGATATGCAAGAGCTAGCCAGTCAACTACAAGAGTTGACTGACAAGGGATTCATACGTCCTAGCTCATCGCCTTGAGGTGCACCTGTCCTTTTTGTAAAGAAGAAAGATGGATCGTTTCGTATGTGCATCGACTACAGAGAGCTCAACAAATTAACAATCAAGAATCGCTATCCTTTACCTCTCATTGATGATCTTCTTGACCAACTTCAAGGTGCCAGCTACTTTTCCAAAATCGACCTTCGATCTGGTTATCATCAACTTAGGGTGCATGAAGAAGACGTCCCGAAGACCGCATTTCGAACTCGTTATGGCCATTATGAATTCATGGTCATGCCATTTGGTTTAACCAACGCTCCAGCAGTCTTCATGGACCTAATGAACAGAGTCTGCAAACCTTATCTTGATCGATTTGTTATAGTTTTCATCGACGACATTCTTATTTATTCAAATTCTAAGTCTGATCATGAGCGTCATCTTCGACTCATCCTTACACTTCTAGAGAACGAAAAGCTTTACGCCAAATTCTCCAAATGCGAATTCTGGTTAAAAGAGGTGCAATTCCTTGGACATGTAGTCAATGACAAGGGAATACATGTCGACCCCTCAAAGATCAAAGCAGTACAAGAATGGCAAGCTCCACGTACACCAACTGAAGTAAGATCTTTTCTTGGTTTGGCTGGTTATTATCGTCATTTCATTTCAAACTTCTCTCGCATTGCTGTACCACTCACGGCTTTAACTCATAAGGGAAAACCTTTCATATGGGGACCCAAGCAAGAAGAAGCCTTTCAAACCCTTAAACAAAAACTCTGTGATGCACCAATCCTCACTCTTCCTGAAGGTTGTGATGATTGCGTGGTCTATTGTGACGCGTCAGGGCAAGGATTAGGCTGCGTTCTAATGCAAAGAGGAAAAGTTATAGCTTATGCCTCGAGACAACTCAAGACGCATGAGAAGAACTACACCACCCATGACCTAGAACTTGGAGCCGTTGTGTTCGCTCTTAAGATATGGAGACATTATCTCTATGGTCTAAGTGTGAAATATACACTGACCACAAGAGTCTTCAACATATCTTCAATCAAAAGGAGCTAAACATGAGGCAACGAAGATGGGTCGAACTTCTAAATGACTATGACTGTGAAATTCGATACCACCCTGGCAAAGCAAATGTGGTGGCTGATGCACTTAGTCGAAAGGGTTATGCGAACTCCATTCGTCTTCTATGTTCGCAAATTATAACTGACATTAAAGATCAAATTCGAGAAGCCCAACACGTTTCAGTAACGGAAGATGATGTACGAAAAGAGATGTCCTGTGGAGCTGAACTTAAAATTGAAACTAAATCTGACGGTATTCTGTACTATCTAGATCGTATATGGATTCCTAACCACAACAATCTTCGTGAAATTCTTATGAATGAAGCTCACAAACGCATACTCATACCCAGGGGCCGATAAGATGTATCAAGACCTACGATATACCTATTGGTGGCCTGGAATGAAAAAGGATATTGCTGTTTTTGTTTCTAAGGCCTTACATGTTCCAAGGTGAAAGCTGAACACCAAAGACCCTCAGGACTTCTGATCCAACCTGAAATACCTGTATGGAAGTGGGAAAATATAACCATGGACTTCATTACCGGGTTACCTCGCACTTCTGGTGGGTATGACACTATATGGGTAATCATTGACCGACTTACAAAATCAGCTCACTTTATTCCTATCCGCGAAGATTTCAAGAACGAAAAGCTAGCTCGTATTTATATCAGCGAAATCGTAAGCCGACATGGGGTACCGTTAAGCATTATTTCTGATCGTGATGGTCGTTTTACTTCACGAACATGGCAAGCAGTACAAGCCTCTATGGGTACACGATTAGATCTCAGTACCGCCTATCATCCTCAAACTGATGGACAATCTGAGCGCACCATTCAAACTCTTGAAGATATGACTTCGAGCATGTGTCATAGACTTCACGGGAAATTGGGACGCCCATCTACCATTAGTTGAATTTTCGTACAACAACAGCTATCATTCAAGCATCGGCATGGCACCTTTTGAAGCCTTATATGGTCGTAAGTGCCGATCTCCTGTATGTTGGCACGAAATTTGGGAAGCTCAAATCACTGGTCCAGAATTGATCCAAGAAACCGCAGACAAGATCCATCAAATTCGAAACAATCTTCTAGCGGCCCAAAGTCGTCAAAAGAGTTATGCAGACAAACGACGGAAGCCTTTAGAGTTTAACAGTGGTGATCATGTACTTCTAAAAGTATCACCGTGGAAGGGAGTAGTTCGTTTTGGTCAAAAAGGCAAGCTAGCACCACGCTACGTAGGACCTTTCAAGATACTCGAAAGAGTAGGTCCTGTAGCATACAAGCTTGATCTACCAGAAGAACTCAACAGGATTCATCCCACATTTCACGTACCAAACTTAAAGAGGTGCCTCGTGATGAAAACCTCCACATTCCTCTGGAAGATATTCAGATTGATGAATCTATGCATTTTATTGAAAGACCAGTAGAGATCATGGACTTCGGGGAGAAACGTCTACGACGGAGTCGCATTCCAATTGTTAGGGTACGCTGGGAGTCGAAACGGGGACCTGAGTTTACTTGGGAACGTGAAGACTCAATGCGTGAAAAATACCCGCATCTTTTTCCTACTACTTCTACTACTTAAATTTCGGGACGAAATTCCTAAAAGTAGGGGATACGTAACATTTGTCAAAAACGGTTTCTAAAACCCGCTCCGTTTTGTAATCGAATATCAAGTTATAAATGTCACGTTGTGTATTTATGGTTATTTTGATTTTTAATGATACATAATTAATAAACAAACTAAACTATAAAAATTATATTTGATAAAAAGTGAAAACAAAATAAATAAAAATAAAATGTTGCTGCCGGGGCTCGAACCCGGGTCAGCCGAATTATAACTTCAAAGACTTAACACTCACACGCTGAACCACTCCGCCACTTGTTTGTTTTCTGTCATCTTTAGGAAACAAATAGATTTTATAGACTAAGGTAAATCAATCGATTACACCAATTGTAACTGAAATCGGTTATCAAACACTCAAAGACGATCTGGATACTCGCGATTCAATGAGTAAACCGATAAACTGATGATTCCAATCAATTCTGCCGTGAAAACTTGAATTCGGAAGTGAATCCGTTTAATAACCGAAAACTTTCAATTCTCGGATTACTTCAATCTTAGACCTCTCCTGCGACTAAAAATACTCTGCAAGACCTTCAATTACATTTCCGCACACTTTACAGTCCACCGGAGAAGTTTATTTTACTCGCCGGAAAATTCTGCAAGTTCGCCGGAAAAACGTATTTTTCCTCAAATCGGTAAGTCCTTCAATACCGTCGTAGTCTAACAATTGTTAAGCTATTTCTAACTCAAACCTTTCAATTGAAATCGAATTCAGACACTGTTATCAGATAATTCCAGTTCGCCGGAAAATTTCTGGAAATCTTATCTTCGTCTGTGAAACGGTAAGGACCTTCAAACACACTGTTAACGTTTGTTTAGCACTTCAATTTCATGATTAGCTAATCAAAACGATTAATTGATTTGCTCAGTTGAAGTTCTTAAAAACAGAGACCGACGCTTTGCCGGAACTCTGTAATAAATCGTTCACCAGTATGTTTACCTCTAATTATCATCTCTGCTGTCTCATATTAGTCTTTGTAATGTTTAACAATCGAATTAACAAGATTTAATGGTGTATTCTGCTATCGGTAAAATCCAACGAAGAAGATGAACTGTAATAACATTATAAGTATAATTAAAATTGGTATTTTAAACGGGTTAGACACACAGTCCAGCGGTGGACTGTGTGCAAACAAATTTCATACGCGACGCGAGTTCGATCCCTGATACACGCATCCTCTATGTAATAAAATGCCTTTTTGATTAAAACTGAACCGGGTTAACTCCGTTAGATGTTAAGTATAATAAAAACCGAAATATTAACCAGGTTAGACACACAGTCCAGCGGTGGACTGTGTGCAACACTAACTCGCACGTCACGCGTTCGAGTCTGGTTAACGGCACCGGTTCGATGATTTAAAACCTTTTTAAAACAAATGAATTTGAATAAATCGAATTAGTATATAAATATAATTAAAAACAAGATTATTTCGGGTTAGACACGTAGCTCAGTTGGTAGAGCTGCGTGCACGCTACGGGAGGTCTCGGGTTCGAGTCTCACCCAGCACATACATGCACACTGACCGAACCGGTCAACAGGTCAACAGTCAACGGTCAACGGTCAACGCAAAAATAAACAATTTTTTTATATTTTTTATTTATTTAATTTAATTTAAAAATCAAATAAAAATACTTAAAAATAATATTTTTAAAGATAGAAAATAGCCTTAAACTCACAAAAATATATCTAAAAATTCCATTAAAATCCTTAATAAAATCCACTCATTTACTATATTTTTCCGTTATTATTTAGGTTAGTAATTCTCGTTGTTCAACTCTCCCGACTCATGCGCATCTCATCATCTCCAATCAAACGCACCCAATGTGAGTGAATCTTTACAAATTCCCCGTTTTAATCACGTTTTGGGGTGTATCATTGTCTTGCTATATATTATATTTAAATCATTGTGCATACATCATATCATGAACATGTGTATTCAGTTTGTTTCAACTGTTGTGTGGTTATTGTTAGATGCAATTTATTATTTTCAGTACATGCAATTTCATAGCCGCCGCTCCCCATTACATTATGAGCGTTGAGCAAGTTCCCCATTACATTATGAGCGTGAACCTGGCGTGCCAACATACGATCGGCTCCGTTTGATTGAGCCTTGATCGCACAGACATTTATCATGTTCAGTACATGCAATACGATCGGCTCCGTTTGATTGAGCCTTGATCGCACAGTTTCATTCATGTTATTTATTGTATGATGTTGGTATGTTAATGTATGCTATAAAGTGTTATTGTATGTTATAGTTGTGATTGCTATTGCCACTACTTGATTATTTACATTTGCTCATTTATGATTATGCACAATTTTTCATTGATAAACTAACAATTAAATCAATAATAAATGTTTATCTAACAAGGTTCACTCGCCAACTTATGTTGACCCAAAAACCCCCATTTTTACACATGATACAGGTGAACAGCTGCAGCCAGAAACACTTAGGATTGGACTAGAAGAATAAAATGATTTAGAGTTTGGAACTATTTTGTTTGGTTATTTTCTTTGTATTGTATGGACATGTTTGGATTATTTGGAATGTAACTTTGACTTTAATAAATATGAAACATATTAGTAAATATCATGAGCTTTGGTGATAACCCAATTATGCCCCGACTCTTATTCCGCTGTGGGTCGGGGTGTGACAATCTACTTTTAAGCAACATTCCTGAAATAATTTTCTCCAGAAATTAATCTTCAGGTCCTTTGTTTGCATGGTTCAAGACCTCCTCTGATATGCTTGATCTACAAATTTACTCGAATAATCACCAACTTAAAATTAGCCAATGCAGCTTCTCTGTTTCAACGTTAACCACATCCACGTTCAATTTAGTTCACTCCTCTGATGCTCAATCCTCTGATCTTCAAAACCCAACCGGCAATTGTAGAAACTTCAAATTACCACAACGAAAAACTTCAAATCAATGAATATCCGCAAAATCTTCTCAATCAGCAAATCATCAGAAACAAACTATCTGCTAACATATCGAATCTGAGAAACATTCTTCGGCAATCAAAATCACATTCTTCCTTTTTAGTCACAATAACATATATATATATATAGTTATCTCTGCTGGAATGGGGCATCTGAAACTACAAGACATCCTTGTTTTCTGGCGGTTAGTCCAAAAAACAGTTCATTTGCCTTGCAGAGTTAAAGATAGGCAGTCGTATGTGCTTCCATTCCACATCGGGGATCAGGTATTTAGCCCTTGAGCATCAATCTGTAACATGATCTGAAAATTCTGAACATTCTTTTGATCATGACATTCCAAATATATATTCGATCCTCTGTGAATCCCAGATAATCTGTAGTCAGAACCACCCGGATACTGTTCAGAATTTTGTATTGAATATTGTATAGATTAGATACGAACACACGACCCAAGTGCGAACGAGTACTGGCTCATAAGAGTGACATGTGCCGCGTATGAGTGACTTTGTTACTTTTCGTACGAGTGATAACATCTCACTCGTACGAATGACCCTTCATACGAGTGACAACCTGCTCGCTTCGCACGAGCTGTCATGTCTATAAATAGGTGTTGTGTGTTCATGTTTGTAAGTTTTGGAAGTTTCCTTCTGGGAAACGCTGGCGGATTCTCTCCAGGAACTCAACCAGCCAGTCAAGATGTATACTCTTTCGGTATGAATGAATGAAAAGCTTCTACTGATTCTGTTCCTACTTGTTATAACATTCTACCGAATTGGTACTATCCCCAAAGCTTCCATCTGAAACTGCCGCCCCGGGACCTACAAAATGGAGCGCCTTTTACACCCCTTCAGGTTTTTTCTAGGATTTTTCCAGGAATAGCTATTCCACATTGGGGGTGGAAATCGATTATAACCCAGATCTTTGTTTTGATAACCAGTCTCATTTTCTTCCTTTTCAATTTTTTCATTCTGTTTAGGAAGAATATGATCAATTACATAAGAAGTAGTTGAATAACTGATCAACAACTTATTAACCATTTCCAATTCAATTTTTACTGTTTCTAATTCCTATTTCAATTTAGCAATCGTGTCAACGTAAATGTTTATAGCCATATGTTTGTCCATGACCGTTGCTTTTAACATAGAAAGTGTGGCATTATCTTCTTTACTAGCAACCCGGTATTTGTTAATAGTCATGCTCAGTTTATCATATGCTATTGTAGTATCTTTAAAATCGCTTGACAGGTTATCAGTAAGTTTTTTAAGTTCTTTATATTTTTCATCTTTTAACCGAACACTCTTTGCATGACTCCAAGCACTTCATGCATGGTTTTTCGTTTCTTTCATCTCATCCTAACCCTCCTCCTTGACTGACTCCTTCACACTTTCCTGGACTTTCTCAAAAACTACCTCATGTAGTTGTGCTATCATAGCTTTATCGCAATTTCTTGAGAGTTTCAACATTCATTCCTTGTTGACATTTATTATTTCTTCCACAGGGTTCTTGGTTTCTTCATTAGTTGGTGTATATTGACTTGATCCTCCAAAGAAACCTGCAAAAGATTTATACACGTCAGGTGGAATAACAGATTTAAAAGCATTGTGAAATATGTCTTCCTCAGCACACTAATCATAATAGTATACTTGAGCCATAGAAATTTCATTTGGCGTTTCGTCAAAAGTTACTTCACAATATTCGCTTGATGCTTCTTCGACCACCTCTTTGATAACATGGTTCGGGTTCTTCAATAATCTCTGCTAGCTATGCAAGGCTTTTTGTTTTCGGAATGTAATTGTTCTAGTTGAAGCCACATCTTCCTGAGTCACTACGAGAGCTTTGTCTTTCATCTTTGATGAACTATCCTCAATTTGGATAACGCTTTCAGTGATAGATTGCTTTCTTATAATATTCTTCATCGAATGAATTGTGATTTCCATAGACTTCTCGATTTGGACATTCTCGTTTAAAGTGTCCCTTCTCACGACATTTGAAACAGGTGACTTTTGATTTATCGAAACCAAGTTTTGCATCTGGTCCCCCCAGGCTATTTCTTCCTGTTATCTCCATAAACTTTTGAGCTCGTCTAACAATGCTAGCCATACACCATTTGATATCTATGAGCTCCAACTTTTCTGGATCGATCTGGTCATATCCTACTTTGTCATATTTGGAATACCAATCTTTCTAGCTACCAGACTTTCATATGATTCCAACACTAAGGTGAGTAAACCCATGTGTTGTTTGGTAGTAGTGTCAATATAATCTTGTGCATTTTCGAGGTTTACAACTATATTGCACTGCAAGATTCGTTGGTTTGAGTTAGTTTGGTTGTTCTGGCTGCTGTTGTGATTATTCGAACTCTGAGAATATTGAGGTGTTTTTGAAGCATTTGGATCACAACTTGGAAATGAGGGAAACCCGCTACCACTGTTTGAGTAATTTGAAGAAGCATTAGATGAATCGTTGGCGCTAAAAGCGGTTTGAATTTTGAGGCTTTGGTTGTGGCTATTGCACTTCCTTTAAAATACAAATTCACATCTTGTTGAGCTTATGCGCTTCTTGAGTTAGCCGTCTTCTAAAGCTCTAGTTCATGACCCTCTAGTTTCTCAATGAACCTTGACAAACTCATAGTACTACTGTATTTTGAACTGCTCTTCAAGACCATCAAGTATGTCAACCACTCACCGTCCGGTAATGAATTATCCAATTTATCAACTAATTCTTCATTATCTTTGTTAACACCCAATCTCTTCATTTCTACTTAGATGGCAATATCGTTCAATAAATTACTTCATCGATTCACTTTTTAAAGAGTTGAAGATGTCAAACTCCTTTTTAAGCAATGCTTGTTTACTTTTGATCATCTGCTTGCTACCTTGAAACTTTACTTTAATGCATTCCATACTGACTACGCATATCCCTCATGTTGTAGCAGTGTAAAGATATCGTCTTTGATTGCTTGATGCAGAATATTCATCATTTTATTTTCCTTAACAAAATTATCTTTCTCTTGCTCAGTGAACTGCATGATGCCTTTTTCAAGACCATTTTTTCTAGTTGGAACAGTATATCCTTCCTCTATCATACCAACAATCAAGATTGTTCGCTTGAACCCAATTCACAAAACGTTCTTGCCAGCCACTATATTCTTCTACGTTCATCAACTTGGGTGACTTTTCATCGTTCCATCTCATTATCAATATTTAAGTTTTGGATAACATTTGTTGAGGCTGTTGTCGTAGCAAAAACATTGTAGAATTCGTTATCCATTTCATCAAAAAATTTTGTACAAACCTGCTTCGTGTGAAGTTAAGCTTGTGCGAAGATAACACTCGTGCGAACTGAAACACAAAACAACAATTAAAGTTTAAGTTCGTGCGAAGGTAAACAACTTTTGAATTCTGAAATCTATCTTGGTGCAAAGATAGAGAAATCAAATTGACAGAGTTTCACTGCGTATGAGGGTAAATTTATGTTCATGCAAGTGAGTTCAATTCATCGAAGAAAGTTCAAAATTTCACGTTTTTCGATGATTTTATCATGATTCTGGTTGAGTTTAGGTCTGATTCTTTCAAGGGTTTGTTAGAAGTAGATTTTAAGTATTCTTCGAAAAATTCAGTCTATTTCAACCGTTAAATATTTGAAAATGACAAAAAGATTGAAAAATGAGTAGAAGAGAAGTGTAAGATTGTTGAATCTTGATGATTGTCTTCAAGTCAGGCCTCCAAGCACTGATAGCACTTGTGAGAATTGCTTCAATCTAGAAGCTCAGGTCCTAATTTGTTTAACCTACTATTAAATGTGCAGAATCCATTTTAGATTAGTGACAAGATATCATCATAACTTTTCAATTTCAATATTTCATTAATATTAAAAACATGTACAATCTGAAACAAATCCGATAGGGCTTCACCTTATCGATCACCAAAAACTTACAAATACAATGAACACACGAACCCTATATATAGACAATCAAGTTCGTGCAAACTTGACATCTACCTTCGTATGAAGTGAATCAACTTCGTACGAAGTTGACATCTAGTTTCATATGAAATGAACATTACATTAACAAATTCTAACATTAAAAGCCCTGTTGCATACACATACATGACTCAAAGACGTAGGCGATAGACATAACGCATCAACAGAAAATGTCGTCGCTGACACTTTAAGTCGGAAAGAAATAATTAAACCTTTGAGAATTAATGCTAAGAGCATTGAGCTAAGAATAGGTTGACTGAAAAGTTGTTAGATACTCAAAAGCAAGCCCTGATAGAGGCAAATATTCCTACTTAAGGATTAGGTGGAACTGTAGAACAGGCTAACACCTGGAAAGGATAGAATCTCTAAATCCTATATGATCTATGCACCCTGTTATGGATAAAACATACAAGTATTCAAATAGAATATTATCATTGGATTTGTATGAAGAAGTCCACTGCCATCTACATGGCTTAGTATCCAACATGATCACCAATTAAGGTTGGACATTAGAAAGCATTAAAAGCTTCTATAGCAAGTAGAAATTTCCCAAATGGAAATAGGAAATTGATAATTATGAACCTTATAGATAAAATATCTAGCATAAGTTGTGGCAATGAAACGATTCAAGTTTTAGCCGATGAACTAACTAAGTCGGCATATTTTTGCCAATAAAAGAAACTTTTTAGAAATAGCTAAGTCTATTTGACATAATGATACCATATTAAAGTCACCGTCGTTTTGTCCCGACAACCCGCAGTCCTTGGTATTCACGGCCATGCCATGTATTTTGCTTAGTACTTTGAATGATAAAGTCGTAAAAAGTACCCCTAAAATAGGGGTAAATATGCATAATTGATGGCAATCAATCTCCCATTTACACCCTCGTATACATCAATGATATTATTTTCACTGGTCCATTCCCTAACATCATTGATGATTTCGAGGGCCACCCTGAGCAAGGGTCAGGTGCCTCATGGCAAAAAAACATAAAGGGCCTGCAAAAAAAAAGCTTTGATGTATATTTGTTAGATGTAAGCAGACGCAAGTAAAGTATTATTGTGGTCATAGCTCATATGGTTCATTGTTCCCTTATCAAAACCTGAGATGTGTGTAATGTATTCGATCCTTAAAGCTTCTGTCTTTTTTGTTTCATTTTATTCAAGCCTGGGGCAGGTCACTAGTGCAGTGTAATTAGGGGGAAGGCAATTAGGCAAAGCCCAAATTAAATAAAAAAAATTCCCAATGTGCAAATTCATTAATTTATATAATTTGTCCTTTTTATTTCGGATGTTCCACTAATTTTAACTATTTTGTTTATATTAAAATGTTTGCTTGAGATATTTTAACTATTTCATATCCCCTCTCGCCACTAAATTCTCACTTAAAGATCTCGACACCTTCTCATACTTCCTTGGTGTCAAGGTTATTCCTCACCCTCATGGCATTCTTCTGTCTGAAGCCAAATACATAAATGATCTTCTTTACTATGCAAAAATAAATGATAGCAAACCAACATCCACACTAAATGATACCGAGGTATTATACACCTATAGTTTGAGAACTACAACATTTATCTTTGACAGACCCGATGTTGCTTTCGACGTAAACAAACTGTCTCAGTTCATCCATGCTCCAACATCTACACATCGGGGTGCCCTCAAAAGGCTTCTCAAATATTTACATGGTTCCATTCACGCACAGACATATCGCTAGGTCATGCATCTCCTCTGCATTTGCATGCCTTGACCATCACCGATTGGGAGGGAGATACATATAATTACTGAAGCGCTACTGGTTACAATGTCTACCTTGGCTCGAATCCCATACATGGAGCACAAAACGCCAAAGCACTCTTGCACATTCTTCAATCGAAGCTGAGTTTCGGGCCGTCGTATCTACTACCACCGAAGTTTATGGCTTAAATCAAAATTACTATAAGAACTTGGCTTTACATCCGCTACAACACCAACCATTTTTTGTGATGACTTGAGTGCCACCCAGTATGCCGCCAATACTATTTTTCACTCCCGCATTAAACATCTAGCACTTGCTTCTAGTTTGCCCGTGAAAAATTCAACAACTGATCCATCTTGGTAACACACATTGCCGGGGACGACCAACTTGTTGATGCTCTCACTAAACCACTTCTATGGCTAAGATTCCAACAATTAATATCCAAGATTGGAGTTATCTTACCGTCGTGAGCCTTTTAAAGATATACAACACAACAATAGAATAATTCAATTTTAAATCATTTAACTTATTCACTTCATCATCTCTTTTGTATCTTAAGCTTGTATGTTTGGTATATACTAGTTTTTTTCTACCCCCTTGTGCCGTAGAGGACGTTTTCCACACGACAAAGTTATGAAATAACAATTTTACGGCATCAATTCTATTAATTGTAAGTATTTGAAGGCAAATTTGTGTTGCGAGTCATGTTGTTTGGTATATTCACTTGTCTAAGTTTTTTAAAACTTTGATTTTTTTTTTATAACTAAATCTTGTTTTGTGAAAAAAAAAAGTCTTGAGAATAAAAGTGGATTCAGGTGTGAAGGACACCTTAAAAAATAAAAAAATTATTTCTAAGTTATGTAATTACTCACTGATGCTGAATAACCACTATAATATGAAAATTTAGAATAAACACATTTATAAATAAAGATACAATCTTATATATTAAAACTTAAAGTAAGAAAATCTTATTTAATATATCAAACAAACGTAGCTTAAGCCTGTGTACAGGAAATATGAGTTGTGAAAAGGAAATAAAATCCTCATCACCCAATTTAAAATTACTTTTATCTTCTATTGAAGTCTTTGGTATTAATTTTTCCTATCTTGTTTCTATGTATCAAGTCAGACAAAACATCGTGTAATCTACATTTCAAGTTCATTCCACCTGCTCTCAACTTCGTTCGAAACTGGCCCGATGAGATGGCCGCCACCTCCGACCCAAAACACAATTCAAATATTACACTCGCTTTCTTCTCATCCTGCACCTGCCCCCTTCTCAAAAGAGAAACGGGAGAAAGAGCACCTCTTGCGTCTATGTCACTGCTATCAGTCAACTGTAAGCAATCTCCAAGCTTCATCAGGTACGTTTTCTTTCTTTTAATCTGATTTGTTTCTAGATTAATTTGTGCCTTTCTTTTGGATCACCAACACGGATGAACTATTTAAAAACAATTTGTTACATTGGTATTTAAAAGACTTTGTATTTTGTTAATTTATTCTTATTTGATTGGCAGAGTGTAAATTGATAGCTTCGAAAGAGATTAGCAGCCACTTGATAGAATTTGTCACATGTTCTATTGAAAGATTTTGGGCGCTTTTAAGCTGTAATACTATCTTCGGTTTTGCTCTTTGGTTATAGGTTACAAGTAAGTTTTTTTTCCCTTCAAGATGTAGGATTTTACTGTTGAATGAAAAATCAAAGACAGTTGGGGGTTTTAATAGTGTGTTATGGAATTAGGATAAAGATACTGGTAATTTACGTGTTGGGTTTAAATTTTAAAGATTTAGTTTCAAAGATAACTTGGGTGTGTCTTGATTTATAATCTGTAATTAAACCTGTCCTCAAACAAATAAATAGATAATCAGGTTTGATGAAAACGTATGTGTCAATATCTTAAATGTTAGGGTTAATGATACAACTCGGTCCATTAATGCAGCAGCTCAAACTCAACCAGAGTTCAGTGTGCGCGACAGGCCCAAAAGGGAGGTCAAAAAGCCCAACAAGTTATTGGACTAGGGGACACAATCAGAAACTTGGTGCAGAATTAGTTAGTCACTTTTAATTGTTTTTGTCATGTGTTTTTTATTGTTCAAGTCGTGAAGATGTGTTCCTAGAATAAAGGAGTAGTGGATCCATGACCCCCATAGTACTGCTTAGGTTGCGTTTCCTTTAAATTGTTTGGTTTTATGTTAATGAAAAAATATTAGAAAATTGCCCCAAGCATCTTGTTCTTGAATTCTTGAAGTGTTTGCCTACTAGATCTTGGTGCTTTCATTCCCGTACCACCTCCCACCATGCCGCCCCGAAAATATTCATCGGCCTCCGACCACCTTCCACCAACCGTGACCGAGTAACTCATCCAACTCATCACCGTCACTACCACTGTAGCCAACACCCAGTCCGATATCAAAAACCAATTAGCCGCCTTGGTTCATGCCACGGCTAATCTCACTCCAAACTCAACGCACATAACTCAAAGCTTCACATCCAAACCAAAACCACCGTTCGTCTCGTTAACCATGTCACTCAGGTTACCGGTCATTTAGCCACCGAAAAACCCGACGCCCGGCCCAACTCACCCATCCGCACTACCGGCCCTCAAATCACTCACCAACCCACCGAATACCCCTCGCCTGCCAAAGATCACACTACCATTGTTTGATGGATCAAACCCACTAGGGTGGATCTTTCAAGCAGAAAACTACTTGACCTATTATCAAATACCCCGGCTGATTGAGTTTCGCTAACTGCATTCCATTTCGTTTGCGATGCTCTTTCCTGGTATTAACACCAGGCCAATAATCATTTATTGGGCACCTGGCAAGCGTTCAGACGATCTTTGGAACTCCGATTCGGACCTTCTACCTACGAAAACCATGAGGCGACCTTATTTAAGCTGTGTGTCAAACCACCCATTATCTCTGACTTCCGGACTGAGTTTGAGCATCTGACCAGGTCTATCGCCCTAAACCCTACTCAATTGTTTTATTTAGGACCTCAAACTTGAGATACAAGCTTAGCTTGCAATCATTCGGCTCACATACTTCCAGATGCATGCGACCTGGCCCATCGTGTGGAGGACAAAAATTAAACCAATCCAGTAAGCCCAAACCATTTTATCCAACTAAACCTATTCAACAAACACCTTCAATAGCCCAACTGTCTCCCCAATTTTGTCGTTTTCACAACAATCGTCCACAACATCTGCCACCAAAACCCCTTCGTCCTCTACACATCCACTTCTAACCACACCACCAAAACCATTACCCTTCACAAAAACGTCACCTGAAGCCATTGATCAATGCCGTAAAGAAGGATTCTGTTTCCGGTGCCCAGAAAAATTCTTTCCAGGCCACAAGTGTTCACCTCCGCAATTTTTACTCATCGTCGATAACGGCGATCAGATCTTCGTATCTGATTCACCAACTGATAACCTAGAAGCTGACCTTCATCCACCGCAGTTTATGTCTATTAAAGATGCAACATATTTTGGCATGTGCTCTATCCAGACATTGCGTGTCACCGGTTACATTAATGGTACTACGGTCACAGTCCTCATCGACTGTGGTAGTACCCACAACATAATTTAACCTCAAATCGCATCGTTTCTCGGTATAACGACTAAGCCCTTGCAACAGTTTGTAGTCATGGTTGGTAATGGACAATTCATCCACTGTCATGGACATTGTCCCGATGTCCCGTTGCAACTACAGAAGACGGCTTTTCAGATACCATTCTTTGTGTTTCTGATCCAATGAGCTGATGTTGTCCTTCGAATTTCTTGGTTGGAGACACTCGGCCCTATTCCTACGGATTTTTCAGTACCGGAACTCTCGTTTAACAACAATAGTAAGCCACTCACACTTCACGGCGAACCGTTGACTAAATAGGTAACCTCAAGTACCTTATCCTCTCTCATTCGACAAGGTTCTGTAGCATCGATGCATGCTTTACTACTTGAGTCACCAGCACCATAAGACACCGCAACCGAAGCCCTCACTCACTCTGACCCACAAATTACGACCCTCCTAAAAACCTGTCACACCATCTTCGAAATCCCTCACACGTTATCCCCTGATGACCTCATGACCACCACATTCCCTTACTTAACAATAACCAACCGCTTAACGTTAAACCTTATTGCTATCCCCATTTTCAAAAACAACTAATGACCCAACTTGTCGGTGACATGCTTAAAGATGGAATCATTCGCCCGAGCCGAAGTCCATTTTCTTCTCGGTGTTACTTGTCAAAAAAGGATGGTACTTGGCATTTTTGCGCCGGTTACCATGCATTGAATGTGGTTAGAATCAGTGACCGTTTTCCAATCCCTACCATTGACGAATTCTTCGATGAGCTGAACGGTGCAACCATCTTTTCCAAAATTGATCTTCGATCCGGATATCATCAGATTCGTGTTACAGAAAATGACATTCATAAGACTGCATTTCGTACATCGACGGTCATTATAAATTTTTGGTAATGGAATTTGGTCTTACCAATGCACCGTGAACGTTCCAGTCGGCCATGAATGATCTTTTCCGCTCGGTATTGCGCCGTTTTGTACTAGTTTTTTCCGATGACATTCTCAGTAACTCGAAAGAATCTCATTATGGCCACCTCAAATATGTCTTTGAAACCTTACTTTTTAATCACTTTCATGCAAAGGCCTCTAAATGTGTTTTCGCTGTTTCTGATATATCGTTTTTAGGCCACCACATTACTAGTCTAGGCGTTTGACCGAAACCCAAAAAAATTACCACCATTCAAGAATGGCAAAAACCAACTTCATTCACCGCCTTACGAGCCTTCTTGGGACTCACCAGCTATTATTGTTGATTTGTGCTCCACTATGCCAATATTGCCACTCCTTTAACAGATCTTCTCAAAAAGGAATTTACTTGGCATGAGGCAGCCGAAACTGCCTTCACCTCACTCAAAACTCACATGCAAAACCTCATTACCTTAGCACTTCGAGACTTCACCAAACCCTTTGATCTCCCTACTGATGCTTCGGGTCATGCCATTTGCGCGGTCCTATCCCAAAACAACCGACCCATTGCTTTTTATTCCAAGAAATTATGTCCCACAATACATGCCTAGTCCACTTATACTAAAGAGTTGCATGCCATTACAGATTTGGTTCGTAAATGACGACAATACTTACTTGGGCGACGTTTTAGCATTTACACCGATCACCGTAGCTTGAACACATCCTCACCCAAACCATACAAACCTTGGAACAACATAAATGGATCAATAAATTACTCAGTTATGATTTTGAAATACATTTCAAGCCCAAAAAAGAAAACACAGTGGCGGATGCTTTGAGCCGTGTTCAAACACCTTCAATGTTAGCTTTATCTCATGCAACGACGCCATGGTTGGAAGAAATCAAGCAATTCTTCAAAAACAGCTTAGTGGGCATTGAATCACAACTAACCTGTCGCTTTTCCACATCACCTTTATCAAGATAGCCTTGTGTACTTGCATGGCAAAATTTTGTACCACCGATCGGGTCAATGCATCATCGTTTGCTGGAGGAATTCCATTCTTCATTTCTCGATGGTCACTTCGGAGTAATAGCCACCTTTAAATGTATTTCTACTTCCTTTGCGTGGCTCAGGTTAAAGAAAGATGTTGCTGGCTTTCTCCGAAAATGTGTTGTTTGTCAAGCTATCAAGACGCCCACTCGTAAACCATATGGGTTGCTCCAGCCTTTACCAGTTCTAGCAACAACATGGCATGATCTTTCAATGGATTTTATTACCAACTTGCCGTCTTCCAAAGGTAAAACAACCATTTGGGTTATAGTCGACCGCCTATAAAAATTTGTACACTTCATAGCACTACCTTGTTACACAGCTGTCTCTCTAGCGGCCACATTTATGAAAGCGATCTACCGGTTACATGGGCTTCCAAAAATGATTGTGTCGGATCGCGACCCATTGTTCATTAGCCGCCTTGAGAAGGAATTATTCAAGCAAATGGGGACTAAATTGCTGCATTCAAGTGCCTACGACCTGCAAACCGATGGGCAAACAAAAGTTGTCAATCATTGCCTAGAAACCTACCTTTGCGCTTTTGTTTTCGAGGAACCATCTAAATGGAAAGGTATCTTTACATGGCTGAATTTTTATATAACACTCATTATCACTCGGCCATTAACATGACCCCGTTCAAAGCGCATTATGGTCACGATATTACTTCGATCCATGAGTACATTTCAGACACTAATCATAACGCTTCCATTGACACTTCACTGTCGAACCATCAGCAAGCAACTATGATAGCTCTAAAAAACTCATTGGTTTGAGCAAGAAAGCGAATGACACAACAAGCTAAAAACTCATCTCGGAGATTGTGTCCACCTAAAGCTACAACCATACCGTCAAAAATAGTCAACGATCGCAAAAATCAAAAACTTTCAAGGAGATTCTTCTGTAGTATAGGATTTTGGAGCGCATCGGTAATGTGGCGTACAAGCTCGAGCTACCACCATCATCAAAAATCCATCGAGTGTTCCACGTTTCGATATTAAAGGTAAGTCATGGCATTCGTCTTACCAATCAGGGAAACATCCAAGATTTTAATGAGGAAACTGTTGCCCTGTTAGTAGAAGCAATTTTAAATCATTGGGTCGAATCGGAAAGTCAGTCACAAGTACTTATCCAGTGGGAAAATAGACCTCTTGAGGAAGCAACTTGGGAAGACCAACACATCGTGGGAAAAAAGACCTCTTGAGGAAGCAACTTGGGAAGACCAACACATCATGAAGGAGCAGTTTTCATTTTTCTCTTACATTGTGGACGATGACGTTTTTGAGGAGGAGGGTGATGATACAACTGGTCCATTAATGCAGCAGTCCAAACTCAACCAAAGTCCATTGTGCGCGACAGGCCCAAAAGGGAGGTAAAAAAGCCCAGCAAGTTATTGGACTAGGGGATACAATAGGAAACTTGGTGCAAAATTAATTAGTCACTTTTAATTGTTTTTTTTTCATGTGTTTTTCATTGTTGAAGTCGTGGAGATGTGTTCCTAGAATAAATGAGCAGTGGATCCATGATCCCCTCCATGTGAAGTAGTGCTTAGGTTTCCTTTCTTTTAAATTATTTAGTTTTTATGTTAATGAATTATCGGAAAATTGCCCCAAGCATCTTGTTCCCTCTATTGAATTCTTGGAGTATTTGCCTACTAGAAAAGGCTTTATCAGTTGATATGTGCCCATTACGCCATGTTCATGCAACCCACGATTTCTATTATAATTCATGTTTTGTTTGTTTCCTTTTGAAAGTGTCTAAGTAATAGGGTTAGTGGGGTTTAACCATTTAGTCCATGTTTTATTTATTTAGTTTGTAATTAAGCCTATAAAAAGGCATATGTGTTAGTGTTTGATTATGAATGAAATTATGAAATTTGTCTGATTATCCTTCTATAATTCTAATCTGGTTTCCGTCTATTTTCTTTGACCAATCGATTATCGGTTGTAACCACATCAGTGGTATGAGAGCCGTCGTGATCCCCTTGGACCCATGGCTGCCCACACTCTATCCGAAACAGAGTTCTATCAATGGATGAATGAATCCCTTGCAAGACTCGAATCTCAATTGCAAACCATACTCAACGAGCTCGATCGATCCGAACTAAGAGAGAAGCCGTCCAATCTCCTACAACTCCACCACCAATTTCCATCGTCACACCACCACCCGCTTCTTCCGCATTGCCATCACCTGCCTCACCACCACAAAAAGCGACAACAATAATCTCAAACCCCGTCAAAGAAGCGATTTCATCAACACCAAGGCAACCCGTTGTCAGCTCCAAAACCTGCACCCGTGCCTAAACATGTCTCATTACGAGTAATGCTGACGCATTGTGGTCTGTTCCATAGATTTGAGGAGTATCATCAACCAAGCATGTCCTCTCGACCCAAGCTACAAGAACCATATGCCAAGAGTAATCGAATTATGTTAAGGTTCGAAGGTTACCATGATCCAAAATGTGTAAAGGAATTAAACGTCGTGACCACAGACTTGCTGGTGGAGTTTGGTTTGGTTCCCCTGCCACAAAAGAGGTTGTTTCTAGTATAAATTCCATGTGTCTTAACTTTGTTCGGAAGCAAATTCATAATATTCATGAGGGTGGCAACTTTAAGCTGGGTAGTCAAGGTGATAGAAATTTAACGGGTTGGAAGGGGCTTGTTGTTGGAACGAAACCAAACGCTAGTATCGTAGTCGAGTGGTACCCACCGTGAAGAATTACTAAGATTCATTCGGATATCCCCGGGATAACAGAGTGGCGGCCACCATGGCGTGTCTCGGAGAACTGTCCCGATTTTGGTGATGAGGCATGTGGTGTTGAGGCGGAAGCGGGTAACGGGACACGTGGTGTGGTGGCGGCAACGAGTGGTGGAAATGTAGGAGATTGGGCTTCCCAGGCGCTTCGGAAGGATCGAAACTCGTTGAAGAGAGTTCACAACTGAGACTTGAATTTCACAAGGGATTCATTCATCCATTGATAGAACTCGGTTTCGGATAAAGTATGAGCAGCCATGGGTCTGAGGGGATCATGATGGCTTTGATACCACTGATGTGGTTCCAACCGGTAATCGATTGGCCTACGAAAATAGACAGAAACCAGATTAGAATTATAGAAGGATAATCAGATTAATTTCATAATTTCACTCATAATCATATAATAAAACAAGAATGCCTTATATAGGCTTACAAACATGAAGGAAATGTGTAGATAACTAACTCCAATGAAAACATGGACCTATTTCCTATATTAATGCAATAAATAGGAAACATGGAGATAATCGAAACGTGGTATTTCAGCACTTATCACCCGTTAACAAGTGACTATGTCAAAAACTCAGCTTTGTTTATGAAATTAGAAGAAAATGTGGATTGTTAGACCATATTAATAAGAACTTGGGGGTTTTGTTAACCTATGTTGAAATGGGATATTAATGTAATTACTTTTTTAATCAAAAATTGGTTTAAGATAATGTAACCAAATTTTTATTATGAGGTAGAGTGTTAATGTGTTGAACAACTGTGTAAACGAATGTGAAATGAAATAGCTATGAACACGATGATTTATACGAGGAAAAATCCCTTGATCCTTATGAGATCTCCGGCATAAAAAACCTCGGATACTGAAAACTATCACTATCAACTATATTGCACAAAATGAATTACAACTTTGGATGATATTGAGCTTGATACAACTGGGTTCTAGTGTGTGAGAGAGCAGTTCGCGAGAGTAGTAAAAATTGTGCACCTATCTCTAATTTAGCTCAATATCCCCTCATATATTTCTCAAAATATCAAGTAACTAACTAAACGAAAAATAGGGGAGCTCACACGTTCGTCTATAACGGTTATAGGCTCTCATGCACATGCCTAATTCCTAGCATATTTCACGAGATTCCAGCTTGACCAAGTCCCATTCATTAAAGACCAGCATACAAACATGAGCAACATAACATAACAATTATTAGATAGCATAAATGAAAATAAGGAGACTTCCTACACTATCTGTTAAGGATAAGTGATCAATGCTAGGTCTCAAGATAAATGATCCACACTCAATAAAATTTAGCCCTTAACAATTGCCCCCAAATATGACAGATATGATATGAATCAGATTCGACATATTTCCGTTGGATGCGGACTAGCTGTTTTGCATGTAACTAGCTGTTACAATTCCTGACGTCACTAATTGGATAGACTACAACTCTCATCACGTTAAATAGGGTAGAGATAAGATTGAGTATTCATTTAAAGATCAAAGAATCCTTTTTAAATCTTCATTCTAGAAGCAACTCAAGTATCCCTCTTCTCTCTCAAATCTTTTTGCTGCTTTTGAAATTTTTCAACTCCATTTCTTCGATCATGGCCAAGATTTCTACCCGATCCTCACCCGGCAAGAGCCAGGAGAAGGATAACGTGCCTGAGAGCCAGAACCTATTAACAAATCCTTTCACAAAGCTGTGAAAGTTTACCAAAAGTCTCTTCCCCTGCTTTCCATCTGAAACGGTATTCCGGCGTTCGACTCTTCCATGAAGAGTGACACCATTTTGCCCGTTTGGGTTTGTTTTACAGCCCTATCGTTCCTCATTTGCTACTCCTACCCTTTTCCTGATTTCATCTGAGGTTCTTCACCCTTACAGTCATAAGCTATAACCAAGCAATGCCCATGCTTTGGAGGGTTCTGTATACACTTGAACATATTATCAATAAAGAAAGGATTGATTTCAACCTGTCGGTGCTTTCTTATCTTTACAGCCTTGTCACCCATGGTTCCCACAATTTCTTGCTTAAAGCCAAACCTCAACAGCCGTATCCATTCTCAAATCCACTCAAAATGGATCCACTTGGGTCTTCTTCGTGCAAAGGGATTCTATTCCTTTAGGGAATAGTTTACCAAAAAGTGGATCCTAAAGGGTAGGATATAGGATCCTCAAATGACTGTTGTAGAAGACCAATTTAGTTTGCTACTCGTTTATTTTTCCTTTTTGCATGAAGTAACCAATTTGCCTGCCTTGCCAATTCACCGGGGGCTGAAGTGAGAGTTGTTATATTTTGGGCCCTTGAATCATCGATCAGAACATTCAAGCCAAGAACAAAGAACCTTGAAGCCAACACTTCCACCTCCTATACAATGTCGACTAAGTATTTTGTACATTCATAATAGATATAGTTTTTGTATTGAAAAAGTTGTATAGGGTAAAAAGACTTATCTTTTTTGTCGATTTAGATGCCCAAAATCCACGAGCAAGTCTGCCACCAAGTTTGGCCTGAATGATGTTGATAGCATCATCTCTCCTCGCTCCATCAAGAAAGAGCTGGCCAAATGCCCAAGCTTCCCGGAGCCAAAGACCATCACCACCAGGGCTAAGGCTAGGTCAAAAATGATGAAGCCCATGGATGTTGAGGAAAACAAGCTCCAGGCTGAGAGGCTGATCCATGTCTTCATCGCTAAGGTAAGGATCCTTGATCCATTTCTATCTTCTGTCAATGTTACCTTTAGTGAAGGATTCTTAATTCTAATTGAACATGTTATCTATTGAAGAGGTTTGTTTCAGTTGAAGGCCCACAAGGATAAGAGTTTGGCTAAGCTTGAGGATAATCTAGCTAATCCTCGGTCTATGGCGGCTGCCAAGGACAAGATAACTTCGAAGCTGGAAAAAGAAAACAAGCTTTTGGAGAAGAAGATCTTGGAGGCTGACATACAGACTGACAAGGCTAGGATCAAGATTGTCAAGGAGGCCAAGATCTGGGCTACCCGGGCTATCATCAAGGCTAAGATCAAGATTGTTAAGGAGGAAATGGATCCTGCCTTCGACCGATCTTCATGGGATTTGGTTGGATGGGAGGCAAGACTCTTAGATCTTGGTGATGAAAAGGAGCTGGAGTCGGTACAGATGCTGGAGGCTGGATCAAGCGGAGCTAAGGAGGTGATCGAGGTTGCTGAAGGTGAAGAAGGAGGTGCTGTTGCAGCTGAAGGTGCTGCTGCTTGAGTGGGCGATGAAGGATATGATGCCCAGGCCTGAGCCCACTTCTTTCTCTTTATTGTTTATGTGGTTTCTATTTTGAACAATTATGGTTTGTAAGTATTTGAACAATAGGTATTAGGGTTAAGGATCACTGATCCTTAGAACAATAGGAGGTGGCAAAGGTGGATAGGTCCTTCTGTTTGTGGAGGATGAAGCCTTTGATGCTCATCACTCTTATTTTCCTACACTTGATGAACAATTATATGGATACCCTTTATCAACCCAAGTGGACGGTCACGGTTTGCTAGTAGAAGCTTGGGTTGATAATTTTGACAATCTTCTGACTGGGTTTTAATAAAAATTATAACCTTTTAACTTTACTTTGTGTTGTATTTTTCATTTTTGAAATGTTATTTTGATACAGTTATGTATATTAGTAGCTTTACTTTACAAGACATAGAGAATTTTAGATTATAAAAAATATATGATTTCTCCACAACAACTCTATAAATTAAGAGAAGTTATATGATCAAGAATGATATATCCTTAACTGAGAGGTATAGGGTGTAAACAACAATGCAAATAAATTAAGGATTAAACCTAAGAGAATCCAAGTTAGGATTCTATATCCTCAAGGTTCATTATTGCATAAACATATCAAAGAAATTAGTTAAGGTTTAAGGATTCAGGATCCATATTTGCAAACTTCATGAACCTGTAAAAATAAACTTGGGACTAAGACAAATATTCTAGGAACAGATCCATTATAACTATGGACAAGCCCAAACGAACTTGGGACAAGCCTATATAAACTAGGGACAAGCCCAAATTTCTCGGGGTCTGGCCAAACTGGGGACAACCCGACGTGAGTGACATGAAAATGCCAAAACCTTAGCTAACGTGAAAACGTTTGAAACCTTAGGATAACGGATGTATGGTACGTCTACCATTATACTTACGATCCTACATATAGCTAACATCAATAAATTTTCAGCCCTTAAAGCGGGTACTGATCCCATTGCCTTGAACTATACTTGGATAACTTGCACTACTGGCGGGGTGTCGAAACTCAATTTGTATGAAAGGTGAAAACCTTTAAACCTTAGAAGGTATAAGATACCTTAAACGTTGGGAAAAGAGGTGACCAACCCCTTAATCTTCTGTGAATAAATGTCAAAAACTCTACAAAAGCTTAAAACTTGATAAAAATGGATATTGAATGCTTAATATTCTTTCCTCATAATGATTAATAAGTATAAAATGAAATAGGGTAAAAGTGAGATATTACTGGAGTAAAAATCAAGTGTCCTTTGAGGATCCTAGATCGTAGGTCAGAATACTGAAGTCTCTAAGGATCCTTGATCCTTCTCACATGAAGTATTTCTTTTAAAATAGCATTCAAGCTCTTGGGAAAAGATCACCATTCATAGTCAGTAGGCGATATGCCCCCTTTCTAGCTTCAGCTTCTATCAAGTAGTGACCTTCTCATTTTGGTGCCAATTTGCCATCAGCCAGTTTCGTAGTGTTTTGGGATGCTTTTCTTAGTACCTAATCACCAACTTGAAATCTTCTAATCCTAAAATTTGTTATATGCTCCAGCCATTCTTAGTTGATAGCTAGCCATCCTTGTCAAATCTCTAAGCTCTTCCACAGCATCCGGGTCTTGGCTCAGGTTTTCAGCATTCATTTTCAGGATCACGATTGCTTGTTCTAGTTGTAGGAACCACCATTTCTATAGGGATCACTGCCTCAGCTCCAAAGACAATGGAGAATGGAGTTTCACCCGTAGTTCTTTGAAGTTGTTCTATATGCCCCCAAGAAATAGGTAGCTCTTTAGCCCACTTAACTTTCTTGGATCCAAGCTTTTTCTTCAAGTTGTTGATGATGATCTTAATTCTTGATTCTGCTTGACCATTAGCTTGTGGGTGGATTGTTGATGTTATCATCCTAATCCCCCAGCTGTCACAAAGTTAGTAGTTCTACTTCCAATAAATTGGGATCTATTGTCACAAACAATTTAAGATGGAATTCTAAATCTAGTAATAATATTTCTTTTTATGAAGGATATGACTTCCTTTTCTCTGACTTAAGCAAAGGCTTCTACTTCTATCCACTTGGAGAAGTAATCTGTCATGGCTAGCATGAATACATTTCCTCCTGGTGCCTTTGGGAGTTTCTCTACTATATACATCCCTCATCTCAAGAATGGCCAAGAGAAAGATATTGGATGTAAAGGCTCTACTGGTTGATGTAGGATGTTGCTATGTCTTTGACAAGCATCACATCTTCTTGTATATTCCACAGCATCCTTTTCAATTGTAGGCCATTAATAGACTGTTCTAAGGATCCTAGAGAATAATGCTCTGCCCTAATGTGATTTCCATAGTTTTCTTCATGGAAATCCTTCAAGACTTCTTGAATTTCAGGATCCTCGATGCACCGCAATATGGACCTGCAAGGGATCTCTTATATAATATGTTATTTAGTATAGTGAATTGAGATACCTTAATCTTGAAGGCTCTAGGATTCTCCTCTGTGGGAATTTCCTCAGTCTGAATATACTTCAGAATAGGAAGGATCCAGGATCCTGAATTTGACTTTGCATCATCACTAGGTACAGTTGTAGTATTCTCCACTATCTCTATTACTTCAATTTCCTCAATTGTAGGGGACAAAACATGGATGATAGGTATCCTCACATCCTCTAGCATTTTTTAGGGATGATCCAAGGTTAGCTAAAGCGTCTGCTTCTACATTCTCCTCTCTAGGCACATGTATTAAGCTGAAAAAGCAAAAGAATCTGCCAGTTTCCTGACTATTTCTAAATATTTGATTAGATTTTCTCCTTTGATAGTGTACGAACCATTAAAATGATTAGTAATGAATCTACATACACTTGAAGATACCTGATCCTCATTTGCTTAGCTAATTGCAAACCTGCTATTAAGGACTCATATTTGCCTCATTATTAGTAGTCTGGAATACACATGGAATGGATTGGGGTATTATGTCCCCCTGTGGGGATTTTAGTAATATTCCCAGTCCAGTTCTATTGACATTTGAGGCTCCATCTATGAAGAGTGTCCAAGGATCCTTGGTCTACTCAAGTTGTTAAACCTCTAATTCAGCTTCCCTTTGTAGATCACTACTGGAATCAGCCACAAAGTTAGCTAAAGATTGAGACTTGATGGCAGTACTAGGTTCATACATAATGCCATATGCACTAAGCTTGACTGCCCACTTTGCCATTCTACTTGACATTTCAGGTTTCCTAAGAACATTCTTAATAGGAAAGTTAATTTTCACAATAATAGTATGAGTTTCGAAATAATGCTTAAGTTTAGTGGAAGCCATAATTAAAGCAATAATTAATTTCTCTAAATGAGAATATGGGCTTCATTATCAAGAAGGCTTTTACTAACATAATACACTGGATGTTGTTGGCCTTCATGATCGTTAACTAATACTTCACTTACTACTTTACCTGAAACAGCTAAGTACAAGGATAATGGCTCACCATCTTCTTGTTTCATCAAGGCTGGTGCTGAGGATAGATAATTCTGAGGACTTTGAGTGCCGCTTCATGTTTCTCAATTCACTCAAATTTCTTATTCTTTCTCAGAATATCATAGCAATCCTTTCACTTCTCTGAGGATTTCGAGATGAGTCTGTATAAGGTCGCGTTTCCTTCCGGTCAATCTCTGGACATCCTTGGCATTGGCAGGGGATTTTATATTCACAATGGCCTTGATTTGTTCTGGACTTGCTTCAATCCCTCTCTTGGTCACCATGTATCCTAGGAACTTTCCAGCTTTAACCTGAAATGGCATTTTGAAGGATTTAGCTTCATGTTATACTGGTCGAGGATGTTAAATGCCACTTCGAGATCCTTTGGATGATCTTCTGTTTTCTTAGACTTGACCACCATGTCATCAATGTAAACCTCCATATATTGCCCAACTTGTTCTTTCAACAACATATTCACCAACCTTTGGTATGTGGCACCTTCATTTCTCAATCTAAAGGGCATAGCAATATAACAGTATATGCCAGTGGGAGTCATGAACGTTGTATCTTCTTGATCAGATGGTTCCGTCTGAATTTGTTGAAATCCATGTGAAGCATCCATAAAAGTAAGCAAGTCATGGCCCGCTATTGCACCACCATGGAGTCAGTGTGTGGCAGTGGGAAAGGATCCTTGGGAGATGATTTGTTTAGATCAGTAAAATCTACGCATACCCTCCACTTTCCATTTTTCTTCTGAACAACCACCACATTGGCTAACCATTTCGGATACTTGATTTCTCTAATCATACCTGCCTTTAATAGTTTTTCCACTTCTTATTGGATAATGGCATTCCTCTCAAGTGCAAACTTCCTTCTCTTTTGGTGGATTGGCCTGAAAGACTTATCAATGCCTAATTTATGAGTAATAATATCTTTGAAGATACCTATCATATCTTCGTGCTTCCAAGCAAAAGTAGACTTCCTTCTCTTCAAGAAGGATACCAGATCCTGCTCTATGCTATCTAGGATCCTGGATCCTATAAAAACATTGGATTCATGATCCTCAGGGTCTATTAGTATATCCTTGACGTCTTGCTCTCTTGCCTCCATGACATCCCTTGGAGGATACTTTAATTGCTATGCTTACCTCGGTTTCAAAGCTGGCTTCATAGAAGAGGTGTAACAGTTCTTTCCCTCTTGTTGATCACTTTCTATTTTCACCACTCCCCACGGGGTTGGTAGCTTCACACATTGATGGCATGCCGAGGGAGCCGCCTTCTTATCGTGTATCCAAGCTCTACCAAGAATAACATCGCAACAAGACAGACAATCAATAATACATAATTGCTGTATAGAGTTTACTCCCTCAATGTAGATTGGGAGTTTGATGGTCCCCAGCGTGTTCTTTGTCTCGCCACTAAATCCTACAAGGACTGATGACCTTCGAACTATTTCAGATTCAAGGATATTCATCTTTTTGAGGACATCAAGTTGAATAATGTTCACAGAGCTCCCTCCATCAATAAGGATCCTTGGAACAAAGTGGTTAAATATAAATAAAGTAATGACTAAACCATCATGATGAGGTACCTGGATATCAACACGGTCATTCTCATCAAAAGATATGACTTTCTGCTAACTCAGACCGGAGGTTCGGATACGTCTGTCTCCTTTTCCAGCTTTATCTCGATAGCATGCCTCTTCGCTACAAAGAATGAGGTTCCACATATATCAGAGCCTCCATAAATGAAGTTGATGATTTGACCGTCTGCAGATGGTGTAGTAGCTCTTTTAGCACTTTTTCAGGATCCTGGATCCTTGATTTCTTCCTTCCGTGTAAATCTTTTAGGTAACCTTTAAGAGGAGGTAACCTATCTCCTTCCTAAGTGCTATACATTCATCAGTAAGGTGGCCGAAGTATTTGTGATATGCTCACCATTTCGATTTATCCTTGTCGGATGTAGACTTCTCATTCTTCTTGGCCACCTAGCTTTCTCGCATAGATTGTGCAAAGCAAGGATTGGTTCACTATTATCGACAGAAAAACAATATTCAGAGATATGAGGATACTCCTCCTCATCCTCTTCCTGTTCAACTGATTGAACATTCTGATTGTCATGCTTGGAGTATTACCTGGATCGATTGTTCCTGTAGAAGGATCATTGCTTCTCCTGCTTAGATGACCCAGAAAACCTGTACTGGATCCTTTTATCATCCTTTTGTCAGATAAACCTTAGGCCATGTTCCTTACTACATCTAAGTTCCTACAAGGTATCATAACAAGATCATCATAGAAAGGAGAATCTTTTTGTAATCCCATCTTGAACGCTTCTACAGTAGTAGCGATATCTAAGTTTGGGATTTCCAATTACTCTCTACCAAATTTAGTAACATAATCTCTAAGTGATTCATCACGGGCTTGGGTGATCCTATATAAATCAATAATTAACCTTTCAAAAGTTCTACTACAAGAAAACTTATTATTAAATAAGTTAACTAAATGAGAAATTGAAGTTATAGAATAGGGAGGAAAACTTAGAAGTCAATTGAGTGCTGATCCAGTGAGTGTGGATCCGAAGCCCTTACACAAGCAAGCTTCTTTTAACCTTTTAAGGATAGGTTGATCTCCATCCTTTCTCTGTACTAAGCAACATGCTCTTCCGGATCAGTGGTACTGTCATATAACTTCATATTGGGGGTTTGAAAATGCTTTAGTATCTCAGCATTGCATATGGGAGGTGCAAAGCGAGATACTCTGTGACTTCCATCTGAAATCTCAGGAATGGGCTTTACCACTCATGGGACACTGGATATCATGTCCTTGAGTTTCTATAACTCTTTGGCCATGGCTTGGTTGATCCCTGCATCCTACATGTAATCGTAGTTAGTATCAAAACATGTATTAAAATTGTTACCTCGTGATTGGTTTGAAGTTGGTATCCCGGAAGTGTATCTAGGTATTACCGGTGCAATAGTAGGACAAGAAGAAGCAACAGTCTGCATAGGGATGAAATCCCCTTCATGAACTTCAGAACTTATAAGTGGTTGACTTCTTTAGGATCCTTGATTCTGAAATATGTTAGATCCAGGATACGTTGGTACTGAAGGCCTTGATGGATAATCCATGGATCCTTGAATCCGAGCTGAGGATCCTTGATGCTGAAAGTAGGATCCTTAGGGCTGGTACATTCCTTGTGATCCTCCAGGTTCATAGAAGAATCCTTGAGGCTCAGTGGTCTCTAGTGATCCTCGTCGAATGATAGAGGATCCTTGAGGCTGCATCATTGCTAGTGATCCATGCTAGAGATTTGAGGATCCTTGAAGCTGGACATTGGATCCTCTGGAATGCTAGATTGTTGATGATGGGATAGCAAAATCCAGCGACCTGGGCACCAGTGAAGGCACTGATCCTCTGCTGGTCTCTTCTTCTTCTTGATTTCATCAATTTCACGAAGGATCCTTTGGTTGGTTTGTCTAGCTGCTCCATGTAGCCTTTCATCTGAAAAATCAAAGCAGAAACATTATTGTTAGTAGTTGTAGAGGAAGAAACAGAAAGAGCTTTTAATCCTGTGAAGACGGATGATGTTTTCTTCTAAGCATTTCAGCATTCTTCTGGAATGTAGGGGGAATAGGAGGCAACGATGCACTGGTTTGGGATGAGGTAACTGTTGGCATGGCACTAAAAGTAGATTTTCCTTGAGAAGCAATGTAGTTGATGGAAATGAACGGAATTTCTTAGAATTGAAGCACCACTTTCCCCACGGTGGGCGCCAAACTGTTTTGGTCAAAAATCGGTTTAAGGATAATGTAACCAAACTTTGATTGTGAGGTAGAGTGCTAATATGTTGAACAATTGTGTAAACGTATGTGAAATGAAAATGGCTATGAACACGATGATTTAAACGAGGAAAAAGCCATTGATCTTTATGAGATCTCCGGCATAAAAAACTTCAAATAGTGAAAACTATCACTGTCAACTATATTGCACAAAACGAATTACAACTTCGGATGATATTGAGATTGATACAACTGAGTTCTAGTGTGTGTGAGAGAAGTTCGCGAGAGTAGTAAAAAATGTGCCCCTGGCTCTAATTTAGCTCAGTATCCCCTCATATATTTCTCAAAGTATCAAGTAACTAACTAAACAAAAAATGGGGGAGCGCCCACGTTCGTCCATAACTGCTATAGGCTCTCATGCACATGCCTAATTCCTAGCACATTTCAAGAGATTCCAGCTTGATCAAGTCCCATTCGTTTATGACCTGCATATAAACATTAGCAAAATAACAGAACAATTGTTAGATAACATAAATGAAAATTAGGATCCTTGATCCTTAGACTTTCTTCACTATCTGTTAAGGATAAGTGATCCAGGTTATGTCTCAGGATAAATGATCCAGACTCATTAAAATTTAGCCACTAACAATTATTATGAATAATTATGTGTACTTTATATTTAATTGTGTAATAACATGTGAATACTTGAATTTCAGATCAAGATCATGGGTATAAATACAACTAGAAACAAATCACCCATTTTCGTTCATTTAAATTGTTCTGGAAGTCAACATGCTGGTGTTAAGATTCAGTACGCTTCAGGTCTTCAGACATAGGCATGTATTACTATTCCTTTTTATAAGTTACTATAAGTAATTCTATCTTGCAGCTAGTATTTTTTGTTATTAATATTCAAATTTTATTGGAGTTAATTTTATGCAAGTACTAAAGCTGTTTAGTAATCATGATTTTTGGCAGGCTAGAGTGGTTTGAGATTTCTATTATTTAAAAACTAACTTGAAATTCAGGTAATTTTATATATTGGTAATAATTTCAAATTACTATTATTATATTTTATATGATGATATAATGTATTATTAATATGTTACGCTTTATTTTCGAACAGGTTTGAAATTAGATTTAGGGGTAATCGGTAACGGATGTGTGTGTGATTGTGGGTTCCGTGGTTTTATTGAAATGAGTCATGTGTGTGTATTTTTAGTGGCTGCTTGCCATTTTTCGGCTGCAGCGGTGAAGATTTGAATGCTTGTATTCCGTGGGTACTGGTGAGATGTTCACGGCCATGGTGCAGCTACGTGGATGAATATTATTATATTTTATCTAACATCTGACAGTAGCGTCTCTGTTACTCTCTTGTTTTTTTTTTTCATTCTTTAGATATCACATGCCCACTTTCTCTGCTTTCGCTACCTGCACACATTTACTTCAATACTTACATCTACGAAAGACGACCCACGAACCAGAAATTGCTAAACGTATCTGACTGAAGTGAACAAGACATGCAGGTTAGGTTATCCTGCTACTCTTTACAAACATAAAGATATAATAATATTTTTGTATATCTCCTGAAGGAGTAACAAAATGCACGGTTTAGATTGGTTGTTTCGGTGAAAACCACGTCATTACAATACTAACCTGAACTTTGGAAGGTTTTATAGGTTTTATAGATTTTGACCCTTTACTTTTGTTTCGATATTGAATCAAATGTAGCCTCCTCTGATTTGCACCTAAACCAGAATAAAATCTGTTTTGTAATTGAACCAATTATAAACCAGCAGCCCATCCTCAATTATGTCTAACTCCATCAAGTGCAACAAGCTTGTATTCAGGGGTACATAATGGTAATGACTGTAACCCCTAATTTTGTGTATGTGTATAACTAGTGTTATGCCCGCCCGCGTTCGGTTAAATCGAATATTTCTTAGTTTCAAAATATGTACGCATGTATTTAACTTACTTGTAGATACTACTTATAACACGATCTCAATAAAAAAATACATCGAGGCAACCAATTAAACCAAAACACCACCATAGTTTTGCTAAAAAAAAAAGTAAAATGATGACCAGTCTGTAATTTTGAGCTGGGGTAAAATACTAATTTGTCAGTACCAAAAGCAAGTGCTAGACAACTGCTTGACACAATAAAAGCTACATTGAGTCAACAAAGTAATAAAACACTACTCAACTTTTGCAAAAAAAAAAAAAAAAAAAAAAACACCATAACGATGACAAGATCATAATTTTTAACTGGGGAAAAAGCGTAATTTTTGTAATGGGGGCAAAAGCGTAATTAAGCTGGGGCAAAATCATAATTTTGAACGGAGGGCAAAATCGTAATTTTGATCTAGGGGGAAAACATAATGTTATTTCGAACTGAGGACAAAAACGTAATTTTGAACTGAGTGCGAAACCATAATTTTAAACTGTGGATAAAATCGTAAATTGGTTGAACTAATAGGGAAACTATTCCCCAAACTTGTAAACATATACGTGGTATAATATTAGGTAGCTAAGAACAAAGGTAAGCTGCTCTCCTTTTGATTGTTTTAAGTTGCTTTGATTTTGGTTCTTTTTCAAGAATTTACAACTGAATCTTTTTTGTCGGTGTGTGTTTATTTTTGCTACAACTATAGCGAGGAATTAAAGCTTGCAAGAGATCTTGGCTACACTGTGCTCCCACTCTATGCTACCTCTATGAGAGGATGGAAAGCCCATTCAACAACTTTTTCAATCAGCGTAGAAGCAAAGAAGGAAGAAAATGACGCTTTATCCTATGTCTGATGAATTCGATATGCCGTAGATTTGGCATTAACCCTTAACTAGATAACAAATTAAAAGTTACAAGACATAACAATCAACTATGTTTATATATGTACTTTTATAGAATCCATCTGTATAGTTCAGTTTTACTTTGTAAATTAGACATTGCTATGGTTGTGAGAAATGAACCCGACTCTCTTCGTGAGGAGTAATCCTAGTTATATTTAGAGTACGTGTAGGTTACGGTCAATTCAATCCCTATGATTGCTCCTTTTTTTAGTTGTATCATTCTGTATTTATATGTTTGTTTTCATCGTGAACATTCATCAAGTAATTCATATCATTACATAATTTGTAAGGAAATGTATGTTTAACACACTTTCCATATTTTGTATTGCAAACCTCATGAACTCCAAAAACATACACAAAAATACCAAGATCAGATTTTCCAGTTATTATGAACGTATTTGGTTATTTTGTTTGGTACATTCAACATCAACTAGCACTATGCATAAGAAACGAGCTTACAAATCACAAGGAACATGATGCAGGAATGTGCGAAAGCAACCTTGTTCAAAGCTTTCCCCTACAAATACGAACTAACATAAAAGAAATATTGAGTTTTGTTAAACCAAAACTTAGGGTTTGGATTCTTAAGAGAGAACGACGACGATGGTAGATGAAAAGTGGGTATAAAAATAATGAGATAAGATTTTCAAAACCCCGTCTTCGGTGAGCTAGAACTTCGGAGTAGTGTTCATGGAGTCGTTCTTCTAATTAGTTTGATCAAAGTAGTAAAATAAACTAAAGTACATGTAGATTTCAGTTGTTATAAATAACCAATTCAATTAGTCAACATTATAGCATTTTTTTAGTTTAATTTTATTGAAAATTATTTCATTTATGGAAGCTTATGTGTCATGCCCCTTTACCATTATGAGAAAGTCATAGATGCAGTTTTTTCGATTTCTACAAATATGACATCCGTAATTAACACAATATTATAAGTTGTCAAATAAAGTCAAGATAAATATAGTACAGAGAAGAGATAGTCATGATAAATAACACGATACTAATGTAGCCAAACATACTACCTAAAAGGGAAAAAAAGTACATCTCTTACGATGTTATCCTAATTTCACTTCGGTTACCAAAGATACTACGACCATACGTTGAATAGATGAGATCAACAAACGACGGTAACTGCAATGTCACAAATGAAGAAATCGGAATGAGCGTTGTTACACCAATTACGACCAGGATCCACCAATTCTCTTGCCCATACATAATATATAAACGTCGCACTGAAGGCTATCAACATGGTTGTCACTGACAGGAATAACATGATAAGGCCAACTATAAATCTCTTAGGTAACTTATAGAGAAAATCTTCATCTGCATAACGTGCTTTGAGGATGGAAAGAAACCACAACAAGGATGTGGTTGATGTAAACAATGAGAGTGCATCCGAGACAAGAAATATAATGAAGCTCCATTTTTTTAAATTGCTTTCCCAGTCTCCCCATTGTTCCCTCCTGGTACGGTAATCATCGCTAAAAAAACTATTGTAATAATAAGTGCAGCTGTGATTGTGTATGAATTTGCTGTACTTTTCATCCAATCTTCACCATGTTGTCTCAAATCTTCATGTTGTTTACTAAACACCATCATTGGTGTTTCTTTTTCGATGTTGTGGGATTTCCTTTGTTCGAGAGACACTAATTTGCTTACTTCCTGTAAATTGTAAATTGATAGATATTACAAGTATATTCAAATTAATTTCATTTCTTTGTATATAGAGAATATCATTTTCACCCGAAACCAATTGAACTCCTTTTGCAGTTGTAATGTTGCACCATTAACCTTATTGAGTCTGTCTTAAGGTGCGAATTTTGCAGCCAAGTGTAAAAGGTTATCATCCAAACAATTACCGCGTTGATGATGATGCAAATCTCTATGATACGTGGGTTGATGAATTAAATCTCTATGATAAGTCTCCTCGTGCACCAAAAAGTTGTAAGCATTTTCATAGCGGTTCATTATTGGACGTTGATACAGTGTATTGTTACCATCCTTTGTGTACCGAATTGATAGTGGAAAAGATCGGGTGATGTACTCTATTACTTCAGGAATATCATTTTTCACCGCAACAATTAGTGCGCCTTCATATCCTCCTCTCTTATTTTGTAGTTTACCATTCTTCTCGCAACAAAACTTCAATAAGGTAAGAACTTTATGCTGTTTCATTTTGTCCTCATGGAGGCACTTGATATGCGGCACTGTAATTGATAGCAATGATCGAAATTTACATGATGTTATGTTGTGTACTAAAACAATAACCAAGCTTAATCTTGTAATTTATAGAAACTGTTGCAATGGAAAGTGAAACTCGAGTCCTAAAAACTTACCATGTAGTAGTGCAAATCCCAAAATTTGACAAAAAAAACTCTGCATTACTACACAAGAAATCAGATTCGGTTATAATATGATTACAAGAAACATAATTAAGCATAACATAACTAAAACTTCAACAACAGTTATGACATGAACAATCAGGCCATTCCCCGTTAGGCTGTGTGTAATGGCTTCACATTTTTAAAAGGGGTGTGAGTGTGTGACCCCATCTTATGCATAGTTAAAAAAATTAATTGGGATGTTCTTCTAAACATTTCAGTTTGATCACAACTTATTGCCGTATTTAGTTTGCTAAAATTTGAATGCCATTTGTTTATGTTGAGGACTATATATGTTTTAATCTCTTGGGTAAACAAGTCATTATGAAAATATAATATAGCCACTAGAGTTTATATTGGACCGAGAACAATCATGAAAGAGAACCATGCCAATAAACTACATCAGAATTATGATCGATTTATGTTCGAACCTATTTTGACTAGTACCCAATTTGGTTAGAACCAGTTTTGACTATTACCCGACCTGACCTAACCGGTTTACTAGGCTTACAATAAATTAATCTATTCAGTAAATGATATTTATGATTGATTTAGTCAAACATTTGGAGTAACAAACCAGGGTAGACGTATCTCTTCCAGGTGACAAGATTGGTTATGCATGTCTCTTGCTTCTCAATATGTGTATCGCCTACGCTGCAAGTCTCTATAGGCACATCTTTAAAATGAAAATAAAATGTAACTAGATGATGAACCAAATATAAATTATAATAGATATTTAAAAACAATGCTTAGGTTGGCTAAACAAAAAGCCAGTCAACATTGGAAGGTAACCTTGGGATTTTTGTTCATTTGCATATAGTTGTGGGTACTGAATAATCTTTAGTTACCTTCGGATCCATTTCTATGGATAAGGGATTAAAAAAACTCTATTCATTCTTAAATAAGTTAAAAAAAAGAAATGAGATGTCTGCACATGGTTTTCTTGAAACATGATTGAATATGAGAACAACGAATTAAGAGTAAATGAAGAAAAAACGAGAATAAACAAATCTTCTGTTGAAGAAAGTAACAATTCAGTTGGTCAAATAAAGTCAAAATACTGATGAGTAGATCCAACGTCTAATGGAGTAATAACATCTGATGTTAGACAACCACTGACGAGTTTGCTAACATCTGATGTTAGACAACCACTGATGAGTTTGCTAACAACTATTTTTAGTGTATCATCAGTGGTTAGTGAATCAATGGTTTTGATAACAACTATTGTTGGTGTATCATCAGTGGTTTCTGATCAGTGGTTAGCAGTACAAGGAATGATACTTATTTTCTTATAAGTTCAGGGGGCTTTTATGTCAAGTTTGCTTAAAAATCGTTAGTAGTTGTAACAAATTTTAGATGGTTCAGTGGTTATAAATAAGGGGTTCTAGGGCTTGTTAGATAACTTTTGATTTCGTTTCATTTCTGTAAACATTTCAATTCATGTATTCGTTTCTGATTGTTCAATATAATCGTCGGTGGTTTGTGATCAATTGTCTATTAGAATCATTCTATCATTGGTTGCAACATTAGATATGGAACTGGAACAAATGGATTTTAAAACTTCTTTTTTACATGGTAATATGGTGGAGTAGATGTACATGTCACAACCAAAGGGATATGAGGTAAAAAGCCAAGAAGATAAACCTTGTCTGTTGAAGAGGTCTTTGTATGGACTCAAACAATCTCCTAGATTATGGTATAGGAGGTTTGTGAGTAAATATTGAGCAGTAGTTTCAACAGAAGTCCTTATGATAGTTGTGTGTATCATAAGGAATATGACAGGGGTAAGTTTGTTTATTTGCTCCAGTATGTGGATGGTATGCTGATAGCTTGTGAAGATAAAAGTCAAATAGAAGAAACCAAGTAGTTGCTGAAAGAATTTGATATGAAGGATTTGGGGGAAGCAAGAAAGATATTAGGTATGGAAATTCACAGACGCAGGTCAGAAAAAGTTTTGACACTGTCTCAATCTTCTTATATTGGGAAACTGTTGGAAAGTGTTAGAACATTTTGAGACCGTTGGTACTTGATTATCCATAGTTTGAGCTGGTTTATAATAGTTAGATAATCTAGAAGGGTCAAAAGTGCAATCGTATGAAAGTTGTAAGCTGGCGGCGTAATTAATAACCCAGCGTATTTGTTAAATACGCTGGGTAGTCAGTCTGTATATATAGGTGCTTCAATGAATGGCTTGTCCAAGTTTCTTGGACAGATTTTGGTGATTCTCTTGTGTTGTGATTCTTGTTATTGTGCTTACATCCGAATATCCAGGTGCTGTTTTTTATTACATCTTTTTGGGATTTCATATACAACACTAGTTGTTTGATCCATTCAAGATTCTTCATCTTCATAGTTTGGTTTTTCTTAACTTTTACACATTCAAACAACTAATCCATAGTTGTTTGAGTGATAACAATCAACCGCTGTGATCCGAATCTGTTTTAGGACTCACAATTTGGTATCAGAGCCTTTGCGCTCTTGATTGTTTGAGTTTTTGTTAAGATTTTTCAAGTTTTGAAGGTTTTTCAAAAGTTTTTAAAGTTTTATGGTTTTTCAAATTTTTGGGCTTAAAATGGCTTGATCTGGTGTGTTTAATCATTGGGTTGCTGTTAATCAGTGGTTTGGTAAACATTTTGGTAATTTAGCTGCAAATAATCAGGAATTTTGAGTCGTTTTTGGGTGATTAGAGGGTTTTTGTTCGTATTTATTTCTAGTGCAGCGTATTTATTTCATTTCCAGCGTAATTATCTACTTTGCAGCGAAATTGTCACCTGATTTATCCCTCTCCAGCGTATTTAATCACCGATCAACCATTGTCTCTCAATCAACTCAATCCGATTGCCCAAGCTGAGCTTGAAACTGGAACTGCTACAAGGCCACCAAAGTTGAAAGGATTAGAAGATTTCGGTAGTTGGAAAAACAAGATCAAAGTCTTTGAGTATACCGACTATACTCAATGGATGCCAGTCACAGTGGGTCCGCATGTTCCAATGATAATTCGTGATGACATTCGTACAATCAATGAAGATCCATCAACGTTCATAGATGAAGATAGAACTCTCATTCAACGTGACCGGAGGGCTCATGCTACTCTTACTATGGCTCTGTCCAAGGACGATAACAACTTGTTTGAAGAGTACACCTCAGCACATGAACTGTGGTTGGCACTAATCGACCACTATGAAGGAAATGAGGAACTCATGGACAACAAACAAGACATGGTCCAGAAAGAGTATGACATGTTTGGAAGTGTTCGTGGCGAACGCTTATCTGACCACATAAGTCGATTTCTGGGAGCGTTAACTAAGATGAAGAAAGTGGGAAATCCTGTCGCAAATTATGCATCAATCAAGAAGCTGCTAGACTCTCTCCCCAAAGAATGGAGCCTTCAATGCATGATGATTAAGAGAACTTTCTTAACCAGAACAACTCCTGTTACACTCTCAGAACTGATGAACACTCTAAAAGCCTTTGAAATGGACATTGTCAAGAGAGAGATGAACCAAACTGGTTATTCTCAGAAGATTATTCAGCAAGCTGTTGCAACCTCGGCCCCCAAGAATATGGCATTTCTTGCTCCTATCACCTCATGTGGATTAAATTCTCAAAGTGCTGTCGAATCTTATCCGAATGCTTCCGCAAGCTCTGTAAAGGCCTCGTCATCCTCCAAGAAGACTACCATGGCCAACGACGCTCAAGCACTTAAAATATCCACAAACATGTCGCATTGTTTAATACCTTCTTAAGCAACTATAAGGCTCTTATGTCAGGAAAGTTGAAGAGAGATTTCCTCACAGCTGAAGACATGTATTAAGTGGATCCTGACGACATGGAGGAGATGGATCTGAAGTGGCAGATGGCAATGATCACTCTTCGATTGAAGAAATTCCAAGATAAGACGGGAAAAAGGCTGGCCCTTGGAAAAGCTGGATTTGACAAGTCCAAGCTGAGATGTTACAATTGCAAAAATTTGGGCCATTTCAAAAGGGAGTGTCCGTTGCTGAAGAACGAGAATGCCAAGCTCAACCAGACAAGAAGACCGGTGGCCATTGAAGGGAGTGACAGCATTGCTGAAAACAATCAAAAGGCTTTAGTTGTGGAAGATTATGACTGGTCATAGGAAATAGCTGAGGCTAAAGGTGAAGTTAACAAGGCCCTCATGGCAAACATCTCCACTATCTCTGTCACGTTTGCTTCAAACGTGTTGAAAAACAAACCTCCAAGATTCCAAAAGATGACGCTGGTCTGAAAACCATCATCGATTCTGCTGAACAAACCTCAGAGAAGGAACAACATAAAGCTGAAATGAATGAGTTGAAGCCTGCAGTTCAAGAAACCATCAGTAGCAGCAAGAATGAGGCGGTTGGAACTTCTACCACCGCCATGAAGTCAGAAACTGAGGATAAGGATTTGGTAAATAGCATACCATATGAATTTAAAGCGAAGATGTGCTCCAAACCATGCTTGAACGTCGTGGCACACTACAAATCTCTCAACCGTGACATCATTAAAGAAAAAGAAAAGGTTTTGAAAATTAATCAAGAACTAAAAGAAAATGAAACCGCATATCCGCGAAAGTTAAATTCAACTATAGCTGAAATGCAATCTTTAAAAGAATTTGTTTTCAGAAAAGATTATCATAAATGGTTTGACCGAAAAACTAGAAAAATCTCAAAACGAAAATAACAAATTGCAAATCATTATTGATAAATGGAAAATTAGTCAAAAAGCACTGGTTGATATTGTAAACTGCCAATGACCAACATTCATAAAGGATGGAATTGGATATAAGGATAAATTCGGAAATGAAAGAAAATTATTTCCTCCTCCGCATAGCAGAAATTATGTCCCTATGCCATCTCCTCATCCTAAAAATGATTTAATCAATAAAAATGATCTTTTGGATCAAAATGCTTTTTACAAACCACAAAAGAATACTAACATGTCTGAAAGCAATGCAGATCTGTGTGAGGGTCAAGAAGATGTGTGCGATGAGGAAGATGAATGTGGAGGTTCAAAAATAGGAATCGGTTACGCAGGCGACAATTATTCAACAGTTAACTGGTTCGCCTGGAATTGTAATAAGACAAACAGAATTTCTATTTAGGATAACTGTAATAGTTTATCTAGGATGGATGACTGTAACGGCTTTGTGCCAAAATTGAACATTCGGGATGACTGGAATGGCCTTGCGCCTACACTTAAGACTCACAACCAATTGCATGCTAAGGTTGAGAGTCATGACTTAAACTCTATTTTTAATGATGAAAATGTTATGCTTGAATCTCCTGTCTTTGTGCCAGGAGATTCCCGAGTTTTGATCTTAAAACAGAAGTAGATTGGGGCCTCAAGCAACGACGTGTCATTAGATTCAACAATACCTTGAAGTAAACTGTGAAAAGGAGACAAATTCTAATGAACACACAAGAGGAAATTCCCGAGTTTGTTCCATCAGTTGCAGGTTCTTCAGAGACCGATAAAGACTTTATTGAAGAAAGCAGCAGAGATGATTCAAGCACAACAACTTCAGAGAGTGATGGAGAAATGTCAAATGAAAGTCAAGTATCAACAACCTCGTCATCAGACAGTGAGCATAGTGAGGACGAAATTAAGATAAACATCAACCTGACAAGAAGAAAGTCAAAGATTCAAGCCCTGTTACATCATCAGATTCCTCAAGCAGCTCCAGATTCTCATCACATACATCGTCTTCGCACTCAGCACCCAGGAAGAAAATATCGAACTGCAAACAATGATTTCGCTGTGATCATTTAGGACATACTGCGAAACATTGCAAAAGCAAGAAATTTTCTAAACCTAATCAAGATCTCGTTAAGAGTTTTACTGATCAATTTGACAATCTAAAGAAATCAGTAAAATGCATTTTTACTCAACTTGTTTTTGGAAAAGAAAAGAAAACTTTCTTGCTCAAAATCATGATAGAACTAATGTAAAGCAAGTCTGGGTTCCAAATGCTAGCTAACTTGTAAATATCTTTTGTTGTTGTTGTATAACAGAACAGAAATGGCTTCAGATGCTCATGGAATATATCTGGCATGTTGACCGCGGTTGCTCCAGGCATATGACCGGGTTAAAGGATCTGCTTACAAACTTTCGAGTTATCAATGGTGATTTTGTGTCCTTTGCCGGAGATGAAAAGGAAAGGAAGATCGTCGGAATGGGTGACATCGTGTCGGAAGCACTTACTCTAGAGAATGTTAACTATGTTCTAGAATTGTGTTACAATCTCATGAGTGTTTCACAAGTCTGTGACAAAGGAATTTCGGTGCTGGTCAATGACACGGAGTGCTTATTCCTCGAACCCGAATACTCTGTCCCTGCAGAAATGATCATGCTTAGAGCTCCCCGTCAAAATAATACCTACGTGCTGAATATTAAAAATGCCAAATCAAATGAGCAAATGACATGTCTTATTTCAAAAGCATCTGAATCGGAATCACTGCTGTTGCACAGGCGTTTGGGGCATGTGAGCTTTAAAAACATAAATACACTTTCTAAATTAAATCTAGTAAGAGGTTTACCTATGAAAGATTTTCCTTTTTCTAAAAAATGCATAGCATGTGCCCAAGGAAAGCAACATAAAAAGCCTCATAAGTCCAAAGCAGTGAATACGATTTCCGCTCCACTGCAATTACTTCACATGGATCTTTTCGGGCCTATAAGCGTTAAAAGTTTAGCTAAAAGATCTTATTGTTTGGTAATTACAGATGATTTTTCAAGGTTCTCATGGGTGTATTTCCTCAAAGCTAAGAGTAAGACAGCTTCCATTCTGAAAAGCTTCATCCCTATGATTGAAAACGTAATCAAGCTAAAGGTGAAATCCGTAAGAAGCGACAACAGTACAGAATTCAAGAATCATACGTTTGTCTCCTTCTGCGAAGAAAAGGAATTCATCTTCAATACAGTGCTGCCAGAACTCCTCAGCAAAATGGTGTAGCGGAACGCAATAACAGAACTCTCATTGAAGCTGCTAGAACTATGCTTGTCGACTCCAAGCTTCCCATAATCTTCTGGGCTGAAGCGGTCAACACAGCATGCTATGTTTGAATCGTGTTCTCATTGTTAAACCTCATAGAAAGACAACTTATGAACTACTTTTCAAAAGGAAGCCTCTGATAGATTTCTTCAGACCGTTCGGATGCTCATGCACACTTCTCAACACTGAAGATAATCTCATCAAGTTTGAAGCGGTGGTGATGTATGCTACTTCATGGGCTATTCATCCTCTCAAAAGGCGTATCGAGTCTACAACAAATGGACGAAGATGGTGATTGAATCATATTACCTCTATTTTCAAGAAGTAAACTCCACTAACACTGGAAGTGCTCCAAATTGGTTTTATGACGTAGACATTGTATTCAACACTTTCAACATTGCTGAACCCGTCAATGAATCCGAACATGCAGAATCCACTCCATTGGAGCTATTGTTTGATCCGTCAGACATTGGTTTCACTCCTTTTACAACCCGTTCCACCCTTGCTTCTGCCTCTCCTACTCTTCCTGTTATCGAAGTTAATGGTGACACATCTGCTGAGAATGCATCCGCACATGATGATTCTTCTTCACAGAAGGCTGTGGATGAACCTCCTAAAGAAGACGAAACTCCAATTATCTACGTCGATGAACACTTCACCAATCTGCCTCAACAAGTGGAAACTCACACCAACGCAGGGTACAAGACCAATCGAAACCATCCAATTGAAAATGTCATCGGTTCTGTTGAAGATGGAGTTCGAACACGCGGACAAACACATACCATCAACACAGGACTGTATGCAGCTTTTATCTCGCAGTCTGTCACAAGAGATATCGGAGAAACAATTCAAGACTCCAGCTGGGTACAAGCAATGCAAGAAGAATTAGCCCAATTTCGGAAACTTAAAGTCTGGGAACTCGTTGATATACCAGATAGAAAGTATCCAATTGGTACCAAGTGGGTGTTTCGAAACAAGATGGACGACCGTGGTGTAGTTATCAAAATAAGGCAAGATTAGTGGTTCAAGGTTTTCGGCAGGAGGAGGGGATTAACTATGAGGAAGTTTTTTCACCGATGGCACGCTTAGAAGCTATCAGAATCTTCTTAGCCTATGCTTCGTTCAAAAACTTTAAGGTGTTTCAGATGGATGTAAAGAGTGCTTTTCTGTATGGGAAAGTGAAAGAAGAAGTCTATGTCTGTCAACCTCCAGGTTTTGAAGATCCTCACTTCCCCGCGAAGTACTATAAGCTTGACAACGCTCTCTATGGTCTTCACCAAGCTCCTCGAGCATGATACGAGACTTTGTCAACATATCTTCTGGAATGTGGGTACTCAAGAGGGAAAATTGATATGACTCTTTCACAAAGCGGAACAGAGATGACGTGATGCTAGTGCAGATCTACGTAGACGATATCATCTTTGGGTCAACTGATGAAGCTCTTTGTAGGGAATTCAAGCAAGTAATGAAGGCAAATTTCGAAATGAGCATGATCGGAGAACTTACGTTTTTCTTGGGATTAGAAGTGAAGCAGAGAGAAGACGGCGTACTCATTCATTAGGCTAAGTATATTAGAGATATTCTCTCCAAGTAAAACATGAATGATTGCAAATCTGCTAGTACTCCCTTCGCTGCTCAGAAGGAAATTACTTTGGATCTTCAAGGAAAACCCCTGAATAAATCCTTCTATCGTTCTATGATAGGCTCGTTAATGTATCTGACTGCAAGTAGGCCTGACATTAGGTGGTGTGTCTGTCTCTGTGCATGATTTCAGACGGATCCGAAAGAATCTCATGAAGCTGTTATCAAAAGAATCTTTCGCTATCTGAAAGGAACTTCCAAGCTTGGTTTGTGGTATCCTAAAGATAGTAATTTTGATTTAATTGCTTACTTTGAGAGTGATCATGCAGGTTGTAAAGTTGACAGAAAGTCCGTCTCTGGAGGATGTCAATTTTTGGGAAATCGTCTCATATCGTGGCAAAGCAAAAAGCAGACAACAGTTTCCACATCAACTGCTCAAGCTGAATATACGGCAGCTTACAGTTGTTGTTCTCAAGTTCTCTGGATAAAAAATCAGTTGTTGGATTATGAAATCAACGTTATGAAGACTCCTATATTCATTGACAACGAAGCATGTCTTGGAATTATGAAGAACCTTATCCACCACTCCAGAACTAAACACATCGAAATTCACATTCATGCGATCAGATATGCGTATGAGAAAGGATATATTCAATTGGTGTCGTGGATATGATGCAACAATAAGCTGATATATTCACGAAAGCCTTTGATAAAACTTGCTTCAATCAGTTGGTAACCTGGTTGGAGATGGTCAATTTCCTTGAGTGGAAGTGATTAAAAAAATGTGTATATGGTCTTCATAATATATAATAATCTCATAAAATGTGCCCAAACAAAAAGATTTTCTGCAAGTCTAAAATTTCTTTTCAAGCAATGGATTCTCGAAAATAAAATTTTAAGGGGGGAAGTCTTCCAGAAAATATTGTTGAGATAGAATCCTTTATTTGACACCTGCATGAGAAATGATAGAAAAACTGCTAACACTTTGTTTTGATCTTAAAACAGAAGTAGATTGGGGCCTCAAGCAATGACGTGTCAGTAGATCCAACAATACCTTGAAGTAAACTGTGAAAAGGAGACAAATTCTAATGAACACACAAGAATTTGAATACCCACAATGTTGTGCAACTTACGGGTAACACGTTGTGGCGTATGGCTTAATGGTCTTAAATCTTGCGTTGATAGATTACCAAAGTCCGAGATTTCGGGTTTTTATATTGACTAATCACTCGGGGATATCATAGTTGCTCTTCTGCTGCATCCAGATATATGTTGACCTAGACACAATTATGATATCTTTTCAAAAGAGCCAATGCGGCCAAAACCCTACACAAATGAAGCTCTCATTGAGAATCATTCAAGTGCTTAAATCGTACCGTATTTGATATCTGTCATAGCCCTCGTTAGACTTTGGTCTCTTTGCTGTACAGAAGTACTGACCTGAACACCAATTGTCTAACGTTGAAATTTCAAATACGAATGAGGTCAATATACTCACCTGCTATGAGGAATCTTTGCGCATACCTTGATTGCAGGGGTATGTCTTGATGTGGGACTCAGCATGAGCGGGGAACATCGAATTTCTTGTCAATATTACCGCAATATGATAAAAGGCTCTCCGATCGCATGTTGAAAGATAGGTGCATGGATTTAAAAGGACAAACATAGTGACAGTTTTTCTTGTGCCTTGATTATTCAAAATATCTAATATCTTATCTTCAATTAACAAAATGTTACCAGTATGATCTTTTGCAGGAAAGTCATAGGATTCAAGTCAGTAAGCATAAATTTTATGTGAAAAAGGAGGCTTCCTGGCCCCAAAAACAACTTTCAGGATCCAAATTGCAATTTTTCATCTTTCTCAAGCTTATTTTTAAATTCTTGCACTATTTTTCACCAAAAAGGGCACATTTTCTAGAAAATTTGAGGTTTTCGAGCGTAATTGATTCAAGATTCTTAGACTTGAAGAAACCTTAAAATCAATCAGGGCGGCGCATTTAATGTTCAAGCGTAATTATTAATTACGCTGGAATGTAGACTTGTATATATACTTCATTTTTCATTTTGTGTAAACATTTTCATATTCAAATTTCATCACCTTCTTCTTTAACCATAAAACCCACATCCTCTTATTCAATCCGCACTTAGTAAATCTGAACGAAATTGATATCGGTATGATTTTGATATTCAAATGTCCATCGTTCATTATGTGAGTGTTTTTGAATCATCGATTTAAGTCTATGTTTTGTTGATAGATACATTTGAATCTGGTTTTCTTCCGGTTTTAAAGGTTTTATCAAGAAAATTATGAATATGGCGTATTTATGTTGAAGATAGCGTATTTAGTCAGGTCAGCGATTGGCGTATTTAAGCCTTGAACGCGATTTCAAGCAGCCGGCGTATTAGTCAATTACGTCGGTCAAGCCAGCGTAGATAAGCTTCTACGCTGGATAAACTTAAATTCGCCAGTCCATGATCAGCGTATATAAATTTTTTTTCCAGCGTATATATTATTTCTCTGGTACTTCTAGTTCAATCTTCGCAGCGTAATTGTGTGAAATGTTATTCTGTTCCAGCGTAAATGGCTTTGGTGACCAGCATAGATATTAGCGGATTTATAATTTTTTTAAAATTTTTTTTCTTGTGCAAAATATATTTTATGTGTCAATAAATATGTATATGGTTTTAATTCCTTTTATTTTATGTATATATATATATATATATATATATATATATATTATATATTTGTGTATATGAATCTAACTTGGTTCGTTTTTACCTTTAGAAATAGCTCAACCTTTAGTTTGGGACGGTACTAGAAAGCAAAATCAGCCCATCACTCTAGTTCCTCCAGAGCCCGATTTTGAAGACGTGATGGACTAGCTGTCGCAAAGCAAAATTAGCTACGCAGTCCAGGCAAATCCCACAATCTACTCAATCCACATAGAAGAATTCTGGAGAACGGCAAGGGTAAGAACGCTGAACAACGTTAAGCGCATCACAGCAACAGTGCGGGACAAGGAAATTAAACTAATTGAGGAACGAATTCGAAAGGTTCTGAGCCTCGGAGACAACGCTAGTGATCCATTGAAACAAAAGAAAGAGGAGATTCTAGAAGGCTTTCGTGGGATGAACTACATTGGAGACTTTCGTCACAATAATGAGATCAAGAAGTCAGGGCTTACGAAAGACTGGAGGTTCATTTTGCACACGTTCTGTATGAGTATCTGTCATCGAAAAGGCGGTTATGATGGGTTGAATTTAGAATGGTCGGCGGCTATGCTGAATCTGTGAACGAATCAACCGTTCAACATTTCTGGATTAATTTTCTATTGCATGATCGACAACGTAAATAAAGGTGCATGGACAATGTATCCTAGATTTGTGCAATTGCTTATTGACGATCAGCATCGAAACCTGCCACATGATGGAAACACGTATCGGTTTCAACTACCCAAAGGAAGGCAGATTACCGAGTTGAAAACCAAAGAGTGGGTGATGTTACACAACTGGATGTATCATGAAGAAAGACTTCCAATGGTTCTAGCTGCATACAACAAGTATCGAGAAAAGGCAAGAAAAAGTAGAGAAGGTGGAAGTCATCCCGTTGATGTTGCTGAAAAGGCTGAAGTAGAAGAAGAAATTCCACTGGTACGTAAGCGTAAGGAAAAAGGAAAGAAAGTGGTCGAAGAGGAACCGTCAAAGAAGAAAAGGAAGAAAGATGCACCAAATCCAGAGTGAACCATGGCTGATAGCATTCGCGCTGGTTCGAATAGGGAAGAAATTGAAAGAATGCAAGCCATCCATGCGGTTGGGGAGGCTGAGAAACGGGAGAGAAGAATGAAGAGAAGGGAAATGACTATATCTGAAACCCCTTCGGTTGTTACGTCAAAGCAAGAACAGTTGGATAGATTTGTGGAAGGACTTTTTGCTGATCCACTAGAACCCTCTCCAAGCGAGGCTGCTGTGCCAAAGAAGAGAAAAACAGGGGAAGGATCATCAGCAAACGTTCCACCCAAACCACCTGTATCGGCCCAATCACCTCCTCAGCAAGTTCCACCAAGACCTAGACCATTTCAAGAGCTTTACAACCGTTTATCCAAGGAAATTGGTCTATTTCCGGCTAAGGAGTTCTGTTTGCTGAAAAATCAAGTGAATGACACTGATGTGCTGAAGAGAAAATTGAAAGAACAGAGAAAGAAGAATAAAGAATTGCATTCTTACGTTCACAAGCAATCAGAATTCATTAGATTTCAACAGGAGGGTCTCGAAAAACTGCATGAGCTAGTGCAAGAGCTATATGGTGCTTCAAACAGAAAGCCAAAGTACTCGAACGGAGACATCTTCAACTTTAACTTATTTAGGGAAAGAGAACAGAAAAAGAAAGCTGACAGAGCCGAAAAGAAGAAGAAACGTCTTGAAGTAGTAGTTGACGTTAGTCTTGATGACGACAGTGATGAAGAGGAAGTCGACAAAGCCGAAATGCCCGCAAAATTTCTAGAATGGGGGTTGGAAGATAACGTGTTGTATGAAACGGATGGCGGAGATGAATTTGAACCACAACATCCAGAGTGGTTTAAAATGGAAAGAGCAAAGATTCCAGACTTTTATCAAGTGATCACAGTTGAGAAGACTGAGATCACGGATAAAATCATCAGTTGGAAGTACTGCAATATAACCGGTTGGTTTGTGGTAAAACGAAGAGGAGGAGTTATTCAATACTTTCGAAAAGCCCACGACATGCAAAGCTTACCAACATGGGATATACGAGAGCTCAGCAAGCACGATCTGATAAATCCGACAAATAGCAGCATTGGCGGAGATCTCGAAAGATTAATTCAAAGAGAATGTATGCGAGGATTTTCAGTGTTCCAGCCTCAGCGCCCTAGAAGACGTGTGTCTAAGACCACTAAGACCCGTTCACCGGAAAGGAAAAGATTACATGGGTCATCAACCCTGCGAAAGTTGTAACTAGGGTGAAGCTACCTCCTGAACAGCCTATGACTCTCATGAACTTCAAGAAGTGGTTTTAGATGGAAAGACAGGTGAAGCAGTCATCAGGTCAAACTCAAATGAAGACATTCGTATCCTAGATCCAATGGAAGTTTTTATGTTCTGTCTATCCGATTGAATGTTCTATAGGACACAAGATCAACGTTGGAGCAGGAAACGAGTATCTGGAGGAAGGGACGCTTTTTCAAAGGGCAGTTGAGCGCGTGCGGGTTCGAAAGATTGAAGTGATGCAAATATGCTCAGGATGGATGCAAAGAAAGAAAAGGAGGAATCCAGACAGAAGAAATAGCTGAGACTGAACCATCCTCACCACCAAGCAAAGATCCATCATCTGACTCCGACCTTCAAATTGTTCCACCACCTCCGACTTCATCCACATATGGAGTCACTAAGGAGGGCCAACAAACCTCAAGTGAAGCTTTTGTTAATCTAAGATCTGAAGCAACAACCGACCAACCTACCAATCAAGCTGTGAAAGAAAAAGATCCAGGATCAGCCGCAGACCCTGAAGCTCCGAAACAAGATTGAAGAAACTCAAGCACGCAACGGTATAGGGGGATATTGTTAGAACATTTTGAGACCGTTGGTACTTGATTATCCATAGTTTGAGCTGATTTGTAATAGTTAGATAATCTAGAAGGACAAAACTGCAATGTATGAAAGTTGTAAGCTGGCTGCGTAATTAATAACCCAGCGTATTTGTTAAATACGCCGGGTAGTCAGTCTGTATATATAGGTGCTTCAATGAATGGCTTGTCCAAGTTTCTTGGACAGGTTTTGGTGATTCTCTTGTGTTGTGATTCTTGTTATTGTGCTTACACCCGAATATCCATGTGCTGTTTTTTATTACATCTTTTTGGATTTCATATACAAACTAGTTGTTTGATCCATTCAAGATTCTTCATCTTCATAGTTTGTTTTTCTTAACTTTTACACATTCAAACAACTAATCCATAGTTGTTTGAATGAAAACAATCAACTACTGTGATCCAAATCTGTTTTGGGACTCACAGAAAGCTATGGAATGGGAGAGTGTAAGCATATTACAACTTCTCTTGCAGCTCATTTTAATTTGTCCAAGAAAGATAGTATTCAAACAGATGAGGAGGAAAAATACATGAGCAAGGTTCCATCTGCTAACACTGTTGGAAGTCTTATGTACATCATGGTTTGTACAAGACCTGATATTTCATATGCTATTAGTGTTGTGAGTAGATGCATGGCAAATCCTGGTAAGAATCATTGGGCAGCTGTAAAGTGGATTCTTAGGTATTTGGCTGGTACAAGAAAGCTTTGTTTAAAGTTTGAAGACAAACCTGAGAAAAATGGTAATATGGTCAGAGGTTATGTTGATTCTGATTATGCTAAGGACAAAGATAATGGCAGGTCTATAACGGGTTATGCATTCTCTGTGCTGAAATGTGGTCAGTTGGAAGTCTTAGTTGCAACATGTTATTGCGCTATCCACAACTGAGGCTGAATTAATAGCTTTAACTGAAGGGGTAAAAGAATCCTTATGGTTAAAGGGCATAGTTATTGATCTGGGGATTAGATTAGATAGTGTGGAGGTGAACTATGATAATGCAGGTGATGTTCAGCTGTTAAAGAATAGTGATTTCATGAACGGACCAAACACAACAATGCGAAGATGTTTTGGATCAGGGATGTGATAACTTCTAAGGAAGTTGAGGTAAGTGGGTTGGAACAGACGTTAATCCTACTGATGTGATGACCAAGGTTTTGCCAGGTGCAAAGTTTATGTTTTGTGTTGATTCATTAAGTTCGGGTAAACTAAATTGTGACTTAGGTGGAGATTGTTGAAGAAAGTAACACTTCAGTTGGTCAAATAAAGTCAAACTTTGATGTGTAGATCCAACGTCTAATGGAGTAATAACATCTGATGTTAGACAACCACTGACGAGTATGCTAACAACTACTGTTAGTGTATCATCAGTGGTTAGTGAATCAGTGGTTTTGCTAACAATTATTGTTGGTGTATCATCAGTGGTTTCTGATCAATGGTTAGGAGGACAAGGACTGATACTTATTTTCTTATAAGTTCAGGGGGCTATTATGTCAAGTTTGCTTAAAAGTCGTTAGTAGTTGTAACAGATTTTAGATGGTTCAGTAGTTATAAATAAGGGGTTCTAGGGCTTGTTAGATAACTTTTGATTTCATTTCTTTTCTCTAAAACATTCCATTTCTTGTACTCGATTCTGATTGTTCAATAAAATCGTCGGTGGTTTGTGATCAACTGTTTATATTTCACGGTGTTTTACATAACATCTTTGGTTGAAGTTGTACTTTGGCACTCCGATAAGCATCTAGCATTTCCGCATGTTTTTTCACTATAAACCACAGATTGTCCTGATCTACTGCCAGTTCATGGTAGTGGTCTTTGAGCAAGTCATATGCAACATCTACAAGTATGATTAAAAAACACAAAATAAATTGATTGTTGGTTTGTTTATATAACAAATTTACAACACAAGATAAACAATAGCATGAAGTAAAACTAAAAGTCAAGGTTGTAACATGAACACTAAATTAAGCTTACCAAATTACTCTGCTCTGATTGTCTGAGTGAATAGATCATAAACATGGTTTCCTTTGAAAGGATTAGGGTAGCCAAGTTGTCGGATGAGGCCAATATATTGTTTGTACATTTCAAACAAATAATCAAAATGGCCATCTGAGAATGAAGAGCCACAATCGTGAGAGGGAGAGACAAGGCGCTATAGTGCCCTGGTAGTCAATGAATGACTAATGCGGGTTTTGTTGACCAACAACTCTACAGCCACTTTGTTGCCACACTCTATAGCAAACCACAACTCCGCAATGAGAGGTGAAAGTGACTCTTCGTCAACGTATATCTGATTGACGAGATTCTCAAGAAACGAAATATTGCAGGATTACTGATTGCAATGTGGAGTGCAGTTTTTTCGTCTTTTGCGATTTCAACAATCCATGTACGTTTGTCCTGGTTGAAAATTTCTTGGGCTGTCTCCCAATTCAATAGCTCTGTAGAGTGGGATGTACTTTCGAATTTTGTGGCTATTCGAAAGAAACATGGAAATATTAGAAAAAAAAAGAGAAACATGAGGGACTAATATACAGGCCGGCTCAAGGGGGAGTGAAATAAAGCAAACACTTTAAGCCTCCACTTCCCTAGGACCCCAAACTCTTAAGAAAATATATTATATGTAAGTGATTTTGGCTTTAAAATTATTGACGTTGAGGTTTATGATATATAATTATGTATACACAGAGATGGTACATGAATCATAGGATCAAAAGCATTTTTTTTCTTTCATTTTTTTACGAAAAGAGCCTCAATTTTATTATCCACTTTAGTCCTACAATATTTTGAGCCGGCTTTGCTAATATACGGGTCATACCTTCGTATGGGTTTCCCAAATGACCCGTGTATGTATATTTAAGTCAATCCCAAAGCTCTTGAGCTGTTTGCCCACCTCCAACATATCGCATCAAATCTTCACAAAGAGAACCATATATCCATCCCATCACTAGCTTATTTGACCTTTCCCATTGCCTATACATGGCTCTAAAAGCAGTTGCGTCTGCCTTCGCTTTAGAACCATCATGCTCTAGGGGTTTCTTTAATGTCCCATTTATAAACCCGAGCATATCATGGCAATCCAGCAGGCATAACATTTGTATCTTCCATTGTTCATAATTACTTTTACTCAGCTTCACAGACAAGAAGCTGGCTGCATTCACGTGTGAAGGGTATGGATATCTTTGTGACCCAGATGATTATCACATACCATACATACATGAGTCCCATGTTCCACATTAGATAAATTAATAATTAAAGCCCGTCTTCATGTTTTTTATTAATGGTTTCCTAAAACGACATTTCATTTCATTGTTCTTTTCGTTTTAAGGAGTTATATAATAATTGTTTTAAAATTAAAAAAGACAACCTTTCCAACAAGCAAGCCCCTAACTGGAAAAGCACGAGAACCAGACGGAAAGAAACTACGTTAGAAAGACAACCTTCCCAACAAGTAAAAAATTAGTTTGACAATGGATCAGGCTCTTTCATTGATAATAGCACAGTTTATTTTTTACTTTTTTATATATTTCTTTCATTCCATCTTTTTCTTATTCACTTCAAAACTAGCAGGCATGACATGAGGGTTTATTGCCGGTCGAGCAAAGTTTTTTTTTGTCTACAGGAGGAAATTTAAAGGATCAAACCAACAAAAACTTTGTTTGACTGGTACACTCATATACATACAAACATGACCAGCCTTAGTTCCGCCGATGATTATATATTAAATTGCTTCGTAGGTTTTGACTTTGATTAAAAATGATGAAAAAGTTTGAAGGTCCTACCTTCCTCAGTGACTTTGTAGATGCTTGAGGTAGTCATTGGAGTGAAACTTGCAAAGAGAATTAGATAAATGATTTTGTTGAACACTGAGGTTAGATGTACATATCAACAATAATGTCACTTTCATATAGATAAACTTATGAATGCTTCATATTGATGTACTTATTAATGTTTCATATAGGTGTACTTGTTATTAATTAATGTTGCTTTCATACAGATATACATACTAGATGGAATATAATATATTACATGATAATATATTGCTTTTGATGATATCCTTATTTTATTATTTGCTGACAGTTTGATATGATAGGATTCATACGCAAACGAAAAATTTTTTCAAGTAGGGCAATAAAAGGCTTCTTTTTACAAAGATTTTAATCTTAGTTTCACGTAGTAGCATGGGTTTTGTTTTGAGGTCTGTCGAAACTTAAATCTGGCCAAATATTACATGAAGTCAAAAGGTCATGCGCAAGTATTTTGTGTAATTGATGAGTTTTTGAATTCACTACGTCATTTAGAAAATTGGGTTGGTTAGTAGCACTATTTAAATAAAGCTGTAATTTCCGAAGAAGATTCTGAACCAAAACGTAATCTAAACTCACTTGAAGCACATTTATTTTACATGTAACATGAGGAACTAGAATAACTGTAGGAATAATATAAGCATTACTCTTAGCTTCGTCTTCCTCATCCAACCTTGAGTTGACTTGTGCAAGATGAGGCTTAATGGCCATCTTGTCGATCTATGAAGTGACCAAACGGAATTTAACTTAAACTAACCACTTAATCCTAAAAATCTTATCAAAATATATTTAGTAGAGCTATAGGTTTTTTTGGAAGGTTTGAATCATGTGGTATTTGAGTTTTTTTCCAAGAAATATAGCATTGCTTATTTTTTTTAACTCTTTAAGAGTCTCACTATTTTTACATTATTATATCTTATTCTTATACTTTTTCCATATATATATATATATATATATATATATATATATATATGGTGAGTTATTGTAAGAAAAATCTAAGTCATTAGATATTTAATATAATGGTTGAGATCATAGTGGCAATTCTGTAGATAGTGTTGACTATTAAACTAACTAATTTTTTAGATTAATAGTATAAAGGTAAATTTAACATTTTTAAATTAAGAAACTAACATTAATGCACATGCAAAGTTCCCCCCTTCTTTTTTAACCGTCAATAACTTTTCATACGTAACTTTTTTTTTAAATTACAGCATAATAACGAGTGTTTTTTTATCTTTAATATGAGTACCATATTGATATACTTATGTAGAGAAAAAAATTACGTCTCGCTTGGATGTTTTAGTCCATGGTGTTTTTTATATGTTCATACAATGGTGCTTTAATTGTAGGGTGTTATTTCTGTTATATTTCTGTTCTTCGTAAGATCTATGCCTTCAATATACATGTTGTGATGTTTATATGAGTTAGGGTGTTATTCCTGTTATATTTAATGTGAGGACAAAGGTTGTTGCATTGTTGTGGTTTCTGGTGTCTTCAGTAGTTAGGGTGTTATTTCTGTTTTTATATATTTAGGGTGTTATTTCTGTTTTGATTCTGATTAAAGTGTTGACTGGTGTTATATTAGGGTGTTATTTATGTTATATTCAATGTTAGGGTGTTCTTTATAAGATGTGTGCCTTCAATATAACTGTTTTGGTATTTTTATGAGTTATGGTGTTATTTCTGTTATATTTCTGTTCTTTATAAGATTTATCCCTTTCAATATACATGTGTGATGTTTTTATGAGTTAGTGAGTTGTTTCTGTTATATTTTCGTTCTTTATAAGATGTATGCCTTCAATATAAATGTTGTGGTGTTTTTATGAGTTAGGGTGTTATTTCAAATTCGAAAATCCCTACAAAACTGCCAAAAATTGGTTACATTTATTTCATTTCATAATTAGATTTTATTGATTAAATTACACGTTATACCCTTAAACTACCAAAATAAAAAGGGACACATGTCACCTCCTAAATATTTCTTATCCTTCTCACACTTTTATATTCTCAAACGAACCTCTATATATATATATATATATATAAGGGTAGGGTTCAAGAGTGAACAACTCTATTAGAGCGAACTGTACGAACTCATCTAGACTGTTGATCTAAGTCATCTTTAATTCTTTAATGGTGACATGATTGTAAATAAGAATATATGTTTTTAAGTTAAAAATTAAAGGAAAGGGGCAAATTAGTAAATTAAGAAAATAGCAAATCTTTTTTAAAAAGGAAAGAGAACCGTTTCACCCTTTAACCTTCCCCAAGATCCCCCCAAATCACGACATTCTGGTTTTTGAAGAAATCCAGCACCCTAATAGCTTCCTATCACCCGTATACTCCCCAACTAATAATCTGCATTTCCGGTTTGTAGTATTTCAAGATCGGAACCGAGTATTGGAGGGTTAAATCGAGCGGCAGAGTTGAGGTAATTGTAGTAGTTTTGCTTGTTTTTTTGATGATTTGTGTGCGATGTATGTAATCTATGATTATGGCGTCGAATAATCTTAAAAGCATTCGCTTATTAGGGTTTGCACATTGTCGAAGAGTATATAAACTTGCACAGTGAAAGGTAAGGATTTGTTTTGTTTATTCCATAGTCTTGTGAGTAATTTTAAAAGAATGTTGAACCCCCAAAACCATTAATTTTTTGTATATGGCAATGTTGGTATTTGTATGTTTACTGGAATAGTTGATATCTGCGGATCGACATGAAAAGTCATATAGTTTACATGTGTATTGCTGTTATTATTGCGAAAAATTGAGCGAGTGGTTGTGTATTGTTTAGAGTTTGTAGTCTGTTTTGTTTGATTTTTGGCCTTAACCTCTAGTTTGGTATGTAAATTTTGCTGGTTGGGATATTACTAAGTCTGACTGTTGTGCAAATTTTATTGGTTGGGATAATCTAGTACACATGTGTATTTTGGGTGCTTTGGGTGTAAATTTTGCTGGTTGGGATAACATACAGATAACCTCCAGTTTGGTATGTAAATTTTGCTGGTGTAAATGTTGATGGTATGTAAATTTTGCTGGTTTGAGCAAAATTCCGTCCGTTTGGGTAAAGTGGAATGTTTCGTGTTTTTTGCCGCAATGAAGGAATGACATTCATTATCTGATAATCCAGTACACATGTTTATTTTGTTATTCTTTTCGTTTGTAGGGTCGGTTTCAAGGTCTAGTATAGGTAGATGACATTGGTGATGTATAATTGTTTGAAAAAGTGGATTATTATGTTGTTGTTAAACACGATGTTGGCTGTTGGAATCAAGTACATGCGTAGTACATGCATCTGTGTTATCTGTATGTTATAATTTTTTGTGTCGGTTAAATGTGTTTGAAAAGTTTCGAGGTTTAGGATAGTCAGATGATATTTTTTTTATGGTGTAGAGAGTAAACAATGGCAATATTGGTATAATTGTTTATGATGGTTTTTGTTGGAGTTCATTAATAGTTAGAAATGCAGCTTCAAAAAAACTACATTATACTGCTGTTATTATTGTCAAAATCGAGCGAGTGGTTGTGTATTGTTTAGAGTTTATAGTCTGTTTTTTTATTTATGGCCCTAATCTCCAGTGTAGTATGTAAATTTTATCGGGTGTGGTATTTATAAGTGTGACGTTTGTGCAAAGCTTTTTTAAGATAATATCGGCCTTATGGGTAAAGGGAATGTTTGGGTGTTCTTTGACGCAATGAAAGCTTGGCATTAATAAACTAATAATCCAGTACACATGTGTATTTTGTTATTCTTTTCGTTTGTAGGGTCGGCTTCAAGGTCTAGTATTTGTAGATAATATAATTCTGTGTGTTTTGAGTGTCTGTTGGTGATGTATAATTATGTAATTTGGAAAAAGTGGATTATTATGTTGTTAAACAAGGATGATGGCTGTTGGAATCCAATACTTGTATAGTACACATATGTGTTATCTGTATATAATAGTGTTGTTTGTATTCGTGCAGGATATAATTGGTTTTGCATTGGATACAAACTTTTTGTTAGCAAAATGATGAAGCGTAAGTTGTTAACATACTTATGGTAAAAAATATGTAGTAATATATTAGGAGTTTGTAGAAAAATGTAACTAATATAAATGGTTAAATCATATAGGTCATCGAAGCGAAAGAATAGCTCGTATGAAGGTGAGTAGGTTTAGTAACACCATTGATGGCCCTGTACAATTTTCGGATGAGGAAGCGAACTCTGATACAGACGGAAAAGGTAAAGAAATTTTAGATATGTTGTTGGTGAATACGGAGTTTAAAAAAAGAAACATACATATAATTGAAAAGGAACATTTAGTTGACAACGGAGTATAATTTAATTATTATTATGTTTTTTGTTTTATTTAATTCATTAAGTAATAGTTTTTACTTGTTGTTTCTGTTTTGGTAGTAAGCAAAAGTCCCAAAGCGGAACGGATAAAGGTGCAACCTGAGGTCGGCAAAGACGACGATATGCGTCGAGGTGATGTTTATAATATGGCTGACTGAATTGTGTTAGTTCTTTTTAGATTGTAGTTAATGTGTTGTCAGTGAGGAAACGTCGATGTAAAAAAGCGGAAACCGACAGTGCGAAACCGGAATTAAAAGAGGGGGGAAAGTCCGGATAATATTGAACGTAATGGAATGCATTTGGAAGTAAAGGGGAGGAAAAAAAGGTAAAGCATTGAAAAAGAAGAAAAACGAAAGAGTGCAAGCAGTTCAAGTCCCTTTCACGGACGATGAAGGAAGTTTGATTGGTTTGTTTATTCTAATTTGTCTTGAGATACATTTGAATGAATAAAATAATAATAAAACGATATGGGGCCTGTTTATTACAACATTTAATTTTTTGGCTGGATGTAGATGTTAAAGTTAGTCAGGTCAATATTCAAATGCGCAAAAGGGTTAAAAGAAACGATGAGGCACATGAAAAAGAAGAAACAGGTATGTTTCTACAAACAAAAATAGTAGTTGTTATGTCATATACTATGTTACGATGGCCTTGAGACATGTCTCATTTTTTAGGTATATGTGTATTACTCAATACGCTTGTGAGGTTTTTGACATTGTAGTAATTGAAAATGGTTTATTAGGAGATGAGGTGAAAGTTGCTAATCATCACAACATGGAGCAGCACGTCGTAATATAGCTAGGGACCATGAAAGCGTCGAAGATGAAGGTGAGGTTTGGTTTGTCAAGTATATGTATTGTACCATGAATTGTGTATTGTATTTTTGTATGTTTTTCTTGTAAATAGGGAGTGAGACGATGGAAAGGAAGGGTTCGATGGATGATGAGCATAGTTACGATAGTGATGGTGATGAAGAAGACGGAGGTATTTTGATACAAATTTGTAACAGTGTGTAATTTAAGATTTTCTGATGTGTTTAATGGAATGTTATTTTTTTAATATAATAGATACATTCTTTATTGATAATGTTGCAGGTGAACTATTCAACTACCGCAAACGGCGTACGGCAATAAAAACGAAAAAAGGAAGCTTACAACGGAAGAAACGGGCGAAACTTCGAAGTGGACTGACATCCATTCGGGTGGGATCCACCTAATAAACTGTATGAAACTATATAAGTGATGAAACCGTGGTAGAGACAGATGCTCAAGGATATAGGTTTTGGGAAAATGTTGACGTTGCAGGTAAGTGAAGTTACGGCTCATCTCGGTCACTTTCTGGTGGATATGTTAGACATGACTAACATGAGGATTAATTTGTGGGAGAGGCACATAATGGTTGACAAAGAGTCAATTTGGAGAATATTAGGGGTACCTGCCGGGGATATAAAAGTATCAAAAAAGAATATAGATGAAAATGGGCATCAGTTGAAGGGAAAATGGTTGTCAAGATTTGATAAGCTACCAGTTAGTTTTAAAAATATTATGGATAAGATTAGGGTAGATTCATATGAAGATAAAGATATGTTCATTCTAGATTTTGTGTTACTTTTTATATCAACAATGATTGGGTGCACCAAAAATGGAAGCGTGATGTATAACATGTTAGATTTGTTCAATCGTGAAAAGAGCTTCAAAGATCACGATTTGTAACATTCGTAAAAAAAAATGAATCCAAAAACCCGACCCATTTTTGTAATCGATCCTTTTTCATGTTCCACGTAATTTTGTTTAATGTTTAAGCAATAAAATGTCTTGGATTCTATGTTTTGATCATACATGTTATCATATCTGGTGATTTATAGTCTTATACATGTTTTAAACAACCTAAGGATTTCCTTCAGTTAATCGAAAACTTTGGAGACCTCGTGAACATACCTAACACATCACATCCTAACCTTCTTATCATTCAAACTTCTTTATATACATGCCATAAGATAGGACACTGTGTTTTGGAGGGTTTAGATGTAAACGATAGCAAGTAAGAAGTTCTACATGTGGTATTCTTAGTTTTGTCATAAGATGACTTTCTGGTGACTTTCTTGCTAACAATTCTCCATCCTTGAGCTATCATTCTGGTCCATTCAAAGCTCCAAGATATACTTGGTAATACTAAGGATCAAGTAGGTTCAAATGGTGCATAAAACTGAGCTCCAACATAACGGGAATCATAAACACAAGTTTTAGAACATAACCCTCGACCCGCATCAAGATCCAAGGTTCAACCTCAATTCTCGACACCATGGATGTTGGATTACTCTCTTCCATATGATAGTACTCTGAAAATAATGAATGTAGGCGAAAAACCGTGCGCGAAACGGAGTTATAACGAAGCGGGAATCGCGAAAACAAGTTTGGTGTTTGTTGCTGATTTGAAAGACGCGAAAATCTTATTTTAAACTCATCCCACATCGCCCCAATCACCATTTTGTGCTTCATTTCACACCTATAAATACCCTTGCTTGGTTCTTTATAGCTTGCAACTCCTAATTTGAGTATAAACCAGTGAAATGACCAAATTTGTGGCTCCACAAGCACAATACCCCTTTGGGTGTGGTGTGTAGTAGTTTTATTTTCGTTTTCGACGAGGAGGTGTTGCCCTTCAAGCTCTTCTCATTCTGTAAAGTTTTTCTTCAAGGTAATCTTCCTTTCTTTGTTCTTTTATTTATTTATTTTATTTTTTATTTATTTTTTAATATTCATTTATTTATTGCTTTCTTAGTTTAATTAATTTAGTTTAGGTTCTCAAAACCAAGCTCCACTTTCTGCCCAAAACATGATCCAACCCTATCAACAACCTCATTATCCCATGGTTCCATATGTTCAAGCTTGCTTTAATTGTGGTGATCCTACTCATTTCAGAAACATGTGCCCTAGGCTGGTTAACATCATCAACGCTTAAGCCCAAGCAAATCCAATTAACCAAGCGAACCATGCAAACCCAGCACCCCCACCAGCAAGAGGGAGAGCCTACAACATCAACACAAACCCAGTTGAGGTCAACGACGGTGTTAATGAAAAACATAACTAGCCTATCTCCCATCATGAAGACTCAAGACTCTGCTCTAGTTGTTTATTTTATTTTTATTCCCAATCCAAGCTCTAATAAATTCTATTTCTTGTCCTGACTATCAAGTTACTATTGTTTTCAATTTGGGTAATAATGTTTCAAGATTTCATCATTTCAAATTAATGTCATTAATGCAATTTATATCACACTATGCCAATTTGTTTCATTACATGTCTCTATACATCGATTAAACTTCATGTCATTCATGTCATCATACATCACGACGAACCACATCTCATCATTTAGGGAAGTTGGGCCGTGTCTCACTTTTTCAGAGACTGGCCACTTCCTCATAACACACGAGAGAGGTACCGCCGTCATTTAGTCTTGCTTTCTTTGGATTAGAGACTCAAGCATGGGTTGTTGTGTTTGTTTATGTTTGGTAGATTTTAGGATGAGTTACATAGAACTAATCGTGACTTAATAACAAGGCTAATGAAAATTTGACAAGGACATGGTGGATACGCTGCAGGTACTTCCTATGTATAGGTGTTCTTGTCAGGTGATCAAAAGTATTGTTAGACGGTTATGGGAAATTTTGTGTAAGTAGTGTCAATCTCAATTTGGATAACGATGTGGTTGATGATTTCGCTTTGTGAGGTAACTTTATCATTTTGACGCTCCGATTTTCTCAAAACCCCTTATCATGAGACAATATCCGGTTAGCCATCTCCGTGTTACAATGCTTTTCACTTTTACAGCTCAGGCATCAAAAAGCGATTCATGTAGCAGGGTATTCAACCCTTACTAGGAACTTTACTGCCTCAATCAAAATCCAAACTTCACACTCACCTGGTTATGTATATCCTTAGCATCATCGAGATTTTTATTACCTAGCATACTCGAGATCCAATCTATAAGAAACCCTATTAACTAACCCTCAAAAACGGTTCCCTCCTAATTTTGGAACGAAATTCCTAAAAGTAGGGGAGATTGTAATATCCGCCAAAAACGGGTATCCAGAAGTCCGACCCACTTTGAAATCCGGATCCTAACCTTTAAACCTCGGAAATTTTCGCGAAATAAATAACCGTTGAAAGATTTTACTCTTAAATTTAAATTCATTTATCGATTTATTTATTTATTAATTTAATTTAATTAATATCACAATTAAAATCATTAATAAAATCTAGTTAGTTTTGTTAGGTTTTAAAGTGAGTTTTAAGGTAATATGAGTTGGTAACCAAGTTAGTTCGGATAGTATAGTTAAGGGATCTGATTTGTAACATTTCGAAACTTTGAATTTAAAAAAATATAAAATAGTGGACCAGGGATTCGAACCCGGGTCTCGCCAACAAACGAAACACTTGAGCAAATCCACCACATCAAACCTTTGTTAAAAAATTCCACTTCCGAAATCCTTAAACGTTGCAATCCCTTTTGAATTACCTTTACCACCCAAATGTTAAATAGCTAAACGGTTACCTCCTAATTTCGGGACGAAATTTCCAAAACTAGGGGAGACTATAACATTCGTAAAAAAATGAATCCTAAAACGTGACCCATTTTGTAACTCGATCCGTTTTCATGTTCCACGTAATTTTGTTTAATGTTTAAGGAATAAAATGTCTTGGATTCTATGTTTTGATCATACATGTTATCATATCTGGTGATTTATAGTCTTATACATGTTTTAGACAACCATGTAAATTCAATTCCATGTATTTTGAAGCAACCCTCCATATCTCAAGGTCTAAAACTAAGGATTTCCTTAAGTTAATCAAAAACTTTGGAGACCTCGTGAACATACCTAACACATCACATCCTAACCTTTTTATCATTCAAACTTCATTATATACATGCCATAAGATAGGACATTGTGTTTTGGAGGGTTTAGATGTAAACGATAGCAAGTAAGAAGCTCTACATGTGGTATTCTTAGTTTTGTCATAAGATGAATTTCGGGTGACTTTCTTGCTAACATTTCTCCATCCTTGAGTTATCATCCTGGTCCATTCAAAGCTCCAAGATATACTTGGTAATACTAAGGATCAAGTAGGTTCAAATGGTGCATAAAATTGAGCTCCAGCTTAACGGGAATCACAAACACAAGTTTTAGAACATAACCCTCGACCCGCATCAAGATCCAAGGTTCAACCCCAATTCTAGACACCATGGATGTTGGATTACTCTTTTCTATATGATAGTACTATGAAAATAATGAACGTAGGCGAAAACCGTGTGCGAAACGGAGTTATAACGAAGCAGGAATCGTGAAAACAAGTTTGGTGTTTGTTGCTGATTTGAAAGACGCGAAAATCTTTTTTTAAAGTCCCCCACATCGCCCCAATCACCATTTTGTGCTCCATTTCACACCTATAAATACCCTTGCTTGGTTCTTTATAGCTTGCAACTCCTAATTTGAGTATAAACCAGTGGAATGACCAAATTTGGTGGCTCCATAAGAATAATACCTCTTTGGGTGTGGTGTGTAGTAGTTTTTATTTTCGTTTTCGACGAGGAGGTGTTGTCCTTCAAGCTCTTCTCATTCTGTAAAGTTTTTCTTCGAGATAATCTTCCTTTCTTTGTTCTTTTATTTATTTACTTTATTTTTATTTATTTTTTAATATTCATTTATTTATTGCTTTCTTAGTTTAATTAGTTTAGATTCTTAGTTAAGGAGCATTAGGCTCGTTAAGGTAGCCTAGTTTAGGCTCACCTTTAGGCTTGTCATAGCCTTGTATGATGTTGAAGATGATGACGAACTGTCTGGAGAAAGGGTGGTTGACATGCCGAAGGAAGATTTTGGGAAAAAAAGGTTCCGCAAGATTGGTCGTCGGTAGAGGTATCATAATGTTAACCATTGATGTTATTCTATCATTACAATTGTGTTGTGCACGTAGTCTTAAGTATATAATTCATCCATCATTCTATATTTTTTTAGGTTATATTATTTATTTATTTAACTTTTTTTTGTTTGAACCCGTAGGAGAGTAGTGCAATGATTTTGTCGATGTTTGATGAAATTGAGAGCTATAAGATCAAGTTGGACGCTGGAATAAAAGAGCATACGTCGCGATACCCAGTGCATGCGTCTGTTATACCGATTCTAGCGAGGTATAATTTTTTTTAACAAGTCAGCTGTTGATACTTCCGAAGAAAAAGATGGTTTTGCAAGTCCAGTGATGAAAAAAACGGGTAAATAAAAACTTGTATACGTTTTTAATACATTATGTGAAGTTTATTTTAAACGTTAATAATCTCTTTAATATAATGAAGTTGCAGGTGTGGCTGACCGAAAAGGAAAAGCAAAGAGTACAAGTGGCCCAAAGATGCATAGGGATACTCCTACACAACCACACATTAACTCAGATTTTTATCAAGTCAGCTGAAGTGATTGAGGACATCATTTCAGGCGCGTATGACATGCAAAGGCTGGATAATATACCGTCACTCAGCCTTGGTATGACCCAGGATGAGCTGAAAAATCAAGAGAATGTGCGAGACCATGCCGAAAATGAAACATGTGTTACTGAAGACGTTGAATCGGCTGGAAAAGGCAATAGACAGAAGGTAGGATCGAAATATGTGCAATCCCCCTTTTTAACCAGAGCTGTAAGTATTAATAGCTGGTTAAGCAAGAAGGAAAATATGTTATGGAAATACTTGTCGACTTCTGCAGACGACAAGATGTACGTTATTATTACTTCTAAATTTGTTTTTTGTTTCTTATTCTAATTTATTATTTTTTTTAAGTTTGTCCTTGTTAGATTTAGATAGTAAGCTTGTGTATTTAATGTTCGTACACAGGGTAGCGAAAGCGAAGAAAAAAAAGGTAGACGAAGGGTGGCACAAAGTAAGGGATGCAACAAAAGCAGCAGCAGAGGTGGAAGCGACAAATGCGTAAGAAAATCAAAATTATCACAATTCCATTATTCTTGTTTAAAAAGACACATACATTTATAAGAATCAAAAATAGGTTACCCACGTAACCCATAGGTAGGAATGTGTTGAAGATAAGTACACTAATGAACTGTATGATGTGGTACACAGTAGACATGTGTATAATGGTTTGTCCACAAATGATATGTTTGATGATACACATTTATTTGATAATACACAAGTGTACTGTATAAAAATATACACAAATATGTCTGGATCCATATGTGTACTGAATACGGTATAATAAATGTGAAGTAATCAGATTGTGTACCGAATATATAAAATACATGTGCCTGCATGCAGTGTGTCGTTATAATATACGAGATATAATAAGATATGTTTTTGAACAGGCGGTGTGTATTTGAAACGGAATCGGGAGTTGGGTTGTACCATTTTCAAATGAAAGACCTTCAACCCAGCCAGTTGGTGAATAATGCAGTTATAAATTGCTTCGCATCAATGCTCAACCATGAAGAGAGTCAACGAGTGGCTGGGGAAAATGTTTTTGCTGGTGCGGATAAAGAAAAGGATTGAAGCCATGTTTATGTTACCACACAGACTGTTTTGTAAGTGAATCGAGATTGAAATAAAACTTTTATATATTTTAATTGAAATCATAAATTAAATGCAGATTGTTGTTTTATGATTATTTAATACATGTTACAGCCAGAAGATACGTTGACTAATGAATCGTATGGAGATGTTGAGCGTGTTGAAAAGTTTAGAAGTTTGTTGTTCCTCGTTGTAGATAAGAAGACATCATTGATGAGTTTGTCCACATATTGCGTAATCAGTTTCCCCATACTTGAGCATGGCCATTTTTACCTTGTTTGCTTTGATCTTGTAAGGCCAGAAATAACGGTGATCGATAATATGTCGGCAATTGAAAGCCCAGTTAAACTCATTGAGGATGAAAACTTTTCAAGAAAAGCACTCCGTACAAAGTTGTAAGCCATTTCATTATGTTTTTTGTTTGTTTTTTTTTTTATTTTTAGTTTTCGAAAACATGATATTTAATTTTTTGTCCATTATTATGTTTTCAAAAAGACATTTTCACCAAGTATTTGAAACTGGTGAATCACACAAAAGCAAGGCAGATTGAAAATGCAGTCTCGGAAAATATATACTTTCCTTGGAAGAGTGTAGGGAACACGGTTGATTGTGGTGTGTTTGTTATGAGGCACATGGAAACATGGTTTGGGGTCACCAATGGTAAATGGGATTGTGGATACCACTAGGGCATGGATAGAAAAATGCAACCTTGACAAAGCTACACAAGAAATACGTCGTTAAGTTGGTGCCTTCGACGGTAAACATCCACCGTGACCGTGTATTAGCTGAAGCAGAAGAGTTTGACACAGCCTTTTATTTCTGTTAGTGTATGGAAGTTGTTAGATTTATGATGGATATGTTCGTATTAATGCTAGTAAACATATAATTAGTTAGACATCATGGATGATATGAATTACGTTGCTGCATCTGGTTTGCATTTACATTGGCGAGCATGCATCGCTAGGGCATGTATTAATGATGAGTTATGATGTTGCAGCTGGTATTTGTTATTTTGATACGTTTGTGTATTGTCTTTGTTGATGCATCTTAATTGTATTATGCATTCCGTTGATGTTTACATTAATCAAAGCTCGTTACGCACCCTATAATTCACGTGCATACATCACCGTGACTGTATAAATGATACATATGTAATCTGCCTAAAAAAATAAATGTTTGAACTGCCATTTAAGAGGAAGATATTAGAAGTTTTACAATCCTTTTCTATTTATACTAGTCAAAGCAGGTTACAATACGATCACTGTGTGTATGATTGTATTTATTTGTAGAACATACATACTTGTACTGTGTGTTATAATTCTCGAATACACTTATGAACGGTACATATGTGTAGTTTGTATGTGATTGTATTACCAAACAGAACATGAAGAGAATATTTTAGAGTATATCAAAACTTCTTATTAATAGACAAAATGCTGGTTTGTTTCCATAAGACGCTCAGACATGTGATTATGTAATTTGAGGTCCATGTGTGTGTGGCGTGTAAGTGTACAAAAAGAAGCATTTCAAACCAAGTATCGTACATACAATAACAACGTCTATCGTTTTAAAAATATGAGGTAATATAATATGTGAAGTGAAAATACACAAACAAATAATGTATCGGTTGCATCTAACACTATAATTTAAATTTAAATATTAATATCATTATCATCGATGTCTTGCAAAATCGAATCAGTTCTTGTGCCGGTTCCATCATCGTACTCGTCTATGTCATCACCCTCTTCGTCGCCATCTTCTTCAGTAGACGAATCATCCCTTGTGATTTGCCTTTTTTGAGTGGACAATTTCTTTTATCATGCAACCTCACCCTCTTGCCACAGTAGTTGCATTTTCTTCTATGTTTTTTGCATTTTTTTAAGCTTTCTCCCATGGGCCAATTGGACGTTTGTGCTTACCACATCCTTTGTCGCGTATTTTCCTAGGAGCCGTACATGATACCTCCTCAGGTTGAGTGTGGTCAAGAATTTCCTGGTAAACAAACACCTTTTTTTTAAGTTCTGGATCTGCGGGCACATCTCTGAAAACCTTATCTTTGAGCAATTGTACTTGCTCATTTAATTCCTGTAATTTGTCAAGCCTACCACTAACTCTATCCCGACACATTTCCATATTGTCAAGGATTCTACGCCATATTCTTCCACTACAACTCTGATCCAGATAACCTATTTTCAACGTTATGTACACTGGTAGGTAAAGCGTCTCTCCTCCATCTTGGGTTAATATACGAACTTGGTATCTTATGTACGTTGTGGTGGCCAATATGCAGAAAATATGACGACACAGATATCCGTTTCTCGTATAACCCATGCATTCACACGAAACATCGACATCTTGTTTATTAAAAATAACCTGCAATGTAATGAAGCAAAAACGCATAAGTTGAGGGATATAGTGCGAGTAAAATTTATAAAAGTTAGTCAGATAACGCATATAATTCCTATATGTAAAATAACAAACCTTGAACTCGTTTATAACTTCTTTCGTGTGGTCTTGGTGAGCAATAACAAAGCTGCTTACACCATCGGATACGGATCGTTCTGCGATATAACAATTTTCCTTCCCGTTCAAAATTTCCTTTTGTACATCGAAAAAAATCCTCCTTGTGTAAATATCATTTGCATGACGTTCGATAGGCCGACTGGTTTTAAATTCAGGACTAGTGGTGTCTGTTTTATGTGTTAGTTCCCTCTGTTTGTTTCGCAACCCATCAACTGATATGTCGTAGCACAACATGAACTGCACCAACGTATTATGAGAACTAGAATTAGATTTGAACAGGTGGTTAGCGCTTTCACACCTGGATGTGGTCTTCATCAACGTACACATAGGTAGCTCGCGAAAGTATGCCGGAATCCAACTTTGACGAATAGAATACATCTCAGACAACCACGAATGGTCTTCCAAACCGTATTCGGCAATTAGATTGTGCCATCTATTCTCAAATGTTTCTGGTTTAATATAAACATTCCAAATGAGTTTGTGGAACTTCTGTTTTATTTCTACATTCCTCTTGTCGTTCCCCTTTATCTACATGTAAAATTCAAAAATTAATTAGGCGTACACATGAGTACATATCAGTAATATTCAGGTACACATGTTTAATGAATAATTATTTTTTGGACGGAATTCATACCTTCACCGGCAATTTCTGAATAATGTGCCACATACACAACCTATAAATCGACTTATTAAATACTTTTCCTATCGCTTGTTTCATGGCACAATCTTGATCGGTTAGGACTAACATGGGTTTTTTACCGTTGTGTGGGTCCAGGTATTTTTTGCAGAAGCCATGTGTAAGACTCGATAGTCTCACTATGCAACAACCAGCGCCAAAAATTAGTGCATTTTTTGTGATGATCGACTCCGGTGAAAGGAACGAAAATTATATCGTACCTGTTTTGGCAAAAAAAAAGATTATTTTGTATATTAGAATGAAATAATTGATTAAAAATTTCAAATAACACATACATATTTGTGTGATACAATGCGTTGAATGCAATAACATCACCAAATGAATCGTAGTTTGATTTACAAACAACGTCACGCCAAAAAATTAACTGGAGTTCGGTATCAACAATATGTGTGTTAAAGGTGTAGTTTTCTTTGTTTCTACTGCGTTCCTTGAATTTATCAAGAATCATTTGGGCGTCTCTGTCGCCTATAAAATCTCGAATATCACGCCCACAATTCTTGTAGTCCACAACCGTACCATGCACGTTTGGTGACCACCTTTTAAAACTACATGTACTTTGTGAGACTTGGTAGGGCCAAGATTAGCGTTACGGCATGTTGCGATGAACTCTTGTGTTGAGAAGTCAAGCTTCCTCCGTTTACAAAGATAGATCAAGATTTCTGGGTGTTGTAAACCCATGGTTGTGTTGTTCCACAAAGTCATATATCTCATAGTCAGACGAGTGTTTTTATATGGACAAACTTAACACATGCCTTGCAATCTGTAACTTTAACATTCGAACGTCTCTTTGGGGAACAGGAGTTGATTTGATCAGCGATTTTATCTTTCCGTTTAGGTTTGTTGGCTCTAGAACATAAGACATATCTCCTATTCGTAACAATAATGTCTCCTATTTTTCCTTCTGCGAAGTACAAGACGGGTTCCAAAACCGGCAAGTTGTGCATACACTTCATACATAGCAATAGCTTCTTCAATAGTTCTATATCTAGCTTTAATAAATGGTTTGAATCCGGGAGGGACGGTTGGTGTCCAGTACCTAGTACCATTAGGAGTTTCGTATACGTTGTTGCAACTGATTCTACAAATGGTTAACATCCAAAAATGTAAAAACCGTTTATGAAAAAAATAAGATTACAACTTTGAGTAGTGCTATTTGTAAATTAGGTAAGGTAAAGAAAATTTAAAACATGTTCATCACGGATTTTCCGCTTCAGTTCTGTATAAACTTTTTACACATGTTTACTGTGATATTGATATCATACAGTTCACAAGTGTACTTATCTTTGACATGTCGACGAATACATCAATATTACTGGCACATGTGTAAAAATACACATGTGTACTGTTCTGTAAAAGACTTGACAATTAGTGGCTGGCATATACAAAACGCATACATAACCTAACTGTACACATGTGTACTGTTCTGTAAATACTTGACAATTAAAGAAAACAAAACAATCACATATACAATACGGACGAAACAGCAGGTATGCTCATGATTATTGTCTGGCATATACAAAACGCATAGATCACCTATATGTACACATGTGTACTGTTCTGTAAAAGACTTGACAATTAGTGGCTGGCATATACAAAACGCATACATAACCTAACTGTACACATGTGTATTGTTCTGTAAATACTTGACAATTAAAGAAAACAACATAATCATATGTACAATACGAAAAAAACAGCAGGTATGCTTATGATTACTGTCTGGCATATAGAAAACGCATAGATCACCTACATGTACACATGTGTACTATTCTGTAGAGACTTACCAAATACATCAAACCAGGCAATTAAAAATACCAAAACGAAAAACAACAAATAGTGTCCTGAACTTCATCGATATTACTACAACAACATAACTACAAACACAACGTAGATCACTCGTATAAAACCATGCACTGAATTATCGCTCTATGAACTTTCAGATCAATAGGTAATCGAATATAACATCAAACAAAACTGACCCAGCGAACAACTCTACAATTAAACCAGAATACAACATGTCGAATGGATCAATTTGACAAAAAATCCAAAAATAACACGCACCTGGTTGATCCAATGTCGTAATGAAAACATTACCGACAGGCTGATCGTTGACTTCATCATCGTTCACCATTGTCTTGTTCGTATGTGTTATATGTTCGTCCATAATAAGAAAACAATAAGAACGAAAAGGTGTAACAATATGCGGATTAAAAAACTGTTCGAACGAATTGAAAAAAATATGGGAATTATCAAAGTTTTCAAAAGATATGGATTGTAAGAATAAGAACGAAAGGTGTAACAATATTCGGATTAACAAAGTGTTCGAACTAATTGGAAAAAAAACTGGGAATTCTCAAAGTTTTCGAAATATTTGTTTTGTAACTGAAGAACAATATAAAAGATTATAAAAAGTTTTGATTAGATCTACATTTTAGGAAACCATGTAACTATCATGTTCAAATTTTGATTAAAAAAATTGAAAAAATAAAATAATAAGTTAAATTATCATCATACCCTTGATAATTAATAAAGAGATCAATGGTCCAAATTAGTTCAACTAGTTCACTCTGAAAAAATTTGTTCACAATGATCTTAATCCTATATATATATTAAAAGAGATGTGTGAATGATCTATGTATTATAATGGGCAAAATCGAACGGTTTTAATGCACTCACTGTATGCAAAGGAAATAAAAAAAACTCAAATAGATAATCGTAAAATATCCTTAATGTTTTCAGTTTATTTTTCTTATCGAAAAACCAATTTTGAAACTTATTAATAATTGTTTAATTGTTTAATTAATTAAATTAAATGTAATTTAAATAGTTATCGAAGAATAAAAAGCAATTACTAATAAAACAAATCATAGATATCTCGTTTTAATATATCAACCTACAACGCCACACACATTACTGGTTTTTATGCATGCTACTTGTGTGTTCAAATTTGACTGAGATTAACCGAGTATGGTTCTTATACATGCCATAGTACCACAAGCTCAACTTACATTCTTTTATTACATATTATGTATTTGAGTTTTCTTTCTCTGTACTACTAAAGCTACAATATAACTCTAATGGATTCATTTTAACTTAATTAAATCCTATAAGTTACAATTTTTTTTAGCAATTATAATTAACTAGGTGAGACACTCACACTACACGGCGGAGTGTCTCATTAGAAATGCGGTGAACGTATTTCTCTACCAAAATATCACATATACGACATGAAACAAAGAAGCTACATAGTTTGTGTTGTTCCTAATGAAAAATGTTTTTAGTTTGGCTACAATTCTGTTTCTAATAACATTTATATCTTAACTTTGCGAAAAATCAACCACGTAAATTTTTCAATGAAAAGATAAGGAAAGCAAAATTTCCAAAGTTCCCATAACTAAGTTTTGTAATGTGCATTTTTTTAATAATAAGTTTATATTGTTCAAATTAATAGTATAATACACATATAACTCTTCCTTTTAACACTTATAATACTTCTACAAAAATAAAAGCAATTCCAAAGTTCAGTAAGCGTTTAATCTTAGAAACTTCACTGAAAACCATCTAATCTTAAGGACTTCATTGAAAACCAAGCATGTAACATCTAGGGAAAAAAAGGGTAAATGCACGGTACCCTGACCGCGGAGGGTTCTCCCTCCCAAGCTAGCTTAGCCCCATAGCTGCCTGGCGGTTACTATCCAGCAAGATTATTCGGGCCGAGCTGGACTCGAACCGCGTCCTCCCGTTGGAATGGGTGAGGCTGGCCACTGGGCTGACACCCCGTGGTTAAGCCATGTAACATCTAAACTTAGAGGTTACAACTATACCAAATATCAATCAATGTATTTTGACATACGTGTAAGAGACGGATGTAACGTCTAAGTGTAGACGTTACATGATTTGGTTTTTATTTAAATCCTTAGGATTACGTATGTCTAAGTTTAGAAGTTACATGACTTGGTTTTTAGTGAAGTCCCTGGATTAGACGTTACATCCATCTTCTACACACACATGTCAAAATACTATTGGCTGATAATTGGAATAGTTATAACCCATCTTGTAAAACCAGATCTCGAAGAACGAGTACTCCCCAAGTAATGCTACAAGGTAGGATGCCTAGGTCCGAATACTCTCCGCTTAGGCCACGTACTAACCCCCTAGTACCATCCTCCTTGGCCGAATACTACCCAAGTACTCTCAAGTCTGATAAGAAAGCGCTTAACGATTTTGCATCCATGGTTGAAACGTCTAATTTTAGACGTTATATGGCTTGGTTTTCAATGAAGTTTCTAAGATTAGACGGCTTTAGTGTTCATTTTGACTTTGTGTTTAGTCAATGTACAAATTGATGAATGATGAATTTCCCATTAAAAAAGCACGCTGAATAGTGTTTATTATCTGCTAGATTATTAACTTGTTTATCACCCGAACTCTAGCAATAAAAATAAACAATAGCTTAAAAAACTATCGTTATGAAGGAAAACCATAAACCATTAAATGTTAATAACCAAGATTATTAATAAAGATGTATAATTTCATTATTAGGATTTTAGGATCAAAAAGAGTCTAGAAAATTAAAAGAATAGAATACAGAAATAAATAAATAAGTAGTAGTAGTGGTAGTGATAATGATAGTTAGTGGTAGTATGAACAAAAGAATAAAACTAAAGGGGTATTTGAAAAGGTAAATTTGCGTGTAAAATTGGATTGTAAAAACTTTTATGAAAAAGTTACCCTTCATTTTCATGTTGATCTTCATTTTCGGTTTGATTCAAAATTTGGTTGGGGTGGCTAGCTTTGTGAACTAGCTGTGTGGCTTTATTAGTTAGCCTTATGGCAGAGTACGTCGTAATATTTCTATCTTTTAGAGAATATTATCATATGTAATTAATATTTACTTTTACTCAGCTTTACCAGACAGAACAAAAATTGATGAATAACAAAACTGTTGATAAAACGAGGTTGTATCGATATCATGAGTTTCTAAGGACTCACACGATTATATATATAATCTTTTTTTGAATCTTTAAGTTTTATATTTTGAAATATATTGCATAATTCCTCTCAAAAGGCAAACTCGCTTAATTTGCGCGAGTGGTAACTTTGAATTAGCTTTAAATTGAGTAAAAAGACACCATCATCTAATTATCTAATTTACAGGACTTTAAACTCATAAAATCGTCTACTTTGTACAGTTGCCATTTTTATTGGTGTTTTCTTAAAAATTTGTGGTTGAATGAGATTCAAACGTAACTAATGGAATATGATGGTTATTATTAACAAATTATGTGGACAAAACGTAACTAACTCTTAATTTAATTTTATTAACAGGGACACTATGGTTATTCAAATAAACTAACAGAATAACCAGATAATGTTAATTAGGGTGGACTGTAATAGTTACGAAAGTGAAATCATATGAATTGTTTTTAACAATTTTTAAACTAATGAACTGAAATGATGGATTTACAAATGATGATATCTAGATGACTAGATCCCTACGCTCCTGCCGCCTCCAACGCTATAAATTGGAATTAACATTCAATAAAAAAGTTATGTTTCCAACAATAAAAAGCAAAGAACCACTCTTCAGAAGTAGCAAATTACCCGCTTGTACAGTACGCTTCGTAACTTGTAATGGACCGACATAGCTTTGTTGTATAGTTAAAAAGGATCAGGGATGACAAATTAAAATACCTGTGAGTCTGAGGGACATACCCAAAACATTTACCATGAATATATCTAATATTTCACTGGTATAGGACTGGGTATAAGGATATGAGATTGTTAAAAAAATATACTGCGAGTATAGAAAGAGTATAAGACTACATGATATCCGATCTGATTATCCGAAACTATATACTATACCTGTTTATCCGAACTATATACCCAAAACATATTTCCAAAAATTATTTGCTTTTATTTTTATTATTTGTTAACTATTGTATAGCTTTGTTATTTCAAACTTTCTTTTAAAATATATGTTTTTTGATGATATTATTTATACTTGTATGTTATGAATATAATTATCAATTAAAATATATATTATGAATGTAATTTATCATATTTATATTTAATTTACATCTTAAAATTATAGAGTAAAAAACCGTACTTGAAAATCTCATAAGGTATTTTTCTTTAAAACACTAACGTATTTTTCTTTAAAACACCGATGGGTATATTTAATACTCGTGGAAATACCTGATACCCAATAGGTAATTATCCGACAGGTTTTGGACTGGATATGGATATGGGATTATGCTGGGTATTGGATGTCTGATGATCGATAATTCAGTGTTACTATTGAGATGCGATCCTAAAAGTTATATTTTGAACAACAAACAAGTTATGATATTTTATCGTTAAATATTAGTTTATGAAATGAAACGCGGATTTATTGTGATAGATCATTATATTGGATATCTCGTTAGACTGTCGAAGTAGTTTTCGGGCTTTTCTCGTCTTGTCTTCTAGCATGACATTTGTTGATCCTTAGTGAGGGTCTTTGGTTTTCGTCAAAGGTATAAAAAACCTAAACCCTATATGGTTGATTATTTTTTATTCAAATGTAACTGGACTTCTGGTGGGATAGTTTAACACGTTAGAATTGTGCATGCTTCTGCTCATTTGTTAATAAGTGTTAATAATTATTAAACAAACTATTTCATTTAAAATCGTACAACAATTCCCAACATTGGTATTAGAGAGACTTTTACATTCGTTTAAATATAATTGTTTAAAACGATATCTATTTTATTTGTCAAACGAACCCATCATTACAAATTGATAGTCATAAACACATACACACACACCATGTTAACGTTTTTGGTACCTCAAGAACTCATACATACATGAGAAATCTCCTATGGATCACGAAGCCATTCTGACCCATATCGTATTGAGTTGGTGCGTTTGTTACACATGCGATAGATTTATCTCTTATGCTCATTATCACATGTTTCCCTTTACTTGGTTATTGTGAATTATATTGACTAACTTGTCACACCATGGATTTCCAACCCAAATCCATACACCGGTGGGCCCGGGTGGGGAGTATCGTGACGTCAGTTGATAACATTATAGTCAACTAAACACGGCACAACGGAAGTCTTGGAGTAAAATTACTATACAAACCAAATGTTTGAAATACAAAATAATATACAGGCTCCGTAATAGAAGATCGACAGGCGGATCATAAAATATACAAAGAAAGAATATAAAATAGACTTTAGGCAGATCTAAGGATTTGCAAGATTCTCTTATTTCACTACCGAGTAGCTTCCAGCCTATTTCGTATTGTACCTGCAGCTTAGTCTTTTGAAAACTGCGTCAGCTTTCGCTGGTAAATACACCCGACTGACTCATTTTGAAAACATTTTTGAATTTAGACTTAAGTGCAAAGGCACAAAATCTTTTATAACTTGGGAAAGTTACTTTGTAACCTTGTTAACAGATTCACATGTTTGTCCATATATACAGGGCCCAGTACAGCGACCGAGACATGATTAAACACACACCACTTAGAACTCACAGAGGAGTTATCCCCAACGTCTTGGGTAATTTGCATTTGAGCGTCTGTCAGGTGTATGTCTACACCCTGCGCTAAGGTCGTGGCCATTATCTAATGTAATGAGCCGAGGATATCCAGGACACGGTAATTTAACCTCCGATGTTTAAGTTATCAAACAAAACTAATTAAAACAGAATATGCGGATTTACTAGCCATAATCCGGCATTCGATTTATCCCATTTTTGACCAAGCGGTAATAATTTACCGTATCCCAAGCCCGTATAGGGAAAATAAGTCAAGAGTATTTACCTGAATTAGCCTTGTTTAAAATCCAAGACTATATTCCAACTGTATTCAGAATGAGCTAAATGCAGATAGCATTTACCGGAAGTCTCTAATCTGGATTATGGCATAAGCTAACCAATTAAATACTAATGGTCTTATTTAAGTCATAGACTTAGACCGAGTAGTGTACAGGATCAAAACGTATAACGCTTGATTAAACTATGATCGGATAGAATGTAGTTTAAATCCAACAAGTACTTTGACTTGTATAAAATGGGTAAACAATTAACATTCTGGATTTTGAGATTAAAATGAATAGGTTAAACCCGTTTCGGTTAAATTCCGTAAACTAGTTACGCGTAACCAACCGTATGCTTATAAGTGAAAATGGGTAACTGGATAAGTCATGGACGAGTTCTATATGCCATTATATTTTAAATAAGTTAAAATATCAGTAGGATATCAACTTATATGCCCGATAAGGTTTTAAAATAAAACTATTCCTCATAAGGGTATTTTGGTAATTATATACTCTATAAAAGGAACTTGAATATAATTTAATGTTATTGTTATAAGTATTCTGGAAAAATAGTTAATTTAGATATAATATCAGTAGGATACCAATTATATGTGTAATTTATCTTTTATGACCAAACTATGCACCGAAGGGGCATTTTGGTCATTTTACACATAGTTTATAAATTATTTGAGATTTTGTATTTATAACATGTACTTACTGTAAAAATGTTTAAAGTAAGTTTTAAAATCAGTAGGTAACAAGTCTTGGTCAACTAATATGGTTTAAAATCATACTATGCGCCGAAACGGCGCTTATGTCGTAAAATGACGTCTTATGCGATGTCTTACGAAAACTGATGTTAAGGTCAGATTAAAATGTCTTAGATATGCTATTTAATATATCATATCATTAGGTAAATGATTTACCTTGAAAAGGTTTGATTAAAACCATTTTATGAGCCACAAGGGCTAAATCATCATTTATCGACATAATTCAAGGACCTACTTGTAAACTCAGTTTATAATCTAATTTAACATCCCAAATAATCATACTTATAATATTACACCAGTAGGAAACTTATTTTAAAATTCATCATCATTAAAACCTTGTTATATGCAAAAAGGGCATTTTAGTCAAGAATGGCATAATTATGGAACTTGCGCTTAACTCAGATTCTGATTATGATCATGTAATATAACCTCAGAGGGTTATGCTACATTATATTATGATCATAATTCAACTTTAGATCAGTAGGTAACTAATCTAAATCGGTCAAAATCGAAAGTCAAAGCAAGAAGTCAAACTTCGCGACTTTCGGTTGCGAACCGACCCTAGAACTGAAATTGACGGGCCGACATGTTCTTACATGTTATAATAATTATTACCAACTTGTTTAAGTGTCAAAACAGGTTTCATAACATATATAAGATCAATTTATGATTTTTTCCGAAAATGGCCAGTTTGACTTTTTAATGTCATAACTTTGACCCGTCAATTGGTCTAGTAAACGTGATCTTCAGGAGGTTGCCCTTTATAGGATTAACACCTACCTTATTACGATCACTTAGCCATTTTTTTTATGAACAATGGCTGGACCATAGTGGTCTTAACTGAAAGTCAAAGCGTTTTCTGTAAAACGCTTGACTTTTGGCTATAAAAGCCTATAAACGATAATGCACAAGTAAGGAACACTTACAAGAGGTTCCTAGAATGCAATAGAACTAAGTTGGATGCTTCTTTCAGTTAGGAACTTCCAGGGAGGGAGATAGAGTTGAAAATGAGAATGGTGCAAGTTCAAAGGTTAAACCTTTGCACCTATTTATAGTTGGAGAGCTTGAAGGAGGCGATGCCAAGTGCTAAGGGGTGTAAGAGGGAGCTTACAAGTGTCCTAAAACGTGGCATAGCTATTTGCAAGTGCCTAGTTTCGAACACTTCTGACTGATATAACCTTCAGCTTGATCACATTTTCAATCATGGGAATGAAGTTCTTGAGAGTGGAGGTGGTCTCGCTTTTAGCTTCCAGAAAATATACACATGAAAATCGGGAGAAATCATCTTTAATCACCAAGCAATAGGATCTTTTAACTAGACTTTTAATACTAATAGGACCGAAAAGATCCATATGCAGTAATTGCAATGGAGCGGATATCGTATTCATTGCTTTGGAATTGTGTGGCTTGCCTTGGACGCATGCGATACATTTTTCTAAAAATGGAAATTCTTTTATAGGTAAACCTCTTACTAAATTTTACTTGGAAAGTTTATTCATATTTTTGAAGTTCACATGCCCCAACCCCTGTGCCAAAGCGGTGATTCCGATTCTGACACTTTTGAGATTAGACACGTCATATGCTCATTGGATTTTGCGTTTTTCATATTGAGAACTTAGGTGTTGTTTTGACGAGGAGTTGTGAGCATAATCATTTGGCAGAAACGGAGTATTCGGGCTTGAGAAATAGACATTCCACGTCGTTGAACAGCATTGAAACTCCTTTGTCGCAGACTTGTGATATGCTTATGAGATTGTAACACAATTCTGGTACTTAATTGGCGTTCTCCAATGTAAGTGCTTCAGATACGACGTCTCCCATTCCAACAATTTTCCCTCCCTTTTCATCTCCGGAAAAAGATACAAAATCCCCATCGATGATTCGAAAGTTCTATAGGACTTCCTTCAATCCGGTCATATGCCTTGAGCATCCACTGTCCACGTGCCTAATGTTTTCTCAATCCGGTCATATGCCCATGGAATACATTAGGCATGTGGATAGTGGATGCTCATGGAATACATTAGGCATGTGGACAGTGGATGCTCAAGGCATATGACTGGATTGAAGGAACTCCTAAAGAACTTTCGAATAATCTATGGGGATTTTGTAACTTTTGCCGGAGATGAAAAGGGAGGGAAAATTGTTGGGATGGGAGACGTCGTATCTGAAGCACTTACATTGGAGAACGCCAATTATGTACCAGAATTGTGTTACAATCTCATAAGCGTATCACATGTCTGCGACAAAGAAATTTCAGTGCTGTTCAACGACGTGGAATGTCTATTTCTCAAGCCTGAATACTCCATTCCTGCCAAAATGATTATGCTCACAACTCCTCATCAAAACAACACCTAAGTTCTCAATATGAAAAACGCAAAATCCAATGAGCGTATGACGTGTCTAATCTCAAAAGTGTCAGAATCGGAATCACTGCTTTGGCATAGGCGGTTAGGGCATGTGAACGTAAAAAATAGGAATAAACTTTCCAAGTAAAATTTAGTAAGAGGTTTACCTATAAAATAATTTACATTCGTAGAAAAATGTATCGCATGCGTCCAAGGCAAGCAACCCAAAAAGCCGCACAAATCCAAAGCAGTGAATACGATATCCGCTCCATTGCAATTACTGCATATGGATCTTTTCGGTCCTATTAGTGTTAAAAGTCTAGCTAAAAGATCCTATTGCTTGGTGATTAAAGATGATTTCTCCCGATTTTCATGGGTATATTTTCTTGAAGCTAAAAGCGAGATCGCCTCCACTCTCAAGAACTTCATTCCCATGATTGAAAATGTGATCAAGCTGAAGGTCATATCAGTCAGAAGTGACAATGGACCGGAATTCAGAAATCAAACATTTATCTCCATTTGCGAAGAAAAGGGAATACGCCGTCAGTACAGTGCAGCGGAGCTCCTCATCAAAACGGCGTAGCAGAACGGATGAATAGAACTCATAGAAGCTGCTCGAACTATGCTCGTAGTTTCCAAGCTTCCTATCATCTTCTGGGCAGAAGTAGTCAACATAGCATGCTATGTTTTGAATCGATTCTCATCGTTAAACCTCATGAAAAAACCGCCTATGAACTTCTTTTCAAAAGGAAGCCTCTGATAGATTTCTTTAGACCGTTTGGATGTTCTTGTACACTCCTCAACACTAAGACGATCTTATCAAGTTTGAAGCAGTTAGTGATGTGTGCTACTTAATGGGATACTTATCTACTCAGAAGGCATATCATGTCTACAACAAACGAACCAAGATGGTGCTTCAATCCTACTATGTCGACTTTCAAGAAGGAAACTCCACCAACACTAGAAATTCTCCGAACTGGTTTACGATGTTGATGTTGTTTTCAACACTTTCAATATTGCTGAACCAATAACTGAAACCGAACATGCGGAAACAACCCAATAGAACCATTGTTTGATCCTTCAGACATTGGCTTCACCCCATTCACAACTGGATTCACCCTAGTTTTAGCCGATCCAATCATCCCTGTTGAAGAAGTTAACTGTGTCACTTCGGCTGAGGATGCATCCGCAAATGATACTTCTTCGTCTCAGCCGAATGTGGATGAGAAAACCAAAGAAGACGAGCCTCCAATTATCTATGTCGATGAACATGTCACCAATCTACCTCAACAAACTGAGACCCACACCAACGCAGGTTACAAGACAAATCGAAATCATCCCATTGAAAATGTCATTGGTCCTGTGGAAGATGGAGTACGAACTCGTGGGCAATCATGTACCATCAACAAAGGATTGTATGCTGTGTTTCTTTCGTAGTTCATGCCAAGTGACATCGAAGAAGCTATTCAGGATTCTAGTTGGGTGCAGGCAATGTAGGAAGAGTTATCTCAGTTTCGTAAGCTCAAAGTTTGGGAACTAGTTGATCTACCTGATGGAAAGAATCCCATTGGCACTAAGTGGGTATTCCGTAACAAAATGGATGATCGTGGTATAGTCATCAAGAGCAAGGCAAGATTGGTTGTTCAAGGCTTTCGATAGGAGGAAGGGATTGATTATGAGGAAGTTTTTGCTCTGGTAGCGCGTTTGGAGGCCATTAGAATATTCTTGGCATATGCTTCATACAAAAACTTCAAGGTTTTTTAGATAGATGTGAATAGTGTGTTTCTATATGGGAAGGTGAAAGAAGAAGTCTATGTTTTCCAGCCTCCGGGCTTTGGAGATCACAAAGCTCTCTATGGTCTTCATCAAGCTCCTCGAGCCTGGTATGAGACTTTGTCGACATATCTTTTGGAATGTGGATACACAAGAGGTAAAATCGACATGACTCTCTTCACGAAAAGGTTCGGAGATAATGTGATGGTGGGTCAAATTTATGTAGACAATATTATTTTTGGGTCAACGGATGAGGCTCTATGTAAGGAGTTCGAGAAGGTTATGAAGGCAAAGTTCAAAATGAGTATGATGGGAGCGCTCACATTTTTCTTGGGATTAGAGGTGAAGCAACGAGAAGATGGTATCCTCATTCATCAAGCAAAGTACATTAGGGATATTCTCACAAAGTACAGCATGGACAACTGCAAAAGAGTAACGCCCATATCTCAATAGGTCAAAAAAGGCTTAAACAACAAAATTTACGACCCAATTTAAACTTTTACGCATCATTAAAGTAAACTTGATTATACATACAAAAGTAACAATTTTAAACAACTACAAACACATCGACATTTACAAAAGTTATAAACACTTGATATTGGGTAATGTGTATCAACACCATGACCAAAAGACAAAAAAAGTATTTTGACCCGTTTACAACATTTAAATCTAGATGCGTGTTGAGGGCAATATAGTGTGTGTCCGTATTCCAAGCTCGTAGTCATCCAAGGTGGGATTTTCCTATCAAACTCAACATAATCATCATTAGCACGATTCTCTAGATATCAAAATTTCACCATACATTACATTTGCTTATTTGACCCATTAGTGAGATCGTAATTAGAAACTATCATCTACAAATTAATATTTTCATCTAGCAATCCCACTTACGTGGTTACTAACATCGGATTCTAACTTATAACTACATGGTAATCATACCAATTGTCATTATCATTGCTTATTTCTTTTACCTTCTATTTTAACTCGATCATGTCAGATCATCATTCGACCATTATTATTGCCTTCTACTTTGACCCGTTCACATCAGATCATTATACTCTTATTACATTCCGCTCTAACCCGTTCACATAGGATCATCATATGGTTATTCTTATTACATTCCACTTCGATCCGTTCGCATCGGATCATCATACGGTCATTCTTATTACATTCCACTTCGACCCGTTCGCATCGGATCATCATACGGTCATTCTTATTATACGACATACTCCATATATCATGTTCTTCTAAGCTGTACTTAATGATCAATGATGATGAAATGAAACCAATACCCTATTCTACATTAAGCTAAAATAAAGTGAAGTTCGTGATCTTGCGTTACTTGCGTCTTGGAATGGCTCGTGCCTTCCTCTTTCTTCGCTCCCTATATATTACAAATTCACACTTTTAGCTTTCATGCAAAATTCATAACATCTGCATTCTCCTTTATTCATTATGGAGCTAATAACTATATTCATTTCCATTTTTATTCAAATACATCAAATCCACAAGGATTCATCTCAAAATGCGACTAAATCAACCTAGGCATTTTATCGAACACGTTGTGTGCGTATCATTAGCAAGGCATGGTGTACAAGCATTTTATGCATAACTTTACTAGTTCATGTCAAGATCATCAACTTTAACAAATTTCATATATCCCTTATCCAAAACCATTCCATCTATCAAATGCTCATTATAAGCAACTCCATACGTAATCATTTGCACTAATTATGCATATAATTCAATATTACACTTCACTAAACTTCATTATTCTATAAGTACAAGGGGGTTTGACCCCAAATCATCAACATAATCAAGATTAAGCACATTCAACTTCTACATGTTGATATTAAAAAGCATTAAAGTTCAATTTCACAAAACACTCACGGACTTCATATGACACATCACCTCAAAATCTAATACGTAAAATTCGACTTACTCGGTGTTATAAACACTTAGCTGATCATGAATCTTAGTTCATGCATCAATTAAGGCTTCAATTTCCTTGTCAATTTTGTTTATTTGTGACATTAGGGGTTTTCCTTTTCTTCTCCTAGTTCCAATCGACACACAAACACCACTAATGTGCGTGTTTGAGTTTTAATTGTGTTTTAAACACTAATCTTTCAACTTATACGTATTTGGTCCCTCAATTATAGGGTTTATATTTTTCTTGACTCAAACCTTTTCTTTTTATGTTAAATCTTATTTACATTATTATTTTAACATAATCACATATATAAGGAATTTGGGGTGTTACAAAAACCGCCAGCACACCATTTGCAACTCAAACGGAACTCACACCTGATCTTTAAGGAAAACCAATGAACAAGTCCTTCTACAGCTCGATGATAGGCTCGTTGATGTATCTAACCGTAAGTTGGCCTGACATTATGTGGGTTGTCTGCATCTGTGCACGATTTTAGACGAATCCAAATGAATCTCATGAAACTGCAGTCAAACGAATTTTTCGCTATCTGAAAGGAACACCCAAGCTCGGACTGTGGTATCCTAAAGATAGTAATTTTGATTTAATTGCTTATTCTTACAGTGATCGTGCAGGTTGCAAGGTTGATAGAAAATCAGTTTCAGGAGGTTATCAATTCTTAGGAAATCATCTTATATCGTGGCAAAGCAAGAAGCAGACAATATTTCCACGTATATTGCTCAAGCCGAATATACGACGACTTTCAATTACTGCTAACAAGTTCTTTGGATACAAAATCAGTTGCTGGATTACGGGATCAACATCATGACGACTCCGATATTCATTGACAACGAGGCGTGTCTAGGAATTGTGAAGAATCCAATCCACCACTCGAGAACAAAGCACATCGAAATTATCATTCATGTGATCCGAGATGCATATGAGAAAGGATGCATTCAAGTGGTGCCTGTGGATACTATGCAACAAAAGCCGATATTTTCACGAAAGCCTTTGACAAAACACGTTTCAACCAGTTGGTAACCTGGTAAAAAATGACCAATTTCTTGAGTGGAAATAAATTGCCTAACAAAAAGATTTTCTGCAATATTAAAGTTTCATAATCAAGCAATGGACATTCGAAAATAAATTTTGATATTCCGGTTGACACCCGCTTAAGAAATGATAGAAAATTGTTGACACTTTGTTTGTTCTTAAAACAAAAAAGAATGGAAAATTAAGATGTTAAGCAAGGAAAATCGGGGTGCCAAGCAACTACGTGTCACTAGATTCAGCAATACCATCAAGTAAACTGCGCTTAGGCGACAAAAAGTAATGCTTACACAAGAATTCTGGAAACCCATAATGTTGTGCAACTTGCGGGTAAAACGTTGCGGCATATGACTTAATTGTCTTAAATCTTGCGTTGATATATTTCCAAAATCTGAGATTTTAGGTCTTTATATTGACTAATCATTCGGGGATATAATAGTTACTCTTCTTCTACATCCAGATATATGCTGACCTACACACAATTAGGATATCTTTTCAAAAGAGCAATCGTGGCCAAAACCTTACACAGATGAAGCTCTCGTTAAGAGTAATTCAATTGCATAAGTCGTACCGTCTATGGTATTTGTCTTAGCCCTCATTAGACAATTGGTCTCTCTGCTGTACGAAGTACTGACCTGATGATCAATTGTCTATCGTTGAAATTCAAAACGAATGAAGTCAATATACGCATCTGCTATGAAGAATCTTTGTGCATACCTCGATCGTGGGGGTATGTCCTGACGTGGGACTCACGGGTACAACATTCTATCCGTCTAGCTTGAGTGGGGCCCATTGCAATTTTTGTCAATATTACAACAACATGATAAAACACTCACTGAAAGCAAATTGAAAGAGGGGTGCTTGGATTTAAGAGGACAAACATACTGACAGTTTTCTTGTGCCTTGATTATTAAAAATCTTCTTATATATAATAAACTGACAAGTGTTGCCAGTATGATCTTTTACAGGGAAGCCACGGGGTTTCAATTGAAAGTAAAATGTGAAAAAGGAAGCTTCGCTGATCTAAAAATAAATTTGGTGTCCAAATTGCAGAATTTTGACTTTCTTAAACTTATTTTCGGCTTTTGCACTATTCTTAGCTAAAAAGGGCATGTTTTTCGAGAAAGTTTAAGATTTAACATTGAAGAAACCTTCCAAATTCAACATAAGGCAGCGTAATTATCTTTCCATCATATTTAATGTCACACCCTGGTTGTAGCGGAAGCGCAAGCGTGTGACTATGAGGTAATCATTGCATCTAATCAAGTAAACAAGTATAAACCAACAACGATGCCATACTGATATAAATTACCAAAGTAATTTCATAGTTTTCACTTTGTAATCAATGTCACAGTTGGACATACATTACTTCAAAATAAAATATTATTTTTATCATAAATGCATAATGAGGTTTTGACTGCTATATACCCATACGAGGTTGGGATATAATAGGCAAATCCTCCAAAAGGTGGCATTCGTTGTCATGTCATTTCCCATATCCCGAAGTGTATCACCAGCTCAAGTCTTGTGTCCTGAAATACATGTCATACTCGTAATCTAGTAATGAAATCTGAGTATGTTATTAGCATTCATGGAGTATAAGGATCTATCAGTGTGTAGCTAGCACCCTGCCATATGTGCCATAGGTAAGTAACCAAACCGAGACAACTCCTGAAATCAATTGGGATCACAAAAGCACTCCGATGGGTAACAAACCAGGAGTGGAGCGCGCCTCAAACTCTATAGATTTATACCTTTTGCACCTTGGTCACTAAGTGATTAATGGTTACTATTGTCATCATCCTACTTATGCACATTTGATCGTGTTATCATCTAAACCCATAGCTAACATACTGTTTGTTATGACATGTATTTCCCCTCGATAGTTTTAAAACAAAACTTTGAAATAATCGAAAGAGGGACATGAACTCACAGCTTTGCGTTCCGTACGTCGTACTTATCAAAGTTCGATGTCCGTACACGTGTGTAACCTACATATGTATTAACTTCATTAGACACCTAGGTCTCGTTGGAACTTGTACCAGTTGTTCATCTTGAATTCTTGTTGTGTATTTATTTATCACTTCAGAACAACTTTTAATGTTATCATAGTGTTGGTAGATCGTTTTTTCGATTACTATTTTTATACATATATTTCTCATATATATATATATGTATATATATATATATATTCTTAGATCGTGTGTGAATGGGCCTCGCCCTTCACATGTCCTCGTGCCTTGCAGGCGTGTCATTGGGCCTAGCCTGTCACACCCCAGATTTCCAACCAAATCCATACACTGGTGGGCCCGGGTGGGGAGTATTGTGACGCCCGTTGATAACATCATAGTCAATTAAACATGGCACAGCGGAAGTCTTGTAGTAAAATTACTATTACAAACCAAATGTTCGAAATACAAAATCATATACAGGCTTGTAATAGAAGATCCACAGGCGGATCATAAAATGTACAAAAAGAATAAAAACAGACTTTAGGGCAGATCTAAGGATTTACAAGATCCTCTTATTCACTACCGAGCAGCTTCCGGCCTATTTCGTATTGTACCTACAGTTTAGTCTTTGGACGATACGTCAGATTTCGCTGGTAAATACACCCAACTGACTCATTTTGAAAACATTTTAAAATGATTTTAAGTGCAAAGGGCACAAAATCTTTTATAACTTGGGAAAGTTACTTTGTAACCTTGTTAACAGATTCACATGTTTGTCCATACATACAGGGCCCAGTACAGCGACCGAGACATGATTAAACACACACCACTTAGAACTCACAGAGGAGTTATCCCCAACGTCTTGGGTATTTTGCATTTGAGCGTCTGTCAGGTGTATGTCTACACCCTGCGCTAAGGTCGTGGCCATTATCTAATGTAATGAGCCGAGGATATCCAGGACACGGTAATTTAACCTCTGATGTTTAAGTTATCAAACAAAACTAATTAAAACAAAATATGCGGATTTAATAGCCATAATCCGGCATTCGATTTATCCCATTTTTGACCAAGCGGTAATAATTTACCGTATCCCAAGCCCGTATAGGGAAAATAAGTCAAGAGTATTTACCTGAATTAGCCTTGTTTAAAATGCAAGATTATGTTCCAGCCGTATTCAAAATGAGCTAAGTGCAGATAGCATTTACCGGAAGTCTCTAGTCTAGATTATGCCATAAGCTAACCAATGAAATACTAATGGTCTTATTTAAGTCATACTCTTAGACCGAGTAGTGTACAAGATCAAAACGTATAACGCTTGATTAAACTACGATCGGATAGAATGAAGTTTAAACCCAACAAGTACTTTGACTTGTATAAATGGGTAAACAGTTAACATTCTGGATTTTGAGATTAAAATGAATAGGTTAAACCCGTTTCGGTTAAATTCCGTAAACTAGTTACGTGTAACCAACCATATGCTTATAAGCGAAAATGGGTAACTAGATAAGTCATGGACAAGTTCTATATGCCATTATATTTTAAATAAGTTAAAATATCAGTAGGATATCAACTTATATGCCCGATAAGGTTTTTAAATGAAACTATTTCTCATAAGGGTATTTTGGTAATTATATACTGTATAAAAGGAACTTGAATATAATTTAATGTTATAGTTATAAGTATTCTGGAAAAAAAGTTTATTTAGATATAATATCAGTAGGATACCAATTATATGTGTAATTTATCTTTTATGACCAAACTATGCACCGAAGGGGCATTATGGTCATTTTACACATAGTTTATAAATTATTTGGGATTCTGTGTTTAAAACATGTACTTACTGTAAAAATGTTTAAAGTAAGTTTTAAAATCAGTAGGTAACAAGTCTTGGTCAACTAATATGGTTTAAAATCATACTATGCGCCGAAACGACGCTTATGTCGTAAAATGACGTCTTATGCGATGTCTTACAAAAACTGATGTTAAGATCAGATTAAAATGTCTTAGATATGCTATTTAATATATCATATCAGTAGGTAAATGATTTACCTTGAAAAGATTTGATTAAAACCATTTTATGAGCCACAAGGGCTAAATCGTCATTTATCGACATAATTCAAGGACCTACTTGTAAACTCAGTTTATAATCTGATTTAACATCCCAAATAATCATACTTATAATATTACACCAGTAGGAAACTTATTTTAAAACTCATTATCATTAAAACCTTGCTATATGCAAAAATAGCATTTTAGTCAAGAATGGCATAATTATGGAACTTGCGCATAAACTCGATTCTGATTATGATCATGTAATATAACCTCAGAGGGTTATGCTACATTATATTATGATCATAATTGAACTTTAGATCAGTAGGTAACTAATTTAAATCGGGTCAGAATCGAAAGTCAAAGCAGAAGTCAAACTTCGCGACTTTCGGTTGCGAACCGACCCTAGAACTGAAATTGACGAGCCGAACATGTTCTTACATGTTATAATAATTATTACCAACTTGTTTAAGTGTCAAAACAAGTTTCATAACATATATAAGATCAATTTATGATTTTTTCCGAAAAATGGCCTGTTTCACTTTTTAATAACTTAACTTTGACCCGTCAATTGGTCTAGCAAACGTGATCTTCAGGAGGTGCCCTTTATAGGGATTAACACCTACCTTATTATGATCACTTAGCCATGTTCATTTCAAACAATGGCTGGACCATAATGGTCTTAACTGAAAGTCAAAGCGTTTTCTGTAAAACGCTTGCTTTTGGCTATAAAAGCCTATAAATGAATATGCACAAAGAAGGAACACTTACCAGTGATTCCGAAGGTGCAAAAGAACTATGTTGGATGCTCCTTTTCGCATGGAACTTCCAGAGGAGGGAGAAGAGTATGATAAGAATGGTTAACATTGAAATGGTGAACTTAAGCACCTATTTATAGTTGGAGAACTCAAAGAGGTGATGCCAGGTGTTTAGGGGTGTAAGAGGGAGCGTACAAGTGTCCCAAAATGTGGTATAGCAATTTGGGAAGCCATGGTTTCAATTTAATGGTTTTGGAGTTTTGTTTGGAGACTAAGCAAAACTTTCTGCAGCAGAGGGCTTCTCGCGCCCCGCGAGAGGCCCAAGCCTGGTCTCTCATGGCCCGCGACCGCCATCTGGCCAGTTTCAAATTTTGACACTTTTAACCCCTTAACTTATAAAGCTTCTAAAAACCTTTTTAACACCTTTTGGCACTTTTAGCCCTCCGTAGCCAATACTTGGCATACCCGGGATTATGCCCGGACATTGTCGTGCTTCGGTTCGTTAAAACGGTCACTCAGAGGTATAAATTAACATGTTGAACATTTTAATCCCTCCATTATCCAACTTTCACATATATACAAAATTGAACCCTCTGATCCAACAATTGGCACGTATGAGAGTTAGACTTCGTAAAGGATTAGTAGAGGCTTATTATCAGCATGTTGACTCCGATGTCACTCAGAGGCTGGGCATGTTGACACATCAGTCACTCAGATGCCAAATTTCAAGCCATGTTGACATATCAGTCACTCAGAGGCTAATGATTTAAGCATGTTGACATGTCAGTCACTCAGAGGCTGTTATTTATGCATGTTGACATGGGACCGTCACTTAGAGTCTCGGTTTAAGATGTTGACGCCTTAGTCCTTATTAGTCTTTAATAGACTATATTTTAAAAATACAACACGTGTCAGTATACTATTGACATGATTTTAGAGGGTGTTACATCCTCACCCACTTAAAAGAAATCTCGACCTCGAGATTTTTTTATTCAATAAGATTGGGGTACTTTGTCGCATAATGGACTGAACTCCCATGTATACTCGGGACCTCTAAAAGCGTCCCACTTAAACTTTGCTATAGGTATCATTTTTCTTTGGAGCTTCTTAACCTGTCGATCCTGATCGAAATTGGTTTCTCAACGAACCTAGGTTTTCATCAACTTGCACATCTTTGTGTGACATTGCTAGCGACTCATTGCTAGACATTTCTTAAGGTTAGATATGTGGAATACATCATGGATTCCACTAAGCTCCTCTGGCAATCTAAGCTTATAAGCTACAATGCCGACACATTCGACTATTTCGAAAGGTCCAATATATCTTAGGCTCAACTTGCCTTTCTTTCTAAAGCGCATCACACCTTTCCAGGTGATACTTTCAGAATGACTTTGTCCAATACTCGGAACTTAAGAGGTTTTCGCCTCTTGTCAGCATAGCTCTTCTGCCTATCCCTGGCAGCTTTGAGACGATCACGGATTTGCACAATCTTTTCCATGGTCTCCAGGACAATCTCAGGACCTGATAGTTGGACTTCCTAACTTCCGCCCAACACACAGGCGTTCTACATATTCTCCCATACACGGCCTCAAAAGGAGCAGCCTTGATGCCCATATGATAACTTTATTGTAGGAGAATTCTATTAGGGGTAAGTGGTCATCCTAACTTCCACCTAAATCAATCACACATGCCCGGAGCATGTCTTCCAATGTTTGAATAGTACGCTCACTTTGTCCATCCGTCTGCGGGTGGTAAGCCGTACTAAAGTTTAATCGTGTGCCTAATGATTGCTGGAAACTTTTCTAAAAGTGAGATGTGTATCTAGTATCTCTATCAGATACAATAATGCTGGCACACCGTGTAGGGACACAATCTTGTCCATATACAACTTCGCCAATTTGTCTGAATTATATGTTTCCTTTATTGGCAAGAACTGTGCTGACTTAGTCAGCCTATCCATTATGACCCAAATAGTGTCATTTCAACTTTTGGTATTAGGTAGTTGGTAATCAAGTCCATAGTTACCATTTCCCATTTCCAGGTGGGAATTTCCAATTGCTGTAGAAGTCCTGACGGCTTCTGATGTTCGGCTTTGACTTGCGAACACGTTAGACACTTAGCTACATAAGTGGCTATGGATTTCTTCAAACCCATCCACCAATAATTCTTCTTTAGATCTTGACACATCTTGTCACCTCCCGGTGAACTGAGTATCTTGAATTGTGCGCTTCTTGGAAGATTAGATCTCTAAGTCCTCCAAAGATTGGAACCCAAATTCTATCATTGAATCTAAGGATTCCATCCTTTCCAGGCGCTAACTGATCTATAGTTCCGCCTAATCCCTCATTAGGGATATTAGCCTCTAATAGAGCTTGCTTTTGCGCATCTAATAGCTTCTCACTAAGCTATTTCTGAGCTGAATTCTCTTGGCGTTAATCCTTATAGGTTTAACTCGTTCCTTGCGACTTAAGGCATCAGCAACTACATTTACCTTGCCTGGATGGTAGCGAATCTCGCAATCATAATCATTAAGTGTTTCCATCCATCAGCGTTGTCGTATGTTCAATTCTTTCTGATTGAACAGATGCTGGAGACTTTTATGGTCTATGTATATAATGCATTTTGTACCATACAAGTAATATCTCCACAGTTTTAGTGCAAATACAACGACACCAATTTCTAAATCGTGGGTGGTGTAATTCCTTTCGTGCACCTTTAACTGTCGTGATGCATAGGCAATCACTTTGCCTTTTTGCATTAGCACACAGCCCATGCCATGTGCGATGCATCACAGTAGACTACAAAATCTTCAACACCCTCTAGTAAGAATAACACAGGAGCATTGCTCAACTTGTGTTTAAGAACCTCAAAAGATTCTTGTTGTTTTGTACCCAATTATACTTAACATTTTACTGGTCAAGGTAGATAGAGGAGTGGCTATTATTGAAAAGTTCTCAATGAACCTCCTGAAGTATCCAGCAAATCCTAGGAAGCTACGAATCTCCGATGGGGTCTTGGGCACTTCCCAATTCATTATGGCCTCAATTTTGGCGGGATCTACTTGGATACCACGCTCACTTACCATGTGTCCAAGAAATTGGACCTCTCTAAGCCAAAATTCACATTTAGAGAATTTAGCATAAAGTTTTTCTTGCCTTAGCAGTTCTAAGATGCACCGAAGATGTTTCTCATGATCAGCTTGATTACGAGAATAAATAAGTATGCCGTCTATAAAGACAATGATAAACTTATACAAATATAGCTTGTAGACTATATTCATGAGGTCCACGAATGCTGCAGGTGCATTTGTGAGTCCAAAAGGCATCATTAAGAATTCAAAATGGCCGTATCGGGTCCATGGCAGAGGATATCTATTCTTGATTGTTAACTTGTTTAGCTCTCGGTAATCGATGTACATTCGTATCGAATCATCTTTCTTCCTTACAAAGAGGATAGGAGCTCCCCACGGCGAGGAATAGGCTGAATAAAGCCTTTCTCCAAGAGTTCGTCTAGCTGCGTCCTTACTTCCTTCATTTCTGTTGGTGCTAGCCTATATAGTGTCACACCCCAACCGATGGCGGAAACATCAGAGTGAGGCGACTAGATTGCTCATTGCATCATAACGCTATTTGCGACAATAATTAGATCAACCAAACTTCATTCCACTCAAAGCATCAATTGTCATATTACAACAAAATCCAAATAAGAGTAACATCAACGAAACAAGTTTAACAATAACATAAAAATTAACTTAGTATTCTACACGTGTTTCTATGCCGTCCCTACTAAGTTCCATCATACAACTTCATCAACCTGCAGCATGTTAAAAAGTATAGTTCAATAACAAAGTATTGGCGAGTACACAAGTTTAATATTATAGCATAAGTATAAAATCCGATTAAACAAATCCACATGAATAACTAGCATACAAGATAAGTATAAACAAGGCATGTGAATCTACAAGTCAATCCTCTAGTGTACCGCAAAATAGATTGAAACTTAACAATGACCACAAGTATATGGGCGGTGCGTTACTCCTATAGCGCTATACATGTTAAGGGAGGCTTGATCGAAGTTAATGACATTTAGATCACATAAGAATATACGAAGTAACAATTCAAGTAGCATAAGACTAAAGCATGTTGATGGATTTTTTGTGTGAAAACATAGAATAAAGTGTGATTTAGTGTAGTTTTAGTAAATTAACATATTGCACCCCAAATAGTGGAAAGCATAAAAAGGGGTCGAGTGTACTCACGGTTTTTCAAAGTATTATCTGTGAGAGAGTTAGGTTAATTTAGGGGATGGAACACCAAGTTTATCCTACACAAGGCAAACGTAGGTTCATGAGTATTAGATTGACGGGGAGTTTAATTTAGGAATTTAAAATCGCAAGAAAATATATATAAATGAAAGTATTTATCTAGACATTAACGCTCGTTTTTTACACTAATAAGCCCAGAAGGGTGTTGTGTTTATATGGGTCATGCCCAATAGAATCGTTACGATTGTTATGTCTAAGATAAAAGATAAAATAACCTACTTTTTAAGACAACTAACCATTTGGTCATGGTCTAAGTTTCGGTTATATTAAGTATTTACATATAGTTATATTACTACTAATTAATCATATAGTTCATGTTTTCATGGAAGTCATGTAAGTCATGCGTTGGAGGTAGGAGGATAACCATCCTAAACCTCTTTCATAAGATTCACCATTACACAAGATTAACAAAAGGACAACCCGGATGGTCAAGAATTATAGAAATCATCAGGTGAGGGGTAGATTGAATAGTCGAATGGCCAAGGCGTTCATGTAATCACACCTACACCATCACAAGCTTGAAAGCACAGATGGCTCAACACTTGTGGGTTTGAAACCCTAATAAAAACCACAAGTTTAGAGACAAGATGTGCCTCTTGATTGTATGTGAACAAGTCTAGCTTAACGCACTAACCATAAGCTTTGATTAGTGGCATATGTAGCATAGATTTGTTATGTTAAAAGTATATTCGAAAAAGTTTTATAAGTTATCTTCCAAAACAGAAAGTTTGGCCCCAAAATGATGTAATTCCACCTTGGTTTTCCATGAAAAAGCCTATGGTAACATCCATAGGGATTTAGCAAACATTGTTGAGGAAGAAACAAAGTGAAAACATTGGAAAATTTGAAGTTTGAAAGATAAAAATTTGGGCAGAAAGTTTTGTGTACTTTTGGACTTCAAAATGGTGTGGTTTCACCTTAGTTTGCCCAAGCAAACTTGTGAGAATCTTCCTAGAGGTTATCCAAGAGTGTTAGAAAGAAAAACAAGGAAAAAAGAAGAAGAAAAGTGAGTCGAAATTCACTTGCAAGCTGTTGCATTTCAGCAATGATTTTCAGAAGTTAGGGACTTGTTTGAGGTGTATGGAGGCTAGTAAAAGTGAGAAATGGTGGAGGAACCTTAGGTTATATAGGGGAAGGATTAGGGTTAGGGTTTGGGTTGCATTCAATGCAACTAGGTGGAGTTTTGATTTTAAAAAAAGAGAAAAAAAACCCTTAAGGGTTGCGGCCGCAAATGCTGCCATTTTCTTTATTTTTTGATCTTTTTATAAATGATGTAGTTAGGGCTTTAGATGATGCACATGATAAATAAAACAAGTATGGGTCTTTGTAATGGTCTTATGATTTGCATAATATAGTTTTTAAAACCCTAAAAATACAACTAAGAATACGTATTTTCTTGAACAAATCATGACATGATTTTATGATAATTTGAAGCTTGAATTCTTTGAATAACATCACAAATTGTTTTGCTAGAGTTTAGTATAAGATTGATAAACATTCATCACACATATACACGTTGTTTCGATTTGATTTATGAAGGAATAAAGTATTGTACGTTCATAAGTTCAACATGAATATTCTAGTCAACACAGAGGCAACAACAGTTAGCTTCGATCGTCGAACTCTTACTGACGTAACCTTAGGCTCGCTACCTACATGTTAACATTGAACTTATTTACGAACCAACATTATTATTCAGGTTAGGAATAATGGAACTATGTCGTTATCCCGGGTTAGGGATAACGGGGGAAAACAATCTTTTAAACCGAACTTATGAACTTATAAAAAACTGTGAACTCACTCTTCTTTAATGTTAGACACTTGTTTTTTGCATGTTTCTCAGGACGCTAGGAGCGGTAGGTGCACTCACTTTACATTTGATCAAGGCATTTTTATCAGTCTTGTTTTTACGATAATTTTTGGGATTTTGGTTTTGGCGTTAAGTTACTTTATTCTAATGCTTCCGCTAAACTTTGAAACCTTGGAACTTTGAAAATGACTATGCGTGTTTACAATAAATGTTTTTGGAAAACGTTTAAATAAATCATATAGAGTCGTTTGACATTGCTAGTGTCTGAGATTCTGGTTTGATCACACGCCTCGCGGTAATACTCCAAGTGGAAATTGAGGGTGTGACAATTTGTTTCTTTGCATGTTTCTCAGGACGCTAGGAGCCTAGGTGCACTCACTTTGCATTTGATCAAGGCATTTTTATCGAGTCTTATTTACGATAATTTTTGGGATTTTGGTTTTGGCGTTTATGTTGGCGCCCGTTACTTTATTCTAATGCTTCCGCTAAACTTTGAAACCTTGAAACTTTGAAAATGACTATGCATGTTTACAATAAATGTTTTTGGAAAACGTTTAAATAAATCATATCTGTCACACCCTCAATTTCCACTTGCGGAGTATTACCGCGAGGCGTGTGATCAAACCAGAATCTCAGACACTAGCAATGTCGAACGACTCTATATGATTTATTTAAACGTTTTCCAAAAACATTTATTGTAAACATGCATAGCCATTTTAAAAGTTCCAAGGTTTCAAAGTTTAACGGAAGCATTAGAATAAAGTAACGGGCGACAACGAAAACCCAAAACCAAAATCCCAAAATTTATTAAATAAAGACTCGATAAAAATGCCTTGATCAAATGCAAAGTGAGTGCACCTAGGCTCCTAGCGTCCTGAGAAATATGCAAAGAAACAAATCTGTCACACCCTCAATTTCCACTTGCGGAGTATTACCGCGAGGCGTGTGATCAAACCAGAATCTCAGACACTAGCAATGTCGAACGACTCTATATGATTTATTTAAACGTTTTCCAAAAACATTTATTGTAAACATGCATAGTCATTTTAAAAGTTCCAAGGTTTCAAAGTTTAGCGGAAGCATTAGAATAAAGTAACGGGCGCCAACATAAACGCCAAAACCAATATCCACAAAATTATCGTAAATAAAGACTCGATAAAAATGCCTTGATTAAATGCAAAGTGAGTGCACCTAGTGCTCCTAACGTCCTGAGAAACATGCAAAGAAACAAGTGTTAACATTAAAGAAGAGTGAGTTCACAGGTTTTTATAAGTTCATAAGTTCGGTTTAAAAGATTGTTTTCCCCCGTTATCCCTAACCCGGGATAACGACATAGTTCCATTATTCCTAACATGGAATAATAATGTTGGTTCGTAAATAAGTTCAATGTTAACATGTAGGTAGCGAGCCTAAAGTTACGTCACGTAAGAGTTCGCGATCGAAGCTGACTGTTGTTGCCTCTGTGTTGCCAGGTCTATCACTGACCATGGCGACAGTTAGGCCAAATTAATCACCCGTTGACCATTCCCGGTCAGCTAGCGCGACTAGCTCGGGTGGGGCTTGTCGGGCCCAGATAGTACTACTATAATTTCCCGCTATCAAACCCAATACTAACGATCCGAGAGTTTGTTGAGGACTTCCGTGATAAAGCTACTTAGTGACCATAACATACATTAACATTAACTTAGTTACCGAATAGTTAACGGTGTTAATTTCGCATAACGTAAAAGATTGGGTTGTAGAGCGTATACATGTTTCTCCCCCTCAATTTCCACTTGTGGAGTATTAACTTAAAAGAAACCGCATGGCAGCGGCACGGGATCGACAGAAAAGTTACGCTGATCAACAACGCAAACCGCTCGAATTTCAAGTAGGTGACCGTGTCCTACTGAAAGTATCACCCTGGAAGGGTGTAATTCGTTTTGGGAAACGAGGCAAACTAAATCCATGGTACGTAGGCCCATTTGTGATTTCGAAGCGTATCGGGCCCGTAGCTTATCAGTTAGACCTTCCTGCCGAACTCAGTGGAGTTCACAACGTTTTTCACGTGTCCAATCTGAAGAAGTGTCTATCAGATGAGACCCTATTCATTCCATTGGATGAGATTCAAGTGGATGAGCAACTGCATTTTGTGGAACAACCTATCGAGAATGGACCGTGAGATCAAGACTCGAAGGCACAGCAAGATACCGATCGTCAAGGTTCGTTGGAACTCTAAGCATGGACCGGAGTTCACGTGGGAAAGAGAGGACCAATGAAAAGCAAATATCCACACCTTTTTGCAGTTGAGCAGCAATCTGATGTTACCGCCAACTGAATTTCGGGACGAAATTCTTTCAACATGGGGATGATATGACAGCCTGAGATTTCCTTGTACCATTCAAACAAACTGAACTTTTGTGCGTTGAATTCTAAACCGCGTTTACTCAATTTTCGGGACGAAAATTCTTTCAACATGGGAATATGTGACATCCTAGCTTTTCAGGTATCTTAAACGCGCTACTTTATTGTTATTCATTCCTATGCTGATTTAATTAGGATAATTAAATTACGTGCTCGCAATAACTACGCTAACTTTAGTATTTAGGGAATACACAATGTTTGGAAATTTTAACGGGTTGTATCTGAATTACGTGCTACGTGTTATTAGACCTTTGAATAATTGTCGAGTCGTATTATGTGTAGTTATTTATCAGATTATAATGATCGGTTAGTAAATTCTATTTATAAGCCGAACCGAACCAAGCCTGTGAAACGTTTCGACTTCGCGACCAAGCAAACCCAACCCGCCACCCACACCCCCTTGCGGCCCATACTCCTTGCGGCCCAAGGATAGCCCAAACCGCCCCCCAGCCTCTATTATGTATACGTATGATGCATGGGGTGCTCAAAAAAAAATAAAAAACCCTAAACCCTACCCCCTTGTGGTGTGCGACGGCAAGCAGCCCCCCCTCTCGGTCGCGCAAGCAGCCCACATCCCTCGGATCGATTCCAAGCTTGTCCCGGTTCACTAATTGTCATCATTTCAAGGTTAGGGTTTAATTGTATTACGAGTCACACTAGGTTTTGTGTAGTCTTGATCATGATTATGTGCTTGTATGATATTATTATGAAAAAGTGTTGTGGTGTATGATTAGTTCGGATGAATATGCGAATCCTTGCGGTTGTGATGATATTAAAATGTAGGCTGCGTTTTATCTATAAAGATCATGATAGATGCTTAGGTTTTGCATGAATACCGATATACTAGATGATATTTGACAAGTTAACTTGCTGTTAATCGATACAACTAAGCGTCATGGCCGTTTACACATGTTCTAATGCCATAAAGTCGAAAATAGTAAGCTGATTGACATTTACAGCCAACTTCAGTTGGCTGTAACCTGATCATTATTTTTCGAAAGTGGATTTTCTGAAGCCTAAAACGTGTATTTATGAAAAAACGCTTCAAATGGCGCTAGATTCATATTTTTCTGAGGTCGTTTGTTATTTTTAAATGGTCATTTAGTGCAGCAGCTGAAGCTGCATAAATTCTGCAGAATTTGCAGGTTGTTTATCGAGTCGGATCTCATAGTCTGTATGGGGTTAGGTCACGAAATCTGTACAGTAACTAGGGACGGTAGTTTCTGAAAATCTCCAACTGGAATTTCATTAATCGGATGAATGATGATTTTTAAATGATTTTTCTCGTGGACTGCAGTCAGAAAGCGACGAATCTTACTGTAGCCTAGTATATAAATATTTATAAATAATTGGTAAAGATATAGGATTTTAAAATTTTATACAAAATTCTACAGTATAATTGACACCTCCTGTATAAAAATTGGAATTTTTAGAACGTTGGAACTATTTTATAAAAATTCTCGAAAACATCCCAGTTGTGAGTGTGCAAGTTGAAACATGATAACTAGCGTTTGTGTGTATCTAAGTGTTGTATGAATTATCATGTGTTTATGACAAGTTGATTTGGTCGTTATTTTGTATGGTGATACTTCACATGCATGATTATGGTTTCGAATTGGTTATTACGTGTGCCGTACCATGTGTTAGTTATGCGTAGGGTTTTGTGTCAGTGTGTTCACACACTAACATTGAATCGGTTGACATGTTAGGACGCGATTACCGGTTCCATCATTTGCTTCTTTTGCGTTTATCTAACCGAACAATTTAAGGTGAGTTCACGGCCCCTATTTTATCCGGTTTTGAACAACAGGGGGAGAAACATGTATACGTTCTACAACTCAATCTTTTACGTTATGCGAAATTAACACCGTTAACTATTCGGTAACTAAGTTAATGTTAATGTATGTTATGGTCACTAAGTAGCTTTATCACGGAAGTCCTCAACCAACTCTCGGATCATTAGTATTGGGTTAGATAGCGGGGAAATTATAGTAGTACTACTGGGCCCGACAAGCCCCACCCGAGCTAGTCGCGCTAGCCGACCAGGAATGGTCAACGGGTGATTAATTTGGCCTAACTTTCTCCATGGTTAGTGATAGACCTTGCAACACAGAGGCAACAACAGTCAGCTTCGATCACGAACTCTTACGTGACGTAACTGTAGGCTCGCTACCTACATGTTAACATTGAACTTATTTACGAACCAAATTATTATTCCAAGTTAGGAATAATGGAACTATGTCGTTATCCCGGGTTAGGGATAACGAGGGAAAACAATCTTTTAAACCGAACTTATGAACTTATAAAAACCTGTGAACTCACTCTTCTTTAATGTTGACACTTGTTTCTTTGCATGTTTCTCAGGACGCTAGGAGCGCTAGGTGCACTCACTTTGCATTTGATCAAGGCATTTTTATCGAGTCTTTATTTATGATAATTTTTGGGATTTTGGTTTTGGCCTTTATGTTGGCGCCTGTTACTTTATTCTACTTTTCCGATAAACTTTGAAACCTTGGAACTTTGAAGATGACTATGCCTGTTTACAATAAATGTTTTTGGAAAACATTTAAATAAATCATATAGAGTCGTTCGACATTGCTAGTGTCTGAGATTCTGGTTTGATCACATGCCTCGCGGTAATACTCCGCAAGTGGAAATTGTGGGTGTGACAAATATAGTTTGCGCATTTAGCATAATTGATTAATCTTGTTCACAATCAAAGCCATAGAATACATTGAATTGAAATTAGAAATACAATTACAAGGTTTAGACTTTCCAAAAATAGAAACACGAAGCAGACTTGCTAAAAACGGAAAGATACAAATACAAAGCGTTACATATGGAGCTCTAGCAACAGGTGCTGACCCTTGCAGAAAATCGATTATAAACTCCACTTGTCTGTCTGGAGGTAGACCTGATAATTCTTCTGGAAAGACATCTGAATATTCTGAGATAATTGGTAGGTCTTCCATGTTTGGCTCAGGCTCATTTATGGTGACTTGTGCCATGTAGATGACACAGCGTCTTCTCAAACACTTGGATGCCTTAAATAACGACACCTTGTCTGGCAATCCTGTCACACCCCGACCCGCATCGGAATAAGAGTCGGGGCATAATTGGGTTATCACCAAACCTCATGATATTTACTAATATGTTTCATATTTATTAAAGTCAAAATTACATCCTCAATATTCCAAACATGTTCGTACAAATACAAAGAAAAATAATCAACTAAACAATCCAAGCTCTAAACTAGTTTATTCTTCTAAGCCAATCCTATGTGTTTCTTGTTGCAGCTGGATCACCTGTATCATGTGTAAAAATGAGGATTTTTGGGTCAACATAAGTTGGCGAGTGAACCTTGTTAGATAAACATTTATTATTGATTTCTTGTTATCTTTATCATGGAAAAATTGTGCAATAGTCATATGTGAGCAAATGTAAATAATCAAACAATAACAATAACAACCACAAACAATAACATACAATAACATATCAACTTGCATGAATATATAACATGAATGAAACTGTATATGTTGGCAACGTCACGTTCACGCTCATAATGTAATGGGGAACAGACGGCCTATGATGAATGTCTGTGCGATCAAGGCTCAATCAAACGGAGCCGATCGTATGTTGGCAACGCCCGATTCACGCTCATAATGTAATGGGGAACTGCTCAACGCTCATAATGTAATGGGGAGCGGCGGCCTATGATATTGCATGTACTGAAAATAATAAATTAAATCTAAACAATAACCACACAAACAGTTGATACAAGTTGAATACACATTTGTTCATGGATATGATGTATGCACAATGATTTAAATATAATAATTGGTAAGACACATGATACACCCCAAAAACGTGATTAAAACGGGAATTTGTAGAGATTCACTCACATTGGGTGCGTTTGGTTGAAGATGATGAAATGCGCACGAGTTTGGAGGATTGATCAACGAGGATTAACTAACCTAAATAATAACGGAAGGTATAGCAAATGAGTGGATTTTATTAATAATTTTAATAGGATTTTTAGATATATTTTTGTGAGTTTAAGGCTATTTCCTATCTTTAAAAACATTATTTTTAACTATTTTTAATTGATTTTTAAATTTAATAAATAAATAAAAATATAAATATTTTTTTTGACTTTTGCGTTGACCATTGACCGTTGACCGGGACTGTTGACTGTTTGACCGGTTTGCTGGTGTATAAGTGCGCCGGTTAAGGCTCGAACCCGAGACCTCCCGTACGCGTGCACGCAGCTCTACCAACTGAGCTACGTGTCTAACCCGAAATAATTCTGTTTTTAATTATATTTATATACTGTTTTAGTTTATTCAAAATTCTTTTATTTTCAAAAAGGGTTTTAATCATCAAACCGGTGTGTGCAACAGGTCTCGAACCCGGGACCTGTGGGTTAGTGTTGCACACAGTCCACCGTGGACTGTGTGTCTAACCTGGTTAATATACCGATTTTTATTATACTTAACATCTACCGTGAGTTAATCCGGTTCAGTTAGAAAAATAAAACATCTTTATTACAGAGCATACGTGTGTGTCAAGGATCGAACTCGCGGCGTGTGATAATGTGCGCACACATCCACCGCTGGACTGTGTGTCTAACCCGAGATAATATCCAAATTATATTAAACTTATAAACAACTTAACTTCGTCTTCTTCATTACAAAATCACAGACTACGGTTACTCTACTGTTTCTTGATTAATTCGATTTACAAACATTCAAATGACTAAAATGAAATGCCAGAGAAGATTTTGGAAGTAAACATACCGGAGAAACGATTTATCTCAGAATTCCGGCGAAGTCGTCGGCTCTGTTTTTACGGATTTCGTTTGAGCGGACAGATTAACAAGTTTGATTAGCTAGATGCGGAATTAAAGCACTGAACAAAATTACCAGAAGATTTAGAAGGCTATACCGTTTAATGCGAGAATTGAGAACTTTCAGAAGTTTTCCGGCGAGAGTTAATTATCCGATATCGACGTCTGAAACTGATTCTGATTGAAGGGTTTGAGTTAGCAAAAGCTTAACAACTAATAGACGATGAAAGAATTGAGAGACTTACTGATTTGGTGGAAGACACGGTTTTCCGGCGAAAGTCCGGCGAGTTCAAAAAGCTGCTCCGACGAACTGAAAGTAAAGCGGAAGTGAAATTGAAGGTCTGCAGAAGTGTTTGAGTCGCGAGAGGGTACTAAGGTTGGACTAAATCAGGAAGTGTAGATTTTTCGGTTATTAAAACCGATCAACTTATGAATTCAAGTCCATTCAAGATCAAATTGATTGAAGGTGTCGGTGTATCGGTTATTGTCAGAAAACCGCGAACACTCAAATGTTTTTGGACGTTTGGAGACCGATTTCGGTTACAGTTGGCGTAAACAGTTGATTCATGGTTGAACATAAGACTTAATTGATTCCTAGAACTAACAGAAAACATCAAGTGGCGGAGTGGTTATAAGTGCGCGTGTTAAGTCTTTAAATCCTTTCCGGCTGACCCGGGTTCGAGTCCCGGCAACCGTTTTTCATTTTATTTATTTTATTTTTACTTTTATCAATTATAACTTTTATATTCTAGTTTGTTTATTAGTTATGCATCATTAAAAATTAAAATCAACATAAATACGCAACGAAACATTCATAACTCGATATTCGATTACAAACGAAGCGGTTTGGAAAAACCCGTTTTTGACAAATGTTACAGTATCCCTACTTTTAGGAATTTCGTCCCGAAATTTAAGTAATAGTAGTAGGAAAAAGATGCGGGTATTTTTCGCGCATTGAGTCTTCACGTTCCCAAGTAAACTCAGGTCCCCGTTTCGACTCCCAGCGTACCCTAACAATTGGAATGCGACTTCGTCTTAGACGTTTTTCTCCGAAGTCCATGACCTCTACTGGTCTTTCAATGAAATGCATAGATTCATCAATCTGAATATCTTCCAGAGGGATATGGAGGTTCTCATCGGCGAGGCACTTCTTCAAGTTTGATACGTGGAATGTGGGGTGAATTCTGTTGAGTTCTTCTGGTAGATCAAGCTTGTATGCTACAGGTCCTACTCTTTCGAGTATCTTGAAAGGTCCTACGTAGCGTGTGCTAGCTTGCCTTTTTTGCCAAAACGAACTACTCCCTTCCACGGTGATACTTTTAAAAGTACATAAACACCAATGTTAAACTCCAAAGGCTTTCGTCGTTTATCTGCATAACTCTTTTGACGACTTTGAGCTGCTAGAAGATTGTTGCGAATTTGATGGATCTTGTCTGTGGTTTCTTGAATCAATTCTGGACCGGTGATTTGAGCTTCCCCAATTTCGTGCCAACATTCTGGAGATCGGCACTTACGACCATATAAAGCTTCAAAAGGTGCCATGCCGATACTAGAATGATAGTGTTGTTGTACGAAAATTCAACTATTGGTAGATGATCGTCCCAATTTCCCTTGAAGTCTATGACACATGCTCGAAGCATATCTTCAAGAGTTTGAATGGTGCGTTCAGATTGTCCATCAGTTTGAGGATGATAAGCGGTACTGAGGTCTAATCGTGTACCCAACGCGGCTTGTACGGCTTGCCATGTTCGTGAAGTGAAACGACCATCACGATCTGAAATAATGTTTAACGGTACACCATGTCGGCTTACGATTTCGCTGATGTAGATACGAGCTAGCTTCTCGTTCTTGAAATCTTCGCGGATTGGAATAAAGTGAGCTGATTTTGTAAGACGATCAATGATTACCATATAGTGTCATACCCACCAGAAGTACGAGGTAACCCGGTAATGAAGTCCATGGTATGTTTTCCCACTTCCATACAGTATTTCAGGTTGGACCAGAATCCTGAGGGTCTTTGATGTTCAGCTTTTACCTTGGAACATGTAAGGCACTTGGAAACAAAAACAACAATATCCTTTTTCATTCCAGGCCACCAGTAGGTGTATCGAAGGTCTTGATACATCTTGTCGGCTCCTGGGTGTATAGAGTATCGTGTTTATGTGCCTCATTCATAAGGAATTCACGAAGGTTGTTGTGGTCAGGAATCCATATGCGATCTAGATAGTACAGAATACCGTCAGATTTAGTTTCAATTTTAAGTTCAGCTCCACAGGACAGTTCCTTTCGTACGTCGACTTCCGTTACTGAAACATGTTGGGCTTCTCGAATTTGATCTTTAATGTCAGTTATGATTTGCGAACATAGAAGACGAATGGAGTTCGCATAACCCTTTCGACTGAGTGCATCAGCCACCACATTTGCCTTGCCAGGGTGGTACCGAATTTCACAGTCTAGTCATTTAGAAGTTCGACCATCTTCGTTGCCTCATGTTTAACTCCTTTTGGTTGAAGATATGTTGAAGACTCTTGTGGTCAGTGTATATTTCACACTTAGTACCGTTGAGATAATGTCTCCATATCTTAAGAGCGAGCACAACGGCTCTAAGTTCTAGGTCATGGGTGGTGTAGTTCTTCTCATGAGTCTTGAGTTGTCTCGAAGCATAAGCTATAACCTTTCCTCTTTGCATTAGAACACAGCCTAGTCCTTGCCCTGACGCGTCGCAATAAACCACGAAGTTATCACAACCTTCAGGAAGAGTGAGGATTGGTGCATCACAGAGTTTTTGTTTAAGGGTTTGGAAGGCTTCTTCTTGTTTGGGTCCCCATATGAAGGGTTTTCCTTTATGAGTTAAAGCCGTGAGTGGTACAGCAATGCGGGAGAAATTTGAAATGAAACGGCGATAATAACCAGCCAAACCAAGGAATGATCTTACTTCAGTTGGTGTACGTGGCGCTTGCCATTCTTGTACCGCTTTGATTTTTGAGGGGTTGACATGTATTCCCTTGTCATTAACAACATGTCCAAGGAATTGTACCTCTTTTAACCAGAATTCGCATTTGGAGAATTTGGCGTAGAGCTTTTCATTCTCTAAGAGTGTAAGGATGAGTCGAAGGTGCCGTTCATGATCAGACTTAGACTTTGAATAAATGAGGATGTCGTCGATGAAGACTATAACAAAACATCGAGATAGGGTTTGCAGACTCTGTTCATTAGATCCATGAAGACAGCTGGAGCGTTGGTTAAACCAAATGGCATGACCATGAATTCATAATGACCATAACGAGTTCGGAAGGCGGTCTTTGGGACGCCTTCTTCATGTACTCTAAGTTTATGATAACCAGAACGAAGGTCGATTTTTGAAAAACAGCTGGCGCCTTGAAGTTGGTCAAGAAGATCATCAATGCGAGGTAATGGATAGCGATTCTTGATCGTTAACTTGTTGAGTTCTCTGTAGTCGATGCACATGCGAAACGTTCCATCTTTCTTCTTCACAAAAAGGAAAGGTGCACCCCAAGGCGAGGAGCTAGGACGTATGAATCCTTTGTCAGTCAACTCTTGCAATTGACTGGCTAGCTCTTGCATTTCGGATGGGGCTAACCTATAAGGAGACTTTGCAACTGGTGTAGCACCAGGTATAAGATCAATGCGGAATTCGACTTCTCTCAAGGGAGGAAGTCCTGAAATGTCGTCAGGAAAAACTTGCGGAAAATGTTTTACTATTGGGATGTCTTCGAGTTTCTTCTCCATGGCTCCCTTTTTGACGACATGAGTTAAAAATGCGACATAATTCTTGCGAAGATATTTTTGGGCTTGAAGACAGGACATTAATCTGAGCCCTTTCGATGGGGTTTCTCCAAAGATTCGTAGAGTCTGACCGTTTGAAAGAGGAATGCGTATAAACTTTTCGCGGCATACAACTTCAGCCTGATGTTGGCTGAGCCAGTCCATACCAATTATAATGTCAAAGCTTCCCAACTTCTAGGAATGAGGTCAACTGGAAAATCGTGGTCGTTTAAGGTGAGAGTACAATTTCGTATAATAGAGTTTAATGAGACCGGTTTTCCGTCAGCAACTTCTACTGTTATGGATTCCATGAGCTTATCACGAATTTGGTTTAGGATGGGTTCAAACTCTAAGGACACAAAACTTTTATCCGCGCCAGTATCAAACAACATGGATGCATAACTACCGTTGATAAGAAACGTACCGTTAACCACATTGCTGTCAGCTCTAGCCTGGTTAGCGTTGATGTTGAAAGCTCTTCCTCTTGCAGGTGGAGGAGCTTGGTTAGCTTGATTCACCGGATTTGCTTGCGCTTGAGCATGTATAATGTTCACCAAACATGGACAAGTGTTTCTAAAGTGGCTTGGGTCTCCACAATTGTAGCAAGCCCGTATAGGTTGCACCATGGGATAGTTGGGTTGGTAGTATGATTGGGCAAAATGTTGGGTAGGTGGTAGTAGTAGGGGTTGTTGGGCTTGACCCATTATTTGTTGGTGGGTTTGTGTTGAAGGCTGGTGGCGGTTCGTTCGCTGAGGTATGCGACAGGTTTGAACAGTATGACCTGCGCGACCACAGCCGGTGCAATGTTGGCAGGGATGATCAGGAAAGTGATGGTATTGGCAACGGTTGCATTTTGGTAATGGGCCAGAGTATGGCCTTTTATATGGTGCAGGTGAGGGGGCAACTTGGGTAATGGGTGCACAGGGATAGGGAAATGGGTTTGTGTGACAGCGAAGTTTCTGGTGTTACGTTTCCTCTTGTTAGCAAACTTAGAGGAGGAGGTGGAATGGTTTGAAGTTTGGCCCTCAATGGGGGCTTTCTTTTTCTCCTCTTTAAATTTACCGTTGCGAATTCGATTCTCGGTCAGTTCAGTAGCTAGTTCCATAGCAGCTTCAAGTGTTGCTGGCGAAGTGCTGAGAACTGAATCTTGAATTTTCGAGGGAAGACCTCGAATATAATGCTCGACTAAATGGTAAACTGGGGTGAACAAGTTAGGGACCATTTGGTTCAACTCTAAGAACCTCTTGTTGTAGGAAGTATGATCTCCCTCCTTTTGCTTCAATGAATGAAATTCATCTTCTAACTTTTTAATCTCACTTCTAGAACCGAATCGTCTCGTCATGATTTCCCTTAACTCCTCCCACGTTAAGGCCATTGCATCTTCGATTCCCCTCTTACCCTTTTCAGTATTCCAACAGGTAAGAGCTACCCCAAATAGTCTCCTGTTGCGTATCGTACCTTGCGATCCTCGGGACAATCGCAGTTGAGAAAAGTGTTTTCCATTTCCTCAAACCAGTGGAGGAGAGCAGTGACACCTTGGTCCCTTCAAATTTAGGAGGATCGCAAGACTTGAAATGTTTATATGAGCACTTTTTGGTAGGAGGGTTGCCGATGTTCTGGTCTTCTTGCTGGGGAGGATTGGTGGGATTTGTGGCGACAGCTTGTTGTACTTGAACCACAATGTCAGGAAGCACCGCGGCCATTTGTTTTGCGATTTGAGTGGCCAAGCGTTCGTGAGACCTTCTTGATCTTCTACCCCCTCGTTGTTGTCTAGCCGACATCTACAGGAACATACATAAGAAGATTGTGAGTTTATGGAGTCTTTTTAGGTGTCATGTGTCTTAAAGAAAATGAAAATAACATAAATATCAATAATGCAACTACATCCATAGGATATCTTGGGTTTGCTCATGTTGGGCCTCAAATGTCCCCCATACCTTCACCTGTATAGTCATGTGGGCCCCCATGACTATTGGCTTGGTAGGATTCACATTAGTATTGGCGATTTAACACTCGCATCACCCGAATGAAAACCACGAAATATGTTTACGAGATGTATGGTCGGAATGTGTCCAGGTGTAGACACAATGACAACTCAAAGTGGGGTTAGCTCACACGACGTTTGGTATAGCATGCTTTGGCCTAATAGGTACTTCGTACTCTCATCGTTAGTCCCCAGGTAGGCAAACTGGTCCTTTATTTTGGATTTATACGAATGCCAGCCTAGACAGGACGTTCCGACTACCGGTACTTGTACCCTTCCAGTTACTACATGCCCGTCATGAGAACTCACTTTGATGTGATTTGAAAATACAAAAATCATCGCAAAAACAATCATGAAAATGATTTGGTGTGTGCTCGCATGGATATGATATGTTATGAGAATATGATTCATGATAGGCATTATATAATAATATGTACTTAGGAACATGCTTGCATAACATTGAATGTAACATTAAACATAAAACATATAAACATCATGAATTTTGCATGTAACACACAAAATCTAAAAATTTCTAATTAACTATAGTATAGGCTCTAAGGGTCTAATAACCTATCCTATATCCCTATAGTCATGGCTCTGATACCAATCTGTCACACCCCGACCCGCAGCGGAATAAGAGTCGAGGCATAATTGGGTTATCACCAAAGCTCATGATATTTACTAATATGTTTCATATTTATTAAAGTCAAAATTACATCCTCAATATTCCAAACATGTTCATACAAATACAAAGAAAAATAATCAACTAAACAATCCAAGCTCTAAACCAGTTTATTCTTCTAAGCCAATCCTATGTGTTTCTTGTTGCAGCTGGATCACCTGTATCATGTGTAAAAATGGGGATTTTTGGGTCAACATAAGTTGGCGAGTGAACCTTGTTAGATAAACATTTATTATTGATTTCTTGTTATCTTTATCATGGAAAAATTATGCAATAGTCATATGTGAGCAAATGTAAATAATCAAACAATAACAATAACAACCACAAACAATAACATACAATAACATATCAACTTGCATGAATATATAACATGAATGAAACTGTATATGTTGGCAACGTCACGTTCACGCTCATAATGTAATGGGGAACGGACGGCCTATGATGAATGTCTGTGCGATCAAGGCTCAATTAAACGGAGCCGATCGTATGTTGGCAACGCCCGGTTCACGCTCATAATGTAATGGGGAACTGCTCAACGCTCATAATGTAATGGGGAGCGGCGGCCTATGATATTGCATGTACTGAAAATAATAAATTAAATCTAAACAATAACCACACAAACAGTTGATACAAGTTGAATACACATTTGTTCATGGATATAATGTATGCACAATGATTTAAATATAATAATTGGTAAGACACATGATACACCCCAAAAACGTGATTAAAACGGGGAATTTGTAGAGATTCACTCACATTGGGTGCATTCGGTTGAAGATGATGAAATGCGCACGAGTTTGGAGGATTGATCAACGAGGATTAACTAACATAAATAATAACGGAAGGTATAGCAAATGAGTGGATTTTATTAATAATTTTAATAGGATTTTTAGATATATTTTTGTGAGTTTAAGGCTATTTCCTATCTTTAAAAACATTATTTTTAAGTATTTTTAATTGATTTTTAAATTAAATAAATAACTAAAAATATAAAAAAATGTTGACTTTTGCGTTGACCATTGACCGTTGACCGGGACTGTTGACTGTTTGACCGGTTCGCTGGTGTATAAGTGTGCGCCGGGTAAGGCTCGAACCCGAGACCTCCCGTACGCGTGCACGCAGCTCTACCAACTGAGCTACGTGTCTAACCCGAAATAATTCTGTTTTTAATTATATTTATATACTGTTTTAGTTTATTCAAAATTCTTTTATTTTCAAAAAGGGTTTTAATCATCAAACCGGTGTGTGCAACAGGTCTCGAACCCGGGACCTGTGGGTTAGTGTTGCACACAGTCCACCGTGGACTGTGTGTCAACCTGGTTAATATACCGATTTTTATTATACTTAACATCTACCGTGAGTTAATCCGGTTCAGTTAGAAAAATAAAACATCTTTATTACAGAGCATACGTGTGTGTCAAGGATCGAACTCGCGGCGTGTGATATATGTGCGCACACAGTCCACCGCTGGACTGTGTGTCTAACCCGAGATAATATCCAAATTATATTAAACTTATAAACAACTTAACTTCGTCTTCTTCATTACAAAATCACAGACTACGGTTACTCTGCTGTTTCTTGATTAACTCGATTTACAAACATTCAAATGACTAAAATGAAATGGCAGAGAAGATTTTGGAAGTAAACATACCGGAGAAACGATTTATCTCAGAATTCCGGCGAAGTCGTCGGCTCTGTTTTTACGGATTTCGTCTGAGCGGACAGATTAACAAGTTTGATTAGCTAGATCAGAATTAAAGCATTGAACAAGAATTACCAGAAGATTTAGAAGGCTATACCGTTTCACAGCGAGAATTGAGAACTTTCAGAAGTTTTCCGGCGAGAGTTAATTATCCGATATCGACGTCTGAAACTGATTCTGATTGAAGGGTTTGAGTTAGCAAAAGCTTAACAACTGATAGACGATGAAAGAATTGAGAGACTTACTGATTTGGTGGAAGACACGGTTTTCCGGCGAAAGTCCGGCGAGTTCAAAAAGCTGCTCCGACGAACTGAAAGTAAAGCGGAAGTGAAATTGAAGGTCTGCAGAAGTGTTTGAGTCGCGAGAGGGGACTAAGGTTGGAGTAAATCAGGAAGTTTAGATTTTTCGGTTATTAAAACCATCAACTTATGAATTCAAGTCCATTCAAGATTAAAGTGATTGAAGGTGTCGGTGTATCGGTTATTGTCAGAAAACCGCAAACACTCAAACGTTTTTGGACGTTTGGAGACCGATTTCGGTTACAGTTGGCGTAAACCGGTTGATTCATGGTTGAACATAAGACTTAATTGATTCCTAGAACTAACAGAAAACATCAAGTGGCGGAGTGGTTATAAGTGCGCGTGTTAAGTCTTTAAATCCTTTCCGGCTGACCCGGGTTCGAGTCCCGGCAGCCTGTTTTTCATTTTATTTATTTTATTTTTACATTTTTATCAATTATAACTTTTATATTCTAGTTTGTTTATTAGTTATGCATCATTAAAATTTAAAATCAACATAAATACGCAACGAAACATTCATAACTCGATATTCGATTACAAACGAAGCGGGTTTGGAAAAACCCGTTTTTGACAAATGTTACAAATCCATAGTGTGAGTCACCAGGGATGGTGATCATTTCACCAGATGGGGTCTTAATCTCGATGAGCTTCTTATCGTAGGCAATGCGGGCTTGGTTATGAGATAACCAATGCATGCCTAAGACAACATCAAACCCCGCCAATTTTATTGGCAGAAGAGAGATAGGGATGGAATGATTCTTAATGGATTAGAGCTTTCATCAAGAATGGAAGATGTTGTTTCTAAACTTCCATCAGCAAATTCTATCTCATAAGTTTTATTTAGAGTTCTTATGGGCAGGTTTAATAGTTTACAAAAATTATGGTCAACAAAAGATCTATCTGCACTCGAATAAAAAAAACTCTAGCATAAATATTGTTAATGAGGAATGTACCTGTTATGACATTGTCGTCATTAACAACCTCTCTTGCAGTTATTTGGAAGGCACGAGCGTTCCCTTTCTTGGCCTCTCCAGGCTTTGCATTATTATTCTTAAGAATCTTAGGGCAGTTAGTCTTAATATGCCCTTTTTCATTGCAGACATAGCAAACGACATCCTTAAGATCCTTGCATTCTAGGGTCTTTGCCCTTTCTCTTACAGATGCCACAGGGTTTGGCCTGTGAACCAAAATTACACTATCCCAAGTGTCTGCGGTTGCAAGTTTTGCATGTTGGCATCACAGCCGTCTTGCCTTGGTTCCCTTTGAACCCAAATATCCCTTTATTTTTCTTATTAAACCTATGGGAGTTGTCATCTTCTCTCTTCCTTTTCCCGTCAATTTTAGACTTAACTGACTTTTGCCTTACTAGATCCAAGGTCAGGGAGAGAGATAGGTCAACAGCTGACTTATAGGTAGTAGGCTGAGCAACCTTTACCATGCCCTTTATCTCGGACGCTAACCCATTAATAAAACGCGCAATGCGTTTGGGTTCCGGGGTAATCAAATAGGAAACTAACCTAGATAGGGAATTGAAATCGGAAACATATTTATGACAATCTAAGTTTTTCGTCGAAAGAGACAAGAAGTCTTTCTCTAATTTCTCCACCTCATGTGGTGGGCAGTAAGTTTCCTTAACAAGGTCCACAAACTTGGACCACCCTAAATTGTAAGGTGTACTTTACCTGTAGACTATATCATGGCCTTCCACCAGATTAGGGCATCTCCCTTAAAGGATTGTGATACATACTTAACCACATCCTTATTAGCACAGTTACTGATATCTATAATTGTTTCCATCTCATCTAGCCACTTTAGGGCTTCCATAGCTCTTTTTCCCCATTAAAGTCTTGGGGCTTGCATGAGACAAAATACTTATAGGTACATCCGTCCTTAACAGAACGGGACCTTTTAGTAAAATCTATTTTCTTTGGTTCACATTTCGCATTTGAAGAGTGAACGGAGCTCTCCTTATGAGCTGAGGATGGGGGAATAGATAAAGGTCTAGAACGAGTAGCACTCGACTCTCTAAGCTTTTCTATGGCCTTTCCCATGGCCTTTTCAATTGCCGCATCAATGCGAGCTTGAAAATTATCATTATTGATATCTCTATTTTCGGCTTTATTAGAATCAACATTCCGGTGGCTACTTTGTGCTTCATTTGAGTTAGCCATCCTTAAGCTTTGGTTCTATACACCAATAAAGTTTCACTTAGCCATGGTATGTCAACCATAATAGCTTTAAAATATTGGATATAACAATCCATTGCCTATTGTAGTGTGAATAACATCACAACTCTTAGGTTTAACATAACTATATTTGGCCTAGGTCTTAATAGGACCATCAAAGGAAAATTACAATTTGGACATAGTCCATATATTATTGGACAGTGGTTTCGCATTGTCACAACTGTCATTGTCATAAATTGATAATTTTTATTTAGCTCATAGGCTTGTCTCGAAGCACATAAAGTTTGGCACATAGGCCTGTCACCAATGGACATAAAATATGGCACATAGGCGTGTCACTAATGGACATAAAATATGGCACATAGGCCTGTCACTAATGGACATAAAATATGGCACGTAGGCACTACATCACTAATGGATGTTTAATCATAGCCCCAAAGGCATACATCACTAACGGATGTTTTAATCATAGCCCCAAGGGCATACATCACTAATGGATGTTTAATCATAGCCCCAAGGGCATAAATCACTAATGGATGTTTTATCATAGCCCCAAGGGCAATACATCACTAATGGATGTTTTATCATAGCCCCAAGGGCAATACATCACTAATGGATGTTTTAATATAGCCCCAAGGCAATACATCACTAATGGATGTTTAATCATAGCCCCAAGGGCAATACATCACTAATGGATGTTTTAATCATAGTCCCAAGGGCAATACACACTAATGGATGTTTTAATCATAGCCCAAGGGCAATACACACTAATGGATGTTTTAATCATAGCCCCGAGGGCAATACATCCCCAATGGATGTTTTAATCATATCCCCAAGGCAATACATCACTAATGGATGTTTTAGTCATAGCCCCAGGGAAATACATCACTAATGGATGTTTAATCAAGCCCCAAGGGCATACATCACTAATGGATGTTTAATCATAGCCCCAAGGGCAATACATCACTAATGGATATTTTAATCATAGCCCCAAGGGCAATCATCACTAATGGATGTTTAATCATCGCACTGATGATATTAGCCGGGATCAATTTTGATCACATAGGCTATCTAAGGTCAGGACATAGTCCTTTACCTTGAAGGCTAGTGTGATTCCTCAAGTCACACTACCAAGAGTATGAACATTCTTAAATGTTAACATAAGAGTACCTTAATGGTTGATTAATAGTCCCAGTCGCATTGACTTTTACAACTTGGAGGCTTGAACATAAGTCCACCACCTCTGATAGAAGGATAACTTCCCTTAACTATCATGATAGAAGACCCCTTCGTACTTAACTATCATTTATAAATTGGCCAAATATGTGGTCCGTGCCACTTGGCTAATCAAAACCATTAAGATCTTTTTGGAATTATATCGCAGAGCATAAATTTCAAGTAAAATCGAGACGCTCGCTTGAGAGGATGAATACATATATATATAATTCCAAAATACTTTATTAAATTTCAAATTAGAAATTACAATACTAGAAAAATGAAATAAATTGTTCATGCAAAGACATTCAAGAAATAAAAATCTCCACGTAGGGACTAAAGAAATAACAATGTCCTCGCAGGGACTACATATTATTAGAAGAGACTTTACTCGTCCTTCTTTCCCTTGACCAACTTGGAGAGTTTCTTGAAGAACTTGTTTGTCTTCTTCTCTGTTTTCTCCGCTTGCTGCTGCATCTCTTTCATCCGTTCCAAGGTCTTATTGATGGCCTCTACTGGTGGCGGAGGTTGTGGTTGAGATTGTGGCATAACCGGATACTGGTACCCATAAGTAGGTGGCAAAGGAGACGGGTAAAGAGCGTTTGCATAACTGCTTGCATATAGTGGTCTAGCGACCATGCTTGATAGTCTACCGGTGTAGACGGGTTAAAAGGATCATACCTAGACATATCTGGATATGTGGGGATTGGGTTACTATAACCCAATGGTGGTGGTTGAACCATAGGTGTTGGTGTTGGTTCCACCACAGGTGAGGTGTTAGAGGGTCCACCAATTTGTGGTCCTCTTGAATTGTGGGGTAGGAGTTGGGCAAAGGTGGCAGCGATCCCGACCATTGTCCTGCACATACCGACATACGTGCTCCATGCTTCCTCCTTGGTGGTTCGGGTGGTGGTTGAGGTTGGTCCACCGGTTCCATGTGGACATCTTCTTGTATTGGGGGTGGTTGAGAGTGATGAGAAGGTGTGTGGGCGAAGGTGAATTGGTTCCAATATTGGTCCCACTCATTAGGACCTTGGTAGGGCGATCCGGCATAAGGTTCGAATCGCTCAAGATTTCTATGGGATGCGTATTCGATCCCGACGGCGGCATCTCCGGGTCGGAGTCCTCGTCAATAGGGTTTGGCTGGTCCAACTAATTTTGATCAGCTGGAGGCGTGATAAAGTAACGGTTAGGGTTAAATTCTTCATGGTAAGAATGTGAATAGAATGATGAGAATGGCGTGAATAATAGGATGGTGAGAGTGGTAAGAATTTTGTGAATGTGGGGGCGAGTGTCTATGAGAGACAGAGTGTCTCTCTTGTTGCCAAGGAGATGAATCTCCTGATTTTTGGTAGGCATCTGAGTTGTGAGGTTGAGAGGAATGTGCCCGATGGTCCTCTCCTCATTGGACCTTTTCCTCTTCCACTTTGTCCTCTCACTCTTGGCGGCATTTTCCAGTTAAAAATCAATTCAGAAAACAATACTGATAACTTAATATGAATTGAGTAATCCTAGGTCAATGCCTAGACTCGGAAGTCTAAGGAATGTGCTCATGTAAGTTTGAGATTAAACACAAGAAGGATAGTGTTTAGTTCTCTCAAACGTTGGCTCTGATACCAACCTGTCACACCCCGGATTTCCAACCCAAATCCATACACCGGTGGGCCTAGGTGGGGAGTATTGTGACGTCAGTTGATAACATCTTAGTCAATTAAACACGACACAGCGGAAGTCTTTGAGTAAAATTACTATTACAAACCAAATGTTCGAAATACAAAATAATATACAGGCTCGTAATAGATGATCCACAGGCGGATCATAAAATGTACAAAAAGAATATAAAACAGACTTAGGGGAGATCTAAGGATTTGCAAGATCCTCTTATTCACTACCGAGCAGCTTCCAGCCTATTTTGTATTGTACCTGCAGTTTAGTCTTTGAACGATACGTCAGCTTTCGCATGGGTAAATACACCCAACTGACTCATTTTGAAAACATTTAAAATGATTTTAAGTGCACAGGGCACAAAATCTTTTATAACTTGGGAAAGTTACTTTTTAACCTTGTTAATAGATTCACATGTTTGTCCACTCATACAGGGCCCAGTACAGAGACCGAGACATGATTAAATATACACCACATAGAACTCACAGAGGAGTTATCCCAACGTCTTGGGTAATTTGCATTTGAGCGTCTATCAGGTGTATGCCTACACCCCGCACTAAGGTCGTGGCCATTAACTAATCTAATGAGTCGAGGATATCTAGGACACGGTAATTTAACCGCCGATGTTTAAGTTATCAAACAAAACTGATTAAAACAGAATATGCGGATTTACTAGCCACAATCCGGCATTCGATTGATCCCATTTCTAACTAAGCGGTAATAATTTACCGTATCCCAAGCCCGTAAAGGGAAAATGTAAGTCCCGTAAACAGACCAAACATGTATCACTAACCTAATCAATAGCAGGAAATTATGATTAGGATGAAGAACAACTTGAATAACTTGAATAATATAACTTGCATACACCAGAGGATGTCAGATACAAGATTTTGTTTCAACTCTCTAACCCCTAACAAATGACCTAATCCCTCTATTTATAAACATGACAAAGCCCAAAAGTAAAACCTAGGCCCACTAGGCACTAGGAAGCCCAAACTAATCCCAAAAGCCCAAATACACTATAAATGAATAAACCTTTAAGCTCCAAGCTCAACATTCTCCCCTAGGTTTCTTCATTTGTCCTTCGGTGCCGCATCCACACCCAAACGTCCAGCAATAATCCCAGCAACTGCAGCCGTCCAGTCTTTAGCACACACCTATATAACTCAGCAGTACGTATTTGATGAGAAGCCAAAACTTGTAAATCTTCATCATGGAAGCTAACCAGATCCACCACATCATTCACTCTGAAAGCCTTCTCTTTCGTCACAATCGCAACACTTCCGACCTTTGGATCGTTAACCAGAAATTAAAGTTCTTCAGAATTCCCTTTGGAAAGGTAGAGCAACGGGAATCACCAACTATTTATCTTTAGGAGTCCACATCACATATTTGAACCGTTTGCCTGTGTGCGCATCACGAACTCCGTTTGCTGCTCTCAGATACGGTTCAGCAGTCTTCATACTCTTAAAACCGCTCTAACCTCCCGTTCAAGCTTCTTAAAGAACCTCCAACCTGGGCCACGCTCTGTAGTATCATCGTCAGTGTATGGAACTCTTAGAAGATCAGTCAGTGCTACTTTAGTCCATGTCTCAAACTGCTGCCCACCTTACTGTAATAACTGGATCCACATGACTCTTTCGAATAATATTCCCTCGTTCCGTCCTGTCGCACAATGATCCACATGTTTTTGATATGATCATACATCCAACTTAGCACCTTCGACTTGTTGCCTACCTTACCGTAATAACTGGATCCCAACTCCATCACGTATCTCTCAGATTGATTGGTTGGTTCTTTCAGCTGAAAATTTTCGTCCAGAGGATCACGTTCACATTCTTCATCAATACCATCTGCCTCTTCTTCCTCTGATCTACAGTACGTTTCTGACTGGCAGTGAACTTCTTACGTAGATCACTTAAGTAATCATCAAGACCGGCTTGACGTTTGGCTACTAACTACTCAGCCGCCAACCTATGCTCTTTGGTTTCTTCTGCCATACGCTGCTGCGCTGCATGATGTCGGGTTTCAACATTCATGGGATCATCGGTTGGATCGCTAAACTCCCTACCAAACTTGTTCTCCAATTTGCCCCTTAAATCGAACACAATGGTCATCAGCATCGTGACATCCCCCTGCAGCTGATCGATAGTTTGATCTCGAATATCCAAGCGATTCTGCAGGGAGGCAATTTGAGCATCCTTTAACATAGCCTCCTGTTCCAGCACAACAACCTGTTTCTTTAACTCAACGCATCCACCTCTGTATCATCATAATCATTGTCTAATCCCCCAAACTCAAATGCCCGCTTCTCAGATCTTCGCATATAATCGTCAGCAACATCATCAGAATGACCAGCTCCACTACCACCCGCTTCTGAACCAGCGGCACCAGACGAACCACTTCCAAATTCCATCATTTGCAATGCTGTGGCAGCAGGAATCGATACAACTGTGGACTGTGTAATGATAGGAACTGTAGGTTCTGTAGAAATAATAGGCGTGTCGACCATCGCTGTACAAGCAATAGATTCAGCAACAATAGCCTCGGCAACAGTGATCTCAGTAGCAGTGGATGTAATCAAATCAGAAGTAGCAACAGTAACAACAACAGGAACCTCAGATGTACTAGCTGAAATGCTCGGCCCAGTTCTACGCCTCTTAATCAACGGTACTTCATCTTCTTCCTTGTCGTCATCTTCTTCATGCTGAACAATTGGAGCAACAATAGACGAAATGTCAAGCGGAGGATCACCCTGTTTCTCTTGAATAGCTCTGGTAGAACAGGAGTTAACATAGCATTAAACGCATTAAGATCATCCAGAAAGGCTTGTCCAACATCATCCTCATCATCTATAACCAAATCCTCGACTTCTATCTCCTTTTCCTTTGCCTGTATATCATGTTCCTCAGCCACAATCGCATTTACTGGAGGAGGAGGAGGTGGTGGTGGAGCATACAAACCTACAACTTCAGAAAACTTGCCAAACTTCTTCAGAGGAAACCTACCTACAAATACCGTCTTTGAAGTAGAGCGGTTCTTCTTCATAGTAGCAAAAATAGTAGGCCCCATTGGCTTCATATTCAGTAGATTAGCGTCTGTAGCATCCTTTGCTAAATCTGGATAACGAGCATCGAGTATCAGCTGGATAAACCGTGGATATAACAGAAACATCCGTTTCTTGGACTACTCTAATATTTTCCTCATATTTTCGAAGATATAACTAGAACAGTTATACTTCCAGTCCATGACTAATGAAACGATCACCGATGTCTGTGCCTGATTGGGCTGATCCAGTCCACCTTTGTTTTCTGACATACATTGCATGAACATGTGTCTTAGTAACCTCCAGTAAGCCGAAAACATCTTCTTCAGCAGTGGCGGATAAGAAACCTCATATCCCATCTCCATGAGTACCGGCAGCACCTTTTCTGTCAGCTGTAGCACCTCCCTCACACAAGCCTCATTAACCACAATCTCCTTCCTCTAAATCTGTGATCGTATGAAAGGTCTACCATCTTCACCTCTCGGCTGTATCCGCGCTCTTTTCCAAAATGAGTGAACGAAATCTCTGTATATCACGGGTTCGCACGGAGGGCGTAGGCAATCCGGCAAGTGTTGAGCCCCACAATCATCGCTTGAAACTCCTGAAAATACTCAGCCAGTGGGTCTGAAGGATATCCAGCCTGGTTGTGAAACTGTTCTTCAACCAGCATCACTGTATCAAAAGCTTCTTCCACCATGTCTGTCAAAAATCAACAGAGTTAAAAGCCAACTAACGGAAGTAAATTGAGTAAACTGAGTTAACAGACTTAACTAAGTTAACAGAGTCAAAACTAACTGGACAGGTCAACAGAAGTCAAGGTTCAAATTAAAGCCAGTTCAAATTAGTTAAGGGGTTTAACAATTGAAAAGGTCCAAACTTAGAATGAATCCCGAACACTCTTATCAATCCGGATTATGTATCTCGGTTAGATATACATCCCGGATGAAGATCCAATCCGAAATGATATCCGAGTTCATCATTTCGGATGAATATCCATCCGGAATGCAATCCGAAATGCTTAGTATTTGAAGATCTATCCGGAATGTAATCCGAAATGCATAAAATATTCATTAAGTTAATCCAAAATACACATGTACCTAATCTGGAAAGAGCAGTCCGAAATGCTAAGTTCGACAGAGAATCAGTGAAGACAAATAGTAATTCGGATTTCGAATAATCCGAAATGAGAACAGAGATGCCAATATAGATTTTCTGAAATGGGCTTGGGCCTGAAATTTGAATCCGGATTGGGCTTGTGACAGGCCCAATCCGGAACAGTAACACATTGGGCTTGTCCGGAGAGATTTAAAGGGGCCTTTCCGGACAAGTCCAATCCGAAACAGTAATCTTTGGCCCAAGTGAGCCCAATTCGGAATAGTATCCTTAACTTCAATTTTTCAGACTTAAAAAACCAATTTCATTAAGGCTGGCCCAAATCCCAAAGCACACTAGGCCAGTCCAATATCTCTTGACAGAAAACTATCCCACCAAAATTCATCAAGTAAACTAACCAAGCATCCAACCATCACAAGGAGAACTTATTAAAACAGACATAAACAATTAACATAGCATTGCTAAGGGATCAAATCGTTTGAAACGCTGACCAAGGAACATTTTTCGATATGAGCAGGTTCGGTTGGTCTAAGCGATTGTCAGTATATAGTCCCCTTAAATCCAAAACTCAACCCTTGTAGATCAGGCACCATGATATGCTTAAGGTTATATTATACTAAGATACTCGTGTGTCCCATACCATGACATACCCCCGCGATCAAGGTAAGCATAACAGTTCATTGTAGCAGGTGAGTATATCGTGATCATCCTTTATTGTACAACATCAGGCTATTGGTGAACATGTTAGTACTTCTGTACAGTAGATAGACCAATAGTGATTGACGAGGGTTAGGCAAATACCTTATGAGGTACGTAAGAACTTAGAAAGAAACTTTTGTTCTCTTAGGTTTTGTCCTTTCCATTTTGGCTCTTTTATAAAGATATCCTGACTGTGCCTAGGTCTGCATATAATCTGGATGCAACAGAAGGGCAGTCAAGATATCCCCGGATGACTCAGCAGCAAAAAGACCCGAAACCTCAAATGTTGGCTATCTATCAACGCAAGATTTAAGACCATAAAATCATATGCCTATAGTAAGTGACCCACTGAGTACAAAGTTCGTTATGTTTATATCATTTGACTTTTCCCATCCGGTTGAGTTTTAGACCTACCGACACATCACTTTCGATCCAAATGTTTTCTGCTTCTATACCTTACATGTGTTAGTCAAACATTTTATCACGAATATTCATTTCATTTCCCTATCCTTGCAAAATTTAATTTTTTTTGTTTTTTTTAGGTTTCTCCTCCTAAATTTCTGCGTAGAGATATGAACAAGTGATGAAGTAACGAAAAGAAAATAAAAACAATAAACAAACACGAAGATAGTTGATGCCTAGGTATAAAACCAAATCATTTTGAGAAGATCCACAAGCACTTGAAAATGTGCGTTGCTAACGGGTTTCGTGAATAAATCCGCCACATTTGCATCAGTGTGGATTTGCTCAAGCTTTACGAGACCCTTTTCATAGCAATCGCAGATAAAATGAACTTTAATGATGATGTGCTTGGTTTTGGAGTGGAAAACAGGGTTTTTAACGATTTAGATTGCGGCATCATTATCATAATAAATTGTTGTGTTTAGATAAGTCAAACCGTAATCCGCAAGCTGATGTTGTAACCTAAAACCTGGGAGCAGCAAGCAGAAGCTGCAACATATTCTGCCTCGCAATGGAAAGTGAAACCGTCTAATGCTTATTGCATTGCCATGAAATTAAACGATCTCTCAGAAATTGGCAACCAGCTGAAGTTGAGCGCATGTCCCTATCTGTACCTCCTAGATTACTGTCATAGAAAGCAAACAGTTCAAATTCAGAATTTTAGGATACCAGAGGCCCAGTGATGGAGCCCCTTTGAGGTACCTAAAAATTCGTTTAACAGCATGTATATGAGAAAGTTTAGGAGTAGCCTGATAACGAGCACACTGGCAGACGGCAAACATGATATCTGGCCGACTAGCAGTGAGATACATGAGTGATCCAATCATTGAGCGATACATGGTAGGATTAACAGGCGTTCCTTCCGCATCTTCATTTAGCAGAGGCCGTTCTGCAATAGGGGAAGCCATTGGCTTGGTATCTGTAAGCTTGAATTTGGTAAGAACGTCGTGTACGTATTTCCCTTGATGAATGAGTATACCCTGTGGGCTCTGACGAACTTGAAGTCCTAAATACATGGCCATCTCTCCCAATGAGCTCATCTCAAATTTCTTCTTCATGATTTCTTCGAACTCGCGGCACAAACCATCATTGGTGGAGCCAAAAATAATATCATCAACGTAGATTTGGACGAAAATAATGTCCTTATCAACGCGTTTGATAAACAGAGTTTGGTCAATGGTTCCACGTGTGTAGTCATGCGCAAGCAGATGCTCTGTAAGAGTAGCATACCATGCACGAGGCGCTTGATGCAACCCGTACAAAGCCTTGTCTAATTTATAAGCATAATCTAGCTTGTCAGGATCAGTAAAGCCCGGTGGTTGTGCCACGTATATCTCCTCTTTCACCTTGCCGTATAGAAACGCAGTCTTGACATCCATTTGATAGACAGTAAAGTCCATGTACGATGTGTATGCCAAGAAGATACGTATAGCCTCCAAACATGCAACAGGTGCATAGACCTCATCATAATCCAAAACTTCAATCTGTCGAAACCCTTGGACCACCAGTCTAGCTTTATTTCAAACGATAACTCCAGTGTCATCCTGCTTGTTGTGGAAAACCCCGTGAATTCCAAGGGCTCGCTTTCCCTAAGGCAGCTTCACAAATTGCCAAACGCCAAGTTTTTCAAATTGATTGAGTTCTTCGTGCATGGCATCAACCCAGCCTGGTTCCTGCAAGGCAACATCAATACTTTTAGGTTCAATTTAGGAAATAAAGCAAGAATAGAGACATGTATTGATATCCCAGATTGACTGCGTGTGCAAACAGTAGCGTTTACAATACCAATGATATTATCAACGGGGTGATCACGTTGTAAACGTTGTGGTATTGGTGTAACGGGAACCAAAACATCGGTTGGCAAGTTGGTGACACTAGCTGAAGCAACCCCAGATTCCTCCCCCTCAACCGAGGCACCTGTAGAGGTATGTGGTGAAGAATCCACCGCACAATCGAGGGGAGTAGGCTCAGGAAACAAGGAGGAGCCCAAAACATCAGGAGGGAGGCCTTCACCTATCGTAGGTGGCTCTGGAGCAGAAACACATCCTCAGTAGGATTCAGCTTAACAAGCGAAGAGATAGATGGGGCTTGAGATTGTGAAGCTATGGAGGATAGCGAGATAGTGTCATTAAATCCAGGAGGATCCACACTTAGCTGCTTTAGAGTCTCATTTAGCGTGGCAGCATCAGCGTCATCGTCGGAAGTAATGGGCACCGTTGGAGGGAAAGAAGTCGAACTATTTCCTGTAGTCATATTAGAAGACACATCAAAATGATTAAATAAGGTAGAGTAGTCATACAATCAGTCAGGACCAATGCGTTTGTCCTTGAGATTTTCTTCCAGCCAACCCACATTGTAGTTTTCAACCACCATCTTGTTGATCTTGTTATAAACGTGATATGTCGTATTTTTAGAATAACCAACGAAATGCAAGGATCTCTGCATGCTTCGAACTTTCCTTTAGCGTCCATGAGCAGGAGTACACAAGGACATCCAAATTTGCGAAAATGCTTGACCGAAGGTTTGCAACCTTCAACCACTTCGTATGGAGTCTTCAGTGGCATTTGTTGATCGGGGCATGATTCTGAATATAACATGCAGTTTAATAGCTTCTGCCTAGAAGATGAGAGGTAGCTCGAATCAACGAGCATAGTTCATGCCGCCTCAATGAGTGTGCGATTTTTGCATTCTGCAACCCCCATTTTGCTGTAGGGTCCTGGCTGCACTTAACTGTCGGTCAATGCCCTTGGAGGAGCAGAAAGAGTTTAAGGTAAGATTCTTAAACTCTATCTTATTATCACACCGAATAGCCTTTACCTTCGAATCTGTCTGGTTTTCCATAAGTATGACAAATCCTTTGACTATCTCAGCGGTTTCACTTTTATGTGTGAGAAAGAAAACCCAGGTGAATCGAGAGTAGTCATCAATAATAACCAGGCAGTAAGCCTTCCCTCCAATGTTGCGGATGCCTGTTGGACCGAAGAGATCCATGTGGAGCAGTTCTAAGACCTGAGAAGTGGAGGGTATGGCTTTGTTTTATGCGGCTGACGGTGTTGTTTCCCATGAGCACATGATTCACATTTTTCGATCTGCATGAAGTCACGAACTGGTAGATCTCTGACTAAACCACCTTTAGCAAGACGATTTAAATTCTTCATGTTGATGTGATCCAATCTGCAATGCTATAGCATGGCGTCATGCTCAGCTGTCGAAGAGAAAAGGCATGTGAGCTTGTCAGAAGGAGCCTGGTTCATATCAATGACGTATGCGTTTCCTTTTCTTGCAGCTTTCAGAAGAATCAAATCATCTGGAATGATTAAGCCTGGTTTTAGCACATAGCATCCTTTCTTTGTGAAGAGAACATCCAGATGATTGTCGCAGAGTTGAGACACACTCAACAGACTGTGCTTCAATTCTGGTGCGTAGTTGACATTCTTAAAACTCAGGGCTCCATTGCAAACAATTCCTCTCATTGTGATTTTCCCGGTTTCTCCACCTGCGAAGGAAACAAACCCACCATCAAAAACTAAATGTCATTCAACTGCAAGATGTCTCCTGTCATTTGCCTGGAACATCCGCTATCAATATACCATAATCGAACAAGAGCGCGCCAGAGCTGTTCCTGCACATTTCAATAAGTTTTAGTTAGAAACGGGAACCCAGGCCATGGAAGAGCTGTTCCTGCATCAACATAAGTAACCTCACGAAAGATCAAATTATTTGTGGATGAGGTTGATGATGCTTTTGATTTACTAGACAAGGGGTTGGCATACTTATTCTTGGCCACTAACTTAGGCCTCCAGGTTACCGAATCAGACCTCTGCATGTTCCTAGGAGTGCTAGAGGGATTCTTGGAAACCGAAGGTCTCAAGGGTTTGCTCATTTGTTTCTTGGCCAAGTTCCAGTCTTGATCAGAAGACTTAGTTACAAATCGAGCCTCAGATGGACGATTAGGCATAGCCTTCTGACGTCTGGAGTACAATGTTTTGAAAGAGGTAAAGGTCTTTTGACAGTTTCGAGCAATGTGCCTGGGAGATCCACAATTGAAACAGGTCTGCCTCTTCTGGAAGAAAACAGTCCGTTCAGCTTGGGAAATTCTGGGCAATTTGTCGGTCAGTTTCTTGCGGGTGTTTACTGACAGCTGATGCACGGTCTTGGTCTTGGCGGTGTCCTGCGCACAACCATCAGCACACTTGTTAGATTTGTGATTTGAATTGTAAGATTTTGAACATGAGATTTTTGCAAAACAGATGTAACGGGTGACTGCTGAGTTATTTCCTCAGTTTGATGAGAGGACTTAGCAGTTGCCTTTGCAGTGTTTGAAGATGCTTGTTTGGTTCTCTTCTTTTTAGATCGGCGTGTTCTCCTCTTTTAGTCTTATTCTTCAAATCACACTTCGTGACAGATTCTGTAGAGGACACAAGTGGCTCTACAGGGATATCCTGTTCAGAAATGTCAGCAGATGATGGTGGAACCTCGCAATTTAGAGAAGTTGTTGGTTCCTATTCACGATCAGGTTTAAAAGTTTCATTTGAATCAAATTGAGATTTGTGTTCATCTGCTGTCATTTCAGAATCAATCCCTTGTATTGAGTCGCCCAAATCTTCTAGAATTATGTCACCTCAACATTAACAGAAACAATTGGTTGGTCATCGTTAACACTGTCATCCCTAGGAGATGCATCAAAAGACGCGGCCTCTGAAGGTGAACATTCGATATCCTCAGCTGAAGATGAACATTCGGTATCCTCAGCTGAAGCTGATGAGGCCGAGTCATCTGTTGATGCAGAACCCGCATCTATATTCATTTTATCATCACACAAGTTATCACAGCTATTATCATGGTTCAAAACATTAGTATCAGAATTCAAACTGTCTAAATTCTCAAACACAACCAACACTGTTTGAGCATGTAAATTGTTCAGAAAGAAATTGATTTAAAATGTCATAGGCAGATTTATAAAAAGCATGATCATTAGCTGAATTGTCTGAGTATATTCATACATTCTTCCTCATCACCTGTGTGATGTCCTCAACTAAAATTTCTTCTGCACATGAATTAGACACATTAGTATCGTTCACAAATTTAGTTTAAGCATCAGAAGATTCCTTTTCATTAAGTTTCATGGAAGATGTGGATGGTTCTGCCTCAGGCTACTTCTTTCTCCAATCCCACTGCACTCTAAAATGGATGATTACCAGTTTCATGAGGAAGTGATTAGAAGCCACAAACACATCATCCTTCTTGAGTTAAGTGGGTTTGAAGAACTTAGGGTAATAGGGCGTCCACGTTCTAGATAAGTAATCTGACGGTTTACCATACATCATTTTTCAGCATTTTCTATTTCTTCCTCAGATTTAGGCATTCTAGTGTAGTTATGATTATATGGTGGAGCCGCCCTATTGTACCCAAGACCCTTAGTGAAATTCTTTTGATAATTAAGCCGGAGGTCACATAGGTCCTTGACTAATTTGCTGGAAGTTTCAAATTTCTTAATATTTATTTCATTTTCATGAAGCTTCCCAGTCAAGGAATTCAGCTTGGCTAAGGCTGCTTGAAGTTCTATGTCCTTTTCAGACTAATTTTAGCTTGTAGTCGTAGACCCAACATTGCTGTTGGTTCAAGTCTAGCTTTAGCTGAGCCACATCTTGTTTTTGCGCTTCGACCTTCTCCATAAGAAGCTTGTTCTTATGTTTAAGGGCGATGTTTTGCGACGCAGCTTGTTGATATTCAGCCACAAGAGTTGAATTGTGGGCGCGCATTTCTGACAGTTTAAAACGACAACTATCAGAACAAAGTATTCGATTTACCGTTTCTGAAAGATCGGGTGTCTCAGTTGTCTTCCCATCATGCAGTGGTTACTGTTCTTGGATAGATTCAAGGTTTCCATTTGAGCTGCAGCATCTGCCCAGTTGAAACCTTCATGCTGTTGGACCACCAGTGCTGTGGACTTCCCGCCTGAGCTGCCAGATGGACTCGTAGTTGATTTGGAAGGAGAGACGGGAACCAACTGTCTGTCACTGCTCTGTATATCTAGCGACCCTAGATGATACATACCCTGATGGTGGCTTCTTGCATTCCCTAGTGAAATGACCTGGTTCGTGACATCGGTAGCACCTGAGTTTGTCCTTTGTGAGACTAGTCTTCCGGTTGGACAAGGGTTGCTTCCATACTTTTTATGAAATTTGTTGACCCGAAAAGCAGCCATTGGTAATTCCAGGAGACATCGATCTCATCCAGGTCCTCCTCCATGATCTGATTAACTTATGTTGGAAGAATAAATGGAGGGGTCAGATCTCCTGCCTAGGAAGGCGTTTAAACTCTTGATCATTGAGGCAACAATCGCCAGCTTCTCTTCGTTCTCCTTAGTGAGAAATGCAGAGTTGGGCGCGGGTTGAGCAGAGCCAGGGACTGGTGTGGACTTGTTGGGTTTGAGGAGTTGCAGGACTGAACACCACGTTAGGATACTGAGCATGGTACTGTGTGTGAACTTGAGCAGCTGAAACCGTTGTAGGATTTGGAGATTGAAAACCATACACATACTGAGTGTTCTGAGGCGTGACAACAGGACTGTACACCACATTTGATCCACCCGGTGCTTGTGTAGTTCCTTGCAGAGGACTATAGATGAGATTCTGTGACATTAAAGTTGCATTCTGACCTGTCATTTCCGCGGCCATCAGACTGCTCTGATGGTTGATCTCCCTCTGTTTGTTGTCAATTTCACATGATTTGATAGTAGCTATCATCTCAGTGAGAGTGACATCATTCAAGTTCTTTGTCTTTTTATCATGCCCACGTGTGCATCCCAACTTTTGGGCAATAAATTCAATAACTGTCGGTTCATGGCGCTGTTGGTGAGGGTGATCTCAGCTGAAATCATCTGGGAAACAAGTTTGACATAGCGACGTATATGGTTTTCGATGGTTTCCCCATATATGTGATTGAACGAGCTAAATTGCTGATTCAACTGGTTCACCCTACTCGCTTTCATGTCAGCGTTTCCTTCGTAGGGATTTTGCAACTCACTCTAAACCTTCTTAGCATTTTTACAGTTCCTGACCGCGATAGAAATTTCAGGTCTTAGAGCCATGGTTAGTGTTGTAGAAGCCTTCTCATCTTCCTCTATGATTTTGATGTCTTCTGGAGTCCATAAGTGCACGGGCTTGGGAATTTTCATTTCGGGATCTTGCTCTGTGTTGTACACTATGGTTCTTGGACCGTTCATGATGCATCTTCACACTCCGGGTTCCTTTGCCTTGCAATATTGTTCAAATCGGAACTTCCACTCGTAATATTCATCCCAATATAATAAACGAGGCACTTGGTGGAAGTGCCAATCACCTGATCCAGCTCTTCATGGAGGGCTAAAGTTTGCAATTGCAGGGCTGCAAGTGTGGCATTTGTCAGGTCCTGTGTGGTCATGAATCCGGCCATTGAAATTAAATTAATTAAAAATTTACAAAAATTGATTTAAGGTTTAATTAATTTAAGTGATTCTTATGAACAATGCTTAATCCGAAACGGTCAATTCTGTAGTCAATATGGTAAACCCGGAAGATTTTTCCGAAATGACAATCCGGAAGTCAAAATTGGTCAACCTAGATGGACTATCCGAAATCAGCAATCCGGAATTAGGAATCCGGAATGAACAATCCGGAATTAGGAGTCCGATTTGAAGATCCGAAATAGAAAACCCGAGAAGAAATCCGAAATCAGAAGACCGAAATGCAGATTCGAAATGCAGATCCGAAATACAAGATCCGGAATAAACAACTCTGAAATGAAATCCGAAATCAAGAATCCAGAATGAAGAATCCGAAATGCCTGACTTATCTTCTAAAAATCCGGAACATGACCCAATCCGTAACAGTGTCCCCGCCTTTTCTGCAACCGAATTCTGGAATTCAAGGAAGTCAAATATGGCAACAGTAACTCGAATCAAAATCCGGAATAAAGCAACAATCAGGGATAAATCCGGAATGGACGATCTCCTTTGTGTTCTTCAGAATCCGGAACAGTAGTGAATCCGAATTATGAGAAACTTCTTCGTGTTCTTCGGAATCTGGAACAGTGTCAAATCCGAAATCTTCACAGCTTCTTCGAGTTCTTCGGAACAGTATCCTTTGTCGATGAACAACAATCCGGAATATCAGAAATCGATCCAAACAGCAGCAATACACTTCTTCAATCAGCAATACCCGGAGCCTGTATTAGAACAGCAGGCTCTGATACCAATTGTAAGTCCCGTAAACGGATCAAACAGGTATCACTAACCTAATCAATAGCGGAAATTATGATTAGGATGAAGAAAAACTTGAATAAGTTGAATAATATAACTTGCATACACCAGAGGATGACAGATACAAGTTTTTGTTGTCAACTCTCTAACCCCTAACAAATGACCTAATCCCTCTATTTATAAACATGACAAAGCCCAAAAGTACAACCTAGGCCACTAGGCACTAGGAAGCCCAAACTAATCCCAAAAGCACAAATACACTATATATGAATAAACCTTTAAGCTCCAAGCCCAACAGAAAATAAGTCGAGAGTATTTACCTGAGCTAGTCTTCTTTTTAAATTTCAATAACTCAGCCGTATACAAAAGTACTAATGTGCAGATAGCATTTACCGGTAAGGCTCTAGTCTGGATTATGGCATACGCTAACCAATTAAATACTATCGGTCTTTATTTAAGTCATAAACTTAGACCGAGTAGTGTACATGATCAAAAACGTATAACGCTTGATTAAACGATGATTGGATGGAATGTAGTTTAAACCCGACAAGTACTTTGACTTGCATAATATGGGTAAACAATTAACACTCTGGATTTTGAGATTAAAATGAAGAGGTTAAACCCGTTTCAGTTGAATTCCGTAAACTAGTTACGTGTAACCAACAGTATGCTTATAAGGGAAAATGGGTAACCGGATAAGTCATGGATAAGTTCTATATGCCATTATATTTTAAATAAGTTAAAATATTAGTAGGATATCAACTTATATGCCCGATAAAGTTTTAAAATGAAACTATACCTCATAAGGGTATTTTGGTAATTATATACTGTATAAAAGGAACTTGAATATAATATAATTTTATAGTTATAAGTTTCTGGAAAGATAGTTTATTTATGATATAATATCAGTAGGATACCAATTATAAGTGTAATTTATCTTTTATGACCAAACTATGCACCAAAGGGGCATTTTGGTTATACACATAGTTTATAAATTATTTGGGATTCTGAGTTTATAACATGTACCTACTATAAATATGTTTAAAGTATGTTTTAAAATCAGAAGGTATCAAGTCTTGGTCAATAATATGGTTTAAAACCATATTATGCGCCGAAGCGGCGCTTATGTCGTAAAATGACGTCTTTATGCAATGTTTATGAAACTAATGTTAAGGTCAAATTAAAGTGTTTTAAATATGATATTTAATATAACATATCAGTAGGTAAATGATTTACCTTGAAAATATTTGATTAAAACTACTTTATGAGCCACAAGGGCTAAAATCGTCATTTATCGACATAGTTTAAGGACGTGCTTAAAAACTCAGTTTATAACTTGGTTTAACATCCCAAATAATACTACTTATAATATTATATAGTAGGAAACTTATTTTCAAGTTCATTATTATTTAAAACCTTGTTTTATTCAAAAAGGACATTTTGGTCAAAGATGGCATAATTATGGAACTTGCGCATAAACTTAGATTCTGATTATGATCATGTAATATAACCTTAGAGGGTTATGCTACATTATATTATGATCATAATGCAACTTTAGATCAGTAAGTAACTAATCTAAATCGGGGCAGAATCGAAAGTCAAAGTAGAAGTCAAACTTTGCGACTTTCGGTTGCGAACCGACCTTAGAACTGAAATTGACAAGCCAAACATGTTCTTACATGTTTTAATAATTATTACCAACTTTTTAAGAGTCAAAAATGTTTCATAACATATATAGGATCAATTTATGATTTTTCCGAAAAATAGCCTGTTTGACTTTTTAATAACTTAACTTTGACCCATCAATTGGTCTAGCAAATGTGATCTTCAGGAGGTGCCCTTTATAGGGATTAACGCCTACCTTATTATGATCACTTAGCCATGTTCATTTCGAACAATGGCTGGACCATAATGGTCTTAACCGAAAGTCAAAGAGTTTCCGTAAAACGCTTGACTTTTGGCTATAAAAGCCTATAAACGAATACACACAAAGAAGGAACACTTACCAGTGATTCCTAGGGTGCAAAAGAACTATGTTGGATGCTCCTTTTAGCTAGGAATTTCCAGAGGGGGGAGAAGAGTATGAATAAGAAAGGTGCAAGTTGAAATAGTGAACTTAAGCACCTTTATAGTTGGAGAACTCAAAGGAGGTGATGCCAGGTGTTTAGGGATGTAAGAGGGAGCTTACAGGTGTCCCAAAACGTGGCATAATAGTTTGGGAAGCCATTGTTGCGATTTAATGGTTTTTGGAGTTTTGTTTGGAGACCAAGCAAAACTTTCTACAGCAGAGGGCTTCTCGCGCCCTGCGAGAGACCCAGGCCTGGTCTCTCGCGACCTGCGACCGCTATATGGACAGTTTCAAATTTTGACACTTTTAACCCCTTAACTTTATGAAGCTTCTAAAAACCTTTTTAAAAACCTTTTTAAAAACCTTTTTGGCACTTTTAGCCCTCCGTAGCCAGTACTTGGCATATCCGGGATTATGCCCGAACATTGTCGAGCTCTCGGTTCGTTAAAAGGTCACTCAAAGGTATAAGTTAACAAGTTAACACTTTTAATCCCTCCATTATCCACTTTCATATATATACAAATTTGAACCCTCTCGTCCAACAATTGGCACGTATGAGAGTTAGGACTTCGTAAAGGATCACTCAGAGGATTATTATAAGCATGTTGACTCCGATGTCACTCAGAGGCTGTGAATGTTGACATATCAGTCACTCAGAGGCCAAATTTCAAGCATGTTGACATATCAGTCACTTAGAGGCTAATGATTTAAGCATGTTGACATATCAGTCACTCAGAGGCTGTTATTTATGCATGTTGTGGGACCGTCACTCAGAGGCTCGGTTTAAGCATGTTGATGCCTTTAGTCCTTATAAGTCTTTAATAGACTATATTTTAAAAATACAACACGTGTCACTATACTATTGAACACGATTTTACAGGGTGTTACATCCTCACCCACTTAAAAGAAATCTCGACCACAAGATTTTTTATTCAAAAAGATGGAGGTACTTTTGTCGCATAGTGGACTCAACCTCCCATGTATACTCGGGACCTCTAAAAGTGTCCCGCTTAACCTTTGCTATAGGTATCATTTTTCTTCGGAGCTTCTTAACCTGGCGATCCTCGATCGAAATTGGTTTCTCAACGAACCTCAGGTTTTCATCAACTTGCACATCTTTGTGTGACATTGCTAGCGACTCATCGATATGGAATACATCATGGATTCCACTAAGCTCCTCTGGCAATCTGAGCTTATAAGCTACAGTGCCGACACATTCGACTATTTCGAATGGTCCAATATATCTTGGGCTCAACTTGCCCTTCTTTCTAAAGCGCATCACACCTTTCTAGGGTGATACTTTCAGCCTGACTTTGTCCCCTACTCGGAACTTAAGAGGTTTTCGCCTCTTGTCAGCATAGCTCTTCTGCCTATCCCTGGTAGCTTTGAGATGATCACGGATTTGCACAGTAGTATCATTTCCACTTTTGGCAAGAACTGTGCTGACTTAGTCAGCCTATCCAGTATGACCCAAACAGTGTCATTTCCACTTTTGGTCTTAGGTAGCTTGGTAATCAAGTCCATAATTACCATTTCCCATTTCCAGGTGAGAATTTCCAATTGCTGTAGAAGTCCTGACGGCTTCTGATGCTCGGCTTTGACTTGCGAACACGTCAGACACTTAGCTACATAAGTGGCTATGGATTTCTCCAAACCCATCTACCAATAATTCTTCTTTAAATCTTGATACATCTTGTCACCTCCCGGGTGAACTGAGTATCTTGAATTGTGTGCTTCTTGGAGGATTTGATCTCTAAGTCCTCCAAAGATTGGAACCCAAATTCTATCGTTGAATCTAAGGATTCCATCCTTTCTAGGCGCTAACTAATCTATACTTCCGCCTAATCCCTCATTAGGGATATTAGCCTCTAATAGAGCTTGCTTTTGCGCATCTAATAGCTCCTCACTTAAGCTATTTCTGAGCTCAATGCTCTTGACGTTAATCCTTATAGGTTTAACTTGTTCCTTGCGACTTAAGGCATCAGCAACTACATTTGACTTGCCTGGATGGTAGCGAATCTTGCAATCATAATCATTAAGTGTTTCCATCCATCGGCGTTGTCGCATGTTCAATTCTTTCTGATTGAACAGATGCTGGAGACTTTTATGGTCTGTGTATATAATACATTTTGTACCATACAAGTAATGTCTCCATAGTTTTAGTGCAAATACAACGGCATCCAATTCTAAATCGTGGGTGGTGTAATTCCTTTCGTGCACCTTTAACTGTCATGATGCATAGGCAATCACTTTACCTTTTTGAATTAGCACACAACCCATGCCAGTGTGCGATGCATCAAAGTAGACTACAAAATCTTCAACACCCTCTAGTAGGGATAACAAAGGAGCATTGCTCAACTTGTGTTTAAGAACCACAAAAGATTCTTGTTGTTTTGGACCCCAATTATACTTAACATTTTACGGGTCAAGGTAGTTAGAGGAGTGGCTATTCTTGAAAAGTTCTCAATGAACCTCCTGTAGTATCCAGCCACTCCTAGGAAGCTACGAATCTTCGATGGGGTCTTTGGCACTTCCCAATCATTATGGCCTCAATTTTGGCGGGATCCACTTGGATACCACGCTCACTTACGATGTGTCCAAGAAATTGGACATCTCTAAGCCAAAATTTACATTTAGAGAATTTAGCATAAAGTTTTGCTTGCCTTAGCAGTTCTAAGATGCTCGTGATCAGCTTGATTACGAGAATAAATAAGTATGTCGTCTATAAAGACAATAACAAACTTTTCCAAATATGGCTTGCAGACTCTATTCATGAGGTCCATGAATGCTGCAGGTGCATTTGTGAGCCCAAAAGGCATCACTAAGAATTCAAAATGACCGTATCGGATCCTGAATGCAGTCTTAGGAACATCTTCACTCCTAACCTTCAGCTGGTGATATCCTGATCTCAAATCGATCTTGGAGAAGTAACTAGCCCCTTGAAGTTGGTCGAATAAATCGTCGATCCTGGGCAGATGATATCTATTCTTGATTGTTAACTTGTTTAGCTCTCAGTAATCGATGCACATCCACATCAAACCGTCTTTCTTCTTTACAAAGAGGATAGGAGCTCCCGACGGCGAGGAACTAGGCTGGATAAAGCCTTTCTCCAAGAGTTCGTCTAGCAGCGTCCTTAATTCCTTCATTTCTGTTGGTGCTAACCTATATGGAGCTCTAGCAACAGGTGCGGACCCTGGCAGGATATCGATTCTAAACTCCACTTGTCTGTCTTGAGGTAGACCTGGTAATTCTTCTAGAAAGACATCTGAATATTCCTAGATAACTGGTAGGTCTTCCATGTTTGACTTAGGCTCATTTATGGTGACTTGTGCCATGTAGATGACACAATCTCTTCTCAAACACTTGGATGCCTTAAATAACGACACCTTGTCTTGCAATCCATAGTGTGAGTCTCTAGGGATGGTGATCATTTCACCAGATGGGGTCTTAATCTCGATGAGCTACTTATCATAGGCAATGCGGGCTTGGTTATGAGATAACCAATCCATGCCTAAGACAACATCGAACCCCGCCAATTTCATTGGCAGAAGAGAGATAGGGATAGAATGATTCTTAATGGATATAGAGCATCCATCAAGAATGGAAGATGCCATTTCTAAACTTCCATCAGCAAGTTCTACCTCATAAGTTTTATCTAGAGTTCTTATAGGCAGGTTTAATAGTTTACTAAACTTATGGTCAACAAAAGATCTATTTGCACCTGAATAAAAAAGAACTCTAGCATAAATATTATTAATGAGGAATGTACCTGTTATGACATTGTCGTCATTAACAACCTCTCTTGCAGTTATTTGGAAGGCACGAGCATTCCCTTTCTTGGCCTCTCCAGGCTTTGCATTATTATTCTTAAGAATCTTAGGGCAGTTAGTCTTAATGTCCCCTTTTTCATTGCAGACATAGCAAACGACATCCTTAAGATCCTTGCATTCTAGGGTCTTACGCCCCTTTCTCTTACAGATGCTACAGGGTTTGGCATGTGAACCAAAATTACACTGTCGCCAGTGCCTACAGTTGCAAGTTTTGCATGTTGGCATCACAGCCGTCTTGCCTTGGTTCCATTTGATGTCATTGGGCCTAGCCCATGTCTTTATGTGATTGATCCTAGCCTATGTAATTTATGTCATTGGGCCTAGCGCATGTAATTTGTATCATCCATGTCTTTATGTGATCATGCCTAGCCCATGTAATTTGTGTCATTGGGTCTGGCCCATGTCTTTATGTGATTAGGCCTAGCCCATGTAATTTATGTCATTGGGCCTAGCCCATATATTTTATGTCTTTGGGCCTAGCCCATGTAATTTATGTCATTGGGCCTAGCCCATATATTTTATGTCTTTGGGCTTAGCCCATGTTATTACATGTTGTATGTAATTAAGCCTTGCCCATGTCTTTTATATAATGGGCCTAGCACAATTCATTTTCAAGAGTCCAATATTTATAAGTCTTGGGCTTAGCCCATGTTATTACAAGTTGTATGTAATTGGGCCTAGCACACTTATAAATTTTACTAAGTATAGATTTCTAAGTATATATTTATATACTTTTATAAAACCCACTTAGTAAATTTTTATACATTTTAACTTTCCAGAATTTGATATTGCTAACATATATATACACGTTAAGTGTCTAAAATATAATATTTTAGACATGTCGTTGTTGTTGTTAATATATATTTTGTCACGTCGAAAATCGCCCATCGTCGTAGTAACTCTTCATGTTGACGATTTGTTCGTTGGTCGAGGACGTAATGGTGTATTTGTGTACGTTCGCCCATAGTCCGCATTGCTTCGTTTGGCCAACCATTATTTTGACGTATTATAAACATGTATGTGATTTGTGTTATCTACACTTGGTAATACTTCAAGTGTTTGTAGTATTTATATATAGTTGGGTATTTTGTGGTATATACCCTAAACTTCTAGATACATACACATGTATTTACACATAATTTTTGGTGACAAAATATGCATATACATATGTTTTTTATTTTCACAAGTATTTATATATATGTAAGAATTACTTATTCTTAACTTGTAAAATATATATATTTATACACACACATGTTAAACACTTGGGTGTTTTGGGTTTAACCCTTGTCATTAAAACTTCCTTAATGACGGTTTAGATCACTAATCGCGTTTAGTCCCGTTAATTACCCCATTAATCATATTTTAATAGCAATTTTTAGAAAATTTAGCCATAGTCTCCCCTAAACTATGGCGTTTTCCACGTTTTAAAAACGTATTTAAACCATGTTTAAACCCATAATCAAGATCAACTATCAATTTAAGATCACATACTATCTTGTTTACAACTTATGCATCTCATCTTCCATGATTTTTGTAATTATATTCTTACTACTTTTCTTAAAAACAATGAGATTTCAACATATTTATTAGAATTTCAAAGCCACCACTTTTGTTATATCTTTAAATCAAGTCTTTCATTCTAAACCCCCTTTGTTTACTACACTTTTTAAGATGATTACATCTTAAATCATGGTGTTTATTCCTTATGAAAATTATTCATATGTAGTAAAACACTTTTAAGTTGTAGTAATCTTCATGGATGATGAGGTTGATGATCTTGTTTAGATTTAAACATCACCATGTTTAAATCATCATTTATATTATTATTAATACAAGATCATCTACTTTAAACACCTTACTTTATCATAATCAACATTATCATGCTAACTAGTTAACAAATAAGCACACAATCAACACATAATAAACTATATTTAGTGTTATTATTAACGTGAGGTTTAGGGTTTTTAAGTTATATTTTCTTTACTTTCAAGATGATAAACTTGTACTTCCTTAAACTAGACTTTGTAAGAAGCTTAAATATGAAGAAATTTATCTTACAAAGTTTGTCCAAGATTAGTGGTGGATATGTGGTGGTGTAATGGTGGTGCTTGGAGACGTGGGGTAAGAGAGAGAGAGAGGAGGTTGTTTAATTTTTTTTATGTAAAAATGATGGAAGACATGGTGATGGTTTATATAAATTATTAAGTCAAGATCACATCTTTCCTCCATGCCTAAATCTTCATTTTTCAACATAATCAAGTGGGTGGGGGCCTACATGGGGGGGGGGGGTTAAGTGTAAATATTATTTATAACATGTGTTGAAAAATAGATATTTAGGTGTTCAGGTTAAGTATAGTGATTAGGGGTTGATCGTGTATCATTAGTAAGTAATTAGGGTTTAGGGTGTTAATCAATGTTAATTAGTCCTCTTGACTAATTAGTATTAGTTTTAGATATCAAAAACGTCACTAGTTCACTCATCGGTACGATATCGGCTAATATGCAAATTTTATTATATCGTAATGGGAGCTTTGGTTTTTCGACCACCATAAGTGCCATGGCGTCTATTTAGAGCACTTCTGACATAGAAATATGTTTTACTAGTTCACTAGTCGAGTATATGTTGAGTTTGGATGGCCAAAACGCTTCCCGTTGAATTATTCGCTCAATATCGGCACTTTTATATTTTGTCAAACATTCCCGGGAGTTATGTTTCCGTGACCTCAAGATAGTTGAAGGGGTTTTGGATCCCAAATGGAGCTTCACTTGTCCAATGCTTATAATATGACATACGACTCAGTTACGTAATCAAATTACGATATAATGCATGAGATTATGTACTAAAAGTAGTGATTAAATTGTACGGAATTATGGGTTATTTGCCATTTGTCACATTTAATAAATACGCTGGAAGATATTTTAGTATATATATCTTTTTGTTTTTGAATCTGCACAATTTTCTATTCAAATACTCTTCTCCAACAATTCATCCTCTTCACATTCAAACAATTAATATAAACTACTTCAAAACGTCAAAATCCGATCAACTTAGAGTCTGATATCGGTATATGTTTCATGTTTTCAAAGGTTTTAAAAGCGTTTATCATGAAATCTTTGAATTCAGCGTATTTACTTGAATATGGTGTATTTATGATGAAGGCAGCGTAATACTTACTAATCAACGGGTAGCGGATTTAAGTCTTGAAAGCGAGTTCAAGCAGCCAACGTATTTGGCAAATACGCCACTTAAACTAGTGTAGATAAACATCTACGCTGACTGTCATCTCAAAACAAGACTTAAATATGCGACCTACTATCAGGGTAAATAAGTTACAACAAGCGTATATATCATTTTGCTTCGCGTATATGCGTCTCATGCCTGATGTATATAACTTTTGTTACCGGCGTATTTAATAGCGGATATATAGCAGCGTAAATATAATCTTTATAAAAAAATATTTTATTTTATTTTATTTTATTTTTTTAATGTTTTTACTTTTATATATTCTTGTATATATTCTAACTGACTAACAGTTGCGTTTCGAAACTCAGATCTAACTTGTCTTGTTTCCATGTTTGTAGAAATGGTGAAAGAATTAATTTTGGATAAAACGTGGAAGCATAATCAACCTTGCAAAATACAGCCGCCACCAAAAGACTTTGAAGACGTGGTAGACTAGATAAACTCAAGCAAGATAAGCTACGCTGTCCAAGCAGATCCAATGAAATACAACATTCATATCGAAGTATTCTGGAAACAGCTAAAGTCACAACTGTCAATGAAGTTAAAAGGATCACGGCAACCGTTCGGAATAAGAAGGTCATTGTAATAGAGGACAATGTGCGAAGAGTGCTCAGTCTTGGAGACGATCACAAGGATCCACTGCGATTAAAGAAAGATGATATTCTGGATGGATTCAGAGGAATGAGATATGTTGGAGATTTCAGGGAAAAGAATGAGATCAAACGGAAAGGTCTCACAAAAGATTGGCGATTTATTCTTCATGTGTTTGCAATGAGTTTAGCCCACTGAAAGGGAGGTTACAACGGTTCGAATTTGAAATGGTCCGCTGCTATGCTCAACTTATGCACCAAGCAACCATTCAACATCTCGGGTCTGATCTTCTACTGTATAGTCGATAACGCAAACACCTCTACATGGGCCATGTATCCTCGATTTGTTTAGCTTCTACCCCACAAATGTTTTGTTCTTACTTACTTACTTAAGAATTCCAGTCTTCTCATTCTTACCTATTACTCTTATGTTTTAGACCCGTATTTGCCTATGGATATTAATCTTTCACTCATGCTTTGCTTTCTTTTATGTTTGAATTCCGTTTATGGATTCAAACCTTCTATTTATTCTTTTTATTCCTTTATGTTTGAATTCCATCAGTGCATTCCACTTGGGCTAATTTATTACCCCATCTTGACACATCCTTCTCTAGTCTAGCCATGAGCTCCTACCGAAAGCATAACCTTTTATACATACCTGACGTAAGTTCAAAACCATTAACTCGTTATCCACACCTTGCAAGGGTCATTTCCTTCCAATTTGTGGCAAAGCATGCCCATTCATTACACCTACATATAAGCATAAAACTTGACAATCAAAACATTTAATACCTGGTTCAAATGGCGAGCACCATTTGACCCGCATGACTCGTTTGTCCCTTTTGACCATACTTGTATACAAACATATTTGCATATGTGTATATATACAGATTTAAAACATATCTTGGATGTTATCGGCTTTTAGGAATGTTCACTTGTTTGTTTCGAGCTTACAGTTCCAAGCATTTCCTTTCTTATCCTACGTCCTTACCGGTTTGATCCGAATTTACTTACGGATTCGAACATTTTCACTCTCATCATACATTCTTACTTGTTTGATCCGTACTTACTTACGGATTCAAACATTTCATTCATTTTACATTCTTACTTGTTTGATCCGTACTTACTTACGGATTCAAACATTTCCATTCTAATATATATTCTTACTGTTTGATCCGTACTTACTTACGGATTCAAACATTTTCATTCTCATTATACATTCTTACTTGTTTGATCCGTACTTACTTACAGATTCAAACATTTTCATTCTCATTATACATTCTTACTTGTTTGATCCGTACTTACTTACGGATTCAAACATTTTCATTCTCATTATAGATTGGTCTCTATTTCTCGAGAGTCTAACAACTCTTTTCACCCACACGTCAAACTTATTCCCAACTCCTCCTGACATTCATGCATTGATTATCATGCTTTCACGAATGCCTTATGCTTCTTGCGTACTGGCCAGGTGCACAGTCCACATGCTAGTTTCGTGCCTTCATGATAATCATCACCTTATGTCCGAAGAAATGGTTTCAGTTCGTGCAACATTTTTAAAACCTTTCCAAGACAATATTATAGTCTTTTGTTTATATTTACCCTCCCCAAGGAGATTCTTCCTTTTTCTTTCAAAACCGGTACCCATATATACACTAATTTTGTGTACCTGGGGTCCATCTGTCTAATTACATGCTTTGGCATTCATCCTAGACCGCATTCTCAGATCATTCTCCTCAATCCTTTAAGCTTACCTGGCATATATAATTCAGTCAGTTTCTCTATATAAATGCATATATACATGCTTACATTCATTTACACATTTGGATCTTGATCGAGTCTTGGATCGGGTCTTTTATCACAAGAGCACATCGGTTTGAGTTCAAGTACTTACCTTCTTGTACTTGATTTCACTCAAACCATGGCTCTGATACCAACTTGAAACACCCTAAATGCATTTTGACCCAAAACGACGCAGCGCGAATATGAACCATAATTTTTTTTATTAACTATATATCATACTTAAAGGTTTCATTCATAAATTATTGGACAATTTCTAAAAAAAGATTTACTACATTCCTTATTGATTAACTTGCTAAATGAAATACATAGTACAAGCTGTAAAACCACTCTTCCCGTACAATCCTTGTTCTTTGACTCGATCTTCGTCCACATATTCCCCATAGTGGTAATGTTGATCTAACTAATCTGCGGTCACCACATACATAACCAACACGTTAGTACCGGGTGACATCTTACATAATTAAATGAACATAAGATAAATCAATATCTACATAGCGTTCAAACTATGTTTACTGCTCCATAATTATATCCTTCTAAATTTATTCTCTACACCAGACTTCGCACTTTCGAAAGCCTAACACTTACATACCTGCATTCCTGTTTCATTCTCATTAGCAATACAGTTAATACGATATAATCTCAACTATTACGACCTCCAACTTCGCGTAAGCTCATATCACTAATCCACATTTAATAGTCACAATCATTTTACATATATCAAGACTCGTACTTTCATTCGTACATTAGTTTTACAAGTCTAACATCATTTAATAGCCTTAAAAACATCTTACGCGATACCAGGTTGGAGCCGAAATTAGTCGATACAAGAAACAAAAACAATTAGACAGTTGGCTAAACCCGCCGTAAGCTACGGCCTGCCTACCGTAGCTTACAGTAGCCATGATCTGCCAAAGATAAATCTTCTACCATAAGCTACGGTAAGCTACCCTAGCTTACGGTAGGCACGTTCTGCCAAAAAATATATCCTCTACCGTAAGCTACGGTTAGCTACCGTTGCTTACGGTCAGGTGCTGCTGATTTGGGGCTGTAGCTTATTAGACCCATTTCAAGTCCCATCGATCATGCCTATTCCGATTCATTTCAAATTAAATATTTAACACCTAAACGAGGTCCCATTCCACTTTAAACTACCGTAGTCTCACTTTAACAATAAATTCTACATGTCCACAGGTCTAATTGTACTTTAATTATGTCATTTAAAGGATAGCTTACTACTTGGATTTCTTCCATTCGGTTTATATCATGCGTCATTCAATTTAGTTGACCATTATCAACCCAATTTCATCAAACTCATCTTAGTACCTCATTGTTCTTACGTTCCCACAAGCGTCTTCAACAATTAAAATAAAAAATTTTCCCTTAAAGTATTTAAAGAGTGATTCCGAAAATCACTTACCTTGGCGTCCGTATTTGCATCTGTTACCTAGCCTCCTTTTGACCGTTAGCCTTCCATGCTTCCATCCACTATGACATGATTCCTACACTTTCATGCCATGGTATCCACATTCTTGTTCATATACATGATTATATATATATATATATATCTATTAAAGGTCATATCATATGTATATCTCACATTTGACTTTCATTAGTCAATTCTAACAAGCATAAGACATATTCCCACAATCATATCTTTTCGACTCATATAATTCATCACGTCATCACATATAACCCATATTGATTTAATGCATAACATATTACTTTCTATAACATTACAATTGTGACCAAAAGTCTAACCTTGCTACTTACGCATAGTTGATTTTCAGAAAGTCAACGGATTATCATACGAACTTTTAGCTTAACTTCATACATTTGTGTCATCATAGTAGACCATACAAATGACACTATATATATTTCATACTTATGATAACATACACATTCAACCACATGGTCACCTAGTTATATGCACACATCAAACTTATTCATTTCCCTTCCTACTCGTAATTCTTATAATTCTACGACTAACATCATAACCATGCTTAGTAACCCAACATCGTTCCAACTTCATCCCTTCTAATGATTTCCTATGCTTCACATTAAGAGTACTTTTACTTATCAATTTTGATTAAGCAATTATGCGAACATGTAGTAAACATCATATCGCTCCAATATTGTGTACAAGTTCTTAAAGCATATTTCTACCCAATTCATACATTAACTACACATTCTCATGAAATCCTTATACAATGCATCTTTCTCAAAATTGTCTTTAAACATGGCATTATCTCATTCTACAAATATTCATTCAGATTAGCATTTATTTTATCTAAAAACATTCTAATTTTGTTTTTACTATCAAATACATCATTATCACGTTCTATTCATGTTCAACTATTGTTTGCATACAATTCTCATCTAAGAATCTCACTTATGTATTTCATCAAACACTTGGCATGTGTACTACCATATAAGCACAATGTACAACCCATTTATGCTTGATTATCCATTTCTTACCTTCATTCATCAATTACAACTAAACATTCATTTATTTCAAATCAAAATCATCATGTCTAAAAACAATTCATTACACATATAACATGCTACATCCAATTTTTACAAGAATTGAACATGGGTGATATACCCATATCATCATCTTCATCATCACCAAGTGGGTTTTATGTCAAAACATCAAATTACTTGATATTGTTCATAACACAAGTTCTATTTGGTGATTCTAATACACAATCATGCTTGATTTCATCCAATTTCACGGATTAATCAAACACCAACTTATACAAAATCACCAAATCAAAATTAAAACTTACCACATGTTTGTTAAGTTGAGATGATGAGGAATTCTCATTCATGCCAGGCATCATTACTCGTTTTTTATCTTGATTTGGATGGGTTTTGTAGGGGATTGAACTTGAGAGAGTTCTTCCTTTCTCTGCTCCATATCCCTCGACACACACATACATACACTTATATAAAATGCAGAATTTTTATAAGTTTTGTCCCTTGCTACTTTTGGTCCCTTTACTTGGGTTTTTGGTCATTTGTAACCAAATTCATCCCCTACTTGTTTTACTAAGCACTTAACTAGATTAAATAGCGTAGTTATTTTATCTCATTCCATAAAACTTGGACACATACTAGCGAATTAAACATTTATAGTTTTTGAGGCGTTACAAATCTACCTTCCTTAAAAGAGGTTTCGTCGCCGAAACCTTTTTTTTTCATTCCTGCTAGACTAATTCTAATCTTAGCTTTCCATTCTATTTATTCAAGATGCTAAGTTCAGCACAAAACATGTGTGATCAATTAAGAAGTAACCTTCACGCACATCTATAAATATGTGTCTTGTACTTGCCTTTTTTATTAAATTAAGACCTTCATACATTTATCAAGCATATTTCCATCTTACATGTGTGTCACACATGATGTCCCATTCTAGCTTAGTCGCATGAATACCCATTATGAGTTTATTTCGATGTTCTATTATTAGCATTCTTTCTGGGTACTTTCGTTGGCACATAATGATTTGAAACATCTACATACTCATTTTACCAATATTCATTTAAGTTGAGCATTATCACTAGGTAACTAGCATTTCATTCTTGTTTATCTTGAGCAAACCATTACATCTCATCACTAACGTTGTTCCAAATTTCCTCATGTCCACATTGGAGGTAAACGTGTGATGATACGCATTACCGTAAACATTCAGTTATTTATTAATACCACTACATAACTACCATTTTCATACTTACTTATCTGTACTCAATACGAGGATTTAGCATCATTCTACATTTTCTATCATTACTTGTACTATGCACGTCCTTAGTTTAGCATCGAATCATTTCACTAGTGTCACTTTGTTTACTACTCTCTTCACACACTAAGTATTCTACATATGTAATTACATTGTGCAAATTCATCGTACGAGCGTTTATTCACTACCGAAATTTTTACTCAGGGCATTTTAATATTTCCTTAATATGACGTGAATTTCTTCTTATGTTGATTGTTAAAAGTCAAACATTCCATTCCATACCATATTCATCATATCATTCATTTCCTTAATTCGTATATTGTATTCGATCTACCAATTCATACCTAAATGCATGAGTTAAACATTTTACTAACCTTGCTTTTGTTGCATTAATCATCGGTTCGCCATCCGGATTGGCCCATTTCTTTATGAGTCCAAGCTAGAACTGAATTGATTTCGTCCATCCATGTGATGAGTTTCCGCTCATGCACATCCTTTTCCAACTTTACCAGCTTTACTCACCAAGAGTTCTACCATTTTTATCTATAAAATGAAGGATTAGCACCTTTCCTTGACATTCTTTCAGATATGGCAGTTTATCAAATTATCTTGTTTGCATACTAGTCATTTTCTAGCTTCCTTTAAATCATTAGTCCCTTTGACCATTCTCAACAAGTCAATACATGACCATTCTTTAACATATTAATTTCCTTTATTCGACTCATTTATAAAGAGTCAATACATACCCATTCCTTAACATACTAATTCCACTCGGTTCTTCATTGTATTCGGTGTTAATTCACCTATGTTCCTTTGTAAATCCTTTTTATGGGGTATTTATATTACTCATTGCATTCTTTACATAATACTTTCAAAATTTGTAAATAATTATTTACCGACTTCATAGTTTGAATCTTCTAGATCAAACTGCCATTTATTATTTATTGTTTACATATTTTTGGTTGTGTGTGTTGTACTTAACTCCAAATCAATCATGCTTACAAAAACATCATCTCAACTTTGTTGACCCTTCTGGAAGTTAAACTATAAATACATTCTTATTTATGTTTTATTAATCACCCATGTTCTACCCCACACATGTTTTGTTCATACTTACTTACTTAAGATTTCCAGTCTTCTCATTCTTACCTATTACTCTTATGTGTTAGACCCGTATTTGCTTATGGATATTAATCTTTCACTCATGCTTTGCTTTCTTTTATGTTAGAATTCCGTTTATGGATTCAAACCTTCTATTTATTCTTTTTATTCCTTTAATTTGAATTGCCATCTTAACATCCCTTGGCTTTATTACCCATCTTGAAGCTCCTACCGAAAGCATAACCTTTTATACATACCTGACGTAATTGAAAACCATTAACTCGTTATCCACACCTTGCAAGGGTCATTTCCTTCCAATTTGTGGCAAAGCATGCCCATTCATTACACCTACATATAAGCATAAAACTTGACAATCAAAACATTTAATACCGGGTTCAAATGGCGAGCACCATTTAACCCGCATGACTCGTTTGTCCCTTTTGACCATACTTGTATACAAACATATTTGATATGTGTATATATACAGATTTAAAACATATCTTGGATTTTATCTGCTTTTAGGAATGTTCACTTGTTTGTTTCGAGCTTACAGTTCCAAGCATTTCCTCTCTTATCATACGTCCTTACCGGTTTGATCCGAATTTACTTACGGATTCGAACATTTTCACTCTCATCATACATTCTTACATGTTTGATCCTTACTTAGTTACGGATTCAAACATTTTCATTCTCATTATACATTCTTATTGTTTGATCCGACTACTACGGATTCAAACATTTCCATTCTCATTATACATTCTTACTTGTTTGATCCGTACTTACTTACGGATTCAAACATTTCCATCTCATTATACATTCTTACTTGTTTGATCCGTACTTACTTACGTATTCAAACATTTTCATTCTCATTATACATTCTTACTTGTTTGATCCGTACTTACTTACAGATTCAAACATTTTCATACTCATTATACATTCTTACTTGTTTGATCCGTACTTACTTACGGATTCAAACATTTTCATTCTCATTATAGATTGGTCTCTATTTCTCGAGAGTCTAACAACTCTTTTCACCCACACGTCAAACTTATTCCCAATTCCTCCTGACATTCATGCGTTGATTATCATGCTTTCACGAATGCCTTATGCTTCTTGCGTACTGGCCAGGTGCGCAGTCCACATGCTAGTTTCATGCCTTCATGATAATCATCACCTTATGTCCGAAGAAATGGTTTCAGTTCGTGCAACATCTTTAAAACCTTTCCAAGACAATATTATAGTCTTTTGTTTAATATTTACCCTCCCCAAGGAGATTCTTCCTTTTTCCTTCAAAACCGGTACCCATATATACATTAATTTTGTGTACCTGGGGTCCATCTGTCTCATTACATGCTTTGGCATTCATCCTAGACCGCATTCTCAGATCATTCTCCTTAATCCTTTAAGCTTACCTTGCATATACAATTCAGTTAGTTTCTCTATATAAATGCATATATACATGCTTACATTCATTTACACATTTGGATCTTGATCGAGTCTTGGATTGTACGAGGTCTTTTATCACAAGAGCACACGGGTTTGAGTTCAAGTACTTACCTTCTTGTACTTGATTTCACTCAAACCATGGCTCTGATACCAACTTGAAACACACTAAATGCATTTTGACCCAAAACGACGCAGCGCAAATATGAACCATAATTTTTTTTATTAACTATATATCATACTTAAAGGTTCATTCATAAATTATTGGACAATTTCTAAAAAAATATTTACTACATTCCATATTGATTAACTTGCTAAATGAAATACATAGTACAAGCTGTAAAACCACTCTTCCCGTACAATCCTTGTTCTTTGACTCGATCTTCATCCACATATTCCCCATGGTGGTAACATTGATCTAACTAATCTGCGGTCACCACATACATAACCAACACGTTAGTAACGGGTGACATCTTACATAATTAAATGAACATAAGATAAATCAATATCTACATAGCGTTCAAACTATGTTTACTGCTCCATAATTATATCCTTCTAAATTTATTCTCTACAACAGACTTCGCACTTTCGAAAGCCCAACACTTACATACCTGCATTCTTGTTTCATTCTCATTAGCAATACAGTTAATAAGATATAATCTCAACGTATTACGGACCTCCAACTTCGCGTAAGCTCATATCACTAATCCACATTTAATAGTCACAATCATTTTACATATATCAAGACTCGTACTTTCATTCGTACATTAGTTTTACAAGTCTAACATCATTTAAAGCCTTAAAAACATCTTACGGGATACGAGGTTGGAGCCGGAATTAGTCGATACAAGAAACAAAAACAATTAGACAGTTAGCTAAACCCGCCGTAAGCTACGGCCTGCCTACCGTAGCTTACGGTAGCCATGATCTGCCAAAGATAAATCTTCTACCATAAGTCTAAGCTACGTAGCTACGTAGCCATGTTCACCCAAAAACATATCCTCTACCGTAAGCTACGGTTAGCTACAGTAGCTTACGGTCAGCTGCTGCTGATTTGGGGCTGCAGCTTATTAGACCCATTTCGAGTCCCATTCGATCATGCCTATTCCGATTCGTTTCAAATTAAATATTTAACATCTATACGAGGTCCCATTCCTCTTTACACTACCGTAGTCTCACTTTAACAATAAATTCTACATGTGCACAAGTCTAATTGTACTTTAATTATGTAATTTAAACGATAGCTTACTACTTGGATTTGCTCCATTTGGTTTATATCGTACATCATTCAATTTAGTTGACCATTATCAACCCAATTTCATCAAACTCATCTTAGTACCTCCATTGTTCTTACGTTCTCACAAGCATCTTCAACAATTAAAATAAAACATTTCCCTTAAAGTATTTAAAGAGTGATTCCGGAAATCACTTACCTTGGCGTTCGTATTTGCATCCGTTACCTAGCCTCTTTTTGATCATTAGCCTTCCCTGCTCGCATCCACCTTGAGATGATTCCTACACTTTCATGCCATGGTATCCACATTCTTGTCAGTATACATGATTGTTATATATATATATATATATATATATATATATATATATTATATATATATATTAACGGTCATATCATATGTATATCTCACATTTGACTGTCATTAGTCAATTCTAACAAGCATAAGACATATTCCCACAATCATATCTTTTCGACTCATATAATTCATCACGTCATCACACATAACACATATTGATTTAATGCATAACATATTACTTTCTATAACATTACAATTGTGACAAAAAGTCTAACCTTGCTACTTAAGCATAGTTAACTTTGAGAAAGTCAACGGATTATCACACGAACTTTTGGCTTAACATCATACATTTGTGTCACTATATACATTTCAGACTTATGATACCATACACATTCAACCACATAGTCACCTAGCTATATGCACACATCAAACTTATTCATTTCCGTTCCTACTTGTAATTCTTATAATTCTACGACTAACATCATAACCCATGCTTAGCAACCCAACATCGTTCCAACTTCATCCCTTCTAATGATCTCCTGTGCTTCACATTTATAGTACTTTTACTTATCAGTTTTGATTAAGCAATTATGCGAACATGTAGTAAACATCATATCGCTCCAATATTGTGTACAAGTTCTTAAAGCATATTTCTACCCAATTCATACTTAACTACACATTCTCATGAAATCCTTATACAATGCATCTTTCTCAAATTTAATTATCTTTAAACATGGCATTATCACATTCTACAAATATTCATTTCTAGATTAGCATATATTTTATCAAAACACATTATAATGTTGTTTTTACTATCAAATACATCATTATCACTTTCTATTCATGTTCAACTATTGTTTGCATACATTTCTCATCTAAGAATCTCACTTATGTACAATGTACAACCCATTTATGCTTGATTATCCATTTCTTACCTTTATTCATCAATTACAACTAAACATTCATTTATTTCAAATCAAAATCATCATGTCTAAAAACAATTCATTACACATATAACATGCAACATCCAATTTTTACAAGAATTGAACATGGGTGATCTACCCATGTCATGATCTTCATCATCACCAAGTGGGTTTTATGTCAAAACATCAAATTACTTGATATTGTTCATAACACAAGTTCTATTTGGTGATTCTAATACACAATCATGCTTGATTTCATCCAATTTCATGGATTAATCAAACACCAACTTTATACAAAATCACCAAATCAAAATTAAAACTTACCACATGTTTGTTAAGTTGAGACGATGAGGAATTCTCATTCATGCAAGGCATCATTACTCGTTTTTTTATCTTGATTTTGATGGGTTTTGTAGGGGATTGAACTTGAGAGAGTTCTTCCTTTCTCTGCTCCATATCCCTTGACACACACATACATACACTTATATAAAATGCAGAATTTTTATAAGTTTTGTCCCCTTGCTACTTTTGGTCCCTTTACTTGGTTTTTGGTCATTTGTAACCAAATTCATCCCTTACTTGTTTTACTAAGAACTTAACTAGATTAAATAGCCTAGTTTTTTATCTCATTCCCTAAAACTTGGACACATACTAGCGAATTAAACATTTCTAGTTTTTGGAGCGTTACATAATCAAACTAAATCCAGAAACCGAAGATCAAGAACGAAGAATCGAACAAGTATGCAACAATCTAGGGGGTATTGTTGGAACTTTTGAGATTGTTGGTACTTGGTTTTAGTAGGTTTTAGATAGTTTTGTATTAGTTTATTGTATTCTAAAAAGTTCAGGGTGGAAAATGTAACTATAGGGAAAACCCTAGTCCAAGATTCATGGACAAGTTTTGGTGATTTCTCTTGTGTTGTGATTATTGCTCTTGTGCTAAATCGGAACATCCAGGTGCTTTTAGTGATTATATCATTTGGGATTCCATATACAACATTTGTTGTTTGATCCATACAAGAATCTCCATCTTCATCTTTTGGTTTTTCTTAACTTTTACACTTCAAGCAACTAATCTATAGGTGTTTGGGTGATAACAATCAAACCACTATGATCTGAATCTGTTTTGGGACTCACAGGGCATATCGCAAGGGGTTTGGGAACGCTCCCAAGCCATGTGGTATGGCTTGTAAGGGTCCATGCGATAGGAATGGATCTGGTCCCTAAGACGAGCGGCTTTGGAGGGCGGGTAATACTTTTTCAGAAATTTGGCCTTCAGGTCATCCCATGTTGTAATGGAAGCCTTCGGTAGAGTGTCAAACGAGATAGCTGCTCGACTAGTTAGTGAGAACGGGAAAAGGCGTAAGTAGAACGCCTCGGCACTAGCATTATGAATGTTTAAGGTGTCACAGATACGACTGAAATGGGTGATGTGCCCTGATGCGTCCTCGTCCTATAATCCATGAAACTGAGCAGTGCTCGAGACGGTGGTCATAGCATGAGATGGAATCTGCCAGTTTTGGTGGAAGTGATGGTGGGTGCAGTGATAGGGTTTCGGCCCCCAGTGACAGGTGCTCCTGAAGATCTCGCTCGAGCTTTAATGAAGCTGTAAAATCTAGTGATCCTCGCGAACGAGTACATGGCATACACTAAAGGATGAGACACAATAATCACTAACCTAGAGGCACAAATTGCAATCAAGCAAGCAAAATATACCTAAGGGCAAAAAATTCTAGAAAGCATTAAAAAACTAGAAAAACAGTTCAGATATTGCAAATAAAGTTCCAATAATAAAGTCCCCGACAACGGCGCCAAAAACTTGATGTGTGTGAATCTGTACTCAATTTATGACCAAGTTTTCATTACCGAGTTACCTAAAAACTACATACTAACGGCAAGTGTACCAGTCGGGAAATAGTAAAGTGAGTAAAGACCGAGAGTCGAACCTAGGGACTAGATGTGGCAAACTCTAAGACTCAATCTAAACCGAATTTAGCTAAATTTAGTTTGGATTTGTTAATTGTTTTAATTTAACTAACTAATAACCTAAGATTACACTAATGGGAACTAAGACGAAAACGAGAGCAAAAGCAAGCACGAGTGTGACCAGTAATGATAAACAAACCACCTGGGCAAGAATGTCATATTTATATATTTTGTATGACTCATACGAGTGACTATTGTGGCTCGTACGAGTGACAACGCTTAGAATGTCATATTTCTATATTTTGTATGACTCGTACAAGTGTCCATGTGGGTCGTACGAGTGACATCTTGTCACTCGTATGAGGCACCACTCGCATGAGCCTACCTATACTCACTCACTCCTTGAGTGTTGTGTTCTATAGTTGTTGGTGTGTGACTACGACGAAGCCCTATCAAATTGTTTACTCGTCTGTAACCTTCACGTTTATTAATACGAATCAAAGGCGTTTAAGCAGCATATCTTTCTGTTTGTTTGTCCAACTCGCTAACAATGAATTCCACCTCTGTGAGCTGAGTTAAATCAGTCTGGTGCTCATGAGAGGAAAGCCGATCCCCTCTCACAAGTGGTATCAGAGCCTTGAGGCCTGATCTGAGGGCAAACATCAAGTTTCAGCAGACAACCAACACTTTCAACAGTTGCAGATCCAGATCCAGGCATTGATGTTTTTCTACATCTAATTTTTCTCATACAGATCTTAGATCTAGACGAATTCATCGATGAATTCGACTAGGATTTTAGTATCACACGTTAAAATCAACTCTAACTAATCCTGAAACTTTCAGATCTAAATTCAAACTAAATCATGTCGAAAATTGTAGAAATCATCCGTTTGGTGACCTGAGCTGACCCGTACCAGCAGAGAGACAACCCATACGAACAGCCATCCGTACGAATTAGCCATTCATACGAAACAAGCCTTCTTAAAATTTACAAGTTTTTTTTAAAAAAACGGTCACTTGCACGAGTGAGTGATTCGCATGAAAAATTCACTCGCACGAATTACTTTCTCTCGCATGAATATCCTGCTCACACGAACCATTGATTCGCACGAGTATCTTGCTCGCACAAACCACCTGATTCACACGAATAGATTTTTATTCGCACGAAGGACATTTTAAGGAGTTTTTCTTAAATTTCGTATTTTTGTCAATCTAAACAGTGTTTATCGAAAGTTTGTGTTTCTAAAAATTTTGCAGATATAATGAAAGAAGAATATGGAGAGGCGTCTTTTGATGAAGAACCTGAAGAATATTACAACACGTCTTCAGAAGAAGAAGAACTCTTAAATAGTGCATTTAAACATCTTTTGTCTTCTGACATTCTTAAAACTTTTGTAGTTTATTTCGATTCAAGCTATCAATCACCATGTGCAGAAGATAAAAACCTGAAGTAGAAAACATGATTGATGTGACCAAAGAGTTGACTTTGGAAAATCTGACTGACATCACCGACAAAGCTCTTATGGCTAACGTGAATGAGGTAGTTACTAAGGAAGCTCAGGAAGCTAGAGTCAAATCAGTAAACGTGTCAGTAAATGAGTCAGTAAAAGAAACGCCTTGCATGAAGTGCAAAGAGCCATGCATTGAGTGTGCTGAAAAAGAAACAAGATACAAAGAGCTAAAATGTCATACAGATAATTTGTCATGTGATTATAACTCAACAAAAGTAGCTTATGACAAATTAAGCAAAACAATTAAACATTTGAACAAGTGATCAGAGAAAATGACAAGACACTTTCAATGCTCAATGTGACTATAATGGACAAACAAATGGCCATTAATATTCATTTAAATACAATTGTCGGGCTAAAAAATGAACTTAAAAAATGAAAATCGAATCAGAACGGGTTAACAAGTTGTTAATCAGTTATTCTACAAGTCCGTACGTCATTGATCACATTCTTCCAAAAATTGAAGCAAGGAAGATAATCAAATTGATGAACACAAAGGTGTAACTTACGATCGTGTTCCACCGCCTTTGTGGAATAGTTATGGAAGTAAGAAACCATTAGAGGTGGAAAAGGCGCCCAATTTAAAATTGAAAACTGAAAAGACAAACGAGCTGCCTTCGAACATTGATGTAACATACACCAAACCAGAAAAAGAATGTGAGTCTGAAGTGGTTAAAATTGCGGTTGGAAATGTTTTGGAGAATGATTTTGACAAATCCGAATTGGATATTGAATCATCAGAAAATAGTTTAAACAATGATCCAAACTTCATCATATATAAATTGCACGTATCTGAAAAACTATATTCCGATGAGGATTTTCCGATTCAGAATGTTAATCTGGATCGTGTTGATAAGTTGTTCAAACTTGTTGAGGTGAGTCATTCTGATTTAGAGAAACCAGATGCATCATGTTATTCTAAATCAAAATGCCCAAAACCCATCATCAAAGGTACATAGACTATCCTGAAAACAGGAGAGTAGGGTAAGGTTTTCAAAAGAAAAGAAAGAACAACAAGTTTCAAAACTTAAACTTTGCTAAGAAAATTGATTTTGTCTATGGGACAACCACTGAAAAGGAGAAATAGAGCATTGGTAAACAATCTAATGCTGCATTTAAGAAGGAAAGGGAGAGTAGAAAACAGGATTTAGATTTCTCTGTTAGAAAAGACAGCAGGACGTGCTACAAATGTAACAATGTCGGGCATATTGCACAACAATGTTCTCAAAGAAATCCAAAACCTGTTTCCAACTCAATCAGATCTATAAAAGATGTTAAGCAAAAATCACCCATGTTTGTACCAAAACAAATTTTGAAAAGAAACAATGAATCCAATAAAAAAGTGACATCAACGATTCAACTTAATTCAAAATTTTAAATTGATGAAACTTCTAACAAAAATTTGTCAAAAGGATTCAAATTCTATTCTAAAAAGGCAATTCTAAAACACAATTTTTGGTAGCAAAAGTCAAACCATCTTCAGTAGAACTTCAAACACCTGTTCCAGCCGAAACAGAAATCAAACAACATGTCAAGATCAAAGTTACAAAGTTTGATATTCCAAGCCCACCCAAGACCTAGCAGGCTTAGGTTTCTCTGTTTAAATGATTTCTTCCACATGTGTAGGGGCTCCCGAGATCAATCATGTCAAAATGGATTATGGATAATGGAGTTTTCCCGACACATGACTGGGATGCTAGCGTTGTTATACGACGTTCAAGCCACCCGAGAAAAAAACTGATTAAAATTGAAAAGAATCCACACTGATAACCAAAAAAACAGATTTTTACACCAAAGCTTTTGATAGATCAAGATTTAAAAATCTTTTGAAATTAAATGGTTTAAAAAATCTGACATCAGGGGTTGGAAATGAGGTTGAATTTGAGGATGACGAGGACTCAACGTGATTCTCATCGGTATGACATATGTTTTATGTAAATACTTTTCTTTCTTTCTTAAAAACAAAAACCTAAAAATATGTCTTTAATTTTAGGGGAGAAAGTTGTGAAAAATACAAAAACATTAAAAAAGGACAAAAAAAAGAGTTTTTGTGAAAAAGAGGTAATCATATTACATCAGTGGACTATCACAGTATGCTAAAGATATGGAATGTTTAAACGGGTAATTAAACAGGTCTTACTAATGTTGTGCCAGTAGGCTTCACATGTTCAGTAAATTGTTCTTCAAGATATAAACTTAAAACCAAAACTGAGTAATTTGTGGTTCGACATCTCTCGGATATATGGACTTAGTACTCCGAAATTTCGTTTGAGAGAATGTCAGATTCTGTGATACTAGGTCTTTATATTTAATTGATGTCTGGTGTATTATCCAGTTTTTCTGATTTTGCGTAGGCAGTGACCTAGAGCTTGTATAATACTTTTGCATTATTCACCTCTATAAGCTGCATAAAAAATGATATATGTCATAAAAAGATACGACATTTGCAGTTCAAAAGATTCCTAAATGGAACACCACCTAAATTCGAGCCTTCATCTCTTTCTTTGTATGAAAATACTAACCTGAGCTCTCAAGCTCTCGCAATTCACCCATTTACACATATCAGTTAGATATATTCACCTGTGAGATGAAATTCTGGGAATCTCGATCGAGAGTATATCAGAGACGGGAAACACAGTTACTTCATGTTCCTTAATGTTACCTAACATATCTTGAAACAATTGAGAAACGTGTAGAGGTTTAAGTGGATAAGGAAATTGGCAATCTAAATAAAACTGTTTAAGACCTTAAAGTTACTACCAAGACCAACGGTACTTGTGATTTGTCTAAATAGCTAATGTGATCATCTAACACAAAACTCACAAAAATATGTCTGTATATACATCTTTATTTACTATATCTTTCTTTTTAAAAAACCCAAAAAGATTTTCAGTTTATTTTTAGCAATCTATCTTAGATTTTAGTCTACCGATGATGAGAATACCATTAGTCCAAGTCAAGGCGACAGTTGATGAACGATAGCTGAAGATCACGGGCTGGGAGCTAATCTAAAAAGAAGATAATTCCTGAAATGTCAAAAAGTTCATTAAGTTGAAAATTTAAAATTTTAAAATAAATTTGTTTTGGTCAAACATCGGTCAACCAAGGTCATTAACTTGGACTTGGTAGGCAAATCGGTTAACCAGGGTCATTAACTTGGACTTGGTCAACTGAGTGGGTAGTAAAAACAGATGATTTCACAAAAATCAGAAAAATAAACAAGTGAAAGGAACTGGCTCGTACAAGCAAGCTTTTAAATGTCATATTATTATCATCACTCGTACGAGTGATAATTTCTACGAGCTTGTCCTTAAATGTCATAAATCTCTTTGACTCGTACGAGGCACCACTAGTACGAGCAAGTTTGTTCAAATCCTAAAAACTATTAAGTACTAGTTACAAGGTTTTTGTTCAGACTTGAATCTATGTCTTTGAAGATTTGAAAATTTTGAAAATTTTTTTAAGTGTTTGAAATGTTTATGTTTGTAGATCAAGAAGTCTTCGTTCTCACCATTCCACTACGTCTGTTTTTTATTAGATGAGAACATTCCAAAGATCGCAACATATAGAGAAGTGTTAGATTTTCTGAGCTGGATGCCGATCACGAAGACTCTTACAGACAGACATACGGCCTACCGATCACATGTCAAATATTTTGAAGAATTTTGAAGAAATTTTTTTGAAGACAATCCAAGAGTGCGGCAACATCTAAGGGGGAGTTTGTTGGTGCATATTGTCTATTGCCTATGTCTAGGATATGTCAGTTGTGTAAATAGGACTTTGAAAATGTCATATTTTATGTATTGTAGTGGCTCGTACGAGTGAGTAGGCTTAAAATGTCATATTTATATATTTGTATGACTCGTACGAGTGACCATAGTGGATCGTACGAGTGGCATCTAGGCACTATAGGTCCACCTGCAGATGGTGTTAACCCAGTTCCTTGTTCATATGACATACACACAAGTGCGGAATCCAAGTGTGCATGTAACCAAAGCAAAGTAAAGAACACGGGGTAACCAAAGATTCACTATCTTGATTAATGATTGAGAACAATTACAAACATATACACACAATGCTCGTATGACTCAAACAAACTTGCTGTGTTCTTGTGTCTTCGTCTACACCAGAAATACTAACTTAGAGATCTCACCAAAAGATCAGTTTGCTAGCTCGTTCTTTCAGTCTGGTCAGTCTAACTCTCACACGCGAGTCAACTAGTTCACGCTCACTGAGAGGTGCATGTCTACTTATATAGTGTCAGTCTAGTTTCGCACGAATCACGACTCTATACATATGGAACACACTATTTCATACGAGACACTACTCAGAATTTGGTACAAGACATTGTTTTGTACGAAATACTTATTTTGCACGAAACAAGTAACACACTAGTTACTCAAATATTTCGTACGAATCATGTGATTCATACGAATTCTTTGACTCGTACAGAATCCATTTTTCTGGAGAACGTGTGTAGACATGGCGTTTTCAAGACTTATTAGTATGCAAACATGCAACTGATTAACACAGACAAGCTAAGATGTCATCGTAGATCAAGATAGAAGGATATCTCGATCTATTCGACACGACCAAACCTATACAGACATTTGAGCATAGACCGTACTATTACAACTGTAATTAAGAATAAGCGACGACACAAAACTGTATCAACAAACTCCCCCTTGGATGTTGCTTGGTCTTCGGTCTTTGGTCTTCAGACTTGTCTAACATAGATTGGTTTGGAGTATGAACAAACCCCCCTGAAGATCTGCTATCCATTGATAGATCTGCTATCTAATGATTAGAGTATCAGGTCTTCGAACTTCTAAGAAACTTCAAATCTTTCTTGTTTCCTCATCTAACTTGTCAGATTTCTTCGTTGCTGGTCTTTGTTTGTGTTCTTTTTGTATCAATCTGTACTCAATAGACAAAAATAATTAGAACACAAATTTCTCAGGGAATACACATGAAAAACTTATCATAAAATTCTTCGTATGATTGTATTCCTTGAACGAGATACACACACTCGTATGATTCCAGCAGCTGATTTGAGAAAAACAAGTGACCAAGTCAATTAAATGACCAGGTTCATACATATGAGATACACACACTCAAACGAATTTCAGATTTTGGTTTTCTTTGATGGATTACATGTTGCAAGATGTTACTTTATGAAGTTGCGATATCAAACAGATGGTTTTCTGGCGTATCTTGGTAGAAACTTTCGAGTATCAACTTTGGCTAACTTTCAAAAAGTAATTACATAAGCAACTAAGTAAACTAGACTTAAAGTTAAAATATACAGATAAACTACAATCTTTTTCGAGTTTCAAGGTAAAGGAATTATACCATCATTTTAATCTTTGTCGAAAACGGTATTTGGTTTTCAAAATTAAATAGATAAGTATTTAACTATGATTATCGGTATTGTTGTCCACGTAAGCTCAGACTTATTAGATGTAATCATGATTGGGAGATATGATTAAGGTATGGATTTATACTTACTAGCCAGTGTTCAACCACATCACGACACATTCCCGTATCAAGATATGCACGAGAGAAAATCTTACCGATGAGTATACTGCTTTATCATCTGTTTTGACGTATATGAATGATGTGAGATACTCACTTATTTTTTATTGAAAACAAGCCCTTTGTCATTTAATCACTTATTGATGAGGAACTTGATTTTCATATGCATGCAGGGCACATGAGTAAGTCCGTGAACAGGTTAATACCATCGTACCGACAAAGAGACGAACTTAGCTCCCGCATAAAGCTGTGATATTTTATCACTTATTTTGGGGATGTGATATTTTTATCACTTATTTGATGGTCGTATGCAGTATGTACACGTATGTATGATATCATGGAAGTTCTAGACTTGCGTCACCGTTATTTTTCGGCAAAAGATTCAACCATGATACCCAGATGATAAACCAGCATAAAGACCGTATATCTCAGAACCTCGGCACTCTATCAAACGAAATTTCGATACCAAGACCATATGCCAATGAATGGTTCCCACCTTGCTTTCTGTCTGTTAGGTTTATATCAACCTGCACATTTTAGTCTGATTGTGAGCCTACCGATACATCATAAGTAAAAGCTACTTATCAATCTTCTTTCTATGCTTTTAACCATTTCTGACAGATTTACCGGTGAATTTCATCATCTTCAATTTATCCAAGAAACTCATTTTTTATTTTTCTATTGTTTTTGTATTTTTCTGAAATTTTCTCCACCTTAAACAAAGAAGGTAAATGAAAGACATATTTTTGTATTTTCTTGAAATTTACTCCCCCTAAAATATAAACTAAGAATCTTTTTGTAGTTTTAGATTTTTAGAAAACGGATATACAAAAATAGTTAGCCATGGTTGAGTTACTCGAGTTTCACCTTGATGCCATTGACCAAGAGTAGATAATCAAAACGTGATTTATCAAGGGCTTTGGTAAAAAGGTCGACACGTTGGTGATCAGTGTGGATTTTAACAACATCGATAAGTCTCTTTTCATAACAATCTCGTATGAAATGATACTTAATCTTAATGTGTTTTGTTTTTGAATGTTGTATAGGATTCCAAGTGATCTGTAACGCAGCTTCGTTATCAACAAAAATAGGAGTAGTTCGCGCATTTGTTGTTGAATCCATAGAACTTGAGAGCAGCAACTAGAAGCTGATATATATTCAGCCTCACATGTTGATGTAGCTACACAAGTCTGCTTTTTGCATTGCCACGTGACTAGGCGATTTCCCAAGAACTGACATCCTGCTGTTGTTGACTTTGCATCGATTTTGCATCCGCCATGATCAGAATCACTGAATGCTGTCAGATCAAAGTTATCATCCTTAGGGTACCAGACCAGTGTTAGGACGACCCTTTAGATAACGAAAGATCCTTTTCACAGCCATCAAATGAGAAACCTTTGGACTAGACTGATAGCGTGCCAGAAGGCATGTTTGGTACATTATATCGGGACTTGAAGCAGTAAGATACATGAGAGAGCCGATCATAGCACGATAGAGAGATGGTTCTAAATGTTCACCTATTCCGTCTGGAGTAATCCCATGATTTTGAGCTAATGGAGTTCCCTAAGGCTTTGAGTCATCCATCTGAAATCGCTTGAGAATATCTTCGACGTACTTAGTTTGATGGAAAAAATCCCTTCCTTTGATTATTGAACCTGCAAACCTAAAAAACCATAGCGCTCATCTCGAACTTCTCCTGCATAACATGTTCGAATTCTTTGCACATTCGAGTGTTAGTAGACCCAAATATAATATCATCAACATAAACCTGTACTAGCAGCAAATCCTCGTCCTGTTCCTTGATGAAGAGAGTACAGCTCGATCAGGCCTCGTCGAAAACCATTCTTCAACAGATAGGTAGACAACGTTTCATACCAAGCCCTCGGAGCTTGATGAAGACCATATAACGCCTTGTTGAGAAGCCAAACCTTGTCAGGATGGAGAGGATCTTCAAAACCTGGCGGTTGCTCAACATATACTTCCTCTTCTACCACACCATGAATAAATGCACTCTTCACATCCATCTTGAAGGATGCATAAACCAAAAAGATTCTTATGGCCTCAAGTCGTGCAACCGGTGCATAAACTTCATTGTAATCAATGCCTTCGACCTGATTAAAACCTTGAACAACCAATCGCGCTTTGTTTCTCACAACAACACCTCGTTCATCCTTCTTGCACTTGTATACCCATCGTGTATCAATCTTCTTGTAGTTGTCAGGCCTGTCAACCAATTTCCAGATGCCTAACTTCTGAAACTGCTGAAGTTCTTCCTGCATGGCTTCAACCCACGGGTCTTCTTTCATTGCCTCCTTCAAGATTTTGGTTCTACTTGGCACACATAGCATGCAAAAGACCAATCATTTAGACCACCAGATTCCCTGATTTCCGAATACAATCCAGCATTCTGGTTGTTTCAAAGCTAATACGAGTCTGCACACCACTCTGGACATCTCCAATAATATTCTGCTGAGGATGGATATTATGAAATTCGAGTTTCTGGCACATCAGGAACTCGAGAATCGATACCCAAATTGTTGATATTCAGACCAACAGTTAAATCTATAGCTGCATTTGATGACATTGTAGATGCCTGACCTTCAGTCGTTCCTTGAGGTTGAATATTTGACGTACCATCTGAAATTCCAGGAACCGCACCAGAGGCAGCTTCATTTGCATCATGAAACTCATCATCTTCTGATTAAACATTATAATCCGTAGCGTCTTCGAATTCCTCACTTTGAACAAGATTGTTAACCGAAGTCGACACTTGAGGGTTAACAATAATTGGTCGAACTAATGATGAGTCTACTGCAGTATCACTTTCCAATAACATCTGAGCAGCACTGTTGCATCATCAAAAGTTGGCAGATTAAAGGAGTTAAATAGCCCATCATAGCCAAACATCCAAGGAGCACCCGGAGCTCTTGTAGCTTCTGTATATCTCTGAACCTTGACTTCACCCCATTCTTCAATCTTCTTCGAAAACAAATTCCACACCTGGAAATTTGGAGTAGCATATCCAAGAAAGAAACCTTCGATAGCCTTAGGACCAAACTTTCCATGTGGGTCGATCATAGTGCATGGAGCTCCAAAAGGTTCTAAGAACGAAATATCCATTTCCTTTTATGGAACAACTCAAAGCATGTCTTCCCATGTCTCTTCACCATCACAACTCTATTCATCGTGTAGCACGCCGTAGCAACAGCTTCTCCCCAAAATTGAACGAGAAGTTCTGATTCTACTAACATGGTTCTTGCAGTTTCAATAAGAGTTCGATTTTTCCTCTCAGCGACGCCATTTTGTTGTGGAGTGTATCGAGAACTATACTCATGCAGAATACCCTTTGAGGAACAGTGCCATTGTCACTTCTGATTCTCCTTACTTTCAAATTGTACAAATTTTCTAACAGAGTCAGGAGATTCTTGAGGATAGTAGGAACTTCACTCTTGTGTGCCAACATGTTTACCAATGAGAATCTGGAATAGTCATCAGTAACTACCAGACAATAAGAATCACCAAAGGTTGTCTTGTGTTTCATAGGTCCAAAGAGGTCCATATGAAGACGTTCCAGTGGCATATTCACAGTGTTGATCTTCTTCATGGGATGGGACTTTCTTGCTTGCTTCCCTTTCTGCCATGATACACAAACATCTTGAAGATGAAAGTTCTTCACTGGTATACCATTCACTAGATTGTTCTTTACCAAATAGTTCATTTTTCTCAGGTGAATATGTCCCATACGTCTATGCCAAGAGATTGATTACTTCTCGTTAGCTTTAGAGACAAAACATGTGACTTGTGCAGATGTTGTAATAGCTTAGCTCATATCAAGAATATACAAATCATTAATTCTTGGAGCCGATAGGAGAATCCATTCCTTGGGGATCTTGAATCCAGGCTTCAGCACATAACATCCGGCATCATTAAAATGTACCGTGAACTTCTTGTCGCAGATTTGAGAAACGCTAAGAAGATTGTGATCAATTTGCCGCACATAATTGATCTTTTCGAAGCTCACAACACCATTGGAGACCATTCCTTCTCCAGTGATGTATCCACCTTTGTCACTAGCAAAAGCAACATAACCACCCCTTATGCTTTTCACATCATATAGGAGCCGTAAGTCGCCCGTCATGTGCCTTGATGCTCCACTGTCAACAATCCAATGACTGTTTACAGTTCCTCCTGGAACACCCTGCACATTGCACAAACAAGATTTGTTTGAGATGGGGACCCAAGCCTTAGTGGTCTTGGGTCATCCCTTATCATCGAGAAATGTAATCTTAATTTCTTAATGATTAACAAACTGAGAAACTCCTTTTGAATAATTCCCGGTCTTCTGTTTCCAAGATCCTTGTTTATTACCAGATTTACTATTATTTACAGTTTTAACAGTGTCTGGTTTTATTGACTTTGAAGATCTTTGATCCTTTTTCGAAGAATCCGATTTTAAAGCTTTCTCAACTGCTTTTACTTGTTTACGTTTTTGTTTCTCTTTTTGGTCTTTAATAATTCGTTTATCTTGTGTCGGAGAAACAGATTCACGTTTGCAAGTTGGTTCATGAGGGGTTTTCTCTATACATCTTGATTTGGCTGGATTTTGACAATCCTTTATATTGTGGCCAAATTCTCCACATTTGAAACATGTTCTCCTTTCAACAAAACTAGGAGATCGTGTTTCTCGGCTTGATGTTGAATTTGTGGATCCTGAGGTACTGTGTTCATTTTCATTACATCCATCAGTGCATTGGCTGTAATTGTTTTGACTATTTCTTTTCAAAATCTTAACTTTCTTTACAAAAACAACATTAGATTTTCCTTGAAAAGTTTCGACTTTATCAGTACCTTTAGAACTTACAAATTTAACAGTTTTAGCCTTTTTCTGGTAACGAGAGCCTTTTGCTTCAACCTTCGGTTGAGAAGTTGTGGGCTTTTCAACTCGCTTCCATTCTTTTTTCTTTTGAAGCGGATAATGGTTGTGATTTGGTTGACTTTTTCTTCTCTAAAGGTTTGGTTGTTGACTTTCCAAAAACCTGATCTGTAGTGATTGGATTTACGTTTTTAATTGGAAAATCTTTGTTTGAATAGATTTTCTTATGTCCAACCAAAGTATACAACACATTATCTACTTCTTGTGTAGACACACTTGTCATCACAGATTTCTTAGGAACAGTATCTTGATTCTCAACAGATTGAGTACTAGGAGTAGCAGACAATTCTACTCTTTTCCTTTCATCAAGAGGCTGATCTTGATCATCATTTCTTGATTCATCATCTGATGTATCATCCTCTTCTTCATCAGATGATGAACTTTCTAGCTTGCTTGGTTCTTGAGAGGAATTGCCTAGTTTGAACCCTAACCCTGCTGCGAATTCCTTAGGATTCAAAGGTACAGAGGGTTCAAAACGAGGCATCTCCTCTTCATCGGTCATTTTGGTATAGTTGTGTTTCATTGGGGGTGGACACGACTTATACCCTATGCATTGAGCATCTTCCTTTAGTTTTTGAACTTCAATAATATGATCAAGCACATATTGGGAGTTCGAATAACTTTCCAATTTACGTTTGATCGAATCATATTCGCATTTGGTGATGGCTAACTCTTTCTTTGTTTCTTCTAGGAGATTAATGTAGTTATTAATTCCTGTCTATTTATTCAAAACTGTTTTTGTCAATTTAGAAACACTTTTCTTAAGGGTTTCTATTACAGATTTGAATTCTTTTTCATTTCTAGTTAGCGCCAAATTCGCCTCTTTGCATTTTGATAGTTCAACAACTAAATTCTGATTATGACTGTTGACGGTTTCGTAATTTTAATTTCAATTCAACACAGTCCTTGCAAACAGTAGGAGGGTCAGAATTTACCTGTTTTGAAGAACCTTCAACATTTGCCATAAAGGCAGTGTGATGAGGAAAAGCTGCACCATCTGTAGAGAGTGCCTCTGTCTATTTTTCCGCAGCTTCTTCATTCCTCGTCATACTTACCTTTTCACTCTTCAACATCTCAGCTTCACTCAACAACTCTTCAACCTCATCATCACTTCCTTCTACACACTAGAATCAGATCCATAACCATCTGAACTTGAACATTCTTCATCAGAACTACCAGCATCCCCAAATGTATCATCGTTATTTGGAGTGTTGTTGCTGTGATCATGCTTGATTTGATCCATGATCTTCGCATAGCATGCCGTTCTTCCGTTGTTCTCAGTTCCAACTGTACTGCCAATCGCATCCTTCATCAGACTGAACTACCATAGCCCGGTACGTGTTTGAAGGTCCTGATTGATTGGTGTTGTTAGAGTTGCCAACAACTACTATTATTCTTTCATTGTTGTACTATGCTGTGTTGGATGGTTGAGACTGATTACGAAAGGGTTGTGATTTCCTTCCTTGCTGGGTCTTGTGCATTCCCGCTTAAAGTGACCTCTTTCTCCGCAGTTGAAATAAGTGACGGCGGTTTTGTCAAAGCCGTATTTGGTATCCTTCTTGCTTTCCAAACTGGTTCTACCCGTTCTTCTCATATAATCCTTCGCTCTTCTCATAGCGCTTGCAAATGCCCACTTGATGTCCATCAGCTCCATTTCATCTCGGTCAGTTTGTTCATAGTCTTCGTTTGTTAAATTGATGTTCCCTATTTGACCTGCAACTAAACCACAATACGCACTGACCATGGTATTTAGAAGTTCTGCATGTTCCTGTGCAACTTCTACGTTGATTTTGGAGAGATTTGACGTGTCAAGTTTGACATGTTGGGATTTGCAGATTGACTGTTGCTTCCATAGAAAGCTTGTTGAGGAGCTCGCTGTGGAGCTTTATGCGCTAAATCCCTTGGCTGCGGAAGGAAGGCTTTCGGATCAAAAGCTTGTCCATAGGCTTGATTACTCGAACCTGTAGACTGACTTGTTTGAACTGGCTTGGGGTAGAAAAGGGTTCACGTTTACACAAACGCGGTCTGCAGCTTTAGTTGCTGACTTGAACTTGTACCTGCATTTATACCGCCAAAATACATTTTAGGGTTCTGTGGAGCAGAACTCGTTGTGCCTTCCGGAGTTCTTCTTCATTCTTGTTCTCTAATTTCTGCACAAATTCAGAAATACTAATTGAGTCTAAAACACCTGTATGTTTTAAAAGATCAATAAATTACCACATTTTGGTGGTAAAGCATCAGCAAATCGCATCACAATTTCTTGTGGAGCTGCTAACACTTTATACGAGTACATTTCGCTGAGAAGATGATAAAACCGAGTGGTCATATCATTCAAGGTTTCGTTCTCCATGAACATGAAACCTTCAAACTCTTTCTTGAGTAGATCATGCCGAATCTTCCTGGTAGCAGCGTTACCTTCACCTCTTGCTTCCAATGTGTCCCACAAATTTTTCGTTGTAGTACAATACACAAACTCATGATAAATGTCTTTATGCAGAGCTTGTGTGAGGATAGCAAATGCCTTTTTCTCTAGATCGTAAGCTTTCTTGTCACTTTCGACTAGATTGGCAAATGAGGTTGGATTTGATCCAGCTTCTTCATGTGCTTCATTATAGGGGTAGTGAAACACGTCCACAATTTCGTGTTTTGACCGAGAACATACGTATGAAAACGACTTTTCCATGAAGGATAATGTTCATGTGATTTAACTTCGGCGGTCGATTATTACTCCCATTTCACTTTCGCTCATTAGCAGAATTTGGATGCTTTGATTTTGATTCGCAAAACACGCCCATTGATTTGCAGAGATCATTGCTGTATGTTGTAGCATCAAAGATTTTACCCATGATGTTGCGGAGCTTTGCGAAGACTCCTGATTTGAGCTTGAACAACTCCAATCCCACGGGTTAGAACTTATTATATTTTCTTGTTTAATGAAAATTTAAAGGTTTAAAGTTTCAAAATTACAATTACCTTTTAAAATTTTCAGATTTGAAAATACGACAAATTCTTAAAATCACAAAGCTTTGAAAAACACGAAAAACAATAAAAACAGTTTCGTGCGAGACAACTGTTTCGCATGAAATAGTCGTTTGGTACTTATCAGATGATTCGTGCGGAACAGATGTTTTGTGCGAATCAGATGAGTCGTACTAATCTTTTTTCAGTCGCACCAAATGTTTTGTTCAGCGTTTTTCAGAGGAATCTTTTCAGAAATGGTTTGGTGAGAAATTTCCTTTCTTGTTTAGACATGCCTTTTCGAAAATACCTGTTGTCTTACCCACTTTTAGTTAAAACACAGATTTTTAACAGTTCATAGTCCAAGTCCAGATCCAAGTAAGAAAATGTCAACCCTACCAAACTAATCAGATTCAAATTTTTGCAGATTTCTTCTTCAAGGGTGTTCTTCAGAAAAATTTTACCATAAAATTTTCTGCATGCAACAGATTTTAACCAAGTTTTAAGTTAGTTAACTATCCAAAACTTAAGTTTTCTGCTGGAGGATCAAGAACACTTCAGAAATCTTCAAACTAGCTCAGACACAACTAAGCCCGATTTTGAACAAGGAAAGAGCGAAAGCTCTGATATCACTTGTAGGTCCACCTGTGGATGGTGTTTAAACCGTTCCTTGTTCATATGACATACACACAAGTGCAGAATCCAAGAGTGCATGCAACCAAAGCAAAGTAAAGAACACGGGGTAACCAAAGATTCACTATCTTGATTAATGATTGAGAACAAGTACAAACAAACTTGTTGTGTTCTTGTGTCTTCGTCTACATCAGAAATGCTAACTTAGAGATCTCACCAAAAGATCAGTTTGCTAGCTCGTTCTTTCAGTCTGGTCAGTCTAACTCTCACACGCGAGTCAACTAGTTCACGCTCACTGAGAGGTGCGTGTCTGCTTATATAGTGTCAGTCTAGTTTCGCACGAATCACGACTCTAGACATATGGAACACACTATTTCACACGAGACACTACTCAGAATTTGGTACGAGACAATGTTTCGTACGAAATACTTCTTTCTCACGAAACAAGTAATACACCTAGTTACTCAAATATTTGGGTACGAATCATGTGATTTGTACAAATTCTTTGACTCGTACAGAATCCATTTTTTTGGAGAACGTGTGTAGACATGACATTTTCAAGACTTATCAGTATGAACACATGCAACTGATTAACACAGACAAGCTAAGATGTCATACTAGATCAAGATAGAAGGATATCTCGATCTATTCGACACGACCAAACCTATACAGACATTTGAGCAAAGACCGTACAATTACAACTGTAATTAAGAACAAGCGACAGACACAAAACTTTATCAACAGGCACCACTCGCACAAGCCTACCTACACTCACTCACTCCTTTTGCGAGCCATGTTAGCCTATAAATAGTGGAGCTTGAGTGTTGTGTTCTATAGCTGTTGGTGTGTGACTACGGCGAAGCCCTGTCAAAGTGTTTACTCGTCTGTAAGCTTCACGTTTATTAATACGAATCAAACGCGTTTAAATGGTTTCTTGTTTGTTTGTCCAACTTGCTAACAATGAATTCCGCCTCTGCTCGTAAGAGGAGAGCCGATCCCCTCTCACATCTAATAATAAGGTTAAAATGATGAATTGGCCATATTAACGAATTAACTAGTGATTTTAACGTGTCTATGGTGAATTTCTTCTTTACAAACACATCAATAATGTAAACCAGTCACTTAATATCAACAAATAATAGTACACATGATCATATTCAACAACAATAAAAACTATTTTAAATCAAACACATAAACTTGGTAAAAGTCAAACCGAACAAAGTCTAAACACACGAATTAGTTCATCAAACCTAGGGAGTTTAAGAAGTTTAGCACTAAACATATTTATATAATCAAAACAAAGTACGAACACAGAAAACATCGTGTTCAAAACAGAAAAAACAAATAAAAATCGAAACGAAGCCTTACGGGTTGCACTCTTCAATATGCGATCTCAGACTTCGATCTTCAGAACCGACACTTCCTTGCCTCCTCTTGTACCTCCAGAACGTACTGTCCAAATTTTAAGCAAAATCCTCTTTTATTTGTAGAGATATACGATTCTATAATATAACACCAATACCAATCCTATACAATTACTAAAACCCCAATAAAACAAAAGAGGCGGTCAAATTGCTTTTTTCTCGCTCAACCCAAAAGCCAGATGACGGCTAACACTATGAGTTCATTCCTTTTCTTTTCTTTTTTTTTCATTTGTCGTGTAGCGTTGAATTAATATACTTTCAACTTTTGTACACCTTTAGTACCTCGAGATTATATAAATATCACAGTGAATTTTTTACTTTCCTTTAATTACAATTAAGGTTCCTCATCTTTTATTAACTTCTGGTTTCTTCTTTTATCATCCATTTAAGTTCGTTTTTAATTCTTTTTCACCCCGGGACCTACAAATACACCAATTAATCAAATAAGGCTAAAAACTAATAAAAACGACTCTAAAAATATTTTAAAATATACAATTTACATCGAATAAATGCATGTGTTTTTAACATATCAAATATCCCCACACTTGAACTTTTTCCGTCCTCCAAAAAAACTTTGCAATGGAATCAAAACTAGGAAAGATGGTTTTAAAAGCTTTAGATTAATTAATTAAAAGATATCAGAACGTTTAACCACGATTACCGGTATTATAATCCACCTAAACCCAACCGCCAACTCATTAGGGGGAGGAAGATTGCATGAGGAATGTAACACCCTGACCGCGTAAAACAACGAACCGCGGCGGAAACGTCGGAGAGTCATGTCACAGAACTATTGTTTCACAACTCATGGAATTTAAAATTTTGTTTTATTAGTTAAATGTTTACATTGTCTTAGGATAAATAGAAACAACACATAAATGAATTGTCTTTCATGTTTTAAGTCACTAAGGCCCTCGTCCATTCCTACTTGAAGCATGCATCATATTATCAAGCATTGACTCCTAAAACATATGTGAAAAGAGAGTCACCATAAAAATGCCGGCGAGTACTTACGTTTTGTGAGTGTGTCAAATTTGTGGCTTTGTATACATATTGCAACACCTCGTTCGACTACAAGACTCGTTAAGTGAAAACCTCGTATCAAAGGTGTTTGATATTGCAATACAAGTAACCAACTAAAACAAGTTGGTTAGTGTTTTGAAACCTAGTAGCCATGAATCTTGACCAAATGTTTCTTTTGTAAAAACCTTGTAATAGATTGATTCAAAAGAAAACTTCATATGGTTTATATCTTTAAGTCAAAATCATTGCGTGACATAGTTCAAAACCATTTGTCCGTGTTTTAAACCATTCGTCCGTGTTATAAATCAATCGTCCGTATCATAAACCAATTGTTCATGTCATAAACAAATCGTTCGTGTTTTTAATTGTGAAAACTTTTGATCTGTGTTGACTATACCACCAAAGTGTATCTTTAATAGACCACCAAAGGGTCTCTTTAACTAGACTAGCAAATCAACAAATGATTTGTTAATCAGAAACAGTTTCTATCATTACCTAAACTTCCACCAAATCAAGTGAACAATCCAATAAAGGGATTGTTAGTCCTATCGTACCATAACATAGTACTGGTCGGCTCGGCCAAAGCTAATGAATGTCATTCGTGTTTTGGATAACTGCATCAACAAGTTGTTCACATTATTGAAATCGTATTGTTTTATGTATAAACCAAGATATTGTTTTTTTTTTGAAAACTTGAAAATGATTTAGCACATATGAGTCACCACAAAACATTTGCAAAACGTAAAAGAGGGGAACGATGTACTCACTTTGAAAATCATTTTGTATATATAAACCATGTATATTGTTTTGAAATCTTGAAAATAGTTACAGACACATATAAATCACCCAAAACATTTAGAAAATGTAAAAGACGGGAATTACGTACTCACTTTGAAAGTCATTTTGTATATATAAACCATGTATACTGTTTTGAAATCTTGAAAATAATTATAGGCACATATAAATCACCCAAAACATTTAGAGAATGTAAAAGAGGGAACTATGTACTCACATAAGCCTTGCGTAGTAAATATGTAGATTTGAAAAGATAGTTTAGCACATATGAATCACCCCTAAAACATTTGAAAACTAAAAGAGGGGACTATGTACTCACTTTGGATTGCGAAAGTGTTCTTGATCAACGGAATAAACAAAGCTCAAGCATGTCCTAATGTGTAGATAAATATGTTAGCGTGTCGGGACTACAAACGGGAGATCGGATAGAATGAAGTCTTATAAACCAAATGAGTGTTGGAACTCATGTGATATGGTTTACTAAACTTAAAATTTTGATATGGAAAGGATCCTATGTGCTTTTGACCCATTATGACTCGTTAAGGTGGTTTATGCTACTTTAACGGGTCATTAGCATAAACGCGTGATCGTCCTATGATAAGTCTTAAATGCCTAAACATGTTTGAAAATATTATAATATCAGTTTATATGTTAAAAATTTGGTTACATGTGTTTAAAACGGATTTATGCGCAAAAGGGCATTTTGGTCATCATTTTTTTAAGAACATAGAAGTAACTTTTCATAACACTAACCAAACAACGTGACCATAAGGTATAACCTCAGTAGATTATTCCCTATACAACTATGGTCACAAATATGTGTTTGGTCGGATTCAAAGTTAAAGCGGTGGTCAAGACCACTCGACTTACGACCCTAAATAAGCACTAAACTAATAGTGACAAGTTAGACATGTCAACATATGTCTAACTAAGTTTATAAAACTGATTTGGTATCAAATCTTGGTGTTTTGATACCCGAAAATAGTTTTGTCGTAAAATGCACATCATGCGCATTTTTGACCGAAACTTTAACTCCTCACTTCGACTAGTAAACGTGATAATCAGAAGGTGAAATCGTTAGGGATTTTAACCTTCGTGATTACGATCACGTTTCAAAGTTCAATTGAACTTTGACTTGACCAAATATGGTCAGAACCAAAAGTCAATCAGGAAGCCAAACTGTTCAACTTTTAGCTCAAAATAGCTAAAATAAAAAAAATGAAAGAACTAGAAAGAGTACTTACTCGTGTTGAAGAACACTTTCGGAACTCAGGATAGGAGGCTTCTAAAGGCTGGAAACAAGCTCCAAGAAAGATAGAAAAAAGAACTCCACACTTTGGCTTTGAAGTGCTTTGAAGTGGTGCGAAAAAACGGAAGAATCGTGCGGTATTTATAATATTTTAGGATTAAGGAGGTGATGACAAGTGTCCTCAAGTGTGGATTAGTGTCCTCAACATTTGTCAACACCATATTAAGTGTGGCAAAGTGAGTGCTAGGTGTCAAAAATTGTAGATAGGTTGCAAACTTGGTGAAGAAGCAAAAATATTTAGTAATTTTTGGACATTATTGGCCCTTCGACTTGTATTTTCACGTGTTTGCCATTTTTAACCCCTTTAACCTAATATTTAGGTTATATAAAGGTGTTAAGACATGTGTAACTTGGATTATGCCCGAAAATGTCGTGGATGTTGGTTTGTTCGGTTGTACGGTTACGTGTTTCGCAAAAATGCGTAAAACGCTTTAACGAACACGAAAATGATCGAAATTTGCAACGAAATTTACATTTTTGCATTCTCATCAATAAAATACAAGATTTTATTGAATAAAAAAATTTTGGAAATAAAAAAACAGGGTTTCATTGAATACGAAATTGTTTGTAACTGTGCAATGATTGAAAAGGCACAAATGTCACAATCTCTGTTACTTTGTGAAACAGATGTGGATATTTCACTTTTATCTGATCCTCTTATTCCCAAGTAAATTATAGGCCATGTTTGTTTCCCAGCGAACTTTAACTATCGGTATACGTCTACGCTTGAGTTTCTTGACTTCACGATCCAATATCTCAATAGTTTCTCGACAAAGTGCATAGTGTCATCAACGTGAATTTCGTCAAGGGGAATGTGGAGGTTTGTATCAGCTAAACACTTTTTTTAAATTGGACACGTGGAATGTTGGGTGAATATTCCCAAGTTCAGGATGTAGCTCAAGTCGTAGGCCACCTTTCAGATTCTCTCAACGATCTTGAATGGTCCAATATATCGAGGTGCAAGTTTTCGTTTCTTTCCAAATCTAATCACACCTTTCCAAGGGAATACCTTGACAAGGACATGATCACCAACTTGGAATTCCAAGGGCTTGTGCCGTTTGTCCGCATAACTCTTTTGACGGCTTCTAGCTGTTAGAAGGTTATCGCGAATTTTCTTGACTTTGTCTATTGTGTCGTGAATGAGTTCAGGCCCAGTGAGCTGAGCTTCACCGACCTCATTCCAGCAGACAGATGAACGACATTTTCGACCATATAGAGCTTCGAAAGGCGCCATATTGATGCTGGCGTGATAACTATTGTTGTAGGAGAATTCGACCAATGGTAGATGCGAATCCCGACTACCACAAAATTCGATCACACATGCTCTAAGCATATCCTCCAGTGTTTAAATTGTCCTTTCAGATTGTCCATCCGTATGAGGATGATAAGCAGTGCTCAGATTGATTTTCGTTCCCATGGCAGATTGCATGGTCTTCCAAAAGTGAGATGAGAATCGAGCATCTCGATCGGATATGATGTTCAAAGGAACAACATGACAAGATACAATCTCATCAACGTAGATCTTGGCGAGTTTGTCAGCTGATAGATCCTCAGGAATTGCCAAAAAATGTGTGCTGACTTTGTTAGACGATCGATGATTACCCAAATGGCATCATGACCTCTAGGTGTGTGTGGTAGTTTAGTGATGAGATCCATCACAATGTTATCCCACTTCCGTATCGATATTTGTGGTTGCTCAAGTAAACCAGATGGGCGTTGATGTTCTGCCTTAACTTTAAGACAAGTTAGGCATTTAGACACATATAAGGCAATGTCCTTCTTCATACCCGGCCACCAATACTGGGTATGGAGATCCTTATACATTTTGTCTGCACCAGGATGGATTGAATAACGAGACTTATGAGCTTCGTCCATCAATAAGGTGCTGAGATTGTCTAGACTAGGAATCCACTAACGGTTCTTCTAGTAGAGTAATATGTTGTCTTTTGTTTCGAGTTGAAGTTCGAGATTTTGTGGCAGCTCATTTTTCAACAAGCTTTGGGTCACACATGTATGTTGTGCTTGAAGGATATGTGTCTGGATATCAGATTGAACTCGAACACAATGAAGTTTGACACGTTCCTACGACTAAGCGCATCAGCCACAACATTCGCCTTACAAGGATGGTAGCGAATCTCGCAATCGTAGTCGTTCAGAAGTTCGACCCAGCGTCGTTGTCTCATGTTTAGCTCCTTTTGATTGAATATGTGCAGGAGACTTTTGTGGTCAGTGAAAACCACACATTTCGTACCGTAAGGGTAGTGTCTCCAAATTTTAAGAGCAAAAACTATGGCTCCTAACTCAAGATCATGAGTTGTGTATTTCTTCTTGTGGATTTTCAATTGTCTTGAAGCATAGGGTATGACTTTGTCCCTTTGCATGAGAACACAACCAAGGCCTAGGTTTGATGCGTCACAATACACAAGAAATCGTCGTTGCATCGGGTAAAGATAAAACAGGAGCAATACAAAGTTTTTGTTTCAGTGTTTGAAAGGCTTCCTCTTGTTTGGGTCCCCACTCGAAAGGTTTATTTTTCTGAGTCAAAGTGGTGAGCGGAACCGGATCTTTGAAAAGGTCGCGATGAATCGTTGATAGTATCCAGCAAGACCAAGAAATGAACGAACATCAGTAGGAGTAGTAGGTGTACTCCAATCCCTAATCACACTGATTTTGGTAGGATCTACATGTATACCGTGTTCGTTAACAATGTGTCCCAAAAATTTAACTTCTTATAGCCAAAATTCACATTTGAAGAATTTGGCGTAAAGTTGTTCTTTCTTCAGGAGTTCCATCGTTAGACGAAGATGTTGTTCATGATCGGCACGAGACTTAGAATAAATGAGGATGTCATCGATGAAAACAATGATGAACTTGTCTAAATAAGGTTTACAAACCCTATTCATTAAGTCCATGAAGACGGTAGGAGAATTCGTCAAACCAAAAGGCATGATAGTGAACTCGTAATGGTCGTATCGAGTGCGAAAAGCAGTCTTGGGAATATCTTCTTCAAGTACACGAAGTTGATGATACCCAGAACGCTGACCAATCTTTGAAACGCAGGTCGCGCCTTGTAGCTGATCAAAGAGATCATCAATATAAGGTAGGGGATATCGATTTTTGATTATTAGTTTGTTGAGCTCACGATAATCGATACGCATACGGAAGGATCCATCCTTCTTTTTCACGAATAGGACATGAGCGCCCCAAGGTGAAAAGCTCGGACGAATGAATCCCTTGTCTGAAAGTTCTTGGAGTTACTTTGACAAATCTTGCATTTCAGACGGTGCAAGACGGTAAGGAGATTTAGCAATTGGGTTGGCACCAGGTACAAGGTCAATACGAAACTCAACTTAAAGAATTGGGGGTATACTAGGTAGCTCTTCAGGAAACACCTCAGGATATTCCGAACAATGGGGATGTCCTGAGCAGTTTTGCCCTTGCCTTTTTCCTCTACAACATGTACCAAAAGGCTACATAATTCTTCCGTAGGTATATTTGGGCCTAGGTACAGGCCATGAGTTTTAGGTTACTAGAGGGTTTCTCTCGAGAACTTCTATGGTTCTGCCAGATGAAAGAGGTATAATAACAACTTGTCGAAACAGATCACCTGAGCATGGTGTTTGGTTAACCAATCCATTCCAATGATGATGTCAAAACTCCCGAGTTGCATTGGTGTGAGGTCAATGGGAAAAAGGTGGTTATCCAAGTTCAATTGGCAACTACGGATGACGTAGTCTAGCACAAGGGGTTCACCACTAGTATTTCCACCATTGAGGGTTTTCCTAGCTTAGTTCTAGGCATCGAAAGCAAAGGTTCAAAGGCTAGTGATATAAAGCTTCTATCGGCACTCGAATCAAAAAGAATAGAAGCAGGATGATTGTTAACAAGGAACGTACCGTTAATAACTTCGTTATCAGCAAGAGCCTCGTTGGCATTGATGTTGAATGCGCGTCCACTGGCTAGATTTGCATTCACGTTCACCAATTTTGGGCAGTTGTTTCTAAAGTGACCCATCTCACCATAGTTGTAGCAAGAACCAGGTGGGAACGGAGGTCTAGCAGGGTTGGCTTGGGGTTGAACAGGGTTCTGAACAACTTGTTTTGGGGCCAAACGACAAACACTGGCTATGTGACCAAATCTTCCACATGATGTGCATTGGCGACACTGTATGTGAGCTTGATGGTGACCATTGCACCGGTTGCACAACGGTGGAGTACCAGCATAGGATTTCCTCGCAGGAGGTTGTGCTGGCTAGTTTTGAGTGTTTAGGTTGGGTTGTGCAACAACTGCAAAGTTCTGTGAAGCCTTACGCTTCCTCGACTTCTTGGAAGACTCAGCTTTGTTTTCCTTTGTTTTCTCTTGAGTGGTCTTAGCTGCCTGTTTCTTGTCGCCCTTGTGAAACAGTTTCCCCTTCTTGACCTGAGACTCAGTCAGGGTAGCACCTAATTTGATAGCCTGTCGAACAATAGTAGGTTACCACCAGTAACAATGTCCTGAACAGGGTCAGGAAGGCCATCGATGTACCTCTCTGTTGATTTATCCAACGGGGTGACCATGGCGGGACACAACAAGCTCAATTCTTCGTAACGGTCAGTGTAGGCACGATGCTCTCCACTATCTTGTTTAAGATTGTGGAATTCATCTTCTAGTGCCCGTTGTTCATGACGTGGGCAGAATTCCCTCATCATTAGAGCTCGAAGCTCTTCCCACGTTTGTGCCATTGCCACATCGGCACCCCTATCTCTCATCACACCATTCCACCATGTAAGTGCTCTTTTCTGGAATACACTCGATGCAAACTCGACTTTCGCTCATTCAGGCATTGAACATGACGAAATGTGCTTTCGAGACTCTCAAACCATTGTAGGAGTCCAGTAGCTCCTTCGGACCCAGTAAACTTGAATGGTTTAGCCGAGTTAACTTGTTTGTAGTTTCACGGTGTGGGTGCATTGTTGTTGTTATTATTGTTATTGTTTGCTTGGTTTATCTGGGTCACTAGGTTTGGGAGTACAACAGCAATTTGCTGAGCGATCATAGCTACCATTTCGGTATTTTGAGTTGTATTACATCGAGGAGGCATTCTAGAAGAAAACATGAGGGAGAATATGTGTGATTGACATTGAATAATGAAGAGAGATGTTAAAATATCGACGAAATAGAAGGATGGTGGTCATTCGTTCATTACTTAAAAACAAACAAACGAAACATGGTGACTAATCAAAGTAAATGGGTCTTTATAATGTATCGCGAAGACATGCTTTAGCCTATAAGTGGACACTCACCCTAAGAGTTCCTATGTAAGAGTGACTGGTCCGATAATGCGGATTTGTACGAACAGTCTAGCCTTAGACAGAAAACTCAGGGTACAGGCATCCACCCTTCCAGATTGCACGTGTTCACATTAATAAAACCCAAACTTTGACGGGATTTTGAAACCTACAAGGCTTTAAGCCAAAACAAATCATCTAAGGATAGATGATTGATTTTCAAAAGAATTTGTAACTTGTATATTTGTTTTCGAAATCACCTAAGGACAGGTGATGGTATTGTTTTAATAATCTAAACGCAAGATAACTCACGTTAGGGTCCTAGGAAGGTTATAGTCTAGGTCAAAGCATTACTAATAACCTAATTCCCTATAACCATAAGCTCTGATACCAATCTTTCTGTAACACCCCGACCGCGTAAAACAACGTAACCGCGGCGGAAACGTCGGGGAGTCATGTCTCAGAACTATTGTTTCACAACTCATGGAATTTAAAATTTTGTTTTATTAAGTTAAATGTTTACATTGTCTTGGGATAAACAACACAAAAATGAATTGTCTTTCATGTTTTAAGTCACTAAGGCCCGCGTCCATTCCTACGTGAAGCATGCGTCATATTATCAAGCATTGACTCCTGAAACATATGTGAAAAGAGAGTCAGCATAAAAATGCCGGCGAGTACATAGATTTTGTGAGTGTGTCAAATTCGTGGCTTTGTATACATATTGCAACACCTCGTCCGACTACAAGAGTCGTTAAGTGAAAACCTCGTATCAAAAATGTTTGATATTGCAACGCAAGTAACCAACTAAAACAAGTTGGTTAGTGTTTTGAAAACCTTGTAGCTATGAATCTTGACCAAATGTTTCTTTTGTAAAAACCTTGTAATAGGTTGATTCAAAATAAAACTTCATATGGTTTATATCTTTAAGTAAAAACCATTGTGTGACATTGTTCAAAACCATTTGTCCATGTTATAAACCATTCGTCCGTGTTAAATCAATCGTCCGTATCATAAACCAATTGTCCATGTCATAAACAAATCGTCCGTGTTTTTAATTGTGAAAACTTTTGAGCGTTCTTTAACGAACACATTCAAACCAGTGTTGACTATACCACCAAAGGGTATCTTTAATAGACAACCAAAGGGTCTCTTTAACTAGACTAACAAATCAACAAATGATTCGTTAATCAGAAACAGTTTCTATCATTACCCAAACTTCCACCAAATCAAGTGAACATTCCGATAATGGGATTGTCAGTCCTATAGTACCATAACATACTACTGGTCAGCTCGGCCAAAGCTAATGAATGTCATTCGTGTTTTGGATAACGCATCAACAAGTTGTTCACATTAATGAAATCATATTGTTTTATGTATAAACCATAGACATTGTTTTTTTTTTTTTGAAAACTTGAAAATGATTTAGCACATATGAGTCACCACAAAACATTTGCAAAACGTAAAGAGGGGAACTACGTACTCACTTTGAAAATAATTTTGTATATATAAACCATGTATATTGTTTTGAAATCTTGAAAATAATTATAGACACATATAAATCACCTCAAAACATTTAGAAAATGTATAAAAAGGGAACTATTTACTCACTTTGAAAATCATTTTGAATATATAAACTATGTATATTGTTTTGAAATCCTTAAAATAATTATAGGCACATATAAATCACCCCAAAACATTTAGAGAATGTAAAAGCGGGGAACTATGTACTCACATAAGTCTTGCGTAGTAAATATGTAGATTTGAAAAGATAGTTTAGCACAAATGAATCACCCCAAAACATTTGAAAACGTAAAGAGGGGACTATGTACTCACTTTGGATTGCGAAAGTGTTCTTGATCACCGGAATAAACAAAGCTCAAGCATGTCCTAATGTGTCAGATAAATATGTTAGCGTGTCGGGACTACAAACGGGAGATCGGATAGAATGAAGACTTATAAACCAAACGAGTGTTGGAGCTCATGTGATATGGTTTACTAAACTTAAAATTTTGATTTGGAAAGGATCCTATGTGCTTTTGACCCATTATGACTCGTTAAGGTGTTTATGCTACTTTAACGGGTCATTAGCATAAACGCGTGATCGTCCTATGATAAGTCTTAAATGCCTAAACATGTTTGAAAATATTATAATATCAGTTTATATGTTAAAAATTTGGTTACATGTGTTTAAAACGGATTTATGCGCAAAAGGGCATTTTGGTCATCATTTTTTTAAGAACATAGAAGTAACTTTCATAACACTAACCAAACAACGTGACCATAAGGTATAACCTCAGTAGGTTATTCCCTATACAACTATGGTCACAAATATGTGTTTGCTCAGATCCTAAGATCGACCAAACGGGTCAGATTTGAAAGTCAAAGCGGTGGTCAAGACCGCTCGACTTACGACCCTAAATAAGCACTAAACTAGAAGTGACGAGTTAGACATGTCAAAATATGTCTTACTAAGTTTATAAAACTGATTTGGTATCAACTCTTGGTGTTTTGATACCCGAAAATATTTGTCATAAAATGCACATCATGCGCATTTTTACCGAAACTTTGACTCCTCACTTCGACTAGTAAACTTGATAATCAGAAGGTGAAATCGTTAGGGATTTTAACCTTCGTGATTACGATCACGTTTCAAAGTTCAATTGAACTTTGACTTGACCAAATATGGTCAGAACCAAAAGTCAATCAGGAAGCCAAACTGTTCGACTTTAGCTCAAAATAGCTAAAATAAAAAAAATGAAAGAACTAGAAATAGTACTTACTCGTGTTGAAGAACACTTTCGGAACTCAGGATAGAGGCTTCTAAAGGCTGGAAACAAGCTCCAAGAAAGATAGAAAAAAGAACTCCACACTTTGGCTTTGAAGTGCTTTGAAGTGGTGTGAAAAAACGGAAGAATCGTGCGGTATTTATAATATTTTAGAATTAAGGAGGTGATGACAAGTGTCCTCAAGTGTGGATTAGTGTCCTAACATGTGTCAACATCATATTAAGTGTGGCAAAGTTAGTGCTAGGTTTCAAAAATTGGAGATAGGTGGCAAACTTGGTGAAGAAGCAAATATATTTATTATTTTTTTGACATTATTGGCGCTTGGACTTATATTTTCACTTGTTTGTCATTTTTAACCCCTTTAACCTAATATTTAGGTTATATAAATGTGTTAAGACATGTGTAACTTGGATTATGCCCGAAAATGTCGCAGATGTCGGTTCGTTCGGTTGTGCGGTTACGTGTTTCGCAAAAATGCGTAAAACGCTTTAACGAACACGAAAAGGATCGAAATTGTGCAACGATTGACATTTTTGCATTCTCATCAATAAAATACAAGATTTTATTGAATACAAAAATATTTGGAAATAAAATACAGGGTTTAATTGAATACGAAATTGTTTGTAATTGTGCAATGATTGAAAAGGCACAAATGTCACAAGGAAGCTCCCACCCCATGTCAAAAAGGCTGGAAAATATCCGACATTGCTGCACTCAAGAGGGCAAGAAATGAAGAAAATTTTAAAGAAGTGGAAAATCAAAAGAAAAGGGATACAAGGGAAGCAAACATGTAGATAAAATTGTAGGAAATCATTGAAAGAAAACATATCCAAGATAACAAGGTTCTTCAATAGAGGTTACTCAAAGCACTGCTAAACCTATCAGTACTCAAACCACTACTCCCATTGACCAAACATCTGCTACCACTACAAAAGTGTCAACAGAGGTTACAACTACTCAACCACCACCACCACCGTCTCTCAAGTTTCCAAAAGGACATCTTAAAAGAAAACCAACAACACTACCCCCACAACCACCATAAAAACACCCACATCTCATCCATCTCATCTCAACCATCTACCACCACAACCACTAGACTCACCATTATATCACCACCCACAAAACCTCCACTTAACCCACTTGAGTTGGAAAATGTAACACAAGAGATACAATCTTCCTACTCCACAACTGATATCAGCCAACTTTCCATCCCCCAGAAGATATCAAAAGCCTAAATTGTACAAGCGTACCTAGAACTGAAAGTCAAATAGGCTAAAACAATTAATGCTTTCAAAAGCTAAGGGAAAAGTGATTAGGAGGTTTAACAAATCATGTTTGCACAGTTCACTAAAGTGAATAGACTTGAATACTTTGCTAAAGATGCCAGTTAAAAGGCTTCTTCAGGACCAGTTAGCAACCCTGATCTCAAAATGGAACTAAGGAAGACTATGTGGATTTTATCATGAAAAACAAGCCTTCTAGAGCTTCAAAAGCTCAATTCTCTAGTTGGACTACAGAAGCACTTCTGGAAGAAATAACAAGATTGAGATACTAAAACTCAATGCATATATCAAGCACACTCCTCACAACAAGGCTGTGGGGATAAAACCTGTGTTTTGGTGGATCTCATTTTGAGTTTGCATGTATTGTAATTTGTGTGCTAGCGTCTTGCTAGATTGAATAAATTTTATGTTGGCCGTTTAAAAAAAACATGGATCTATAGGTGTCTAATGGCTTGCAAGTTAATGTATATAGCTTTATGAGGAACATAGGCATGAGAAGTCTTAGACGATCAAATCTTATATGTAGATATTGAAAAGAAATAACATGTTTAACTATTGTTGACAAATTAACAAATCCAACAACGAAATGTTCTTATTTTAAGATTTTCCTAGTTTCTTGTAAAATAGGGAAGAGTTCACCATTACCCAAGACCAATGTGAAAGTAACAATAAGCCATCTAAATCCACTCATGGTACTTAGACCATAGGTAAACCTTCTTGCCCTAATATATTTCAGTCTCATAGGTGGAACAACCACAAAACAGAAGTTGACAACATAACCATAATCTATCCCATGCTCTGTAATGAAATAATCCCATCCTTGTGTGAAGCGCCCATGTTCAATGTTTACATCAAAATTTCTTGCTCCATGCTTGAGCATAATTTGTGTTCTTGATGTAAGCATTATGCATCTATATACCCTAATGGAAACTCCTACACATCGAAGAGAGATAATTTATGGAAATAACATTCAAATCAAATGAGCACAATAACATAAGTGTTTATGCCACATAGTGTGGTGTAGGTCCTAGTTTACGAAAATTCTTTAATTTGCTAATGAACAGATTGCCACCAAATCAGAAAGAAGATTTTAAATTTAATGTCTTTATAATTATTAATTATGAAGCTGACTTTAATTGGTTGAGATTAGTAATGGATACATACTAGCCTTGCTTTTGCATCCTCACTATCAATTAGGGCACTGAAGTCTCCAGCATCCATAATAACCTGAATGGTAAACATAAATTTCATTACATAGCAAGTCAGTTAGTCCTCACATTCTATTCTAACTACAGATAAACAAATAACAAGCTAAGACTAATCAGCTGTGTGATTTTTTAACCAACCAGTATCTGACTCCTAAAATTCAAGACGGAAGTTAACCCGGTAAGGGTGTTCACTTTCTGCTGTAAGCATCCTGTCGTCATTTTTTAACGGTTTAAGGATATTTGCGCCTTGAGCCAAGCCTCGACGTCACGTTTTTGCTTCCATTTTCTTCTCCCCAAGCTCATAACGTATTGCTTATAGCTCCAATAGAAGGCTGGATCAATTATGAATTCCATGTTGGGTTGATCAGCCATAAACCAACCACAACTAGTATCCATTGGAAATTTTGTAGTTGAAGAAAAAATTCAGTTCTTTGATTTCCAACTTTTTCCAACGAGATTTGTGTAATAAGGGGGCAAGAACTGGTAATCAGAGCTATAAGACATGTAATATAGGAATTAATGAGACATGTTACACAATTGAACTTTAAATATTATATGAACAAATTGACAGTTCTTAGTTGCCAAATTAACCTTGATATGTTTTTGCCATTATATCAAACAAGATAATATTCATGAATGTGAATTAAATACTCAAATATCGGTTATGATAGTATTTAAATATGTAACTTTGAGGAGAAAGGTATAAACCCCTTCATAGATTGCAAAATGGATATCCCAGATAGACTTGATACACGGTAATTAAAGAATATACGTATAAGATTAATTAGGCTACCAAATTGATCGATGTCCTGTCTTGGAGACTCGTATTTATCAATGAGCGGAAAAGTTTTTGATCATATGATTTATATGAAGGTGAACACGCTTTATTAAAGAGCTGTTCTTGTTCTTATACATTTCAAAATTTCATTTCATTGTGCTACGTACATATAGAAACACTAAGACCATCATATACCTACAAGGATGAAAGCATATGTACATTTTGTAGAACTGATGGATATCTATAAAAAACTGATAATATCATTAAACAAACAATATAAACTTACATAGATGTCACTGAAGAGTCGCAAACTCGCGAAAAGGGATTATTGGAAATTGCAACAACCATAAGTTGTACTAGAATTTTTCAGTTGAGTTCCCTAAATACCATGGTGGAATTACTGATCATGTGAAAAGTATGACTAAATGTAAAATAAGCCAAAAATAAGTTTGAAAAGTTATTCAAAAGATGATGATTAGAAAGTGACAAATTGTAATCACATGTTTGTCCCATTTCCAATTTGAAACTACAATCATCACTACTAAACTCATGAAAAAACAATCGGAAAACTTTAGATACTAACCGAAAATCTTGCAGCCTACCACTACTACACATGGATACTATAACCCGGTTAAAATAGCTAATCTAACTCAGAAAACCATAAGGGTTGTATTCTCTGAAGGGAGATTTGGTGATACTGTCGGGTCTAATAATGAACAATGAGGTACCATATCACTAATTGTATGCATAGAACATTAGACACGAAAAATTAGATTTATATGCCAACTGAGAATCTTACATCCTACCACTACCACACGTGCACTACAAGAATGGGTATCAATAGCGGCGACACGCCATACGTCGTCGCTATTGGTCGATCCGGAACACAGTGTCCCACACTAAACCCCATCCGCCCATTACTTACCTTGATCCAATGGCTGTGGTTTAACATAAACAATAGTGGCGACACATAGAGTATTAGCGATGACCCTTTAGCGGCGGCATTTGTCGCTACTATTGCCACGTTTTCTTGTAGTTGTGGGAAATATAACATAGTTAAAATAGGTAATATAACTTGGAAAACCACAAGGATTCTATTCTCCAAAGGGAGATTCAATGATAATGTAGGGTTGCTAGTTAAAAGAAAGATTCTGTTTCATTTTGAATATCTTTCAGTGTTAAATGTGATACAAGCATGTTTGCAGGAGTTATACCTATTCGAAGTTCGGACTGGAAAAAAATCCATCTTGTTAGGGGTGGGGGTGAACCAACAGGACCTTAAGGAGTTGGCAAACAGTAATGGGTATAAAGAGGGTTCTCTCCCATGCCTGTATCTAGGGCTCATCTTGGGTGCAAATATGAATAGAATTTCACATTGTAATTTGGTTTTGGATACCTTTGATAGAGATTGTCATGGAAATCTAATACACTATCGGAAAGTGGTAGATTAATGCTTGTTAAGGCGGTCATGGAAACTCTTCCGACTTACTTTTTTATGATAATTTAAAGCTCCTATAGCGATTACAAAAAGCAAGAAGCAAAGAGATGGAGTTTCTTTTGAGAACAATAGAAAGATGTGTTAGGTCGGGTGGGACAAAATTTCGAGACCAAAGGAAGTGGGGGGGTTCTTGGTATCACTCCGTTAAGGGATGCTAATATTGCTTTATTATCCAAGTGGTTGTGGTGTTTTAAAACGGAACCAAGAGCATTATGGAGAAAGGAAATTATGGCAACACGAAACGAGTAGAGTCGGGTCATATTTACCAGTGGCATCTAATACGTTGGGTGTGTGGAAAACAAAGTGGGGCTGGAAAAAGATGTGATGAAAATGAATGTGAATAAGGAAAACTTAATGGTAGGCGTGGTTGGTAAGGGTGATATGATTCGAATGTGGATGGACACGTGCGTCTTGAGCGAACCGTTAAAAAACCTACTTCAAAATTTGTTTCAAATCGAAAAACAAAAGGTGATGAGTATTAAGGATTGTTTGGTAGTGGCAGTCAGGGAACGAATGGAAGTGTAGGTGGAAACGTGGTAATTTTAATCAACAGCAGCAAACTGAGTCGGATATGGATTTGGGTATTCTTCAGAGAGTTAATATTTCATGTATGGAGGATAAGTGGAAGTGGCTTAATAAATGAGGATGGTGTTTTCACATGGGTTCAATGAAGAAGGTATTATTTGAAGCTAATAAGGAGTCGGATCTCTTCACATGGAAATGGAATAATGGATACCCAAAAAGATAAACATGTTTATATGGAAGGCTGAGAAAGATCGGATTCCAATGATTACGGCTCTTGTTCATTGACACGTTGACGTTGGTTCACAACAATGCAGATTGTGCAACCATGCGGAAGAAAACGCTGATCATTTATTCACGGCTTGCCTCGTGTCCGTGGTTATTTGACAGTTTATTAGCGGTTGATGCCGGATTCCGGACATATATGCATTCTCCGTCAAAGATATCATAAATGTTCATAGGCATGCGAAGATGGAGAAAAAGAAAGACAAAGTCGTTCAAGCGATCATTTTCATTACAACATGGTTCATTTGGAAGGAAATAAATTGTTGGAAATTTCGAATTAAAATAGATTCGTTTGCATGCAAGGCGAGGAACCATGGAGTTTTCATTACGACATGGTTCATTTGGAAGGAAATAAATTGTTGGAAATTTCGAATTAAAAGAGATTCGTTTGCATGCAAGGCGAGGAACCATGGAGTGGATAATTATTAGAATATTTAAACGTGTTTAGGTTTAATTATTTAGTGATAATTATCAAGTCCAATATAATAGGTTTATTAGCAATCCTAGTTATAATCTAATAGGAGTGTTTAGATTATAAATACCATGCTTTGGGTATTAGTGATTGTAATTCAAGTTTTGAGTGATTTTCTTGAATAATAATAAACGTTTGGGTGTTAGCCAAATACTTTGCAATTTCCAATTTACAATTCCATTCGATACCAATTTGACTTGAATTGGTATTAGAGCAAGATCTGGGAACTAACTCACCTACAGTCGAGCATAGGGTTGAAGGTGAACTCGCTGAAAGTTTGAGTTCAAGGACCAGCAGGTTGGAAACGGTTCAAGTAACTGTTGATTATCCTTGAAAGGAGTTCTCTGAACTACTGATTGTCTTGCGCAAACCGATCTTGAAGCAAGCTCGACGCCGGCAGGAATCGGAGCTGAAACCTACGTTTGTGTGCTTGGATCCAAGATGGAGTAGGAGGCACGCGCGCTAAAGCATCTGTTGTCTCTGTTATCGGCCAGAACCAGAGGGGAATTAACAACGGATTTTTATCGGAATTGTTTTGTTACTATTGTTGTGTCGTGATAAGGAAACCAAAAAAGTTCGCAAATAGCAGTAGGGTTTTATTGGATAGTGCTTATTTTTATTTTGGTTCATTATTTAAAGAACCAAATAGAAAAATAATAGTCCAAGTCATTCCGTGGTGCTGTTGTTTTCGTGATCAGCAGCAAACAAAAATAGAACTCAAGAATTAAACGCGTAGATTGGAAGAAACTGAATCAGTTACGCCAATTTAATAAATAAAACTCCAACACGAGCGTTACACGAAGATAAAACACCGTATGAGATATTAAAAGGAAAGAAACCGGATCTTCAATTTCTTACGATTTTCGGGTGTGCCGCTTGTTTGAAAATTGTTGGCGGACATCATCCAAAATTAGACGATCAATCGACTCATCTAGTTTATCTTGGAAGCAAAAAAGGTTCGGGGCGTATCGTTTATACAATTCTACGACTCGAAGAATTGTTGTGGGTCGCGATGGAGATACAGAATTTGATGAAACGCGTGGTTGGAATTGGGGAAAAATAATGTTTTTAATGGAAAAGAGTCTCGTGAACCGGGTATGTTTTGGGTAGATTTTAATGGCATGATTGACATCGGAGATGGAACTGTCAATACTAGAAAATGTTGGAGCGAATTCTGGATCAGAATCGTCAGGTTCATATGATGATGGTGGACCATATACAACAAAATCTATGACTAAAAACTCAGCAGGTGCATCTAATAAGAATAGCCCAAATCATTCAAATTTAACATTAAATAACACGGGTACACCATGTCAAATAAACCCACTGTTGAAGGAAAATGTTGCGCCAGTCAACAACATTGTTCAAAGGGATGTTTTGGGCTCACCAGGCCCAAGTCACATAAATGTAGCTTTACGAAGCAAAAGTCCAGCAGAAAATAAAGGCCCATATGCAAGTGAACAGGCCCATACAGCTAGGATGAGAGGCATGAATAGTGACAACTCAGATCCAGATATGTTCGTTACGCCCGAGCCAGTGTTCGTAGATCTAATCGCGCTACCTTACCCCGACACGTTTTAACGATTATATATTAAATTCTTGCATTATTGATGAAGATTTATTATTGCTTGCGTATGATGAACCGGTTCGTTTTGACGATGCAAAATCTAAACCAGAGTGGATGAAAGCAATGCACGTAGAAATCGAATCAATTAACAAAAATAATACTTGGTCGTTAACCGAGTTACCGCGTGGTGCAAAAGCGATCGGATTAAAGTGGGTTTTCAAGGTTAAAAGAAACACGGACGGGTCACTAAATAAACACAAGGCTAGACTCGTGGCGAAGGGTTATGTTCAGCAACCCGGAGTCGATTTTGACGAAGTGTTCGCGCCAGTTGCTCGACTCGAAACAGTTCGGTTACTTTTATCTCTCGCAGTGAATGAAGGTTGGAATTACATCATCTAGATGTTAAATCTGCATTCCTACATGGCGAATTAAAAGAAGAAGTTTATGTCATTCAACCGGATTGGTTAGTTAAAAAAGGCGAAGAGCATAAAGTTTATAAATTGTCAAAGGCATTATACGGGCTAAGGAAAGCTCCACGTGCATGGAATACAAAATTAAATAATTTTTTATTAAATATGAAATTTCACAGGTGCTCGCAAGAACAAGCCGTGTATCGAAGAACCGTTGGAACAGATGTCTTATTAATCGCATGTACGTGGGCGATTAATTGTGACGGGTCAATTTGAAACTTATTATGGATTTTAAGCGCGGGATGTTTAAAAAACTTTGAAATGTCAGATTTGGGAAAGCTTACTTATTATCGTGGAATTGAAGTGTCGCAGAGCAAGGACGGGATAAAAATTAAGCAAGAGGCGTATGCAAAGAAAATACTGACAGAAGTTGGTATGATTAACTACAATCCCACTAATGATCCCATAGACCCAAATGTGAAGTTTTCAAAATTTGAAGATGATGAAGATTTTGATGCAACAAGATATCAAAAGATTGTCGGGTTTCTCCGGTACCTTTTACAGACTTAACCAGATTTGGCGTTTTCGGTCGAAGTAGCTAGTCGGTACATGCAATGCCCGAAGCAATCTCATGCAGCTCTCATAAAGCAAATTATTCGCTATTTACAAGGTACTTGTAGTTATGGCATTACCTATACTCGAGGAGAAAATATGTTAGTCGGTTACAGCGATCGTAATCACAACATAGATCCGGAGGATAGTATTAGTACTACGAGACACATGTTTTATTTTGGGTCTTCCTTAATTACTTGGTGTTCCCAAAGCAAAGTACAGTTGCTTTATCATCGTGTGAGGCGGAGTATATGGCAGCTAGTGTAGCAGCGTGTCAGGCGGTTTGGCTAAAAGAATTAATTGGTGAATTACTCGACATGAAAATTCAAGCGGCGGTGATACGTGTTGATAATACATCGGCAATAGCTCTTGTGAGGAACCCGGTTTTTCATGGAAGAAGCAAACACATAAAATCCGGGTTTCACTATATTCGGGAATGTGTAAATCGTGAAGATATCGTGGTTGAGAATGTTAGTGGCATAATTCACAAAACAGATATTTTAACGAAGGCTCTTGGGAAGATTAAGTTCAAGGAGATGAATGAAAAGCTTGGAGTTGAAGACTTGTCAGATACGAATTCGAAATTCCGGGGATGATTGTTAGAAATTTTGAATTAAAAGAGATTCCTTTGCGTGCAAGGCGAGTAACCATGGAGTGGATTTAGGTTTAATTATTTAGTGATAATTATCATGTCCAATATAATAGGTTTATTAGCAATCCTAGTTATAATCTAATAGGAGTGTTTAGTTTATAAATACCATAGCTTTGGGTGTTAGTGATTGTAATTCAAGTTTTGAGTCAGTTTCTTGAATAATAATAAAATTTTAGGTGTTAGCCAAATACTTTGCAATTTCCAATTTAAAATTCCATTCGATACTGATTCGACTTGAGAAATGAGGTTATTTTTATAGGAAGGATGTGAAAATAAATAAAATCAAGGAAGGATGTGAAAATAAATAAAATCAAGGAAGATATTAAATCAACGGTTTTTCTTTGGATAAAAGGCATGTCGAGATATAAGAATTTAGAATGGAAAAGATGGTGTAAATTCGATTTATAATATCTTGAGGTTTGTTGTTCTTATGCCGCTAGCGTTTTGCTTAAGGTGTTTTTAAAGCAGTTCCAAAAAAAAACCTATTCGAAGTTTATGAACGATGAAGATAAAAATATTAATGAAGTTATTATTAATTTTGTTTTGTGTCCTTATTTGGTATTCATTGTAAAATTATTACATATTATAAATCAATAAAGTTATTTGAGATTTCAGAATTTGTGATGTTATTGTCTTGATCAAACCTTAGATGAATTTGTTGCTCAAACATTTGATACAACTAAATCAAAGGTCAAGTATTTATGCTAGTTTTGTTCGTGAATGAATTGAATGTCTTATTAGCCCTCTTTTAAAAACTACTATTTATGCTAGTTTTGATCACTGGAGAGATTGCAAGTAATTCTAAATAAAACTTTGAATATGGAGATCTTTGAAATAGATCAATCATTAAGCCACACATATTGATTCAAACAGAGTTCTCGTTCTGGGAGAAGATAAGCATCTATAATATTATATATTATAGAACATAGTTTTCAGTGTTATTAATTAGCAAAAAGTTTCAAGTTTGGCCTTAATGGGCCTTTCAATATGCCAATAGCTTATTTTATATTGCTCAAAGTAACATCAATATGATATAAAAGTTTTTTCTGTTCCTTAATGGACCTTACTATGTGTTAGTGTGTAAGTTCAGGAAGTGAGCTATTATGTTAACTAATTTTGAGCCTTGAGACACATATGTCTGATTACTTGTACACTTTTAGGTATTAATCTTTTCACGGCGGTGTTCCCCTTCAGCATTGAAGTCACATGGGACTCACCGACCCCCTTTCGATACCACACCCCACAACCTTCTTATAAACCACTTTATACATAGGAAAATAAACACTACATAAAATTATAAAACAACTTATATCTTAGCAGCTATATTTAGAAGTATTTATACGTTTTTTGGTAATGGAAGAAACCTTAATTGTACATAGCATCAGATGCTTATTTCATGATATCAGATCCAATGCTCCCGCACAAATGTGCGTGTGCAAGTTCAAAAGGAAGCTGGAGGCATATAATACTCAATATAATATCAGATCCAATGCTCCCATCATTTCTAAATTTTATCATATGGCCAATCCGTTACTCTCTTTTGAAACTTCTTTCTATCGGATTTATCACCCCCAAACTTCATTAATATCATACAAATGGTCAAATTTGATGGAAGGAACAAAGTTTACCTTCGCCAATGCAAGGGCCCACGAGCTTTCTTATTTCCAAACCGATCAAGTTGGTCTGCAACTTCAAATATTAATAGTCTAGTTTTCTTAAATTCTATTTGACACTTCATTATAATATTTTCAACTTGTAAATGAAACAAAAACGGACCAAAAAGAAGAAAAAAAAAACTATTTTGCAACTACCTTGCTAAATCAGAAACAAAGGAACCATGCTGAGCTATTAATTTCCCAAATGTTCTTCTTCGAAGAGACATCTGAAACACTAATTGCACCCCATGTTCTACTGCACCAATTAATCTCATGCAGTGATGCAACCTCCATGTATCAACCTACCCTGCAAATAGCAGATTTACTTAATTAACACATTAAACATTAAACATATGTTTAAAGAGTAATTTGGTAGTTACCTGTGCAATCTCAAAGCCACGACCCTCCCTCAAGAGTATATTCTTAGCTGGAATGCGGACATTTTCATGTGAAACCTCTGAATGCCCATGAAGTGCATTCATTAAACCCAAATACCGTAAAGAGTATTGATATCAGTGGCCACCAAACTAACTAATTATATAAAGGATGGTTATTTCCTACATATTTCACCAGTGCAATAATTTATTATATGAATTAACTCTAAAAGAAAGTATTCAGATATGAGATAAAATACAACCCAAATTGACCCATTTATAAGTACATGGCTTGAAACTGTCACGTCTATTAGACATGATCATATGCATGTTATATAGAAAGAGGCAAACTGTGTGGAAATGTTACTTTAAAAAACGTAACACAAACACCAAAACGTCATAAGTCAAACTTTCTTGGGACACATAGCTTGTAAGATTTCTCTCTCTTACTAACCTTGCAACACTATACGTACAAACTGATACAAGCTTAAGAAGGTAAATTCTTTTAAGCTAATATATCAATCAAATGAAAAATTCATTAAATTTTAAGAAAAGCATAGATTTGATATCCCATTAAACATCGATTAGTCATGTAAATGTATAACCCATCTTCTTACTGTGAAATTTCAACTGAATGTGGCTATCATAACTTCATAAGTTACCTAGAGAGCTTTCATATCGAATGGTGTGTGGAGGTGAATCCAATCTTCGCACCTTTCCTTTCATTATGGACTAAGAAAGGATACGAGCATGGTCCCGTTCAGTGGTGGACTGGTTCAAGGCAAGCGGAACCTTCAACCGCCGCTTGAAGATTCTCCTCTTCTCTGAATCCAAACCTCCTAAATGCAACCATCTATGAACCCATTCACATCCTTCTTCAGAGACTGCTCCACCAATTCTAAACAGCCCCCGCCTCTTCTTAAACAACAAATTCACTAACTTCTCCAGGATTACAAAACAATCAAATTGTAAATTGAAGTTGAATAAGAACATAAACCCTAGAACCTAAGTATAAACACAAAACCTAACAAAATTACTGAGATTGTTGTTGGGTTTCCATGGTGATTATAAAAAAATGTATTTATCAAAACCCGGTTTAATAAATAATAGTCAATTAGTTAAGCAAGATAATCAATAAAACACAACGAAAATAAACGAGTGATCAACAATAAACGAAACCCGACAGAATCCGGTTACATGCAAATACGAGCACAGTGACAAGGATATCTAACTACCGATGAGAAAGATATACCTTGGTTAATAACTAACCGGTTGGGACACCAAGGTTCAACGAACACGTGCTTGCGACACGAACTACCGAAACGTGAGTATAGGCCAGGTAGCGGCAGTGGTGGTCAGCAAACTGGCGGTGGTGGCCGGCGGCGGCGCTGTGGGTGTTATGAGAGTTTTCTTGTGCAAGTTCTTCAACCTCCTAAATGCAAGACCAAACTTCCATTTAAATAGAATTTTGAGATCCATGCATGTGCGACAAAGGGCGGACATGCACATGGAAGTTGGACAAGTGGTGCATTAAGGGTGCATGTGTGACAAGTGGCGCATCAAGGGTGCATGTGTGACAAGTGACGTAGCGTGGGTACATGCACGACAAATGGTGAGGAGAGTGTATCCGTCTTACCTAGTTCATGTACCCGCCTCTCAGTTAATACCCGCAACAAGTTTATTAATTAAGATAAACCATTATATTATTAATAACGAGTATTAATAATATAAAACCGCTCATGATCATAAATATAATTATGATCCATTTTGCATATTGTTTTTAATTACGAGTTAAACTATATAAGTGGATTTTAGTTCGTTGCCCACAATATAACTCTTACAGGTCATAACTCGGTCGGCCGCGTTAATTAATCGGCCCAGTACATTTTTCCAACAGTTTCCCACTTGGACGGTTTTCGTTTAAGTTCATTAACACTAACAGCCAAAGGCGCTCTAGCTACACATAGCTGCCCCCAACAAGTTATGACACTTTAAAAGTTATTAACCAAAACATCTTGGAACATCCTATTGCAAGACAATGAGCTTATGGTAATGTTGTCATCTATCCTTTCCGTATAAGACATCAACTGAACAATAAGACATGTATCGGATTCAATCTCACATGGTGTTCAATCGTTATCGTTCTCGTTCAAGAATCAAAGTGGTCTAATCAAACATACAGTAAGTTTGGGTAAGGCCTTATACCTCACCAGTTTGAATCAACGAGGGTGCCGTAGTGTCTAACTGTTATATATAATTAAGAATACAGAATCCCATCTTAACTACATACAACTCCCACTGAACTTCAGAACTACCCCCAACCAATTCCTTTATGACTGGCAGTTACTCGATAGTGGTTGACACTGATCAAAGAATAGTCTTTAGTAAACGAAAGTTCAAGTATGAATCTCAGGTCAGAGGATACTAAATGAGTATACCTAAATCAAATCATCTTATAACTAAGATCCATGAAGATTATTTGAGGCGAGCTACATCCAACATCATTCATATAGAGGTCTGTGAGCTTGGAGTCAGCTCCTTGAGTCCAAAGTCATAATACTCTTAATTCAGAGTCGTTCCCACGAGTCTGGCCGATTCATGGAACGTATAAAATCGAACACAGTTTAAGATTCAAAGTTTGCATTTAACTGGTAAATCAAAAGTGAATTCAAAAGGTACAACTGTTTGAATGTTCGTAAATCCAAATACTAAATCAAAACAAATGGCTAGCTAATCTAAGACTGAAAGCATTCCCGTGATGGTCATGCTTGTCCTGGGTCATCAGTTTAGCGAACGAGTCTCCTAGGTTTTGATCAGTGTCTAATTTGCTTATTATGATGTCTCCTCGTTCTAGTATTTGTCGTATATAGTGGAACTTTCTTAGAATTTGCTTGGCCTTGTGATGAGATCTAGGCTCTTTGGCTTTGTCACCCCCCCTACAATTCCATCACATCAGAGCTGGGTGTGAACTAAACTGGTATCTTCATTGCACAACAGAAGTAACATGAGTGCTAAGACTTCTAATAAGTGAACGCCTGCTAAGTACTCGAATCCCCATGGGTTCCACTATTCCGACCGTGCCATACTTGTAATTGTAACCTGAGAAAGAACATGCGAAAAATCAACATAAAGTTGGATAGTTCATAGTTTATTTGTTTTGTTTCAAGTGAGTCATAAAACATTTGAGCATTTTGCATTCGAAAACCGGTTTGTTGAATCATAGTATCCTAATGCATTTGAAATGTCATGTCTGTATAACAGTATTAAAATGTTTTCCATGTTGATTGCAAATCCATGCATATAACTGTTATGTTTGTTAACCGGTAATAAAATGTTTTCAATCGTATCTGTAAATCGGTATTGAAATGTTTTTTGCTATGTCTGTAAACCGAAATTGAATCTGATATATTTGTAAACCGTATTGAAATGTTTTTTGTCATAATTGTAAACAGGTATTGAAATCATAGTATGTAGGATGCCTATGGAATCTAAGGATCTGTCAATGTGTAGCTAATACACTGACCTATGTGCCATAAGTAAGTAACCAACCCGAGACAACTCTGACATCATTGGGATCACAAAAGCACTCCTAACCAGTTAATAAACCAGGAGTGGAGCGTGTCTCAAACTCGATAGATCTATACCTTTTGCACCTTGGTCACTACGTGATTAATGGTTAATATTGTCATCATCCTACTTACGCACAGTGATATGTTATCATCTAATCCCATAGCTACATACCAATTATTATAAATCTGTTACCCGTGTTATTGGGACTCGCCCATGTTATCTGTATTATTGGGCCTCGCCCATGTTTTAAGTGTTATTGGGCCTTGCCCATGTTTTCTTTTCATTGGGCCTAGCCCATGTTTCTTGTCATTGGGCCTAGCCCATGTTTTCTTGTCATCGGGCCTATCCCGTTATAAATAAAATTGGGGCCTCGCTCCCTAGTTGTGACTATGACTATCGCGTCACTAGTATAAAACTCATGCATGTTTCGAAAAGCTTTGTATAGCTGTGAAAAACGGTAAGTTTAGCATAAATCTTTCGTAAACCATTTGAGTTCATTGAAATCTGTTAGTAACATGGTTAAGAATTATATGATTTCGTTCATCGAAACATTGTATGCTTTCGCAAAACTTTCATGTCTTTCCACCCCCGAAAACATTTATAAAATTGTAAAACGGTAAAAAGTGGGGTTAATGAACTCACCTTGATATCCTTGTGCAAAGGTAGCTTAATGTGATTCCATAGTGTTGTCTCCACAACTTCACTTTCTAGCATGCAATCTAAGGTATTCCTAAAACGGAATAACTTGTAAGTTTCTAGATATAACGTAGCTAAACTACGTGTCACCGAGCTCTACCGAATCGTTACTCATACGATTCTATGAAATTGTCATTGTCTTAACTCGGTTAACCAACCTATGGTTTTCTTAGAAACGATTATGTTTTCGAGAGACTTGAAATATATGTGTGTACATGTACGTCGACGGATAATATATTTCATGAAATCATATTTAGTCGTCATGTACGTCGACGGATAATAGTACGACTCTTCGTAGTTTTCGTAAGATATAATGTATATATACTCGAAAAAATATCTGTATAGGTAATACATTTCGTATCCGAGCAAGAGTCTGGCGTATCGTTTATAATAAATAAATAACGAGGTAATCGTACGCTTGTTATAGTCTTGCGGTATCGTGTCATACTTCATTAGGCGTTGGCATCAAATATAACAAATAGCATTTGAAGTTCCCGAATCGTCGACGTTTGAAATAAATATAACTACATTTATTTTATAAAAGTATTCAACGTCTCGACATTCGTATATATATAATTGTATTTATGTTATACGATTCCGAACCTAGACGCCTTTAATATATGATTTCCGAATTCCGTCGTTTGAAATAATACGCGCATTGTACTAATCTTGTAAAAACGTTCGTAAATCTTGGAGTTCGAAACAAATATAAACAATATACTTATTTTTATATCATCGTTCGAATAAATTATCGATGTATGAAATCTAGTTTCCGAGTTTCGACTTTGAATTAAACATAAATCCATATTATTTGTTTTATAGTCGATTACCGAATCTTGTTATCTTGTAATCGCGCTTGTTGAAATGTTATTGGATCGATGTTGAAAATTTTAATACGTCGACAAAATAAATATATCTATATTTACTTTATAAAATCGTTTGAATTCGGACGTTTTATCTTTGAAATGTAACGCGTTTCGTATTGCGTATTTTACAAAAATCGGGCAGAGTTTCCTCTGTTTTCGGACGTTTCCCAATAATACTAATTGTCGATTTATTTATTAAAATGCAATCAATCAATGTACGCAATATATAATACTTTCCCGTCGTGTTTCAATATAATGTTTCGCCAATTATAATTTTCGATTTATATATTTAACGACGTCGGTTCGATTTAAACTATTAGTTTTACGCGAATACGTAGTCGGGTGATTGTTATTTTTAAAATTTTGGCAATATGTAATTGTTAATGGGTCGGTTTGAGCTCGGTTTTTGCGATAATAAATACTATTATTTATATAAACTAATATAAATAGATTTCGCGTCGTAATTAAATTTTTACCAAATCTTGATTAACCCATTGACCCGATAGTTGATAGGGTTTGACTAGTTGACTCGTTTGACCATGTTTGACTAGTTGATTCAGTGTTGACCGATTTTTGACCCGAATCGAAACTGAACCGAGTCGAGCGAAAACTAATCCGAGTGAACCAAGTGAGCAGTAACTCAAACCGAGACACGCATCCAAACCTGAAACAAACAATTAGACACTTAAACTAAACAGAAACTGATTCGAACTTGAACCGGGTCGAACGAACTGAAACTTTGTTGACACGAACCGAACCTGAAGCACGAGTCGTGACCCGAGCCATTGACTGTTGACTGGTTGAACCGAGACCCAAACAACTCAGTTTTTGTAACCCAAACTAAACCGAGCACCAAATCACCGTCGCCACCATCGCCAGTCGAGCCAGAAAACCGTGGCTGCACCGCCGCTGCCGTCGCCGGCGACGCAGCGGAGTCGCAACACTGAGACGCGGCGACTGTCGCCGCCATCGAATCCTCCACCGCCGCCGTTCTCTCTCCCTCTTCACTGCTCTCTCTCTCTCATCGCTCTCTCCCTCTGTCTGTATGCGTGTGTGTACGGGGTCGGAGATATGCGGGGTGTGTTTGGCTGCCGGAGAAGACGACCAGAGTCGCCGGAGATCCTCGCCAGATTCCAGCAACCAGATTAGAGGCAGAGAGGAGCAGGGGTTTCATGTGGGGGCTAGGGTTTTCAAATGGAAAATAAGGGAATTAGGGTTATGTTGGTTTAAATAGTTAGGGTTTTCTCAAGTGGGTCGTGCCCAAAGCCCGTTAATGTGTTCAAGCGCAATGGCGTATCCATAGCCCGTTAGCGTTTCCCAAACCTCGTAAAATATTTATATGAATCGAGAGTGCTTAAAATTATATCGGAGGTCGGGTTTGACGTGTAAATCCGTTCGTTGCGTTAAAAATTACGTATTTCGCTACGGTCGTCATTTTTATCCGTTTTTCAATCTCGTTTATACCGTGAGTATTAAAATTCGATTACGAAGCTAAGTATGTCATAACATATTAGTATTAAGGCGTAATTCGAGTCCATTGCTTCCATTTCGTTACCGGTGCCTTCCAGTTTTCGCGTAACTTCCGCGTTGTGCTTTGTGATGTCCGACGATCCAAATTTATCGCATAATCATAACTGTATGGTAAATACAAGTATAAAATTCGTATGTTTGACGTTTTAGTATTCGTTAGGCATCCGTTCGCTTATCGTTCAAATTTCGCATTAGAATTCTCGATTGTCGCCAAATCGCATAACGTGAAATAAGTAGACGTTCTTAGGCTTTCCAAAGGCGATCGAGTTAATTTACGTCTAATTACGCTAGTTATAATGGTATTACTATTTGTTATGCGCGCAATTATAACCGGAAAATGCCGGTTGTCACAGGCTTGAGCAATGGCTCATGTGTTATCACAGAACACCTCGATTGGTTTCTGAATACTTGAAACCACATCGAGGTCGGTGATGAACTTCTTCGTCCAAGCAGCTTCTTTTGAAGCATCCGATGCAGCAATATATTCAGACACCCATGGTTGAATCTGCCACTACACTCTGTTTGGAGCTTTTCCAACAGACAGCTCCTCCATTAAGAGTGAATACGAATCCTGAGTGTGAGCGAGAATCATCTCGGTCATTTTGGAAGCTAGCATCAGTGTAACACCTTACAGTGAGCTCTTCTTCCACTCCTCCAGACACCAAGAACATTCTTTGGTTCTTCTCAAGTACCTCCGAATGTTCTTTACTGCAGTCCAATGGGCAATGCCAAGACTTTGCTGAAAACGACTGGTCATGCTTAAAGCATATGAGACGTTAGGTCTAGTACATAACATAGCATACATGATAGAACCAATCGTTGAAGCATATGGAACTGCTTCCATTTGCTTAATTTCAATGTCCGTTGAAGGAGATTGCGATTTGTTCAATAGCGTTCCTTCAGCCATGAGAACACCTCCTTTCTTAGATTTTTCCATCTTAAAGTGTGTCATCATTTTGTCTATGTACGTACTTTGACTTAGCCCTAGGAACCGCTTAGATCTATCCCTGTAGATCTTGATTCCCAGAATGTAAGCAGCTTCTCCAAGATCTTTCATTGCGAAGCAAGATCCCAAATAGTGTTTAACCTCGTTAGCATAGGGATGTTGTTTCCAATGATTATTATAGCATCCGCATACAGGATAAGGAATGATATAGTGCTCCCACTAGCCTTTCTTTAAACACAATGCTCATCTTCATTCTTGACAAAACCAAACTCTTTGATCTTCGGGTTAAAACGAAGATTCCAGCTACGAGATGCTTGCTCGAGTCCATAAATGGACATATTTAGTTTGCACACCTTAGTTGGGTAATTAGGATCGACAAAACCTTCAGCCTGAACCATATAGACATCTTCAGAGAGATGTCCATTTAGAAGAGCAGTTTTGACATCCATTTGCCATAGTTGTAATCATGGTACGCAACTATAGCAAGCAATATCCTAATTGATATAATCATAATAACGGGCGAGAAAGTCTCATCATAGTCAATACCCAGAGTTTGTAGGTCCCCTAGTCCGTATGGATCTTCACATAATCGTCTATCTAATCTAGAGTGCGGAATCCCCTAGATCAGATTTCACAGAAACAAGAACACGAACACAAACAAAATCACCTTCAAACTGTCTTCCATTGATTATCTAACACAAAGTGTTTACAATCAATTCGAGACTCTTCCTCGACTCTCTCTGAAGTATTTCTCTAGACAACTGAACAACTAACTGAGCAACCTAACCCTAATTGCAAACCTCCCTTTATATAGAGATAGGTTATACAACTGGGCTAGGGTTTCCCTACATGGACTGCTAATGGGTTTAAAGCCCAATTCGCCTACCATGAGTTATTTAGTGTCTAGTTAAGCCCAATTACTTCTAATTCACTATTACAAACTAAACCCGCTAACCTTTTATCATTTTACTAATTACAAGATATCCAAAGACCAAATCTAAGCTGTTGTCACAAATATGCACCAACAAACTCCCCCTTGACAATAGCTTTATAAGATAACTTAGTCTTCAGTCTTCTTGCAATCTTCAACATCTTTGAAACACGTTGGTCTTTGGATAGCTTCAGCTTTAACAGCTACTGTCAGCAATAGACTCCTCCTTAGCTGATGTATCCAATCACCAAATCTTCTAAATCGTTAGCGCTTAGTAAACTCCAGTTTAGTACTTGCATAGCAATCTTCAAACTCTGCAACTTTGTCTGCAATGTAGAAAGGAGGTTCTACCATGCATCCAAGCAAACTCCTATTCAACAAACTTCTCAGCAACACACTACAACAATCTGTAAACTATAAAACAAACATCTCGAGAAACCATAAGAATATTTCAACACAAGTTAAACAAATTATTATTATTCAAGAGATAGTCAAACTGTATCACAGATTAAGCACTTCTCAACTCAAACCACATATACAAAAATTTTAAACACACTGAACCTGCAAGATTTTAAAATTTTGAACTTATCTTCTAACACCGTCTCCCCCTATCGGTAAGAACTCCTCCATAAACAACCATATTCCGTACATTAAGAATTTACAAGAAAATGAAATATTTTTGAATTTAATATTTTCTGAAAGCAAGTAAATAACAAAATAATAAACACTCTATTTTTGTGAGTATCACCATTAAGAAGATCATATCAGCAACATCAAACTGTTTTCACACTATTTGATTATTCTATATGCAATATTCATGAAAAATAGTTCAAGACGATTACGAGTATTGTTTATCCACTTAAACAAAATACATGAACATTTCAAGTACCATTACCTAGTGATATGTTTAGATAATTTATACTGATATACTAGTGTGTCCCACTACAGGACATACCCCCACGATCAAGGTATGCACAAAAATTCATCGTAGTAGGTGAGTATACCAAATTCATCCTTTTGAATTACAACGTTAGATAGTTGGTGATCAGGTCAGTACTTCCGTACAGCAAAGAGACCAATATCCAACGAGGGTTAGGACAAATACCAAATTTTGGTACGAATAATGCAATTTGCACATTTGAATGACTCTCAAGGAGAGCTTCTTCAATTTTTGGGATTTGGCATTTTAGCTCTTTTAAGATATCCTGGTTGTGCCTAGGTCAACATATATCTAGATGCAGCAGAAGGACAACCTTGATACCCCGGATGAAATAACGATATAAAGACCTAAAATCTTAGATTTTGGCAATCTATCAACGCAAGATTTAAGGTTATAAAACCATATGCCACTGATATGTCATCCACTCATACACAGTTTATGATATTTGTATCACAAAGGTAAGTTGATTATTTCATGCTTTTTGCCTACTGGTACATTATATGATGAAGCTGCTAGCACACTTAAGCAATTTTAAGTTAATTTCAGTGTGACAGCTTCTTTTTCACACAGTGAAAACTCATTTTTGATTTTCTATTTTTTCTTTTGTTTTTTATTTTTGAAAAGGAGTAAATTATTTACAAACTATTTTTATGGAAAAATGTTTATTCAGGATTCCTCATCCCATTAAGTTCGTCTAAATGTTCAAAACGAGCCCTTTCAAAAGCTTTTGTGTAAAGATATGCCAGGTTATCAAGTGTGTCAACTCGATGCAGTTCAATTATTTCTTTTCAGCACAATCCCGTATAAAATGATGATGAATGTCAATATGTTTTGTGCGACTGTGTTTTACGGGATTGTTGGTGATTGATATAGTGGCATTATTGTCTATCATAATAGGGTACGAGTGAAATTCAAACCGTAATCGCGCATCTGCTGTTGGATCCAGAGAACCTGAGAGCAACAGCTACCCGCAACAATATATTCAGCTTCACACGTAGAGGTGGACACGCAAGACTGCTTCTTGCATTGCCATGACATGAGCCTCCCTCCTAAGAACTGACAACCACCTGTGGTAGACTTCCTTGTAGATTTGAATCCTCCAAAGTCTGAATCAGTAAAAGCAACAAACTTCAAATCACTAGCAGCTGGATACCATAACCCAAGTTTAGATTTCCCCTTCAAGTAACGAAGAATCCGCTTCACCGCTTTCATGTGTGACTCTTTTGGATTCGCTTGATATCTGGCACAAAGACATCCTGCGAACATGATGTGTGGTCTTGAAGCAGTCAAGTACATCAGAGAACCAATCATTGCCCTGTATTGAGTTGGATCAACATCCTCCACACTCTCATGATCCGGACCAAGATTGTGATTCTCACAGATAGGCATATTGAAAGTAGCGCAATCTTCCATTTTGAAACGACACAAAATGTCATACACATACTTTGTCTAATGTATAAACATCCCATCTTTCTTCTGTTCAACTTGTAAACCCAAAAAGTAGGATAATTCACCCATCTCACTCATCTCAAACTTGCTCTTCATTACCTCTTCGAAATCATGACACATGTTCTCATCTGATGACCCAAAAATGATGTCATCTACATATACCTATCCCAACAGAAAGTCTTCCTTCTTCCTTTTAATGAAAAGTGTACTATCAATCTGTCCTCTTTCGAAACCATGTTTTAACAAATGTGCTGATAGTGTCTCATACCACGCCCTAGGTGCCTGATGCAATCCATACAATGCCTTATCAAGTCGATAGACTCGATCTGGATAGTCTGGATCACTAAACCCGTCTGGTTGTGAGACATACACCACTTCTTGGACTTTACCAAAAAGAAAGGCACTCTTCACGTCAAGTTGGTAAACTTTGAAGCCCTTGAATGAAGCAAAAGCTAGGGACAAGCGAATTGCTTCCAACCTTGCTACTGGTGCAAACACTTCATTGTAATCAATCCCCTCTTGTTGATTGAACCCTTCACCACCAAGCGAGCCTTATTCCTTATCACGATCCGTCGCTCGTCTTTCTTGCATTTAAACACCCACTTGGTGCCTATTTCTGTAACATCCGTCAAAAACGGATTTACCAAACCCGCTCCGTTTATCAACCGAACAGTCAGTCAAAATTTTTGTTGCGAATTAAATGCCCAAAATAATTTTAAACGATACGTAATCAATTATTATACAAGAATATATAATTAGTTTTTGAAAAACTGTCAAAAATCGCAAAATAAAAATATAATACTTCTGCCGGGTTTCGAACCCGGGTCAATGAGCGGTCCGGATACATGTCTTAACACACACACACAAACCACTGCGCCACTTGTTCTGTTTGGTAAATAATAGAATCTTTTAATTGATATAATGACATTACGAATTCAAAATCGGCGCCCCTTTAGTTCAGTCGTCGGAATCCCGGAAATCTCGCGAGTTTTTATCACCATTTTCAGTTATAACGTAAGTTATTATTAGGACATCGGTTATAACCGATGTTTGAAGTCCGCGACCAAAATCATAACCGCCGGAAAATTTAAATCAATGAACCCAGTCGGAAATCAGACCAGATTCTTCAACGATCTGCATTATAAATTCACCCACAACCGACTGCAAACCTTTTCGCTCAAAACCACACTCTTTCTCGGCGAAAACTCCCTCGCCGGAACTTTTCTGTTCGTCGCCGGAAAACCGATTACCTCATTTCCGAGCCTCACTGAGCCTCTGAAGCTTATACCGGAGATACCCATACTTTTTCCAAGTTTTCCAGAGACTTGCTGCTGCAAGACACCCGTCGCCGAAGGTGAATTCTGTCGCCTGAGTTTCTGCCGGAAAACAGAGAGTCCAGTCGGTATACTTCTCCACCCAATTTCTTTTCCTTTTCACTTTTATCTCACCGTAATGAACTGAAAGACACTAATAAACCGATAAAAACTTTGAACCAGTCGATTTCCGAACTCTGGTTCTATCTTTGATGAAGAAGACGATGTATTCGTTATATTATAAGTACAATTAAAATCAACTTATTAATCGGGTTAGACACACAGTCCAGCGGTGGACTGTGTGCACATATAAAGCAAAGGTCTCGAGTTCGAATCCCGTCCCACACACGATGCCTTAATAAAAATCATTTTTGTTAAACTGAACCGGAGTCGTCACTGGTATACGTTAAGTATATTGATAACCGAAATAATAACCAAGTTAGACACACAGTCCAGCGGTGGACTGTGTGTTTGTTATATCGCAGGTCACGAGTTCGAGTCCGGTCCTCTGCACCGACTCGAACAATATTCTATTCTTTTTAATAAGGCAGAAAAGGTAATAACTAAATTGTATTTAAGTATAATAAAAATCGAAATATATAACATGTTGAACACACAGTCCAGCGGTGGACTGTGTGTTAGATTAAACCACTGGTCCCGGGTCGAGACCTGTGGAGTGCATGTCCGATTCGCTTAAACTGTTTTTAAAATAAAAATGATTTTCGGTTTAAACTAATTAATATATATATATAATTAAAATCAGATATATAACGGGTTAGACACGTAGCTCAGTTGGTAGAGCTGCGTGCACGCGTACGGGAGGTCTCGGGTTCAAGCCTCACCCAGCGCACTTGTATTCCGAATTGAACCGGTCAACGGTCAGGTCAACGGTCAGTCAAACGGTCAACGGTCAGAAAAAAAATCAATTTTTTTTATAATTTTTATTTAATTATTTTAATTAAAAATCAATTAAAAATACTTAAAAATAACATTTTTAAGGTTAGAAAATAGCCTCAAACTCACAAAAATACACCCAACAATCCTACTAAAATAGATTAATAAAATCCGTTTACTTACCAAACCATAATGCGATTATTCTAGGTTAAACTCACTCGTGGTTAAAACCACTTCGCGTGCATTCAACATCATCAACCGAACGCACCCACTGTGAGTGAATCTTACAACTCCCCCTTTTAAATTACACGTTTTGGGGTGTGTCATGTGTTATGAAAATAATCAATTTATTTATTTAAACTCGTGCCATACCACATCATGACTTAAACTTAGATTGTTTTTATTGTTGTGATTTACTTATTTCCTTTTGTCATATTATATGAAACTCATACATTAAGCCCATCAGTTCCTCGTGGAAGACGAGTTGAACAACGCGTGCTACAAATCAAATTCATTATTGTTTATGTGTATATCATTGAGTTTGTATTGTTTGTAGTTGTGTCATTCATATTATCATGGTTATGCAATTCATTCATTAGGCCCCTCAGTTCCTCGTGAGAGACGAGTTGAGCATCGCGTGCCTCTAAATGTTCCATTATTGTTCATGTGTGTTTCACTTAATATCTTATGATTGTTGATCAAGTTTACATCTATCTTTACTCATGTTTGGTTGTGCACATATTTCATAATCAATTTAAATATATTCGTTCAAATGCTTTCCATAGGATTCACTCGCCAACATTATGTTGATCCAAAAACCTTTTTACACATGATACAGGTGAACAGGTTGAAGCAAGGAAAACATAGGATATGCCTTAGAAGAGAACAAAGAAGTTTAGATTGTTAGTTAGATCATGTTGTAACATTTATTGTGAAATTCCATTTAATTTGTATTAATGAATATGAAACGCTTAATAAATGTCATGAGCTTTGATGATAACCCAATCATGCCCCGATCACCTTTTCCGCTGCGGGTCGGGGTGTGACAGATTGGTATCAGAGCCATGACTATAGGGATATAGGATAGGTTATTAGACCCTTAGAGCCTATACTATAGTCTGCCTAAATTTTAATTGATTAGGTGGTTACATACAAACTTGTGATATTTTTTGTTTCATATTTGTTTACATTTCAGTCAAACATACATGCTTATATACATATTCATCATACCTATATACATACTCATTATACATATATCGATGTTCATGTATTCAATTTATTTTCATATTCTCATTATCCAAAGATTTTGTGCAATTTTCAAATCTCATCAAAGTAAGTTCTGCGACGGGCATGTAGTAACTGGAAGGGTACAAGTACCGGTAGTCGGAACGTCCTGTCTAGGCTGGCATTCGTATAAATCCAATATAACGGACCAGTTTGCCTACCTGGGGACCAACGATGAGAGTACGAAGGACCTATTAGGCCAAAGCATGCCACACCAAACGTCGTTCGAACTAACCCTACTTTGAGTTGTCACCGTGTCTACACCTGGACACATTCCGAATATCACACGTTGTATACATATTTCTCGATTTTCTCCGGGTTTTTGTGTACGCAACCTGGCAGAAACCGTGCGAACCATATGAAAAACCGGTATTCATGGGGGCCCACATGATTACACAGGTAAAGTATGGCGGCATGAAGGGCCTAACAGCGAGCAAAACCCAAGACATCCAATGGATGTAGTAATTTATTTATCTATAATTATTTTATGAATGTTCATTCCTAATGCGACCCATGAACCCAAAAGCATCCAACTCATACTCTTGTTATGTATTCCTTGTAGATGTCTTCTAACCTCGCCCGTAGGAAGACGAGAGCAAGAAAAGCCCGCGAACGCATGGCTGCCTTAGTCGCTCAACAAATGGCAGCCGTAATACCCAATATTGTAATCCAAGTTCAGCAAGCACTTACTGTTAATCCTGTCAATCAAGCAAACCAAAACATTTTCAACTCTTCCCCAAATACCACTAAATGCACCTACAAGCACTTCAAATCATGCGACCCTTCGAAATACAAAGGGACTGAAGGCGTCACCGCTCTCCTCCATTGGTTTGAAGAAATGGAGAACACATTTCTAAATTGCGATTGCCCTGACGATCGCAAAGTGCGATATGCTACCGGTCGATTATATGGGGTAGCACTTACTTGGTGGAACACAGAGAAGGCAAAACGAGGTGTGGAAGATGCTATGTCCTTAACTTGGAACAAATTGAAGGAAATCATGACCAGACGATTTTGCCCAAGGAGCGAAATCAAGAAGTTAGAAGATGAATTTTACTCATTGAAGCAAGTGGAAGGAGACCACATCACCTACAACAAAAGATTCCTCGAGTTACATCAAATGGTTCCCAACATGTTCACTCCCCTCTACCGTTTGATCGAGCACTACATTCGTGGTCTTCCGTCAAAGATTCAAGACCCTATTATAAGTATCAAGCCTGCAACTTTAGAAGCAGCGATGGAGCTAGCAACAGAGCTCACCGAGAACCGAATCCGAAACAAAGACTTCAAGGAGGAGAAGAAGAAGGATAAAGAACCGACTGAAACTTCCGACCCCACTCAAACTGAATCCCCTTCTCAACCCAATCCTAAGAGAAGAAGAGTCGGGCGACTTTTCGCTGCGACCCAACGAAATCAACCAGTTTTACATGCCATACCCATTCGAGCTATTTCAATCACCCAAGTGGCACCCAACTCAGCTTACCCAGATAAGAAACCATATCTTGGACCTCACCCTCGATGCAACAACTGTTTTTATCACCAACCCCTTACCTTACCTTGCCGGCTATGTACAACTTGTGGACGCTATGGTCATTTGAGCAATGTTTGTCGCACCTTTCAAGACCAAACCTTTTCCCCTACTCAAAACATGGCCCAAGCCTATCAACAACCCCAATACCCCATGTTCCCATATGCTCGAGCTTGTTTCAATTGTGGCGACCCTACCCACTTTAGAAACACATGCCCTCAATTGGTTAACGTTATCAACACTCAAGCCCAATCAAACCCAGTTAACCAAGTAAACCAAGAAAACCCAACCACTATGCCACCAGCAAGAGGAAGAGTCTTCAATATCAACGCCAATCCTGTCGAAGATAATGACGGCCCAAACGAAGATACTCAACTAGTCCTCTTCGCCGAAGATCCAGATTCAACTCCTATCGTTTAGTTTTATGTTTTTCCATGTGTAGACTGTTAGAGAAATTATTGGATATTATATATTATATATTGTTTTCAGTATATGCTTTTGCCGAGGCCGTAGCTCCCCATCCATCGAGGTTGAGTTGGATCCCCATTTTATTATGTGGTTGATCTTGGCGTGCCCGCACGATCGGCTCCGTTGTTTGAGCCTTGATCGGTCATTTCATTTTACATTTCAATACATGCAATACGCTCGGCTCCGTTTGATTGAGCCTTGAGCGCACATTTCAATTTACATTTCCAGTTCATGCAATACGTTCGGCTTCGTTTGATTGAGCCTTGAGCGCACATACAATTTCATTATCAGTATCTTATGGTTGTGGTGTTTGTAGTAGAGTCGCATCGAACCAATCATAATTTGCGGATAAAGTCAATGAAAATTTGACAAGGATATGGTGGATACGCCGATGGTACTTCCTATATATAAGTATTCTTGTCAAATGATCGGAGGCATTATCAGGCGGTTATGAGAGGTTCCATGCATAGGATGATTGTGTGATGATTGTTTAGATTAAGTTGTTCAATTTCAGTACATTCAATATGTTCGGCTCCGTTTGATTGAGCCTTGAGCGCACATACAATTTCATTCAATACGTTCGGCTCCGTTTGATTGAGCCTTGAGCGCACAGACAATTTCATTATCAGTATCTTGTGGTTGTGGTGTTTGTAGTAGAGTCGCATCGAACTAACCATAACTTGCGGATAAAGTCAATGAAAATTTGACAAGGATATGGTGGATACGCCGATGGTACTTCCTATATATAAGTATTCTTGTCAAATGATCGGAGGCATTATCAGGCGGTTATGAGAGGTTCCATGCATAGGCTGTTTGTGTGGTTAAGTTATCCATTTTCAGTACATGCAATACGCTCGGCTCCGTTTGATTGAGCCTTGAGCACACAATTTCAATTTCAGTACATTCAATACGTTCGGCTCCGTTTGATTGAGCCTTGAGCGCACATCCATTTCATTTTCAGTACATGCAATACGATCGGCTCCGTTCGATTGAGCCTTGATCGCACAGATATATTTCATTTCAGTATTTTATGTTTGTTGTATTGGTTGTAGAGTTATAGGACTAATCATAATTCACTGATAAAACCCATGAAAATTTGACAAGAATATGGTGGATACGCCGCTGGTACTTCCTATATATAAGTATTCTTGTCAAAGGATCAGAGGCATTATTGGACGGTTATGAGAAGTTCTATGTAGGATTTATTAGTTTCTTGGTAACCAATCATAACTTGTGGATAAAACTAATGAAAATTTGGCAAGAATATGGTGGATACGCCGCTGGTACTTCCTATATATAAGTATTCTTGCCAAAGGATCAGAGGCATTATCAGGCGGTTATGAGAAGTTCCATGTAGGATTTAGTATTGCCTTGGTTGGAATTTGTGTTACATTTATATCATCATGTTATTTAAAGAGATTGGATTGTGATCCATTTCTACATAAACTAACCTCTCCGTCATAACAAACGAGAGAGGAACTTCCATCATTCAAACATATATGCTATCAGAATGTGGATTCAAATATTTGCTGTTGTGTTTATTCATGTTCAAATATTTGCTGATGTGTTTACTCATGTTTAAATATTTGCTGATGTGTTTATTCATGTTTGAATATTAGCTGTTGTGTTTATTTACGTTCAAATATCAGCTGTTGTGTTTTATTTATGTTTTCCAAGAAGATTGTAGTGTTAGAAGTTTTGCCTTAGGACATAACCATAATTTTCCCAAACGTATCTAAACTCTTATGCATGATATCATTTTTAGCAAATCATTTCTGCTTATCAATACTTATACAGTAGGCAACAAAAAGCGATTCCTGAATAGGGTACTTAACCCTTACAAGGAACGTTACCGCCTCGAACAAAAAACTTAAACCCTTATTTTTCTAAGTATATAACTGTCAAACTAAACATCATCATACTTTTAGTCAAAATATATCACTATTTAAATTTCGGGACGAAATTTCTAAAAAGCAGGGGATACTGTAACATCCGTCAAAAACGGATTTACCAAACCCGCTCCGTTTATCAACCGAACAGTCAGTCAAAATTTTCGTTGCGAATTAAATGCCCAAAATAATTTTAAACGATACGTAATCAATTATTATACAAGAATATATAATTAGTTTTTGAAAAACTGTCAAAAATCGCAAAATAAAAATATAATACTTCTGCCGGGTTTCGAACCCGGGTCAATGAGCGGTCCGGATACATGTCTTAACACACACACACAAACCACTGCGCCACTTGTTCTGTTTGGTAAATAATAGAATCTTTTAATTGATATAATGACATTACGAATTCAAAATCGGCGCCCCTTTAGTTCAGTCGTCGGAATCCCGGAAATCTCGCGAGTTTTTATCACCATTTTCAGTTATAACGTAAGTTATTATTAGGACATCGGTTATAACCGATGTTTGAAGTCCGCGACCAAAATCATAACCGCCGGAAAATTTAAATCAATGAACCCAGTCGGAAATCAGACCAGATTCTTCAACGATCTGCATTATAAATTCACCCACAACCGACTGCAAACCTTTTCGCTCAAAACCACACTCTTTCTCGGCGAAAACTCCCTCGCCGGAACTTTTCTGTTCGTCGCCGGAAAACCGATTACCTCATTTCCGAGCCTCACTGAGCCTCTGAAGCTTATACCGGAGATACCCATACTTTTTCCAAGTTTTCCGGAGACTTGCTGCTGCAAGACACCCGTCGACGGAGGTGAATTCTGTCGCCGGAGTTTCTGCCGGAAAACAGAGAGTCCAGTCGGTATACTTCTCCACCCAATTTCTTTTCCTTTTCACTTTTATCTCACCGTAATGAACTGAAAGACACTAATAAACCGATAAAAACTTTGAACCAGTCGATTTCCGAACTCTGGTTCTATCTTTGATGAAGAAGACGATGTATTCGTTATATTATAAGTACAATTAAAATCAACTTATTAATCGGGTTAGACACACAGTCCAGCGGTGGACTGTGTGCACATATAAAGCAAAGGTCTCGAGTTCGAATCCCGTCCCACACACGATGCCTTAATAAAAATCATTTTTGTTAAACTGAACCGGAGTCGTCACTGGTATACGTTAAGTATATTGATAACCGAAATAATAACCAAGTTAGACACACAGTCCAGCGGTGGACTGTGTGTTTGTTTATATCGCAGGTCACGAGTTCGAGTCCGGTCCTCTGCACCGACTCGAACAATATTCTATTCTTTTTAATAAGGCAGAAAAGGTAATAACTAAATTGTATTTAAGTATAATAAAAATCGAAATATATAACATGTTGAACACACAGTCCAGCGGTGGACTGTGTGTTAGATTAAACCACAGGTCCCGGGTTCGAGACCTGTGGAGTGCATGTCCGATTCGCTTAAACTGTATTTAAAATAAAAATGATTTTCGGTTTAAACTAATTAATATATATATATAATTAAAATCAGATATATAACGGGTTAGACACGTAGCTCAGTTGGTAGAGCTGTGTGCACGCGTACGGGAGGTCTCGGGTTCGAGCCTCACCCAGCGCACTTGTATTCCGAATTGAACCGGTCAACGGTCAGGTCAACGGTTAGTCAAACGGTCAACGGTCAGAAAAAAAAATCAATTTTTTTTTATAATTTTTATTTAATTATTTTAATTAAAAATCAATTAAAAATACTTAAAAATAACATTTTTAAGGTTAGAAAATAGCCTCAAACTCACAAAAATACACCCAACAATCCTACTAAAATAGATTAATAAAATCCGTTTACTTACCAAACCATAATGCGATTATTCTAGGTTAAACTCACTCGTGGTTAAAACCACTTCGCGTGCATTCAACATCATCAACCGAACGCACCCACTGTGAGTGAATCTTACAACTCCCCCTTTTAAATTACACGTTTTGGGGTGTGTCATGTGTTATGAAAATAATCAATTTATTTATTTAAACTCGTGCCATACCACATCATGACTTAAACTTAGATTGTTTTTATTGTTGTGATTTACTTATTTCCTTTTGTCATATTATATGAAACTCATACATTAAGCCCATCAGTTCCTCGTGGAAGACGAGTTGAACAACGCGTGCTACAAATCAAATTCATTATTGTTTATGTGTATATCATTGAGTTTGTATTGTTTGTAGTTGTGTCATTCATATTATCATGGTTATGCAATTCATTCATTAGGCCCCTCAGTTCCTCGTGAGAGACGAGTTGAGCATCGCGTGCCTCTAAATGTTCCATTATTGTTCATGTGTGTTTCACTTAATATCTTATGATTGTTGATCAAGTTTACATCTATCTTTACTCATGTTTGGTTGTGCACATATTTCATAATCAATTTAAATATATTCGTTCAAATGCTTTCCATAGGATTACTCGCCAACATTATGTTGATCCAAAAACCTTTTTACACATGATACAGGTGAACATGTTGAAGCAAGGAAAACATAGGATATGCCTTAGAAGAGAACAAAGAAGTTTAGATTTTTAGTTAGATCATGTTGTAACATTTATTGTGAAATTCCATTTAATTTGTATTAATGAATATGAAACGCTTAATAAATGTCATGAGCTTTGATGATAACCCAATCATGCCCCGATCACCTTTTCCGCTGCGGGTCGGGGTGTGACAATTTCCTTCTCTCCTTCAGGCAAGTCAACTAGCTCCCAAACATTCAACTTCTTGAACTAAACTAGTTCCTCTTGCATAGCTTCAACCCAACAATTGTCTTTTAGAACAATATGAACATTTTTCGGCTCCTCTTGGGCAATAAAGCAACTATACAAACACTCATGAATCAACCCAGTCTTCTGAATCGAAGTAAACAAACAGGAACCTTCAAGCACACCTCTTCTTGTCTGAACACCTACAGCAACATCACCAATGATGTTTTCAACTGGATGATCTCTATTTACACGTGTGGTAGCAATGGTGTCAACAACCAGATTATCTCCCAGATTACATCCAATCTCCCCCTGAATGTTACTATTAGCAAATGGATTAGTGAAATCCTCCCCCTGAATAGGTTCTGACTCACTATCACTGGAGTCCTCTGGAGCTGCACTAGAAGAAGTTTCTGGAGCATCTGTCATCGATATACTCGATCTAGGCATGAAGTCACACTCTCCATCTTCACTGATCACAATATGGATCACCTGAGACTCATCTGCATTAGAAAACTCAAGAATATTAAATGATTGAAAACACTGTCATAATCATATAATATAGCAGGACCACTTGTTGATTGTTGAGGTGAATAACTAGTGATTTCCATGTTAAACACAACCTCAATTTTACCAGTTTTTAGAATAAAAACCCTTTTATTCAGTGTTCCAGGCATATAGCCTAGAAAGTAACCCTCATCAGCTACTTCACCGAATTTTTGCTTATCTTTGTTTCGCACAATGGTGCAGGGTAAGCCAAATGATTCAGCCTTTTAAGTTTGGTTTTCGGTTAAACAATAGTTCGTGACATGTTTTGTTAAACCATTTAACCGTCAAAACTTTGTTCAGGACATAACAAGCTGCGTTCACAGCTTCTCCCTAGAAAAGAACTGGAAGCTTTGAATTAGATAGCATAGTCCTTGCGGCTTCAATCAACATCCTGTTTTTCCTATCAGCAACTCCATTCTGTTGAGGTGTATAAGGAGCAGAAAATTATTGTTCAATTCCTTTGGGAAGACAATAGAGATCCAAAATCTCATTCTTGAACTCCGTGCCATTATCACTCCTTATCCTCTTGATCCGTGCATCATGGACATTTTTCAATTTTGTAAAAAGATCTATCAGCATCTTCGCTGTCTCATCTTTTGTACCTAAAAAGAAAACCCATGAATATCGTGAGTAATCATCTGTGACAACTAAACAATAGTACTTTCAACCTATGCTCCTTACGTTCACTTGACAGAATAGATCCATATGAAGTAATTCATAAGGGGCATCTATGGAATTTACTGTTTTAGACTTCTGAGGTTTCTTATGTTGTTTTCCCTTTTGACATGGAAGACATTTATCTTCCACATGAAACCTCTGCACTGGCACCCCTTCCACTAAACCATTTTTAATAATATAGTTCAGTTTGCGGTAGTGGATGTGGGCCATGCGTCTGTGCCACAACAATGACCCAGCCTCAGATGCTTTTGATAGTAAACACGCCACCATAGTGGAAGAATCTTTGGCACCCATGTCCATGACATAAGTATCATTTCTCCTTGGCGCTCTCATCACTATCCAATCATCCGGTATCACCAAACCAGGTTTCAACACCAAAGCTTCAGACTTTGTAAAGTGGACCGAGTGACCCTTGTCATAGACTTGAAACACGCTCATCAGATTGTGCTTCAGCTGCTCAACATAGTTCACTTTGTCCAGTGTGATCTTTCCGTTAGTCACTTTTCCTCGACCGGTAATGCGCCCTCCTTTAGCACCTGCAAAATTCACATAACCACTATCTATATTCTCAAACTCAGTCAGCAACCTCGCATCCCCCATCATGTGCTTGGAGCAGCCACTATCAACATACCACAAGTTGATAATCCTCCTTAGCAGCTCCTGCACAAGCCAACAAAATTAGTTAGACTGGGAGACCCAAGCCTTAATGGTCTTGGGTCTTCCAGATTCATCAACCACAGGAACATCCATCCAATATCCATCACTCCTAATAAGAGTCTTGGATCTTAGACTTATTGATGGAAATGGTTTTTGATTTCCACTAGGTTTTTGGTCCTGAGGTTTCCTAAATATGTTTGGACTTTGTGACCTTTGGAAATTATGATTTTTGTTCCATGAATTTTGATGATGATAATTTCTAAAGCCATCGTTATAAAATTTTCGACTACCAACATTCTGGTATCGATTTTGATATTGAACTTGACTTCTGAAATTATTTGATGGACCATTAAAGTTATTCATTCTTGGTGAACTACTTCTAGGTCTATCATATGTACCTAATGTAGATGCATGCTGAAATCTTTGTTGATTTCATTGAAAGAGAGAAACTTGGTGAGTTCCTTTTTCGGCCTTATCTACACCAACAGCAACACTCTATTACCTGGTAGCAGAAATCTTTGGTGAGTTAACCTTCTTCTCACCATATTTTTCTCTATGTCTCTCATTTACCTGTGCTTCACTCTTTTTGTTAGGACAGCAACTAGCTGCATGTCCCTTTTCATGACATTTGAAGCATGATTTTCTAGCCGAAGACTTCTTAACTAAAGCCTCTTGCTTAGATTCATCAGGCGGTGACGATGCTGATGATGATGACGATGCCTTCGAAGGATCTTGTTTAGTTTGCTTAACTTCTGATTTTTCTTTGTTTTAATTTTTAGCAAACTGCACATTAGACTCTTTAGTAATAACAGGGACCTCTTCATTCATGTCACTCCTTTGAACAAAATTAACTTTTTAATAAAAACTTGCTTTTGATTTTAAGGTGTGTATTTTTTGTTTTCAAAATGGTGTCTTTGTTATTATCCTTCTTGGCATTCTCAGAACCATCAACATCCTCTGATGTGGAACTACCAGGTGTAGTTGACACAAAGTCTGTAGGCTCTTCTTCATCTGGCAAGAAAGAATAGTCGTGACCAAGATGTGGAGGAACTTCATTCAAACCTTTGAATCCAACACATGTCTTGTCATTACTCTTTTTCAAGTCATTCATCATGTGTTTCATGACAAAAGATGAATCTCTGAATTGATTTAATTTCTTTTCAAGTTCACAAATTTTAAGTTGTGCTTCCACAACTCTTTGCATTTTTCAGAAACCTCTTTTGTTTTCTCACTCATCGTATCATGAGCTAAATCAATAACTTGAAGTTTTTCATTAAGCTTATAGGTTAGAATATTGATGTCTTCTTCATAACCTTTAATTTTCTTCAAGTATAATGACTCATTTCATTTTACGAAAAAGTTTGATTCTTTTAGGTTCGAGAGCTCATTTACCAGACTTTGGTTTTGATTGGTTAATGTGTCAACTTCACTTTGCAGTTCACGACATTTTAAGCAAACAGAACTACAGAGTTAGAACATACCTCGCCTGTTGATTTGCTTAGATCAGCCCATGAAAGCATCAAAATCAGCAGCCATCTTCTTCTCTGTAGCATTCTGTTCTCCGTCAGCATTATCAGCTACCTTCTCTTGCTCTACCTCAACATCAGCTTTCACTTCTTCATCAACAACTGGGGCTATCTCAGCCATGAACGCCTGTTAGGCATTGTTATCACTCTCCAGATGAACACTCCAATCATAAGAACCCCCTATAGCAGTAGAAATCAGGGCCTTTGATCCAGTGTTGGTTGACGCATTCCTGCTGCTTGAACCATGACCAGGAGAATCTTGAAAGGATGAACTAGAACGAGATTCAGACTTTAGTCTTTGACACTCTCTAGCGAAATGTCCGTAGTTGTGACAATTGTAACACTTCACTTTTGACTTGTCAAAGCCCACACTCTTTCCAACGAATTTCCTGCCCGTTCTTTTCATGAACCTCTTCACCCTTCTAGAGATCATGGCCATATACCATTGCAAATCCATCTCCTCTAAGTCATCAGGGTCGATCTGATCATAATCTTCATCAAACATAGCAGGATCAGATATTTTTCCCTGAATGTAATTCGTAGGAAGCAACAAAAGAAGCATGCAGTGCCAGATGATCTTCAACACTTTTGACACTCAGAGGCATAGACCCATTACTGCTGTTATTATTACTTGATTGTTGTCTCTTAGCCCCTGTCGAGCCTCCTGAAGCAGCAACAAAACATACTTCACCCTCAGCATTTGTCACGATCTGCTCATTCTCACATGAGAGAAACGTAGTTGCACTATCACTTGAAGCATTGTTAGAAGATGAAGGTGTAAGACCTTTATAAATCCCCGGATCTTGAACCTGATCATATCCAGTCTCCTTCTTCTTCATATTGAGCTCATAAGCTCTCAATTTCCCAACAACCTCTTCCAAGTCTTTCTTTTCATAATCGGCTTCACCTTTTATCATCAAAGTATAGATATCCCACTTTGCAGGTTAAGCATACAGCAACTTGTCGTTTATCTCCACATCCGTGTATCCCTCTATGTCATAATTATCTATTTCTGACATCAGATGATAATATCTCGTGATAATATCTTTAAGGGATTCATTTCTCATTCCTTTGAACACAACAAATTGTTTCTTTAGCAGATCAACCTTGTTTTCTTCACATCGGTATTGCCCTCATACCTCTTCTCTAGGGCATCCCACATCTCCTTCGATGTAGTATAACGCTTGAATGTATGTTTGATGCCATCAGGTAACGACATCTTTATAGCAGCTAAGGCTTTCTTCTCAGACTCATATATTCTCTTCTCAGCTTCAGACATATTCACATAAGCAGTAACCCGTTGTCTGCCCTCAAAGTCATGCGTTGGGTTAGCATACCCATCTTGAATACAGATCCACATCCGTGTGTCCTGGTATTCAATAAACGATTGAAACCAGATGTGCGTGAATTAAATATATTTTTATTATTATAATTTTTGTTCACACAGATTAGGTTTTAAAATAGTTTTTACTTAAAACCAACTACACACACATAGGGCAAGTGTACCCATCAGGTGGTAGTATAGTTCACTGGTAAGAACCGGATATCAATCCGTGGACTCGGTGTCTCAGTACTAAATTTTTGTTACTTTTAAACCTGTTTCGATCAATGAGTTGATTTCTTGATTGTTTTTAAACTATCATGCAAGGATAAAAATTAACTAAATGAATTATTAAGAACAATATCTATGAAAGGTTGTTTGAATTGAGTATCAACTAATAAACATATGACAACTTTTAAGGAAAACTAATGGTGATGCAAGTCTTAGAATCAACTAAGTTTCCAATCAAGGTCCCCTAGTTTTATAAATCTTGGGAAAATTATAATGAACAACATTTTAATAACCTAAGATTCATTCTTTAAGTTCTCTTGCTAAATTGATGTTAATCTTAATAATGAGTTAATTGTTAATCAAAACTCCTAACTCTACAAATTAAGGAAAAGTAACATGAACAACACATTAATCACCCTAACTTGGTTTCAAGTAAATGATGTCTTCAACAAGCTCTTGACATGAATCACAAGCATGGTCATGCTAAACAACAACTTTGGCCTAAGTCGTCAATCCAACATGAACACAAACCATAGAATTCATATGAACATTCATAAGATCTTTACAAATCCAAATGCTAGAATTCATACTCATATTCAAATCATCTTCCTAATCATGTTAGCAATTACCATTCCTAGTTTCATGCTATGAATCAAATCAATCAACTAACAAGATTCAATAATCATAATCTCTACATGGGCTTTCCAACACTACATGTAAATTTTTATGATCAAACATTCAAGAATAATAACTTTAAACATGAACATGCATTCCAAGAAACTTAAATAAATACCATCATGGAGATTAACATACAATAATCACCACATCTATTTCCATATTGTCAAGTGTTCATTAGCTTCAACAAAACTCAAACAACACATTTTTTTAGCCTAGAAGGCTCATGACAACTAAGACAAACATAAAGTAATATGGATTGTGCATGAATAACAAGTGAAATACTGGTGTTTAAGACAAGGTAATTAGCTAAATGAGTTGGATTATCAAGTGATACAACCTCCTAAAGGCTCCTTCTTCAATCTCCAAGCTTCCAAGATCAGCTTCTTGAGAGAGAAATCCACCCAAATGCTCCAACTCCCCTTCAAATGAGCTAAATTCACGTATTTAAGCTACTCGGCATTTGGCACGACCGTGCCACCATTTGGCACGGTCGTGCTTGGTAAGTGTCAGGTGCCTTTCTGAGTTATTGACCAAGTTTGATGCCAAATCCGGAAAGATCCCGCTAAAATTTCCCCGAGGTGGCACGACCGTGCCCACCATTTGGCACGGTCGTGCTTATCGATATCGCACTCGGAAATGACTAAGTTGAACTCGGAAACTGGCTGATCAGAGCCTGTGATTGCACGCGCACGGTCGTTCTTTGGGGTTGGCACGGTCGGCCAAGTGTTGATTTGGCTTGGATTGTGCAGTCTTATGATAGTGCTTGTGATAGTGCCGACTTCTTGATGCTTGGCACGGTCGTGCTGATGGTTGGCACGGTCGTGCCATATCTGGCAATTTGGCAGAAATGTTCCATTTTTGCTCCAATTTGCTCCAAAAGCCTTTGTTTCTTTACCGGCTGAAGCCCGGACCTGCATTTTCACAAATAACTCAAATGAGTATCTAAATCAATGAAAACACAACGAATTTCCGCATTAATGGGGGATATTTGACGTTTAAAAGATGTATAAATTCTTATACATCAAAACTTATCCTTCCAAGTAAGATAGTTCTCTACCTTCCGCATCTTTGGAGGTTTATTTGTGGTGCCAGCCTCGTGCTCCATTCTTAACAACTCATTTAGATTAGACATATTCGACATTTTTACCGAACCGGCTCGTTAAAAACGTTAAAACTTGTCCGAAATGAGTGGTTACCAAATTATACTGTTAGACTCGTCTCGGCGATACGATTCTAATGATGTATATTGTCCGATTATGATTTTAGAATTTCCGTGCCTTTTTTGTCCTAAAAATCACACGAGCCTAACCGTGCAACCGGTTTGTCAAGATTGTTTATGGATCAAATTCTATGTCCGAAAACGTTTAACTCCGGTTACATCAGCAGGTTAACTTTCCACCTTTTTGTGTATAACTCAGAACAGTAACAAATTCGGAACAGTAACTCGGATAGTGAATCCGAGAAAGGAATCCTGAATAGTAATCCGAATTGCTAATCCGAAGTGGAGATTCGGAATAATGATCCGAGATGAAATCCGGAATGCACTGTTCTGATCCAAGATGGAATCCGGAATAGACTATTCTGATCTGAGATGAAATCTGAAATGGAATCCAAGATGGGATTTTCTAATCCGAATTGCACTTTTCTGATCTGAAATGCAAGTTTTCCAGATCCAAATTGCAAGTCTGATGATCCGAAATGCAGATTTCTGATCCAAATTCAAGTCTCCAATCCGGAATACTTTGTTGTTAATCCGAAATGCTCATCTTCTATCAAACATACCTTGTAGTTTATCCGAAATCGCTGGAAAAACCCTAGAACAGCTGCCGAAACCCTAATTCAGCTGTCACAAACTTCAAAACAGCCTCCAAAACGTCCAAAAACACAATTTTTCTGCTGTTACGATTCTGAACCAAGAAAAATCAAGAGCCAAATGCTCTGACACCAATTGTAGGTCCCCTAGTCCGTATGGATCTTCACAAAATCGTCTATCTAATCTAGAGTGTGGAATCCCCTAGATCAGATTTCACAGAAACAAGAACACGAACACAAACACAATCACCTTCAAACTGTCTTCTATTGATTATCTAACACAAAGTGTTTACAATCAATCAAGACTTTTCCTCAACTCTCTCTGAAGTAATTCTCTAAATAACTGAACAAGTAACTGAGCAACCTAAACCCTAATGCAAACCTTCCTTTATATAGAGATAGGTTATACAACTGGGCTAGGGTTTCCCTACATGGACTTCTAATGGGTTTAAAGCCTAATTCGCCTACCCATGAGTTTTTTAGTGTCTAGTTCAGCCCAATTACTTCTAATTCACTATTACAAACTAAATATGCTAACCTTTTATCATTTTACTAATTACAAGATATCCAAAGACCAAATCTAAGCTGTTGTCACAAATATGCACCAACAAGGTTTGAGTGAAACCCTTCGCAACTAGCCGTGCTTTATAGGTGTGTACATTTCCATGTATTTCGGTTTTCTCTTCAAAATCCATTTGCTCCCTACTGCCCGACATTCGAGGGTAGCTCAACCAAGTCCCATACTTGATTGTCATGCATAGATTGCGTCTCTACATTCATGGCTTCTTGTCATTTCTCAGATTCCAGATCTAAGATTGCAGATTTGTAGTTAGCAGGTTCGTCATTAGACTCAGCTACTAATAAGACTTCGGGACCACTTTGATACCATTGGTATCTATCAGATTCTTTGTGAATTCTACTACTTCTGCGAACGTCTGTGTTTTTGTCTGATTCATTGGCAACAACTACTTGTTGATCAGACAGTCCGACTTCATAAGCGGTTGTTTGTTGTTTGCGAATTTCTTCAAGATCAACCACATTATTTCCAGTTCCTCGATTAAGAAATTCTTCATCGAGAAAGTGCCCCTTCCATTTGATGGAAATAACATTTGCATCAGGATGGTAAAAATAATATCTGCTTCTTTTATAGCATCTGACAAAAACAACCTTTTAGACTCGAGGATCGAGCTTATCATCAAAATCACTTGTGATGTATGCTCCACATCCCCATACTCCAAGGTATTCCAAATCGGGTTTACGCCCATGCCATATCTCATATGGTGTTCTGTTTACCTTTTTAATCGGGTCAAATTGACAATGCTGGCAGCGGTCAGCATGACCCCAAAAGGAGTGAGGCAAGTTAGTTTTACACATCATCGATCGAACCATATTAAGTAGAGTTATTTCTCCTTTCACTCATGCCATTAAGTTGGGGTGTGCCGGGTGGAGTGGGTTCTGAAATTATTCCACATTCTTCCAGATGATTGAGTTGAGGTATTCGCCACCTTGATCTGATCGACGTATTTTTTATCTTTCTAGTTAGCTGGTTTTCTACTTCGTTTTGAAACTCTTTGCACTTTTCAAAAGTTTCATGCTTATGCTTCATAAGATAGATATAAGCATATCGACTATAATCATCGATAAAAGTAATGAAGTATCTTTCATGATTTTTAAAGGGCCACACACATTTGTGTGAATGAGTCCTAGCAGACCATTGGCCCGTTCGCCAACATCGATGAAGGGGTTCTTTGTGAATTTGCTAGCTAAGCATGATTCGCAATCATCAAAGGAGTCATGTCTAGTGGATTCAAAAATCCCCCGGATTGGAGCCATTTCAAGCGTGCCTTACTTATGTGGCTAAGTCTACAATGCCAAAAATATGTTTCATTCATACCAGGTTTGTTACACTTAGAAAGATGATATATGTTATTACTTGTTTGAAAATCAATCTCATAAATACCATTTCGAAGCTTAGCCTCAAAATAAAAGACATCATTCAAATAGGCAGAAACAGAAATTCCATTAAAAATGTGCTTGAATCCTTGTTCAAAGAGTGAAGAAACCGAAATAATGTTTCTGGTTAACCAGGTGCAAACAAACAGTTATTCAACTCTCTTTCTGTCACCCACTATGATTTCCATGTTGCCTTGTTCTAGTTTCTTCCACTTTTCAGGCTCCTGCAAGACATTAATGATATGGTAACCACATCCAGTATCAAATAACCATGTGTTGCTAGATATAATGAAAAGTTCGATAACATAAACGAGACTACCAGAAGAAGTGCCAATGTTATCGGCCTTGTTCATCTTCAGCTTGGCTAGATACTGTGGGCAGTTTTTTTCCAGTGCCCCATTTGGTTGCATTCAAAGCACTGACGCTCCTCAGGAGGGTGTGGCTTTGCAACATGCTTGTTGTTGGTGGCATTTCTAGCAACAACAACAACCTTTCTCTTGCCTTTGCTCGTATGATCCCTTTTCTTGTTTTCTGGGCTTCTTAACACCACCAGACTTGACCATTAGAACTTGGTTGGTGTTATGTGGTATGTTCATCTTGGTCGTTTTGAGCATACCATGTAGCTGAGGCATAGTCTTCACCCAAGCATTCATATTCTAGTTTATAATAAACTGGTCATATGAGCTAGGGAGAGAGTTCAAGATGAAGTCCGCTGCCATTTCATCTTGCAGGGGATAACCAAGTTTGTTAATCTGGTCAATGTATCCTTTCATCTTAAGCACATCAGTACTGACACATGATCCTTCCAGCATTTTATAGCTTATGAGCTGTTTCATGGTGTCATATCGCTCCTGCCGGGCTTGTTTCTGGAACATGCTTTTCAGTTGCTGGATCACGTCATAAGCATCTTTATCTTCTATGTTCTTCTGAAGTTCAGGAGACATGGTGGCTTGCATAAGGCAGGCTACCTCAATGGCATCCTCGTTATGCTTTTCTAGTGCCTTCGAGCAGTAGTAATGTTACTTTGAGGCTCTTAGGGACTAGGCCATCTATGATATATAGCTTTTTTGCCATCTTGAGAACTATTCTCAGATTTCGGTGTAATTCGAGAAAGTTGGTGCTATTTAGTTTTTCTTATTCAAGTATAGACTTAAGAATGAAGGAGTTGTTTTCATTAGACATCTTTCATACGCAAAGAGATTTTAATTAGTATTTTCGATGTATATTTCCTTATTTAATTAATGACACATTATAGTAATTAGAACAAGGAATGAGAATCTGGCTATGTCAGTAGTAAAGGCAACTATAGCATATTCTTTAGTAAGTGACTGGGTAGACAGGCCACGAGTGTCAATTGTGAGAATTGCCAACTATCGAGTATGAGGCCGCTAAGATAACTCTTGTCGATGCATTGATATGTTTAGCCTCATCTATGCTGGCTTTTTTACTTTCAAGACAGCTGGAGCATGTGATGAGAAAAGAAAAAATAATAGTCGTCCTAAAAGAGGTACTTGTGGAAGGTCCGAATATAGAAACCCTTGCAACATGGAAGGACAAGCAAGACATCAAGTGCGGTGTTGTGGCTCCGAACACTGATGGTTACGTTCCAAGTGTAGCTTGTGATAGGATGGCATAGACTATTGATTTTAATTATGGGTTAAATTTAATATTTACCAACTAGGGTCGTAAGAGCCAATTTTAGTATAATTTTAGTCGTGACATCTTGATGAACCCTTTCATCTCTCAGGACACTTAGTTTTAAAACCTATTAAAACTAAGTTCGTCACAACTTATTTAACAAATTTTAAGATAATAAAAATCTATTAAGTTAATAGTTTTCGAATATTAAATCTAGTTTAATTTGCAAAACTTAATTGGTCATTGATCGTTTTAAAACAAACTTTGTTTTATCACAAAATGTTAACAAGTTGTAAAAACAATTTAAAACTTGTTTGTAATGTGATTGTTTCAATATTTTAAAACTCCTTTTAAAATCATGTTGGTATTTAGGTTGGTTATTTACAACAACTTATAAGATAAAAGCAACCACAATAGCATGACAAATATGTAAATCTATATGGCCAAAAAATTGTTCGATCTTGCTAGAGCCTAATAGCAAGATCAAACGGGTCACGGGATCACAACACACAAGGATGGACTTGAGTGCATCTAGTCATCTCGAGCAACTCCCACTAACTTCATGACTCTTGTTTAGCGTCCTTGGTTTTGTCTCCGGGTCTTTGTTTATTACAATATTTAAAATTACAATAAAGGAAAGAACCCTATCTATTACAACTTTGAACAATCTAGGTGGCCAAAAACCATAATAACAAAACCTAATAAAATATACAACCACAAAACAAGGTCAGGCCAGATTCACATATTCCACAGCAATCACAAAATAAACGAGCAATCTTTTGGGCAAGCAAAACGAATAAAATATTAACAAAATTAAAGGTGCCCTTTTTAGATCAGAAACATTAAAATAAATAAAGTTTGTGTTCTTATTCCGGTTAAAAGACCGGTACCGACTCGTATGTTTATAACCAAGGCTCTTGTGAGAGGGGATCGGCTATACTCTTATGAGCACCGAACCAATTCGACTCAGCTAACAGAGGCGGAATTCATGGCTAGAGAGTTGGACAAACAAACAATCAAGTATGTTTCTTAAATGCCTTTGATTCGTATTAATAAACATGAAGGTTACAGACGAGTAAACAACTGGACAGGGCTTCGCCGTAGTCACACACCAACAGATGAAGACACAAAACTCAAGCTCCACTATGTATAGGCCAACATGGCTCACACAAAGAGTGATGTTGCTGGCTCGTGCGAATGGTTGCTCGTACGAGTGACAAGATGTCACTCGTACAAGCCACACATAAGTTCACTCGTACGAGCTATAGACACAAAATATATAGAAATGACATTCTAAGCCTTAGTTACATAACCGACATATCCTAGACGTAGGCGATAGACAATATGCACCAACAAACTCCCCTTGGATGTTGTCGTAGTCTTGGATAGTCTTCAAAAAAATCTTCAACAATTTGACATTTAACGTCTAAAGAAGCGTTTCGGTGGCCTGCGATGCTCCTCAGAAGATATCGGCGTTTGGTCTGTAGGAGGAGACCAATTGTACGTGCTGTCAAACCGAAAGCTTCTCAGCGATGCAATCCACTTTCTCTCCTCAATCCTTTCAGGATTCTTTTCTTCTTTCGTTGCTCTATCTCTTCCAGCTTCCTCCATGAAGTGTTCCATGTTATTCCTAAACATATATCGTTAGCAAAACAAACATTAACAATCTTCTGGAACTAGAGCGCATGCTCTTTGTCTCTTTCCTCAAACTGATTTTGCTGTACAAACATTCTATATCCTTCTTTAAGTAATTGACTAGCCACATTGGGTCTAGTACTTGAATGTTGTGCCATAGACCATATATACGTTTGTGTGCTATGACGGTTTCGGATAGTTCTACAATTATCTTCCAAGAATCTTCATCCGGTTAGACACAAATAACAGCTTCACCTGTACTTGAATCATAGTGCCACCATTTGAATATCTTGAAGAAATCTTGCTCCATCTTAATCAGAGGCATGTTTTTCATCATTATCGGCCTCTTAACGATCAACATCACATCCTTCTCTTTTGTAACAGGATCAATCTTCGTGACTCTTTTGGGCATATGTGGCTTCTAGCGTCTAAAACCATGAGTAGCCTCCAGCTTTATCAGTTTCCACAGCCGCTGGTCATGAAATTTTCATCTTTGAATTTATCATCTTAGTCTACACCAATTATTTAATATCCCAGAACGGCAGGGTCTTGATATCGCTCAACTGTCGGAAGTACTAGAGCCCATACTCCCGCTTAATCGCATATACATCCAGTTCTGCGACCCATACCCAGCTAATGATGTCCCCCAGAAAGATATATGAATCACGCGTGAAGAATGCTAGGGGATGTTTAAATGTACGTTCCTCTAGTAACTCTTTGAACCATAGTTTCCTCATCTCGGCTATTTCTTCTTTTGATAAACGTTGAGGAACCATTCCCTGTTTCATAGCCTCTTCAATTTTGCGATTCAATAAATCCATTTCGGCTGCAAACATCCACTAAACGTTGGGGAGTCATCCGTACCCTCTCCGCAATGTTTGTAGTGTCATCGTCATCGGATTATCCTCCACAACAACCTTATCATAACCGTGTGCTTCAGTTTAATGTTCGAAGATATAATCCTCTGGCTGGAAAGCACTGATTCGTTTAGCTCGTCTTTGAAATCAAATTCAAACGTTTCTTCGTCCACGTGCAACATACTCGCAATCTCTTCCTTCGTGTAACTGTGGACAAACTCACCTTCTTCCATATCATGCTCTAAATACAAGATCTTTGGTTTTGGCAGGGTAGGAACAGTTGACATATCAGTCACTGTGGGGATTCCTGCCTGCTTAGAATCCTTCGAACTCTCATACGTCTTTCCCTGATCTTTGTCACCTTCAACTTGGTTGGCTGAATCGTTCAAGTACCCAGAAAAATCAATATCTTCATTCAAACCTGATTCTGTTACAAGAATTGCCGAACCACCCATATCATTATCATCATCATTATCATATCAGACTTTTTCTTTGATGCATCATCAGTTTTGTCAAGTCTTCAACATCCTCCTCAGGATTCTCAACAAACGTATCTATTTCTTCCTCAATCTCTTTTACCATCTTCATTTCCTTAGCCATTCTTGATGTTTTGAAGATAGATACGACTGTCAATATCAACATCCTTTGGCTTTCCGACCAACACAAACTTCTACGACTACTCACACACCATCAATTCTGAAGATATGGCGCAGATTCAGCTTCTGGCTCAGTTATATCTATCAAAGGCTCCTCTCCAACCTTCTCTTTTCCCTTGCCCTGAGTGTCTGATAATTCTTTTGCAATTCGTTCACAGCTCGGCAACTCTTTGTCTAGCTTCTTCCTTCTCAATGTCGTCAATTTCGGCAGCCAGATTAATTCCGAGCTTCTTGATAAGGATTTTCTCGAACAAGCTTATCTGCCTTTGATTCCTGAGGCGTTCTTCATCGTATTCAGTCATTCGATTCCTCAGTCTTTCATTTTTAGACACACTACTTGCCAAAATAGCCTCAAGATGCTATTTATCTTCTTTTAGGCCCTTAATCTGCTCATGTAATTCAGCAATCTTAACACTGTTCATCATGACCTGTTTCTCTAATTCCTCAATCCTCGTGTCATTGAACATGTCTGCAGAAAATTCTCCCCCCCCCCCCGGAATATCTCCAAATCAAAGTCAAACTGATCTTCAAGTCTAGATCCTGTTGAGAACTGGGGTTGAGATTGAGTAGGACTTGGTTGGGGTGGGTTATGGTGGTGTTGTGGTGTTGGTTGTGGTGGTTGTGGTGATGGTTGTGGAGGTGGTGATGGTGGTGGTTGTGGAGTTTGGTGATGGTGGTGGTTGTGGAATAGATTCAACATTTTGTGCTATATCACCCTTTTTTTGGACCTTTCTCTTTGATCTGGCTGTCGAAGATTCTGTATGTCTAGCCGCTGGCCTCTTCAAACGTTTTGATGGCCTCTTTGATGATTTGAGAACAGGAGTGTCACTGTCGGATTCAGATGGCACATATGTAGTATCGTCTTAACCTGTCTCTTTTCTTCTTCCCTCCTTAGCTTTTTGTTGAACTTCTGCCATACGTTCCAACTTTTTTTCCTTGGCTCTCTCCCTTTCACCGGCAATCTTATCCTCTTCATCAGTGCTAGAGGAGGATGCGTCTTCGTCTCTACTAACTTTTCCACCAAACGCCTGTCGCTCTATGTCATCCGAACTGTCTCAATGTTTTCGTCAGGCTCTGATTCGTCAACCCAAACTCGTGCCAATAGATGCACGTTTCTTCTTCTGAGGGGCAGTGGAGGAAGATGTAGCCACTGGCTTTCATTTAGTCCCCTTACCCCTTCTTATCCTCTTTTGTAAACCACACGCTTCTCTTCGGAATAAATCCGTCAACGCTTCTAACTCATCAGCCTCATCCCTACTATCATCTTTTCGCCATTTCCCCCTGGGCGGCGCCACATAGCCTTTATCAGAAATAGCCCCAAAAACAGGCTTGGCGTTAGGGAAGGCCTTTAGATGCAGATTCATCTTCTTCAAAGTAGACACATCCATATGCTCAAGTCTAAGAATATCGTCTTTCTTCTTCTTTAAATTTGGATGTACATGATCTAGCAGCATTTGCACGAATCTCGGGTACTGTAGAAACTTTTCTCGTTTAATGTTTTGTACTATCTGCGAAAATATTAGTCTTGAAAAGTTGTATGGCAGTTTGAGAATGAATGTCGTAATCATACACATTTGATAATCTATCAAATAATCAAAACCACCCTTTCTATGACTTAGGGTGTGTATAATGCAGTGAGCGATGTAGTGAAAGGGGGCACTCAAATTTCCCTTTTGAAAGGTGCGGCGTTAACGAATCCAGCATAGCCCATCCTATAAAAGCATCCTTTAACCATATATTTTGGATAACCGGCCGGGTCTTCTTCACTGTCATTAAACTCCAACACTGTTCGAATAAGATCTTTAGTGATCTTGACTTCAATATCTTCATTGTTGATGTGCATGTAGACAGGATGGCATTCTCTTCCTCACTATACTCGGCAGCATCCCAAAAATATTCGACATGAGATCGATACATCGTATGTCTATCTATAAGAGCCTTTGTAATAGGAGCCTGCTCAGAAAATCTAAACACTTCTCTATATGCTAGCTATCTCTAGTATATATTTTCATCTAGAAGACAACATATGTTGTGGAACGGTGAGAACGAAGACTTCTTGATCTGCAAACACAAAAATTTCAAACATTAGAAAAAGTTTCAAAATTTTCAACACTTACACACTCGTACGAGTCACCATTCGTACGAGTCAGATGCTAAGACAAAGAATTAGGTTGAAAAAACCCACTTGTACAAGTCACTCTTCATACGAGTTGAAATTTATACTTAACAGTTTACGGATTTGATCAGACTTACTCGTGTGCCTCGTACTAGTCAAAGAAACTTAAGATATTTAAAGACATGCTCATACGAACGATCACTCGTACGAGTGAAGATGATTAACTAACATTTTAAAAGACTTGCTCGTACGAGTGAGAGTTCGTACGAGTTACGAATCGCACCAAATAATACTTTGTCAAAGAGAACTTAAAACGTGTAAATTTTAACAAACTGAATGATGATTTAGAGGCTAAAAGGGCCGATTTGTACGAATTTAAGTTTAATTTTACATTTTAACCGGTCCAATTATCCTAAATTTAAGTTTAATTTTACAATTTAGGCATTATAACGGCTCAAAACTAGCATTAGTACCTTTCCCATATTAGAGTGTGTGCCAATCAACCTCCCCGAAGAATAAGATATGAAAAATGATCAAGAATGTGTGTAGAAAGAATTGAATCGCTCAGATAAAATTTTTTAGTCGCACAGAATTACTAATGTGATTGTATGAATGAAAGCCCCTTTATACTTGCCATGTCATTCGTACAAGTCACCATTCGTATGAATGTAGCCTTTTATCACTCGTACGAGTCAGTATGTCGCTCGTACGATCACTTCCTTACACTTGTTTATTTTTCTGATTTTTCTAATTTTTGTGAAATTATTTGTTTTTACTACCCACTCAGTTGACCAAGTCCAAGTTAACAAACCCGGTTAACCGATTTGCCTACCAAGTCCAAGTTAATGACCTTGGTTGAACGTTGTTGTCCAAAACAGATTTATTTTTAAAAATTAAAAAAATTAAAGTTTCAAGTTAATGAACTTTTTGACGTTTCAGGAAATTTTCCTTTCAGATTAGCTCCCAGCACATGATCTTCAGCTATCCTTCAGCAACTGTCGCTTTAACTTGGACTAAGTATTTTCATCATCGATAGACTAAAATCTAAGATAGATTGCTAAAAATAAACTGAAAAACTTTTTGTGTTTTTTCTAAAAAGAAAGATAAAGTAGATAAAGATGTATTTACAGACACATTTTGTGAGTTTTATGTTAGAGGATCACATCAGTAATTTAGACAAATCACCAGTACCATTGATCTTGGTAATAACTTTAAGGTCTTAAATATATTTACCTAGATTGCCAATATACTTATCCACTTAAATCTCTACACTTTCTCAATTGTTTCAAGATATGTTAGGTAATTTTAGGGAACATGAAGTAACTGTGTTTCCCATCTCAGAATATACTCCCGCATCGAGATTGCCGGAATTTTATCTCACAACTGAATATCTAACTGATATCTGTAAATGGGGTGAATTGCGAGACCTTGAGAGCTAAGGTTAGTATTTCCATACAGAGAAAGAGATGAAGACTCGACTTTAGGTGGTGTTCCTTTAGGAATCTTTTGAACTGTAGATGTCGTATCTTTTTATGACATATAATCATTTTTATGTAACTTATGGAGGTGAATAATGCGAAAAGTATTATACAAGTTCTAGGTCATTGCCGACACAAAATCCGAAGAACTCGGATAATACCCCAGATATCAATTAAATATAAAGACCTAGTATCACAAAATCTGGTATTCTCTCAAACGAAATTCCAGAGTACTAAGTCCATATATCCGAGAGATGCGACCAAAAATTACTCAGTTTTTCTTTTAAGATTATACCTTGAAGAACAATTTACTGAACGTGTGAAGCCTATTTGCATATCATCAGTAATACCCAACCTGTTTAATTACTTGTTAAAACATTCCATATATTTAGCGTACTGTGATAGTCCACTGATGTAATATTATTACCTCTTTTTCACAAAACTCTTTTTTGTATCTTTCACAACTTTTCTCCCCCTAAAATCAAAAACATATTTTTGGGTTTTGGTTTTTAAGAAAGCAAGAAAAGTATTTACATTAAAACATGTCATACAGATGAGAATTACGTTAAATCCTCGTCATCCTCAAATTCAAACTCATTTCCCACCCCTGATGTCAAATTTTTTAAACCATTTAATTTCAAAAGATTTTTAAATCTTGATATATCAAAAGCTTTGGTATAAAAATCTGCTTTTTGGTCATCAGTGTGGATTTTTTCAATTCTAACCAACTTTTTCTCGTAACAATCACGATAAAGTGGTGTCGAGTTTCTATGTGTTTAGTGTGTGAGTGTTGAACTAGGTTTTTAGTTATATCAATAGCTGCCTTATTATCTACATATGGGCATGTCAAGAAATTGCAGTCCGAAATCTCTCATCTGCTGTTGTATCTAGAGTATTTGGGAACAACAGCTGGATGCTGAAACATATTCAGCTTCACATGTAGAGAGAGCGAGCACGGTCTGTTTCTTGCATTGCCACATTAACAAACGGGTTCGAAGAACTGGCAACCAGCCGTTGTAGATTTGGCATTAAGCTTGCAGCAACCGAAATCGGAATCGGAATCTGAATAACCCTTGAGATTGAAGTCGTCATGTCGAGGATACCACAAGCCGGTGCTTGGACATCCTTTCAGGTAGCACATGATTCGTTTGACGGCTAACAAGTGTGAATCTCTTGGATTAGACTGGTACTGGGCACACCGGCATGTTGGATACATGATATCAAGTCTCGAAGCTGTAATATACATCAAGGATTCGATCATGGAGAGATATAATATTTCATCAACTTTGACTCCATGAACGTCTGGACAAATGCCTGATTGGTGGCTAATGGATTTGATGCTGGTTTAGTTCCTGACATGTAAAATTTCTCTAACACGTCATGAACATACTTCGTCTGATGAATGAAGATACCATCAGGCAATTGCTCAACCTGAAGTCCTAAGAAGAACTTCATCTCCCCCATAGCACTCATTTGAATTTTCTCTTCATTCTAAGTCTTTACACAGCTTATCATTTGTCGACCCAAAGATGATATCGTCCACATAAATTTGTACGATAATCAGATGTCCATCCACTTCCTTGGTAAAAAGGGTACTATCTATTGTGCCTCTTGAGAAACCATTTCCTAGGAGATGCTTGGAGAGCATCTCGTACCAGGCTCTCGGGGCCTAGTCAATCCGTATAATGCTTTGTTCAACAGATGGACTTTATCCTTGTGTACAACAAACCCCGATGGTTGGCCGACATACACCTCCTTGTTTATCTTTCCGTAAAGGAAAGTAGATTTTACATCCAATTGGTACACCTTGAAACCTTTCCAAGAAGCAAAGGCCAAGAAAATGCGTATAACTTCAAGACGAGCGATAGGGGCGTATAACTTCAAGACTTGCGATAGGCGTAAACCTTGGACCACGAGCCGAGCTTTGTTTCTGACCACAATACCTCTGTCATCTCTCTTGCACTTGAAGACCCATCGAGTATTAATCTTTTTATGATGATCCGGTAGGTCGACAAGCTTCCAAACACCAAGTTTGTGGAATTAAAGCAACTCTTCCAGCATTGCGTCCACCAGCTTTCTTCTTTCAAAGCGTCTTTCCAGTTTCCTGGTTCAACCTACGATACAAACAACTGTAAGAAAGTCTGATTTGTAATGGAGCAACACTTGTATAAAAGCAACTTAGATCCTTATTGATCTGATTGCGAGTTTTCACTCCGGTTTGTAAGTTGCCAATAATATTCTCTGACGAATGGTAAGATGGTGTCCTTAGCATCAATGCGCTCGGAACATTACTTGAGTTTGCAAATTCGTGATAACTTCATCAGGAACCGGTTCAGAGGATGTAGCTTCATTCCTGACATTGGATTCATCAGCTTGAGTATTCAGAAAGCTTTGAATTTGCTAGGATCCTTCATTGGAACTGGTTCCTCTATCATCAAAAGTTGGTTCATGATCAGAGTCGGCATCACTCGGTTGATGGGAGATGATTTGGCGTATTTAAGACTGGTACTGATACTAATTCTTGCAGAGTATTGCTCAGACCTACAACAGAAGTGTTAGAGAAAGGAAGTGATGGGGAAATCACCAACGGTCTTGAAACTTGCTCTTGATTAGAGATTTGATGTTGTTGAAAGAGCATAACAGGTTCTTCTTCTGATGGTACTACTGTTAGCTCAAATGAATTCCACAATCCGTCGTAATTTAACAGCCGTGGATCCCCAGGTTTCTGCGTAGGCGTAGTATATCTTTGACAATCAACATGTTGTGCAAGAATAACCTGGTTCAGACTCGGCAAAAATACTCGCTTTTGTGGACTAGCATAACCGACGAAAAATCCTTCCAAGGATTTGGCCCCAAATTTACCGTCCGGGTCTAGAATAGTACACGGCAATCCAAAAGTACCAAAAATGCTAGATTCGGCTTTCGATAGTTTAGTAGCTCAAAACATGTCTTGTTGTGAGGCTTGACCGTCAAAACACGGTTAAGGGTGTAACATGTTGATGCGACTGCTTCGCTCCAGAAACTAATTGGAAGTTTGGAATCAGCGAGCATTGTTCTGGCAGTCTCGATCAGGGTGCGATTCTTATGTTCAGCTACTCCATCTTGTTGAGGAGTATAGGGAGCGTTAAATTTGTGAAGAATACCCTTTTCGTTGCAGAATTCAAACACCCTCTTGTTCTTGAACTCAGTACCAATCTGCGGATTCTCTTGATAGGCAAGTGATATAGGTTTTCTACCTTCCTAAAGAGATTCATAAGACTCAAATGTTTCATCTTTACTCTCCAGAAAGAAAACCGATGAGAATCTTGAAAAATTATTTGTACAACCAGGCAATATAGATCTCAAGAGATACTTTTCATGTTCACTGGCCCAAAAAGATCCATATGAAGCCTTTCTAGTGGTAGCTTGATAGAATTAAGTAGCTTTCTCGGGTGTGATTCTTATGTTATTTCCCCTTTTACAGCTCAGATAATCATCAAATAAATGAAAATTCTTTAGATTAACACCCTCCACTAGGTCGTTATGCACCAAATAATTCATCTTTCGCAGGTGAATGTGCCCCGTCTTTCGATGCCATAAGATTGACTCTTTCTCGGTAGCTTTAGAAACAAAGCATTGAACCTTCTTTGACGTAGTGGATGCGACGCTCATGTCTAAGACATAAAGATAATTTTCTCGTTGAGCGCTCATGAGGATCCACTCCTCATGAATCTTGAATCCCGGTTTGAGAATTAAGCACTCCTTGTCATTGAAGTGTGTTGTGAATTTCTTATCACAGATTTGTGAAATGCTCAGTAGATTGTTTTCCAGCTTAGTAATGTAGTTCACCTTGTCGAAAGATACCACTCCATTTATGAGAATACCTTCACCCACTATTCTTCCACCCTGTGTCCCAGCAAAACCCACATAACCTCCCCGGATAGCTTTTACGTCGTATAACAACGCAAGCATCCCAGTCATGTGTCGGGAAGCTCCACTATCCATAACCCATTTTGACATGATTGATCTCGAGAGCCCTTGTACACATGTCGAAGAAATCCTTTAAACAGAGAAACCCAAGCCTGCTTAGTCTTGGGTGGGTTTGGAATATCACATTTGTAACTTTGATCTTGACATTTTGTTTGATTTATGTTTTAGGTGGAATAGGTGTTTTCATTTCTACTGAAGATGGTTTGACTTTTGCTACCAAATTTTGTGTTTTCAGAAAAAACCTTTTTAGAATAGAATTTTGAATCCTTTTGACGATTCTTGGTAGAAGTTTCACCAATCACAAATTTTGAATTAAGTTGAATCGTTGATGTCACTTTTTTATTGGATTCATTGTTTCTTTTCAGAATTTGTTTGGTACAAACTTAGGTGCTTTTTGCTTCACATCTTTTGTAGAACTGATTGAGTTTTAAACAGATTTTGGATTTCTTTGAGAACATTGTCGTGCAATATGTCCGACATTGTTACATTTGTAGCATGTCCTGCTGTCATTTCTAACAGGCGAATCCAAATCCTGTTTTCTACTCTCTTTTTCCTTCTTAAATTCATCATTGGATTGTTTACCAATGATCTCCTTTTATTTTTCAGTGATTGTCCCATAGACAAAATCAATTTTCTTTGTAAAGTTCATATTTTGAAACTTGTTATTCTTTCTTTGCTTTTGAAAACCCAAACCTGCTCTCCTGTTTTCAGGATAATCTCGGTCTCTCTGATGGTGGTTTCTGTATACACATTTTGATTTAGAGTAAAATGATGCATCTCGTTTTTTCTAAATCAGAATGACTTACTTCAACAAGCTTGAACAACTTATCAACTCGATCCAGATTAACATTCGGCATTGGGAAGTCCTCATCGGAATATAGCTTATCAGATCCGTTCATTTTGTAAATTATTACATTTGGATCATTGTTTAAACTATTTTCTGATGATACATCCAGTTTAGATTTGTCAGACTCATTCTTCAAAAAAATTTCAGCCACAACTTTTACCACTTCAGATTGATATTCACTTTCTGTTTTGGTGTATATTACATCAATGTTCACAGGCAGCTCGCCTTTCTTCTCAGTTTTCAATTTGAAATTAAGTGTCTTTTCCACCCTTGATGGTTTCTTACTTGCATAACTATTCCACAAGGGTGGTGGAACACGATCATAACTTACACCTTTGATTTCATCAATTTTATTATCTTCCTTGCTTTTAATTTTTGGAAGAATGTGATCAATGACGTACTAAGTTGTAGAATAACTTATTAACAACATGTTAACCCATTCTGTTTCGATTTTCATTTTTTCAAGTTCACTTTTTAGCTCGGCAATTATATTTAAATGAATATTAATGGCCATTTGTTTGTCCATTACAGTCGCCTTGAGCATCGAAAGTGTCTTGTCATTTTCTCTGATCACTTGTTCAAATTGTTTAATTGTTTTGCTTAATTTGTCATAGGCTTCTTTTGTTGAACTATAATCACATGACAAATTATCAGTATGACATTTAGCTCTTTGTATCTTGTTTCTTTCTTGACACACTCAATGCATGTCTCTTTGCACTTCATGCAAGGTGTTTCTTTTACTGACACATTTACCGATCTGACTCTAGCTTCCTGAGCTTCCTCAGTAACTACCGCATTCGTGTTAGCCATTAGAGCTTTGTCGGCTATGTCAGTCGGATTCTTCAATGTCAACTCTTTGGTCACATCAATCATCTACTCTACTTCAGGCTTTTTCTCTTCTACACATGGTGATTGATAGCTTGAATCGAAGTAACCTACAAAATTTTTAAGAATGTCAGAAGGCAAAAGATGTTTAAATGCACTATTTAAGAGTTCTTCTTCCTCTGACGATGTGTTGTAATATTCCTCTGGTGCTTCGTCAAAAGATGCCTCAGCAAATTCTTCTTCTGCCTGTTCTGGTTCTTTGAATATCTCAGCTACCAGTGCTAGGCTTTCATTCTTTGAAATGTATTTGTTCCAGTTGAACACTTCATCTTTTTGGGTAACAACCAAAGCCTTTTCCTTTGAGTTCGATGGACCATCTTCGATCTGCACTAAACTTGTCTGATGTGGTTGGGGTCGATGATAGGTGGCTCTTTTATAATAATCATCTGCAAATGGATTCTGGTTTCCTTTGACTTCTCTGTTTGGGCATTCTCTCTTGAAATGTCCTTTTTCTCTACACTTGAAGCATGTAACTTTAGCCTTGTCAAAACCGAGTTTCCCATCAAGACCTCCCAAACTGTCTATTCCCGTGATTTCCATAAAGCGTTGAGCTCTACGGACTATCGACGCCATGCACCATTTAATATCAAACAGCTCGAACTCAACTGGATCAATCTGATCATAATCTTCTTTGGTCATTTCAGGATTCCCAATCCTACCGGCTACCAGACTTTCGTATGATTCGAGAACTGATGCAAGCAAAGCCATGTCTTGTTTGGCTGTGTGTTCATTGAAATCCTGTGCGTTCTCGATATTCACAGTAATGTTGCATTGAAGAATTCGCTGGTTTAGATTAGGTGGAGTGTTTTGACTGTTTTGATGATTACTTGAGCTTTGTGCAGATTGAGGAGCTTGAGGAGAAAAACACTGAAACCCACTGGACTGATTTGATGGTGGACTTGTAGCATTGTTGGCGCTGAAGGCGGTTTGAACCTTAGGACTTTGTATGTGACCAACAGAACTACTTTTGTAGTATAGGTTCACATATTGCTGCATATGAGCGCCTTTGTTCCTTGCCATTTTCTGCATTTCTAGCTCGTGTCCTTCTATTCTCTCAATAAATCTTGGCAATGTGAAGTTACGGTATTCTATGCCGTTTTTCAGAATAGTTAGATAGGTCGTTCACTCTCCTTCTAGTTAAGAATCAACCTGTTTATCAACCAGTTCTTCGTTAGTTTTAAAGATCTCCATTCTTTTCATCTGAACCACCAAATGTCAATATCGTTCGATCGGCTGCTTTACCGTCTCTCCTTTTATCAGATTGAAAATATCGAACTCCTTGCTCAGCAGTGCTTTTCTTCCTTTTCGAAGTTGAGAACTTCCTTGAAACTTGAGTCATAAAGCATTCCACAGTGATTGAGCGTCACCATCATATTGTAGAAGTCCCAGGATATCTTCTTTAACTGCTTGTCGCAGTATGTTCATCATCTTCTTTTCGTTGATAAACTTTTCTCTCTCCTTATCCGTCAGCTGAGCCAGTGTCTTCGCAAGACCATTCTCACTAGTAGGTGTTGTGTACTTTGACTCGATGGCAAACTAATACGTGAAATGATAAGCCTGTGGCCAGTTTATGAATCTTTCACTCCAACTATCATAATCTTCAAGTTCATGAGCTCCAGAGATTTTGTCATGGTTCTCATTTCATTTTCTAGATTCATCTTCATTGCTGCGGTAGTCGTAACAGCTGAAGCAGCAAACGTGTTGTAAAACTCTTCTTCGATTAAATCTGAAATTTTTTTTTAGAAACACAAAATTTCGAAAACACTTATTAATTGACAAAAATGCGAAATTTAAGAAAAACTCCTTAAAATGTTCTTCATGCGAATGAACAGCCACTCGTGGGAATCAGTCATTCGCGCGAGCAGGTTACTTGTGCAAGAGAGAGAGAGAGAGTGATTCATGCGAGTGACTTCTTCGTGCGAATCACTCACTCGTACGATTGACTGTTTTGGAAGTTCCCTAATGGGAAATGCCGGCGGATTGTCTCCAGGAATTCTGCCAGCCAGACAAGATGTATACTCTTTCGGTATGAATGAATGAACGCTTCCACTGATTCTGTTTCTACTTCCTTGTTATAATGTTTACCAAATCGGTACTATCATACGCCAAACTTCCGTCTAGAACACCCGTCACCGAGACCGGTTCATTCAATCTAACAGTTGATGAATCACCTATGCTCATGAATTTTGTACGTATGAGGGGTTTTAGACGTAAAACATCAAATAATCGGACAATCCACGACATAATGTAAAATTGAAACCACAGGATTGTTCGAAACTGATTTTCGACCAGATCTGTGCAAAAATCATCTTGAAATTCAAAGAAATAAAGATTTTGGATCGAAAAAAGTAATCAGGCTCGTTTGTACGAGTGAGCCCCTGTGGCTCGTACAGTAAATGTCACTCGTACGATACACTGTACAAGCACCACTCATACGAAGTGTGGCATGCAAAAAAATTGGTGATTACAACTTTTTTCGAGATTTTAACTTCTAATTCGGGTTGTTCGAGGACACCGTCTAGAGCTTAAGAGTATAGATTTGATAATACGGTCACAAAATGTTGAAGATATTGGGATAGTCACAGATACCTGCACAAAAGGATGATCATCTGGTGTAGTGACTTTATTGGGCCTTAACGTTAAATCCGCATTTGATTAAAACTGCAAATTTGGGAAATTTTCCACAAAATTTGGTTTTTGTGAAAAGATGCTCAGACGTCAGAATTTGCAAAAATGAGGGGGAATAAAAATTTTCACGTATATGTTAATATTCTGGCATTTTTTAAATTCGTGACCATGCAACAGTATTCAGGTGGTTCCGACTACAGATTATTTGGGAAACACAGAGCATCGAAGATTCATTAGTGATGAGATAAAATTGATGTCTATTTTTCGTAAAAGTGGGGTTGCATAACTGAGTCTTGGAGGAGTTGTTCATCAGATTCAGTAGTTAGTCATGTTGATGCCTGAGTCTTCGTACAAGCCGGTTGCACACACGACTGCTTAGTGGTATAAAGTATCCAATTAAACTCCGTAGGGCAAATGAATTGTTTTCCAGACTAACCGCCAGAAAATAAGGATGCTTTGTGGTTTCAGTTGTCACCGGGACTAATGAGGAAGGCTATACACTTGAAGTTCATGACTAAAGAAGATATAATAAATCTTTCAGACAAAATATGTGTACTAGTTGCTCACGAAATAGACTATACATTTGGAGTTTCGTGATCAAAGGATGTTCAGAATTTTCAGATCATGATACAGATTGATGCTTAAGGGTTAAATACCTAATCTTCAATGTGGAAGTGGATGCACATACGACTCCTTATCTTTAACTATGCAAGGCAAATGAACTGTTTTCAGGACTAACCGCCAGGAAATGAGGATATGTTATAATTTCATATAGCGCCATTCCAGCGGAGATAGCTATACATCTGTTATTATGACTAAAAAGGAAGAATGTGATTCTGACTGCCGAAGAATGTTTCTCATATTCGATGTGCTACCAGATAATATGATTCCGATGATGATTTACTGATTGAGAAGATTACCGATTTGCTGATTAATCGTGATTACGAAAATCGGGATTTCAGATTAACGTGGATATTTATTGATTTGAAGTTTATCGTTGTGATAATTCGAAGTTTCTATCAATTGCCAATTGGGTTTTGAAGATCAGAGGATCGAGCACTAGAGGAGTGCGCTAAACCATACGCGGATGTGGTTAAAGTCGAAACGGAGAAGCTTCATGATTAATTTCAAGTTGGTGATTATTCGAGAAAATTTGTAGATTAAGCAACTTAGAGGAGATCATGAACCATGAAAACAAAGATCTGAAGATTAATTTCTGCAGAAAAAATTATTTCAGGTGGAATGTTGCTTAAAGTAGATAATGCAAACCTGGATCATCAATCAAGGGGGAATTTGTGAACGCGTTCTACGACATCGATAGATACCTGATTGAAGTTGCGGAATATTCAAACACGTCTCTCAGATTTCAAGATCAAGATCAAGCTTCGACAGTGATGTCCAAGGGGGAGTTTTTTGTTGGTGCATAATGTCTATGGCCTACGTCTAGCATATGTCAGTTATGTAAATAGGGCTTAGAATGTCATTTTTATATATGTTATGTATATGGCTCGTACGAGTGAACCTATGTGTGGCTTACAAACAATGAACACACAACACATATATATAGACATGAGCAGCTCGTGCGAAGCGAGCAGGTTGGCTTCATACGAAGTGTCCTTCGTACGAGTGAGCTGTTTATCACTCGTACGAGTCACATGGTCACTCGTACGAGTCACACTGTCACTCGTACGAGTCACACTGTCACTCGTACGAGTCACACTGTCACTCGTACGAGTCACACTGTCACTCGTACGAGTCACACTGTCACTCGTACGAGCCAGTTCTCGTTCGCACTTGGGTCGTGTGTTTGTATCTAATCTATACAATATTTAATACACACTCTAGCTATTCACACAGTGACGGACATAAAATGCATCAACAACTCTGATACTACTGTTGGGATTCCATGGTGATTAGTTAAAATTTTATTTATCAAAACCCGATTCAATATATAATAGTCATTTAACATGCAAGTTAATCAATAAAACTTAAAGGTAATAAACGAGTGGTAAACAATAAATGAAACCCGACAGGATCCGGTTACACAAATACGAGCACAATGATAAGGATATCTAACTACCGATGAGAAAGATATACATCGGTTAATAACTAACCGGTTGAGACACCGAGGTTCAACGAACATGTGCTAGTGACACGAACTAAAGAAACGCGAGTATAGGTCGGGTAGCAGCGGTGGTGGTCGGCGGTACTGGCGTGGGCGAGCGGTGGCCGGTGGCGAGCGGCAGCGGCGGCAGTGGTTCGCGTCGGCGGTGTGGGTGTGGGTGTGGGTGTTATGAGAGTTTTCTTATGCAAGTTCTTCAACCTCCTAAATGCAAGACCAAACTTCAATTTAAATAGAATGTTGAGATCCATGCATGTGCGACAAATGACGGACATGCACATGGAAGTTGGACAAGTGGTGCATTAAGGGTGCATGTGTGACAAGTAGTGCACCAAGGGTGCATGCGTAACAAGTGGCACGGCGAGGGTGCATGCGCGACAAATGGCGAGGAGTGTACCCATCTCACCCAGTTCATGTACCCGTCCCTCAGTTGATACCCGCAATAAGTTTATTAATTAAGATAAATAATTATATTATTAATAACGAGTATAATAATATAAAACCGCTCATGATCATAAATATAATTATGATTCATTTCGCGTATTATTCGTAATTACCAGTTAAACCAATTAAGTGGATTTTAGTTCGTTGCCCACGACTCTTACGGGTCATAACTCGGTCGGTCGTGTTAATTAATTGGTACGGTCCATTTTTCCAACCATGGTACCGTTTTCTTCGTATTTTCTACTCACTTTCCACCATTCTTCGAAGCCTTCGATTGATTAAAATCAAATTAGAAGAATGAGAGAATGTAAAAAAACAATTAACAAATGGAAGGAAATACACAGAAATCTGAAACCTACCTTAGGTGATTGACGCACACCATGGAGCATACAAATCAACAGATAAAGATGAAGTCTAAGGAATATATTGTGAAGTCGGCGCCGGTTAGAGGACATGGATATCTGAATCATCAGAGTCTTCTATTTCGTTATAGTGATAGGTTGTATAAGGATACAGGTGACGCAACGTGGGGAGAAAAAAAGGGACACGCTAACTGTTGTGGAGGAGTTAACTGGAAGAAAATAATAGAATTTCAACGTAACGTGGCTTGAAATTAGATTTTGAAATTAGAACGTGCCTTGAAATTAGATTTTGAAATTAGAACGTGCCTTGAAATTAGATCATGGGCAGAAAAGTTTGGAGGAAAACCACCAACTGGAAAACTACTCATAAGTTTTCTGAACTTTCATGGGAGCGGTTACTTTTATGGGTTTAAATAGACAGGATTTCATTTTAGCAAGATCAAAAAATGATTCAAAAGTTGGTTAAAGATAATGGGTTATATTTATATATATTATATATAATTTTTCTTTCGGTCGACCGTAAAATTTTTGTTTCTATCTTATTTTCATCTTTGCCGGGGTGTCTTACTACTTGCTCAGGGGTATCCCCGATACATAAGACGGAGACTAGAGAAAAAAATTGCATTTCACTAAAAGAGTTAGGGGTATCCCGGGCAAACCCTATCCACCAAATAGTTTCGCCCCTACGTATAGTCTAAGGGGCTGTTTGTTTACCTCTTAATGATGCTCTTAATGATTCAGACATCTTATTGATTCAGTATTTAATGATTCAGACTGTTTGTTTCGTGAGCATATGTCTGAATAGTTCTAACATTTGCCTCTTAATGGTTAAGCATTAGATAGAGTCTGAATGGTTAAGATCTCTAATCTAAATTGGTCAAACATTTGTCTCTAAATGGTTAAGCATATATTGACTCTTGATGGTTCAGACGTCTTACTTATTTAGCACTTAAGGGTTCATACATTTTACTGGTTGAGCACATAATCATTCAAAAGTTGTAAAATTGCCTATGAATGTATTTAACTAGCTTGTGTACAAGGCTTGTTGAAGAGTAAATCAAATATATCCATAATGGAGAAGTCAAGCAGTTGCTATGTACTGGTTGATACAAGTTTGTTCAGACAAAAAAGTCAGCGAATCTTGGTGTGTAATTCCAAAATAAGTTGAGTAGATAGTTCTGTGTTGATCTTATTCATTTATTTCCTAGTATGATCCGCCATATAAGCAGCACGGGCCATGAGTGATGGTTCAGACTCAAAACCCTAAAAGAGCCCGTAAAAATTTTAAATTCTTTCTACATATATATTTTTGTATATAACTTATAAATATCACATGAAACAAAGACAACAATGTTGGTTTGACCTTTGTTTTTTTTTCCATTCAAAACTGAATTCACAGATAATTTCATAGATAGAGCCATTAAAAATGTCAATTTGTTTTCATCATAAAGGTTATTAACTTATTTCTTTCCTACCTAAAAAATGAAATTTAATTCCAATTCAACTAAAATTATGTAATTGGAATTGTTTTTTTATTCCTTTTCTTTTTTATTATTTAAGTGATTGCGAGGGATTATTTTAGCTTTTTTGTTTTTATTCAAAATTTAACAAAATAAAATCATTTATTATTTTTAGTTAAATGAAAAAACCAATAAACTGAACACATGTTAATATCCTTTTGGCAATATTGCAACGTTTTTTTTGTGTGGTTTTTTTGGTTCTATAGTGATAGTGGTACCGTAAGGGTTCCTTACCAGTCCCTAACCGAATCAAGCTTATAACCAGTCAAGTTCCCACCAGGTCCCCGCTCCACAATGCGCCGATAACAAATTTTAAAAATATTTAGTTTAGGCCTACTATCTAATTAAATTTGAATTCCTTTAAGCCCATTAACTTTAAAATTTAACCATCTTTTAACTAAACTCCCATTAACTTTAAAATTTAACCATCTTTTAACTAAACTCATTTACTATTTACCCATTAGGCCCATTTAAAAACCCAATAGAAAAACCAAATCAAATGGACGACAACACATTACGAAAATAGAAGTTGGAATTTTTTGAGACCCAAATTTAATGCTCGTCCGGCCTAGGAATGTTTTAGAATTCTCCGAGACAGCCTGTAAGCAGCCTTTTAGTATATTAAAAAAAGTGTGAGATACAGCTAACAAAATGTTGTCCAATATGTTTTTCAATTCTAATAACCATAACATGGTTGCTAAGTTGAAATGTTAAATCCTTGTCAGACTTGATTAGATTTCTAGTTTCTTATGCCAAGCTGAAATTCAAAATTTTATGCAAGTATCTAAGCATGTTTTTCCCCCTTTTTCAGAGAATCTGTGTAGAACATATATTACATTAAGGAATCTCATACAATCATACTCCGTGCATACCTCAAGTTTTTGATCTTTATTGAACACTATTTATTCTTACTTGTTCAACATTTAAGGTGGAAAACTGGAATAATAACTACCGAACTGGTGCTATCCCAATTTGAAAAAGAATTTTTTTAAACCACCAAATACGTTTATATTCATCAACATATCTAGCTTCTAAGATTATATTGTCCCAGTTTCTCAATGATTTGTCAATTCTAATTTAGTATGCCTTATATATATATATATATAGGGTAGAGTTCTAGAGTGAACACTAGTTTGAGAGTGAACTGTGTGAACTAATTTGAGCCATTGGATTATATCATCTAAAGATTTTTAAACAATAACGAGATTGTAATTATAATGTTGTAACTTTCCTTTAAATTAATTGACAGAAGGGTATTTGCGTCTTTTGTAAATTGCATTTATTAAACAATATAATCAAAATTTCTAAAATCTAGCTAGATTCCGTATATACAAGATACACAGTTGTTAGTGTATACACATGTGTACAGTCTCAATAGTATCAGTTTATATATGATACACAAATGTTAGTTTATACACATGTGTACAGTCTCGCTAACTATCAAATTATACAGATACACCGTTGTTAGTTTATACACATGTGTACAGTCTCGCTAACTATCAGTTTATACAAGATACACAGTTGTTAGTTTATACAGATGTGTATAGACTTTTGATACAACTGTGTATTTTGTAGTCCACGACTTGGTTCCGTTAGGAGTTTCATATACGGTTTGAATTCGGGAGGGACAGTTGGTGTCCAGTACCTAGTTCTGTTAAGAGTTTCATATACGTTATTAGCAACTGATTTTACACGAGTTTAAAATAATAGAGAAGTTATTAAAAATGTGTGTGGGAGAGAGAGTAATAATTAATATATGAGAAAATTAAGGGATTTTAATTAAGAGAGAGAGAGAGAGCGCTAATGTCAATTTTACCCTTTTAATCTAAAATAATCAATGATCAAGATAGTTCACTCAGTTCATTTTCAAGAAGTTGTTCACAAATGATCCTAATCCTATATATATATATATATATATATATATATATCATACGGTGAGGTTATTGTAAGAAGATATATAAGTATGAAAAGGATATCTAAACCATTAGATTTTTAATCTAATGGTTGAGATATTGATGGCAATCTTGTAAATAGTGTTGACTATTAAACTAATTAATTTTCTAGATTAAAGGTATCAAGGTAAATTTAATATTTTTAAATTAAAAAAACTAACATTAATGCATATGCAAGTTCTCCCTTCTTTTTTAAACGTCAATAACTTTTTATACTACTCTTTTAAAAAAAAAATTACATCATAATAACGAGTGTTTTTTATCTTTAATATAAGTACCATATTGATATACTCATGTAGAGAAAAAAAATTACGTCTCGTTTGGATGTTTTAGTCTATGGTGTTTTTTCTATGTTCATACAATGATGTTTTAATTGTAGGGTGTCATTTCTGTTATATTTATGTTCTGAGTAAGATGTATGCCTTCAATATACATGTTGTGGTGTTTTTATGAACCTCTACCTATATATATAACAGGAATAACACCTTAACTCATAAAAAACCACATCATGTATATTGAAGGCATACATCTTACTAAGAACAAAAATAACACCCTACAATTAAAACACCATTGTATAAACATAGAAAAAACATCATGGACTAAAACATCCAAGCGAGACGTAATTTTTTTCTGTACATAAGTATATCAATATGGTACTCATATTAAAGATAAAAAACACTTGTTATTATGGTATAATTTTTTTTAAAAGAGTACGTATAAAAAGTTATTGACGTTTAAAAAGAAGGGGGGAACTTGCATGTGCATTAATGTTAGTTTTAATTTAAAAATGTTAAATTTACCTTTATACCCTTAATCTAGAAAATTAATTAATTTAATAGTCAACACTATTTACAAGCTTGCCATCAATATCTCAACCATTAGATTAAATATCTAATGGTTTAGATTCTTTATTATTCTTCTCACACTTTTATATTTTCTTACAATAACCTCACTACTTATATATATATATATATATATATATATATATGGGGACTTCATTGTTATTGTTTTACACTATTGAAACCCAAACACATGGATGATAACTAAATGTGCAATTTGGTATCATTGAAGGGCTTTTTCCTATACTGACTACTAAAAATATTTTAATATTGTGAATGAATTTTTGGATTAATCCTGATGATTTGATTATTAAATTAGATTTCTCTTTAAGTTAAAGTTAAATGTCAGTTAGTAAAGATCAGGTAGAATGTGTAATTGCGTAATTAGTTGATTGATAGAGAGATACAACGCGACTTGTTGGTGAAGCTACGTGTTGGTGAACCATTAGGGTTCCAACGAGTATCAATACCAGTGGTATCCATTTATAGAATCGTTCAATCAGAAATTATAATACAAATTTGTTACCGATAACGGTTGATTCGAGATAACCACTCTCCTAAGATAGGACCCTTTGAGCATGTTAGACTCCAAGAATTAGATAAATAACAAGACTTAAACTTTGCATTAATTTCTCTTGGAGCCGTAGGATTAAGGCTAACGACATTTACGATGATAGTTCGATTTTGTATTAGATAATCGACTTAGGGGCTTGGTTTTTCATCTCTATATTGATAGCCTTTATGTGATATCGCTTGCATTTGTGTTATATACTTTTTTCTATGTTTATTTGACTTTTATATATTGATTTGGTTAGGAGCTGGGGGCTCATTGGAAGTGGTCTCTTTATCCCCTGAGATAAAGGTAAGGTTGCCTACATCTTACCCTCTACAGACCCTACCAATAGCTTAGCTATAGGTGAAATTATACTGGGTATGGTTATTGTTGTTATTCTCAAATAACAAAAAAAAAACAATTACATTTATAGGAAAGCAAAGATGTATGAATCCTGAACTAATGCAGGTGGTGGAAACGTGGGAAGATAATGCAAACATAAATGGCAAAATTCAGAAATTAAATGCATGGCTGGAACGTGGACTTCATGTTGGCAAATGCAGAACGTAGACTACGGGTTGATTTGCGGGTCGAGGATCGTATCAGTAACCTTATAATTGTTGTATGTTTTCGGTTTGTTTGGTTTCACTTTCAGTTAGAAATGATCAAATCGATCTGGGCAACATAAACAAGCCTTGCGTACATGTCGCACCGGAGACTTCTGCTTACAAAGATGAACTTAGGGAAACTCAAAAAACGAACATTTGTTTTCGAATCTCTAGTTCTTAGTTCTTCTGTCAATTGTGTTTTTGAAGGCTGAGACGATCATAAAGGACAGCAAAAGAAATTGTTAAAAAGAAAAAAGAAATTGAAAAATAACAAAAATAAATAGAATCCTTTTAAGTTGAGCCAAGAGATAGATTTAGGTAATAACGAGACAAGATCTGGAAATAACTAAGAGAGTTACGCAATTGGACTTAGGGCACCTAGATCATAGTTATTGTGGATAGCGGGTGTTTACCATTTGGTTTAAAACCGTGAAACCATTCTAGCCGGTCTTCAGTTTGGTTTTGATGTCGGTTTTCTTCCTAATCCTTTCTTATAACAAATCAGTGATAACAAAGGAGGCTAAGCATGTGGCTTTTAATGATGTGCGTAAAATTATCAATGTTAGAGAGAAGTGGGGTCGATTAAAATGGAATTGTGGCGCGCACAATTCCTAGAGCTCTTGTAGACCTGTGATAGTGTCCATGACCATAACGGACACAACAACGAGAAAGAAACAACACATTATTATAAATATATTTTTACAATCCTGTATTTATAGTTGTTTTTACTTTTTAGTATCACTCAAGTAAATAATTTGAGATGGTTATTTACAAAAATGCCCATCACATGCAAAGCATATGACCTGAACATGAAGGAATGGAAACCAGGGCTCTGAGACCATCCTGCGACAATCAAGTCAATATCAGTAAGTGTATAGCCACTATATATATGTATCTACGTATGTACCTATGTAAACAAAATATCTAGAGAGATAAGGTTGAAGTAGTGTTATAGAGAGAGAAAGAGAGAGGAGGGGATTTGGGCCATGTTTAGCCGAATGGGCCAGATAGGATTCAATCATATACATAATGAATGGTTGTAAATATTGAAAAGAATCCAATCATATAACAAAAACTAATCTAGCCTTTAATTTGACAAGTTTTAGGGTTAGTTAGAGACCGGAAGGTTGGGGGTTTCAATCCTAGTCCCTTTCGGTGTTTCCGTATTTATTATTGGGATGTTATGGTTTGGTTTATGGACCCGGCTTTGCTCTACAGAGCTAACGGACCACTACTTTTTCTAGAATCCAGCTTGTTTTGTTTCTATATAATCCGGCCCACGTGTAAAGTAAGACCCAATGTTATTTATTGTGGCCTAGTAATGTGACACCAATAGCCCACCAATTTTCATCATATACAAACATATATCTTATTTATCACAAATAGATCAGATTTTCATATCAAATAAATTAATAGTTTATTAATAATAAGTATGTATAAATGTAGTAAGCTATCTGATATTAATAAAGGATTATTTATATATATACATATATACATATATATATAAATGAAAAAGAAAATATGGTTTACAAAAGTAAAATAAAAATAAAATATATTAAACTAAAATAAATATAATAATAAATTATTATATATTAATTAATAAAATATTAAAAAACTATATATTATTTTAAAAATAAAGTTACCCTATTTATGTCCTTTGCTATATGTATATGATATATATATATAAATAATAAATGAAAAAGGCAATATGGTTTTACAAAAGTAAAATATATTACAACAAAATAAATGTATTAATAAATTATTATAAAATTAAATAGTAAAATATTAAAAAACTATATTTTAATTTTAAAAATAAAGTAACAATTTATGTCCTTTCTATATATATATATGATATGTAATATGTAATATGTAATATATATACATATATATAAATGAAAAAAGAAAAAGGAAATATGGTTTTACAAAAGTAAAATATATTAAAACAAAATAAATATAATAATAAATTATTATAATATTAAATAATAATATATTAAAAAACTATATATTAATTTTAAAAATAAAGTTACTATTCAAGTCCTTTCCTATATATATATATATATATATAATAAATATATATATATATATTAATATATATGATAATTGAAAAAGGAATAGGTTTTACAAAAGTAAAATATATTAAAAAAAATAAATATAATAATAAATTATTATAATATTAAATAATAAATATTAAAAAACTAGATATTATTTTAAAAATAAAGTTACTATTCATGTCCATTGCTATATATATATATATATATGTCTTTGCTATATATATATATGTATATATATATATATAAACGAAAAAGGAATATGATTTTATAAAAGTAAAATATATTACAACAAAATAAATATAATAATAAATTATTATAATATTAAATAATAAAATATTAAAAAATTAAATATTATTTTAAAAACTATTCATGTCCTTTGCTCTATATATATATATACATATATATATATGATAAACGAAAAAGGAAATATGGTTTTACAAAAATAAAATATATTAAAACAATAATATATAATAATATATAATAATTAATATCTATTTCTAATTTATGATTTAAAAATACACATAAATGATCTATAATTTAAAAAACCATGATTTTAGTATTTCTTAAAATAAAGTAGTTTAAATTAAAAAAAATTGTCATCCATATCTTAGATTATATATAAAATCGATATATGAGTTTTTTAATATATAAATAATAGCTAAAAAGAGCAACTAACTAGAGGATCATCTCGCAAAAAAAGACTAAAAGTTTATTGAACTCCATCTTATAATTATAGACGGAGAAGACTTAACGTTTTGAAGTTTTATAAATGAGATAATATTAAGTTTTATAGCTACACAGCTTTATGATCAATAAATGTTTTTTTTAATTTAATTGAGCTAAGAAATATAATAATTTCATTTTATGCCCGTTTGACATAGTCAATTAACATTTAATAATGAAAAGATATTATTCATCATATATAAACCTTTAACTTATATCATTACTTTACAATAATTATTTATTAATTAAATTCGCATAATAGTAAGAATAACAAATCTAATTTATGTCATACCAATAAAGCTGGCTTTTTTTACCAATAAGAGAAAAAGAATAACTAATGAATTTTGTAAAACAGTATTTGGGTTTTAGTGATTTATTTTAAATAAAAGTTATATTTAAAAGATACACAATGATAACAATTATTATTTTATACACTGTTATATGTAATGTAATACATAATTTCCTTCATATTAATAATATATAAATTTGTATATTACATTTTTTCAGTATTCAACCTTTGTAATACAAGACTATTATGGTATTTTCAGTGTTACTAATTAAGATGGGCCGGTTTTTGTGATAAATTTAAGTTAGTTGTGTGAACTATCATATGACAACAAGATTTCGTTTATATAAAGTTTCGTTACTAATTAACATGGCTCGTTAGTTATATAAATTCTTAAAAATTATATAACTATATCGTTTATATTGTACAAACTCATTTAATACATGGGTGTATAACCTAGTATAATAATATAACTTAGAATAATATTATGGGTCTCGATATATACCTTAGTATATAATTATGTATGTATGTATGTATGTATGTATGTATGTAGTATGTAAAAAAGACTAAAAGTGTGAGAAGGATAAGAAAGATTATGGTGATGACACATGTCCCTTTTATTTTGGTATTTTAAGGGTATCATTGTAATTTACTAATAAATCTAATTAAATACTAAATATTTGCAATCGATTTTTGTCAGTTATTTTAGGGAATTCGAATTTTAATTGTTTTTTAATTTACAGATCATAGTGGTCACCCACATATCCTTGCGAACAATTATTTATAACATCTTGATCATATTTTCATTCGCGGCTATGAGATTTAGTTTATTGTATCTGGGTATTCATTAACATCTTGATTGATGGATAACACGAACCAGGTATGAATTTTTATGGTGTCTATTGTTGCTTATTCAGTGGATCTTTACAGGTTTTGTTGTTCGGTAATGAATACTTTTTTTAATTATCTGTTTTGTTCATATTATTGTTTCATACAATCGTGTGGGGGTATGTGGTTTATGATGTTTAAAAAAAGTATGGTGTTTTTCTGTTATGGTTGATAATGCTAGTATCATACTTCTATGGTGTTTTATTTGTACATTGGTAGTTGGGAGGGGTTCTTTGGCACAAGGTGTTTTTTTTCCAAAGTTTGTTTTTATTGTACAGACCATTTTGTGGTATCTTATTTCTTTTTTGTTGTATATTGTTTCATAAAATCGTGGGTGTTTTTATCTCTTTTGTTTATATATTGTTTTATACAATCGTGTTGGTTTTTCGGTTTTTGACATTTAAAAAAAGTATGGTGTTTTTCTGTTATGGTTGATATTTCTAGTATCATACTTATATGGTGTTTAATTTTTACAATGGTAGTAGGGAGTGGTTCTTTGCAAAAGGTATTTATTTCCAAAGGGCGTTTTTATTGTACAGACCATTTTGTGGTGTCTTATTTCCTTTTTGATGTACTCAATGTATACTCTAGGGTGTTGAATGGTGTTTTTTCCATATGTTATGTTCATATGACTTTTTCATATATGGTGTTCGGTTCTCTTCATATTATCGTTATGGTTTTTGATGATTTAAAGGAGTATGGTATTTTATTGATATATGGTGTTTTTCATAGTATATGATATTGATATATAGTATGGTTTTTGATGATTTAAAGGAGTATGGTGCTTATTCATATATAGGGTGTTTTTCATAGTATATGATACTGTATAGTGTTTTTGGTATTTCTGTATTGTCCTAAGTTTCGAACATCTCTAAACTGAATTTAATCAAGTTCTTATTTAATCTATCTTTTTGTAGGTTTTCAAAATTATCAGCCGGTTCGGCAATTACGTCTGTCTCCCAAATCCGGTAAGAGGACCATTTTACCTGATGTGGATGAATTGCTTGGCCAAAGGAGAAGATAACGTTTGACACACTGAGTAATGCATTCCTTTTTTTTATCAAAAGTACGCAATGGCTGCAGGCTTTACTGCCAGGAAGTCTTCTCAATACAAGCCGCATGATGTCATTAAATCCAAATATTTCGTTTGTTCAAAGGAAGGAACAAAACCTTCTAAGGTGATCGACTCATCTAAAGAAGTTGACACCTCAAATATGGGTCAAAAAGGAAAACTATTCGACGGGTTCTTTATTTAAGGATGGGATGTGAAGCACGCTTGTGTTTAAAGTTAAACGCTTCGAAACTATACGAGGTATATTATTTCAAGGATGATCATAACCACTATTTTGTTGCTAACGACGATAGGTATTTACTCCTCGCTAACCTATATGCAAGAGCAAGCGGTTAATGCTTTGAGTGCACTGAATATTGGACCTGTCAAAGCATTTAATATCATGAAGACACTTTACGGTGGGTTAAGGTTGGGCAACCAAAACCAATTTAAAAAAAAGTTTAAACGAGATCTGATCAGGTACATATGGGATGCTGATATGATGATTAAACGGCTATTGGGAAAGAAAGAGTACATGTCAAATTTTTCAATGGAGTATACAACCACTGAAAATGGTATTTTAAGGGCTTTGTTTTGGGCAGACGAGGATGCCAAGAGGAATTTTTCAGTGTTTGGTAATGTTGTTTCATTTGATGCGACATATCGGCGTAACAAGTTTGTTTACTAAATATTGTGTTTGGATTTTTTACCAATTTTTATAATTATATATCAATGACTTTTTATGGTGTTTTTATTTTTTTTTGTTATTAGGTACAAAATGATGTTTGTACCATTTACTAGTATCGACAACCATAATCGCAACGTTACTCTTGGTGTCGCTATAATAGGTAACGAAACGGCTGAAACGTATAGCTGGTTGCTTAAGGTGTTTCGTGAATCATTTGGTCGTGCCCCTCCGGTGGTATCACTGACCAAGGCCTAGCCATGAAGAAGGCTATTGAAGATACATGGCCAGAGAATAGGCATAGGTTATGCATGTGGCATATAATGGATAAGCTTACTTTTAAGGTGTTTACTTATTCGATATATTAAGATTTTTTTACTTTTTTCCATATGTTATGGTCCTTATTGTTTTATATGTTGTTCAATGGTGTTTTAGGTTGGTTCTACAATTTCTAATAGTACAGATTACAAAAAGAGGTTGTGTGCCATTATGTGGACCGATTCAATCCTATCTAAGCAGTTTGAAAGCGATTGGGCTACCATACTGAACGATTTTAACTTGGCTGAGCATGATTGGTTATAGTTAATTTATCAGATTAGGGATAGTTGGATACCTGCGTATTATCGCGAGGAGTACATGTCTAGGCTTATGCACACCTTATCTCGCTTTGAGAGTGAGAACTATTTTTTGGACTGTTTTGTAACCCGGAGTGTACCCTTGTTGAATTTTTGGGTATTTTGATTCTGCAATTGAAGCTCAAAGACACGAGCATAGGAAGAACGATCATGACACTAGATACACGAACGCTGACATATGGGCAGTAGACTTTGTATTGGAGGATCAAGCGACGAGTATATACACACGCACTATATTTTTTTATGTCCAACTGGAGATACAAATGATCTACACAGATGTGCTATCGGCAAGTGGGAAATGATCGCTGATTCATTAATTTTTTTGTGAAGGATTGGGAACAACCATGCATCACTTTTTTCGAGGTATATATGAAGACTTAAATATTTAAGTTCATTTTACATTGTTCAATGCGTATTGTTACACGAGGGTGTTATGTGGTGTTATATATCAAAACAATAAACTATTTTCCGTTATATGAATTATTATGGTGTTATGTGGTGTTATCCATCAAAAAATATAGTTCTCTGCTTTTATGTGATTTTTTTAATTGTGTCTCATAGGTAGTGGTGTGGGAGGATGACATGATTGTATACTGTACATGCAAAAGATTCGAACAGTTTGGGTTGTTGTGCTCACACATCTTTTGTGTGCTTAGGATGCTTGACGTCATGGAATTTCCACAACATTATATATTTAGAATTTGGACTAGGGAGGTTGTCCCAATAGCGCTCCTGGTGCTATTTTAGGTATGAACGAGAGTGACAATGTTACAATGAAGTTAATCGCGTTGTACGTGAGATTACATACTATACTGAGTCTGTTATTAACAAGCTTGTTACCAATTTCAATGCGTTATGCTCATTTAGGGATTATGTAGTTAAGTTTTTCCAAACTGCTGATGAGGTCGTGGTTAATGCACCTCGTAAGAGTCATAGGGAAAGGTTTACTAAAATAACTGGTAATACAAACCATCTATTGTAACTGTTGGTGTCCCCGTTGGAACTAGATACAAAGGTATGGGTAAGCCGAAACGGATGAAGTCTAAACGTGAAATTACGAGAAGCCAATTGGGAAAAAGAGACGTAGTTGTCAAAACTGTTTTAGGTATGGTCATAACACACGTACTTGCAAACACCTTACAAGGAAAAAGAAGACGATAGTTCTAAGGAAGCGGGGGTGGAAGAAGTGGACAATCTGATGAGCAAGCAGACGATGAGGAAGGAGAGGATGATTAGGAAGTTATTAAGTCCTCAAGCTTCTACTTTTGTCTAAAGTTTTTTTTGTTTGAACGCTCATACTTAGAATTTTTTTATCAACTTTTATACACTTGATGAAGTTTTTTTTATTTGTGTTTGTTTTATGTTTCAATGCTTTGACATCTCTATTTTTCAAATATACAAGCACAATACGTTTATTTTCAAACTTTATACACTTCATGGTGTTGTAACAATGTATATTGTTTATTTTCGAGAGTATACAAATCATAATAATCGAAACAATTCCATCATGATGGGTAATCCCATCTTTGAGTAGCCGGTTTATTTTTCAAACTTTATACACTTCATGGTGTTGTACAATGTATATTGTTTATTTTCGAGAGTATACAAATCACAATAATCGAAACACTTAATGATCCATCTTGATGGGTAATCCCATCTTTTGAGTAGCCAGTTTCCATGATTATGTTTATTGGTGTTTTTTTTAAATATACATAATAATGTTAGGAACATATACTGTTGCTTGATTCCTTGCTAAGTTAATTGACAGGAGTTATAAATATTTACAAAGGATCTTGCTAATAAACACTGTGCATATAGTTAACTACAACAACATATTAGGTGTATTTTGGAAAGTAAAAGCAAAAAGTGTTCAAATGTTTGACCATTGTTTACACCCAAGATAAGACCAACCAAATCCGTAGTCATGGTAAATGTTAAAATTACATCATCTGTTTTTGTTCGAATAGGATGAGGTTGTTGTCGTAAACCTATAGGTTACCATCCAACCTCTGACAAATCCTCCAGACTGCATTTTCTTCAAGCTTCACCCTTTCATCCTCGTCTAAACATGCAAAATCCTTTACTTCTTTCTCTACCGTTACGCGTGCGGTGTTCACCTCACTAAGTAGCATTTTAGACATATACTTCTTACGCAGATCGGCGATTTCCTTTTCTTGATTATCCAAGACTTCCCACTTGATATTTCTCTCATCGGAGAAACCACACTTCCACTCTTTCACACCGCTTCCTATACAAGCCAAAAGACATGATTTTTCATAACCAGATACATTCATATGTACTTACAGGTGTTTTTTCAATATATGGAGTAACTTTGTAGCTTACCATTGTAAGTCTCCATATGGCGCATCAGGAAACTACCACAGTCGATGCCCTTATATAGTGTCTTCCATGGGAATTGCAATCTAACAGGTTTAGTAACCCGTAGTTTTGCAGCAACTACTGGCTGTATCTAGCTAAGGAAACCACAAAATGCACTTACCTGCAATAATACATGTGGTAATGTTAAATATTATAGTTTTTTTACACTCTATACATATAGTTATGTATCTATCTAATTTGACCATACCATCTTCTCGACAGTCCCGCCGTATCTTTCTTCTATACCAGCATTCCCTATATGTTGTTGATGATCAATATTTGGCTCGCTGCCACGTTGAAAAAGAGCAGATAGTAGTGATCCCAATTCAAGATAGGTATGTATACCATTAGGAAACCTTTAAAGGTCTTTTGTTCCGTCCCAACCAACACACAGTTCATGTTATCAGCAAATTTGTTATCCGGTCTTTCTTAGACAAGTCAACTCTTTCTCTAGCTGCGTATTTAAAGATTGTAAAACATTTGTTAGATGTCATGGTGTTATTAAATGCTATATAATAATCAATGAATACCATACCAACATTCCAGCATTGCAGAATAATTTTGGGGTTGTTCCCATTTTCCTCATCTTTTCCTCGTAGTTCAACACTATAGCCCATGCACTTATGACATTCACATGTACTGTGACACCCAGTATCATGGACTCGAATAATTTTGGGGTTGTTACCTCTCATTACCGTGACTTGCCCATTATTGCTGAATAAGACATTCCTATAACCTGAAATATATATTTTTCAACGAATGTGAACTTGATAACAGGTGGATTAATGAATTGTAACAAAATACTGTTAACAAATAATACTATATATTAGATAGATACGTACCACGTGTTACGTACTCCATATAATATACACTATGCAACTGTGTCTTCAGCCTTTTCTCGACCGGCTCTCAACGAAACTACCCGCTTGACATATGGTGACCGCAGCGTAGGCGGCAAAATGATGGTCCTTTTTGGCCGTGGTGTTTTAGCTGGCACCGCAGCTTGCATTCCTTCAATACGTTCTTGATCAGACCAAACATTGTCTAGTCTCTTTGACAAGTTCAAGGCTTGAAGTCCTAAAACATTGAACCGTGTTTCAGGTGTCTTTTCAGTATGCCCCGCATCTATCGCTGCGTCTACCTCTGCCACAAATGACGATGCCATTGGTGAAAAGGGAGAATTTTTTTGGGTCATACTTTCATCATTTTTCATGTCTGGAGTAATGTTATCACCGGTAAAGGTTACACTACCTTGTCCACAATTAACGCCTTCATGAGTTAGCCCATCATGCATATTGGCTGCATCCATTTTTTCTCCTTCAGTCTAACGCTTGAATGACTATGGTCTCCATCGACATGTACGGTTTCACGTCCACCCACAGCATTAAGATGTTTTGACTTTATTCCATTCCATTCTAATGCTTTTTTCTTCAACAGCTCACTCTCCGGGTACATAACACACGATTCTATAATTGTGTCGTCGATCCTGCAGACGCATTCTTCAAACTCTTTAAACAAATTATCCAAAATATTAGACTTATCCTGTATCAAAATACGGTTTAATAACAGGTTAGATAAACTAACATATAGTATCAATTCAATTTCAAAACATTATTTATTTTCCACATCGGATTCCCTTTCAGACGTGGCTGGTGGTGAAGGTGTGTCTCCGTATTGTGATATCATTGGCACAAGGAACTCTCCATCGAGACCTACAAGCAGGGCACACATTTGGGTATCAGTTTGTGACAGTAAGTGGTCTTCTTGTTTGTATATACCCAGGTGCGCATCATCATCTTCCACTTCTTCAGTTGCTTCATAGACATGCTTTTTTTTCCTTTATCCTTTGTGATATTTGCCCGCTGCTTTTCTTTTCCTACTCTCGCATCCTTTTTTCCCCTTTATCTACCGACTCAACCTCATCAGCAATTTGCTTTTTTCCCACACCTTTCCCTTTAGTTTCTTCTGTTGATCGTTGTGTTTCTTGTCCATCTCCGAAGCAAGCTCTTCAAACATGTCATCATTGATTAATGCAATGAGAGATGAACTATGCGACAAAGGTATTTTTTCTTCTCAATTGCGTATGCGATCTGACACAATGCACGACAAGATGTTTATTACATTATTATACATGTTATAGTATGAACTTATATGATTATGTGTTAATGAGTATCATACTTACCATGAGTAACACCACTGGTCCTCTAAAATGATCATCATCACCGTGCCATGAGTTTTTCATGCGGTTGAGGCATGTTACCATGTACGAACACCAGTCAAAACTTTTTATATCAACACCTGGTTTTATACATGGAACATATCAAACATTAACTGAATTATTACTCGTAGTTTCACCCAAGAATGAGAAGTACACAACCAGGAAACTCAGGACGAACAACCGCCCATAATCGTCTATACCCAAGATGTATAGCATCAGTTGCAATGGTGACAATCTCTTGCTTTTTATATCATTAAACTGATTCATGAACTCTTGCAAAACAGTAACTTTGCTTTTGTTTTCCTTTTTTTGTTCAACCAACGTATTTTCTCCACGAGGCAGCCTGAACACACGGTACAAAAGGTCGGATGTAATGTTTACAAGCCGGCCGTTACCGAGATTCAACACACATACATTTGGGTCGTAATTCGAGACCAACTAGTGTGCCAATGCGGTGGGCACACCTATTACTTGAAGGCTGAAAATCGAGCCAAACCCAATTTCGTACACATTTTCTCGCTGCTTCTTACTCAGACCATGTGCTAGATTTATCAAATTATCTATTGACACCTTTGCCTAATTCTTGCACCCGTAAATGGTTTATAAGGTTGCGACTGTATTTGCTGTCTTGTATGTATTGGCAACCTTTTTGCTAGTGACTTACACCGCTTACAGGTGGGGTGTCAACAAAATCATCGTCCGGGTCGGGCGGCAAAGAAGTTTTCTGGTCGTGGTCTGCCTTTGCAGGCTCGGTTGATTTAAACTTCGGATCTACAATAAACAAATATAGTATTAGTAAACCGGTACACTATAGACATTTAGTTCACTATAATTTTTAACATAAATGTATACCATGTGTGCTTGTCCGGGTTACCAACCACTGCGCCGTTGATTTAAACTGCTTCCCGGGCGGGAGCATTAAATTTTTTGTTACGAGTGCAGGGTGTTTTGGAAGAGCTTTATTAGTTGGCACTTCCTTTTTGATGTTTGTACTCTCATTCACACCCTCATTCATCCGAGCCGACACATCTGCTGGAAATAAAGTCAAGTCTTATCAGGTAAATTTATAGTCGAATCTTACTTTTTAATACAATGCAAGTACCTTCGTTCTCACTATTTTCGGTATCTAAATCGGTACATATGTGTGGTGTTTCTTTGGTGTTTTTATACTTCGATCTGTACATTTTTTATTTAAGCCATTGGCTTGACCTGACTATAGAAAACATTCAAACAGTATATTTAAACAACGTTATAACATCAAAACAATACTATAACACTAGAGATAGCATGTATTCTCATTCTATAACACCATTCAACACTTTAAACACATTACAAAACACCATACGAGACCCAGTCATACACAACTCCATTTGTGCCAGGTTTTATACTAAAAAACAACATCATCATCAATGATCATCTTCACAAATCACCAAAACTCATAACACCATAACACATCCTAACTCAATGAAGACACCAGAAACCTATTGAAGACAACATTCAAAAACAGCTTAAACACATTTCAAAACACCATACGAGACCCAGTCATACACAACTCCATTTGTGCCAGGTTTTATACTAAAAAACATCATCATCAATGATCATCTTCACAAATCACCAAAACTCATAACACCATACACATCCTAACTCAATGAAGACACCAGAAACCTATTGAAGACAACATTCCAAACAGCTTAAACACATTTCAAAACACAATACGAGACCCAATCAATGATCATAACACACCTCAAACCTCGTAAAGACACCATAGAACCCCCTGACTCATTCAACACCTTAAACACATTAAATCATAACACCATTAGAAGAACACCCTAACAACAATGTAAAGACATCATACAACAATCAGAACCCAACAATGTAAAGACACCAAACAACCCCTTAAAAACATTACAAAACACCATAAGAAACCCAGTCATACACAACACCATTTGTACTAGGTTTTATACTAAAAAAACAACATAATAATCAATGATCATCTTCACAAATCACCAAAAACCTCTTAAAGAAACACCCCCAATAACATTGTAAAAACACAATTCAACACCTTAAACACATTACAAAACACCATATGAGACCCAGTCATACACAACACCATTTGTACCAGGTTTTATACTAAGTAAACATCATCATCAATGATCATCTTCACAAATCACCAGAAACATCTTGAAGACACCATTCAACACCTTAAACACATTTCAACACACAATACAAGACCCAATCAATGATCATCTGCACAAATCACCAGAAACCTCTTAAAAAACCATAGCACACCTTAAAGCATTCAACAACTTAAACACATTAACTCATAACACCATTGGAAGGACACCCTAACACAATATAAAAGCATCACACAACAATCAGAAACCAATAATGTAAAGACATCATACAACACCCTAACTCATTCAACATCTTGAACACATTACCTCATAACAGATATCTAATTATTCACTTTTGTATTTTCTGGTTCCCAAACAAAACACAATACGAAACCCAATCAAACACAACACCATTTGTACCCGGTTTTATAAAGACACCATGAAACACCCTAACTCAAAACACCTTTGGAAAGAACCCCTAACAACAATGTAAAGACACCATACAACAATCATAACCCAACAATGTATAGACACCATACAACAATCAGAAATCCCCAAACACAGTTTAAAGAACCCTAGTTTTTTTACACTGACACCACTATTCGGTTAGGATTAAATTCAATAACATTATCGCCAAACAATTCGAAGAAAAAATACGAACCTTTCTGATTTTTATATAGGGTTTTTGATATTTTCGTCGCCGGTGTAATTTTCCGATCGGTAGTAGAAGCTTAGTAATCTTCTTCATGCTGCTTCCCAATATGTTATTCTTCTATTCTGATCAAAGTTCAGGACACATATAACAATGTCGCCTAATCGAGATAACTACGATATCCCTGCTTCTTGAAATCGGATAAAAATCGGTGCTGAATAACACCATGATTTTTCGAGCGTATTACTCGCGATTATGGAGGTGAGAGATACGAGTAATGATTTGAAAATTGATGAAAGCCCAATAATACCCCTAAATAGTCAAATTAGTTATAAATTTATAAATTTACAGAATTGTTGTTAAGATCTCAACCATTAGATTAAATATCTAATGGTTTAGATTCTTTCTTACCCTTCTCACAAAACACACCTTTTTTACAATAACCTCATCTATATATGTGTGTGTATATATATATCATGAGAAAACCCATCTTAATAAGAAAACTAAAGAACTCCATCAAAACCACTAAAATGTAGGAGAAGTGGACTTTAATGAATGATGGGTAAAATTGGAAAAAAATATATTTTTTGAACATTTATAATTTCTCCATACGTTATCATTTTTTTAAATGGCATCATAAGATTACAAATTTTTATCTTTCATTTGAGTATATTCGAGCATATTTTTATGACATAAAAAAAGATTTAACGTGTCGTAAATTTTTCAATACTACTATTTATTACTACAAATGTGCAACATTATAAAGAACCTAACCCCTCCAACCAACCAACCCCCCCCCCTCCAAAAAAAAAAACCCTAACCACCCCTTCCAACCCTCACCCTCAAAACCTAAACCCCCAACCCCACCCCTAAAAACCTAACACCCAAAAACCTAAACCCCCAATTCCCCAAACAAAAAAAACCTAAAAACTAAACCCTAACCTTAACCCCCACTACCTACAAACTAAAACACTTAAATACCTAATCCTAAAAGCTAAACTAAACCCAAAACCTAAAACTGTAAGCCTACATTACATGTTATATTGAACATGTGCACTACTATAATAGTAGTACATTACATGTTATGTTGAACATGTGCACTACTATAATAGTAGTATTGAAAAAAAAGATGACACGTTAAATTTTTTGTTTGTGTAAAAAAATATGATCGGATATACTGGAATGAAAGATAAGAAAATTTGTGATCTTATGGTGCAAAGTTTTTCTAAAAAATAATAACATAGTAAGAAGATAGAAATGTTGAAAATATTGTATATGTTTTTTTTTACAATTTTGCCCCTCTTCATTAAAAGTCCCCCCTTAGTGGTTTTGAGTGAGCTTTTATTCACTCTCTCTATATAATATTATATATATATATATATATGTTGTTTTGTTTTAGGTCAAAAACTGTGTGTTACATGGATTAAATAAATTAAATTTTATACACTAAATAATAAGAAAGTTACATCTCTAAAAAACTCGTTTATTTCACGGGCGGATTTGAAAAATACGATGTAATCGGTTAACACATCAGTCGTCAAGATATGTTTTTGAATAAAAATGATCTTTAATGTACTATTACTTAGTAGGAGGGGTTATCTTAAGAACACTAGATATTGTGAATACCGTGAAAACGAATCGAAAAACTCATCAAAACCAGATTTTTGTGAATACAAACCTCATTATAATTAAACAAAAACCTCAAAAAAGGAATTTACAACACCATATAATTCATTTTTCCTCTCAAACCCACTCTTATTAGATTTCTACGATCTTATATATAATAAATTTACATATGTGGAAATGGCAAAACTTACACGTATGTAAATTTTCTGTATTTACGAATTCACATAAACTTAAACGTGTAAATTGAATTTCTAACATTGTATTCGAATAATAATGATAAGTGTAAAACAAAATTTGGAATTTTAATTATTATTAAACATGATCTCGTGATTTTTTCATTCATTCTCATAGTTCTTATGATATTTAGCATTTTCATTTAAACTCTCCCCTTACTTACCATAGCATTTACTTTCCTTTTTATATAAAGTAGCTTAGAAACTTATGTATTACACAAGTTCTAACATTTAACTTTATTTTATTATATGTATTATTAGGTTAGAAACTTATGTATTACAAGTGGTTGGATTAATGAAAAATTAAATAGTTATTAATACGTGTAAAAATAAAAGAGATAGTTATAAAGGAAATATTAAATAAATAAGAGATACATGGAATTATGAATTAATAATATTATTTAATAGGAGAGAGAGTGGAATTATTATTATTATTATTATTATTGAGTGGTTAAGTTTGCACACAATGGGATTAAACCTTTGACATTCTACTACTTAAAATTTTATGTAACTCGTCAACACCATTAAGTTACTCCCAAGTAAGTATTTAACATTATTATTTAATAGAATATTCAAACAGAAAAAATAAGAGTAAGAAACGCCAAAAGTGACATGTTTCCTAAAGAGATTTTAAGTTATTCTAATAAAAAGATAAAGAAAAAGTTAAAAGGATAAAAGATTATGTATCAATATTAATAATATTAGTAAGATAGTGTTTTAATTTAAATATATATAAATATTAAAGAACTAATATTAAATTACACATTTAACTAGTATCCCCACTACACTATTTTATTTATTAAGGGATCCATTATTATACAATGAACTAATATTAAGGTGTATGTATTTGTAAGTGTATAATACTAGAAAAATCACCCCGCGCTACGCGGCGGGAATTCAATCATTATTGATTCGTTTTGTGGTAGGATCAATAGGTACCGTCATTCGGTATAGCAATAAAAAAAATTCAAAAATAAGTTCATGCCATTACTAAAATAATACATAAACATAAAAAAAAAAATGTTCAACCCCACTACACCACATAAAGAATGTATCTTAAAATGTTATAATTTTTTAAAATATATATGGATAATATAAACAAATTCGGAGGAGAAAACTACATAAAAGTTAGAAAAAAATGAATAAATAACTAAAAGATCTTTTGAAAAAGAAAATAAGACACTTTACACTATTTGATAAATATTGAAAATTTGACCAACCATGATTCGAACCTGGGACGTCTCTGTTGTAGACATGCAACTGAAACCAGCTGCATCAGAACCGTGTAGGTAGTTGGCGCATTTATTTTATAATTAAAAACATAAACAAAGAAAACAATCATGAGGCTGTCCTGTACATGCATTTTGACAAATAGTATACGCTTTTATCTAAAAGACACAACAATTCCTCTCAAATGTTAACTCCATTATATACATCACTAAATACAGGCCACTTTCATCAAATTCAGTAAAAAAAACTTTTATATATACAAGCAATCGCCACCACACCAATCGATTCATTAGCAAATACAACACAAAAAACACAATACTGGTAAACTACAATTTGCATCACTATGGTTTGATGACATAATCAACTTGTGTCCTTATTTTGGAATAATGGACACCCGCATCCCCGTCATTTGTTTTTCACTACACTTTGAGTCCTTTCGTGAACTGGTCGTTAGTTTCACCATTAGTTGAATGGGTAACTTGGCAATCTTGCAACCCTAACACATTGAACCCCTTCCGATTAAAACCCATTGCACCACCACACAATCCCAATTGCACCGCCACACCACACCACCTCATCTTCTCCATGAATCCCTGCACCCCAAGCAAATTCCTAATTTCTCAATGTGGAAGGACATTCTAAAACCCTAATTCCTTAGTGATGAAGAACAAACGTTCCCCATGAATCCCGTAAATTCTTCCTTAGCCCCTTTAAATCCCGTACCAAAACCCAGAACCAAAATCACTATCTCCTCTCTTTCTCTTTCTTTCTAGAAACAAACCTTTAATCCGGTTAATGGTTTCTAGAAGCACCTCACCGTCAAGCAGGATCTCGTACACAGATTCTGTAACCTATGAAACCCCTAAGGAATAGCTTCATGACTAGAATATGGTAACCGGATCGGACGATACTGAAAACGATGGTGATGATTGCAGCGATAAAGAGTTGGGTAGCAATGGATCAGTGAGGTGTATATGAGAATGAAAATCAGATGTGCGTCCGTGGGATAAATGACAAGATGAGTTTGGAGTTTTCGATAAGCTCTTTAAGCTTGGTTTCACCTCCAAGAAGTGAATTCTTTATCCCTTTCAATCAGATGACGTTATGTTACAGTTTGACGTATCCCCGCCACCAATTTCTTTGTTGAAGCCATCCAAATTCATAGAAGATGTGACACTACCAATTCCATCAACATTAATAATCCTTTTCATTAAAACCGATTTTTGTATCGTTGCTTTTTCGAAACAAAGGTGAAGGAAAACTCTACAAAGGTTGGAGACTTTGTAAAAAACCTGGCGTCCTAAACTCATTTTCATTGGATAGAAAGAAGAGAGAGCAAGGAACATTGACGAAACGAAATTGTCAGACCGAGGGTCCGCAAAGAATTTCTTTTACATTGAGTTTTTTTGGAAACACAATTATGTTTTTCTCTTAGAATGTATCGGCACTGAATTTGTTTTATAGTGTTAATATTCATATCTCATGTAGAATAATTAATGTTTTCCTCCGTTATAGTTTCACGTTTTACTCAAATTAACGATCACATTTTCCTCCATTGAAGTTCATGCTTTACTTGATTACAATTCACGTTTTCCTTCGTTAACATTCACGTTTTACCAAGTGTCCAAACTCACGTCTTCCACCCAAAACAACCCCACCTCCTTTTTTTCTTTTTTCTTTACATAAGGTGATCGTAAGTGTTGGCGAAAAAAAAAAAGAAACTGAAATCTGTTGGGAAGACTGGATCCTAAATATTTGGGATTAGTATTTCGGTATGAAAAATATTATAATTATTTTCAAGGTTTGGATGGATATGATATTATAAGATATCTACTCGATTACGTGAAACCATTGTAATACTGATTTATCGGTATCAAAATGAATATATTAGTATATTTTAATATCACTACTAAATTGCCCCGCGCGTACGTGTATTCCGAAAATTATGCGCAAAAACGTAGACCAACTAAAAATTACATGTAAATAAGCATGAAAACGTGTTATATTTGGCCCGACTGATTTCCAAGAAAAAAATAAAATTTACGTCAAAACGTAGAGCAACCGAAAACGTATATAATAAGAAACACAAGAACATATTATATTTGACCTAACTAATTTCCGGGGGAAATTTTATGCCGAAACATAAATCAACTTGGATTTATACCCACGTATGCAAAAAAAAAAAAATAAACACGTAAAGTCTTTAGAAAGTTAAAGGGTTATAAATGTTAATAGTGAAAGTTGAGGAATAAGAGTATAAATACTACAATAAGACAAAAGAAGAAAAAACCAAAAAGACAAAAAAGAATAAAAAATTAAAAAAACTCAAGTCAGTATAAAACGTATATAATAATAATCATAAAAACATATTTTATTTACCTAAATAATTTCCAAGAAAAAATTTTCACTTCAACGTAAATCAACTTTGATATACACCCTACATGTACATAAATATAAACACGTAAAGTTTTTAGAAAGTTAAGAAGTTATAAGTATTAGTACTGAAATTTAACAAAAGAAAAAAAAAAAATAAAAATAAAACACTCAAGTCACTATTTATCTAATTTGGTAATATTGGTAAATTGTGTTATGTATATTATATGTTATAATTGGAGCACCTCGTGTAGGTTATATCCATATAACAGTATATTATTATTCTTATTATGTTAAAAATTGTCATCTACAAAATATTAACCCCCTTCTCTGCGTACTAAATCAATTTAGAACTCACGCGTTGCGACGAATTTGTCAACAAGAAAAAATAAACGATGTAAAAACGTTGAACCACACACGCACGTTGCGTTGCGTCGTTTTAAGTTGCAAAATTTAGAAAAAAACATATAAACGTTGAACCATTTACGCACGTTGCGCCTGTGTTAACTCGCAAAATTTCGAGCGAAACATAAACAAAAAAATTGCAAAACATGAAAAGTAGAAGGCCAAAATTTAAAATTAAAAAAGTTGTAAAGTTAAATTTAAAAAGATGAAAACTGTTGGTTAAAAGTAAAAAAAAATCAAATACTTTTTAGTTAAAATATAATATCATTTGAAAACTACCCTAAGCCTCTAATATAACTCCTTTATAGAAAGAATAAAAGTATAATATCAAATTTAGTTTGAAAACTCCCCTAAGCTTCTATTACAACTCCTTTATGCATACCAATATTGAAAATTTATAACGTGCAAATTTCTTTTGAAAACTCCTCTAAGCCTCTAATATAACTCCTTTATGCATAATAATGTTGGAAAATTATAATGTGGAAATATTATCAATGATATTAAGTATATGTATCAATAATATTTTATTCTAATATATTAATAAATAATATTATTCATAATATATATAAATTAAAGGAAGTGTGAGGATATAATAGTAAGATTATTTTTAGTAGTAAGGTTAGGCAGGAATCATATCCATTAGATTTAAAATAAATGACTAAAATTAAATGGGTGGAATTAAACAAAAAAATAAGACGTGTGGGTTTGTTTAAGAGTATTCTAGTCCATTCAATGCATTAGTTTCTCTCTTCTTCAATTCTCCTAATTTTTAAAACGTGGACACAGGGCGTTATTATTTTTTTATATAAAAATTGCACAATAAAAACAAGTTTTTTTATCTTTAAAACTACTATACTATTGCTATAATTTAAAAAACCCGGATGCGTAAAACATAATAAAAAAAAACACAAAAAATGACATTTTTTAAACGTAACAGACAAAAAACACAAAAAATATATTTTTTTCCTATAACACAATGAACTAAAAAATTAAAAGAAACTGTCTTTTTTAAAACATAATAGACCAAAAACACAAAAGAAAGTGTTCTTTCTAAAATACAATGGACTAAACACACAAAAGAAAATGCTCTTCTAAAACGCGATAGATAAAAACACAAAATGAGTCTTTATAAAGAATGATAAAAACACAAACTAAAAGTGTTTTTCTAAAACGCAATACGTTAAGAACACAGAAAATGAATTTTTCTGTAAGGCAAATCAAAAACGTTATTGGAGTGTTGCACCCCGGTCAAAAATAATATTTATAGTCTCTAATTACCTCAAACTAGTAGTTATTGATAGTCAGGTGTTAGGAAGTTTTGAGACCGTTGATACTTGAGTTTAATAGTTTGAGCTAGTTTTGTAATAGTTAGCAAATCTAGAAGGGCCAAATGTGCATTTTGTGAATCTTATAACTGGGCGCCGTATTTAATATCCCAGCATATTTATTAAATACGCTGGATAGTCAAATTGTATATATATGCTGATCAATGAAACCCTAGTCCAAGGTTCTTGGACAGATTTTGGTGATTGATCTTGTGTTATGCTTGTTGTTCTTGTGCTTAATCCGAAATATCCAGGTGCATTCAGTGAATATATCATTTGGGATTCCATATACAACACTTGTTGTTTGATCCATTCAAGAATCTTCATCTTTTGGTTTTTCTTAACTTTTACACATTCAAACAACTAATCTATAGTTGTTTGGGTGATAACAATCAACCACTGTGATCCGAATCTGATTTGGGACTCACAATTTGGTATCAGAGCCTTTATGCTCTTGATTGTTTGAGTTTTTGTGAAGATTCTTCAAGTTTTGAAGGGTTTTCAAAAAGTTTTCAAAGTTTCAAGGTTTTTCAAATTTTTGGACTTAAAATGACTCGATCTGGTGTGTTTTATCATTGAGTTGTTGTTAATCAGTGTTTTGGTAACATTTGGGTCATTTTGGTGCAAAGAAACATAGATTTTGAGTCGTTTTTAGGTGACTAGAGGGTTTTTGTTCGTACTTAAACCCTGCTTGGCGTATTTATCTTTGAAGGCAGCGTAGATATATTTGAATATAGCGTTTTTATTTTGAATATCGCGTAATTAACAAATACGCCAGGTTAACACCAGCGGATTTGTTGATTTCCAGCGAAATAGTGTCAGCGTATTTATTCGAAGGCGACCGGCGATTTTATCACTGGTGATCGGCGAATTTAGCCAAACTTATGTTTGATTTGCATGTTTCAGCAGATTTAGCTAATTTCGCAGGATAAAGACGCCAGGAATCTCCAGCGTATTTAACTCTATTGCAGCGTATTTGTTATCTGATCTATTCATTCTGGCGTAATTATTCTCCGATCAACCAAGATGTCTCTCAATCAACTTAACCCAATAGCCCAAGCCGATCTGGAGACAGGAACTTTTACAAGACCTCCCAAGTTGAAAGGATCTGAGGATTTCAGCAGTTGGAAGAATCGAATCAAGGCGTTCTTTGAGTACACTGACTATACTCAATGGATGTCTGTTCACGGTGGGTCCACACGTTCCAATGATAATCCGCGACGATGTTCGAACGATCAACAAAGACCCCTGAACATTCACCGAAGAAGACAGAACTCTCATCCAACGTAATCACAGGGCTCATGCTGCTTTAACAATGGCCCTGTCAAAAGACGACAACAATCTATTCGAAGAGTATACGTCGGCTCATGAATTGTGGTTGGCTCTATTGACACTATGAAGGAAACGAGAGCTGATGGACAACAAAAGAGACATGGTTCAGAAAGAATACCACATGTTTGGGAGTGTCCATGGTGAAAGCCTATCAGATCATATCAGTCGATTTCTGGGAGTGCTTACAAAAATGAAGAAAGTGGGAAATCCCGTTGCAAACTATGCATCCATCAAGAAGCTTCTAAACTCACTCCCTAAAGAATGGAGCCTTTAGTGTATATGATCAAAAGAACTTTCTTAACCATCACAACTCCTGTTACACTCTCGGAACTGATCAACACACTGAAAGCCTTTGAAATGGATATACTTAAGAGAGGGATGAACCAAACAGGATATTCATAGAAACTTGCTCAATCAGCTGCTGCAATCTCTGCTCCCAAAAACATGGCTTTTCTCGCCCCCATAACCTCCTGTGGATTGAATGCTCAAAGTGCTGCCGAATCTTATCCTAACGCTTCGCAAGCTCTGCAAAGGCCTCATCATCCAACGAGAAGACTACCGTGGCAAGTGATGCTCAAGCACTTAAGATATCCACCGAACATGTCGCTCTGTTTAACACCTTCCTGAGCAGCTATGAAGCTCTAATGTCAGGTGAGCTGAAAAGAGATTTTCTCACTGCTGAAGACATGTACTAGGTGGATCCTGATGATAAGGAGGAGATGGACTTGAAGTGGCAAATGGCGATGATCACTCTTCGATTAAAGAAATTTCAAAACAAAACAGGAAAAAGGCTAGCTCTGGGAAAAGTTGGTTTTCACAAGTCCAAGCTGAGATGTTACAATTGCAAAAATCTGGGTCATTTCAAGAGGGAATTCCCATTGCTGAAGAATGAAAATGCTGAACTCAATCAGACAAGAAGGCCAGTGGCTATTGAAGGGAGTGATAGTGTTGCTGATAATAACCAACAAGCTTTAGTGGTGGAAGATTACGACTGTCAAAGGAAATAGCTGAGGCTAAAGGAGAAGTCAACAAAGCCCTCATGGCAAACATCTCTATTGTTTCTGTCACTTCCTCATTAAACTGTGTGGAAAAGCAAACAGCCAGGAATCCCAAAGATGACAAGGGTTTGAAGAGCATAATCAATCCTGCTGAACCAACTTCCGAGAAGGGAAAACAGAAGGCTGAGAAAACGGATTCGAAACTGACAAACCAAAAGGCAATCAACAACAACAAGAGTGAGATAGTTGAAACTTCCACAACCGCCATGAAAATAGAATCTGCCAAAGATACAAGGATAAGGATTTGGTAAATAGCATACCATGTGAATTTAAAGCAAAACTGTGATCCAAACCTTGTATGAATGTTGTGGCACATTACAAATCACTGCCGTGACATAATTAAAGAAAAAGAAAAGATTTTGAAAATTAATCAAGAATTAAAAGAAAATGAAGCTGCATATCAAATAAAGTTGAACTCAACTGTGGCTGAAATGTAGACTTTAAAAGAATTTGTTTTCAGAAAAGATTTTATCATTAATGATTTGACCGAAAAGTTAGAAAAATCACAAAACGAAAATAACAAATTGTAAATCATTATTGATAAATGGAAAATTAGTCAAAAGGCACTGGTTGATATTGTAAATTGCCAACGACCGACATTCATAATGGATGGAATTGGATATAAGGATAAGCTCGGAAACGAAAGAAAAATATTTCCTCCTCCGCACAGCAAATCTATGTCATTATGCCATCTCCTCATCCTAAAAATGACTTAATCGATAAAAATGATCTTCTGGATCAAACTGTCTTTTTGCAAAACCCAAAACAATACTAACATGCCTGAAAGCAATGCAGATCTGTGTGAGCGTCAAGAAGATGTGTGCGATGAGGAAGATGATTGTGGAGGTTCAAAAATAGGAATTGGTTACTCAGGCGATAGTTATTCAACAGTTATCTGGTTCGCCTGGAATTGTAACAAGACAAACAGTACTTCTATTCAGGATGACTATAATAGTTTGACTAGGATGGATGACTGTAACGGCCTTGTGCCTAATTAACATTCGAGATGACTGTAATGGCCATGTGCCTATATTTAAGACTCACAACCAAGTGCATGCTGCGGCTGAGAGTCATGACTTGAACTCTATTTTTAATGATGAAAATGTTATGCTTGAATATCCTGTATTTGTCCTAGAATTGAAGAAAAACAGATTTGGAAAGTTCCTTACAGAGGAAATTCCCGAGTTTGTACCATCATGTACAGGTACATCAGACACTGATAAAGATTTTACTGAAGGCAACAATAGAGATGATTCAAGTACAACAACTTCAGAAAGTGATAGAGAAATGTCAAGTGAAAGTGAAGACAACATTGAGGATGAAAATCGTCTTGACAAGAAAAAGAAGAAAGTCAAAATTCAAGTCACGCTACGTCATCAAATTCTTCAAGCAGCTCCAGACTCTCATCACATACATCATCTTCACACTCGGCACCCGGAAAGAAAAGATCAAATTGCAAGCAATGCTTTTGCTGTTGTCATTTAGGACATACTACGAAACATTGCAAAATCAAGTAATTTTCTAAACCTAATCATGATCTTGTTAAAAGTTTCACTGATAAATTTGACAATATGAAGAAATCAGTAAAATGCATAGTTAATTCAACCTGTTTTTGGAGAAGAAAAGAAAACACTCTTGCTCAAAATCATGATAGAACTAATGTAAAGCAAGTCTTAGGTTCCAAAAACTAACTAACGTGTACATATTTTTGTTGTTGTGGTATAACAGAATAAACTTCAAAGATGGCTTCGGATGCTCTATTTGGCATGTTGACAGTGGATGCTCCAGGCATTATGACCGGTTTAAAGGATCTCCTGAAAAACATTCGAGCTATCGATGGTGATTTCATATCCTTTGCTAGAGATGAAAAGGGAGGGAAAATTGTTGGAATGGGTTACGTCGTGTCTGAAGCACTTACTTTAGAAAATGTAAACTATGTTCCAGAATTATGCTACAATCTCATGAGCGTATCACAAGTCTGTGACAAAGGGATCTCAGTGCTGTTCAATGACATGGAATGCTTATTCCTCAAGCCCGAATACTCCGTCCCTGCAGAAATGATCATGCTCAGATCTCCTCGTCAAAACAATACTTATGTGATAAATATGAAACATGCTAAATCCAATGAGCAAATGACATGTCTTATTTCAAGAGCATCAGAATCGGAATCACTTCTTTGGCATAGGCGTTTGGGGCATGTGAACTTCAAAAATATAAATAAGCTTTCTAAATTAAATTTAGTAAGAGGATTACCTATGAAAGATTTTCCTTTTTAAGAAAAATGTATCGCATGTGCCCAAGGAAAGCAACACAAATAGCCTCATAAATACAAAGCAGTGAATACGATATCTGCCCCGTTGCAATTACTACACATGCACCTTTTCGGCCCTATAAGTGTTAAAAGTTTAGCTAAAAGATCCTATTGTTTGGTAATTACAGATGATTTCTCACGTTTTTCATGGGTATTTTTCCTTGAAGCCAAAAGAAAACAACATCCATTCTGAAGAGCTTCATTTCTATAATTGAAAACGTAATCAAGCTGAAGGTCAAATCCGTAAGAAGCGACAACGAGACAGAATTCAAAAATCATACGTTTGTCTCCTTCTTTGAAGATAAGGGAATACGCCTTCAATACGGTGCAGCCAGAACTCCTTAGCGGAACGAAAGAACAGAACACTCATTGAAGCTGCTCGAACTATGCTTGTAGACTCCAAGCTTCCCATAATCTTATGGGCTGAAGCAGTCAACATAGCATGCTATGTTTTGAATCGAGTTCTCATTTTGTCAAACCTCATGGAAAGACAGCTTATGAACTCCTTTTCAAAAGGAAGCCTCTGATAGATTTATTTAGACCGTTCGGATGTTCCTGTACACTCCTCAACACTAAAGATAATCTTATCAAGTTTGAAGCAGTCGGTGATGTGTGCTACTCCATGGGCTACTCATCTTTTCAAAAGGCATATCGAGTCTACAACAAATGAACCAAGATGGTGATTGAATCATATTACGTCGACTTTCAAGAAGGAAACTCCACCAACACTGGAAGCGCTCCAAACTGGTTTTATGACGTAGACATTGTATTCAACACTTTCGACATTGATGAACCTCTCACTGAATCCGAACCTGCAGAATCAACCCCATTAGAGCCATTGTTTGATCCTTCAGACATTGGTTTCACTCCTTTTACAACTCGTTTCACCCCAGTCTCTTCCACTCCTATCCTTCCTGTTATCAAAGTAGATGGTGACACATCGGCTGCGAATGCATCTGCACATGATGATTCTTCTTCACGGAGATCGTGGATGAACCACCTAAAGAAGACGAAACTCCAATTATCTACGTCGACGAACATTTCTCTAATCTGCCTCAACAAGTAGAAACTCACACCAACGCAGGATACAAGACAAATCGAAATCATCTAATTGAAAATGTCATCGGTTCCATGGAAGATGGAGTTCGAACTCGCGGTCAAACACATACCATCAACACAGGACTGTATGCAGCTTTTCTCTCGCAGTCTGTCCCAAGAGACATTGAAGAAGCCATCCAAGACTCTAGCTGGGTACAAGCAATGCAAGAAGAATTAGCTCAATTTCGGAAGCATAAAGTCTTGGAACTCGTTGATTTGCCAGATGGAAAGTATCCCACTGGCACCAAGTGGGTGTTTCATAACAAAATGGATGATCGTGGTGTAGTTATCAAGAATAAGGCAAGAGTGGCAGTTCAAGGATTTCGTCAGGATGAAGGGATTGACTATGAGGCAGTTTTTGCACCGGTTGCACGCTTAGAAGCTATCAGAATCTTCTTAGCCTATGCTTCGTTCAAAAACTTTAAGGTGTTTCAGATGGATGTAAAGAGTGCATTTTTATATGGGAAAGTGAAAGAAGAAGTCTATGTTTGTCAACCTCCAGGTTTTGAAGATCCTCACTTCCCTGCAAAATATTATAAGCTTGATAAAGCACTCTATGGTCTTCATCAAGCTCTTGAGCATGGTATAAGACTTTGTCAACATATCTTCTGGATTGTGGGTACTCAAGGGGCAAAATAGATATGACTCTCTTCATGAAAAGGATCGGAGATAACGTGATGCTGGTGCAGATCTACGTAGACGATATCATCTTTGGGTCAACTGATGAAGCTCTTTGTAGGGAGTTCGCTAAAGTTATGAAGGCAAAATTCGAGATGAGCATGATCCAAGAACTTACGTTTTTCTTGGGATTAGAAGTGAAGCACAAAGAAGATGGCATCCTCATTCATCAGGCTAAATATATCAGAGATATTCTCTCCAAGTACAACATGAATGATTGCAAATCTGCCAGCACACCATTTGCAGCTCAGACGGAAATTACATCTGATCTTCAAGGAAAACCCGTGAACAAGTCCTTCTATCTTCAATTATAGGCTCGTTGATGTATCGACTGCAAGTAGGCCTAACATTATGTGGGCTGTCTGTCTCTGTGCACGATTTCAGACGGATCCAAAAGAATCTCATGAAGCTGCTGTCAAAAGAATTTTCCGCTCTCTGAAAGGAACACCCAAGCTTGGATTGTGGTACCCTAAAGATAGTAATTTTGATTTAATTGCTTATTCTGACAGTGATCATGCAGGTCGCAAAGTTGACAGAAAGTCTGTCTCAGGAGGCTCTCAATTCTTAGGAAATCGTATCATATCGTGGAAGAGCAAAAAGCAAACAACAGTCTCCACATCTACTGCTCAAGCCGAATATATGCAGCTTACAGTTGTTGTTCACAAGTTCTTTAGATACAAAATCATTAATTGGATTACGTGATAAATGTTATGAAGACTCCCATATTCATCGACAACGAGGCGTGTCTATGAATTGTGAAGAACCCTATCCACCACTCCAGACAAAACACATCGAAATTCACATTCATGCGATCAGAGATGCTATGAGAAAGAATACATTCAAGTGGTGCCGGTGGATACCATGCAACAAAAAGCTGATATTTCACGAAATCCTTCGACAAAACTCGCTTTAACCAGTTGGTAACCTGTTGGAAATGGTCAATTTCCTTGAATGGAAATGATTAAAAAATAAATAAATAAATAAATAAATAAATATAATAATCTCATAAAATGTGCCCAACAAAAAGATTTTTGCAAATTTTAAAATTTCTTTTCAAGCTGTGGATTCTCGAAAATAAAATTTTAAAGGGGGAAGTCTTCTAGAAAATATCTTTAAAGTAGAATACTTTGTTTGACACATGCATGAAAATGATAGAAAAACTACTGACACTTTGATTGATCTTAAAATAGAACCAGATTGAGGCTCCAAGCAACGACGTGTCAGTAGATTCAGCAATACCTTCAAGTAAACTGCGAATAGGTGACATAAACTAATGATCACACAAGAATTCTTGATACCCACAATGTTGTGCAACTTGCGGGTAACACATTGTGGTGTATGGCTTAATGGTCTTAAATCTTGCATTGATAGATTGCCAAAGTCCGAGATTTTGGGTCTTTATATTGACTAATCATTCGGAGATATCATAGTTGCTCTTCTGCTCCATCAAGAAATATGCTGACCTAGACACAACTATGATATCTTTTCAAAAAGAGCCAATGGGGCTAAAACCACACACAAATGAAGATCTCATGCGAGAATCATTCATGTGCTTCATTCGTACCATCTAAGGTTCTATCATAGCCCTCGTTAGGCTTTGATCTCTTTGTCGTACAGAAGTACTGACCTGATCACCAATTGTCTTACGTTGAAATTTCTAGAACGAATGAAGTCAATATACTCACCTGCTATGAGGAACCTTTGCGCTACCTTGATCGCGGGGGCATGTCCTGATGTGGGACTCACGGGCACAACATTCTAACAGTCTAGCATGAGTGGGGGAACATCGAAATTCTTGTCAATATTTTATCTCAAACTAACAAAGTGTTACGAGTATGATCTTCTGCAGGAAAGTCACAGGATCCGAATCAGTAACAATAAGTGTTATGTAAAAAAGGAAGCTTCCTTCCTCTAAAAATGATTTTCAGAGTTCAAGTTGCAATTTTGTGTTTCTATTGATCATATGTTGAATTTCTTGCACTAGTTTTAACCAAAAGGGCACATTTTTCAAGAAAATTTGAGATTTTCGAGCGTATTTGTTTTCAAACTTCTTATACTTGAAGAAACCTTGAAAATCTCCTAGGCGGCATATTTAATATTCCAGCGTAATTAAAAATTATGCTGGAATATAATTTTGTATATATATCAGCTTTCATTTTTTTGTGTAAGGTTTATTTGTCAAACATCATCATCTTCTTCATTCAACCATAAACCCACTTCTCAAATTCAAACACTATAAAATCATCCGAATAGCCTTTGTTGAAGATCAATATCGGTATGATTTTAGTTTTCAAATGTTGATTGCTTTTTGTTGAATCTTTAAACATCAAATACGAGATCTGTTAAATCATGTGTAGATAGATCAATCTGGCTTCATCGGGTTTTATGGGTTTATCAAGAAATTTTTGAATCTAGCGTATTTATCTTGAATATGGCGCATTTATTTTGAAGATAGCGTATTTGTCTCAGATAACTGATGGCGGATTTAAGTCTTGAACGCAAGTTCGAGCAACCAGCGTATTTGACAAATACGCCGGTCAAACTAGTGTAGTTAATCATCTACGTTGGTTATACTTAAATCCGCTATCTATGATCGGCGTAAATATTATTTCGATGGCCGTTTATGCAAATCATTTAACCAGCGTAGTAAACTTTCAGCGTATTTGTCCGTTACTCTTAGCGTATTTATGTATATATTCATATGTATATTATTTGTTTTTATTCTTTTTATTTTTTTATTTATGTTATCTTTTATTATTTTTTATTTTATTCTTTATTATTATTTTTTTATTTTTTTATTTCATTTTTTTAATTTTATTTATTGTATAATATATATATATATATATATATATGTATATATATGTATTTATACATCTTTACTATCTAACTATTATGCCATGTAACTATTATCTAACTTGACTCGTTTTCACGTTTCAGAATGGCTCAACCATTAGTCTAGGATGACACAAGGAAGCACAATCAACCCATCACTCTAGTTCCTCCTGAGCCCGATTTCGAAGATGTAATGGACTGTTTATCACGAAACAAAATAAGTTGTGCAATTCAAGCCAATCCACAGATTTACTCTATTCACATAAAAGAGTTATGGCGAACCGCAAGAGTGAGAACTCTGAACCAGGTCAAGCACATCACCGCGATGGTGTGTAAAAAGGAAATAAAAGTGACATAAGAGCGAATTCGAAAAGTTTCAGTCTTGGAGATAGTGCCAGTGACCCATTAAAACTAAGCAAAAAGGCAGTGCTAGAAGGTTTCTGCGGGATGAACTATGTTGGAGATTTTCGCAACAAGAACGAGATCAAAGAGTCGGGCCTTACAAAGGATTGGAGATTCATCCTTCACACATTCTGCATGAGCATTTGTCACAGAAAAAGTGGATACGATGGTTTAAATTTAGAGTGGTCTGCAGCAATGCTAAATTTATGCACAAATCAGCCCTTCAACATCTCTGGCCTAATTTTCTACTGCATGATTGACAATGTAAACAAAGGTGCATGGGCCAGATATCCAAGATTTGTACAGTTGCTCATTGATGATCAGCACCATAACCTACTACATGATGGAAATCTATTTCAATTTCAGCTCCCCAAAGGAAGAAAAATCACGGAGTTGAAAATAAAGGAGTGGGTAATGTTGCATGATTGGATGTATCGAGAAGAGAGACTTCCCATTATTCTAGCTGCGTACAATAAGTACCGGGAAAAGGCGAGGCAGGGTAGAGAAGGTCGAGACAAACCTGTTGATGTTGAAGAAGAGGCTGAAATAGAAGAGGAAATACCACTTGTTCGCAAGCGCAAAGACAAAGGGAAGAAAGTGGTTGAAGAAGAACCCTCAAAGAAAAGAAGCAAGAAAGATTCACCTAATCCAGATCGAATCATGGGCGATAGTATTCGCGCTGGATCAACGAGAAAAGAAATTGAAAGGATGTAGGCCATTCACGCGGTTGTAGGGTAGAAAAACGTGAAAGGAGAATGAAGAGAAGAGAGATGACATAATCAGAAACTCCTGTGGTGGTTACTTCAGAACAGGAGCAGTTGGATCGCTTCATGGAAGGGCTTTTATCCGATCCCCTAGAGCCCACTCCAAGCAAAACTTCTACACCAAAGAAAAGAAAATCAGGTGAGGGCCTCCGCAATTGTTCCACCCAAACCCCCTTTATCTGCTCAACCCCCTCCTTAGAAAGTTCCCTCAAGACCTCGACCGTTTCAAGAGCTGTATAATCGTCTATCCAAAGAAATCGGTCTGTTTACTCCAAAGGAGTTTTGTTTGCTAAAGAATCAAGTAAATGATACTAATGTGCTTAAGGGAAAACTGAAAGAACAAAGAAAGATGAACAAAGAATTGCACTCCTACGTCTATAAGCAATCAGAATTTATCAGATTTCAACAAGAGAGGCTGGAAAAATTGCATGAGCTAGTGCAGGAGCTGTATGTCTTAGCAAATCGGAAACCAAAATACACAAGCGAAGACATCTTCAATTTTGCATCTTCAGAGAAAGAGAACAAATTAAGAAGGATGACCGAGCAGAAAAGAAAAAGAAACGACTTGAATCTGTTGTTGATGTTAGCTTTGGTGAAGATAGTGAAGAAGAAGTAGACAAAACCGAGATGCCAGCAAAATTTCTTGAATGGGGTTTGGAGGATGATGTGTTATATGAGACTGATGGTGGAGAAGAGTTCGAACCTCAGCATCCAGAATGGTTTAAGAAAGAAAGAGCAAAAATGCCAGATTTTTATCAGGTGATAACAGTTGAGTAGACCGAGGTCACGGATAGAATTCTCAGCTGGAAATACTGCAATCTCATTGGATGGTTTGTGGTGAAGCGAAGGGGTGGGGTAATTCAATACTTCCGAAATGCCAACGACATGCAAAGTTTACCCACATGGGATATCCGAGAGCTGAACAGGCATGATCTGATAAATCCCACAACAACAGCATTGGTGGAGACCTGGAAAGATTAATTCATAGAGAATGCGTGTGTGGATTTACTGTCTTCAAACCTCAACGCCCAAGAAGACGCGTTTCAAAAACCACTAAAGACCCGTTCACTGGAAAAGGAAAGATAACTTGGGTAATCAATCCAGCGAAAGTTGTGACTAGGGTGAAACTTCCTCCTGAATACCCTGTGACACTCACCAACTTCAAGAAGTGGTTCTATGATGGCAAAACTGGTGAAGCGGTTATCAGATCCAATTCAAATGAAGACATCCGTATCCTAGATCCTATGGACATATTTATGTTTTTCTTTCTGATATGAATGTTCTCTACGGAAACAAGATAAACGTTGGAGCAAGAAGCGAGTACCTTGAGGAAGGAATGTTATTTCAAAGGGCAGTCGAGCGTGTGCGAGCTCGAAAGATTGAAGTAATGGAAATTGTGCTCAGAATGGACGCTCAGAAAGAAAAAGATGAATCCAGAAAGAAGAAAGCTGCTGAGCCTAAATCATCTTCTCCACAGAGTAAAAACCCATCATCTGATTCCGATATTCAAATCATTCCACCACCTCCGATTTCATCCACATATGGAGTCACTATAGAGGCCCAACCAACCACAAGTGAAGCTGTTATTAACCAATCCATTGAAGCAACAATTGAACAACCAACAGATCAAGTTGCGCCTCTATCACAAGCAAAAGGTCAAGAATCAGCCGCAGGTCCTAGCGCTCAGGAACATGATTGAAGAATCTCAAGTACGCAACGGTCTAGGGGGATATTGTTAGGAAGTTTTGAGACCGTTGATACTTGAGTTTAATAGTTTGAGCTGGTTTTGTAATAGTTAGCAAATCTAGAAGGGCCAAATGTGCATTTTGTGAATCTTGTAACTGGCGGCATATTTAATATCCCAACGTATATATTAAATACGCTGGGTAGTCAGATTGTATATATATGCTGATCAATGAAACTCTAGTCCAAGGTTCTTGGACAGATTTTGGTGATTGATCTTGTGTTGTACTTGTTGTTCTTGTGCTTAATCCAAAATATCCAGGTGCATTCAATGAAAATATCATTTGGGATTCCATATACAACACTTGTTGTTTGATCCATTCAAGAATCTTCATCTTCATCTTTTGGTTTTTCTTAACTTTTACACATTCAAACAACTAATCTATAGTTGTTTGGGTGATAACAATCAACCACTATGATCCGAATCTGATTTGGGACTCACATCAGGGTGTTAAACCATGAAGAGTCTATGGTCTGTGTCCAAGTAGATTAATTATTACTTTGGTACATGTTATGAAGCTTGCTTGTTTATGATTTCTTTTGTTTGGTTTGGAAAAGGTGTTGGATTTGGCCGGCAAGTTTGCTATTAGCTACGCAAATGGGTATGAGATTATGAAAACAAAACTCAATTGTTTGATTAAAAACTATGATTTAAACAAGGTGTTCACACCCGGTTTGATAATCGCAAGACCTAGGGTTCCTACACGGTTTTATACTTGAATTAGTTGAATTTGATAGTTAACGAATTTAGTGTAATGTGGCTTAGGTTCCAAAAGTTATCAACATCATAGAAAACTGACCACACTGCACTTCATTACCAAGAACATGTAAGTTCGAACTATAGCAAAGCATAAATGCACAAACTCATTTCATAAAGTCAAATTTAATCATTCACAAGCAATTTATTGAGTTTGTACCATACTAGTGTGACACTTGTTATGAATAAATAAAGGCAATATTTTATTAAATTTGGTGCTAATATATAGTGTTTGATGTGTTGGTAAATACAAACTTTGTTATAAATTATGTTGGCAATAATTTTTCCCATTCGGGGTTAGGTGGTGGCCCCATGGGGAGCCCACCTTTTCCCATTTGTGCCAAGTGTTGAGTCTACATGAGTGGTAATGATTGGAAATGCATGAATACTCCTTATTATGCATTTTTCAAGACCAAAAACTCTTCCACTCATCCATTTTCTCTCTCTAAAACTATATACATCCACCATCCCTACCCTTTCAAATTTTAAACCTTGTTATTGAAGATCAAGATCATTCCAAGGTGTTTTCAAGTTCATTTGAAGACCCAAGGAGATTCCAAGGAGGTGCAAGCTTAGCATCATCAAAAATCTTATCAAAACCCACCAAAAATCTTGAAGGTATAAACTTACTTTTAAAATATTGTTCTTGATTCTTGGTGATGATGATGATGGAAGGTTTTTCATAATTTTGGAGTTCTTCACAAACATGAAAACTATTAACAAATGTATTTTTAACAAAAAAAATTGAAGTAAATATATACTTATGTGAGGCTAAGTGTGTATATATATATATATATATATATATATATATATATATATATATTATATATATATGTTAGAGGTTGTGTTTTGATTTTGGTTGACTTTTGATTAATGAGATTCTTGAAAGATTGATCTATGCATGATCAAAAAGGTTCTTTATAAAAGTTCTTATTATTTAAGATGATAATGTAAAAAAGTTGATTTTTGGAAGTATATATGTATATATGTGTGTGTCGTATGCATGTATATATGTATGCATGCATATGAGTTTTGTTGGATTGTTCTTAAATGTGCAAAAACATATTACATGCAATAATGTATGAATGATTTGATGATGATTAGATGAAGATGTTGTCTTGGAATTATTTGGAGGTTATAATAAAAGTATGATAAAATGCATTGAAGTCTTGGATGATAATAATCATGCATTAGATACATGTATATAAGTATATAAGATGATTAAATGATCATAAACTGGTGAACTTGAAATGATATTATGAAAGTGAGTTAAAATACAATATGAACATTAAAAATTTTGTTATATGATGTATTCTGATGATAGGAAATTATGTCATAAGTTTGGTAGCTTTGCAAGTTGTACATGAGGCTTAAAAAGTAGTAAAATTGGTGAAATTGCATGATCTATGTGACTTGCATGAAATCTACACCAACATGAGTATAAGTACCATTTTATTGAGTAAATAATATGTGTTATGTGGATAACTTTGGATGATTATAGTAAATTTAGGTACAAGACTATGCGTTAAAAACGATAAAAATCGATTTTTAAAGTATTTTTATAAAACTGTTTTAGATCAGGTTGTAAACTCATATCTTTTATGATAAATATAAGTATCTTAACTCATATTAATTATCCATGGTGTTTGACTAGTCATATACGTGACTTCCGACGCCCGAAAACGTTACCGAAACGTTAAATACACATATTTCAACGCAACCGAAAACAAGTTGTTCAAGGGTGAAATTTGTATGTTATAATATGATATGTGAATGTGGGTATGTGTAATGTGATATGCTAAGTGTTGCATTGTATGCATGTACACTTGTACGGTTACAACGGTAATTTCATTAAATGTCACGTTAAATATATAACTTATTTGTCGAGCATGAAAATAATACATAGGTTAACTTGATAAGTTATTTCGTATGTAAATGCTTTAAAAATGATGAAATATATAAGTTGACGAGATACTTGTATTACGATATCTGATAATATGTTCACGTTTATGTAAGTATTTTACAGTTTATGTAAATATATTACGAAGCGCAAATCGTAGATATATTGCTTATAAATAGGTGTGATAACGGGTATAACATAATGATTGTCACCAATAGTATCGTTCAAGTCGTAAAAATCCTAATATAAATATATATATGTATATATATGTGTGTATGAACACATGTATAAATACGCCAACATAATCAAAATAAAGACTTTTCAATAAAATCTCAAAGTATGTGAAAATTCTAAGTATTGGAGAAACTTAGGTATTTGTATACTAAATTGGTTATTAAATCGCTCGTACTTAAAATTGGACGTGTAGATCAATTTGTGGGATTACACTAGTATAAAAACGCACCCAAAGGTGAGTGTCACTAACCCCTCTTTTATTGTTTTATATAATTTTTTGGGGAAGAACATGCCTTAAAAAGGATAATTATACGTTTTCGTATAAAATATACCTTTGAATAAACTATGAATATATTTTCATAGAAAATATGATTTGGAAATGATATGTTATGTTTTTTAGGAAAAACATGGTTTTGGAGATTTTAATGATATAAAATTGCCGAGGAAAATGGGAATTGAATGAATATAAATTGTTTCGGTGAGGATTATGGTGTTTGGGGTAAAACGAACATATAGATTTAAAAATATTTAAATCTAAGTGTGATTTGCAAACTTACGAATCTGAATATTTGATGCTAGCAATTTAATATATAAACCTTGGGAAGATGATTTGTATAGAAGGTTTTCAGAAAATGCTTACGATAACTGATCCTCAAATTTTTGTAAAGGAAGCAAAATTAACTTTCTTAAATATATATGGATTTTTTATTATAAAATTCATAATAAGAAAGTTTTCCTCAAATAAATTAATTACAATTTAAATATGTGAACTCACCCTCCTTTGTGTTGACACTTGATTTTTATGTGTTCTTCAGGTATATGAGTTCGGCTTCGAGATTTTGGCATGTTTTGTGGTAGTGGATGCAAGTTTTAATAAATAATATTTGGACAACTTTTAAAACTAATTTTGGGACCGTGTGTACTAAGATCCATAATTGTCACACCCTCAATTTCCACTTGCGGAATTTTACCGCGAGGCGTGTGAACAAACCAGAATCCGAGACACTAGTAACATCGAATGACTCTATATGATTTGTTTATACGTTTTCCAAAATCATTTGTTTAACCATTCATAGTTATTTTTAAATTGTCTTAGTTTGGTTTCAATGTTTAGCGGAAGTATTAGTTTTAAAGTTGAGCGGAAGCATTAAAGTAACGTAAAGGAACGGGCGCCAACACAAACGCCAAAACTAAAGAAAAACCCAAACAATATTCGTAAATGAGACTCGATAAAAAGATGTCTTGATCAATGCAAGTGAGTGCACCTAGAGCTCCTAGCGTCATAAGAAACATGTAAAGAAACAAGTGTCAACATTAAAGAAGAGTGAGTTCACAGGTTTTCATAAGTTCATTAGTTCGGTTATAAGTTTTTTCCCCCGTTATCCCTAACCCGGAAAAACGATATAGTTCCATTATTCCAAACCCGGAATAATAATGATGTTGGTTCCATTATTCCTAACCCGGAATAATATTGTTGTTTGTTTCATTATTCCTAACCCGGAATAATATTGTTGTTTCGTAATTAAGTTCAATGTTAACATGTAGGTAGCGAGCCTAAAGTTATGTCACATAAGTGTTCGCGATCGAAGCTGACTGTTGTGCCTCCGTGTTACCAGGCCTATCTCTGACCATGGCGAAAGTTAGGCTAAATTATTCATCCGTTGACCATACTCGGTCGGCTAGCGCGACTAGCTCGGGTGGGGCTTGTCGGGCCCAGTAGCACTACTTATAATTTCCCCGCTATCTAACCCAATACTAACAATCCGAGAGTTTGTATAGGACTTCCGTGATATAGCTGCTTAGTGACCATAACGTACATTAACATTAACTTAGTTACCGAATAGTTTAATGACGTTAATTTCGTATAACGCAAAGATATAGAGTTGTAGAGTGCATACATGTTTCTCCCCCTGTTGTTTAAAACCGGATAAAATAGGGGCCGTGAACTCACCTTTAATTGCTCGGTTAGTGTAACACAGAAGTTGCAAATGAAGGGACCGCTAATCGCGTCCTAACAAGTCAATCGATTTAAAGTTAGTGTGTGAACACACTGATACAAACCCTACACATAACTATCATACAATACGGCACACATGATAACAAATTCGAAAACACAATCATGCACGCAAAGTATTATCATACCAAAATAGTGATCAAACCAACTTATCATGAACACAAATCAACTCATACAACATTTTGGCACACACATTCGCAAGTAATCAAGTTTCAGCTTATATGCTCATAACTAGGCTGTTTTCAAGGATTTTTATAAAATAGTTCCAACGTTCCAAAAATTCCAATTTTTTTTACAGAAGGTATCAACTAAACTGTAGAATTTTATATAAATTTTTCAAGTCCTAACACTTTACCAATTAGTCATAAACATTTATATACTAGGCTGCAGTCAGATTCGTCGCTTTCTGACTGCAGTCCACGGGAGAATTTATTTAAAAATCATCGTTCATCCAATTAACAAAATTCCGGTGGGAGTTTCCCGGAAATTTCCATCTCCAGTTTCTGTACAAATTTCGTGACCCAACCCTCTACAGAGTATTAGATCCGACTCGATAAACAACTAACAAATTTTCAGAATTTACACAGCTTCAGTTACTGCACTTAATTGACCACTTAAAAACATCAAACGACCTCAGAAAAATATGAATCCAGTGCCATTAGAAGCGTTTTTCAAAAATATACGTTTTAGGCTTCAGAAACTCCGCTTTTCGATAAATAATAACCAAGTTACAGCCAATTGAAGTTGGCTGTAAACACCATTCAGCATCCTGTTTTCAACTTTTATCGCAATAGAACACGCTTAAACAATCAAGACGTTAAATATAAATGATCAAAAACAGATTTATTAGTCACATATCATCATGTACATCATACTCATGCAAACCCTAATCGTACAATATGATTTTTTTTTATCACAAACGCAGCCTATGATTCTTGTATCCAATTAAACATCATAATCGCAAAACTTGCACAATTAATCGAACTAAACATCATACACTTTCATAACCATGATTCTACCATTACATACAAGTATGATCAAGAGTTTATAAACCCTAATGTGATTTGCGAAATAATGAAAAACCCTAACCTTTAACAATGAAGATTAACGAACCGGGAACGAGATGGGAATCCATTCGGGTTTGAAGGAGGTCGCGATCGAGAGAAGGGGTGGGGAGGGGCTGCCGTCGGCTGATCTTAGAGCTAGGGTTCCTCTTTTTTTTTTGTTAACACAACTCTCATGCATGCTTGTATATATATAGTGCAAGGAAAAAAAAGAAAAGGAGAAGGGTTTGGGACGATTTGTGCTTGCGGCCGCAAAGGGTTTGGGTGGGGCGGTTTGGGTCTTTAACTTGAGCCTCAAGTTTTGATTAATTCCTTGAGTGGCAAGGAAATGAGGTCGACACGTTTCGCGGCTCGGTTCGGTTCGTCTATCTATTTATTATATATATTTTTATAACTAAAAATCACGAAATCAAAACATGACATAATAACTCACCAAACTTATAAACGTCTAATACCCATAGCACGTAATTCACTTTATAAGTTCACAAAGTTAGCGTAGTTATTTCGAGCGTGTAAATTAAATCTCTGAATCAATTTAGCGTAGGAATGAATAACCGTGAAGTAGTGCGTTTAAGATACCTGAAAAACCAGGATGTCACATTATCCCCATGTTGAAAAAATTTTCGTCCCGAAAATTGGGTAAACGCGGTTTAGAATGCAACGCACAAAGATTTAGTTCGTTAACAATGGTACAAGAAATTACAAGAAATTCCCAGGTATGCAACGCAAAAAGATTTAGTTCGTTAACAATGGTACAAGAAATTACAAGAAATTCCTAGGTTGTCACATCATCCCCATGTTGAAAGAATTTTCGTCCCGAAAATTTAGTTGGTGGTATCGTTAGCTTGCTGCTCAGCTGCAAAGAGGTGTGGGTATTTGCTTTTCATTTGGTCCTCTCTTTCCCACTGAACTCCGGTCCACGCTTAGAATCCCAACGAACCTTGACGATCGGTATCTTGCTGTGCCTTCGAGTTTTGATCTCACGATCCATGATCTCGATAGGTTGTTCCACAAAATGCAGTTGTTCATCCACTTGAATCTCATCCAATGGAATGGCTAGGGTTTCATCTGATAGACACTTCTTCAGATTTGACACGTGAAAAACGTTGTGAACTCCACTGAGTTCGGTAGGAAGGTCTAATTGATAAGCTACGGGTCCGATACGTTTCAAGATCACAAACGGGCCTACGTACCGTGGGTTTAGTTTGCCTCGTTTCCAAAACGGATTACACCCTTCCAGGGTGACACCTTCAGTAGGACGCGGTCGCCTACTTGAAATTCGAGTGGTTTGCGTCGTTGATCAGCGTAGCTTTTCTGTCGATCTCGTGCCGCTGCCATGCGGTTTCTGATTTGTACAATCTTTTCAGTAGCCTCAAGTATCAACTCAGGGCCTGTGAGTTGACTATCACCGACTTCTGCCCAACAGACCGGTGTTCTACATTTACGACCGTATAATGCTTCAAACGGTGCTGCCGATATACTCGTATGGTAACTGTTGTTATACAAGAATTCCACTAAAGGCAGATGGATTTCCCAACTATTCCCGAAGTCTACCACGCATGCCCTGAGCATGTCTTCCAAGGTCTGAATGGTCCTTTCGCTTTGACCATCAGTCTGAGGGTGATAAGCTGTGCTCATATCTAAGCGTGTACCCAACGCTTTCTAAAGTGACTGCCAAAAGTTGGATGTGAAACGAGCATCTCTGTCTGAGATGATGGACGTTGGCACTCCGTGCCGAGAAACTACTTCCTTAATGTAGATGCGAGTCAACTTATCCATCTTATCTGTTTCTTTAATCGCTAGGAAGTGTGCGGACTTAGTTAAACGATCCACGATCACTCAGATGGTATCGCAACCACCCAAAGTTCGCGGGAGTTTAGTGATGAAGTCCATCGAGATCTGATCCCATACCGGAATCTCAGGTTGTTGAAGTAGCCCCGATGGCTTCTGATACTCTACCTTGACTTTCGCACAAGTCAAACACTTGCTCACGTAGGTGGCTATATCCGCTTTCATGTTGGGCCACCAGTACGCGACTTTAAGGTCTTGATACATCTTATCCGAACCAGGATGGACAGAGTATCGGGATTTGTGAGCTTCGTCCACGACTAGCTTTCTGAGGTCTCCATAGAGAGGTACCCATATGCGATTCATGAAATACCGGGCTCCATTGGGTTTTACTTCCCAATCGCGTTCCATTTTTCCCACGATTCGGCCTTGATGTTTTCTTCCTTAACTGCTTCTAACTGCGCGTCGCGTATCTGTTCGGGTAACCCGAATGAATGGTGAATTGTAGTGCTCGTACCCGACGAGGTTTCAAGTGTTCCTTCCTACTGAGGGCATCAGCTACCACGTTAGCTTTACCCGGGTTATACCGAATGGCACATTCATAATCATTCAGGAGTTCGACCCAGCGATGCTGTCGCATGTTCAACTCCTTCTAGTCAAAGATGTGTTGGAGGCTCTTGTGATCTGTATAGATTGTGCACTTTGTTCCATATAGGTAGTGTCTCCAAATCTTAAGTGCAAACACTACTGCTCCCAATTCCAGGTCATGTGTTGTGTAGTTTTTCTCGTGAACCTTCAATTGTCGGGACGCATACGCGATGACCTTATCACGTTGCATGAGTACGCATCCCAATCCCTGAATGGAAGCATCACAATATACCACAAAATCATCAGTCCCTTCCGGCAAGGACAGAATGGGTGCACTGCAAAGTTTCTGCTTCAGCAATTGAAATGCTGCTTCCTGCTTGTCTCCCCAAGCATTATTGGTGCCTTTCTGGGTGAGGGTGGCAAGCGGTTGTGCGATCTTTGAAAATCCCTCGATGAAACGTCTGTAGTAACCAGCCAAACCCAAAAATTGGCGGATTTCTGTCGGTGTCCTGGGTGCTTCCCAGTTTTTGATAGTATCGATCTTGGCGGGATCAACATGGATACCCTTTTCATTCACAATATGCCCGAGGAACTGAACGTCCCGAATCCAGAAATCACACTTTGAAAGCTTGGCATATAGTTTCTCCTGTTGAAGTAATTCCAGCAGTAATCGTAGATGTTCAGCATGTTCTTCTTCACCTTTAGAGTAGATGAGTATGTCATCGATGAACACAATGACAAACTTGTCGAGATACGGTTTACACACACGGTTCATGAGGTCCATGAACACCGCGGGTGCGTTGGTGAGACCGAAGGGCATGACCAAAAACTCATAATGGCCATACCGAGTACGAAATGCCGTCTTAGCAATATCCTCCTCCCTGACGCGTAACTGGTGATAACCGGACCGTAGATCAATCTTGGAGTAGTAGCTTGACCCTTGAAGTTGGTCGAACAGATCGTCGATGCGAGGTAATGGGTATCGGTTCTTGACAGTAACCTTATTGAGTTCCCTGTAGTCGATGCACATGCGGAAGGTCCCGTCCTTCTTCTTGACAAAAAGGACCGGAGCTCCCCATGGCGAAGTACTAGGTCGGATAAATCCTTTTTCTAACAATTCCTGAAGTTGGGTAGACAGCTCTTGCAGCTCGGCTGGAGCTTGGCGGTATGGGGCCTTGGCGATGGGAGTTGCATGGTTCGCCAATTCAATTTCAAACTCCACTTGTCAACGTGGTGGAAGACCAGGTAACTCCTCTGGAAATACATCGGAAAAATCACGGACGACGGGGATATCTTCTATACGCTTCTCGTCCTTAGGCTGTTCGGTGACCAGTGCGAGCAAAGCGAAGGAGTTCTTCCTCCGAAGATACTTCTGTGCTTGCATGTAAGAGATGAGGTTTGTGACGGCGCCTGCCTTCTCGCCTTGCACCGTCAAGATTTCGTCGTTAGAGAGCGGAATACGGATAGCTTTCTCGAAACAGAGAACTTCAGCTCGGACGTCAGATAGCCAGTCCATTCCGGCTACCACGTCAAAACTACGCAGGGTAGTTGTCATCAGACCAATGGTAAAGGTGTGACCCGCGAGTTTGAGTTGACAGCCGGATACTAAATGGGTCACATTTACAGATTTACCATTGGCTAGTTCTATGACGTAAGGGGTCTCTAAGGGTTTAGGCGTGAGATTTAGGTTCTTCCTAAAAGACTCAGATATAAAACTCCTATCCGCACCTGTATCAAAAAGTACAGTAGCAAAATGTTCGTTAAGGGGAAACTTACCGGTGACCACGTTCGAGTCGTTTCTGGCCTCTCCGCGGCCTAGCGTAAATGCACGACCTTTGGCACCTGCTGAGCCACCATTTCCATTGTTGTTGTTGCTATTGTTGTCGCTATTGTTGTTGTTGTGGTTGTTGTTGTTCCCACCATTGTTGTTGTTGTTGCGAAGTTGTGGGCAGTCTCGTTTGAAGTGGGCAGTGCTACCACATTGATAGCACCCCCGGTTAATACCCTGCTGCTGACCCTGGTGCTGATTCTGATTTTGTCGGGACATGATTTCCCCGCGACAATCCTTTGCCGCGTGTCCCACTTTGCCACATCGTTGGCAGCGATTTCCGGCACAAGGGCCGTGAGGATGAAGGTTACAACGATTACATTGTGGCTTTCGACCCACATAGCCGCTTGTGTTCTGGGTGTTGTTGGCGGGCTGATTATTGTGACCCCGATTACTGTTGAAATTATTGAACCATTTCTGGTTCCCTTGTTGTGGCTGGGCTGACGAAGACTGTAGAGCAGACGAGTCTTCAAATTTTCTTTTATTATCAGGGACCACTTCAGTTGCACCCCGAGATGGCAACTTCTTTTGTTCCACCGCCTTATCGATGAGTTTGTGTGCCAGCCTGATCGCTTGATGCTCAGTCGTAGGGTTGCTAGCCATTACCATGCCCTAGATCTCGGGGACCAGACCCCCAAGGTAAAACTCGAGTCGTTTCTCCACGGTGTTGGCCAGATCGGGACATAGAAATACCAGGTCATGATGTTTCGCTGTGTATGCTTCAATTTCATATCCCACCATCTTGTGGTTCCATAAAGCTTGCTCCAACTGCTGAACCCTGTCCCGCGGACAGTACTCCTCCTTGATTAGGGCCTTAAACTCGACCCAGGCCATTGCGTTTGCAGCACTAAGTCCACGCGTTTGGACTTGTGCATTCCACCAAGTTAGTGCCCCATCCTCCAACGTTGAGCAGCATACTTGACCTTGTTGGCCTCAAGACAATTGCACATCTCGAACACTGATTCGGACTTTTCAATCAAACGGACCAGTCCTATGGGTCCTTCTGCACCCGTGAATTTGCTCGGTTTCGCATCGAGGAACATCTTGTAGGGGTTAAGACCCCCTCCTGCTGACAGAGGATAGGTAGTCAGCGAGAAAGTCTACTAGCCCAACTATTAGATTTTCCCATGAAAATTTAATAATGGTTACCTGCTGGTGGGTTTTGAACACCTGCCAGAGCAGCATTTACGTGTTCTTGGATCATTGCGGTCAGTTCTTCGGGTGTCGTGTTAAGGTTTCCGCGACGTCCAGTTGCCATTTTAGATCTTCGCAAGACAACATAAACACACACCGATAAGTATATATATCCAATATAGTTATCCTATTCCATACTTAAATAATCCCTCAAATATGTCAACCCAAATAAATTAAACAATCAAAAGAAATATTCGATTAAATAAAATTTCAACGTCTCACATAATGCAAACCAAACATATCAGTTTACTATAAAATTTCAAGTTCAAACATAAGTAGAGAAATAAATAGACTGAATGAAGAAAATGGAATAAGCGAGACGAGTCAGTCTTCTACGTGTCCATCTCCAAAATCGCTATCATTGCCGTCATCCTCCGCGGCGTTTCCAGCTTCCACAGCCGGGTCTTCCTCCGGATCCTCCTCTGGATCCTCCTCTTCTTCCTCTACCGGCACTGGAGGGGCCGGTGCTGGTGCGGGTACTGGTAAAGGTGCCTGATTCTGTTCTAGTTCTTGAATTCTCCAGCTGGACTCAAGAACTCTGTCTTCGAGCCAGTCAGCCCTCAGCTGCTCAGCACGAAGATCTTTAGCTAAAGTGTTACGAGCTATCTTATTCTCATATTGCTCTTCCTCGAGCTCTCCAGTCTTACCCGTTAATTGTCGTATCATCCATCCCTGTGCTAGGATAGTTTCCTGCATGCTCTCTAGTTGTTCTTGTTGTTTTCTTATCATATCTCTAAGTAGGTCGTTCCCTACTTCTAACGAGTTAACCGGTTCGACCGGCATAGCGATGGTCGGGCGTGAGGACGACTCCTCTCCTAGAGTGAGTCTTTTTCTAGCAGCTGAGCGTGTCTCCACGCCATGAGGTGGTGAGGGTTCGACCATAGGTGCCTTCCCCGGCGCCCTTGGTTGTAAAGATTTGTCGGATGATGATGATGACATTGCCTGTTGGGTTGTTTAGTTAGTTACGAGTTGCGTTTATCACAATATGCATTTATATTTTACATAACATAGTTGTAGTACAACACATAACAAGATATCACAGTTCAGTGCCAAACTAAGTCTAGTGTCGTGTAATCAGCTATAGTTTAGGTCTACTTTTAATGCAAACCTGGTTCTCTATAGCTAGAGGCTATGATACCAATCTGTCACACCCTCAATTTCCACTTGCGGAGTTTTACCACGAGGCGTGTGAACAAACCAGAATCCGAGACACTAGTAACATCGAACGACTCTATATGATTTGTTTATACGTTTTCCAAAATCATTTGTTTAACCATTCATAGTTATTTTTAAATTGTCTTAGTTTGGTTTCAATGTTTAGCGGAAGCATTAGTTTTAAAGTTGAGCAGAAGCATTAAAGTAAAGTAAAGGAACGGACGCCAACACAAACGCCAAAACTAAAGAAAAACCCAAACAATATTCGTAAATGAGACTCGATAAAAAGATGTCTTGATCAATGCAAGTGAGTGCACCTAGAGCTCCTAGCGTCCTGAGAAACATGTAAAGAAACAAGTGTCAACATTAAAGAAGAGTGAGTTCACAGGTTTTCATAAGTTCATTAGTTCGGTTATAAGTTTTTTTCCCCCGTTATCCCTAACCCGGAAAAACGATATAGTTCCATTATTCCAAACCCGGAATAATAATGATGTTGGTTCCATTATTCCTAACCCGGAATAATATTGTTGTTTGTTTCATTATTCCTAACCCGGAATAATATTGTTGTTTCGTAATTAAGTTCAATGTTAACATGTAGGTAGCGAGCCTAAAGTTATGTCACATAAGTGTTCGCGATCGAAGCTGACTGTTGTGCCTCCGTGTTGCCAGGCCTATCACTGACCATGGCGAAAGTTAGGCTAAATTATTCACCCGTTGACCATACCCGTCGGCTAGAGCGACTAGCTCGGGTGGGGCTTGTCGGGCCCAGTAGTACTACTTATAATTTCCCCGCTATCTAACCCAATACTAACGATCCGAGAGTTTGTCGAGGACTTCCGTGATATAGCTGCTTAGTGACCATAACGTACATTAACATTAACTTAGTTACCGAATAGTTTAATGACGTTAATTTCGTATAACGTAAAGAGATAGAGTTGTAGAGTGTATACATGTTTCTCCCCCTGTTGTTTAAAACCGATAAAATAGGGGCCGTGAACTCACCTTTAATTGCTCGGTTAGTGTAACATAGAAGTAGCAAATGATGGGACCGCTAATCGCGTTCTAACAAGTCAATCGATTTAAAGTTAGTGTGTGAACCACTGGTACAACCCTACACATAACTATCATACAATGCGGCACACATGATAACAATGCATGCAAAGTATTATCATACCAAAATAGTGATCAAACCAACTTATCATGAACACAAACAACTCATACAACATTTTGGTACACACATTTCCAAGTAATCAAGTTTCAGCTTGTATGCTCATAACTAGGCTGTTTTCGAGGATTTTTATAAAATAGTTCCAACGTTCAAAAATTCCAATTTTTTACAGAAGGTGTCAACTAAACGGTAGAATTTTATATAAATTTTTCAAGTCCTAACACTTTACCAATTATTCATAAACATTTATATACTAGGCTGCAGTCAGATTCGTCGCTTTCTGACTGCAGTCCACGGGAAAATTTATTTAAAAATCATCGTTCATCCAATTAACAAAATTCCAGTGGGAGTTTCCCGGAAATTTCCATCTCCGGTTGCTGTACAAATTACTGACCCAACCCTCTACATATTATGAGATCCGACTCGATAAACAACTAACAAACTTTCAGAATTTACACAGCTTCAGTTACTGCACTTAATTGACCACTTAAAAATATAAAAGACCTCAGAAAAATATGAATCCAGTGCCATTAGAAGCGTTTTTCAAAAATATACGTTTTAGGCTTCAGAATATCCGTTTTCGATAAATAATAACCAAGTTACAGCCAATTGAAGTTGGCTGTAAACACCATTCAGCATCCTTTTTCAACTTTTATCGCAATAGAACACGCTTAAACAATCGAGACGTTAAATATAAATGATCAAGAACAGATTTATTAGTCACATATCATCATGTACATCATACTCATGCAAACCCTAATCATACAATATGATTTTTTTATCACAAACGCAGCCTATGATTCTTGTATCCAATTAAACATCATAATCGCAAAACTTGCACAAGTTTAATCAAACTAAACATCATACACTTTCATAACCATGATTCTACCATTACATACAAGTATGATCAAGAGTTTATAAACCCTAATGTGATTTGCGAAATAATGAAAAACCCTAACCTTTAACAATGAAGATTAACGAACCGGGAACGAGATGGGAATCGATTCGGGTTTGAAGGAGGTCGCGATCGAGAGAAGGGGTGGGGAGGGGCTGCCGTCGGCTGATCTTAGAGCTAGGGTTCCTCTTTTTTTTTTGTTAACACAACTCTCATGCATGCTTGTATATATATAGTGTAAGGAAAAAAAAGAAAAGGAGAAGGGTTTGGGGCGATTTGTGCTTGCGGCCGCAAAGGGTTTGGGTGGGGCGGTTTGGGTCTTTAACTTGAGCCTCAAGTTTTGATTAATTCCTTGAGTCGCAAGGAAATGAGGTCGACACGTTTCGCGGCTCGGTTCGGTTCGTCTATCTATTTATTATATATATTTTTATAACTAAAAATCACGAAATCAAAACATGACATAATAACTCACGAAACTTATAAACGTCTAATACCCATAGCACGTAATTCACTTGATAAGTTCACAAAGTTAGCGTAGTTATTTCGAGCGTGTAAAATTAAATCTCCGAATCAATTTAGCGTAGGAATCAATAACCGTGAAGTAGTGCGTTTAAGATACCTGAAAAACCGGGATGTCACAATAATGATCAAAAAAAATGATGTGGTTGTGGTTTATGTTTAAACGCTAAACTTTAAACTCATGTTTTAATTAAGTTGCACATCAAAATTTATATTGCATCGTCTACTACGATAATTATGGTTATCAACCTCCATCACCGCCACGTTTTTATTTCCGCTACGACGTTTTTGGGGTGTGACAGAAGTTGGTATCAGAGCCAATGGTCGTTAGAGAACTAGATGTTTTTTGGGAAAACTCTAGCCTTCAACCAAAGAGTCTTGAGATTAGATCCCAAAATTCACGAAGCCAATAATCTAAAATAAACATGGATTTTGATCATGTATGAAAACTATAAAGAGTTTATGTGCATACGTGTTAATCTATTTATTTATGCCTTATGTGTTATTTTTCATTTGAACACACACTTACTTAGTATAGTTCCATTGTGTCACAGTTTTCGCACTCGCACGAGATTATCGAGATTCATGACTCCGAGAGGGAGCATGAATTGAAGACCTCTTCGACCTCAATCTTACCAAAGTTACCACGCACTACCTCATAGTTTGTTGACATGGCCGTTTTACCTCGTCGTTTTATGTCAGCCCTACTGCTTTTGCCAGGTTGACCCATGTTACATCCATACGAGTAACGATTGGATTGACCATGATGATACGATTGTTCTTCCTCAGTCTTTGAGATTAGACAATCGTATGGTACTATGCATGTTGTTGATGAGCTAAGTAGAGGTATACATATGATTGGAGGATCTTCTAGAGTAGCACCTATGGTGGATGCCCCTATTATCATGGCTCAACCTTTAGAGCCATTGGTAGTCCCACCCATCGCTGCTGTCGAGCCTACATCTAAGATCCTCAGCCAGTCATATCAGAATCGTCTGTTCCGCAGTCAGAGTCACGAGTTTCTACTACACCTTTACTAGTTTATGCTCTTTGTAGGAAGAGAACTCGACTCGTTGGAGACACTGCATCGACTTCTAAAGTCCTACTAAGTTTGCTTTGAAGAAGCATAAATGAGTTTGGGTTGACTGATGTTCTCATTGTGATCATCAGATTGTTGCTTTACGAGGAGACTTAGCGACGACCAAGGGCAAGACGAAGGATCTTGAAGGCCAGATGGATTGATATGATGAGATTCTGGATTGGATGACAGTTCCATGGATCAGATGCACTAGAGGATTGTGGAGCTAGAGGAGCTAGTTAGGAACTGTTGGAGTTTCTGGGTTTTCAGTGTTAGGTGTTTGTTTTGATTGTTTTGTATCTTTTGGTAACCCTATTTAGGCTTGCATGCCAATTAGATATTTTAGGAGGAAATTCGGTGAAACTTGTCAATGGTGTTTGATTTTATTCACACCAAATTTTGTTAGTCCTTTGCGAACTATAAACAAGCAATGTAATTTCCTTGATAAAATATCAATATAATGGGTTTTTGGTTAAAAATTTTCTAATTATTATGTGGTTGTGATTACATATGTATTGTTTAATCCACACGCATTTAATGATTGAATTATTTAAATATTGTCTTACTTGTCACTATTGGTACAATAATAGAAACGTCAATATACCACCAAAAGCAAGACAGGGTCCTTCTACTAACGGTGCTTAATTACCTACCACACCTGAGGAGTTGGTGCAACTAATCGTCAGCACGTTAACACTGCCTTGGAACAACGCGAAGCTAACCAACATACGGGGCAAGGACATGGATGAGGTGCGAATTCACATGGTTTCTGTTGAGCACCGATTAGGAACCTTCCAGGTAGAATAATGATTGGAAAAGTTTTAGTAGTTTCTTGATCTTGATTTTTCATTCCTTGTGAATAGTGCATAGAGGTACATACAAAACATTCCAGGGTTATAACCCAAGATCATATACTGGTGCCCTTTGCGATACTGTATGTGATGTTGGGTCATCACAGCAGTTCGACCAATCGAGTAATTCGGCGCTCTGAGCGTAGATCTGGACTTTCAAGGAATCGAAGGTTTGAGAGTTCGAGGAAGGATTATGATAAGAAGCATAATAAGAAACGCAGTTCTGGTAAAGTGTTTGTGGCTAACACTAGTGGTTCAAGGGAAGATGTGAACAGCGAGGACAAGTGTGGCTTGACGAAGAGAACTCAAGGTGATGAGGAAAGGATATGCACCAGATGCGGTTGATCTAGGGATATGACCCGTGAGTGCTATGCTAACTGCATATCGGTGGAGCGAAGCTCGAGGGATGCTTTGAATGTAGAGAGCATGGAACTTCAAGTGGGACTGTCCTAAGATGAAAGGTCAGAGTGCCAGATGTAGAGCATTGGAGCTGAATGCTGGGAAAGCTCATGATGATCCTGCAGTTGTTACTGGTACGTTCTTAATCAATAACCATTCTACGTTCGTGCTATTTGATATTAGAGCTAACTTGAGTTTTGTTTCAAAAACACTTTGAACCTTCTCTGTGTTCTCAAGCAAGTAAGCTAGATAAAAAGTACTCAATAAATTAGCAAATGGTAAATTGATAGAAACCAGTGAAGCCATTCGTGATTGTAGTATTCGGTTATGCGATCATAGTTTTAATATTGATTTGTTACTAGTTAAGCTTGGTAGTTTGATGTAGTCATTGGGATGGATTGGCTATCTAAGAATAGAATTGAGATTGCTTGCTTAGAGAAAGTAGTGCGGATACCCCGTCCTGACGGTGAAGCTATAGTGATTCACGGAGATCGAAAAAGTCAGAAATCAAGAGTCGTTAGCTTTATGAAGATGCATAAGATGTTGCGTATGGGTTATCCAGCATTCTTGGTCAATGTGGTTGATACGAAGATTGAAGGAAGGAAGATTGAAGAGATTCTTGTAGTTTGTGAGTATCCAGAAGTTTTCCCTAAAGACTTACCTGGATTGCCCCCTGAGAGATAAGTCGAGTTTAGAATTGATCTTGTTCCTGGTACAGCATCGATTGCAAAATCTCCTTATAGATTAGCACCTTCGGAAATGAAAGAACTGTCGAAACAGCTCCAAGAGCTACTAGACAAAGGTTTCATTCGACCAAGCTTTTCGCCTTGGGGAGCACCTGTTTTGTTTGTGAAGAAGAATAGATTGTCGGGAACTGGACAAACTAACTATCAAGAATCCGTACCCACTATTGTGAATTGATGATCTGTTTGATCAATTGCAAGGATCCAATACTACCGAAGATTGATTTGTGTTCAGGCTATCACCAATTAAAGATTGCTGATGAAGATGTTCCAAAGACTGCTTTTAGAACACATTATGGCCATTTTGAGTTTTTAGTTATGCCTTTTGGCTTAACTAATGCGCCTGCAGTGTTCATGGATCTCATGAACAAGGTATGCAAACCGTACTTGGATATACTTATCTATTCGCGAACCAAAATAGATCATGACCAAAATTTGAAGAAGATTCTGGAGATGCTGAAGAATGAGAAGTTGTATGCCAAGTTCTCTAAGTGAGAATTATGGATTCGAGAAGTTTGTTTTCTTGGAAATGTCATAAATGAAAAAGGTATACATCTGGATCCGTCGAAGATTGAAGTGATTAAGAATTGGGAAGCACCAAGAACTCCCTCAGAGGTGCAACAATTCTTAGGACTTGCTAGGTATTATCGGAGATTCATTGAGAATTTCTCCAGATTAGCGCATCCATTGACGCTATTGACCTAGAAGGATAAGAAGTTTGATTGGATAGAGAAGCAAGAGAAAACTTTTGAGATGTTGAAGGAAGTTTGGAATGATGGTTTCATTGTATTGTGATGCGTCACGTTCGGGCCTTGATGCATGAGAAGAACTACACAACTCTTGATTCGGAGTTGGGAGCTGTTGTGTTCGCTTTGAAGATTTAGAGACACTACCTGTATGGCACAAAGTGTACGATTTACATTGACCATAAAAGCCTACACCATATCTTCGAACAGAAGGAACTCAACATAAGACAACGGCATTGGGTAGAGTTACTTATTGATTACGAGTGTGATATTCGTTATCACCCAGGTAAAGCAAACATTGTTGCTGATGCACTTAGTAGGACAGAGCAGGAAAAGCCTCTTGGGGTTCGTGCTTTGGGTTTAACGATACAGACGAGTTTGACCGTTCAAATTCGCAATGCACAATGAGAAGCTGTAAGAGATGAGAATTTAAGAAGTGAAGGTTTAATAGGTTTGGAGTGTGAACTGATACTGAAAGCAGACGAAGTGATGTACTCCATGAACCAGATATGGGTTTCGCTTAGGGGTAACCTACGTGAACTGGTTATGAACGAAGCTCATAAATCCAGATATTCTATTCACCCATGTTCTACCAAAATGTATCAGGACATCAAAGAGTTGTATTGTGGCCAAATATGAAGAAAGATATTACGGTGTATGTTAGTAAGTGTCTGACGTGCTCGAAGGTTAAGGCTGAACATCAAAATCCGTTTGGGCTTCTACAGCAACCAGAGATTCCTAAATGGAAACGGGAGCATCATACGACGAATTTTGTCACTAAATTACCTCGTACGTCACATGGACATCACCAATTGGGTAATTGTGGATCGATGACAAAGTCTACTCATTTCTTATCAATTAAGGAAACAGACAAAACGGAGAAGATATCGCAGTTGTACCTCAACGAGTTTGTAACCCGACATGGAATACCAATGTCAATTATCTACGATAGAGATGGACGATTTGACTCCAGATTTTGGCAATCTTTTCAAGAGTCGCTGGGTTCTCAGTTGAACATGAGTACTGCGTATCATCCTCAAACGAATGGTCAGAGCGAGAGAACCATTCAAATGTTAGAGGATATGTTGCGAGCGTGTACAATAGACTTTGGTGGAAGTTAGGATACTCATCTGCCATTAACTAAGTTTTCCTACAATAACAGTTATCACGCGAGTATCAAAGCCGCTCCGATTGAAGTTTTGTACGAAAGGAAGTGTCGATCACCCTTTATTGGGTTGAAGTTGGGAGAGGCAACTCACTAAACCCGAAATCATTCAGGATACCACTAATAAGGTTGCCCAGATTAATGGAAGGTTTAAAGCCGCTACCGATCGACAAAAGAGTTATGCAGACAATCGAAGGAAGTCATTAGAATTTTAGGTCAGTGATCGTGTTATGTTAAAGGTGTCACCTTGGAAAGGTGTTGTTAGGTTTGGGAAAGGGGGAAAGCAGAGCCCGTGTTATATAGGTCCTTTCGAGATCCTATCTCAAGTTTGATCAGTCGCTTACAGGCTCAAGCTACCGCAGGAGTTGAGTGGAGTACATTATGTGTTTCATGTATCCAACCTGAAAAAGTGACTGTTGAATGAGTCACTGATCATACCCCTGATGAGGTTCATGTAGACGATAAACTCAGATTTATCGAAGAACCTATTGAAGTTCTAGAGTGGAAGATTCAGAAGCTTAGGAGGAGTCGGATTAAGTTACTAAAGGTCCCCTGGATTCCAAACGTGGACCCGAGTTCACATGAGAATGACAGGATTATATGCAATAGAAATATCCCATCTCTTTCCGTCTAATGCGAAATCGAGAGCTGTAGAAAAAAATTCCAGGGACGAAAATTCCTAAACAGGGGGAGATTGTGACACCCGGCTATTTTGAGTTTGTACCGTACTACTGTGACACGTGCTATGAATAAATAAAGTCAATATTTTATTAAATTTGGTGCTAATATATAGTATTTGATGTTTTGGTAAATTCAAACTTTGTGAAAAATTATGTTGGCAATAATAAAATAAACGCTTATCGCATAACGAACAAAATGCAAAACGAGTATCGGTGACTGGCCGATTAATGTTAAAATCCTATAAATATTCCATTATGATTAGAAAACTATTTTTAATCATATCCGAGAGGAAGAATTAATTAAAACGCCTAAAAACACTATTTTGTGAATTTAAGCGCGTACTGCGCGATATCACGCGTATATTAAAAAATACAAACAACGTAGCCAGTCGAGACAAGTAAAATATTGTTCAGTAATATTATGGCGAGTTAACTTTTAGAGAATGATAGAAATAATTTTAAACGCCTTAAAACATGATTAAAACGCGAAATAAAATACCCGGTAGCTAGTTCCTGTAATTAACTATGTATGTAGTACGTACGTAGTATGTATGTATGTATGTATGTATGTATGTATGTATGTATGTATGTATGTATGTATGTATGTATGTATGTATGTATGTATGTATGTACGTGTGTACGTGTGTACGTGTGTAGTGTGTATGTATGTATGTGTGTGTCTGTGTGTGTGTGTTTGTGTATGTGTGTATGTGTGTAGGTGTGTAGGTGTGTACGTGTGTCTGTGTGTACGTGTGTGTGTGTATGTGTGTGTGTATGTGTATGTGTGTAGGTGTGTAGGTGTGTACGTGTGTCTGTGTGTACGTGTGTGTGTGTATGTGTGTGTGTAGGTGTGTACGTGTGTACGTGTGTCTGTGTGTACGTGTGTGTGTGTGGGTGTGTACGTGTGTGTCTGTGTGTACGTGTGTACGTTTGTACGTGTGCATGTGTGTGTGTGTGCATGTCTGCATGTACGCATATATGCATGTATGTATGTATTCCCCCTTTGTGCTAAGTGTTGAGTCTACATGAGTGTAATGATTGGAAATGCATGAATACTCCTTATTATGCATCTTTCAAGACTAAAAAGTCTTCCACTCTTCCACTTTCTCCTTTTAAACTGTATACACTCCACCATCCCTACCATTTTAAATTTTGAACCATGTTCTTGAAGATCAAGATCATTCCAAGATGTTTTCAAGTTCATTTGAAGACCCAAGGAGATTCCAAGGTGATTCCAAGGAGGTGCAAGCTTAACATCATAAAAAAATCTTATCAAAACCCACCAAAATCTTGAAGGTATAAACTTACTTCAAAAATATTGTTCTTGATTCTTGGTGATGATGATGATGGAAGGTTTCTGATAGTCTTGGAGTTCTTCACAAACTTGAAAACTATTAACAAATGTATTTTTAACAAAAAAGAATGGAAGTAAATATATATGTATGTGTGGCCATAAGTTGTGTGTGTGTGTGTTAGAGGTTTTATTTTGATTTTGGTTGATTTTGATTGATGAGATTCTTGAAAGATTAATGCATGCATGATCAAAAAGGTTCTTTATAAAAGTTCTTATGATTTAGGATGATTATGTAGAAAAGTTGATTTTTAGAAATATATGTGCATATATATGTGTGTCGTATGTATGTATATATGTATGCATACATATGAGTTTTGTTGGATAGTTCTTAAATGTGCAAGAGCATGTTACATGCAATAATGTATGAATAATTTGATGGTGATTAGATGAAGATATTGTCTTGGAATTATTTGGAGGTTATAATAAATGTATGATAAGATGCATTTAAGTCTTGGATGATGGTGATATGATAATCATGCATTAGATACTTGTACATAAGTATATAAGATGATTAAATGGTCATAAACTGGTGAACTTGAAATGATATAATGAAAGTGAGTTAAAACAGAATATGAACATTAAAAATGATGTCATATGATGTGTTCTGATGATAGGAAAGTATGTCATAAGTTTGGTAGCTTTGCATGTTGTACATGAGGCATGCAACATAAAACTTCAAAACAGAGACACAGTACTAACCATATGTCTTTCGGTTCGTTATTAAGCAACAAAACATCGATCGAACGCAGACAAGGCTTGCTGGAGAAGATGGAAGGAGTGAATGGTTCAATTTGGGGTTTTCATAAGGTTGAAATCTACTATATTGGGATATAGAAGACGAAATGACGAAATCGCTCTTCCATCTCTAAGTAAAAAGACACAATACCTGGTAACAAATAGTTTTCTAAAATACGTAAGGAGGGACTTTATTAGCCGGTTATTTCAAATGAGGGTTGTATATGCGATTGGGTGTAAACCCTAGGGACTAAAACTGTACTTTACTCCTTACGTTTACATCCTTTTGCAGGCGGTATCCTTTGGCGTAAAAGTTGACGAGTTTTGTACTTAACGTTTTAAAATCCAGCACATTATGTCCTATAGCCCTAACTCAGTTAAAATTTTCTATTAAATAGGCTATTTTTGTAATTTTACTAGGCAGATGAAGGTAGTTTTATGATTTTATCCATTTAACTAAAAATATATTAACTCAAAATTCTCTCTCTCTCTCTCTCTCTCTTCACTCTCTGTTTCTCTCTCTTCCACTACCACCTCCTACCACCACCTTCTGTTGTATCTAGTGGACCATACAAATGAACAGATAATTCGAAAGTCAAAATAGTCTATAACATCTGATCACAAATAACAATGCTTTGAAGATCTGCTCCTCCTAATGGCAATGACTCAACATCTGCTAACTCTAACCTCTGCTCAAGCCAAAGACTGTTGACAGGATCTGTTGAAAACAAGCTCTGCTCAAAGTCAAACGTTTTCTAAAGAGAAACTCTACTATGAGAATTAAAGACTATTGAAGCTAAAGTTTGCTGGGCTCAACAGATGATATGACTCAACAAAGGTTTCTCAACAGAGGATTCTCAACAGACTTTACTTGTATTTCAATGTAACATACTTAGGTCTAGCAGATGTTAGAGTTTGTTAGGTCGCTAGATGTCAATGTCAAGGTGACGTCAGCATAGATTCCTCAGATGTTTCGTTTGTACTATAGAGAAAATGCCTATACTGTTCTATTCATCACTTTCCTTTAACATTTTTCTACGAACAAATTAGAGTGATCAGGGTGAGGGGGAGTTTGTAATATCTTCATGCATACGTAAATCATAATTTATAAAAGCATGTTGATGAAAACACGTTCTTCATTGTTGTGATTCAAAAGTTTGTTATTCTGCTGCATTTATTATCTCTGTTTTACAATCTTTCATCATTTCCATCTTAAAATTTTCACAACAATCAAACTCAGATCTTAACAATTGGTATGAGGGTTGGTCAATCAAATTTGATCTAACCAATCAATTTCATATAAACTCATCAGCTCCTACTACTGATATCATGTGTTCGTTGAATTGAGAATAGAGTAAAAGTGTATTTACGTTCAAAAGTATTTTAAACAAAAACCTGTTTTTAAAAATAAAAAATGTCTCAAAATTCACAAGATCCACACAACACTAGCACTATATACAAACCTCTGATACTTGTCAGATGGGAATATAATATCTGGCAACGTCGGATGGGTCACATAATTACTCAACTGAACACGGGTTGCTAGAAATTGGTTATCTTCGGATCACATGTTCCGCTGGTACCGAGTGCTGAAGACCGAAAAGTTCATGTACCTAAAAAACAAGTTTAGCAAATGTGAATGCAACTAAAGGTAATAAAATAAAGCTTTTCCTATGTATCCAAGACTTTTAAGATTTTACCTTCAAAAACAGGTTTTTGAACAAGATTTTCAACAAGGTGAAGCTACACAAAGTCCAAGTCTTACACATGAAACTTTTACTAGAATGAAAAATATTGAGTCAAAGTTTCTTAAACACAAGCAAAGGGGGATGAGCCTGTTTTAGATGAGTCCACATCCATTACTCAAACCTTTGTTACTAGGCCCACTACTCCTGGTGGTCATGACACCATAACTGGTGTTGTGAAACCCACACTAGCAAAATCCAAAAAGAAACCTTCCACATCCTAAAAGTCCACCAAACAAACACAAAATAAAAAGGCACCTCTAGAAGATGAGATCCCAAAGGATAACCTTGTGGTAACACCAAAGCCACTTGAAACCACTGTTGCTACTTTCTAACAACAAATGGAAAGATCTCCACCTACCCAAACTCCTCTTGAATCCTCACAAAACGATCAAGTTGTAAGCACAGGGACACCAACTTATGAAGCAGACCTTTCACTTGAAAGTATGTTTCAAAGCCCCTCTCCTAGGGCTATCTCTCTTTCAACTCCATAACCCCCCACTCCAATCCCATCTACATTTATACCTTTGTTTGATGCAATTGACAAAACTCAAACACAAATCAGTTCTTCTCAATCACCAATCACAGAGAGCAAACTTCCACAAGTGACTGAGTCTAAGAAAAGTCAATTTGCTAAACCACAAACAATTGAGGACGTTACACCCCTTGAGTTACATGTAACTCTTGGTGGTAGTTCAAGTGAAGCAGCCACTTCAACTCGTGAAACAACAGTTTTTCAGTTGGACAGTGGTTATGTCCATAAGTTTTCCTCGAAGGCAACAACGGTTGAGGGTACAATTGTAACCTCTATTCTAGTTGGAAGTCACCAGTACCAAGAAAAAGGAACATTTGGTTCTATTAACTTGGAGTCTTCTCCTGTTAAGGAATCAATACAACTACCTTTGGTAGGGATTCAGATGATCTTAATAAGTTAGGTGATGAATTAAGATACAAAGAATTGACGGATAGAATGACATCTATGGAAACGTCCATAGATGAGATGAAATGCATGATGAAACAAATCTTAAAGAATTCTGAAAGTCAACCTTGTACTCAGCAAATTGCCAATGAGTTGGGGAAATTAGTGCAACCAATTATCCAAGCTCAAAGGAATTTAGCTGACATATCACAACTCCCACATGGAGTTGATAAGGAACATGGTTGAGGCCAGATAAAAGGTTACCCAAGCAGGCATCAAGGCTATAAGAGAACATCTGTTACAGACCACTAACTCTGCCCCTACAACTGTACTTCAACAAGAAGTTGAAGATGATGCCAAAAAGGGGGAGAATGACAAGTTAAGAAAGTTGCATCCTTTTTACAAGCAAAACCATCAACTGTGCAACAGCAATAGCGAGGGTCTGCTCCAACCAAAACCTCTGCTAAGGCATCAGATGTTTCAAGTGAAAAAGGGATTGATGAGACCCTAAACAAGAAAGCAGAAGAAATTGCCTCAGAAAACAGAGAAGGAAAGATACCCTTGAAGCCAAAGCTTCTAGCTTAATTGAACAAGAATATATTGAGCAGAAGGAAAAGGAAGACATTGGCACTTCAAAAAGAAGAAAGTTAACAACAAATTTTAGACAGCCAATCACCACCTCTCCTAAAACCACTGCTAGGTTTACAAGAAGTGTATCCTCTGCTTCAACCAAAACCAAACCCTCACCACAAAAATCTCCCAAAAAGAAGCCATCACCATCACCATCACAAATCAACAAACAGATGCTGGTACCACAAATGTATCAACAGATGTTCCAAAATCACCACCAAACCAAACAACAGATGTTGGTACAACAGATGTATCAACAAATGTTACCCAAACAACTGCCATGATAACCTTTCCCATATCAACACAACCACTGCCCACACCACCTAGAATTCCAACACGTCCACCTTCACCTAAAATCAAATTCACACGCAAAAGAAAAACTTTTGTTATGCATGAAGATGATGAGGGAATTCCATCACAAGTTCCCTTATCATCTGCTCCCATTCCAGCCATACGACTCTCATCACTTCTACCTAAATCCACTTCAATTCCAATCCATCAACCACCATCTACCATTCCACTGGCTGCTCAGTTTCCTCTGGAACTTCTTGCAATTCAAGGAAAAATTAAATCTTTCTATACAAAAGAGGAACCATCACAAAGATCTTTCCCATATCTCCTTGGCTATCGCAAGCCTAGAAACTTAGATGAATATTTGATGCTAAAAGCAAGACATGCTAAGAATATTGGAAAAGAGATGTGCAAAGGAAAGGATGAAAGGACTGCTTAGGGAATCTTGTCACTAGAATTTCAAAGGTAAGAAAGATAGAAGATTTTGCTAAGGACCTAAACAAGTCCATGTCTGAGAAGCTAATAATTGCTGAGCTTGATAAGGAACAGATATAGAATTACCTTGAACACATCATGCAACATAAACCATACAAAGCAACCAAAGCACAGTTCAAAGATTGGTCAACAAATGCTCTCAATGAAGAGATAGAGAGAATTCAAAAGACGCTCAGTAATCCTTTACACAAGCCAACACCACCAGATTGGAAGAAGTTTAAACAAGTTGATCAAAACAAGGCACTGAAGCTAAAAAGAATGAGAGAAGAGCTTGTTGCTGCAAAGTATGGTACTGCTAGGTCTGTTGACAAATGGTCTGAATGTAGAATTGTTGATACTTGTAAGAAGCTGGAACAGACCCTTACATCTAAAAAGCAGTCCTTAACCTCTGACTTACCCATAGTTGCCTTGAATCAAGAAAAAACGCAAAAGTAGATGGCTAAGTCTGATGAACAGATGTTTGAAGAACATAGATAAGAGGAATTGAAGAACCACCTTCTATCCCACACAGATCCTGCCTGTGAAAAACTACAGGAAACTTTGTCAAATCTAATGGGCAAGCCACAATCACCAAACTCATCAAAAATAACTCTTCACCCAAGAAAATCATATGGTTCAAAAATTTTAAAAGTTGAAGTCATACTTAGACACCCACGAATTGACCTTGCTCAGATCAGATGATGAAGTTCAAAAGCTAAGAATGGAGGATGCATATGGTATGAATGCAGATGACCTCCAAACTCTATTGAAACTTGAACTTGAAAGGAATTTGAAGAGATTATTTCCATGAACTTTGAATTACAGTTCAAAGGCCAAATCAAGGAAATGCTGATAAGAAATAAAGATCAGAAATAGAAAAATGTTTTGGCATTATCTGTTCTAGGGGGAGATTGTTGGATCTAGTGGACCCTACAAAAGAAAAGATGACTGGAAAGCCAAAATAGTCTATAACATCTGATCACAAATAATAGTGCTTTGAAGATATGCTCCTCCCAATGGCAATGACTCAACATCTGCTAACTCTAAACTTTGTTCTAGCCACCGACTGTTCACAAGATCTGTTGAAAACAAGCTGTGCTCAAAGTCGAAGGTCTGCTAAAGAGAAACTCTACTGTGAAGATTAAAGACTTTAGAAGCTAAAGTCTGCTGGTCTCAACATTTGATATGACTCAACAAAGGTTTCTCAACAGAGTTTACTTGTATTTTAATGTAACAATACTCAGGTCTAGGAGATTTAGAGTTTGTTAGGGCGTTAGATGTCATTGTCAAGGTGGCGTCCGCATTGTCACACCCTGACCCGCAGCGGATAAGGTAGTCGGGGCATGATTGGGTTTTCATCAAAGCTCATGACATTTACTATTATAGAAGTTTAATATTTATTATTCCAAATTTAAATAAAACATTCCAACGACATGTAATTCAAACAAACACTATAATGTTCCAAACAAACTTGCAAATAACATTTTATTTTCTTCTAAGGCCCATGTCCTACGTGATCCTTGCTTCAAACCTGTTCACATGTATCATGTGTAAAAATAGGGTTTTGTGTCAACATAAGTTGGGGGGTGAATCCCATTTAATCATTCATAAAAATGATATGTTTATTATTTTAATAAAATGTGCATCAACCAAATATGAGAAAACATATATGTAATCTAAATCACAAACAACATAATCAACTAGCAATGTAGATGTGAGCACGATAAGCGATGTGCTGCGAGATCAAGGCTCAATCAGACGAAGCCGATCTAATATATTAGGTTACGCGACGCTCCACCCGTAAGTAACGGGGAACAAATGGGCCTAATGTGAGAGATTGACTGAAATGAGAAATATAAACACAAAATGACAATAACAAACAAATATCACATAGCACGTTAGATCACATAATGGGATAGCACGAGATTTATAATAATGAGATTGTAAAAGCGACACATGATACACCCAAAACGTGAATAAAAAGGGGAGTTGTAAGATTCACTCATAGTGGGTGCGATTACGATTCAATGAAGATTGCACACGATTGAGTGGTTGAGATACCAAACGACGAAAATGGCTAACCTAAATATTCACATATTAATTTAGATAAAAATATATATTCTTTTGGGTTGAATTTAATATTTTTACTTAACTTATTATTTACACAAATAATAAGTTAAATTTAATTAAAAATATGTTTTTTCCTGAATTAAATCGAACTAAATCGCACAAAACTGGTCGGATACGCAACGTGTGGGGATCGAACTCGTGACCTCTCGTTTGCGTGCACGCAGCCCGACCAACTGGGCTACGTGTCTAACCCGGAGTATATAGGATTTTAATTACATTTATACCCTTACTGGATCAAACCATATTCTGATTAATTAAAAAGGTTTTGTATATTATAGGGACAATGCATGGAACCGGTATCGAACCCGCGACCTTTGCTTCGTGTGTGCACACAGCCCGACCAATTGGGCTGAGTGGGTTCTATAAAAAGATTTGATTTATGCAGTGAATCGGAACATGAACACGGTTCAACCCCGGACCTTGGACTTCATATGCACCAGTCCAACCAACTGGACTGTGTGTCTAACCCGGTTTAGACACTATTTTTAATTCTTTTAAACCAGAACTCCAGTTCATCTTCTTCTTTAATTTGAACAGAAATGTGAAATCACGATTAGTTTGATTTGCTTAATAATTCGCTTATAAATTTCTACTGATTATAAAATGATGATAATAAAATGAAATAGAATGGATGAAAGTACACCAAACAGAAGTTTCTCCGATTTTTCTGGCGAAGTTCCAGCGATGGTAGATTATTCCGGCGTGGTTCTGATGAACAGAGATTTGCAAGAAGATTTGGGAGTGTGTGTGCATTCTAATAGCTCCAGCACTCCCTATTTATAGATGAGAAGGGTCGCACGATTTAAGCTTCAGTTTCGGGAGTTTCGGTCAATTTTGGTTATGGCGGGTTGTTAGAAATCATAATTGAATGCGGTGACTCGGTTTTTGCGTCTATAAACATGATTGAGAACGGTTCCTACATTTAATTTCGTAGAAACGACATATGTTGAAGATTGCCGGATTGTACGTAGCCGTTGTTGGGCGGCATGTTGAACCAGTTCAAAGGGAACGGAAATATAAATTAATATTCGATTAGATTATTTCAGGTGTGAAGTGAGTGCTGCAGGGGTGTGTTGTGTGTTTTGTTTGTGCTGAGACCGGGTTCGATCCGCGGTCCACACCTTTTTATTGTTTTTTTTTGTTTTTTATAACTATTATATATATATATTATTATTAATTATTATTATTATTATTATTATTATTATTATTATTATTATTATTATTATTATTATTATCTTTATTATTATTTATTATTTTATACTATTAATATAACGAATTCCTTAAACGCTTAACATAAATGTGTAACGAAAAGATCATGATATATACTTGATTACAACAACCCCTTAACCACCACCACCATCGACTCACCACCATAAACCACCACATATCTGAGGAGAAAAGAGAAAGAAGAGAGAGAAAGAGAAGATTGTTTTAGATTAGAGAGAGAGAGTGTGTTTCTATTTCTTTCTAATGTTTTCAGTTTTATACAAAGAACATCGCTTGCAAAAAAAATGTTAACGTAAAAGACAAAATTTGTAAGTTATTCTAATCCTTTTCTTATAATATCATGATTATAAAAAATTTGTGTTACAAACGTTAAATTAATTTGAACGAAAATTAATATTGTACTTTAAGTATATCATCAACACTAATAATAAAAGTTCTAATAAAGATATATTTTGAAGCTTCTTGACTTTATTGAGCTAAACAATAGTTACGGTATAATAACTAAGAACTACGTGTATAGGAAATAGATTAGGCAACGAACAAGTAATGTATTCAAATTTCAGTATTGTAATTCGTAACATAATTAAATTACAGACTCTGATTATTTGTTGACGTCTTAAATTTATTTGTTATCGTCTTGTCAGCTAAGATATGAATATCTTAACTATTTTCGTAAAGAACATTTTGTCATTTGGGCATCGTATATGTTCTTTACTCGTTTGATTTCAAGGTTTAGTTATAGTTCGGTGGTAGACTATATTATTCATGTTACACATTATTGTAAATTGAAACGTTTCGCATGCAATTGACTTTATCATACCTACAATAAACTATATAAGACTTTTTATATAAATGTTTCAATTGTAATCATGAGTATTTGAATGAATGACTTGGACTTTTTTTTTTTGAATATTGAGCGTCATCGAGCATCAATGTCATGATATTGGCTATCATGCATTTCTGTGAGCACGGCATGTTTCTAGGTTTTCCGTAGAGTGATGAATATGACAAGATACATATATGTGCTTTATGGTTTGAATAAAGGTATCAAATAATGTCATGTAGGCATTTGTAATCGTTTAAAGATCTGTGTTGAACATTTAATCATATTATGTAGTCATGCGTTTCTTTTCCCCTTTTTTTTGATAGGCAACTTCAGTAAATTGGTTAGGCTGCTCCATCCTAAGATGGGGGCGCGAAGACTGTTGCCCACCCGGGTTCAAGTCCCTTAAGTAGGGTGTCTCTACCTTTTAGTTCATAACACATCTCAGGATCGAACTCGGGGCCTATCCAAAGAAGAACCGGACATCCGTAAACTCCCCTGACCACCACAGCAAAGTGGTGATGACTTATGCGTTTCTTTTCCTGTTCATTCAAGTAAGGTAAAGATGACACATCATCTCATTTTGAGTAACAAAAACTATAAAAGACTTTTATGTGGATGTTTAATTGTAATAATGAGTATTTGAATGTTTGTTTTTACCATAGTGCTCAAGCAAGCTTCATATGGAGAATACTACAATCGCGTCATTAAAGCAATAATGGCATGATATTGGCCAAAGCATGCTTTTCTTTGAGCACAATACGCTATCTAGGTTTTCAAGTAAGAACGTTCATAGTGGTCAACTAATAAAAGGGCAATTTTCTGTCATTTGGACGTCACATCAATAAGACTACTTTATGACACAACGTTTAGTTCACCCTTATTCATTGTTTACTTAAATAACTGCCTAATGGCTTTTTATAATATTTTTAATATAATGTAAAATTAATTAAAAAACATAAATAAATCCATTAAGAAACGCTACATTTAAATATTAAAAGATAGAAATTAGAAATTAGAATTAGCATAACAAATAAAAAGTAGAATTTTTCACTCGACATCTTGAAGACAATATTTTTTCTTGATGCGTGCACAAACTTCAATTGTAAGTCAAATTCCACTCCTAAAGTTGGGATTGATTTCACATTTCACGATCAATCCCCATTTGTCGATCCTAGTTGAAGGTGTTCTTGCCTCTTCTCATCTTGTTTTTGACTGTTCTCCGAACGTTGTCTTTCAATGTCGATTAGAGCTTCTAGTCTTTGATTCATTTCCATAAACCGGTTGTTTGTAGTTGGCAACGGACCCCAAAGATGTTTTTTTTCGCATTGCACTACCACTTCTCCTCCCGGCTAAACATGGAAGTTGTTCCAATTTTGGTTCTTCATCTTCGTTGTGCTCATTCTTTATATCGTTCAAGTCAATATTTATTTAGACGATGAGGATTTGGATTTCTTTGACTTACTTTTCTTCGGTATCGAGGCGAGATGTCATTTCAAGCTCTTTCTTAATAGATCTCAAGGTTTAATGTAAGTAAACGGTCTTTTCTTTGCTTAGAATTTCAACAAAGCTTGATGTTGGATTTTAGCATCATCTTAGCTACTATCCATACGATTCCATAATCAGGGTTTAGATGCTATAAAGGTATTACCCTTGGTTCAAGTGATGAATAGTGAAAGATAAAGACTTGTGCTTTTATAGTTTGAATAAAGCTATTAACCCTAGCTTAATGGCATGTATATTTATAGTTTAAATAGAGGTATTTCCCCTGGCACAAGGACTCCCTCTATATGCTGTTCGATAACTTCAGGGACATCATATTTATATTTTTAATTTAAAAAGTATTTTTTTAACATTATATTATAATTATATTATAAATTATAAATCTATTAAACAACAAAACGTTGTAAACAATGTATAATAGGGGGTGGAAACTGATGATTGGGACGCGTCTCCCATGCATGTAAAGGCAGCCACACATCTATTTCTTTGTCATCTCTGAGATTCGACCAAAAAAAAGAAACTATAATAGTTTACACGTGTTTATTGGACCAGGTGTAAAACCCTAACTAATGTTGGAATATGTAAGAACATATAAATTGCTCATATAATTTATGACACTATTAAAGTTGATGTATTTAGTTATACCAAGTTAAATGTCAAATACAAGATTCAAATTGTTTTCCAACATAGCATAACATGAAATAAAGTTTTGTTTATTAAGTCTAACTCTAAAGCATCCTATATGAACCATCAAGCTTGTGAAGTCTAAAACTGCATTTCCCGGTATCATGTATAAAAATAAGCGACCAGCTAAAAATATATATAATAAGATTAAAATAGCGAATCATAAGTCCATGATATAATTAAGCATATATGAATAAACAAATTTGCAATGATCAAACTTACTTGACACGAATCAAAATGATTGAATAAAATTGGTTTCCATACCCAAATGCTAACAACCGTCAAATTTGGGCAGGGTCAATCTAATAGCGCTATTATCTATTTCTTTAGGCATAGTTCGTTAATAATCAAAGCATGAATCAAATGGTTGATTAACACTCACAAACGAATAAGTTTAACATATAACGCAACTAACACATAGACATAGACATGTAATGAATTCACATGATTACATGTTAATAAAGAGTTTATATAAAAAAGAAAAAACATACTTTAATGTTATAACTTTTAGTCATTTAATAAACTCATTGTAAAATAGTAATTTTATAAAAGTATTTTTAATGAAATGGATAAATATGTAATATATGAGGTTTAGGAAGGTGAAATATATAACTAAATTTAGGGATTCGGGAAATATGTAATAAGGCTTCTTAGAAGGGGGAAATATAAAAAAATTCTTAAATAAAAAGAATTTGAATTCAGAATTAGGTATACATTATACACCCCAAAACACCAATGAGGTAGTGGTGAAGTGGTTGGGGGAAAGACTTGGTGTTTCTTGTGACCCACATTCGACTCCCACTCTCCCGCATTATTTTCTACGGCATCCAGGTGAAGGACGAATACGGGTGGCACCTGTAAGTCCCGAAATCGGATCTAACAGGTATCACAAACCTAATCAGTAGCGGAAATAATGATTAGGAAGAAGAAACAATTTCTTGAATCAAAACAACTTGCATACACCAGAATAGTGTCTGATATAAGTTTTCCAGTTACAACTCTCTAACCTCTAAACATTTACCTAAGACATATATTTATACTAATCACTAAACCCAACAGTTACAACCCTAGGCCCACAAGGTACTAGGAAGCCCAAAACCCTCTTAAAGCCCAAATGTAGCTCTAATGTGTAAACCTTTACTAATATAAGCCCAACAATCTCCCATAGGTTTACAACATTAGGCCTTCTAGTCTTTAGGTTGCGCATCTACTCCTAGTCTTCCAGCAATAATGCCAGCCACAGCAGCTGTCCAATCTTTTGCACATACTTCATATAACTCTACTGTTCGGATCTGGTGAGAAGCAAGAACCTGCAGATCTTCATCATGAAAGGTTACCAAATCAACCACATCGTCCACCCTAAACGCCTTCTCCTTCTTCACAATAGCCACGCTACCAACCTTGGGATCATACAGCCAGAAATTAAAGTTCTTCAAAATTCCTCTTGGAATGGTTGGAGCGACCGGTATAACAAGTTCCTTATCCGTTGGGGGCCACATTGCCGACTTAAACCTCCTTCCCGTTCTCACATCACACACTCCTTTCGCAGCTCGTAAATACAGTTCAGCTGTTTTCATTGTCTTGAACCCATTCTTTACCTCCTGTTCCAACTTCTTGAAAAACCTCCAGCCTGGGCCACGTTCAGTTGTATCATCGTCAGAGTACGGAGCTCGTAATAAATCAGTCAAAGCAATCTTCGTCCACGTTTCAAACTGAGACTCCTTAGAATAATACTCCCGAGTCCCGTCCTGTCGAACAATGATCCACATTTTCTTTACATGGTCGTACATCCAGCTCAGCACCTTCGATTTGTTTCCAACCTTGCTATAGTAGCTTGAGCCAAGCTCCATGACATACCGTTCCAACTCGTTTGAAGGATCTTTCAATTGAAAATTCTCATCAAGCGGATTGAATCAACGTTTTTCATCAACACCATCTGCTTCTTCTTTTGGGTCGCTGGACGCTTCTGACTTGCAGTATATTTCTTTCTCGGTTCACACAAATAGTCATCCAACCTAGCTTGTCGTTCAGAAGAAAACTGTTCTGTTGCAACCTGTCTACTTCACTTTCCTCTGCCGCTCGTTGCTCAGCTGCTCTTTGTCTGTGTTCTATGTTAATCGGATCATCAGTAGGGTCAGAGAATTCCCGCCCAAACTTGTTCTCCAATTTAGCTTTCAAATCAAATACCAAAGTCATCAGCATAGTGGCGTCTCCTTGCAGTTGATCTATCGTTTAGTCTCTCACGTCTAAGCGTGTCTGCAACGATGCGATCTGAGCATCCTTAAGTATAACCTCCTGCTCTAACACAACCACTCGCTTCTTCAAATCTACAACATCAACTTCTACATCTTCATCATCACTGTCCAAACCAGCAAACTCAAATGCACGCTTCTCAGATCTCCGCAAGTATTCCGTAGCATCATCCTCAGCACCACCTATACCACTTCCACCTGCGCCAGACCCCTCAACACCCATCGAACTTCCGCCAAAATCCATCATTTGTAATACCGAGTCTGCTGGAATAGAAACAACTGTGGAATGCGTAGCAATGTGAGCAGTTGTTGGTTCAGATGAAATAGGAGGATTAACCATCAGAGCGTCTGTCACAGATACAGTAACAGAAGATAAAACAGGAGCATATGTGCACAAGTGTAGACTCTTCATCAATGCTAATAACATGAGCTTCTGGCTGACTTGGTTAAACAACAGGCTCTGTTCGCCGTCTCTTGATCAAAGGTACTTCGTCCTCTTCATCCTCTTCATCATCTTCAACCACATCTACCGGAACCTTAATAGAGGGGATTACCAGAGGAGGATCACCCTGTCGTTCTTGAATTTCTTTCAGATGAGCAATTAGGGCTTCTAAGTTCTCCGAAGACAGCTCTGGCAAGACGGATTTAGATTGGCATTAAACTCAGTAAGATCATCTAAGAAAGCCTGTGCCGCGTCAGTATCCTCATTTGTAACCAGATCTTCAATCTCGACCTCTTTCTCTTTGGCAGGCACGTCATGCTCTTCAGCAACAATAGCATTGACCGGTGTAGGAGCTGGGACATCCTGTCCGATTACCTCAGCAAACTTTCCAAACTTCTTTAACTGAAAACGACCAACAAATACGGTCTTCAACGTCGAACGGTTTTTCTTCATTGTGCTAAAGATAGTTGGTCCCATAGGCTTCATATTTATCAAATTCGCATCCGAAGCATCTTTGGCCAAGTATCGAGCATCCAAAATCAGCTGTACAAAATGTGGATATAACAAAAACATCCTCTTCTTGGACTGCTCTAAAATCTTCTTCATGTTTTTGAAAATATAACCTGAGAAGTTATACTTCCAGTCCATAATGAGAGCCACGATCTCAGAAGTCTGGGTTTGATTCGGTTGATCTAGGCCTCCCTTGTTCTCTGAAATGCACTACATAAACATGTGTACCAGTAATCTCCAGTAGGCAGGAAACATCTTCTTGAGTAGCGGTGGATATGACCCTTCATAACTCATCTCTGCAAGTAACGGCAACACTTTCTCCTTAGCATACACATTCGGGTCACTTGTAGCGTCTGCAATCTGTAAAACCTCTCAAATGCAGGCTTCATTTACTAAGATCTCCTTCCCCTGTATCTGAGAACTAATATACGGTCTTCCACTAGATCTCTGTATATAACTGGATTAGCACGAAGTGCATAAGAAATCTTGCACGCATTCAGACCCGCTATCATCTGGAACTCTTGATAAAATTCAGCAGGTGGATCCGATAGGTATCCTGCCTGATTATGGAACTGCTCCTCTACCAACATAACTGCATCAAAGGCCTCTTCTACCATTTTTGTCAAAACAATAACCAGGTTAAATCACTTTTAACGGAACTAACTGTAACGCCTCGCTTTTTCGTACTTTCCTTAATTAGGAAGTATAATCGTATTCTATTTTTGGAAACTTGTATTTGTATTTCTCTTCCCAATTTTGTAATCCGAGACTTGAATCGTAATAAAATTTATACTTGATACATATTTTACATGCATTCAATCGTTAAATACATGCAAAACGATACTTGTTATATGTGCAAAGATTCCTACATTTACACTCGACACTCACATCATACTATTTTGCGTTATATGCTTAAAACATGTAAAAATGACAAGATAAACTAAGATCAAGGACTAAAAAGGGCATAATCCGGAGAAATGGTTTCAAACTCATGGATTGGCCAACGTTGTGTTTGTTGCATTTATTACACCTAACTAACAACCACCAACCACCACCAACTTCATTAATTACCTAAACCCAATTCTCCATTATAAATAGAAGCCTCCTCTCACTCGCATTTCACACATCAAATCATCTCTTCTCTTCTCTCTCAAAGCTCTAAGAGCTCTCTACTCTCAAAGATCAAGTGAGTTCTAACTCACCTCTCTTTTTATCTTTCTCTTTTCTTATCACTTGAAGTACCTTTGGAATGTCTCCATAAGTCTTCCATGGAAGACTAACTTGGAACATCACCATGTTTAAGGACCCAAGTGTAAGAACCTTTTTGGTTTTATTAGGGTTTTGCCCACAAGTTTTGTATCCTTCCAAGCTTGTTCTTGAAACAAGACTTGAGTTGGTAAAGTGTGATCACTTGGAAGCCTTGGCTATCCTAACTTCGATCCACCACCTCACTTGATGATTTCGTTTACTTTTTGTCTTGTACTTTTATGTTCAAACTTACTCATGACCATCCTTGTCATCCTTGTGACGACTTGCGCAATGGTAAACTATACGAGAGGTTTTAAAAGGAAGGTTAACCTCCTATCTCCATGCATGACTTCTATGAATCTACATGATGTTTTTGTTTTACTTATACTATATAATATATGTATATATATACGTGCTAACCGAACTCTTGATGGTGATCAAATGATTATCCGTCATGGTACTAGGTTACATCACCTAAGTACTTAATCTCTCGTTATGATTCTAATGGGTATCCTAACCCATGAAATCACATCAACCCGAATGGGTCTTATGGTGTCAAAAACGAGTATTAAGTCTAGTGACTACTTTATAAACTACTTTATTACATTTAATTCCTTAAATCTTCCTTTTCGTTTCGAATACTTACCAAGCTACATCTCCCCTTGTAGGATAACTCAACGCTCAACCATCCACCAACCACCTTCGCGAACTCGCCAAGTTGGAAGACTTAGCAAAACCGTGAGTACACTCGACCCACTTTCGTTTACAACACTCTTAGGTGTAACATGTTTACTTATACCAAACCACAACACTTAAACTTTATGAAACGCACAAACAATCCTATACCCATGAATACTTGATACCTTACGTGATGCTTATATCTTGGACATTCTTTATGTAATACTTTAGTCATTAACGTGTTTAAAGCCTTTGTTTGACATGTATAGCACTATAGGAAGTCACGCATCCCCGTCCATCACATAAACTTGAGGCCATGTTAAAACAACGTGTTTGCGTTAAGGGTTTGGCTAGTAGTATTGCATGCCTTGTATATGCTCTTGTAAAATCATAGTTTCCATGAGGATTTGTTTAAACTTTAATCGTATATGTATGCTATACTTAAACTTGTGTACTCGCTTTTGCTTTTGCATTGAATTGTATTTTAAAACATGTTACAGGTTGATGAAGAGGATGCTATGAAATCAAATAGCAAGGATTTAGATACACACAAGTAGACGTTTAGGCTAAATTTGTTGTATTAATTTTTTTTGTATTGTATTTGCTTCGATGTTGTACTTGACAATTGTTATTGAAATGAAGTTCGAATTTAATTAAATATTGTCATTATTAGCGTTGTGAGCAATGAGCAATCTCGTTATCATATCACTCTGATGTTTCCGCCATCGGTTAGGGTGTGACATATTGGTATCAGAGCCATAACTGTAGGGAATTAGGTAGAATGGCCATGTTCGACCTAGTCTATAGTTAAGTGACCAAACTTGACCGTTCTTGTTTCTTGCTTAAAATATTAATTCTTCATACCTTGCTTCTTCCTGTTTCTTTTGGGTTTTTAATGTATACAATATGTCTTTCCTAAGACATTTACACAATATACACACTGGAGACTTGAAGACACTCATATTAACGAGGCGATCTCACCAAAATAGGGGTGAAACCCGCACTTTGGTGATCACTCTCAATCCGCTATTCGATTTTTCACAAAATTACGCCATCAAGTTAGGAGTGATATCCATACCTTGATGGAAAATTTCCATTTCATACTCTAGTGGACCCTTATCAACGAGTCAGAATTCGCTCCTCGTTTGGTAAGTACTAACCACGCTTAGGGTACGATGTTGTCAAGTTAGGAGTGAAACCCGCACCTTGTCAACTAGTCCCACTCCTTGTTTTTTGGATCTCGCCAAGGTTTCAATATTTCGATCAATTAGAGACGTGTAGTAACTGGAAGGGTAAAACGCCATTAATCATTTTACCTATAGGACAAAGCACGTTCCTCTAATTTGAAAAGATCTTTGATTCACTTTGATAGTCGACGCTTCTCAACCCAAAGCACTCCAATATTTTACTAAGTCTATCTTTTATGCTATCTCAATTTCTATGTGTTTTAATACTTAGTACCTTGTTATGCACAATTCACACATCTTTCGCAATAAAAAAAACAATAATAATTCTCGCAAACCAACTAAATTCATACTCCTTACGTAATCATACGTGTTTATACTATTGAATACTTGTTATGCTTATGTCACCTATATGAACTCATACATGTTATACAATACTTACATGCTCAAACGTGATTTTTATTGTCGATCACCTAGATATCTTTTTTCGCAAAACTTAAGTCAGAGAAATGAGTCGATGTCCAACTCCAACTCGACTATTTTCATAACAATCACTATATCAAAACTTGTACCTAAACCTTTTATTATTGTTTCAAATTTTCTCATTTATGCATAAACCTCGAACCTTACTATTTTATCCAAATGATTTCTCACCCTACAACATATTATGTAAATTACATACACGAAACCCCTAATGACACTTTGAAAGTTTCTTTCACAATTTTTCAAAAACTTTATGAAATGCTACCCATCAACTTAGTCGGTCAAACGAACCTCTTGCCCTTGATTTTCACAACTCGTCCAAAACACACTCACTTTATACTACCATTCTAAAGACATTTTATTTCCAACAAGAAACTAACGAAAACTTTCTCTCACATACGTATAAGTACTTTGCTAAAATACTTTTCAAAAGTTTAAGTTTTACATGAAAATTTTCAAAACACGAATTTTCTTGCATCAGTAAATAATAGAATAAAATAAAGCAAGCTCATTATTTTACAACCTTTTCAAAATACGCAAATCTAAATCTGAACACATGGGCAAGAAAATTTCATATGAGAATACAAATTTTAAAAACTAAAGCCACATTTACATCAAAAATTAATACTTTTCTCAATATTTACCCGACATTCACAATTTTGGTCCTTCATTCCCGACAAACCCAACTTATTTTAACCAACTCAATGTTTTGACTCAAGCAAACCATACACATGCATACCGTCTTTTATGTTTCTATTTATACAATCAATATTACATGATAATATTACACATATCACCATTACACTACGTATTTTACACACTCGCAACTTCTTAGTAACTTATATATGCTAAATCCCATTTTATTCCACCTATACGCTCGATACTGCATGCTAATGTTATACAGTATTTGTCTTCAATCATACTCAAAATTTATGCATTCGCACTACTTGGTAGTCATACTTGAAATCTATAAGTAGGCATAACCCGAGTGGTTTCGCCTACGTTTGACACACTCATAAATACATACAATCATGCTTACATACTTACTATTTATACGCTATGTTACATACCCTTTGCTTAGTAGATGTAACCTGACATGTACACTACTAGTAAAAACTATGCAGATCATGCAGAAACCAAAATAATCGCAGGTGCACACGGGATTATTGGTAGGCACATGAAAACCATAGTGGGTTCTACTGTGTACCGCAACACGGAACGTAACATGACACCGAATAGAGCAACAACGTAACATGGTGGATACGCCGCTGGTACTTCCTATATATAAGTGTCCCGCCATGTTACCAAACTTTCGTAAAATGTGCCATGAGAAATTTGGTGTTTACACGGACCTTGTTAAATACATTTGATTCATAACAAACTTTGGTGACCCCACTTTGAAATGATTAGTACTCGATTACCCATGACAAAGCTTCATTCTCAAAATTGTTAGCTTTAACCACCACAACTATCACTAGCATCTCTCAACATTCTATGTCGCATTTTATCCTCATACCATTTTACCCCTCGCATACACCTACCGAATCATTCACTACCATACCACGATTTTCCCAATTCTTCCCTTAACCTTTCATCCAAACTTTATTTATAGCAAATCAGCCTAAAACGTTCAATCCATTTTTATAAACGTCCCAACCGGCTCAATTTGGTCAAAATGTTCCTTTTCTTTTAAAACTATCTTTCACCCTTATCTACGTGCAAACTTCAGCCAGTCGGTCTATTACCGCCAAAACCTTTTAGAAACCATAAATATTTACCATCCTAGCTCTCTCCAATAAACATTTTTTTCCTACAACAAGTGATTTTACTAAAACGCCTTAGAACAGACAAAACTTTTTCTTACAGCTTTCGGTGCTGACCACTCATTTTAATCAAAATACATCCTTAGTCATACTAAAACCTTCTTCTTAGGTGGCACTCTTTTAAAATATTCCTTCCAATGAGTTGTCCAGACCCAGTCAAACTCACTTGCTTACACACACATACATGTTTTTACTTATCCTTATACACGTTTACGATTGGTGTCCCAAAAACACCTTAGGCAAACAAATTACTTTCACGAACCAACCATTTTTATCCTTCAATATTTCGATACATATCGACACACTTATACATGAACTCCGTAAAAAAACTTTAAACTTCAAAATCTTGATTTTGGCTAAACATTTTCACCAAAATGACATCTTTTCCAAAGTCTTCCTCTTGAATAAATTTCGGGACGAAATTTGCTAAAGAAGGGGAGACTATAACGCCTCGCTTTTTTGTACTTTCCTTAATTAGAAAGTATAATCGTATTTCTATTTTTGGAAACTTGTATTCGTATTTCTCTTCCCAATTTTGTAATCCGAGAATTGAATCGTAATAAAATTTATACTTGATACATATTTGTCTTACATGCATTCAATCGTTAAATACATGCAAACCGATACATGTTATACGTGAAAAGATTCATACATTCACACTCGACACTCACATCATACTATTATGCGTTATATGCTTAAAACATGTAAAAATGACAAGATAAACTAAGTTCAATGACTAAAAAGGGGATAATCTGGAGAAGTTGGTTTCAAACTCATGGATTGGCCAACTTTGTGTTTGTTGCATTTATTACACCTAACTAACAACCCCCAACCACCACCAACTTCATTAATTACCTAAACTCTAATTCTCCATTATAAATAGAAGCCTCCTCCCACTCTCATTTCACACCTCAAATCATCTTTTCTCTTCTCAATCAAAGCTCTAAGAGCTCTCTTCTCTCAAAGACCAAGTGAGTTCTAACTCACCTATCTTTTTATCTTTCTCATTTCTTACCACTTGAAGTACCTTTGGAATGTCTCCATAAGTCTTCCATGGAAGACTAACTTGGAATATCACCATGTTTAAGGACCCAAGTGTAAGTACCTTTTTGGTTTTATTAGGGTTTTGTCCACAAGTGTTGTATCCTTCCAAGCTTGTTCTTGAAACAAGACCTGAGTTGGTAGAGTGTGATCACTTGGAAGCCTTGGTTATCCTAACTTCGATCCACCACCTCACTTGATGATTTCATTTATTTTTTGTCTTGTACTTTTATGTTCAAACTTACTCATGACCATCCTTGTCGTCTTTGTGACGACTTGCGTATTGGTAAACTATACGAGAGGTTTTAAAAGGAAGGTTAACCTCCTACCTCCATGCATGACTTCTATCAATCTACATGATGTTTTTGTTTTACTTTTACTATATACTATATGTATATATATACGTGCTAACCCAACTCTTGATGGTGATCAAATGATTATCCGTCATGGAACTAGGTTACATCACCTAAGACTTAATCTCTCGTTACGATTCTAATGGGTATCCTAACCCATTAAATCACATCAACCCGAATGGGTCTTATAGTGTAAAAAACGAGTATTAAGTCTAAGTGATTACTTTCTCGTATAAACTACTTTATTACATTTAAATTCCTTAAATCTTCCGTTATCGTTCGAATACTTACCAACCTACATCTCCCCTTGTAGGATAACTCGACGCTCAACCCATCCACCAACCACCTTCGCGAACTCGCCAAGTTTGAAGACTTAGCAAAACCGTGAGTACACTCGACCCACTTTTCGTTTACAACACTCTTGGCGTAACATGTTTACTTATACCAAACCACAACACTTAAACTTTATGAAACACACAAACAATCCTATACACATGAATACTTGATACGCTTACGCGATGCTTATATCTTGGACATTCTTTATGTGATACTTTAGTCATTAACTTGTTTAAAGCCTTCGTTTGACATGTATTCGCTATAGGAAGTCACGCATCCCCCTCCATCGCATAAACTTGAGGCCATGTTAAAACAACGTGTTTACGTTAAGGGTTTGGCTAGTAGTATTGCATGCCTTGTATATGCTCTTGTAAAATCATAGTTTCAATGAGGATTTGTTTAAACTTTAATCGTATGCGTATACTATGCTTAAACATGTGTACTCGCGTTTGCTTTGCATTGAATTGTATTTTAAAACATGTTACATGTTGATGAAGACGATGTTATGAAATCAAATAGCAAGGATTTAGATACACACAAGTAGACGTTTAGGCTAAATTTGTTGTATAAATTTTGTTGTATTGTATTTGCTTCGATGTTGTACTTGACAACTATTATTGAAATGAAATTCGACTTTAATTAAATATTGTCATTATTAGCGCTGCGAGCAATGAGCAATCTCATTATCGTCTCACTCTGATGTTTCCGCCATCGGTTGGGGTGTGACACTAACAGAAGTTAACGAAGTTTATCAGGATAAAAGGTCAACACGAATTGGATGGTTCAAACAAATTTCAAAGGTTCAATTATTAAAAGGTTCAAATCAGTTTGAAGGGTTCAATCATTTGAAAAGGTTCAAAAGAGTTCAAGGTTCAAACCCTAGAATCCGGATTTACTAAAAGGTCAACAGTAATCCGGATAAACCTTTCATCAATCCGGATTAGCAAAGAGGTCAATAGTATTTCGGATGAATCATCAATCCGGATTAGCAAACAAATCAACAATATCTCAGATAAATCATCAATCTGGATGAATATTATCCGAGATGAAATCCGAGTTCATCAACTCGGTTGAATATCCATCCGGAATGAGATCCGAAATGCAAGTTCCATTGAAGGCCAATCCGAAATGCTGTCCGAAATGCATGGAACATGAAGATTATCAACCGGATCTTATGATTTTAAGGCATAATTTACCTAATCCGGATGAAATTCGAGATACAAATCCGAAATGAACAGTGAGAAATCAGAGAGAAATCAGACAAAATCAGAGGTTTCGGAAATTTGTGAATAACCCGAAATGACATCTCTGATTCACTTAAGTACTTTTCCGGAATGGGCTTGGGCCTAACATCTTTTGGGCCAACACAATCCGGAATCCGAATTCCCAAAGGATTCGGATTGGGCTTTTGTCAGGCCCAATCCGGAAAGTGACATCTAAGTGGGCCTATCCTGAATGTGGATGAAAGCCCAATTCGGAACAGTAACTTATGAATCCTAAATTTTCAATTTTAGGACTTTCAGAAATTCTACTGGATTGGCCCAACTTTGAAACTCAGCAGACCAGTCCAATATCCCTTGACAGAAATCATCTAACCAAAAATCAGCAGTTTGACTAACCAAGCATCCAACCACCTTTTACCAACTACAAAAATAAGACATTTTAGCACAAACACAAACATAAACAAGCATTGCTAAGAAATCAAATTGTTTCAAAGGTCGACTAAGGAACACTTTTCAGTATGAGCTGGGTCAGACTAGTCTAAGCGATTGCCAATATACTTGTCTATCTAAATCTAAAACTCAACCCTCTAGTTCTAGCTTCATGATAGCTTAAGGTAGTATTATACTATGATACCCGTGTGTCCCATACCATGACATACCCCCGCGATCAAGGTAAGCACAACGATTCATCGTAGCTGTTGAGTATACTGAGGTCATCCTTTATCTTTTACAACGTTAGGCTATTGGTGAAAAGGTCATACTTTCGTACAGCAGAGTGACCATTAGTATCTAACAAGGGTTCGGCAAATACCTTATGTGGTACGTAGGAACTTATGGAATATTCTCATGAAGAGATTTTCGTTCTTTCAGGTTTTGGCCCTTCTATTTTGGCTCTTTTAAAAGATATCCTGACTGTGCCTAGGTCTGCGTATAATCTAGATGCAACAAAAGGGCAGTCAAAATATCCCCCGATGGCTCTAACAGCATAAAGACCTGAAACCTCAGGCGTTGGCTATCTATCAACACAGGATTTAAGACCATGAAATCATACGCCTATAGTATGTGACCAACTGAATACATAGTTCTTTGTGTTTATATCATTTGGCTTACACTATCCGGTTGAGATTTAGACCTATCACATATCACCTTCGATCCAAGTCTTTTCCCGCTTTAATACGTTACATGTGTTAGTCAGACACTTTATCACGAAAAAGTATTTCATTTCCCTAATCATTGCAAAAGCTGTTTTAAAACAAACAATTTTTTTGAATATTTCTCCCTTAAATTTGTGCATATATATGAACAAATTTACGAAGCAAACAAAAATAAATGAAAGACAATAAACGAAACGAAAAGGATAGAGGATGCTTAGTTAGAAAACCGAATCATTTTGAGAAGATCCACAAGCACTTGAAAACGCGCGTTGCTAACGGGTTTCGTGAACAAATCCGCCACGTTTGCATTGGTGTGGATTTGCTTAAGTTTAACGAGACCCTTTTCATAGCAATCACGGATAAAATGAACTTTGATATTTATGTGCTTAGTTTTGGAGTGGAAAACATGTTTTTTTACGATTTGGATAGCGGCATCATTATAACAATAAATTGTTGTGTTTAGATAAGTCAAACCGTAATCCATAAGCTGGTGTTACATCCATAAAACCTTGCAAGCAGATGTTGCGACATATCTGCTTCGCAGTAGAGGCGAACGCCTTAACAATAAATTGTTGTTAGTAAGTCAACCGTAATCCATAAGATGGTGTTCTCATAACTGTGAGCAGCAGCATGTTGACATATCTGCTTCAGTAGAGAGCGAGACCGCCTACTGCTTCTTGCATTGCCATGAGATTAAGTGGTCTCCCAAGAATTGATATCCAACTGAAGTTGAGCGCATATCCCTATTTGTACCTCCAAGATTACTGTTAGAGAAAGCATACAGGTCAAATTCAGAACTTTTGGGATACCAGAGGCCCAGTGATGGTGCTCCTTTTAGGTACCTAAAAATTCTTTTAACAGCATGTAAATGAGAGAGTTTAGGAGTAGCCTGATAACGAGCACACTGGCAGACGGCAAACATGATATCTGGCCGGCTTGCAGTGAGATACATGAGTGAACCAGTCATTGATCGGTACATGGTTGGATTAACAGGCATTCCTTCAGCGTCTTCATTTAGCAAAGGCCGTTCTACAATAGGTTAAGCCATGTGCTTTGAGTCTATAAGCTTTAATTTCGCAAGAACATCATGAACATATTTTCCTTGATGAATCAAGATTCCTTGCTGGCTATGACGAACTTGAAGTCCTAAAAACATAGTCATCTCCCCAGTGAGCTCATCTCAAATTTCTTCTTCATGATCTCTTCAAATTCTCGACACAAACAATCATTTGTAGAACCAAAAATTATATTATCCACGTAAATTTGAACAAGAATAATGTCCTTGTCAACACGTTTGATGAACAAAGTTTGATCAATGGTTCGCCGAGTATATCCATGAGCAAGCAAATGCTCTGTTAGAGTTGCGTACCAGGCGCGAGGCGCTTGATGCAACCCAACAAAGCTTTGTCCAATTTGTATGCATAGTCTGGCTTGTCAAGATCAGTAAAACATGGTGGTTGAGCCATGTATATTTCCTCTTTCACCATGCCGTAGAGAAACGTAGTCTGGACATCCATTTGATAGACAGTGAAATCCATGTAAGATGCATATGCCAAGAAAATGCGAATAGCCTCCAATCGAGCGACGGGTGCATAAACCTCATCGTTGTCTAGTCCTTTAATCTGACGAAAACCCTGAACCACCAGTCGACTTTATTCCGAACAATGACTCAAGTGTCATCCTGTTTGTTGCGAAAACCCAACGAGTTCCAAGAGCACATTTTCCTTGAGGAAGCTTCACCAATTGGCAAACACCAAGCTTCTCAAATTGATTGAGTTCTTCATGCATAGAATCCACCTAGCCTGGTTCCTGCAAAGCGACATCAATACTTTTAGGTTCAATTTGTGAGATAAAGCAAGAGTAAAGACAACTATTGATATACCCTAATTGACTGCGGGTTCGAACAACAGCAGTAACAAGACCAATAATATTTTCAATTGGATGATCACGCTGTAGACGCTGCGGTATTGGCGTAGCAGGAACAAGAAGATCCGTTTGCAAGTTGGTAACACTCGCTGAAGCAACTCCAGATGACTCCCCCTCATTAGTTGCACCAGTAGAGGTATTGACTGATGAATCGACAGAACAGTCTGGCGGTGTAAGCTCAGGAAACAGAGATGAACCCAAGACATCGGGAGGAGCAGACTCTTCATTTGTTGTAGGAGGCTCTGTGTTTGAAGCCTCAACTTCAAGGGAATCATCCAGAGGAGTCTGATCAGATGCAGTTTCTGGATGTTGCAGTACTGGTGAAGGAGTAGAGATAGCCTCATTAAATTCAGGTGGATCCACACTCAGCTTCTTTAACCTCTCATGCAGTTGTGTAGCATCGGCATCGTCTTCAGGTGAGATGGGCGTCGTTGGAAGGTCATAAATTTGGCTTGTACCTGCAGACACACTCAAAGGAACATCAACATGGTTAAACAAGGTAGAATAAACATACAGCCAGTCAGGACCAACACGTGTGTCCTTGGGATTTTCCTCCAGCCACCCCACATTGTAGGTTTTAACTACCATTTTCTTGATCTTATTATAGACACGATATGAAGTATTTTTGGAATATCCAACGAAGATGCAAGGATCCCTGCGTGATTCAAATTACCCCTTTAGCATCCATGATCAGGAGAACACAAGGGCATCTGAACTTGCGGAAATGCTTGACCGAAGGTTTGCGACCTTCAACCACTTCATACGGAGTTTTCATGTGTCGTTTATTGATCAAGGCATGATTCTAAATATAACAAGCGGTATTGATTGCTTCTGCCCAGAAAATGAGAAGTAGCTCAGATTCAACCAGCATAGTACGTGCAGCTTCAATCATTGTTCGATTTCTTCGTTCTGCAACCCCATTTTGTTGTGGAGTTCTGGCTGCACTGAACTGTCGGTCAATACCCTTGGAGGAGCGGAAAGAATTTAAGGTAACATCTTAAATTTTGTTCCGTTATCACAACGAATAGCCTTCACGGTGGTGTCTGTCTGGTTCTCCATAAGCGTGACGAACTGTTTAACTAACTCTGTGGTTTCACTTTTATGTGTCAGAAAGAAAACCCAGGTGAATCGTGAGTAGTCATCAATAATGACCAGGCACTATGCCTTCCCGCCAATACTCAGAATATCTGTCGGACCAAAAAGATCCATATGAAGCAATTCTAAGACTTGAGATGTGGAAGGGGCGGTTTTAGATTTATGTGGTTGTCGATGTTGTTTCCCACGTGCACATGATTCACACTTTTCAACCTGCATAAAATCACGAACTGGTAGATCTCTGACTAAACCACCTTTTGCAAGTCGATTTAAGTTCTTCATGTTGATGTGTCCTAGTCTACTATGACATAACATTGCATCATGCTCAGCTGTCGATGAGAATAAGCAAGTGAGCTTGTCAGAGGGAGCCTTGTTCATGTCGATGACATATGCATTTCCTTTTCGTGTGGCTTTAAGAAGAATCCAATCATCCGGAATAATAAGACCTGGTTTCAGTACATAACACCCTTTCTTGGTAAAGAAAACATCCAAATGATTATCACAGAGTTGAGTCACAGTCAAAAGACTAAGCTTCAATTCTGGTACGTAGTTCACATTCTTAAAACTGAGGGCTCTGTTGCACTGTTCCTCTCATAGTGATCTTCCCGGTCTCACCGCCTGCGAAGGAGATAAACCCGCCATCGAAAAACTGAATGTCATTCAACTGCGAGATGTCCCCAGTCATGTGCCTGGAATAGCCACTGTCAATATACTAGAGTCTGACAAGAGTTCGCCAGAGTTGTTCCTGCACATTTCAACAGGTTTTAGTTAGAGGCTGCAACCCAGGCCATTGAAGATCTGGGCATGCCATTTACATCAACATAAGTAACCTCATGGAAAATTAAATTAGTTGAGGATGAGGTTGATGATGCTTTTAATTTGTTTTATATAGGGGCAGAAGACTGAATCTTGGTCAAGATCTTAGGCCTCCAGGTTAACGAATCAGACTTCTGCACAGTCCTTGGAGTGCTAGAAGGATTCAGGAAACCTGAAGGTCTTGTAGATTTATGAGGTTTTTTCTTGGCCATATTCCAGTCTTGATCAGAAGACTTAGCCATAGTAAATCGAGCCTGATGTAGGCGATTAGGCATATCCTTCTGATATTTGAGTATAATGTTTTAAACGGTGTAAAAGCCTTTTGACAATTTCGCGTAATATGCCCGAGAAATCCACAGTTGAACAGGTCTGCCTCTTCTGGAAGAAAACAGTCCGTTCAGCTTGGGAAATTCTAGGCAATTTGTCTGTTAGTTTCTTGCTTGCGGGTACTGACGGCCGATGCACAGTGTTGATCTTGGCTGTTGCCTTCGCACAACCATCAGCACCGTTGTTAGTTTTGTGATTTGAATTAGACAATTTGGAAGGTGTAGACTTAGGAGGAATTTTTACTGATTTTTGTTCAGCTCTTTGCTTAACAGATTCAGTTTGGGACTGCAAGTCAATTCCTCGGAGTGAAGAAGTGACTCAGTAGTTGCCTTTGCATTTGTCGGAGACGCCTGTTTGTTTTTCTTCTTTTTGGATCGGCGTGTTCTCCGTTTCTTATTTTTATTTTTCAAATCACTTTGCGTGGCAGATTCTGTAGACGGACACGGGTGGCTCAGCAGGGACATCCTTTTCTGAACTTTTAGAAGATGAGCTTGAAACATTACAAGTAGGTGGAATCTCTAAATTTTGAAAAGTTTGAGAATCCGATTCAGATTCAGTTTCAAGATTTGCATCTGAATCAGCAGAAAGAGAATGCTCATCATCTTTCATTTCAGAATCAATCCCTTGTTCTTGGTTGAAGAAGTTGAGTCGCCGAATCTTCTAGAATTATGCCAACGTCAATTTTCATAGGGTCGGTTGGTTGGTTGAATTTCTCACTGTCAACCCTAGCATTAGCATCAACAGACGGAACCTCTGGAGAAGAACTTTCGGTCTCTTCAGTAGGAACTGATGAAACCGAATCATCTGTCGATGTTGTACATGTAGCAAAATTCATGTTTTCATCACATAGAGTTATCACAGTTATTAGTAGCATTCAAAATATCACCATTCGATGAAAAACCATAATTAAAACTGTCTGTGTTATCACCACAACCACCACTGTCTGAGAATTTAAATTGTTCAGCAAGAAATTGATTCAAAATGTCAAAAGCAGGTTTATAAAATTCATAATCAGCAGCCGAATTATCTGAATTTGCATTTAGCCATTCCTCTTGATCACCATCTGTAATATCCTCAACTAATATTTCTTCTGCACACGAGGTAGAAACATTAGTATCGTTCACTAAGTCAGTTTCAGTTTCAGAAGAATTTTCTCCTTTAGATTCTGTGGAGGATGTTGCTGCCTCTGCCTCAGGCATCACTTTCTCTATATCATCTGTACTACAAGATGGATGGTCACCAAATTCATGTGAAAGTGGTGTGGAAGTAACGAAAACATCATCCCTCTTGAGTTCAGTTAGTTTAGAGAACTTTGGGTAATAGGGCTTCCATGGTTTAGAAAGATAATCTGAAGGTTTACCATACATCATATTTTCTGCATTTTCTAGATCAGCCTCAGATTCAGGCATTCTTGAATAGTTATGATTTTATGGTGGAGGAGCCCTATTGTACCCAAGACCTTTTGTGAAATTTTTCTGGTAATGGAGCTGTAGATCACACAAGTCCTTGACCAGCTTGCTGGAAGTTTCAAATTTTTTAATGTTTATTTCATTTTCGTGAAACTTCCATGTCAAGGAATTTAGCTTGGCTAAGGCTGCTTGAAGTTCTACGTCCTTTTCAGCTAATTTTAGCTTATAGTCGTATACCCAACATTGCTGTTGGTTCAAATCTAGCTTTAGCTGAGCTATATCTTGTTTTTGAGCTTCGACCTTTTCCATAAGAAGCTTGTTCTAATGTTTAAGGGCGATGTTCTGTGATGCAGCTTGCTGGTATTCAGCTACAAGAGTTGAATTATGGGCACGCATTTGTGAGAATTTATAACGACAACTATCAGAACAGAGAATTCGATTTACCGTTTCCAAAAGATCTGGTGTCTCAATTGTCTACGCCATCATGCAGTGATTGTTGTCCTTAGAAAGATTCAAAGTCTCCATCTGAGCTGCAGCATCTGCCCAGTTGAATCCTTCATGTTGTTATGCCACCAACGCCGTTGATTTCTCGTCCGAGCTGCTTGAGGGACTCGTAGTAGACTTTGAGGGAGAGACTGGCACCAGCTGTCTGTGCTGCTCTGTATATCTGCCACTCTAGATGACAGATATCCAGATGGCAACTTCTTGCACTCCCTAGCAAAATGTCCTGGCTCGTGACATCTGTAGCACCTGAGTTTATCCTTTGTACGACCAGTCTTCAGATTTGACAATGGTTGTTGCCGATACTTCTTTTGAAACTTGTTGACATGAAAGGCAACCATTGCAAGATTCCAGGACACATCAATTTCGTCCAAATCCTCCTCCATTATTTGATCTACTTCAGTTGGAAGAATGGATGGGGGGTCAGATCACCTGCTTAAAAAGGCGTTCAAGCTGTTGATCATTGAAGCAGCTATGGCCAATTTCTCTTCATTTTCCTTATGGAGAAAAGCAGATTGGACACAGCTTGAGCAGGTGCCGGTGCTGGAGCAGCAGATTGAGGAATGCCGCCTTGTTGAACTGCTTGAGGAATGGCAGGACTGAAAACCATGTTAGGATACTGAGCATGGTACTGTGTCTGAACTTGGGCAGCAGAAATCATAGTGGGAGTCTGAGACTGAAGACCATAGACGTGCTGAGTCTTCTGTGGCGTGGCAAGAGGACTGTAAACCATGTTTGAGCTACCCAGTGTTTGAGAATTTCCTTGCAAAAGGCTATAGACCAGATTTTGCGACATCGATGCTGCATTTTGCGCTGTAATACCGGCGGCCATCAAACTACTCTGATGATTGATGTCTCTCTGCTTATTATCGATCTCACACGATTTAATAGTAGCTATCATTTCTGTGAGAGTGACATCATTCAGATTCTTCGTCTTCTTGATCATTCCAACATCAGCATCCCAACTCTTCGGTAATGAATTTAACAGCTGTCTGTTCATAGTACTCTTTGTAAGAGTAATCTCAGCTGATATCATCTGGGAAACGAGCTTTACATATCTCCGAATCTGGTACTCAATGGTTTCCCCGTAAATGTGATTAAATGAGCTGAATTGTTGATTCAACTGATTTACTATGCTGGCCTTCATGTCCGCATTTCCCTCATAGAGATTTTGCAATTCGCTCCACACTTCTTTAGCGGTCTTGCAATTTCTGACCGCAATTGAAATGTCGGGTCCGAATGCCATTATCAGTACAGCTGAGGCCTTTTCATCTTCATCAATGATTTTAACATCTTCTGGAGTCCACATGTGACTGGGCTTTGGAATCTTTGTATCCGGATCTTGATCAGTACTGTAAACAATCGTTCGCGGACCATTCATAATACACCTTCACACTCTAGGCTCTTTGGCCTTGCAATGTTGCTCGAATCTGAACTCCCATTCATAATACTCATCTCCATACAACAGACGGGGCACTTTAGTTGAAGTGCCAATCACTTGATCTAATTCTTGATGGAAGGCTAGAGTTTGTGATTGTAGTGCAGCCAAAGTGGCATTGGTTAAATCCTGAGCTGTCATGTAGCTGCTAATCATGGTTAACTTTATTAAAATTACAAAGTAAATTTGAATTCAGTTAATTTCAAATTTTATAATATGAACAGTGGTCAGTCCGAAATCAGTCCGGAATAGTCAACTCTGAGATGGACAAATCCGAAAATCAGTCCGAGATGGTCAAATCCGAGATGGATGAATCCGAAATGGTTAATCCGGAATGATGTTGATCCGAGATGGATAATCCGAAATTGAAAAATCCGAAATGATGATCCGGAAGGCAGTGTGTATCCGAAATAAGAAATCCGGAATGATGTTGATCCGGAATGAAAGAGAATCCGGAATAAAAACTAGTCCGAAATGAATTAGGAATCAGGAATAATCCGGAATGAGACTGGATCCGGAATGAAATCAGTCCGGAATCTAATCCTTATCCGAATGCAACAGTGGTCCGAATTCTAAGCAACAATAGTCCGAATTCCAAGGAACAGTGAATCGAATTCCAAGCAACAGTGAACCAATTCCAAGCAACAGTAATCCGAATTCCAAGCAACTAATAACCACCAATAGTGTCTCAGATCCGAAATGGTAGCAATCCGGATTAAACAGTAGTCCGGGATCAATCCGAAATGGATGATCTCCTTCGTGTTCCTCGGGATCTTCAACAGTAACAAATCCGAAATCCTTGAAGCTTCTTCGAGTTCTTCGTTATCCGTAACAGTAGCAGATCCGAAATCTTCATATCTTCTTCGAATTCTTCGAAACAGTAGCAATTCCGAACAAACAACAATTCTTTGATTCTGAACAGTAATCCGGGTTGAACAGCAGCAACTCCACTTCCGATCAGCTTTTCAATCTGCGATACCTGGATCCTGTATTGTATAGCAGGCTCTGATAACAATTGTAAGTACCGAAATCGGATCTAACAGGTATCACAAACCTAATCAGTAGCGGAAATAATGATTAGGAAGAAGAACAATTTCTTGAATCAAAACAATTTGCATACACAAGAATAGTGTCTGATACAAGTTTTCCAGTTACAACTCTCTAACCTCTAAACCTTTACCTAAGACATATATTTATACTAATCACTAAGCCCAACAGTTACAACCCTAGGCCTACAAGGCACTAGGAAGCCCAAAACATAAAATGAAAAAAAAGGCTATGAATACTCTCATGTACAAAGAAAAATACAAATTAACACAATTTGTAGTGTTTTAAAATAAATCCCAATAATTATCCTAACAACATATGTAATATACAAGTATGAATAAAACATATACGATGGAATCCAGATTTCTATTGTTTATAGGATTTTAACAATTTTAGTTTAAGTCGGTCAAATATAGATAAAGTGTCAAAAGTATATAAATACAAATAATAATATTTCGTATTTACACGATATTGTAATTAATATCTAAATACTATAAATTGGTAGAATGGACAAAAATATCTATTTTAATTATAAATATTTCTAAATAATATGTTGGACAAAATATGGTGCCTAAAAGTATATAATATTGTTCATGAATATTTAATAATATATATATATATATATATATATATATATATATATATATATATATATATATATATATATATATATACACGTCCCATTTGTCTATAATTACTTAGGTCTAAATTTGTTTAATTTAGCTAAATCACTTAAAAGAACAAACATTAATTAACTAAGTCTATAATTTAATATAGTGTTTAGATTATCTAAAGTCTAAAGGCAAATAATATGGATTAATAAAATATGAATTTTGGCATTTTATATATTTTTGCATAAAACATTAAATTTAATACAGTATAGTCTACAATTAAATTAGTAAAATTATATTTTATAATTCTTAGCAATAATCTGAAAATTTTAATATTACTAATATAAACTGTTTATCATGAAATTCCTAGCGTAAATATAGTAACAAATATAAAGATTAATATCTAGATTATAATGACATAATTCCTAGAAAATATACAAACAAGACTAAGGATGGCAATTGAACCTGAACCCGATAGGTAAACCTGAAATCCAACATATTTGAAACGTGTTTGGGGTTAGGTAATAGGGTTTCGAATGGGTTTCAGACTAGTTTTTATTTATTTTTTTGCGTGTTTTGGAAGGGTTTGGGATTTGGTGATATACCAGTTTACCCAATCCGATTACCCGGTAAAGTATACCCATTTACCTAATTGCATACTCCATATAATTTCTTTTATATTTTTAAATATGTATATATATGATGCATCTATATTTATACATATAGGTATTTTATTTCTTATACATTGTAGTTATTTGATTTATTTTGTACACTTATAATATTAAATGTAATTGATTAGTAGTTATTCGATAGATACATGATGGGTGTTGAGTCAGGGTATTTTTCTTTAAATTAATGGGTTTACCCGAACCCGCATGTATACCCAATACCCATTTAGTATCGGATTTACCCGCTAAAAACTCGACGAATTTTGGAACAAACTTATTTAACTGAGTTTAGGTTTGAGATTACCTAAACCCATCCAAAACCCGATCCATTGCCATCCTTAAACAAGACTAGCATCAAACTAATGAAATTCCATCATAAAACATGTCTAACATTAACAAATATAGTTTAATTGAATTAATGGCTAAACACATAAAAAACCTCAATTTGATAAGAACCCTAGAATATTGAATATGTAATCGAACTACAATTTCCTTCTATTAACAGAAATTGATAGAGGGCTTTTATAGAGGATGAAAAATAAAGCTAGTTAGGCTCAAGAATTACCTCAATCATTGTAAAACCCAATCTTAAATTATTGAAGTTCTAATAAAAATTTTGCATTTAAATGTGTAAATCAAATACACGTCCATACATATTTTCGAATTTATTAAAAACTTCATAAACATTAGACATTTTAAAATATCATCATTGATTAGTTCTGTAACAACAAAACCAAATGCGGAAGCTTGAGCTATGATCGTGTGCGGTTCTTCATAGAGCTTGGTCCTCCTCTGGTGCTCTCAATCATTACCTATATTACATAATTTATAAAATACTTTAGTTATAAATAGATTATAATGTAATCGAATAAGCCCGAAGGCCCAAAACATCAAAAACAACATTTTTTTCAAATTATCCGCCGTAAGCTACGGCTCCGGACCGTAGCTTACGGTCCAAAACATCAAAAAAAAACATTTTTTCAAATTATCCGCCGTAAGCTACGGTCCGTGATTTCTATTCTGATCAGCAGCTGTCTACCGTAAGCTACGGTAGGCCACCATAGCTTACGGTGGGTTGCTGCAGCCCTTTTCAAGTTTGTCGTTTTCGTTATGAAAACTTCCGTAACTTAGTTAGTTTTGATCCGTTTTACTTGAAACTTATTTCTAAATGTCCGTAAATTGTTTACCGACATATTTAGAAATCCTTAACCCGGATTCTTGTCACACCCCGACCCGCAGCGGAAAAGGTGATCGGGGCATGATTGGGTTATCATCAAAGCTCATGACATTTATTAAGCGTTTCATATTCATTAATACAAATTAAATGGAAATTTACAATAATTGCTACAACATGATCTAACTAACAATCTAAACTTCTTTGTTCTCTTCTAAGGCATATCCTATGTTTTCCTTGCTTCAACCTGTTCACCTGTATCATGTGTAAAAAGGTTTTTGGATCAACATAATGTTGGCGAGTGAATCCTATGGAAAACATTTGAACAATTTATTTAAATTGATTATGAAATATGTGCACAACCAAACATGAGTAAAATTAGATGTAACTTGATCAACAATCATAAGATGTTAAATGAAACACTCATGAATAATAATGGAACAATTAAAGGCACGCGATGCTCAACTCGTCTCTCACGAGGAACTGAGGGGCCTGATGAATGAATTGCATAAACATGATGATATGAATGACACAACTACAAACAATATAAACTCAATGAAACACACATGTACAATAATGAATTTGAATTGAAGCACGCGATGTTCTACTCGTCTCCCACGAGGAACTGATGGGCTTAATGTATGAGTTTCATATAATTTGACAAAGGAATATAAGTAAATCACAACAATAAAACAATCTAAGTTTAAGTCATGATGTGGTATGGCACAAGTTTAAATAAATAAATTAATTAATTTCATAACACATGACACACCCCAAAAAGTGTAATTTAAAAGGGGAATTGTAAGATTCACTCACAGTGGGTGCGTTCGGTTGATGACGTTGAATGCACGCGAAGTGGTTTTAACCACGAGTGAGATTTAACCTAGATAAATCGCATTATGGTTTGGTAAGTAAACGGATTTTATTAAACTATTTTAGTAGGATTGTTGGGTGTATTTTTGTGAATTTGAGGCTATTTCTAACCTTAAAAATGTTATTTTTAAGTATTTATAATTGATTTTTAATTAAAATAATTAAATAAAAATAATAAAAAAATTATTTTATTTTTGCTACAGTGACTTTGACCTGTTGACTTTGACTGGCGTTGACCGGTTCGAGGCATATTGTTGTGCGCTGGGTGAGGCTCGAACCCGAGACCTCCCGTACGCGTGCACGCAGCTCTACCAACTGAGCTACGTGTCTAACCCGTTATACATCCGATTTTAATTTCATATATACATTAATTAGAATTAACAGAAAATCATTTTTATTTTAAAAACAGTTTAAGCGGACCGGTCTTGCACTCCACAGGTCTCGAACTCGGGACCTGTGGTTTAATCTAACACACAGTCCACCGCTGGACTGTGTGTTCAACATGTTATATAACTTGATTTTTATTATACTTAAAGACAATTTAGTTATTTCCTTTTTCTGCCTTATTTAAAAAGAATAGATAATTGTCCGAGTCGGTGCTGAGGACCGGACTCGAACTCGTGACCTGCGATATAAACAAACACACAGTCCACCGCTGGACTGTGTGTCTAACTTGGTTATTATTCCGGTTATTAATATACTTAACATATAACTGTATCGACTCCGGTTCAGTTAAACAAAAATTTGATTTTTATTAAGGCAGTGTGTGTGAGACGGGATTCGAACTCGAGACCTTTGCATGTTTAACGTTTTATGTGCACACAGTCCACCACTGGACTGTGTGTCTAACCCGATTAATATCCAGATTTATATTATACTTATAACATACTGAAATTCATCGTCTTCTTCACTGAAATATAACCAGAGTTCGGAAAATCGGCTGGTTCAAAGTTTTATCGATTTATTAGTGTTTTACAGTTGAATAAGGTGAGATAATTGTGAAAAAGGAAAAGAAATTTGGCGGAGAATTATACCGACTGGACTCTCTGTTTTCCGGCAGAAACTCCGGCGACAGAATTCAACTCCGGCGACAGGTTCCTTATAGCAGCTAGTCTCCGGAAAGCTTGAAAAAGGTAAGGGTGACTTCGGTATAAACTTAGGAGGTTCAGAAAAGCTCGGCAGTGGGGAAACCGGTTTTCCGGCGACGAACAGGTTTATTCCGGCGAGTGGAATTACGCCGAGAAAAGGTGTGATTTTTGAGCGAAAGTGTTTGTCGTCGGTTGTGGGTGAACTTATAGTGCAAATCGTTGAAGAATCTGGTCTGAATTCCGACTGTATTCGTTTATTTAAAATTTCCGGCGGTTTTGAAAAGTGTCGCGGACTTCAAACATCGGTTATAACCGATATCTGGTTAATGGTTTACGTTATAACGTAAATCGTAGTTAAGACTCGCGAGTTTACCGGGATTCCGACGACTGAACTGATTGGGCGCCGGTTTTGAATTCGTAACGACACTTTATCAATTAAATGATTCTATTATATCACAAACAAAGTCCGCGGTGCAGTGGTTTGTGTGTTGAGAGATATGTTGTTGAACTGACTCGGTACAGACCCGGGTTCGAAACCCGGCAGAGGCAATTCATTTTTATTTTGCGATTTTTGACAGTTTTTCAAAAACTAAATATATATTCCCGTACAATAATTGATTACGGATCGTTTAAAAATATTTTGGGCATTTAATTCGCAACGAAAATTTTGACTGACTGTTCGGTTGATAAACGGAGCGGGTTTGGTAAATCCGTTTTTGACGGATGTTACAATTCTTAATTCTTGTGAATTACGCATCCACTCTCGGTTTATACACATATTCATTTTGACCCGTTAAGCGTTTTAAGCACTTAAGCTTAAATCTCACTTCCTCTTTCCTTACTTCTCATTTCCACACTAAGATGTCTATTTATTTTCCACCACAACTATATTTGTGATGGATTTGTTATAGAAAATCATATATTTCCAAATTCTACCATTCGATTTGACAATTTACGAAAAAGACCCGTTATGAGGCATTAAACCAAAATGGCTTATGTCATTTGCTTTTACACTACCGAAAGGGTATACTTACTTATAAAACTCATTTAAGCTACGTTCAAGGTTTGTTTTCGTGTTTTATCATACGAGGGCGTTTTGGTCATCTTTAGCCCTTTTTTTCAACGAAGAACTTTTAATAACATATTTTGACCAAATGTACCCATTTTAACCATAATCTATTTAAAATCATTATCTTCCTAAGAACAAAATGTCTACAATTTAAATTATTAGATTTACCTAACTTTAGGTATTCCAATGTTATGCACGCCCCGTTTAACTCTCTTTAGACCTTAAGTCCTCAATGAGAGTTTGACTCATTACACATACCTAGCTCGGGTCATAACATTGACTCGTTTTACTACCTTGCACTAGTAATTGCCAATTAATAAAGTAACAAGCCATACGCTATTCTCCCTGTGAGCACAAAACTCGACAAGCAACCATTAGTCATTACTGTCAGATGGTGATAACATCACCTTTTGACTCGTTTGGTCTAGATGACCATTTTATCATTATGAGATGGTATTTGTTTGCCATCTCATCCATGTAGCCCACTTCGGTTTACACCTTTCTATCATAATACCTAAAAATCATTTCTTAATTCTTTTGACTTATCATGGCTTACGTTATAGAGTGTCTTTTTCAAAACTGTTATTTATCCGTCAACTCGTGACCTAAATTACCATTTTACTCTTGTTATTCATTATGGATTACACCATAAGGTAACTTTTCAAAACTCCTTGTTTATTCGTCATCACATGATCGAACTACCGGTTTACCCACTTTTTAGCATCAAATATGATTTCTTACCATTTTCACTTGTTCCGACCCGCATCATTTCACGTCGGAACATCATATTTCAATTACTAGCTTACCTTGTTCATTACCATTACAACAAGTAGGTGTTCTACTAGAAAGGTGTAAGCTTTCCTTACCTTAAAATCCGATTATGCTTTTCCGCGTACTTGATCCTTTTGACCCGCTTCTTTCCAAGCCTCCACCTAGCTTGTCAAGCGTCAAACTATCATTTATCATTCGCAAGATGGTTAGATTAGTCATCATTTAACACGACTATTCCACGTTATGGATTTTATATAAAATTATCATTCAATCTTATTATAGGTCAGTTTGACTTTTTAAAGTCAACTGCCTATTAACATAGGAAATGCACATTTAAGTTCAACAAACTCATTTAGGCGTTTCATCAATTACTCGGTAGGCGTTATTTCCAAGCCACCGTTTTAACTAAATTTTTCTACTAAGTTCATACAATTGTTACATCAATTTAACATAATTTCAATCATTGTATGCTAATCTATCAATCTCATACAAGAACTTGGGATTGTTTCATCACTATAAAACAACCCATTGCATCATATATATGTAATTTACCCAAACATTAAACTTAGCCAAATAATTTAAACATTCATATACACATGATGATTTTAAGCATGTATTAACATGTATATAACATCAATCTCATCATATCATGCAAAACCCATTTTGTCACACCCTCAATTTCCACTTGCGGAGTTCTACCGCGAGACGTGTGAACAAACCAGAATCTAAGACACTAGTACGTCGAACGACTCTATATGATTTGATAATACGTTTTCCAAAATCATTTGTTGTAAATTTTAGATTACCAATATTTAGCATGAGTATCAGTTTTTAAAGTTTGAGCGGAAGCATAAATAAGTAGTGATGCGGCGCCAACACAAACGCCAAAACAAAAGTAAAATCCCAAAACAATATTAATAAATAAGACTCTATAATGATGTCTTGTTCAATGCGTGTGCGTGCACCTAGAGCTCCTAGCGTCCTGAGAAACATGTAAAGAAACAAGTGTCAACATTAAAGATGAGTGAGTTCACAGGTTTTCGTAAATTTGTTGTTCAGTTTTAGTTTGTTACTCCGTTATCCCCAACCCGGGATAACATATCAGTTGCATTATTCCAAACCCGGAATAATAAGTTGTTGCTTCCAATATTCCCAAACCGGAATATTAAGTTGTGTTTCCATTATCCCCAACCCGGGATAATACGTTGATGTTCCAATATTCCAAACCCGGAATATTAAGTTGTTCCGTAATTAAGTTCAATATTAATGTATATAGGTAGCTAGCCTAAAGTCATGTCACTAAGTGTTCGCGATCGAAGCTGACATTTGTGCCTCCGTTTTGCCAGGTCTATCACATGACCATGGCGATGTTAGGCCAATCATACACCCGTTGACCAAACCCGGTCAGCTAGCGCGACTAGCTCGGATGGGGCTCGTCAGACCCAGTAGTACTACTTATAATTCCCCGCTACTTAACCCAAATATTAACGATCCGAGGAGATTGTCGAGGACTTAAGTGATAAAGCTGCATAGTGACCATAACATTACATTAACATTAACTTAGTTACCGCATAGTTATGTGACGTTACATTCGTATAACGTAAAGAGTTTGAGTTTAAGAATGTATACATGTTTCTCCCCCTGTTGTTTAAAACCGTATAAAGTTAGGGGCCGTGAACTCACCTTTATTAGCTCGGTTAGTGTAGCAAAGATGTTATAAGAGACGGGACCGCTAGTGCGTCCTAACAAACCAATTAATTCCACGTCAGTGTGAAATCACCCCAATACAAATTCCACACGCAACTTACTCACAAAGTGATACACACAAACAACATATCTAATACTCAAACATGCATGCAAGTATTCTCATATGATCATAGTAATCAAACAACTTATCATGAACACATTCCAAATCCATGCCACACTTTAATGCATAAAATCACAAGTTAACAACTTTCTGCTTAATACTCAATTATTCAGCTGTTTTCTAGGATTTTTATAAAATAGTTCCAGCATTCTAAAAATTCCCATATTTTTACAGTAGGTGACATTTATACCATAGAAATTTATATAATTTTCTCAAGTCCTAAATCTTCACCAATTAACCATAAATATTAATTCACTAAGCTGCAGTCAGATTTACCGCTTTCTGACTGCAGTCCACGGAAGAATTTATTTAAAAATCACTGATCGTCCGATTAACAAAATTCCAGTTGGAGTTGCCCGGAAATTTCTATACCTAGTTGCTGTACAAAAATCATGACTCAACTCTCTACTGATTTTAAAATCTAGCTTGATAAACAACCAACAAAATTCCAGAATTTTAACAGCTTTACCTACCGAACTTGTTTAACCCTTTAAAAATATCAAACGATTTCAGAAAATTATGAATCCAGCGCCATTGGATTCCTTATTCAAATCTCTAGGTTTTAGACCTCAGAAAATCCGTTTTTCGACAACTAACGACCAAGTTACAGCCTGATAAAGTCGGCTGAAACATTCACTCAGCATGCTGTTTTCTGCATCTCCTTATAATAAGTTCGTATAACTCGTTCATGTGACTAGCCAAGGCGATCAAGATTCGATTTTTAATCCTAGATTAATACTAATAATCTATCCATGCAACCCTACTTAATAACTTCTAGTTATTATAACAAAACACATTTGCAACCTCATGAGATCCGAATATCATTATGTTTATAACCAATTCAGCCGATTACTTGCAAGCATACATGATCCGAAGACAATACAATCAATTCATTCAAACACTTAGGGTTTCCGCAAACAATTATTCACAAGCACATGATCACGACAGCCTATTACTTATCCAACACATAGAACCCGAAACAACTAGGCATTCAAACATACCCATAATCCGAAAACCATACAATCTAATCATTCAAACATATAATTTATCCGAAGCATCTTAAGCATTCAAGCATACATATAATTAACCGAAACATGATCTTATAATCAAGTATGGTCCTAACCTTGAATAACTAGTCAACAAGCCGAGATGTGGACAAGTGCGACTCGGCTGCTGCTTGCTGCGGCCGAGAGAAAGAAAAGAGTAAGACTGATCCGCGACCGAAAGGGTGTTGATAAAGTGGCTGTTTGATCGAGATGGTGAAGGAATGGAGGCTGTTTTGCGATCAATGAAACACGAGGAAACAGCCGACGGCTGTTTTACTTGTTAGGGTTTTAGGAATTGTGGAAGAAGATGCATGTTAGTCGTATATATATAGGTGCAACTAGATGAGGTTTACGGTTCTAGATAAGTGTTCATGGCCGAGTAACTTGGATGGTTGGTTGGGTTTGATCTCGGTCGAAATCAGATTTGTTTTGGTTTGGGTTTTGCGGTCAAGGGGGTAGGGTTGGGTTTATGGCCGAGAATCTTAGGTTGTTTGTTTTGGGTCTTGATCACGTGGCCGAGGGACTAGAATGGTTGGTTTGGCCGATTAGTTTGAGTTGGATTGGGTGGGTTCGGTTTGGGTTTTATCTTGCGGCCAAGAGACTAGGGTGAGTTAATTTGATTTGAGTTTTGATCTTGGCCGAATAGTTGGAACTCTAGGTCTAGGTTTAAACTTTGTGAACTCCTAGAGTCACCATGAATCTCTTTGGTTCGTGTCGCGGTTCGGTTCGTGTACGTATCTACAATAATTACTTTATAACTAAACAATCACACAAACACTCATCACGTATTCATTCCATGCACGTTTAATACTTAGCACACATATTATTCGACAAGTTTCACGTGTAAGTTATCCGAAAAACCCGGGATATCACATTATCCCCATGTTGAAAGAATTTTCGTCCCGAAAATTGAGTAAACGCGGTTTAGCATGTAACGTACATGTTCAGAGTGCCACGCACAAAGAGTTAGTTTGTTAATGATAGTACGCAACGTTACAAGAAGTTCCCCAAATGTCATACACAAAGATTTCCAAGTGCCATGCACGAGAATTTAGTCAACAATAGTACACGAAAGTATGAGAAAATTTCCAGGTTGTCACATCATCCCCTTGTTGAAAGAATTTTCGTCCCGAAAATTTAGGTACTGTCATCGTTAGTTTGCTGCTCAGTTGCGAAGAGGTGTGGGTATTTGCTTTTCATTTGGTCCTCTCTTTCCCACGTGAACTCCGGTCCACGCTTAGAGTCCCAACGAACTTTAACGATCGGAATCTTGCTGCGCCTCCGAGTCTTGATCTCACGATCCATGATCTCGATAGGCTTTTCCATGAAGTGTAGTTGTTCATCCACTTGGATCTCATCCAATGGAATCATTAAAGTTTCATCTGATAGACACTTCTTCAAATTTGACACGTGAAATACATTGTGAACTCCACTGAGTTCGGCAGGAAGGTCTAATTGATATGCTACGGGCCCGATACGTTTCAAAATTTCAAACGGGCCTACGTACCGTGGGTTAAGTTTGCCCCGTTTTCCGAAGCGGATTACACCCTTCCAGGGTGACACCTTTAGTAGAACGCGATCGCCTACTTGGAATTCGAGCGGTTTGCGTCGTTGATCAGCGTAGCTTTTCTGTCGATCTCGTGCCGCCGCCATGCGGTTTCTGATTTGTACAACCTTTTCAGTAGCCTCAAGTATTAACTCAGGGCCTGTGAGTTGACTGTCTCCGACTTCTGCCCAGCAGACCGGTGATCTACACTTACGACCGTATAATGCTTCAAATGGTGCTGCCGAAATACTCGTGTGATAGCTGTTGTTATATGAGAATTCCACTAGAGGCAGGTGAATTTCCCAATTATTTCCGAAGTCCACTACGCATGCCCTAAGCATGTCTTCCAAGGTCTGTATGGTCCTTTCGCTTTGACCATCAGTCTGAGGGTGATAAGCTGTGCTCATATCCAAGCGTGTTCCCAACGCTTTCTGGAGTGACTGCCAGAAGTTTGACGTGAAGCGAGCATCTCTATCTGATATGATGGACGTTGGCACTCCGTGCCGAGAAACTACTTCCTTAATGTAGATGCGAGTCAACTTCTCCATCTTATCCGTTTCTTTGATAGCTAGGAAGTGTGCGGACTTAGTTAAGCGATCCACAATCACCCAGATGGTGTCGAAACCACCCAAGGTTCGCAGGAGTTTAGTGATAAAATCCATGGAGATCTGATCCCATTTCCACACTGGGATCTCAGGTTGTTGGAGTAGCCCCGATGGCTTTTGATACTCCACCTTGACTTTTGCACAAGTTAAACATTTACTCACGTAGGTGGCTATATCGGCTTTCATGTTGGGCCACCAATACGCAACTTTAAGATCTTGATACATCTTATCCGAACCCGGATGAACAGAGTATCGAGATTTGTGAGCTTCATCCATAACTAGCTCTCTGAGGTTCCCGTAGAGAGGTACCCATATGCGATTCATGAAATACCGGGTTCCATTGGGCTTTAACTCCCAATCGCGTTCCATTTTTCCCACTGACTCGGCTTTGATGTTTTCCTCCTTAACTGCTTCTAATTGGGCGTCGCGTATTTGATCGGGTAGTCCTGAATGAATAGTGAGTTGTAGTGCTCGTACACGACGAGGTTTCAAGTGTTCCTTCCTGCTGAGGGCATCAGCTACCACGTTAGCTTTACCCGGGTGATACCGAATGGCACACTCATAATCGTTCAAGAGTTCGACCCAGCGACGCTGTCGCATGTTCAACTCCTTCTGATCAAAGATGTGCTGGAGGCTTTTGTGGTCAGTGAAGATTGTGCACTTCGTTCCATAAAGGTAGTGTCTCCAAATCTTAAGTGCAAACACTACTGCTCCCAACTCTAGGTCATGCGTCGTGTAGTTTTTCTCGTGAACCTTCAGCTGTCGCGACGCATACGCGATGACCTTATCGCGTTGCATGAGTACGCATCCCAATCCCTGAATGGAAGCATCACAATACACTACAAAGTCATCTGTCCCTTCCGGCAAGGACAGAATGGGCGCACTGCAAAGTTTCTGCTTCAGCAGTTGAAATGCTGCTTCTTGCTTGTCACCCCAATTATACTTGATACCTTTCTGGGTGAGGGTCGTAAGCGGTTGTGCAATCTTTGAAAACCCCTCGATGAAGCGTCTATAGTAACCAGCCAATCCCAAAAATTGGCGGATTTCCGTCGGTGTCTTAGGTGCTTCCCAGTTTTTGATGGCCTCAATCTTGGCAGGGTCTACGTGGATACCCTTTTCATTCACGACGTGCCCGAGAAACTGAACTTCTCGGATCCAGAAATCACACTTCGAAAGTTTGGCGTATAGCTTTTCCTGTTGAAGTAATTCTAGCAGCAATCGTAGATGCTCGGCATGCTCTTCTTTACCTTTGGAGTAGATGAGTATGTCATCGATGAACACGATGACAAATTTGTCAAGGTATGGTTTACACACACGGTTCATGAGGTCCATGAATACCGCAGGTGCGTTAGTGAGACCGAATGGCATGACCAAGAACTCGTAATGGCCATACCGAGTGCGAAAAGCTGTCTTAGCGATATCCTCCTCCCTGACGCGTAGCTGATGATAACCGGACCGTAAATCAATCTTAGAGTAGTAACTTGATCCTTGAAGTTGGTCGAATAGATCATCGATGCGAGGTAACGGGTATCGGTTCTTGACTGTAACCTTGTTGAGTTCCCTATAGTCGATGCACATGCGGAAAGTCCCGTCCTTCTTCTTGACAAACAGGACTGGAGCTCCCCATGGCGAAACGCTTGGTCGAATGAATCCTTTTTCTAGCAACTCTTGAAGTTGGGTAGACAGCTCCTGCAGCTCGGCTGGAGCTAGGCGGTATGGAGCCTTGGCGATGGGAGTTGCATTGCTTGCCAATTCGATTTCAAACTCCAATTGTCGATGTGGTGGAAGACCAGGTAGCTCTTCTGGGAATACATCGGAAAAATCACGGACGACAGGGATGTCTTCTATACGTTTCTCGTCCTTAGGCGGTTCGGTGATTAGTGCGAGTAAAGCGAAGGAATTCTTTTTCCGGAGATACTTCTGAGCTTGCATAAATGAGATAATGTTGGTGACGGCGCTTGCCTTGTCGCCTTGTACCGTCAAGATTTCGTCGTTCGAGAGTGGAATACGGATAGACTTTTCGAAGCAGAGAACTTCAGCCCGGACGTCGGATAACCAGTCCATTCCGACTACCACGTCAAAACTACCCAGGGTTGTTGTCATCAGATCGATGGTAAAAGTGTGGCCCGCGAGTTTGAGTTGGCAGCCGGATACGATTTGGGTCACATTTACAGATTTACCATTGGCTAATTCTATCACATAAGGGGTCTCTAATGGTTTAAGCGTGAGATTTAGGTTCTTCCTAAAAGACTCAGATATAAAGCTCCTATCCGCACCCGTATCAAAAAGCACAGAAGCAAAATGTTCATTAAGGGGAAACTTACCGGTGACCACGTTGGTGTCGTTTCTGGCCTCTCCGCGGCCCAATGTAAATGCACGACCTTTGGCACCTCCTGTGCCACCGTTCCCATTGTTGTTGTTATTATTGTTGTGGTTGTTGTGGTTGTTTCCACCATTATTGTTGTTGTTGCGTAACTGTGGGCAGTCTTTCCTGAAATGAGCGGTGCTACCACACTGATAGCATCCCCGGTTTATACCCTGCTGCTGACCCTGAGGCTGATTCTGATTTTGTCGGGACATAATTTCCCCACGACAATCCCTTGCCGCATGTCCCATTTTGCCACATCTTTGGCAGCGATTTCCGACACAAGGGCCGTTATGATGGAGATTACAACGGTTGCACTGCGGCTTCCGACCTACATAACCGCCTGCATTCTGGTTGTTGTTGTTGTTGTAGTTGTTGTTGTAGTTGCTGTTGTTGTTGTTGGAACGATTTTGATGACCCCGGTGGTTGTGGTAGTGATTGAACCTTTTCGGGTTCCCTTGCTGTGGATGTGATGACGAAGGCTGTCGAATGGTGGAGTCTTCAAACTTTCTTTTGTTATCTGAGGCAACTTCAGTGGTACCCCGTACTGGTAGTTTCTTCTGTTCCACCGCTTTATCAGTGAGTTTGTGAGCCAATCGGATGGCTTGATGTTCTGTTACAGGGTTACTAGACATCACCATTCCCTGAATTTCCGGAACCAGACCCCCGAGATAGAACTCGAGTCTTTTCTCCACCGTGTTTGCCAAATCAGGACACAGAAACACCAAGTCATGGTGTTTCGCAGTGTAAGCCTCAATTTCCGATCCCACCATCTTGTGGTTCCATAGAGCTTGCTCTAGCTGTTGCACTCTGTCTCGTGGACAGTACTCCTCTTTAATCAGGGCCTTGAACTCGGTCCAAGCCATTGCATTTGCAGCTAACAGTCCACGTGTTTGGACTTGGGCATTCCACCATGTCAGTGCCCCCTCTTCCAGTGTTGAGGCGGCGTATTTGACCTTGTTGGCCTCTAAGCAGTTGCACATTTCAAAAACAGATTCCGACTTTTCGATCCAGCGGACCAATCCAATGGGTCCTTCCGCCCCCGAGAACTTGCTAGGCTTTGCGTCAAGGAACATTTTATAGGGGTTAAAGCCCCCTCCTGCTGCTGGCTGGTTCTGCACACCCGCTAATGCTGCGTTCACATGCTCCTGGATCATGGCAGCTAGCTCTTCGGGCGTCAAGTTTAGGTTTCCACGTCTTCCAGTCGCCATTTAGATCTTCGAAACACATCATAAACACACCCCGATAAGTCAATATATCCAATATAGTTATCCTACTTCGTACTTTAATAATTATTAAGTTACGTCAACTCAATATGTTAATAGTCAAAGAAATACTTGATTAACTGAAATCTCAACGTTTTACATAAGTGCAAATCAAACATACGAATTTACTATAAAGTCTCAAGTTTAAATACAAGTGGAAAATAATAAACTGAAGGAAAACAAGTAATATAAACGAGACGTGTCAGTCGTCTACATCTCCATCCCCCAGGTCACTGTCGTTGCTGTTATCTTGTGCGGCATTTCCAGCTTCCTCAGCTGGGTCCTCCTCCTCCGGATCCTCCTCAGGATCCTCCTCTGGATCCTCCTCTACCGGCACTGGAGGGGCAGGTGCTGGTTCAAGTGCTTGATTTTGCAGTTCCTGAATGTTCCAACTGTTTTCCAGGACTCTGTCCTCAAGCCAGTCAGCTCTTATCTGCTCCGCACGCAGATCTCTAGCTATGGTGTTACGAGCTATCTTGCTCGTACGATGCTCTTCCTCGAGCGTGTCGGTCTTTCCGGTAAGGTGTCGGATCATCCATCCTTGTGCTAAGATGGTTTCCTGCATTCTTTCTAACTGTTTTTGTTGTGTATGTACCAGGATTCTGAGCATGTCAAGTCCTATTTCTACAGGATTAACCGGTTCAACCGATACAGCAATAGTTGGGCGTAACGATGACTCCTCCCCCAGAGCGAGCCTCTTCCTCGCCGCTGAGCGTGTCTCTACGCCGTAAGGTAGCATGGGTTCCACCATTGGTGCCTTTCCTGGTGCCCTTGGTGGCATAAGTCTGTCGGACGATGATGACGATGAGGATGATGACATTGCCTGTTGGGTCGTGTAGTTAGTTATGAGTTGTTTTCATTTCTTATCATGAAGGTATAATCTACCAAACACGGTTGTGGCATATTGCATAACAAGATATAATAATTCGGTGCCAAACTAAGTCTAGTGTCGTGACATCAGCTATAGCTTAGGTCTACTTCTAATGCAAACCTGGTTCTCTATAGCTAGTGGCTCTGATACCAATCTGTCACACCCTCAATTTCCACTTGCGGAGTTCTACCGCGAGACGTGTGAACAAACCAGAATCTAAGACACTAGTACGTCGAACGACTCTATATGATTTGATAATACGTTTTCCAAAATCATTTGTTGTAAATTTTAGATTACCAATATTTAGCATGAGTATCAGTTTTTAAAGTTTGAGCGGAAGCATAAATAAGTAGTGATGCGGCGCCAACACAAACGCCAAAACAAAAGTAAAATCCCAAAACAATATTAATAAATAAGACTCTATAATGATGTCTTGTTCAATGCGTGTGCGTGCACCTAGAGCTCCTAGCGTCCTGAGAAACATGTAAAGAAACAAGTGTCAACATTAAAGATGAGTGAGTTCACAGGTTTTCGTAAATTTGTTGTTCAGTTTTAGTTTGTTACTCCGTTATCCCCAACCCGGGATAACATATCAGTTGCATTATTCCAAACCCGGAATAATAAGTTGTTGCTTCCAATATTCCCAAACCGGAATATTAAGTTGTGTTTCCATTATCCCCAACCCGGGATAATACGTTGATGTTCCAATATTCCAAACCCGGAATATTAAGTTGTTCCGTAATTAAGTTCAATATTAATGTATATAGGTAGCTAGCCTAAAGTCATGTCACTAAGTGTTCGCGATCGAAGCTGACATTTGTGCCTCCGTTTTGCCAGGTCTATCACATGACCATGGCGATGTTAGGCCAATCATACACCCGTTGACCAAACCCGGTCAGCTAGCGCGACTAGCTCGGATGGGGCTCGTCAGACCCAGTAGTACTACTTATAATTCCCCCGCTACTTAACCCAAATATTAACGATCCGAGGAGATTGTCGAGGACTTAAGTGATAAAGCTGCATAGTGACCATAACATTACATTAATATTAACTTAGTTACCGCATAGTTATGTGACGTTACATTCGTATAACGTAAAGAGTTTGAGTTTAAGAATGTATACATGTTTCTCCCCCTGTTGTTTAAAACCGTATAAAGTTAGGGGCCGTGAACTCACCTTTATTAGCTCGGTTAGTGTAGCAAAGATGTTATAAGAGACGGGACCGCTAGTTGCGTCCTAACAAACCAATTAATTCCACGTCAGTGTGAAATCACCCCAATACAAATTCCACACGCAACTTACTCACAAAGTGATACACACAAACAACATATCTAATACTCAAACATGCATGCAAGTATTCTCATATGATCATAGTAATCAAACAACTTATCATGAACACATTCCAAATCCATGCCACACTTTAATGCATAAAATCACAAGTTAACAACTTTCTGCTTAATACTCAATTATTCAGCTGTTTTCTAGGATTTTTATAAAATAGTTCCAGCATTCTAAAAATTCCCATATTTTTACAGTAGGTGACATTTATACCATAGAAATTTATATAATTTTCTCAAGTCCTAAATCTTCACCAATTAACCATAAATATTAATTCACTAAGCTGCAGTCAGATTTACCGCTTTCTGACTGCAGTCCACGGAATAATTTATTTAAAAATCACTGATCGTCCGATTAACAAAATTCCAGTTGGAGTTGCCTGGAAATTTCTATACCTAGTTGCTGTACAAAAATCATGACTCAACTCTCTACTGATTTTAAAATCTAGCTTGATAAACAACCAACAAAATTCCAGAATTTTAACAGCTTTACCTACCGAACTTGTTTAACCCTTTAAAAATATCAAACGATTTCAGAAAATTATGAATCTAGCGCCATTGGATTCCTTATTCAAATCTCTAGGTTTTAGACCTCAGAAAATCCGTTTTTCGACAACTAACGACCAAGTTACAGCCTGATAAAGTCGGCTGAAACATTCACTCAGCATGCTGTTTTCTGCATCTCCTTATAATAAGTTCGTATAACTCGTTCATGTGACTAGCCAAGGCGATCAAGATTCGATTTTTAATCCTAGATTAATACTAATAATCTATCCATGCAACCCTACTTAATAACTTCTAGTTATTATAACAAAACACATTTGCAACCTCATGAGATCCGAATATCATTATGTTTATAACCAATTCAGCCGATTACTTGCAAGCATACATGATCCGAAGACAATACAATCAATTCATTCAAACACTTAGGGTTTCCGCAAACAATTATTCACAAGCACATGATCACGACAGCCTATTACTTATCCAACACATAGAACCCGAAACAACTAGGCATTCAAACATACCCATAATCCGAAAACCATACAATCTAATCATTCAAACATATAATTTATCCGAAGCATCTTAAGCATTCAAGCATACATATAATTAACCGAAACATGATCTTATAATCAAGTATGGTCCTAACCTTGAATAACTAGTCAACAAGCCGAGATGTGGACAAGTGCGACTCGGCTGCTGCTTGCTGCGGCCGAGAGAAAGAAAAGAGTAAGACTGATCCGCGACCGAAAGGGTGTTGATAAAGTGGCTGTTTGATCGAGATGGTGAAGGAATGGAGGCTGTTTTGCGATCAATGAAACACGAGGAAACAGCCGACGGCTGTTTTACTTGTTAGGGTTTTAGGAATTGTGGAAGAAGATGCATGTTAGTCGTATATATATAGGTGCAACTAGATGAGGTTTACGGTTCTAGATAAGTGTTCATGGCCGAGTAACTTGGATGGTTGGTTGGGTTTGATCTCGGTCGAAATCAGATTTGTTTTGGTTTGGGTTTTGCGGTCAAGGGGGTAGGGTTGGGTTTATGGCCGAGAATCTTAGGTTGTTTGTTTTGGGTCTTGATCACGTGGCCGAGGGACTAGAATGGTTGGTTTGGCCGATTAGTTTGAGTTGGATTGGGTGGGTTCGGTTTGGGTTTTATCTTGCGGCCAAGAGACTAGGGTGAGTTAATTTGATTTGAGTTTTGATCTTGGCCGAATAGTTGGAACTCTAGGTCTAGGTTTAAACTTTGTGAACTCCTAGAGTCACCATGAATCTCTTTGGTTCGTGTCGCGGTTCGGTTCGTGTACGTATCTACAATAATTACTTTATAACTAAACAATCACACAAACACTCATCACGCATTCATTCCATGCACGTTTAATACTTAGCACACATATTATTCGACAAGTTTCACGTGTAAGTTATCCGAAAAACCCGGGATATCACATTATCCCCATGTTGAAAGAATTTTCGTCCCGAAAATTGAGTAAACGCGGTTTAGCATGTAACGTACATGTTCAGAGTGCCACGCACAAAGAGTTAGTTTGTTAATGATAGTACGCAACGTTACAAGAAGTTCCCCAAATGTCATACACAAAGATTTCCAAGTGCCATGCACGAGAATTTAGTCAACAATAGTACACGAAAGTGTGAGAAAATTTCCAGGTTGTCACATCATCCCCTTGTTGAAAGAATTTTCGTCCCGAAAATTTAGGTACTGTCATCGTTAGTTTGCTGCTCAGTTGCGAAGAGGTGTGGGTATTTGCTTTTCATTTGGTCCTCTCTTTCCCACGTGAACTCCGGTCCACGCTTAGAGTCCCAACGAACTTTAACGATCGGAATCTTGCTGCGCCTCCGAGTCTTGATCTCACGATCCATGATCTCGATAGGCTTTTCCATGAAGTGTAGTTGTTCATCCACTTGGATCTCATCCAATGGAATCATTAAAGTTTCATCTGATAGACACTTCTTCAAATTTGACACGTGAAATACATTGTGAACTCCACTGAGTTCGGCAGGAAGGTCTAATTGATATGCTACGGGCCCGATACGTTTCAAAATTTCAAACGGGCCTACGTACCGTGGGTTAAGTTTGCCCCGTTTTCCGAAGCGGATTACACCCTTCCAGGGTGACACCTTTAGTAGAACGCGATCGCCTACTTGGAATTCGAGCGGTTTGCGTCGTTGATCAGCGTAGCTTTTCTGTCGATCTCGTGCCGCCGCCATGCGGTTTCTGATTTGTACAACCTTTTCAGTAGCCTCAAGTATTAACTCAGGGCCTGTGAGTTGACTGTCTCCGACTTCTGCCCAGCAGACCGGTGATCTACACTTACGACCGTATAATGCTTCAAATGGTGCTGCCGAAATACTCGTGTGATAGCTGTTGTTATATGAGAATTCCACTAGAGGCAGGTGAATTTCCCAATTATTTCCGAAGTCCACTACGCATGCCCTAAGCATGTCTTCCAAGGTCTGTATGGTCCTTTCGCTTTGACCATCAGTCTGAGGGTGATAAGCTGTGCTCATATCCAAGCGTGTTCCCAACGCTTTCTGGAGTGACTGCCAGAAGTTTGACGTGAAGCGAGCATCTCTATCTGATATGATGGACGTTGGCACTCCGTGCCGAGAAACTACTTCCTTAATGTAGATGCGAGTCAACTTCTCCATCTTATCCGTTTCTTTGATAGCTAGGAAGTGTGCGGACTTAGTTAAGCGATCCACAATCACCCAGATGGTGTCGAAACCACCCAAGGTTCGCAGGAGTTTAGTGATAAAATCCATGGAGATCTGATCCCATTTCCACACTGGGATCTCAGGTTGTTGGAGTAGCCCCGATGGCTTTTGATACTCCACCTTGACTTTTGCACAAGTTAAACATTTACTCACGTAGGTGGCTATATCGGCTTTCATGTTGGGCCACCAATACGCAACTTTAAGATCTTGATACATCTTATCCGAACCCGGATGAACAGAGTATCGAGATTTGTGAGCTTCATCCATAACTAGCTCTCTGAGGTTCCCGTAGAGAGGTACCCATATGCGATTCATGAAATACCGGGTTCCATTGGGCTTTAACTCCCAATCGCGTTCCATTTTTCCCACTGACTCGGCTTTGATGTTTTCCTCCTTAACTGCTTCTAATTGGGCGTCGCGTATTTGATCGGGTAGTCCTGAATGAATAGTGAGTTGTAGTGCTCGTACACGACGAGGTTTCAAGTGTTCCTTCCTGCTGAGGGCATCAGCTACCACGTTAGCTTTACCCGGGTGATACCGAATGGCACACTCATAATCGTTCAAGAGTTCGACCCAGCGACGCTGTCGCATGTTCAACTCCTTCTGATCAAAGATGTGCTGGAGGCTTTTGTGGTCAGTGAAGATTGTGCACTTCGTTCCATAAAGGTAGTGTCTCCAAATCTTAAGTGCAAACACTACTGCTCCCAACTCTAGGTCATGCGTCGTGTAGTTTTTCTCGTGAACCTTCAGCTGTCGCGACGCATACGCGATGACCTTATCGCGTTGCATGAGTACGCATCCCAATCCCTGAATGGAAGCATCACAATACACTACAAAGTCATCTGTCCCTTCCGGCAAGGACAGAATGGGCGCACTGCAAAGTTTCTGCTTCAGCAGTTGAAATGCTGCTTCTTGCTTGTCACCCCAATTATACTTGATACCTTTCTGGGTGAGGGTCGTAAGCGGTTGTGCAATCTTTGAAAACCCCTCGATGAAGCGTCTATAGTAACCAGCCAATCCCAAAAATTGGCGGATTTCCGTCGGTGTCTTAGGTGCTTCCCAGTTTTTGATGGCCTCAATCTTGGCAGGGTCTACGTGGATACCCTTTTCATTCACGACGTGCCCGAGAAACTGAACTTCTCGGATCCAGAAATCACACTTCGAAAGTTTGGCGTATAGCTTTTCCTGTTGAAGTAATTCTAGCAGCAATCGTAGATGCTCGGCATGCTCTTCTTTACCTTTGGAGTAGATGAGTATGTCATCGATGAACACGATGACAAATTTGTCAAGGTATGGTTTACACACGCGGTTCATGAGGTCCATGAATACCGCAGGTGCGTTAGTGAGACCGAATGGCATGACCAAGAACTCGTAATGGCCATACCGAGTGCGAAAAGTTGTCTTAGCGATATCCTCCTCCCTGACGCGTAGCTGATGATAACCGGACCGTAAATCAATCTTAGAGTAGTAACTTGATCCTTGAAGTTGGTCGAATAGATCATCGATGCGAGGTAACGGGTATCGGTTCTTGACTGTAACCTTGTTGAGTTCCCTATAGTCGATGCACATGCGGAAAGTCCCGTCCTTCTTCTTGACAAACAGGACTGGAGCTCCCCATGGCGAAACGCTTGGTCGAATGAATCCTTTTTCTAGCAACTCTTGAAGTTGGGTAGACAGCTCCTGCAGCTCGGCTGGAGCTAGGCGGTATGGAGCCTTGGCGATGGGAGTTGCATTGCTTGCCAATTCGATTTCAAACTCCAATTGTCGATGTGGTGGAAGACCAGGTAGCTCTTCTGGGAATACATCGGAAAAATCACGGACGACAGGGATGTCTTCTATACGTTTCTCGTCCTTAGGCGGTTCGGTGATTAGTGCGAGTAAAGCGAAGGAATTCTTTTTCCGGAGATACTTCTGAGCTTGCATAAATGAGATAATGTTGGTGACGGCGCTTGCCTTGTCGCCTTGTACCGTCAAGATTTCGTCGTTCGAGAGTGGAATACGGATAGACTTTTCGAAGCAGAGAACTTCAGCCCGGACGTCGGATAACCAGTCCATTCCGACTACCACGTCAAAACTACCCAGGGTTGTTGTCATCAGATCGATGGTAAAAGTGTGGCCCGCGAGTTTGAGTTGGCAGCCGGATACGATTTGGGTCACATTTACAGATTTACCATTGGCTAATTCTATCACATAAGGGGTCTCTAATGGTTTAAGCGTGAGATTTAGGTTCTTCCTAAAAGACTCAGATATAAAGCTCCTATCCGCACCCGTATCAAAAAGCACAGAAGCAAAATGTTCATTAAGGGGAAACTTACCGGTGACCACGTTGGTGTCGTTTCTGGCCTCTCCGCGGCCCAATGTAAATGCACGACCTTTGGCACCTCCTGTGCCACCGTTCCCATTGTTGTTGTTATTATTGTTGTGGTTGTTGTGGTTGTTTCCACCATTATTGTTGTTGTTGCGTAACTGTGGGCAGTCTTTCCTGAAATGAGCGGTGCTACCACACTGATAGCATCCCCGGTTTATACCCTGCTGCTGACCCTGAGGCTGATTCTGATTTTGTCGGGACATAATTTCCCCACGACAATCCCTTGCCGCATGTCCCATTTTGCCACATCTTTAGCAGCGATTTCCGACACAAGGGCCGTTATGATGGAGATTACAACGGTTGCACTGCGGCTTCCGACCTACATAACCGCCTGCATTCTGGTTGTTGTTGTTGTTGTAGTTGTTGTTGTAGTTGCTGTTGTTGTTGTTGGAACGATTTTGATGACCCCGGTGGTTGTGGTAGTGATTGAACCTTTTCGGGTTCCCTTGCTGTGGATGTGATGACGAAGGCTGTCGAATGGTGGAGTCTTCAAACTTTCTTTTGTTATCTGAGGCAACTTCAGTGGTACCCCGTACTGGTAGTTTCTTCTGTTCCACCGCTTTATCAGTGAGTTTGTGAGCCAATCGGATGGCTTGATGTTCTGTTACAGGGTTACTAGACATCACCATTCCCTGAATTTCCGGAACCAGACCCCCGAGATAGAACTCGAGTCTTTTCTCCACCGTGTTTGCCAAATCAGGACACAGAAACACCAAGTCATGGTGTTTCGCAGTGTAAGCCTCAATTTCCGATCCCACCATCTTGTGGTTCCATAGAGCTTGCTCTAGCTGTTGCACTCTGTCTCGTGGACAGTACTCCTCTTTAATCAGGGCCTTGAACTCGGTCCAAGCCATTGCATTTGCAGCTAACAGTCCACGTGTTTGGACTTGGGCATTCCACCATGTCAGTGCCCCCTCTTCCAGTGTTGAGGCGGCGTATTTGACCTTGTTGGCCTCTAAGCAGTTGCACATTTCAAAAACAGATTCCGACTTTTCGATCCAGCGGACCAATCCAATGGGTCCTTCCGCCCCGAGAACTTGCTAGGCTTTGCGTCAAGGAACATTTTATAGGGGTTAAAGCCCCCTCCTGCTGCTGGCTGGTTCTGCACACCCGCTAATGCTGCGTTCACATGCTCCTGGATCATGGCAGCTAGCTCTTCGGGCGTCAAGTTTAGGTTTCCACGTCTTCCAGTCGCCATTTAGATCTTCGAAACACATCATAAACACACCCCGATAAGTCAATATATCCAATATAGTTATCCTACTTCGTACTTTAATAATTATTAAGTTACGTCAACTCAATATGTTAATAGTCAAAGAAATACTTGATTAACTGAAATCTCAACGTTTTACATAAGTGCAAATCAAACATACGAATTTACTATAAAGTCTCAAGTTTAAATACAAGTGGAAAATAATAAACTGAAGGAAAACAAGTAATATAAACGAGACGTGTCAGTCGTCTACATCTCCATCCCCCAGGTCACTGTCGTTGCTGTTATCTTGTGCGGCATTTCCAGCTTCCTCAGCTGGGTCCTCCTCCTCCGGATCCTCCTCAGGATCCTCCTCTGGATCCTCCTCTACCGGCACTGGAGGGGCAGGTGCTGGTTCAAGTGCTTGATTTTGCAGTTCCTGAATGTTCCAACTGTTTTCCAGGACTCTGTCCTCAAGCCAGTCAGCTCTTATCTGCTCCGCACGCAGATCTCTAGCTATGGTGTTACGAGCTATCTTGCTCGTACGATGCTCTTCCTCGAGCGTGTCGGTCTTTCCGGTAAGGTGTCGGATCATCCATCCTTGTGCTAAGATGGTTTCCTGCATTCTTTCTAACTGTTTTTGTTGTGTATGTACCAGGATTCTGAGCATGTCAAGTCCTATTTCTACAGGATTAACCGGTTCAACCGATACAGCAATAGTTGGGCGTAACGATGACTCCTCCCCCAGAGCGAGCCTCTTCCTCGCTGCTGAGCGTGTCTCTACGCCGTAAGGTAGCATGGGTTCCACCATTGGTGCCTTTCCTGGTGCCCTTGGTGGCGTAAGTCTGTCGGACGATGATGACGATGAGGATGATGACATTGCCTGTTGGGTCGTGTAGTTAGTTATGAGTTGTTTTCATTTCTTATCATGAAGGTATAATCTACCAAACACGGTTGTGGCATATTGCATAACAAGATATAATAATTCGGTGCCAAACTAAGTCTAGTGTCGTGACATCAGCTATAGCTTAGGTCTACTTCTAATGCAAACCTGGTTCTCTATAGCTAGTGGCTCTGATACCAATCTGTCACACCCTCAATTTCCACTTGCGGAGTTCTACCGCGAGACGTGTGAACAAACCAGAATCTAAGACACTAGTACGTCGAACGACTCTATATGATTTGATAATACGTTTTCCAAAATCATTTGTTGTAAATTTTAGATTACCAATATTTAGCATGAGTATCAGTTTTTAAAGTTTGAGCGGAAGCATAAATAAGTAGTGATGCGGCGCCAACACAAACGCCAAAACAAAAGTAAAATCCCAAAACAATATTAATAAATAAGACTCTATAATGATGTCTTGTTCAATGCGTGTGCGTGCACCTAGAGCTCCTAGCGTCCTGAGAAACATGTAAAGAAACAAGTGTCAACATTAAAGATGAGTGAGTTCACAGGTTTTCGTAAATTTGTTGTTCAGTTTTAGTTTGTTACTCCGTTATCCCCAACCCGGGATAACATATCAGTTGCATTATTCCAAACCCGGAATAATAAGTTGTTGCTTCCAATATTCCCAAACCGGAATATTAAGTTGTGTTTCCATTATCCCCAACCCGGGATAATACGTTGATGTTCCAATATTCCAAACCCGGAATATTAAGTTGTTCCGTAATTAAGTTCAATATTAATGTATATAGGTAGCTAGCCTAAAGTCATGTCACTAAGTGTTCGCGATCGAAGCTGACATTTGTGCCTCCGTTTTGCCAGGTCTATCACATGACCATGGCGATGTTAGGCCAATCATACACCCGTTGACCAAACCCGGTCAGCTAGCGCGACTAGCTCGGATGGGGCTCGTCAGACCCAGTAGTACTACTTATAATTCCCCCGCTACTTAACCCAAATATTAACGATCCGAGGAGATTGTCGAGGACTTAAGTGATAAAGCTGCATAGTGACCATAACATTACATTAACATTAACTTAGTTACCGCATAGTTATGTGACGTTACATTCGTATAACGTAAAGAGTTTGAGTTTAAGAATGTATACATGTTTCTCCCCCTGTTGTTTAAAACCGTATAAAGTTAGGGGCCGTGAACTCACCTTTATTAGCTCGGTTAGTGTAGCAAAGATGTTATAAGAGACGGGACCGCTAGTTGCGTCCTAACAAACCAATTAATTCCACGTCAGTGTGAAATCACCCCAATACAAATTCCACACGCAACTTACTCACAAAGTGATACACACAAACAACATATCTAATACTCAAACATGCATGCAAGTATTCTCATATGATCATAGTAATCAAACAACTTATCATGAACACATTCCAAATCCATGCCACACTTTAATGCATAAAATCACAAGTTAACAACTTTCTGCTTAATACTCAATTATTCAGCTGTTTTCTAGGATTTTTATAAAATAGTTCCAGCATTCTAAAAATTCCCATATTTTTACAGTAGGTGACATTTATACCATAGAAATTTATATAATTTTCTCAAGTCCTAAATCTTCACCAATTAACCATAAATATTAATTCACTAAGCTGCAGTCAGATTTACCGCTTTCTGACTGCAGTCCACGGAATAATTTATTTAAAAATCACTGATCGTCCGATTAACAAAATTCCAGTTGGAGTTGCCTGGAAATTTCTATACCTAGTTGCTGTACAAAAATCATGACTCAACTCTCTACTGATTTTAAAATCTAGCTTGATAAACAACCAACAAAATTCCAGAATTTTAACAGCTTTACCTACCGAACTTGTTTAACCCTTTAAAAATATCAAACGATTTCAGAAAATTATGAATCCAGCGCCATTGGATTCCTTATTCAAATCTCTAGGTTTTAGACCTCAGAAAATCCGTTTTTCGACAACTAACGACCAAGTTACAGCCTGATAAAGTCGGCTGAAACATTCACTCAGCATGCTGTTTTTCTGCATCTCCTTATAATAAGTTCGTATAACTCGTTCATGTGACTAGCCAAGGCGATCAAGATTCGATTTTTAATCCTAGATTAATACTAATAATCTATCCATGCAACCCTACTTAATAACTTCTAGTTATTATAACAAAACACATTTGCAACCTCATGAGATCCGAATATCATTATGTTTATAACCAATTCAGCCGATTACTTGCAAGCATACATGATCCGAAGACAATACAATCAATTCATTCAAACACTTAGGGTTTCCGCAAACAATTATTCACAAGCACATGATCACGACAGCCTATTACTTATCCAACACATAGAACCCGAAACAACTAGGCATTCAAACATACCCATAATCCGAAAACCATACAATCTAATCATTCAAACATATAATTTATCCGAAGCATCTTAAGCATTCAAGCATACATATAATTAACCGAAACATGATCTTATAATCAAGTATGGTCCTAACCTTGAATAACTAGTCAACAAGCCGAGATGTGGACAAGTGCGACTCGGCTGCTGCTTGCTGCGGCCGAGAGAAAGAAAAGAGTAAGACTGATCCGCGACCGAAAGGGTGTTGATAAAGTGGCTGTTTGATCGAGATGGTGAAGGAATGGAGGCTGTTTTGCGATCAATGAAACACGAGGAAACAGCCGACGGCTGTTTTACTTGTTAGGGTTTTAGGAATTGTGGAAGAAGATGCATGTTAGTCGTATATATATAGGTGCAACTAGATGAGGTTTACGGTTCTAGATAAGTGTTCATGGCCGAGTAACTTGGATGGTTGGTTGGGTTTGATCTCGGTCGAAATCAGATTTGTTTTGGTTTGGGTTTTGCGGTCAAGGGGGTAGGGTTGGGTTTATGGCCGAGAATCTTAGGTTGTTTGTTTTGGGTCTTGATCACGTGGCCGAGGGACTAGAATGGTTGGTTTGGCCGATTAGTTTGAGTTGGATTGGGTGGGTTCGGTTTGGGTTTTATCTTGCGGCCAAGAGACTAGGGTGAGTTAATTTGATTTGAGTTTTGATCTTGGCCGAATAGTTGGAACTCTAGGTCTAGGTTTAAACTTTGTGAACTCCTAGAGTCACCATGAATCTCTTTGGTTCGTGTCGCGGTTCGGTTCGTGTACGTATCTACAATAATTACTTTATAACTAAACAATCACACAAACACTCATCACGTATTCATTCCATGCACGTTTAATACTTAGCACACATATTATTCGACAAGTTTCACGTGTAAGTTATCCGAAAAACCCGGGATATCACACATTTCAAGTCATGTATACTCAAAACTCAAATTTGTTCAAGTATCTTACACATACATACAAGTATGATGATCATGAACACTCATATATCATCAATTTCATCATATAATCAAAACCTACTTCATAATCTACTTGTTAATCACTTAAAAGTAATCTTACATCAAATAATGCATAATTTCTTTATGTCTAACGAAATCGAGCATACACATACACTTAATTTCATCTTCGGATCATAACCCAACAACCTAATTGCAATTATTCTACTTGTCTTAAATTATAACTTTCACCAATCTAAGTTTTTAGACATACCTTATGATCCCCTAATCAAGGTGATTGATAATTCATGTTCATGCAAGACTTTGAGGTCCAATCTCTCCTTCCATTTTGATGTTCTTGGTTGAACAAGGGTTTGCCCTTGTTGCACCTTCTGATGATCGACATATACACACACTAAGTGTGTGTTATGTGTTAATTTATATGTTTTAATAAAACATTTCCTTTTTGGCAGTTTTGGTCCCTCAAGTTTAGTTTTGATTATAAATGAGACTACAACTCATTGTCTTGTTACTTATATACATGTTATTAACTAGGTTAATTTGTTCCTAGTTATTTTGTTTATGGGTTCACTTTTACACTAACGGTCTTTTACCCGCTTTTTACTATTATGTGGTTTGATTACCAAACCCGTTTTTGGGGTGTTACAATCTTATGAAAACCGAGTTCGAATTGGATGATCAAACTTATGAGCCCTAGAATCTTGATCTTCAAAATTGACAAAGATTTGGAGTGTTTGGATGAGGGTTTTTGTTCATAAAATGTTGAAATGATCATAGAAAAGATGATTATGTGTCAACCCCGACCCGCAACGGAGTATTGAACAGGGCATGATGATTGTTCATATAACTCATGACAACTATTAAAAGCTTAAATATTATTCAAGTCAAAATTAAAAAATGTCTCATAAGAAAATAATATTTTAAATAAACTAAACAAAATCTAAAACATAAAACATAGAAATGAATTCCGGTTTATTGTCTAAGGCATATCCCTATGTGTCTTTACATTCGTCACATAAAACCTAATCACATGTATATTGTGTAAAAGTAGTTTGGGTCAACATAAGTTGGTGAGTAAATCTAGATTTAATTAAAATAATTTATTAGTTGAATTATCTTAAAATGCTTAAGATGCAACTCAAGTGTAATAAGATGATTAATGATAATTAAACAACCACAACCAAATAATTAAATACTACCAATGCGACAAGCGATAATACGATAGATGTGATAACTGCGAGACTCAAGCTCCAAAGGGCGAATCTAATGATGGTGGCGATACCAAGCTACTACCCATGATTATGAGGAACCGTCAGCCAGTGATTTGCGACACAAAGCGGTAAGCAAGTAAACAACAACACATTATTACACATTGAGTTTGCATGCATTTGATACATAAAATAAAGTGAAATAGCAAAACAAGCGACACATGATACACCCCAAAACAATTAATTATAAAAAAGGGGTATTACGAAGATCTACTCACTATTTGTGTTTTGTAATCCTTGATAATAGTGCACGAAAATAAGAAAACTCTAAATGACACGATTACCCTAAAATATAAAATACTAAACACCAACACATAAATCAAATTATAAAAATAACCCTAACATTTGGGGATTTTTGTATAACCTAAATATACAATAATATTTTATATAAAAATGAATTCATAGTTATTAATTTATCGGGCGAGATACAACTAAATGTAATAATAACAAGTTATTACGTTAATATATGTTATAAACGTTATAAAAGTTTTATGAACTTTATAATTCATAATTATTTTATATTATTATTTAAAAATCCTTAAATTGTACAAGACTAAATTAGTTTTTTAATCCCATTTCTTTAAACCATCATAAATTGTGGCATATGAAATTTTTTTATAACAACTCCGATAATTTACATATTTTTTATAAATATTATTTATAAAATCTTATTTTGATAGTTTTTATATTATGATAAATTTCTACATGAAATATATCGATTATAATTGAAATAGATTCAAATGTTATCCGAAAACTCTCAAAAATTAAATCAACTATACTAACATGATAACAAACAGTAATCTTCATTCAATTTCATCAAATTACAAATCCTAAGTCAAAAGCCGCAAATCTATAACTCAAGAACCCTAGAAATACAAGAAATTAAATATGAATTTATAAACCCTTTATCATTGAAATGGATAGAGAGGCTTTGTAGATCTCCAAAAATTACATGAAATAGACACAATAACTACCTTAATTGAATGAGAATTGGGGAAGAAATCACAAGTGTAAGTTTTAAGCCCTGGTTCCTTCTTGCTTTGAATCCACGAATTAAAGAGAGGGTTTCCATGAATTAGCAGTGGGGTATTGGTTGCAAATGGAGGAGATGTAGTTTGGTTTGAGTATTAGAAGGAGAGGATGTTGAATTGTTAAAGGAGTAAGGCATATTCCACACTTTGATGGAGATTTGATCAGGTTGTTAATTAGGTAATTATAAAGTATATTAAGACGAGTTACGGGTGTATATTAGTGTCTATACTCAATTAAGGTAAATTGGAAGCTTAATTAACACGTATAACAACTAGAAATAACCAACTAAAGTTGGCGGTTCGCGTTCTAATGAAGAAAGAAGGTTGAAGTGGTATGTCGTTTGGAAAGGTGGGTGTGTCGTTTGGCCTTGAATTGCCGAACGATATTGGATAATGTTTAAACACAGTGATATGTTGTTTGGATTGAGATACATGCTATCGTTTGGGAAGATAAATAAGGGATGTTGTTTGGGAGTTGGATGAGGAGGGGTATGACTTGGAATAGTTGATGGCGTTTGGGGGAGGTTAGTGGGGGTATCATTTGGATGGTTCAACTATTGTTTGCAATAGGTTTAGGGTTGTCGTTTAAGATGATATAATGTCACTTAGATGTTGGTGTTGAGTGATTTCGTTTAGCAATAGGGGTGTCGTGTATACGTGATATTAATTATAATAATATTTAACCTACAAAGAAATAACAACAAATAATAAAAGTTCGCAAATTTCATTTATCAAGATTTGTATCAGGTTACAAACATGTCAGGTTCTAGTATCTGATTTTGGTGGATGTTACATTATGTCTCTATTTTACTAGTAATTATGAACTAATTAGGTGGTTAAAGTGGGTGTAATGGGTCATGAATAAGGCTTTAATTGAGAGTGTTATGATAAGTATTAATGGTTGGAATATGGTCAACAACATGTCTAGGTTCATAACTAACGAATTGTAACTGATAATCGAGCTTAAAATCGAGTTTGAAGACCTTGAGCATGGACCACTTGACCAGCTGATGTTGATTGCTGGTCAAAGCTTTCAGCACAGAGTCCTCCCTCGCTTGACACGGAGTGGATGTGAGTGACTGTCGTGTGGTGCAGGGATGGTTAGTTGACAAGGTTAACAAGAACCTCTCACGTGTTCTACATGACAAGAAAAAATCCGCTGCATGGCGCGAGCGACTACAAAATATAGAAACTTTGATTCCTTGATAATTTAGATAGAGACGACCCTGAGTTCGTAGATTTCGTTTCTCACCTTTTTTTGTCAATTTGTAGAATATATTTTGATCTGACCTTTGTTGATTATGTCGTATATTTGTGTGTTAGTACTAAATTCCTGGTTTAACCTAAATTTGTGTCAATTTTGTTGAGCGACTACAAAATATAGAAACTTTGATTCCTTGACAATTTAGATAGAGACGACCCTGAGTTTCGTAGATTTCGTTTCACCTTATTTTTTTTGTCAATTTGTAGAATATATTTTGATTTGACCTTTGTTGATTATGTCGTATATTTGTGTGTTAGTGCTAAATTCCTAGTTTAACCTAAATTTGTGTCAATTTTGTTTTCACTATCCTAAAGCAGGTTCGTCAATTTTGTTCCCTGTTATTGTTTAATCAGTTTTATTTCTAGATGATGAAACATGGCAATCAACGAAAGCTAAACACAAAAACTAGAGCTAGCCCAAACATTTAGGGCACTTTGAGGTGGCGATAATGCAATTCCTACAAAGCACTACCATCAGCTTAAAAAAATGAATTAACTCATTTTGGTTAACTGACCCTTTTGTAATTAAAAGCCAAGATCCAGAGATAAGTCATATGCTGCTCCATTGTTTTTGCCTGCTAAAAGATTGGTTGAATGGGTTGAAAGGGTCATGTTAAGCTTCTGGATTGCTTGGCTAAGGAACATGTTACAATAATGACATTTGTTTCAACTAACAAAGTTTAAAATTCTTAGGTGGCCTACCTAAATGGGTGTTAGTCTAAACGTTTGTTTGTGATTAATCAGTCCATCAGAATTCCCAATTATTGAACCCTTTACTTAACCAAATACTATACATCGTGGTTAGTTATTATCGGTACTTGGGCTAGGCTAATTCGGATAAACTGTTAAACAATTCATGTAGACGCCTCTAGATCTCGCTACCGTTTTTGTTTCTCATGTTGTTCTACTTTGTTTGGGTTTTTATTTTGTAGGACGCATTTTATTTCTAATTATTGCACATGTTTTTTATTAATGTTTGATAAAATGGGTTTTGATTATTTGATTAACTAGATACTAATGAAATAAATAAATAATAACTTATTTAAGATATATGATTTACTAATAAGGTTAATTTAATAATTAATTCAATTAGATACTAATGAAAATAAATTTTATAATAACTTATTTAAGATATATGATTTATTGATAAGGTTAATTAATTTAATTATCTAGTTTTGGATAATTATATTTGAAATTTGAATTGTTTATATAAAGTTATTTGTTTTAGGTTAAACGATAAAAGCCCATTTCATACATACTAGTAAATAAACTAGTGTGTGCTGCGGCGCGGATATATTGTAAACATCAAACGGATTAGTACAAATGTTATGTGAACCGTGACGATGCGCTACATTCAAAAGGAGCTTATTATAGCTTTAAAAAAAGAGAACACATAAACGTAGGGTAATTCGAATCTATATCGTCGAATAAAATTGTATTACATGTAATGACGCTCGGTTTGGTATGTAAAGTATTGTATTATACTTGCACTTACTCATTTCCTAAGAGAAGTTTTCGTCTAAAAGTAAGTCAACTTGAATTTATACCGACAAGTACTGAAGAATCACCGGTTGAACCTAGTGATATCCGGGGATATATAAGTTACAACCAGGGTGAATCTGCATAAAAGGTTATCCTCTCACTTCGCTTTTTGGGTGTAAGCTCGCTTAAGCTGATCTGCAAAACTAGCAGCGCCGTTAGTCTCGCCACAGGGAAAAGAGTGGTTTTCTCCGTGACCACACTCCGGCGTGAGAATAAGTATATTTTGGATGGCAAGCAAGCAGCTGTAAGTATAAGCATAAGCTTGTGTGTGTTGTGAAGAGCATGTGTTTTACCTGGAGATCCGCTACTTACTTATAGCCGAAAAAGGTATGTTCAGGAGAAGTGCCGGTGGGCCTTGGGCCCGGCCCATACAGCCAGAGACATCCTTTTTGTCCCTCTGCGTCAGATATTAAATGCTCCCTGTAGGAGAATTAATGTCCCCTGTCATAAGGTGTGCTTTGTCGGATGTTGAGTGGTGCCACGTGTAAAGGCAGTCGTTTCTAGTGTCAGACCTATTGCCAGCCGAAAGTGGAGAAGTGGAACAGTCACTGGCAGAGACGTGGTTGGTGTATAGTCTCATCTGCCTCACTGGTCATGGGCACTGTCACACGCAACCTGTCGAGTAACCTTTGGTCACAGTTCTGCCACTTCATATCCTTGGGTATGGCTTTAGTGCTTACCCCTTCTGCGAGGCTGTCAAGGTTTTTCCCACCAGCTCAGGGTGTCAGCGGGTATATCCTTATGTCCCAAGATTATGAGGTGCTTCTCATGTGTGTCTTGTCCTTGCAAGGTTTTGGGATTCGCAACTTAGAGGAATGTTGTTGTGCGCAGGGTCTAGTAGCCTGCGCACGTAAGTCTAACTTGCCGTTAAGCTGAGTACACAAGGCTCGTTGTGTGACTTGTTTTTACTAGTCTAATTCACCGTTGCGCTGAGTGCGCAAGCCTCATTGTACGACCTATTGTTGTTGGTCTAATTCCCCGTTATGCTGAGCGCGCAAGGTTCATTGTACGACCTATTGATTCCAAGAAAAGTGCACCATTGCATGTTGCATACAAGGTTATCCTTGTGAAATGGAGCAAGGGTCTGGTCATTTGGGACCATACCTCCTTAAATCCCCCCAGTCCATTGCTGCTCCTACGCGCGTGTTGTGCGGTGGGAGGAGTGCTGGACTAGAAGAGTTGTTGTTTGCGCCGTAATGTGATGGCGAAAATTTTGATAAGTGGTTAGAGGAAACGTTTGTTTGAAGGAAACGTTTTGTCAGTAAGCTCTTGGAATTCGAAAAGCTGATCTTCTGACGTTGCAGGTGAGTTGGTAAGAAAAAATGGGAGTTGAAAAGACGTCTGACAGTTGTAGTGTGCACTCAGCCGCTTCGTCTTCCATTCATTAATGAATTGGCAAAGAGCGTGGTGGCCACGCGCGCACGTTAACCGTCTTTCCCCACTTGCTCGCCACGTGTCCGTTTGTGATTGGTTGCTATTACCACTTGTGAGACACGTTCTCCGAGCGCATTAAATGTGAGCGCTATAAATAGGGGTGCTCCGGCTAGGGTTTTCTTTATTCATTCAAATTTCCTTCTAACTTTTTCTCTGAATTTGCTAAGTTCTTGAGTCCTTCAAAGTTTTTTTCAAAAAAATTTCTTGTCTTTCTTTGTCTTTGATGGCATCAAGAGGGCCTGAGGCTGCCTCTGGTGCTGTGCTCCGCCTCCTTTGCCGGCTTGTAAGCTGAGCCGGCAGGCGTTTGATGAACTTGTGTCTGGCTTCCGGTTTCCACCCACTTGGGATGCCCGGTTGCCGGCTGAGGGTGAGACAGTCACCGATGCTCCGGGGGCTCCATCACCCTATTCCATGATTTTTTCGGTGAGGGGAACTTCCGGTTGCCCGCCACCAAGTTTTTGTTGGAAGTGCTGCAGCATTATGGGTTTCACCTTTCCCAGTTGAATCCGCTGGAATGGTGAGAATCAAGCACTTTGAGTTTCTTTGCCGGACGTCGGAGTCTGTTCCCACCGTCGACCGCTTTCGTATATTTTATCAACTCCATTGCTCAACGGGGTTTTATTCTTTTCAGCACCGTGCGTAGGCACAAAAAAATTGCTCTCTCCCCCAAGTCCTTCCATGATTGGAAGGAAAAATTCTTTTTTGTGAAGGTCGGTGTTATACCGGTGCCTTTGGCGTTCCGGGGGCCGGATGAGATTCCGGCTGAGACCCTACCAATACAAGTGTTGGACCCCTGGTATTGTGATTTAAAGGAGATCCCGGCAATTCAGTTGTCGGAGAAGATACTGGTGGCGGCGGGGATGAGCCTACTGTGGGGACCCGACCGCCAGGTCTCGACCAGTGTATGTGGAGGGTGATCGTAGTAAGCACTCTTATCCCCTTCGCGTTTCCTTGGTTTTGACTTGTCGACTGCTTGATCATGCAAGTATTTTGTTTGCAGGAGCCCCATTGTTCTTGGTCGCCTTCCAGAGGAAGGAAGGGCGGATGGAAAGCTCCGCTTGGGGCAGGATGAGCCCACCTAGTACGCGCAGGTCCTGGGCAATTTTGCCTTAGTCAAGGATGCGGACCTGTAGGCCCCCGCACCACCAACTGGTGAGTCTTGACTGTTCAATTGTGCACCGTTGCAGGTTGACTTATTTGTTGTTCTTCTATAAATGCAGGCGCTCTGGGAGTTTTGGGCATTGGCCCAGATACCAAAATGAAGCGACGCACAGGGTCGAGCGTGGTTGTAGAGGGAGAGGCAACTCAACCCGGGCAGGCCCTCCCAAAGGTAAGCGCGTTGTTACTGACAAGTGGAAAGCTTATGTGGTCATTTCTACTCATGGGAGGGTCTTGAACCTGTAGGTGCAAAGAAAGCTGCACCAAAGCAGGCGGTTATCCTTACCGCCACATCTGCTAGCCCAGAGGATGCTGAGGAGGTCCCGGAGGTGCATCTGAAGCGAAAAAGGCGTCCGAAGGAGGACCTACTTCGCGCAACCACTTAAAAATGTTGCGCGGAAAATTTTGGGAAGCGGGCGGATCTATGGTCGTTAACTTCTAGAATATCCTTTGGTAATTCTCTGTACCCTTCGATATTTCCTTCCGGTTTTTATGTTGTGGATAGCTAACTTTTTTTGTTGTACAGTAGGGGATGAGCTGGTTTTTGTGGATTCCAGCACATGCGCCGGGGACGTTGATTCCCAATGACCCAGGCCGATGGTCAAGGAGGAAGTTCTGCTGCTGGGGCAGAAGAACCGGTCGGTGTGAGGGAGGGGCCTCACGTGGAGGTGGAAGGTCTTGGTATGGGTACTAATGTGGGTTCCCGGTTTTGGAAACTCCGGGTGTTCCATTGACGCAACCACAACAGGATATTGAAGAACATGTGGTTGTTGTTGAGGAATCACGGGTGGATCTTGGGGAACCTTCCGTGAAAGTGGAAGAATCGGGGTTCGTTGTGCAATAACCCGTTGTGGTGGGGGTAGAACGCGCGCATCTGGGAAGCGCGGTTAATGTTGGTGAGGCGGGGCCGTCGGGAGCGGTGTCCGCCGAAGATGCTCAAACTAGTGCTCCACAAGGGCATGTGGAGGGATCGTTACCCGGGGGTGGCGAGGGGTCTGCCGCCCTTGATTTTTCTCCCATCCGCCCGGATGAAACTCCGGGGGATTATTATTATACGCCATTCTCCTCCGCTTAAGCTGAAGTGATCCACACTCATGTATGGAAATTAGAGAAAGGAGATGACTTTTCTCACTGGCCAGCATGCCGTGAGATTTTTAAAGGAGCTTTCCCCCTCAACGGAGGTATGTTTGCTTTCTAATCGTGAAGAAGAAGAAACATATCATACGTACCTCCAGGCAGCTGCCAGGTCCGCCTCTGTGACCTACCAGATTGTTCGGCAATAGCGGGGCCTGGTGAAGCGAAAGAAAGATTTTGAGGCTGCTCAAGAGACCCTTGGTAAAGAGCGAGCCCAAGTGGCTGTGCGTGAAGCTGCGGTGTTGGCAAGGGAGACTGTCTTCGCCGATAATCAGCGAATTGAAGGGTGGTGTGCATAGGAGTGGAAGAATCGGGCCGAAGCCTCGGATGCCAAACTTGCTGAGGAGCGCAAGTTGTGGAAGTAGGCTTGTGAAAGGGAGAACAGGGAGAAGAAATCCCTGAGGGATGAAGTGGCCCAGTTGCGCGCTGATGTGGCGCGCGAGAGGAAAGAGAATGAGGCGGCGGCTACCTCGGCTGCACAAGCCAGTGTGCAACGCGAGCACAACGAGCAGAAAGAGGTACCCCCTTGCCTTTGTGTCCGTTCCCTTTTATTACCACTAAGTTGTGATGCTAACCTTATTGTGAACAACAGGTCGAAGCTTGCGCTGCCTTAGCGAGCGCTAGGAAAGATCTCCAAGCAGCCTCGGTGGATAATGTTGAGCTTCTACGTAGTCTGCGGTTGGCGAAGGCGAAGGTGGAGGAGGGAGAGAAAAAATTGGAGGATTATGAAAGTTCCCACGCGATCTCCGAGTCGTTGGTGGAGTCGCTCTCCAACAACATGTTGTGGCTTCAACAGCATGGGATTGGTCATGTAAGTGTTTTCGCTTGTTTTGTCTGGCCCTTATATGATGATTCTGACCTTACCCTTGACTTTGCAGATTGCCAATTCCATTGTGAACTCCACGGAGTTGGATGGTGCAGTGGCTAAGCTGGTGGTTGTTGTGCGCCATGATGGGCATGCGCAAGGCTATGCTGAGTGTGCGCAACAAGTCACTCATGTCTTGGATACTCCATGGGATTCTAGCCATGCCTCCACTCATGGAGTTAATACCGGAGCCGTCTTCGAGAAGGCACAGCAGGGGTATAACCGTCTTGATATCCCGACCTTGGAATTGGTAAGCGAGGAGCTTACCCATGATGACTTCGTCGACCACTTGAAGGATATCTTTCCGGAAGACGCTGAGGTCGCTGCTGAAGAAGAAGACTAGTGTAGGATCCTTAATGTAATATCTTGTAGGATCATTGTTTGCGCTGCACGTGGCGCGCTTATGTACATATTTTTATCTTTAATGAAATGTTTCTTCTTTGTTACAATATTTGCGTGAAATAGACCAACTTTGTGTAGGTATAGCGAATGAAACTGGTAATGAACTCGCGCGTGGATATCAGCTCCCATGCATGCTTCATAGATAGTGACTTATGTTTTACGAGTCATTGTGAGGTGTTTTTGCGTATACCCAAAGAGGTTCCGCGCATTTGTAACGAAACATTAAGATAAAAATGAATGAAGTAACTCTTATCTTTATTACATAATTGGGCGCAAGAGCCGTATTTTAGAATAGACAAGAGATAATGAACTTGCATGTTTACATGTAGCACCGTCTTAGCTATTGCGCATTCCATGTCCTAGGGATACTTGTTCCGTCTAGGCGCTTAAGTGTGTATGCGCCTTTTCCCATGACTTCATGAATAACGTAAGGGCCTTCCCACTTGGGTGCCAGTTTTCCAGGACGTTCAGCGTTGGATGCCTCATTGTCTCGTAGAACAAGTCACCGGATAAAAAGGTGTATATGCGGACTCGCGCATTATAATATTTCTCTAGTTTGGACTTGTATTTTGCTTCATTGATGGCACGTTTTCACACCTTTCTTCTAGTAAGTCCAAGTCTAGTCTGCGCTCATCCTCGTTGTTTTGTTTTTGCGCAACTAACATGCGCGGTGATGGGAGGCCTATCTCTGCAGGAATCACTGCCTCGTTCCATACACAAGGTTAAAGGGAGTTTCGCCCGTGCTGGTTTTTGGCATGGTTCAAAGAGCCCATAAGATGCTTGGCAGCTCATCTACCCAACCTCTGTGCATTGTTCCCAACCTTGTCTTGATCCCCTCGACTATACTTTTGTTAATCCTTTCCACTTGGCCGTTCCCTTGGGGATGCGCGACCGAAATGAAAACGTGTTCGATATGCATCTCTTTCATCCACTGTTGTAGTTCTTCGGCTGCGAAATTGGGACCGTTATCGCTAACTATGCGCAAGGGTAACCCGAAACGGCATATGATGTGTTCCCATATGAACTTTCACACTACAGTTGTTGTGGTGGATGCGAGGGATTTGGCTTCTACCCATTTGGTGAAATAATCGACTGCAACGATTATGAATTTAACCCTTCCTGGAGCGTCTGGGAAAGGTCCCACCATATCGATTGCCCATTGCTGAAAGCGCCACGCTGTTGTACTGGGATCAAAGGATTCGTGGGGCGCAGTGTCTTTGGAGCATGGCGCTGGCATGATGCGCATTTGCGTAATATTTCAACTGCATTAAGGTGCATGCCAGGCCAATAGTATCCGGCATTCATGATCTTTGCCATGACCATGCGTGGGCCGGCGTGAATTCCGCAAAACCCTTCGTGTATTTCGTGGATCAAGTACTTGGCATCTTGCACGTCAATGCAGCGGAGGAGCGGCCCAAGGTATGACTTCCAGTATAAGATACCGTCCGCCATTTCATAGTTGACTGTGTTGTTCTAGACCTTCTTGGCTTCGCTTTATTTTCGGGGAGACTCCCATGTTGCAAGAACATGATAATTGGGGACATTCAGGACGGAATTCCCACTTCGATAATGTTGAGTTGTCGCAAAGGAACAGAAGGGTTTTTAAGTACCTCAATGCGCACTTCGCGCGCAAGGTGCTTGAAGCTTGTAGCAGCTAACTTGCTGAGAGCATCGGCGTGTTTGTTCTCGCTCCGGTTAACATGCGTTATCTTGAAATGTTGGAATTGGATATTAAGGCTTGCGCCTGTTCTAGATACAAGGCCATTATCTCGCCCTTTGCGTCGTACAGGCCGCTGATCTGTCTGGCGACCAGGAGTGAGTCGACATGGCCTCCAAATTCTGCGCACCCATTTTGATTGCTAACCGAAGGACTACCAGGAACGCTTCGTATTCAGCTTCATTGTTTGTGCTTTTAAAATCTAGTCTGATGGCATAGGTGAATTCTTGATTATACGGGCTTATTAGACGAAGACCTGCCCCTGAGCTGTCACACACCCAACCGATGGCGGAAACATCGAGTGAGACGAAATAGATTGCTCGAGACATCATAACACTAATTGTGACAATATTTAATTAAACAACCCATTTCATTTCATTCATCAAATTGTCAAATACAACATAAATCGAATACAAAATAACAACAAATGAGCCAAGTTCAACAAAGCATAATAATTAATAGCATTCTAAGCGTGTTTCTATGCCGATCCTAGTAAGTTTCGTCATGTCAATCTCATCAACCTGCAACATGTTAAGAAGTATAGTTCAATAACAAAGTATTGGCGAGTACACAAGTTTGATATCATAACATAAGTAGTAAAAACGTTTAAACAAGTCCACATGATAAGCAAGTATACGAGATAAATGTAACAAGGCATGTGAACTACAAGTCAATCCTTAGTGTACCGCACAATTGATTACAAACTTAACATTGACCACAAGAATACGGGCGGTGCGTTACTCCTATAGCGTTATACATGTTAAGGGAGGCTTGATCAAAGTTAATGACATTTAGTATCACATAAGAATGTACCAAGTAACAATTCAAGTATCACATAACTATAGCATGTATGATGGATTGTTTGTGTGATTTCATAGAATAAAAGTGTGATTTAGTGTGTTTATGATAGATTAACATATTGCACCCAAAAAGTGTAAAGCGTAAAAGAGTGTCGAGTGTACTCACGGTTTTGCAAGCTTCCACTTGAAATTTCCGTAAAGTGTCGGGGGAGTTTGGAAGATGGAGCACTGATTTATCCTACAAGAGAAAAATGTAGGTTGGTAAGTATTCGAATGATAACAGAGGATTAGGAATTTAAATACACTAAAGTATGTATACAGGAAAATAATCATCTAGACTTAATACTCGTTCTTGACACAATAATACCCATTCGGGTTGATGGGTTTTCATGGGTTAGGATACCCATTAGAATCGTAACGAGAAATTAAGTACTTAGGTGATGTAACCTAGTATCATGACGGATAATCATTCGATTATTGTCAAGAATTCGGTTAGTGTATATTTATATATATATATATATATTATATAGTATACGTAATCATATTTATCATGGAAGTTCATAGAAGTCATGCATGGAGGTAGGAGGATAACCTTCCTTTTTAAAACCTCTTTCGTATAGTTTACCAAGGCACAAGTCGTCACAAGGACGACAAGGATGGTCATGTGTAAGTTTAAACAAAAATTAAAAGACAAAAGTAATCGAAAACATCAAGTGAGGTGGTGGATCGAAGGTAAGATATCCAAGGCTTCCAAGTGATCACACTCTACCAACTCAAGTCTTGTTTCGAGAACAAACTTGGAACGATATAACACTTGTGGGTAAAACCCTATTAAAACAAGAAGATTCTTACACTTGGGACCTTAAATAGGGTGATATTCCTAGTTGGTTTTCCATGGAAAACCTATGGAAGTATTCCCAAAGGTGTTTCAAGTGTGAAGAAGAAGAAGAAAAGATCAAAGGAGGAAAAAGTGTGAGTTAAAACTCACTTTTGAAACCTTGAATCTTTAGAAGAAGAGAGCTCTTAGAGCTTTTAGAGAGAAGAGAAGAGATGATTGAGGTGTGAAATGAGTGTGGGAGAAGGTGGGTATTTATAGTTGAGTTTTAGGGGTTGAGTTAGGTGAGTATTAAATGTAAGAAACACAATCCAAAAAACACACTTTTACCCAATCCATGAGCTAGAAACAACTTTCTCCGGATTATGTTACTTTTTAGTCCTGGAACTTAGTTTATCTTTCATTTCATCGTATGATATTTTCGCATGTTTTCAAGTGTATAATGTATATGTAAGTATATTTTAGGTATCAAATATGAACGTATGAGTATTTGCACGTATAACAAGAATTGGTTTGTATGTAAACACATATTTAACAATTAAATGCATGTAAGACAAGTATGTATCAAGTATGAATTTTATTACGATCAAAGTCTCGGATTATAAGATTGGGAAATGAAATACGAATGCGATACGAATACAAGTTTCCATAAATAAAAATACGATTACACTTCCTAATTAAGGAAAGTACGAAAAAACGAGGCGTTACAGTCTCCCTTCCTTTAGGAAATTTCGTCCCGAAATTTATTCAAGAGGAAGACTTTGGAAAAGATGTCATTTTGGTGAAAATGTTTGTCCAAAATCAAGATTTTGAAGTTTAAAGTTTTTGCGGTATTCATGTATAAGTGTGTCAATATGTATCGAAATCTTGAAGGGGGCGTGAATGTAATTTGTTTGTGTAAGGTGTTTTTGAGACATCAATCGTAAATGTGTATAAGGATAAGTAAAAACGTGTATGTGTGTGTGTAAGCAAGTGGGTTTGACTGGGTCTGGACAACTTATTGGAAGGAATATTTTAAAAGAGCGCGACCTAAGAGGAAGGTTTTAGTATGACTAAGGATGTATTTTGATTAAAATGGCGGTCCGCACCGTAAGTTGTAAGAAAAGTTTTGTTAGTTCTAAGGCGTATTAGTAAAATCACTTGTTGTAGAAAATGTTTATTGGAGAGAGCTAGGATGGTAAATATTTAGGGCTTCTAAAAGGTTTTGGCGGTAATAGACCGGCTAGTTGAAGTTTGTGCGTAGATAAGAGTGAAAGATAGTTTTAAAGAAAAGGAACATTTTACAAGATTGAGCCAGTGGGGACGTTTACAAAAATGGACTGAATGTTTAGGCTGATTCACTTTAAATAAAGTTTGGATGAAATGTCAAGGGAAGAATTGGGAATATCGTAGTATGGTAGTGAACGATTCGGTAGGTGTATGCGAGGGGTAAAAATAGTATGAATATCGGATAAAATGCGAACATGGAATGTTGAGAGATGTAGTGATAGTTGTGGCAGTTAAAGCTAACGATTTTGAGAATGAAGCTTTGTTATGGGTAATCGAGTACTAATCATTTTGAAGTGGGCTCACCAAAGTTTGTTATGAATCAAATGTATTTAACAAGGTCCGGGAAAACACCGAATTTCTCATGGCACGTTTTATGAAAGTTTGGTAACATGGTAGGAACACTTATATATAGGAAATACAGTGGCGTATCCACCATGTTCATACCATGTTACGTCGTTTCACTATTAGGTGTCATGTTACGTTCCGTGTTGCGATGCACAGTAGAACCCACTATGGTTTTCATGTGCCTACCAATGTAATCCCGTGTGCACCCGCGATTATTTTGGTTTGTGCATGATCCGCATAGTTTGTACTAATAGTGTACGGGTAGGTTACATCTAGTAAGCAAAGGATATGTAAGATAGCTTATAAAAATTAAGTATGTAAGCATGATTATATGTATGTATGAGTGTGTCGAATGTAGGCGAAACCACTCGGGTTATGTCTACTTATAGATTTCAAGTATGACTACTAATTAGTGCGAATGCATAAATTTTGAGTATGATTGAAGACAAATACGTATAACATTAGCATGCATTATCGAGCGTATAGGTGGAATAAAATGGGATTTAGCACATATAAGTTACTACGAAGTTGCGAGTGTGTAAAATCCAAAGTGCAATGGTGATATGTGTAATATTATCATGTAATATTAAACTGTATAAATAGAAACGTATAAGGCGGTATGCATGTGTGTGGTTACTTGAGTCAACATATTGAGTTGGTTAAAATAAGTCTGGTTTGTCAGTAATAAAGGACCAAAATTGTGAATGTCGGGTGAATATTGAGAAAAGTATTAACTTTTTGATGTAAATGTGGTTTGTAAAAAGAAATGCTACTTTTGTTTTAAATTTGTATTCGCATATGAAATTTTCTTGCCCATGTGTTCAGATTTAGATTTGCGTATTTTAAAAAGGTTGTAAAATAGTGAGCTTGCTTTATTATATTTTATTTATGTATTTTATTGATGCAAGAAAAGTCGTGTTTTGAAAATTTTCATATAAAACTTAAATTTTGAAAAGTATTTTAGCAAAGTACTTATATGTATGTGAGATAAAGTTTTCGTTGGTTTCTTGTGGGAAATAAAATGTCTTTAGAATGGTAGTATAAAGTGAGTGTGTTTTGGACGAGATATGAAAATCGAGGGCAAGAGGTTCGTTTGATCGACTAAGTTGATAGGTAGCATTTCATAAAGTTTGTAAAAAAATTGTGAAAAAAACGTTTAAGGTATCATTAGGGTTTCGTGTATGTAATTTACATAAATAAATTTATAGGGTGAGAAATTGTTTGTATAAATAAGGTTCGAGGTTTATGCATAAATGAGGAAAATTCACTTAATGATAAAAAGGTTTATGTATAAATCTAAATCGATTAGTTGTCATGAAAGTGGTCGACAATAGGGAAAGGGTGAGGCTTTATCGTGACGTGATCATGAAAGTTACGTTTGAGCATGTAAGTAACACGTATGAGTTCACATAGGTGACATAGGCATAACAAGTATTCGATAGTATAAACACGTATGATTGCGTAAGGAGTATAAATTTAGTTGGTTTGCCAGAATTACTGTTGTTTTTTTATTGAGAAATACGTGCGAATTGTGCATCGGGTTCGAAATGAACGAGATAACAAGTATTAAAACACACAGAAATTGAGATAGCATAAAAGATAGACTTAGTAAAATATTGGAGTGCTTTGGGTTGAGAATCGTCGACTATTCCAAAGTGAATCGAAGATCCTTTCAAATTTAGAGGAACGTGCTTTGGCCTATAGGTAAAATGCTCTCGTCGAGAAGCGATTAACGACATTTTATCCTTCCAGTTACTACACGTATCTGATTGATTGAAAAATCAAAACTTTGGCAAGATTGAAAAATCGAGGAGTGGGACTAGTTGACAAGGTGCGGGTTTCACCCTAACTTGGCAACATCGTACCCAAAGTGCGGTTGGTACTTACCAAACGAGGAGCGAATTCCGACTCGTTAGTAAGGGTCCACTAGAGTATGAAATGGAAATTTTCCATCAAGGTATGGATATCACTCCTAACTTGATGGCGTAATTTCGTGGAAAATCGAATACGCGGATTGAGAGTGATCACCAAAGTGCAGGTTTCACCCCTATTTTGGTGAGATCGTCTCATTTGCAGTATGAGTGTCTTCGAGTCTTCAACTCTTCAAGCGTGTATATTGTGTAAATGTCTTAGGAAAGACATATTGCATATATTAAGAGCAAAAGAAATAGGAAGAAGCAAGGTAGGTAGTATTAGCATTTTAAATATGAGTCAAGAATGGTCAAGTTTGGTCACTTAAACTATAGACTAGGTCGAACATGGCAATTCTACCTAATTCCCTATAGTTAAGGCTCTGATACCAATCTGTCACACCCCAACCGATGGTGGAAACATCGAGTGAAACGAAATAGATTGCTCGAGACATCATAACACTAATTGTGACAATATTTAATTAAACAACCCATTTCATTTCATTCATCAAATTGTCAAATACAACATAAATCAAATACAAAATAACAACAAATGAGACAAGTTCAACAAAGCATAATAATTAACTTAGCATTCTAAGCATGTTTCTATGCCGATCCTAGTAAGTTTCGTCATGTCAATCTCATCAACCTGCAATATGTTAAGAAGTATAGTTCAATAACAAAGTATTGGCGAGTACACAAGTTTGATATCATAACATAAGTAGTAAAAACGTTTAAACAAATCCACATGATAAGCTAGTATACGAGATAAATGTAACAAGGCATGTGAACTACAAGTCAATCCTCTAGTGTACCGCACAATTGATTACAAACTTAACATTAACCACAAGAATACGGGCGGTGCGTTACTCCTATAGCGCTATACATGTTAAAGGAGGCTTGATCGAAGTTAATGACATTTAGTATCACATAAGAATGTACCAAGTAACAATTCAAGTATCACATAACTATAGCATGTATGATGGATTTTTTGTGTGATTTCATAGAATAAAAGTATGATTTAGTGTGTTTATGATAGATTAACATATTGCACCCAAAAAGTGTAAAGCGTAAAAGAGTGTCGAGAGTACTCACGGTTTTGCAAGCTTCCACTTGAAATTTCCGTAAAGTGTCGGGGAGTTTGGAAGATGGAGCACCGATTTATCCTACAAGAGGAAAACGTAGGTTGGTAAGTATTCGAATGATAATGGAGGATTAGGAATTTAAATACACTAAAGTATGCATACAGGAAAATAATCATCTAGACTTAATACTCGTCCTTGACACAACAATACCCATTCGGGTTGATATGTTTTCATGGGTTAGGATAGCCACTAGAATCGTAACGAGAAATTAAGTACTTAGGTGATGTAACCTAGTATCATGACGGATAATCATTCGATTACTGTCAAGAATTCGGTTAGTGTATATATATATATATATAATATATAGTATACGCAATCATATTTATCCTGGAAGTTCATAGAAGTCATGCATGGAGGTAGGAGGATAACCTTCCTTTTTAAAACCTCTTTCGTATAGTTTACCAAGGCACAAGTCATCACAAGGACGACAAGGATGGTCATGAGTAAGTTTAAACAAAAACTAAAAGACAAAAGTAATCGAAAACGTCAAGTGAGGTGGTGGATCGAAGGTAAGATATCCAAGGCTTCCAAGTGATCACACTCTACCAACTCAAGTCTTGTTTCGAGAACAAACTTGGAATGATATAACACTTGTGGGTAAAACCCTATTAAAACAAGAAGGTTCTTACACTTGGGACCTTAAATAGGTGATATTCCTAGTTGGTTTTCCATGGAAAACCTATGGAAGTATTCCCAAAGGTGTTTCAAGTGTGAAGAAGAAGAAAAGATCAAAGGAGGAAAAAGTGTGAGTTAAAACTCACTTTTGAAACCTTGAATCTTTAGAAGAAGAGAGCTCTTAGAGCTTTTAGAGAGAAGAGAAGAGATGATTGAGGTGTGAAATGAGTGTGGGAGAAGGTGGGTATTTATAGTTGAGTTTTAGGGGTTGAGTTAGGTGAGTATTAAATGCAAGAAACACAATCCAAAAAACACACTTTTGCCCAATCCATGAGCTAGAAACAACTTCTCTGGATTATGCTATTTTTAGTCCTTGAACTTAGTTTATCTTTCATTTCATCGTATGATATTTTCGCATGTTTTCAAGTGTATAATGTATATGTAAGTATATTTTAGGTATCAAATATGAACGTATGAGTATTTGCACGTATAACAAGAATTGGTTTGTATGTAAACACGTATTTAACAATTTAATGCATGTAAGACAAGTATGTATCAAGTATGAATTTTATTACGATCAAAGTCTTGGATTATAAGATTGGGAAATGACATACAAATGCGATACGAATACAACTTTCCATAAATAAAAATATGATTACACTTTCTAATTAAGGAAAGTACAAAAAAACGAGTCGTTACATGCGCCATCATCGTTGGATGTGACATCTGTGTGAAGTATCCACACATGATCATCCGTAACCGGCGTTGTATTATGTACTTCTTCACATTCCTGCGCTTTATTCTGCGGGACTTCTGCGACAAAATGGGCCAATATCTGGCCACATATTGCTGGTCATGGTTTATAAACGACATTGTATCCGCCAAGCTCGATCGCCCACTTTGCTACGCGGCCAGATATATCTGGTTTTGACAAAATTTGGCCTAGATGGTAGTTCGAGAGATAGTTCGAGAGAACTGTGATTTCATGGCCTGAAAAATATCAGCGCAACCGCCGGGATGCATTGACTAAAGCTAGAGCTAGCTTTTCCATCATGGGATATCGAGTCTCTGGGTTAGTAAGCATCTTGCTGACGTAGTAGATCGGAGTCTGAACTCCTTCGCCTTCTACAAGCAGGACTGCTCCCAGAGCGATATCTGATGCGAAAAGGTAAAGTATCAGCGGCACGGTGACCGTCGGTAGCTGAATTAAGCATTCCTTCATTTGGGTGAATGCTTTCTCCGCATCCGGAGTCCACTGAAACGTGTTCTTCTTCACACAATTCCGCAGAGTGCTGATGAATGGGAAGGACTTCATCGCGTGGTTGGCCAAGAACCTGTTCAGCGCAGCCAGCCGCCCTGCCAACTGTTGTATTTCTTTGATAGTTGAGGGTGATGGCATGCGCTGAATCGCTTCCACTTTATCGGGATTAACTTTGAAACCATCGCGCGTGACGATGAATCCCAAGAATTTGCCTTCTTCCATTCCAAAAGAGCACTTGTTGGGGTTCAGTTCAGATTTGCCTTGCGCAAGGAGGCAAACGTTTTTTTGATGTTTGCCAGCATCTTCTCCTCATCCGAGCTCATGATGACTAGGTCATCAATATATACTTCCACGGTTTCACCAAGGTCATCCCCAAAGACATGGTCCATTAAACGTTGATAGGTGGCTCCTGCATTGCCCAATCCGAAGGGCATATTTGTGTAACCATGAATGCCATTGTCTGTTCGGAAAGCGGTCTTGTCTTCATCCTCTTTCTTCATTTGGATCTTGTGGTAGCCCTTGTAGCAATCAAGGAAACTTTTCCACCTAAATGAAGCAAGAGAGTCAACCTTTTTGTCGATTTCCGGTAAGGCGTAGCAGTCCTTGGGACATGCCTTGTTGAGATCTTTGAAATTGATGCACATGCGCCAACTGCCCTTGGACTTTTGGACCATGACTGGGTTGGCTACCCATGTCTGATAACGCACTTCTCGGATGATTCCTGCTTGGAGAAGCTCTGTGACTTGCTCGTTCAGAGCGCGGGTCTTTTCGGGCCCAAAGTTGCGCTTTTTCTGAATGATAGGCTGAACTGAAGGGAATGTGTGCAATGCATGCTCAGCTATTTCCCTTGGCACCCCCGTCATATCCTCCAGTGACCATGCAAAAATATCAGAATTTCAGAACAACAGCTGTTTCAACCGCACCTTGACTATGGGGGTCATGGCGGGTCCCAAGAGCACGGTTTGTTCCGGGTACTACTTGTTGAGTACCCACTCTTCTGGCTCACCATCAGAAGAGGCTTGGGTTGCTTTATTGGTGGTTCCTCATCCACAGACATGATTTCCTTCCTTGAATACATGATGGCCACCCCGGTTTCTGTGGGAAAACCGCAAGCGGCATGGGGGATGGAAGTAACCATGCTGAAATCCCATTGGGCGCGCCGTCCTAATAGTACGTCATGCCGCGAGGTTGCGGGCATGACCATGAAATTGACCTGGACGGTGCGAGTGTGGCGCCCATCAGAGAGAGTCACTGGAAAAAAAATATGTCCCAAAGGGAAAACAGCCTCGTTGCAGAAACCAGTGAGTGGGAAATCCACCGGCTCCAGGTGTGCTTTGTCCTCCGGGTCAAGTTGCTAGAAGCACTGTTCATAGGTAATGTCCATAGAGCTCCCAGGGTCTATGAACATGTAGTTGGTGTGGTAGTGACCGAAAATGCCGGTTATCACTACCGGTTGGTCTTCTTGTGGACCCCTGGAGACGACGGGGAGGATAACCTGCTGCTCACAGCCAGTGAGACATGCAGCTCTTGTGGTGGTTACGCTTGCGCGAAGGACCACCCTGAATCATATGAACAAATTTCATTTTTTGTTACTCGGGCCCTCGCCGCCTCGAGTAATTTGGCGCACTTCCTTGTGCATGTTTGTAATAAGTGGGTGAGCTTCCCACTTTTGAGTGCCTTTTCAATCTCCATGCGCAGGGAGATACAATTATCGGTTGTGTGCCCCGTGTCTTTATGATAATCGCATAAGAAGTTGGGGTCTTGACCCTTCTTATTGCTCATCGGCGGTGGTTGTTTGAACTGATGGTCCTCTGTGCTGAGGACCTCTGCCGGTGTCTTCCTCAGTGGGGTCCACTGATGGTCTGATTATCTTGCTTTATTGCTCGCTGGATAGCGGGAGCTTATTAATGGTCGCGCGAGAGTCGACTGGTGCGTGGGGAGGGTTCTTTGGCTGTGGTCCCTCCACCCTTTAGTCTTTTTCCCAAAACTCCTGCTTAGGTCTTGGGGGTGGTGGTGAGGTAGAGGAGGCCTACTATTGTTAAGGTTGCGCCCCGTTTGCGCGTAGACCTTTGCTGCTGCCATAAGTTTCTCCCAGCTCTTGGGGAGACCTGTAGTCCCTGACAAGATTTGATCATCTCGTTACAGCGTACGGCGTACTTAAACTGTGCACGAATCAGGTCTTCATGCACATCCCTTATCTCCAGCACCTCTTTGTTGGAGTGGGTGATGAAGTCTTCGAGACTTTCATCATCCCGCCGCCAGATATTCATTACATTAGAGGAGTCTCTGACATAACGCCTTTGCAGACTGAAATGTGCCAGGAACTTGTCCTTCAAGTCGTTCCAAGACGCGAGTTTGCCCGTAGGCAGGTTATCAAACCACAGGCATGCAGCACCTATGAGAGTTTGGACGAACAGGTGACACCACGTCGGTAATGTCCATCCTCCAATCAGTCATGCGCCAGTAATGAGACGCAGGTGGTCATCCGGGTCAGTCAACCCGTTGTATTTCCCGACATTGGAGGGCAGCTTTGCACGCCCCAGTGGTGCGAGAGCTATCTCCTTGATGAACTTGGAGTGCTCGGCTGGTCTGCCGGTCGGTAAATCAAGTTGTAATCATGCTCGGCCTCCGGGTTGTAACCGCCGCAAGGAGCGGATCTGTATGCCGCATGATTCTTGGGTATCCGGTGAAAAAAGCTGGCGCTATCACCTTCACCGTAGGTTCTGTCCTCCTCACGCTGGGTGTACCGCTCCCTTGGGGACCGTGAGTGAACAGATGCTCGCCTAAGAGAATGAGACTCCGGTTTAGGTGGAGATTGTGTGTACTCCGTCTCCTGGGGATGGAGACTAAACGGTATGCTCGCCCCCGCTGGTGAGTCGTAACTCAAAATCCTGGGCGAAGCGTGTACTTAGACAGCTGGCTGCACTAGGGCAGCAGGGGTGTTTGTCTGCGCACCGAGTTGCACATAGACGGCGTTCAGGGCCGCTGAGACTTTATAAACCAAGACATCGGGGTCTCGCCCGGAGGTAAGACCGATGTGATTGGTATAAAGGGAATCTCTAGCTGAGCTCCGGGAGTTACCGTGATGGCCGTGTTGGGCTCCGGTATCCTCAGAAGAGTCTTCCCTGTAACCTTTGTGTAAAAACGGGTTCTGAAAACCCGCACCGTATGTTAATCGGGCATTTATTATGTTTTATAAGTTATATACTATCTATACTAATTAATATTGTCATATTATAAATAATGTGTTATAATAAATAAAATAATGAATAAAAGAATTTAGGAATAACAAAAGATAAAAAAAATTTTAAGTAAAAAAGAGCCCCAATCGGGATAGAACCCGGGTCTTCCATACATACACACACCCATAACACCACTGCACTGCACACAGTCTTGTGGTTTTATTTGAATTAAATAAACTTTATAGAGTTAGTATGTAAATCTGCAAAGGATCAGAGGACTTCATCTTCAAAACGGTTGTTGAAGGGTCAACTGCAAAATTTCAGGAAGCCGTTAACATGAAAATTCATAATCGTCGGTTATAACCGAAAAATCATTAAAACCATTGATCATGATTGTGATTGTTGTAACCGAAGAATTAAGTCAAGACTGCCGCATCCTCGCTTATAAATACTCTATTTCTCAAATCATTTAAGCTCGCGAAAATTCGAATCTTCTTAAAATTTCACTGTTACAATCGTCGCCTTGTCAATTTCAATCTTTCTAGTCGTCGGAGTTCAAGCACAGTCGCCGGAGTTCAAGCGCAGTCGCCGGAGCATATCGTCGGAATTCTTTTGCAACCGTCGGTAACCCTCTCATCTCCTCCTTATAGATAATGCTAACCTGTCGAATTACCCATTCCATTCAATCGGGCGAGCAGTCTCAGTGCAACGTCCAACCAAAATCATGTAGAAGATGAAGTTTATTAGCATATTAGTATATTATAACTTCAATAATAACCGGGTTAGACACCCAGCCCAATTGGTTGGGCTGGGTGCAAATTATTGCTGAGTGTCCGGGTTCGATGCAGTACTAAGAACCGGTCGATGGGTTTTTTCAAACTTTTTAAATTGATTATTTCGAATTAGGCTAATGAGTATATAAAAGAATTAAAAATCATATATTCAACGGTTAGACACGTAGCTCAGTTGGAAGAGCTGCGTGCAACGTGAACGGAGGACACAAGTTCGAACTCACCCAGGCACTCAGATTCGTGATTAAACGGCCGGCACCTTCTACTGTCAGATCTGACAGTATATTTTTAGCACTCTTTTTCTTGTTATATAAATACATATTTTTTTTTAATTATTTATTTTAAATCACTATATATATACTCTTTGGTTAAAATATAATTAAATAAATACAAGTTCAAAGTATATGAAACCATTCAAAAATCTAAAAAGAAAAAAAAGACCTAACAAAGATGTTTAAATAAAATAATAAATTGTTTATATTTATCAGATTATCATATTATTTTAGGATAATATTCGTTTGCCGATTAGATCCTCAAATCGTGCGCATCTTCCATCAGTCAGGAAAACGCACCCACTGTGACTAAATCTCTAAAAATTCCCCGTTTTAATCACGTTTTGGGGTGTATCATGTGTCGTACTATTCCTTTATTTTATCTAAACACTTGTGCTTATATCATTTTGTGATCAAATGTGTATTGGTTTTGTGTGATTTATATGTGGATTAAATTTATCATTTCAGTGCACGCATTTCATTAGGCCTATCAGTTCCCCGTAGGATACGGGTTGAGCATCAGGTGCCTCATTAGACGGCTCCGTTTGATTGAGCCTTGATCTCAAATACATCATCATTCATGTCATATATTCATTCAATGTGATTTGTGATTGTTTACGTTTATATATTTGCTCATATGTGATTTATGCACGAATTTTCCTTAATAAATAAAACATGCAATTATGAAAAATGTTTTATCAAGGTTCACTCGCCAACTTTTGTTGACCCAAAATCTCCCCTGTTTTACACATGATACAGGTGACCCAGTTGAGGAAAGAAACACTTAGGATGGCCTAGAAGAATAAACAAGTTATTGCGTTGAATAAACATTTAGATTTGTTTTTCTTTGTATTTGTATGAATTTTGTTTATTGGATTTTTAAATTTGTAACTTGAATTTAATAAATAATGAAACTTATTAGTAAATATCATGAGCTTTGGTGATAACCCAATCATGCCCCGACTTTTATTCCGCTGCGGGTCGGGGTGTGACAGATTGGTATCAGAGCTTGTGACTATAGGGATATAGGATAGGTTATTAGACCCTTAGAGCCTATACTATAGTTATTAAATTTTAATTGTTTATGTGTTACATGCAAAATTCATGATGTTTACATGTTTCATGTTTATTTTCACACCCAATATTATGCAAGCACACTCACAAGTAAATGTTAATATGCAATGCTCATCATAATTCATATCCTCATAACATGTCATATCTATGAAAGCTCACACCTCACGATTTCCATGATTTTTGCAATGATTTTGTATTTTTCAAATCACATCAAAGTGAGTTTTCACGACGGGCATGTAGTAACTGGAAGGGTACGAGTAACGGTAGTCGGAACGTCCTGTCTAGGCTTGGCATTCGTATAAATCCAAAATAAAGGACCAGTTTGCCTACCTGGGGACTAACGATGAGAGTACGAAGGACCTATTAGGCCAAAGCATGCTATACCAAACGTCGTGTGAGCTAACCCCACTTTGAGTTGTCATTATGTCTACACCTGGACACCCTCGACCATACATCTCGCAATCATGTTTTAACGATTTTCATTCGGGTGGTGCGAGTGTTAACCCGCCTACACCAATGTGAACCCTACCAAGCCGAATAGTCATGGTGGCCCACATGACTACACAGGCAATGGTTTGGGGGACATTTGGAGGCCCAAACATGAACAAACCCAAGACATCCTACGGATGTAGTTAAATTATTTTCAGTTATGTTGTTTTCATTCTTTTTACGACACATGACACCTAGGAAATCCTTAAACTCACAATCTTCCTACATATGTTCCTGTAGATGTCGGCTAGGCAATTACGTGGAGATAGAAAGTCAGGAAAGTCAAACGAATGCTTGGCCACACAAATTGCTAAACAAATGGCCGCAGTGCTTCCTGACATCGTGCTACAAGTTCAACAAGCCCTCACCGCTAATCACATCAACCCTCCCAACCAAGAAAACCAAAGCGTCGCCAACCCTCCTCCCAAAACCCCCAAGTGCACCTACAAACACTTCAAATCCTGCGATCCCCCAAAATATGAAGGGACTGTAGGTGTCACCGCTCTCCTTCACTGGTTTGAAGAGATGGAAAACACTTTCCTCAATTGCGACTGTCCCGAGGACCGTAAGGTACGTTACGCGACTGGAAGACTGTTTGGGGTAGCCCTTACCTGGTGGAACACGGAAAAGGGTAAGCGAGGAGTTGAAGATGCCATGGCCTTAACATGGGAAGAGTTAAGGGAAATCATGACAAGACGTTTCTGTCCAAGAAGCGAAATCAAAAAGCTAGAAGACGAGTTTCACGCGTTGAAACAAAAGGAAGGAGACCACACTTCATACAATAAGAGATTTCTCGAATTGAACCAGATGATCCCCAATTTGTTCACCCCTTTATACCACTTAGTTGAACACTACATTCGAGGCCTCCCCTCGAAAATCCAAGATTCGGTTTTAAGCACTTCGCCTGCAACACTTGAAGCCGCAATGGAGTTAGCTACGGAACTCACTGAAAATCGCATTCGAAACGGCAAGTTCAAAGATGAGAAGAAGAAAGCACCCATTGAGACCCCAACTCCAAATCACCCACGAAGTTTGCTGGTAAGAGGAAGCGAAATGGCAAGAATTTTGCTGTCACCCAAACCAACCCTCCCAACACTGCTGCACCAATCACCCAAGTTGCCCTTCCAGCCGCACCATTCAGAAGGCCATACACTGGCCCACACCCAAAGTGTAACCGTTCTCAATACCATCATCCTCCCGAAAACCCCTGCCAACATTGCACGAGTTGTGGCCGTGCGGGTCACACCATCCAAACCTGCCGTACCCTTCAGCGAATGAAGAAATCAAATAGTGGGCCAAGCCCAACAACCCTTACTTCTACCACCTGCACAACACGCAGCCCAACCTTACTACCAACCCAACTACCACATGATGCAACCCCTGCGAGCCTGTTTCAATTGTGGGGACCCAAACCACTTCAGGAACACTTGTCCACGCCTAGTGAACATCATCCATGCCCAAGCTCAAGCAAACCCGGTAAACCAAGCCAACCAAGCTCCTCCACCTGCCAGAGGAAGAGCTTTCAATATTAATGCCAACCAAGCCAGGGCTGACAACAATGTGGTCAACGGTACGTTTCTCATAAATGGTAGTTATGCATCCATATTATTCGATACTGGTGCGGATAAGAGCTTTGTGTCCTTAGAATTCGAATCTATCCTCGACCAACCTCGTGTTAATCTCATTGAATCTCTAACGGTGGAAGTTGCTGACAGAAAACCCACTTCATTAAATTCTATTATACGCGATTGTACTCTCACCCTAAACGATCACGATTTCCCAATTGACCTCATTCCTATGAAGTTGGGAAGTTTCGATGTTATAATCGGTATGGACTGGCTCAGCCAGCATCACGCTGAAGTGGTGTGCCGCGAAAAATTCATTCGTATTCCTCTTGCAGACGGTCAGACACTACGTATTTTTGGGGAAACCCCTTCGAAAGGACTCAAATTGATGTCCTGCCTTCAAGCCCGAAGTTATCTCCGCAAGAACTATGTCGCATTTCTAACTCACGTCGTCAAGAAGGGAGGCAAGGAGAGGAAGCTCGAAGATATTCCAATTGTGAAGAAATTCCCACAAGTTTTTCCCGACGATGTTTCAGGACTTCCTCCTGTGAGAGAAGTCGAATTTCGCATCGATCTTGTGCCTGGCGCTACACCGGTCGCAAAGTCTCCTTATAGGTTAGCCCCATCTGAGATGCAAGAGTTGGCCAGTCAACTGCAAGAGTTGACTGACAAAGGATTCATACGTCCTAGCTCATCGCCTTGGGGTGCACCTGTTCTTTTTGTGAAGAAGAAAGATGGAACGTTTCGCATGTGCATTGATTATAGAGAACTCAACAAGTTGTCAGTTAAGAATCGTTATCCACTGCCTCGCATTGATGACCTCCTAGACCAACTTCAAGGCGCTACCTGCTTTTCCAAAATTGACCTTCGTTCTGGTTATCATCAGCTTAGAGTGCGCGAAGAAGATATCCCAAAAACCGCCTTCCGAACTCGTTATGGTCATTACGAGTTCATGGTTATGCCCTTCGGTTTAACCAACGCCCCTGCTGTCTTCATGGATTTAATGAATAGAGTATGCAAACCCTACCTCGACCGTTTCGTCATAGTCTTCATCGACGACATCCTTATCTACTCCAAGTCTAAATCCGATCATGAGCGACACCTTCGACTCATTCTTACACTCTTAAGGACTGAAAAGCTTTACGCTAAGTTCTCAAAATGCGAATTCTGGTTAGGAGAAGTACAATTCCTTGGTCATGTTGTCAATGACAAGGGGATTCATGTCGATCCTTCAAAAATCAAGGCAGTACAGGAATGGCAAGCGCCACGTACCCCTACCGAAGTTAGGTCATTTCTTGGTTTGGCTGGTTACTACCGACGCTTTATTGCCAATTTTTCCCGTATCGTCGTACCACTCACGGCCTTGACTCACAAAGGAAATCCCTTCATTTGGGGGCCTAAGCAAGAGGAGGCCTTCCAAACTTTAAAGCAAAGGCTTTGTGACGCACCTATCCTTACACTCCCTGAGGGTTGCGATGACTTCGTGGTTTATTGCGACGCGTCAGGGCAAGGACTAGGCTGTGTATTGATGCAAAGAGGAAAAGTGATAGCCTATGCCTCTAGGCAACTCAAAGTTCATGAGAAGAATTACAGCAACCACGACCTAGAACTTGGAGCCGTTGTGTTCGCTCTCAAGATATGGAGACATTACCTCTACGGTACCAAGTGTGAAATATACACTGACCACAAGAGTCTCCAACATATCTTCAACCAGAAAGAGTTGAACATGAGGCAACGAAGATGGGTCGAACTTCTCAACGACTACGACTGTGAAATTCGGTACCATCCTGGCAACGCAAACGTGGTGGCCGATGCACTCAGTCGAAAAGGATATGCGAACTCTATTCGTCTTCTATGTTCGCAAATCATAACCGACATCAAAGATCGAATCCGGGCAGCTCAACATGTTTCTGTAACAGAAAATGACGTACGCGATGAGCTGTCATGTGGAGCTGAACTCAAAATTGAAACCAAATCCGACGGTATTCTATACTATTTAAACCGCATATGGATTCCTGATCGCGATAACCTTCGTGATTTCCTCATGAATGAGGCACACAAAACACGATACTCTGTACACCCAGGAGCCGATAAGATGTATCAAGACCTACGATACACCTACTGGTGGCCTAGCATGAAAAAGGATATCGCTGTTTTTGTTTCCAAGTGCCTTACCTGTTCCAAAGAGAAAGCTGAACATCAAAGACCTTCAGGACTTCTAGTCTAACCCGAAATACCTGTATGGAAGTGGAAACATAACCATGGACTTCATTACCGGGTTACCTCGCACCTCCAGTGGGTATGACACCATATGGGTAATAATCGATCGTCTTACAAAATCATCTCATTTCATTCCGATTCACGAGGACTTCAAAAACGAGAAGTTAGCTCGTATCTACATCAGCGAGATCGTAAGCCATCATGGTGTACCACTAAGCATCATTTCAGACCGTGATGGTCGTTTCACTTCACGAACATGGCGAGCCGTAAAAACCGCTTTGGGTACACGGTTAGACCTCAGTATCTCCTTTCACCCTCAAACTGATGGTCAATCTGAACGCACCATCCAAACCCTTGAAGACATGCTACGAGCATGTGTCATAGACTTCAAAGGGAACTGGGACGCTCACTTACCGTTAGTTGAGTTTTCGTACAACAATAGCTATCATTCAAGTATCGGCATGGCTCCTTTCGAAGCTTTATATGGTCGTAAGTGCCGATCTCCAGTATGTTGGCACGAAATTGGTGAAGCGCAAATCACCAGACCTGAATTGATTCAAGAAACAACCGACAAAATCCTTCAAATTCGAAACAATCTTCTAGCGGCTCAAAGTCATCAAAAGAGTTATGCTGATAAACGACGAAAGCCCTTGGAGTTTGACATTGGTGATCAAGTACTTTTAAAAGTATCATCGTGGAAGGGAGTGGTTCGTTTTGGCCAGAAGGGCAAGCTAGCACCACGCTACGTAGGACCTTTCAAGATACTCGAAATAGTAGGTCCTGTAGCATACAAACTTGACCTACCAGAAGAGCTTAACAAAATTCATCCCACGTTCCACGTATCAAACTTGAAAAAGTGCCTCGCCGATGAAAACCTCCATATTCCTCTAGAAGACATTCAAGTCGATGAATCGATGCACTTCGTTGAAAGACCAGTGGAAATCATGGATTTCGGTGAGAAGCGTCTAAGGCGAAGTCGTATTCCAATCGTCAGGGTACGTTGGGAATCAAAACGAGGACCCGAGTTTACTTGGGAACGTGAGGACTCAATGCGCGAGAAATACCCACATCTTTTTCCAGTTACTGCTGCTACTTAAATTTCGGGACGAAATTTCTAAAAGTAGAGGATACTGTAACCTTTGTGTAAAAACGGGTTCTGAAAACCCGCACCGTATGTTAATCGGTATTTATTATGTTTTATAAGTTATATACTATCTATACTAATTAATATTGTCATATTATAAATAATGTGTTATAATAAATAAAATAATGAATAAAAGAATTTAGGAATAACAAAAGATAAAAAAAAATTTAAGTAAAAAAGAGCCCCAATCGGGATCGAACCTAGGTCTTCCACACATACACACACCCATAACACCACTGCACTGCACACAGTCTTGTGGTTTTATTTGAATTAAATAAACTTTATAGAGAGTTAGTATGTAAATCTGCAAAGGATCAGAGGACTTCATCTTCAAAACGGTTGTTGGAGGTCAACTGCAAAATTTCAGGAAGCCGTTAACATGAAAATTCATAATCGTCGGTTATAACCGAAAATTCATTAAAACCATTGATCATGATTGTGATTGTTGTAACCGAAGAATTAAGTCAAGACTGCTGCATCCTCGCTTATAAATACTCTGTTTCTCAAATCATTTTAAGCTCGCGAAAATTCGAATCTTCTTAAAATTTCACTGTTACAATCGTCGCCCTGTCAATTTCAATCTTTCCAGTCGCCGGAGTTCAAGCACAGTCGCCGGAGCATATCGTCGGAATTCTTTTGCAACCGTCGGTAACCTCTCATCTCCTCCTTATAGATAATGCTAACCTGTCGAATTACCCATTCCATTCAATCGGGTGAGCAGTCTCAGTGCAACGTCCAACCAGAATCATGTAGAAGATGAAGTTTATTAGCGTATTAGTATATTATAACTTCAATAATAACCGGGTTAGACACCCAGCCCAATTGGTTGGGCTGGGTGCAAATTATTGCTGAGTGTCCGGGTTCGATGCGGTACTGAGAACCGGTTCGATGGGTTTTTCAAACTTTTTAAATTGATTATTTCTGAATTAGGCTAATGAGTATATAAAAGAATTAAAAATCATATATTCAACGGGTTAGACACGTAGCTCAGTTGGAAGAGCTGCGTGCACGTGAACGGAGGGACACAAGTTCGAACCTCACCCCACGCACTCAGATTCGTGATTAAACCAGCCGGGCAACTTCTACTGTCATATCTGACAGTATATTTTTAGCACTCCTTTTTCTTGTTATATAAATATATATATTTTTTTAAATATTTATTTTTAAATCACTTATATATATATATATATATATATATATACTCTTTGGTTAAAATATAATTAAATAAATACAAGTTCAAAGTATATGAAACCATTCAAAAATCTAAAAAGAAAAAAAGACCTAACAAAGATGTTTAAATAAAATAATAAATTGTTTATATTTATCAGATTATCGTATTATTTTAGGATAATATTCGTTTGCCGATCAGATCCTCAAATCGTGCGCATCTTCCATCAGTCAAGAAAACGCACCCACTGTGAGTGAATCTCTACAAATTCCCCGTTTTAATCACGTTTTGGGGTGTATCATGTGTCGTACTATTCCTTTATTTTATCTAAACACTTGTGCTTATATCATTTTGTGATCAAATGGGTATTGGTTGTTGTGTGATTTATATGTGGATTAAATTTATCATTTCAGTGCACGCATTTCATTAGGCCCATCAGTTCTCCATAGGATACGGGTTGAGCATCAGGTGCCTCATTAGATCGGCTCCGTTTGATTGAGCCTTGATCTCAAATACATCATCATTCATGTCATATATTCATTCAATGTGATTTGTGATTGTTTACGTTTATATATTTGCTCACATGTGATTTATGCACGAATTTTCCTTAATAAATAAAACATGCAATTATGAAAAATGTTTTATCAAGGTTCACTCGCCAACTTTTGTTGACCCAAAATCTCCCATGTTTTACACATGATACAGGTGACCCGGTTGAGGAAAGAAACACTTAGGATGGCCTAGAAGAATAAACAAGTTATTGCGTTGGAATAAACATTTAGATTTGTTTTTCTTTGTATTTGTATGAATTTTGTTTATTGGATATTTAAGTTTGTAACTTGAATTTAATAAATATGAAACTTCTTAGTAAATATCATGAGCTTTGGTGATAACCTGATCATGCCCCGACTTTTATTCCGCTGCGGGTCGGGGTGTGACATTCCCTCACTTGCCCGTCGATACGAGAGGCATGAAATGGGTTCTTGCCTTCGCCTCGAGGACCTCGTGGGGTGCTTGATGGGAAATCAGCCATATGGAGATGAAACTTGAAAAGGTGAAAATGAGAGGAAAAAACTAGAAAGAGTGAGAAAGTAGCGGATGCCGCCAATAAAGAATCACCGGTTGAACCTAGTGATATCCGGGGATATATAAGTTACAACTAGGTGAATCTGCATAAAAGATTATCCTATCACTTCGCTTTTTGGGTGTAAGCTCACTTAGGCTGATCTGCAAAACTAGCAGCGCCGTTAGTCTCGCCACGGGGAAAATGGTGGTTTTCTCAGTGACTGCACTCCGGCGTGAGAATACGTATATTTGGGATGGTAAGAAAGCAGGTGTAAGTGTAAGCGTAAGCTTGTGTGTGTTGTGAAGAGCATGTGTTTTACCTGGAGATCTGCTACTTACTTATAGCCGAAAAAGGTATGTTCAGGAGAAGTGCTGGTGGGCCTTAGGCTCGGCCCATATAGCCAGAGACATCCTTTTAGTCCCTTTGCGTCAGACATTAAATGCTCCCTACAAGAGAATTAATGTCCCCTGTCAGGAGGTGTGCTTTGTCGGATGTTGAGTGGTGCCACATGTAAAGGCAGTTGTTTCTGGTGTCAGGCCTGTTGCTAGCCAAAAGTAGAGAAGGTGGAACAGTCATTGGCAGAGACGTGGTTAGTGAATGGTGTGACGTCTGCCTCACTGGTCATGGGCACTGTCACACCAACCTCGAGTAACCTTTGGTCATAGTTCTGCCACTTCGTACCCTTGGGTATGGTCAACACCTCTTAGTGCTTACCCCTTCTACGAGGCTGTCAAGGTTTTTCCCGCCAGCGCAGGGTGTCAGGGGTATATCCTTATGTTCCAAGACTATGAGGTGCTTCTCATGTGTGTCTTGTCCTTGCAAGGTTTTGGGATTCGCAGCTCAGAGGAATGTTGTTGTGCGCAGGGTCTAGTAGCCTGCGCGCGTAAGTTTAACTTGCCGTTGCTTCGAGTACACAAGGCTCATTGTCTGACTTGTTTTTACTAGTCTAATTCACCGTTGCGCTAAGTGCACAAGGCTCATTGTACGACCTATTGTTGTTGGTCTAATTCACCGTTGTACTGAGCGCGCAAGGTTCATTGTACGACCCATTGATTCCAAGGAAAGTGCACCATTGCATGTTGCATGCAAGGTTATCCTTGTGAAATGTAGTCAAGGGTATGATCATTTGGGACCATACCTCCTCACGTACATAATAATCCGAACGTAAAAATCATTGTTGTTTTCCAAGTAAAAGAAAGAAAGGTACAAAGTCGAAACTTTGAAACTCAAAGAGGTAAATGACAAATTAGTTTTTTAAAAAAAGAAATTAGCGAACGAAAATCATTAAAAAAATACCTCTAAACATAGATCAATTTGAATTTACGACACATACATAAAATCCGCATGTAAAACTTTTTTTCCAAGTATAGGAATGAAAGGGTGAAGTCAAAACTTATGAAACTCAAGTAGGCTAGCGACAAATTAGTTCTTTAAAAAACAAATTAGCGAACGCAAATCATTAAATTAAATAATATGTTAAAAACGCATATTATATATTGTACATGGGTAAAGTTGAAATATTAGATTTTTGAAGGATTAGACGTTGACGTTTACAAAGTCAAAGGACTAAAACTTCAATGTATTGAAGGTCTGGGTAAAAAAAAAGAGAAAAAAGAGTTAAAAATTTAAACTTCGAAAGTATATGGGTAAAATATAGAAGGGCCTAAAAATATCATTTCGCAAAGTTGTGGGAGGTGAATTTAATATTTTGTAAAGGTTTAGGCTAAAAATATTATTTTTCGTGGTCTTCTAGAACTTATAATAAAGTGAACTGCATCAATTTTGTGTTCTAAGATAGAATACACATTATAATGACTTGTTAAAACTTAACATATTTTTTTGGTTTAAATAAATAATTCGCAGACGCTTGAAAAGCCCCCATTAACACCAAATGAATTATTATCACATCACGTAGATTTATGTAATATAAAGAAACTTTCTAACGTATCGTAAGGCTTACAATAGGGGCCAAAAGTGTACTCTTGTCAACTAATGTGGCTTTTTATAACCTAAAAAACGAGTCAATTATAAATTTTGTTCTTTATGTTTATACCATTTTTCAGGCAGTGTTCTTTAGCATAAAACTTTATATTATTTTGCAAGCGGTGTCCTTTTACGCAAAAGTATGTAAATTTTGTGCTTTATGTTTCAAAATCTTGCACGTTTTATCTTTTAAGCCAAACCCTGTTAGATTTTTTAATCAAATTTGGTCATGTGCCTTACACATGAGGGCATTCTTGTCATTTTACATCCCCAAGGACTATTGTGTAAAACAATTTATAGTATGTGATTGTTGTGTAAAAAAGAAAAAAGATTTACAAATAAACAAAAACTCTGCACACATTTCTCTCTAAATTTCTTCTCTCTCTCCAGCCTCAAGATGACGGGAACGGTGGTGGTTTCGGAATTGAACGGAGACAAGTTTCTAAGCAAATAAAATATAGAGTAAACTTCCGTTTTGCTCCCTGTGGTTTGGTCGTTTTAACGGTTTTGCCCCAAACCTTTAAAAATAGCCATTTTGCTCCAATAGTTTGCTATGTTTTCTCCATTTTGCTCCCCGCCTCTAACTCCATCTAAATTGATTTTAACTAAAAGGGTATTTTGGTAACTTGCCACAAAAATAAAGATATTTTAATAATTTACTTATATAAATATTTATATGATATATACACACATTACAATCATTTACACAATTTCTTCTCTCTCTCTGCATATCTATCTCTCTTCTTCATCACAACCAACCACCGATCACCACCCATCCAACACCAGTCGCCACCCAACCACCCCACCGGTCACCACAAACCACCTCACAGGTCACCAGATCCCACATCCTACTACTACCACCCTCTCCTTTTCCTTGCCACAACAGCCATCTGCTATGACCACAACCGCCTCCTACAACCATCGAAACCACCCGACCCTACCACTACAATATTGCTCTTATCGACACGTTGGAACCCTAAATGGCGGAACTGTAACGTCTCCGTCATCTAATCGAGGTCCGAAGCCTTTGTCGGAACCCTAACAACTTCTAATCGGGGGCTGAAGCCTTTGTCGTCATCCAGCACCACCTCCGTTGCTGCCACCACATCCGCTGTTGCGACGACCGCAACACCTACATCCCTACCAACGACACCGACTCATTCTCAACTCATCCAGATTCCAAACTTCATAGTTTTAAAAACTGCTGAATTGCAGTTTAATCAGTTTGTTTAGTCAGGAAACGACGCCGTTGAGGATCTCTGGTCGATGATAACCGTCTCCGGAGATCGGAGAGTCATCGTATTTTGCCGGATATCCACGATCTATTTTCTTCGGTCAATATCATTGCATTCAGTGTTTAGAGGTGGGGTGATTTTGAGAGACAGTTTTGGTTTTTTTTTTGGGAAGATGTCGGCGGTGGTGGGTTTTTTCTGGAAGATGGTAGGTTGTGGTGGTTATTGGTGCAGGTAGCAGGTGGGGGTAGTGGCTGTTAGGGTTACTGGTGAGTGGTGGTGGTTGTTGCCGATGAAGAAAAGAGAAGTGTAGAGAGAGAGAAGAGAGAGAGAGAGATAGGGGGTACAGAGAGGCTGTAGATATAATCACGGTTTATGTTATATATCATTATTATATATAATATATAACCTTTAATCTTCATTATAAGTTTTACTAAAATACCCTTAGTTTTATACTTAAAGTTACCAAAATACCCTTTCAGTTAGTAAACAATTTGGATGGAGTTAAAGACGGGGAGCAAAATGGAGAAAACATAGCAAACTATTGGAGCAAAATGGCTATTTTTAAAGGTTTGGGGCAAAACCGTTAAAACGACCAAACCACAGGGAGCAAACAGAAGTTTACTCTAAAATATACTATTAGATTAATTGTCCAGATCTAGGTTATTTTAGAATTGAACGGAGGTGCCTATGGGTGATGAACTTTGGTGATTTGTGTGCGGTGTGATGGTGGGTGTAGTGGGTTGCGGTGTGATGGTGGGTGTAGTGGGGTTGCGGTGGTCGATAGGTGGGGGTGTGGCTGTGAAGGCTGGGGGTGGTGAGAGGTGGTGATGGTGGTGGGTAAAGTCTAATAGAGAGAGAGAAAGTATACGGTGGGGCTATGGTGGTGTCGGGTGGTGTGTCAGTGTAGCGGTGGTGTGCGGAGGTTGATGGCGACGGTGTCAAAGAGGGAGAGAGGGGTGAGTCGCCGAAGGAGGTGGTGGTGGTCTATGGTGGATGATGGCTAACAGAGAGACAGAGAGAGAAAGAAGGGATACATAGATAGAGAGAGATTGAAGAGAGCAAGGGTATAATGTTTTATTTATTTTTTAATTAAATGAATAAAATTAAAAAGTACCCTTATTTGCTTACTCAAATAACAAAAATACCTTGATTTAACAAAAAAATAATTGAGTTTGGCCTAGAGGATAGAATGTGTAAAACTTGAAACATAAAGCACAAAACTTTAAATTTTTGCACTAAAAGACACGACCTGCAAAATGGTGTAAACATAAAGGACAAAACTTGTAATTTACTCACAAAATAACCTAGTAACACATGATAAAGGCCATTTAGGCAAAAAGTATATTATTAATCATATAAATATCTATATTATTAAAATGACTTGTTATAATCTAAATTTCATGAAGATTAGTCTTTTAATCGCTTATAGATTTTATTCATATGATTTCTCATTTTTCTCTTTTGCTTCTTCTAGGATCAACCACATTTCATCAAATTTTTCTTATCTATCATCATGGACGACCTCGCCATCTACACGGGTTGTTGAATATAGTTAAAAAATTGTCATCTAGCCTAGATAACTGTGCATACTCCAAGGTTGAACAAGGAAGCACATTCTCAAAGAACGATCTGTTTCGCGATTCCATTATTGCATTCCTCTTTATATTAGAAAACTTGGTTCATTCACATGAAAGTGGTAATATGTAATGAGTATGTAATCTATAGTTATATGGCTAAGCTTCTACACCTTTGGCTTTGGTATGACGGCCTTGGCCAAGTCCATAGTTTAATTAAAGTGCACGTCCAAGTGTTAATTAAACATATTTTTTTAATTATTTGTTGTTTTCATAATTGCTATAACTAGCTAGTTTAATTGTTCATACACATTCTATAAAATGAACTCATGAAAACAACAAAAAACTAACGATTCTAGAAACAAAGTACAAACTGTTACGTTCATTGTGATGTGTCACATGTTGTGCACTTTAATTTAGCATAATTTCAAAGACGCTCTATGGGGTTTCAATGAAATTGTTTATACAGAAAAAAAAATTTGTTTCAAAACAATTTGAATATATATTTTTCAAGTTCTTTTAGTAAAAGATATCGGTTTTGTTATGTGTCTTTAGATTTTAAGAATTTGAAACAGTGGAAAAGAAGAGGAAGAATAAGATGAATAGAAGAAAGACGATATATAAATGAAAACATTACAAATATTAAATAAATGAAAGCTATAAGATCGCAGGACGTGGTGCTTGGGTTGGGGGCTTTACATGATACGTGGTAAGGTGGGCTTTATCAGGCCACCCAAAAAAAGTGGGGTGTAGAGGGGCATGGTGTGGCGTGGCTTAGCTTGGCGTGGCCAGTCATTTGTATTTTTCTTTTAATTAAAGTAGCCAGCCAATTCAACCCCCCCCCCCCCCCCACACCAGGTAGAACCCCCACGCCAAAGGGGTCAGGCCATACCCACGCCAACCTGAGATGGAAAAGCTGGCGTTGAAGGACAACCCACGCCCCCAACCCAAGCCCACACCCCAAAGTCTAATTAAGTAGAAAAAAATGTAAATTATAGCTTACTCTAGAATTGAGATATAAATAGATAAAATATAAGTATAATAGATAAAATTGAGATAAAAAAAATATGAAACAGAAGAACTAAATGTGTAAAAGCTAAAAATATATGAAAATATGAACGGTTCAGTTCGGTTCAGCTAATTTTGGTTAAACGAGGGTATAAAAATCGATAACCGGATTTGGTTAATTTGGGTTTCGGTTAATCAGCTTTTAGTTAATTTAGTTTTTGGTTCTTTTCGGTTCGTTTTCATCTGTTTTCGGTTCAGTTTCAGTTAACAATTCAGTTATTGCACACCCTTAAACACTGTTATTCACGTAACATATACATACATATATATATATATATATATATATATATATATATATATATGTATATATATATAATTAAAATCTGTAGCAATATTATCCTCAAATTAAAGAGAATAAAATACTCGCTTTTATGATTTATTTTTTTAATTAATATTAACGTACAAAAAAGTTATGGTTGTTTAAAAATCATGGGATTGTTAGTTTATATAAGGGAATAAAATGTAACTAATAACTAACTAAGTGTATTTTTTTGTTAAGATGAATTAATTAAAGTGTATTAAGATAAATGGATTAAAGTGTAATAAGTGTTTTTAAAGACTAATTTATCCTTATTTTAGGTTATATCTCATGTATTCAGTGTTTTAAAGAGTAATTTATCCTTATTTTAGGTTATATCTCATGCACTACATCATATATGTTTTAATAATTTTAAAAAATTGTAATTTATTAACTAACATATTTTTTTTATAAAAATATATGTTTTTATAATTTATTTGTTTCAATTGTTTGATTAAATTATTTTTTTTCTTTTACAAATAATATAACTTTTTATACTATGTTTCACAAAAACCATTGGTGTTATCGAGTTATTTTTTATCACTTCCACAAATATTATATGTTATACGAACGAAATTGACACCAAAATATGGAGAAAAATAAGCATGTCGGTCGCGCGTTACGAGAGGTCGGTTTAAGCTATGATTTTCTAAAAATTTTTGAAATTTTGTAAAGTCATTTTTAAAACAACAGGTTATTCTATACGTGTTATAATATGACCGACGTATGCTCATCTCAAAATACAACATTGCGGCATGTTTTTTTATCCGTGTTTAAGCGGACTCGGTGTAACGCGCAAACCGACGTGATTATTTTTCTCTATAGTTTGTTGTAAATTTCATTGAAATAACATATAATAATTGTAAAAGTGATAATAAAAAAGTAACTCGATCACACCAATGGTTTATGTAAACACATAATACAAAAAAAAATTACTTGTAAAATAAAGAAATTAAATAATTTAATTAAACAAATGAAAATAAATACATTGTAATAAAATTCATATGTTATAAAAATATCTTAATTGATGAATTAAGAAAATTTTAAAGCAATCGACAAAACAATAGTGATAAATTTATTAAAATAAAAATAAAGAAAACAAAAAAAGAACTTAAGTACATTACAGGTTGAGTGAATTACACAGATTGCCTTTTATTAAGATACTAAACTGCAGTCTTTGTTATTTTTCTTTAAAAATCACGCAACAGATCCTTTATTTTGTAATTTTTGCATGTTCTTTGTCCTATAACCTAACCGATGTTAACTTTTTAGTTAACTTTAAGGTAAAAAGACCATTTTGCTCAAAGGACATAATTTAAAGTTTATTTATGAAGGATATACATGTAATTTACTTAAATTCTTTTATTTTATTTATTTATTTATTTTATTATATTAAATTTATCACTATTCTTTTATTGATTAGTTTAAAAAAATTGTAATTCATTAATTAACATATTTTTATAAAAGTATATGTTTTTATAATTTATTTGTTTAGATTTGTTTGATTAAATTATTTGCTTTTTTTATTTTACAAATAATATAATATTTATACAATATTTCACATAAACCATTGGTGTTATCGAGTTATTTTTTTATCACTTCCACAATTATCATATGTTATACCAACGAAATTTACACCAAAATATAGAGAAAAATACGCATGTCGGTCGCGCGTTACGACGGGTCGGTTTAAGATATGATTTTCTATAAAATTTTGAATTTTATAGTCATTTTTAAAATAATAGGTTATTTTAGACATGTTATAATATGACCAACGTACACTCATCTCAAAATACAACACTGAGGCATTTTTTATCTATGTTTAAGCTGACTCGTCGTATAGCGCGACCGACGTGCTTATTTTTCTCCATATTTTGTTGTAAATTTCGTTGAAATAATATATAATAATTGTAAAAATGATAATAAAAAATAACTCGATCACACCAACGATTTATGTAAAACCATAATATAAAAAATAACATTACTTTGTAAATAAAAAAAGTTAAATAATTTAATCAAACAAATGAAAATAAATAAATTGTAATAAAATATATATGTTATAACAAAATTTTAATTAATGATTTAAGAATATTTTAAAGCAATCGATAAAACAATAGTGATAAATTTATTAAAATAAAAATAAAGAAAATAAAAAAAATAAAATAACTTAAGTAAATTATAGGTTGAGTGAATTACATAAAATGTCCTTTATTTCTATACTAAATTGCACTTTTTATCAATTTTCTTTAAAAAATATGACAAAGGTCCTTTGTTTTGTAAATTTTGCACGCTCTTTGCTATTTAAACTAGCTGATGTCAACTTTTTAGTTAACTTTAAGGTAAAAAAAAACTATTTTGCTCAAAGGATATAATTTGAAGTTTATTTATAAAAGACATAACTTGAAATTTACTTAACTTCTTTTATTTTATTTATTTTTTTATTTCATCAAAATTTATCACTATTGTTTTATCTATTAACTTAAATAAATTGTAGTTCAATATTTAACATATTTTTATAAAAATATATGTTTTTGTAATTTATTTATTTTCATTTGTTTAATTAAATTATTTTTTTCTTTTACAAATGATATAAATTTTTATACTATGTTTCATAAAAACCATTCGTGTTATCGAGTTATTTTTTATCACTTCCACAATTATGATATGTTATACGAACGAATTTACACCAAAATATGGAGAAAAATAAGCATGTATGTCGCGCGTTACAAGAGGTCGGTCTAAGCTATGATTTTCTAAAAAAAATTGAAATTTTGTAAAGTCATTTTTAAACAACTGGTTATTTTAGACCTGCTATAATAGGATCGTCGTACGCTCATCTCAAAATACAAAATTGCACCATATTTTTTTATTTATCTTTAAGCCGACACGTCGTAATGTGGGACCGACGTCCTTATTTTGCTCCATGTTTAAATTTCGTTGAAATAACATATAATAATTGTAAAAGTAATAATAAAAAATAACTCAATCACACCAACGGCTTATTTAAAAATATGATATAAAAAATACATTACTTGTAAAATTAAAAAATAAAATATTAATCAAACAAATGAAAATAAGTAATTTATAATAAAATATATATGTTGTAAACAAAATTCTTAATTGATGAATTTAGAAAATTTTAAAGCAGTGGATTAAACAATAGTGATAAATTTATTAAAATAAAAAGAAAGAAAAAAATAAAAGAAAAGAAATAAACTTATGTAAATTACAAGTTGAGTGAATTATATTGTTCTTTATTTATATACTAAAGTGTACTCTTTCTTTTTTTCTTTAAAATTTACTAAAAAGGTTCTTTATTTTGTAATTTTGCACGCTATTTGTACTTTAAGTTAACTGATTTTAACTTTTTATTTAACTTTAAGGTAAAAAGACTATTTTACTTAAAGGATATAATATAAAGTTTCTTATAAAGAACATAACCTGTAATTTACTTAAAACTTTTTTATCTATTTCTTTTTTTTATTAAATTTATCACTATTGTTTTATTGATTAATTTAAAAAATTGTAATTCATTAATTAACATATTTTTATAAAGATATATATGTTATATTTATTTATTTTCATGTGTTTGATCAAATTATTTACTTTTTTTTATTTTACAAATAATATAAATTTGGGTTAATTACATTTTTCACCCTTTACGTTTGTAGCTGTTTGCAATGGACACTATTTAACTTTAAAGTCACAATACTTTATTTGGAAAACTCATTACATCTTTCGTACTTTACGTCTAACCAGGTTAAAATTTTCAGTTATGTCAAATCACATAAGGGCAATATTGTCTTTTCTCTTCTTAATCTTCTTTCCCTTCATTTAATATATAAAAAATATATGAAACTAATAAATTCTGAAAAATCACCCTCTTTCTCTTTCACACACACTTTGAACACTCCCTCTCTCTCTAAAACTCTTCAAATCACCTACTTTTGTTTGGTTTCTCTCAGTTTGATTTTGTTAAAAATTCAAAATTCATAATCTTATATCCTAAATTTAGTTTTAGAAAAGTGTTTTGTGGGATAAAAGATAAGTATAATACAATTAAATTTTTAAAAATAACACCAGTATTGAGACATAAAAATATATAGGGCAAATATGATTATAACAAAATGAATCTTCAACCACTCTTGAATTTAGATAGGCAAATATGATTAGAAAAATGATCTTCAACCATCTTGAATTATAGGAATTCGTCGATGATGCTAACTTTGATTGCGTTGCAATTTTTAACCTATTTTATCCCGACAATTGCTTACATAATAAGTTTTCGCCCCATGACGAAAATCCTAATGGGAGGTTGGAAAACGAGTTGTATGAGGAACGAGGTGTGAGGTACCACACAGGGTGAGCAAAATAATTGTCATAATCGATAATCAAACCATAACCAACATAACCGAATAGTTATTAACCGATAACCGACTTAATCAATGGTTGTGGTTATGAAACTTTGTATAACCAACTAAACGGTTATGGTTACGGTTATGAAGCTTTGGTTAACCGATATAACTGAAATCGAACCGAACATGTAATTATAAGTTTATATAATGGATTTATGTTTTACATTAATCATGTACAAATTTTTACTAAGATAAAAGTAGGTAGTTAATATTCACACATCCCTTCTATAACACCCTAACTCGCTTATTTGAAATCTATTAAAAATGTTGACATTTCATTAAGATAGTGCGATCAAAACCCTTATTACAAAAGTAAGAGTTTACAAATTTTTTTATATATATAAAACCATTCATAAACACTTCAACCCTAAGATGTTCCATTAACAAAGAAAACTAAAGCTGAAGCTAAAATTTCGGAAGTGTTCGATTCTTCGACAACCTTGATCGGCATCCGCGTTATCATATGGTTCACCTACATTACAAATTTATCTACTAGTTATGTAATACATAAAACATAAACAAACATAACCAACACGAAAACATCGAAAACATGGCCTAATTAAACAAAACAAAATTTCGTTTCAGACTCCACTGTAAGCTACGGCTAGCCATCGTAGCTTACGGTCAAGACTTCCTGTTTCAACACAGCAGTAGCCTACCTGTAAGCTACGGTAGGCTAGCGTAGCTTACGGTAGCTTGCTGCAAAATTTCTCCTGTTTTGTCGTTATTGACACGGAAACACCGTATCTTTTAGATCGCTTATCCTTTTTACATCACGTTTCTTCCTACATGATCGTAATGTAATCTTCTACCTTATGTAATCAAAATCCCAACATCCGGATTAATCATATTTTTAAACTTATAAGCCTTCGGATTATTACTTATTTACGAGATTATTGTCCCGTTTATTCTTTTTGTTAAACATCACATTTTGTCACACCCCGGATTTCCTATCCAAATCCATACACCGGTGGGCCCGGGTGGGCAGTATTGTGACGTCAGTTGATAATCATCATAGTCAATTAAACACGGCACAACGGATGTCTTGGAGTAAAATTACTATTACCAACCGAATGTTCGAAATAAAATAATATACAGCTCGTAATAGAAGATCCACAGGCGGATCATAAATTATACATGGAAAGAATACAAAACAGACTTTGGGCAGATTTAGGATTTGCAAGATCCTCTATAACTACCGAGCACTTCCAGCCTATTTTCGTATTGTACCTGCAGTTTAGTCTTTTGAAAATACGTCAGCTTACGCTGGTAAATACACTCAACTGACTCATTTTGAAAACATTCCAAAAATGTTTTAAGTGCGTATCAACACAAAATCTTTTTATAACTTGGGTTAATTGACCGTCCAACCTTGTTAACAGATTTAATGTTTGTCATACATACGGGGCTCGGTACGGAGACCGAGACACAATTAACGTACACACCACTTTGGACTCACGAAGGAGTCAATTCCTCCCAGCCTTGTGGGAATGCATAATTGAGCGTCTATCGGGTGTATGCCTACACCCGCGCTAAGGTCGTGGCCATTTTTATTGTAATGAGCCGAGGATATCCAGGACACAGTAGTCAACCCCTGATGTTTAAATTATCAAACAAAACTGATTAAAACAGAATATTCGGATTTACTATCCCTAACCGGAGTTCGATTGAATCCTATTTCCGACCAAGCAGTAATAATTTACCGTAACCCAAGCTCGTATAGGGGAAATAAGTCGAGAGTATTTACCTGAGCTAGTCTTCTTTAATTTTTTAATAACTCAGCCGTACACAAAAAGGACTAAGTGCAGATAGCATTTACCGGCAAGTCTCTAGTCTGGATTATGGCATAAATTAACCAATTAAATACTAACGGTCTTATTTAAGTCATAGTATTAGACCGACTAGCGTACTTGAAAAAACGTATGACGCTAGATTAAACGATGATTGGATAGAATGTAGTTTAATCCCAACAAGTACCTTGACTTGTTTAATATGGGTAAATTATATACATTCTGGATTTTGAAACTTAAATGACAAGGTTAAACCCGTTTCGGTTAATTTCCATAAAATAGTTACATATACGTACCTATGCGCATATTAGCGATATCGGGTAACCGGATAAGTTATGGACAAGTTCTATGTGCCATTATACTTTAAATAAGTTAAGATATCAGTAGGATATCAACTTGTATGCCTGTTATGGTTTTAGAACGGAACTATGCCTTATAAGGGCATTTCGGTAATTATATACCGTATAAAAGGAACTTGAATATAATTTAATGTTATAGTTATAAGTATTCTAGAAAAATACTTTATTTATGATATAATAGTAGTAGGATATCAATTATATGTGTATGCTATCTTTTATGACCAAACTATGCACCGAAGGGGCATTTTGGTCATTTTACACATAGTTTATAAATTATTTAGGATTTTGAGTTTATAACATGTACCTACTGTAAACATGTTTAAAATAAGTAGGTAATAAGTCTTGATCCATTAATATGTTTCAAAACCGTACTATGCGCCTAAACGGCGCTTATGCTGAAAAATGGCGTCTTTATGCAATGTTTATGAAAACAGATGTTAAGGTCAGATTAAAATGTCGTAGATATGTTATTTAATATAACATATCATTAGATAATTGATTTACCTTGAAGATATTGATTAAAACCATTTTATAAGCCACACGGGCTAAAACCGTCATTTATCGACATAGTTTAAGGACCTGATAGAAATCTCAGTTTATAACTTGTTTAACATCCCAAATAAACCTACTTATGATATTACATTACTAGGAAACTCATTTTCAAGTTTATTATTATTTAAAACCTTGTTTTATGCAAAAAGGACATTTTGGTAAAAAATGGCATAATTATGGAACTTGCGCATAAACTTGGATTCTGATTATGACCATGTAATATAACCTCAGAGGATTATGCTACATTATATTATGATCATAATGAAACTTTAGATAAGTAGGTAACTAATCTAAATCGGGTCAGAATCGAAAGTCAAAGCAGAAGTCAAACTTCACGACTTTCGGTTGCGAACCGACCCTAGAACTAAAATTGACGAGTCGAACATGTTTTTACATGTTCTAATAATTATTACCAACTTGTTTAAGTGTCAAAACTGGTTTCATAACATATTTAAGATCAATTTATGATTTTTCCAAAAAAATGGCTTGTTTGACTTTTTTTAACTTAACTTTGACCTGTCAATTGGTCTAGCAAATGTGATCTTCAGGAGGTGCCCTTTATAGGGATTAACACCTACCTTATTATGATCACTTAGCCATGTTCATTTTGAACAATGGCTGGACCATAATGGTCTTAACCGAAAGTCAAAGCGTTTTCCGTAAAACGTTTGACTTTGGCTATAAAAGCCTATAAACGAAAATGCAAGAGCAAGGACACTTACAAGAGGTTCCTAGAATGCAAGAGAACTTAGTTGGGTGCTCCTTTCAGTTAGGAACTTCCAGAGGAGGGAGAAGAGTTATGATTTAGAAAGGTGCAAGTTCAAATGGTGAACTTGATCACCTATTTATAGTTGGAGAACTCAAAGGAGGTGAAGCCAGGTGTTTAGGGGTGTAAGAAGAAGCTTACAAGTGTCCCAAAACGTGGCATAACAGTTTAGAGAAGCCATAGTTTCGAATTAATGGTTTTGGAGTTTTGCTTGGAGGCCAAACAACACTTTCGGTAGCAGAGGCTCTCTCGCGCCCCACGAGAGACACAGACCAAGTCTCTTGCGGCCCGCGACCGCCCTCTGGCCACTTTCAAAATTTGACACTTTAGCCCCTAAACTTTAAAAAGCATCTAAAAACCTTTTTAAACACCTTTTTGGCACTTTTAGCCCTCCGTAGCCAATACTTGGCATACCCGAGATTATGCCCGACATTGTCATGCTCTCGGTTTGTTAAAAGGTTAACATGTTAACGCTTTTAATCCCTCCATTAGCCAACTTTCATATATTTACAAAATTGAACTCTCACGTCTAACAATGGCACGTATGAGAGTTAGGACTTTGCAAAAGATCACTCAGAGGCTTATTATACGCATGTTGATTCCAATGTCACCCAAAGGCTAGGCATGTTGACATATCAGTCACTCAGAGGCCAAATTTCAAGCATGTTGACATATTAGTCACTCAGGGCTAATGATTTATGCATGTTGACATCGGGTCGTCACTCAGAGGCTCAGATTGAGCATGTTGACGCCTTTAGTGCTTCTGGGTCTTTAACATACTATATTAAAAAATACAACACGTGTCACTATACTATTGCACATGATTTTACAGGGTGTTACATCCTCACTCTCTTAAAAGAAATCTCGACCTCGAGATTTTATTCAAAAAGATGGGGGTACTTTTATCGCATAGTGGACTCAACCTCCCATGTATACTCAGGACCTCTAAAGGCGTCCCACTTGACCTTTACTATAGGTATCATTTTTCTTCGAAGCTTCTTAACCTGTCGATACTCAATCGAAATTGGTTTCTCAATGAACCTCAGGTTTTCATCAATTTGCACATCCTCGTGTGACATTGCTAGCGACTCATCGGCTAGACATTTCTTAAGGTTAGATATGTGGAATACATCATGAACTCCACTAAGCTCCTCTGGCAACCTGAGCTTATAAGCTACAGTGCCCGACACATTCGATTATCTCGAAGGGTCCTATATATCTTGGGCTCAACTTGCCATTCTTTCCAAAATGCATCACACCTTTCCAGGGTGATACTTTAAGCATGACTTTGTCCCATACTTGGAACTGAAGAGGTTTACGCCTCTTGTCAGCATAGTTCTTCTGCCTGTCCCTGGCAGCCTTGAGATGATCACGGATTTGCACAATCTTTTCCGTGGTCTCCAGGACAATCTCTGGACCTGATAGTTGGGCTTCCCCAACTTCTGCCCAACATACGGGTGTTCTACATTTTCTCCCATACAAGGCCTCAAAAGGAGCAGCCTTGATGCTAGTATGATAGCTGTTATTGTAGGAGAATTCTGTTAGGGGTAAGTGGTCATCCCAACTTCCACCTAGATCAATTACACATGCCCTGAGCATGTCTTCCAGAGTTTGGATAGTACGCTCACTTTGACCATCAGTCTGTGGATGGTAAGCCGTACTGAAATTTAATCGTGTACCTAACGATTGTTGGAAACTTTTCCAAAAGTGAGATGTGTATCTAGTATCTCTGTCAGATACAATAGATACTGGTACACCGTGTAGGGACACAATCTTGTCCACGTACAACTTAGCCAATTTATCTGAACTATAAGTCTATTTAATTGGCAGGAAATGCGCTGACTTAGTCAGCCTATCCACAATGACCCAAATAGTGTCATTTCCACTTTTGGTCTTGGGTAACTTGGTAATCAAGTCCATAGTTACCATTTCCCATTTCCAAGTGGGAATCTCAAGCTGTTGTAGAAGTCCTGATGGTTTTTGATGTTCAGCCTTAACTTGTGAACATGTCAGACACTTAGCTACATAAGTGGCTATGGATTTCTTCAAACCCATCCACCAATAATTCTTCTTAAATCTTGATACATCTTGTCACCACCTGGGTGAACTGAGTATCTTGAACTGTGCGCTTCTTGGAGGATTAGATCTCTAAGTCCTCCAAAGATCGGAACCCAAATTCTATCATTAAATCTTAGGATTCCATCCTTTCCAAGCGCTAACTAATCTACAATTTCGCCTAATCCCTCGTTAGGGATATTAGCCTCTAATAAGGCTTGCTTTTGCGTATCTAATAGCTTTTCACTTAAGCTATTTCTGAGCTCAATGCTCTTGGCGTTAATCCTAATAGGTTTAACTCTTTCTTTGCGACTTAAGGCGTCGGCAACAACATTTGCCTTACCGGGATGGTAGCAAATCTCGCAATCATAATCATTAAGAGTTTCCATCCAACGGCGTTGTCACATGTTCAATTCTTTCTGATTGAACAAGTGTTGGAGACTCTTATGGTCGATGTATATAACACACTTTGTACCATACAAGTAATGTCTCCATAGCTTTAGTGCAAATACAACGGCACCCAGTTCCAAATCATGGGTGGTGTAATTCTTTTCATGCACCTTTAATTGTCGTGATGCATAGGCAATTACCTTACCATTTTGCATTAGCACACAACCCATACCGGTGTGTGATGCATCACAATAGACAACAAAATTCTCAATACCCTCAAGTAGAGATAACACCGGAGCATTGCTCAACTTGTGTTTAAGAACCTCAAAAGATTCTTGTTGCTTTGGACCCTAATTATATTTAACATTCTTATGGATCAAGATAGTTAGAGGAGTGGCTATTTTTGAGAAATTCTCAATGAACCTTCTATAATAACAAGCCAGTCCTAAGAAACTACGAATTTCAGATGGAGTTTTGGGAACTTCCCAATTCATTATGGCTTCTATCTTGGCGGGATCCACTTGGATACCATGCTCACTTACAACATGTCCAAGAAATTGGACCTCTCTAAGCCAAAATTCGCATTTAGAGAACTTTGCATAAAGTTTCTCTTGCCTTAATAATTCTAGGATGCACCGAAGATGTTTCTTGTGATCTGCTTGATTACGAGAGTAGATAAGTATGTCGTCTATGAAGACAATGACAAACTTATCTAAATATGGTTTGAAAACTCTATTCATGAGATCCATGATGCTGCTGGTGCATTTGTGAGCCTAAAAGGCATCACTAAGAACTCAAAATGACCATAACGGGTCCTGAAGGTTGTCTTAGGAACATCTTCACTTCTAACCTTCAGTTGATGGAATCCTGATCTCAAATCTATCTTAGAAAAGTAACTATCCCCTTGAAGTTGGTCGAATAAATCATCGATCCTAGGCAGAGGATATCTATTCTTGATTGTTAACTTGTTTAGCTCTCGGTTGTCAATGCACATCCGCATTGAACCGTCTTTCTTTTTAACGAAAAGGATAGGAGCTCCCCAAGGTGAGGAACTAGGTTGTATAAAGCCTTTCTTCAAGAGTTCATCTAGCTGCGTCCTCAATTCCTTCATCTCTGTTGGTGCTAGCCTATAGGGAGCTCTAGCCACTGGTGCTAATCCTGGTAGGATATCTATTCTAAACTCCACTTGCCTGTCTGGAGGTAGTCCTGGTAACTCTTCTGGAAATACATCGGGATATTCTGAGATGACTGGTTGATCTTCAAGGTTTGGCTTAGGTTCATTTATGGTAACTTGTGCCATGTAGATGACACATCCTTTTCTCAAACACTTGGATGCCTTAAATAATGACACCTTGTCTGGCAGTCCATAGTGTGAGTCTCCAGGGATGGTGATCATTTCACTAGATGGAGTTTTAATTTCGATGAGCTTTTTATCACAGGCAATGCGGGCTTGGTTATGAGATAACCAATCCATGTCTAAGACAACATCGAACCCTGCCAATTTCATTGGCAGAAGAGAGATAGGGATGGAATGATTCTTAATGGATATAGAGCATCCATCAAGAATGGAAGAAGCAGTTTCTAAGGTTCCATCAGCGAGTTCTATCTCATAAATTTTGTCTAGAGTTCTTATGGGTAGGTTTAATAGTTTACTAAACTTATGGTCAACAAATGATTTATCTGCACCCGAATTGAAAAGAACTCTAGCGTAAATATTGTCAATGAGGAATGTACCTGTTATGACATTGTTGTCATTAACAGCCTCCCTGGCATTCATTTGAAAGGCATAGGCATTCCCTTTCTTGCCCTCCCCAGGCTTTGCATCATTACTTTTGGGTTTCTTGGGGCAATTGTACGTTATATGTCCTTTTTCATTGCAGTTATAGCAAACTGCATCCTTAAGATCCTTACAATCTAGGGTCTTATGCCCTCTTCTTTTGTAGATACCACAGGGTTTGGTTTGTGGATTTATACTACACTGTCCCCAATGCCTATATTTACAGTTTTTGCACAGAGGTTTGTCATTAGGTGCATGCTGGTCCTTCTTGAACCCGAAATTTCCTTTCTTCTTAAATCTTTGGGAGTTATTATCCTCCCGTTTCCTCTTTCCGTCAGTTTCAGTCCTAACTGACTTTTGTCTTACCAAATCAAGGGTGAGGGAAAGAGATAGGTCTACAGCGGACCTATAGGTATTAGGTTGTGCAGCCTTTACCATGCCCTTTATTTCGGGCGCCAATCCATTGATAAAACGTGCAATGCGTTTGGATTTAGGGGTGATTAGGTAGGATACTAACCTAGATAGGGAATTGAAATCGGAAACGTACTTCCGACAGTCTAGGTTTTTCATTGAAAGAGACAAGAAGTCTGTCTCTAACTTCTCCACCTCATGAGGTGGGCAGTAGGTTTCCTTTACCAAATCAACAAACTTGGACCATCCAAGTTGTACAGGTGTACCTTACCGGTTGATTGAATCATGGCTTTTCACCATATTAGGGCATTGCCCTTGAAGGATTGTGATACGTATTTGACCACATCCTTATCAGCACAGTTGCTGATATCTACTATCGTCTCCATCCCGTCTAGCCATTTTAGGGCTTCCACAGCTCCTTTTTCCTCGTTAAAGTCTCGGGGCTTACAGGAGAAAAAATACTTATAGGTACATCCGTCCTTAATAGAACGGGACCTTTCAGTAAGATCTATTTTCTTTGGTTCACTCTTCGCATTTGAAGAGTGAACGGAGCTCTCCTTATGAGCTGAAGATTGTGGAATAGATAAGGGTCTAGAGCGAGTAGCACTCGACTCTCTGAGCCTTTCTATGGCCTTACCCATGGCCATTTCCATAGCCGCATCAATGCAAGCTTGGAAATCATTATCATTAATATTTCTGTTTTCTGCATTGCTGGGTTCAATGTCCCGCTGTCTATTTTGTGCTTCATTTGAATTAGCCATCTTTAATTCTTGGTTTCTATACCCCATTAAAGCTTTATTTAGCTATGGTATGTCAACCATATCGGCTTTCAACATTTGATATAACAATCCATTGCCTATACTAGTGTGAATAACATCACAACTCTTAGGCTTAACATAACTATATTTGGCCTAGGTCTTATTAGAAACATCATAGGCAAATTACAATTTGGACATAGTCCATATATCATTGGATAGTGGATCGCAATGTCACAACTGTCATTGTCATAATTGACAATTATATAGATCATAGGCTTGTCAAAATAATATATATATATATATATATATATATGGCTATCAGCCTGTCTCGATGGACATAAATTGGGCACATTGGCCTACATCGTATCAGATGTATATGGCATATCAGCCAGTTCCGTTGGACAATAATTGGGCACATTTGGCCTACATCATATCAGATTTATATGGCATATCAGCCTGTCCAGCTAGACATAAATTGGACACATTGGCCTACATCATATCAGATGTATATGGCATATCAGTCTGTCCCATTGGACAATAATTGGGCACATTGGCCTACATCATATCAGATGTATATGGCATATCTGCCTGTCCCGCTGGACATAAATTGGGCACATTGGCCTACATCATATCAGATGTATATGGCATATCAGTCTGTTCTGGTGGACAGTAATTGGGCACATTGGCCTACATCATATCATATGTATATGGCATATCAGCCTGTCTCGTTGGACATATATTGGGCACATTAGCCTATATCATATCAGATGTAAATGGCATATCAGTCTGTCCTGTTGGACAGTAATTAGGCATATTGGCCTACATCATATCAGATGTATATGGCATATCAGCCTGTCCCGTTGGACAATAATTGGGCACATTGGCCTACATCATATCAGATGTATATGGCATATCAGCCTGTCCCATTGGACATATATTGGGCACATTGGCCTACATCATATCAGATATAAATGGCATATCAGCCTGTCCCATTGGACGGTTAGTGTGGTTCCTTAAGCCACACTAACAAGAGTATGAGCATTTCTTAATGTTAACATAAGAGCACCTTAATGATTGATTAATGGTCCCTGGTCACCTTCGACCTTAACGACCTTGGAGGTTTAGACCTATCCCTTACTCTGGATAGAAGGATAACTTCCCTTAATTATCCTGATAGAAGACCCCTTCGTACTTAACTATCATTTCTTGGCCAATATGTGGTCTACGCCACTTGGCATAATCAATCCATTAAGATCTTTTGGAATTATATAGCAGAGCATAAATTTCGAGTAAAATCGAGACGCCCGATGAATACATATATATATAATTCCAAAGTACTTCTTAAATTTCCATAAGAAATTACAATACTAGGAAAATGAAATAAACTTGTCCATGCAAGGACTTAAAGGAATAAAAATGTCCACGCAGGGACTAAAAGAAATAACAATGTCCTCGCAGGGACTACATATATTTAGAAGAGACTTCACTCGTCCTTCTTTCCGTTGACCAATTCGGAGAGTTTCTTGAAGAATTTATTTGTCTTCTTCTCCATTTTCTCCGCCTGTTGCTGCATTTCTTTCATTTTTTCCAAGGCCTCATTAATGGCCTCAAGTGATGGCGGAGGTTGTGGTTGAGGTTGTGGCATAACCGGATACTGGTACCCATAAGTTGGATATCCAGTCGGTTGATAAGTAGGTGGGAAAGGAGTCGGGTAAAGTGTATTGTGCATTACTGCCTGCATGTATGGGTCTTGCGACCATGCTTGATAGTCTGCCGGTGTAGACGGGTTATAAGGATCATATCCAGACGTGCCCGGATATGTAGGGATTGGGTTAGTATAACCCGATGGTGGTGGTTGTACAGCAGGTGTTGGTGTTGGTTCCACTATAGGTGAAACATTAGAGGGTCCACCCATTTGTGGGTCCTCTTGAATTGTGGGGTAAGAATTGGGCAAAGCTGGCAGCGATCCCGACCTTTATTCGGCACTTACCAACATACGTGCTCCACGCTTCTTCTTTGGTGGTTCAGGTGGTTGTTGAGGTTGGTCCACCGGTTCCATATGGACATCCTCTTGTACAGGAGGTGGTGATGTGAAGGTGTGTGGGTAAAGGTGAATTGGTTCCAGTATTGGTCCCACTCATTAGGACCTTGGTAAGGTGATCCGGCATATGAGTTTGAATCGCTCGAAATTTCAATGGGATGCACGTTTGATCCCGACGGCGGCATCTCCGGGTCGGAGTCCTCGTCCATAGGGTGTGGCTGGTCCAACTGATTTTGATCGGCTGGAGGTGTGTTAAAATAATGGTTGGGGTTAAATTCTTCATTGTAAGAGTGTGAATGGGAATGATGGGTATGGTGTGAATGATAGGAGTGGTGAGAGTGGTAAGAATTTTGGGAATGTGAGGGCGAGTGTCTATTAGAGACAGAACGTCTCGCTGGTTGCCAAGGAGACGAATCTCCTGATTCTTGGTAGGCATCTGGGTTATGAGGTTGAGGGGGTATGCGCCCTGATGGTCCTCCCCTCATTGGACCTTTTCCTCTTCCACTTTGTCCTCTCACACGTGGCGGCATTTTCCTGTTAAAAACATCAATTCAAAAACATACTAATAACTTAATAAGGAAATGAGTAAATCCTAGGTCAATGCCTAGACTCGGAAGTCTAAGGAATGTGCACGTGTAAGTTTAGATTAAACACAAGAAGGACAGTGTTTAATTCTCTCAAACGTTGGCTCTAATACCAACCTGTCACACCCCGGATTTCCTATCCAAATCCATACACCGGTGGGCCCGGGTGGGGAGAGTATTGTGACGTCAGTTGATAATCATCATAGGAATGTTCGAAATAAAAAAATATACAGGCTCGTAATAGAAGATCCACAGGCGGATCATAAATTGTACATGAAAAGAATACAAAACAGACTTTGGGCAGATTTAGGATTTGCAAGATCCTCTATCACTACCGAGCACTTCTAGCCTATTTTCGTATTATACCTGCAGTTTAGTCTTTTGAAAATACGTCAGCTTACGCTGGTAAATACACCCAACTGACTCATTTTGAAAACATTCCAAAAATGTTTTAAGTGCGTATCAGCACAAAATCTTTTTATAACTTGGATTAATTGACCGTCAAACCTTGTTAACATATTTACATGTTTGTCATACATACGGGGCTCGGTACGGAGACCAAGACACAATTAACGTACACACCACTTTGGACTCACGAAGGAGTCAATTCCTCCCAGCCTTGTGGGAATGCATAATTGAGCGTCTATCGGGTGTATGCCTACACCCGCGCTAAGGTCGTGGCCATTTCTATTGTAATGAGCCGAGGATATCCAGGACACGGTAGTTAACCCTCGATGTTTAAATTATCAAACAAAACTGATTAAAATAGAATATGCGGATTTAATATCCCAGAACCGGCGTTCGATTGAATCCCATTTCCGACCAAGCAGTAATAATTTACCGTAACCCAAGCCCGTATAGGGGAAATAAGTCGAGAGTATTTACCTGAGCTAGTCTTCTTTAATTTTTTAATAACTAACCCGTACACAAAAAGGACTAAGTGCAGATAACATTTACCGGCAAGTCTTTAGTCTGGATTATGGCATAAACTAACCAATTAAATACTAACGGTCTTATTTAAGTTATAGACTTAGACCGACTAGCGTACTTGAACAAAACGTATGACGCTAGATTAAACGATGATTGGATAGAATGTAGTTTAATCCCAACAAGTACCTTGACTTGTTTAATATGGGTAAACTATATACATTCTAGATTTTGAAACTTAAATGAAAAGGTTAAACCTGTTTCGGTTAATTTCCGTAAAATAGTTACATATACGTAACTGTGCACATATTAGCGATATCGGGTAACCGGATAAGTTATGGACAAGTTCTATATTCCATTATACTTTAAATAAGTAAAGAGATATGAGTAGGATATCAACTTGTATGTCCGTTATGGTTTTAGAACGTATGCCTTATAAGGGCATTTCGGTAATTATATACCGTATAAAAGGAACTTGAATATAATTTAATCTCATAGTTATAAGTATTCTGGAAAAATACTTTATTTATGATATAATATTAGTAGGATATCAATTATATGTGTATTTTACCTTTTATGACCAAACTATGCATCGAAGGGGCATTTTGGTCATTTTACACATAGTTTATAAATTATTTGGGATTCTGAGTTTATAATATGTACCTACTATAAACATGTTTAAAATAAGTTTTAAAATCAGTAGGTAATAAGTCTTGGTCCATTAATATGGTTCAAAACCGTACTATGCGCCTAAACAGCGCTTATGCCGAAAAATAGCGTCTTTATGCAATGTTTATGAAAACTGATGTTAAGGTCAGATTAAAATGTTTAGATATGTTATTTAATATAACATATCAGTAGGTAATTGATTTACCTTGAAGAGATTGATTAAAACCATTTTATAAGCCACAAGGGCTAAAACCGTCATTTATCGACATAGTTTAAGGACCTGATAGAAAACTCAGTTTATAACTTGGTTTAACATCCCAAATAATCCTACTTATGATATTACATTATTAGGAAACTCATTTTCAAGCTTATTATTATTTAAAACCTTGTTTTATGCAAAAAGGACATTTTGGTCAAAAATGGCATAATTATGGAACTTGCGCATAAACTTGGATTCTGATTATGACCATGTAATATAACCTCAGAGGTTTATGCTACATTATATTATGATTATAATGCAACTTTAGATCAGTAGGTAACTAATCCCTAAATCGGGTCAGAATCGAAAGTCAAAGATGAAGTCAAACTTCGCGAGTTTCGGTTGCGAACCGACCCTAGAACTGAAATTGACGAGTCGAACATGTTCTTACATGTTCTAATAATTATTACCAACTTGTTTAAGTGTCAAAACAGGTTTCATAACATATATAAAATCAATTTATGATTTTTCTGAAAAATGGCTTGTTTGACTTTTTTTAACTTAACTTTGACCCGTCAATTGGTCTAGCAAATTTGATCTTCAGGAGGTGCCCTTTATAGGATTAACACCTACCTTATTATGATCACTTAGCCATGTTCATTTCGAACAATGGCTGGCCATAATGGTCTTAACCGAAAGTCAAAGCTTTTTTCGTAAAACGTTTACTTTTGGCAATAAAAGCCTATAAACGAAAATGCAAGAGCAAGGAACACTTACAAGAGGTTCCTAGAATGCAAGAGAACTTAGTTGGATGCTCTTTTTAGCTAGGAACTTCCAGAGGAGGGAGAAGAGTTATGATTTAGAAAGGTGCAGGTTCAAATGGTGAACATGATCACCTATTTATAGTTGGAGAACTCAAATGAGGTGAAACCAGGTGTTTAGGGGTGTAAGAAGAAGCTTACAAGTGTCCTAAAACGTGGTATAGCAGTTTAGAGAAGCCATAGTTTCGAATTAATGGTTTTGGAGTTTTGCTTGGAGGCCAAACAAAACTTTCTACAGCAGAGGCTCTCTCACGCCCCGCGAGAGACACAGACCAAGTCTCTCGCGGCCCGCGACTGCCCACTGGCCACTTTCAAAATTTGACACTTTAGCCCTAAACTATAAAAAGCATCTAAAAACCTTTTTAAACACCTTTTTGGCACTTTTAGCCCTCCGTAGCCAATACTTGGCATACCCGAGATTATGCCCGGACATTGTCGAGCTCTCGGTTCGTTAAAAGGTCACTCAGAGGTATAAATTAACATTGACGCTTTTAATCCCTCCATTAGCCAACTTTCATATATTTACAAAAATTGAACTCTCTCGTCTAACAATGGCACGTATGAGAGTTAGGACTTCGCAAAAGATAACTCAGAGGCTTATTATAAGCATGTTGATTCCAATGTCACTCAGAAGCTGGGCATGTTGACATATCAATCACTCAAAGGCCAAATTTCAAGGATGTTACACATTTACCATGTCTTTTATCTAAATAATCATTATTATGATTGCGCCTCATCCCTCAAGATAACTTTCTTGTGTTTTACGTATCCATTACTCAGTTTACGGCCTTAATTCCGATTTTACCCCTTAACTTACCGGATTTAAACCCAAGTAGTTGTTCATACCATTCTAGAGTGTGTCACGACTTAGTTTTAACCCGTTTGGTCGCTTTAGCGAAATCCATCACTTTTATTCGACCAAGCCTTTGTTCTTTTGTCATTTTGACCCGTTTGGTTGCTTTAGCGAAATCCATCGCTTTTATTCAACCAAACCTTTATTCTTTTATCATTTTGACACGTTTGGTTGCTTTAGAGAAATCCAGCGCTTTTATTCAACCAAACCTTTATTCTTTTATCAATTTGACCCGTTTGGTTGCTTTAGCGAAATCCATCGCTTTTATTCAACCAAACCTGTTTTTCTTTTATCATTTTTGACCCGTTTGGTTGCTTTAGCGATGTCCATCGCTTTTATTCAACCAAACCTTTATTCTTTTATCATTTTGACACGTTTGGTTGCTTTAGCGATATGCGTCGCTTTTATTCAACCAAACCTTTCTCAAGAGTTGCATCAATAATCAACATATGATACGTTTATATAAAATATAAGAAAATTTTACGAAGCATAAGCCACGTACCTTATAGCTTATCTTTCAGTCGTGCGTTTATCCCAGCTTGACTTCCCGATGTTCCACTTGCGTTGCCTAAAGTGTACAAGCCAAGTGTCGTTAGAGTTTCTCGACACATGATTAAGGCATATAAATTGCCAGACGCACTACGTCTTGTTCTCATTAACGATTTTCATTCATTATTTAAAATTGGTAATTTCGTTAGGCATTTTGTTGAACATCTTGAATGCATCTAATTTAGCTAACCATTTTTAATTCACTTAAACTATGGCTAACTTAAAAATCTCAATTCAAGAAGTTCAACTTTTCATCATAACTCCCATAAACATGTAATTTCAACAAATTTATGTCATAACACTCTTTATTCTCACGTGAATATGAGGCTTTCCATACTAGCATCAAAACCCATTTCTTTATACAAATCATAATTACTTCAACACATAATTTTCACAACTATTTTCAGTTGGAATTATAATTCTACACTTAGATTACGTCTTCTTAGGTCAAAATATGTATCAATATGTTCATGAGCTTAAATCCTCAATATTCATCCAAGATTCAAGTATCATAACTGAAATTAAAACTTACCTTGTGTTAGACAAGTAAGGATGGTTGATATTCTTGACTCAAACACGAATTTTAGACCTAGTTAGCCCTTCAATTTGTTTGATTTGGATCAATAAGGGTTTTGGGGTGTTTTCTCAATCTGGTCGCATACACATACATACTTCACACACAAGAATGTGTTTTTATTATTATTATTATTATTATTAGTTGTTTTATTAAAAAACTTTTACTCTCTTTATAATTTCAGTCCCTCAAGTTTATTTTATTATAGAAGAGACCCCAAGTTTCAAGATTTCACTACCTTTACTCACTAGATTAAATGTCTCTTGTCGTGTATATATATATATATATTATATATATATATATATATAGAGAGAGAGAGAGAGAGTGTGTGTGTGTGTTTGTGAAAAGGATATGTGTATAAGATGTAGGGATGAGAGAATAGTAGGAGCTTAAAACTATATTATTAACAAAATGATCATGATGTGGATGTCATTTATTTTAATAAAAAATTGAGGTTTTATAATCGTACTTTTTTGTTGAGAATTTAACTTATTAAAGAGAATAGCATATCAGTAGTTTTACAAAAAAGTGTAAACTTGATTATTTTATAGAGAAGACCAAAGTTAAGTCCAAACCGTTTACGCCTCTAGTAACACACAACACTCCTGTTTATTTCAAACATTTCTTGGTTAATTAACTGAAATTGAACCATAACTTATTAACCATAACCGATGTTCGGTTATAGTTATGGTTAAGGAAATTCTATAACCGAAGTTAGCGGTTATAGTTATGATTAATGATAAAAACCAAACCAAACCAACCCATGCACATCCTTACACACTATAGATATTTTCAATTCCTAAGTACAAAACATATTTGCAAAGTCGTTTGATTGATCATGTCGTCCATGAAAGCAACGTCTCAACTAAAATAAATAGGAAAGATTAACTCAACTTCCCTTTACAAAAGTAACTAAAGATTGCAATGTGGTTCCTTTTTATGGCTTTCTTGAAGAAGATGCAATGTGGATTTGAAGTTAAAGGGGTGGCGTCAACTTTTACAAAAAGAAAAGAGGGGAGCGTGTAGCACACCACCATTATTGACCATACGCTCCTTTGGTGCATATGACCCACCACTCCACCTTTTTGGCCGACCATTTTGATGCGATTTAGCCAGTTAAAGCTCAAAGATACGACCACCATGCCACCGGCCTTCTACAAAAGCCACCTGCTTTCATTCTAAGCAACAATACCATACGTTTTCATACTTCAAAACAAGATATTCTGCTAGCCAGTTTGTTATTAGAAGTTGGATTGTTTATATGGTCTTGTTTGAACCACACGACATGAGTTTAACGGTCTAGATTAACTTGATTTTAAAAATATTATATAATTTCAATTTTAATAATCTAAACTATAACTCGTTACCTTAAATAATACATACTTTTAATTAGACGAAGGACATTCGTAACTTTTATTTTCCTTACCATGGGCAGTACCAGTCTAATGAAAAAGTAAATTATGTTTGCGCCTCATATACAGTTTACTGATTTTATCTCAATCAAACTTTTTATAAATTAATATAATAACAATATAAATGAAAGTGAGGGGTGGAATGAGTTACTTCTGTGTCTTCCCCACTAGACTAGGGATAAGCATGCTACTTGTTTGATACCGAAAGTACTAGTACTGAAAATGGGAAAATTGGTACCGGTCTTGAAAATAGGGAAAATGGACACCGGTACCAAATCCGGTACGGTTTGGTACCAGTACGGTACCGATACCTAGTACCAGATGTTCATCCCTACATTAGATTGTAATTGTCCTTTGCAATTAAAATAAAAGTTCGGATCCGAGTGCATTGGCTACATTACGAGTGTAAATTGCTATTCAGCAAATGGGTTATAACTAGTAAGTTGTCCCGCAGGTTGTCGCGGCGTTGAAACATAAAGTATATCGAATTTATACCGTCTAAGGAAAACGTATTATATTCCACTCATTTACGAAAAAATTACGTTAAAACGTAGATCAACCGAAGATGTGAATCAACTTGAATTTATATCGACACTCGATTAAAAAGTGTTTAGAAAGTTAAGGGGTTACAAGTGTTAATGTTAAATGTTTAAAGATAAAAGTATATAAAAAGACAAATATATAAAAAAGAAAAAAAATAAAAAGACCAAAATACTATTCATGCAAGTTAATAAATGTAATATAGTATTATATTCCACTCATTTCCGAAAAAATTACATCAAAACGTAGATCAACCGAAAATGTAAATCAACTTGAGTTTATATCGACACTCGATTAAAAAGTGTTTAGAAAGTTAAGGGGTTACAAGTGTTAATTTTAAAAGTTTAAAGATAACAGTATATAAGAAGACAAATATATAAAAAAAAATGAAAAAACCAAAATACTATTCATGCAAGTTAATAAATAAATGTAATGTAATGTAATGTAATGTAATGTAATGTAATATAATGTAATGTAATGTATGTAACAATGTAATGTAATGTAATATATATAGATAACTGGAATTATTAATATTAATATTAATATCTAATTTACAAAAATATTAAAAAAGACAGTTAAACAAAATTTGTTATTCATTTATAGTGTTTTGTATTGAAAAGTATAAATATTTTACAGATAGCGGACATACGTATTTTATGTCTTACTGAATAAAAGTTTTACAAAAATATTAAAAAAAGACAGTTAAACAAAATTTGTTATTCATTTATAGTGTTTTGTATTGAAAAGTATAAATATTTTACAGATAGCGGACATACGTATTTTTTGTCTTACTGAATAAAAGTTCATTGACGTTTTATAATTAGTTGATGCCCCGCCTGCGTTGCGGGGCGATGGTCGAATAATTCTCAAGAAATTAAAAAAATTACTATAGTTTTGCTAGAAAAAAAACTTAAAATAATGACAAGACCGTAATTTTGAGCTCAGGGCAAAACTGTAATTTGCCAATACTAATGAGCGAGTGTTAGGAGCTCCTTGACATGAAAAAATTAAATTGAGTCAACCAATTAAAAAAACACTTTTATAGTTTTGCTAAAAAATAACTAAAACGATGGCAATACTGTAGTTTTGACCTGAGAGCGAAATTGTATTTTTTGACTAGAGTAAAATCGTAATTTGTCAAAAGTTAAAGTGATGACAATACTGTAAATTTGACCTAGGGGCAAAATTGTACTTTTGCATAGGGGCAAATTCGTAGTTTTGAACTTGGGGTAAAATCGTAATATAAATTTGAACTAAGGGCAAAATTGTAATTTTATGCTCGGGACAAAACCATAATTTTATTTTGAACTGATGGTAGAATCATAATTTTGAGTTGAGGGCAAATGCATCATTTTATTTTGAACTGGGGCAAAAACGTAACTTTGAACTGAGTGCGAAATCATAATTTTTCAAAAGGGGCAAAATCATATTTTTGAACTGAGTGCAAAATCATAATTTTAAGTTTGGGGCAAAATCATAATTTTATTTTGAACTCGGGAGAAATTATAATTATGAACCAAGGGTAAAATAGTAATTTTTAACTGGGGGCAAAAATATAATTTTATTTTGAACTGGGGAAAAATTGTAATTTAAACTGGGGATAAAATCGTAATTTTGAAATGAGTACAAATTCGTAATTTTTTAGCTAGGGCCAAAAGCAACCGGAGGTAAAACCGTAATTTTGAACCGAAAACGAAAACGTAATTTTAAACTATGGATAAAATTGTAAATTTGATTAAGCCAATAGGAGGCACTATTTCCCTATAAATGTATGTGGTAAATGGTAAATGGTAAATATAGTGGATATGCGTCTAGCTAAGCTTAAATATATACTCAAATTATCGTAGATACATTTAGTTCTTCGTTGCATTTTGGTAATATACACATTTGTTTACATGTGTGTGTTCATCAGTTCATGTCATCTAACGACTATTGTAATTGTAAACTCTAGATGCAAGTTGCATATGATTAATTATAGTGTATAGATTTTTGTTGTAGTTATTGTCACGACACATGTTTAGCACGACTTAGTTTTTTTATTATTACATTTTATGTACAGATGTTTTGTTGTAGTTATTGTAACGACACATGTTTAGCATGACTTAATTTTTTTATTGTTACATTATGTGTTTTTGTACTATGTTATGGAGATAAAAAAAATATAACTCTATCGATGGGCTTGTGATATAAATCTATGATTGGTGTGGTTTCGCCACACAAGAAAAACAAAAATCCGGCATGACCTCGTGAATGGATATGATTTTGAAGGATGGGATGCAAGTAGAGGGTGAATGATTGGCCGGTTCAGGATTTTCGTCAGTGTGGACCGTTGATCACATAAAAAAGGTCATACTAAATCATTGCAATATATGGGTTTGTGCACGAGTGCATATTATAAGGATGTATTGGTGCAAGAATGATATGCTAGAAAATTGGATTTATCCTTGTTTTAATTAATCACAATCCACTGATGTTTATAAATAAATGTGATAATTTCGAGCTTTAATAAGGAATAATAAACATTAGAAGATATATATGAATAACAAGACCATTGAAGCATCTCACAAGGTTGAATTCGTCCTTGGGCACGTAGGGCTTTGGAACTGATCAAGGAGTTCATCATTCTTGGTCTAGAGTATAACCATTCCTACTTCTACCTAGGGTGTGACCTTTCTTATATTACATTGAAGAGGATTTGGAGGTAAGGAAACCCAAGGAGAAGTTGGTGACATCCCGACATTTTGCCATGGATAGTAAGGAGGGATCGACATGTAGCACAATGTCTGAGCCGCCAGCAGGTGACTCATAGGGAGTTGCGGCCCCATAGGGGTCAGAGCTTGCTGAATGGGGGAGTGCATGCTCCCTGTTGCTCCAAAGGTTTGACTATGAGATAATACTCCGAAGATTGGTGTTGACACGAACTTAGGGGTTACCTCTCATTGTCTGAAGGTGCCTAATGCTGGTGTGGAGATGGCTAACTGTTAGATATGTAGGTTACTCCTAAGTGTACCATTAGCTTCTTCCTCATAGGAGAGGCTTAGCGCCACACCTTTCATTCTTTCCTCTCGGACATGTTTGTTCAACAGACATTGGAGTGTAGGAAAGTGCTCCCTGATCCCTGCAAGTGTTAGTTCCATCATGTCTAATACGACAACAACATCACTTGGAAACTGAGGAGTTTGGCCTTGACTAGAAAGTCTCAAATCTTTACGAAGGATAGAGTAGGTAATGCAATTCGCACTCGAATTGGCAAAGTTGTAGATATCATACCCTAGATAAAAGAAAGTTTAGGGTTCATCAGATAAGAAACAACAAAGACAACTGCTAGAATTGAAAATTAGGCACCCTTCAAGTGACTAGATCAAAGGGTGCCCTAGGGTGGGTGTCACTTGTTGCTACAATGGTTACGCAGTGGATAATAAGTATGCTTTATTGATATAAGGTCCAAGGCTAAGTGGTATAGTTACACAAGGGAAGTATAGATTACAACTGAGTAAGTACAACGAAATACAAAGGGGAAGTAAACATATTACAAATGAGGAGTAAAGGGAAAATGAACTAAAATCTGAAGTCGAGTCTCGTATCCGGTGTGTGTTGCAGTGCACCATTGGACTTGCATTTATAGCCAGCCAACGGCATTTCCTTTATAGTGTGACCTCCAGGAGAAGAAAGGTAGCAGACCTCTTTCTCCACATTTAGACCTTGTCTCCATACATTTCTAAGGGAAATCCTTTTGACTTCTATCATGTTCAAAGCGACTACACCCTTTTTTGGCACTGTTAGGATCTGAGTTTGATTTGTTGTGAAAGTTAAGATGAAATAATGAAAGAAGATAAACTAAGATGAAATAGTGTAGTGGAATGATAAACTTTTAAATCACAACAAATGAGATATTTCTTTCATCAACATGCTATTGTAAATTGTAATTCACGTATGCATGAAGATTACAACCACCCCCCCCCCCAGCCTAATCACTTCTAATTTGTTTGTACAAAATGTTAAGAAGGAAAGTGATGAATAGAACAGTACATGCACTGTTCTATTTATAGTACAAAGCAAACATCTGAAGCGTCTAAGCTGATGTCACCTAGACATCGACATTTAACAATCTAACAAACTTTAACCACTACTAGAACTAAACATTGTTACATTGAATTACAAGTAAACTTTGTTGAGCATTAACTTCTGTTGAGCTTTATCCTCTGTTGGTCTTCAGCAGAGCTTTGCCTCAACAATCTTTAGTCTTCATCAGAGGTTCTCTTTAGGAGACCTTTGGCTTCAATCAAAGTTTATCTTCAATAGTTCTTTGTAAACAGACTTTGGCTTGAGTAGAGTTTAGAGTAGCAGATGTTAAGTCTTTGCCATTGGAGGGAGCAGATTTTCATAGCACTATTTATTTATGATCAGTAGTTATAGACTATTTTGGCTTTCCAACATCTGTTCTTTTGTGGGGTCCACTAGATCTAACAATATCCCTCTAGAACACATGATGCCAAAACTCTTCTTTATTTCTGATCTTTATTTCTCATCAGCATTTCCCTGATTTGGCCTTTGAACTATAGTTCAAAGTTCAAGGAAATCATGTCTTCAAAATCTCTTTCAAGTTTCAACAGATCTTGGAGGTCATCTGCATTCAGACCATATGCATTCTCCATTCTAAGCTTTTGAACTTCACCATCTAATCTGAGCAAGATCAATTCGTGGGTGTCTGAGGATGACTTCCACTTTAGGAACCAGATGATTCTCTTGGGTGAAGAGTTAATTTTGATGAGTTTGGTGAATATGGCCTGCTGACAAGGTTTGAAATTGTTTCTCTTAATTTGTCACTTGATGATCTGTGTGATATAGCAGTTGGTTCTTGTGACATCCGGTTTTTCAGACATCTTAAACGCACTACTTCACGGTTATTCGTTCCTACGCTAAATTGATTCGGAGACTTAAATTGCACGCTCGAAATAATTACGATAACTTCGTGAACTTATCAAGTGAATTACGTGCTATGTGTATTAAACGTTTATAAGTTCGGTGAGTTATTATGCCATGTTTCGAATTCGTGATTTTTAGTTATAAAATATAGATATAGTAAATAGATAAATGAATCGAACCGAGTCGCGAAACGAGTCGACCTCACTTCCTTGCGACTCAAGTAGTTAACCGAAAATTGAGGATCAAGTTTTAGACCCAAACCGACCCACCCCAAACCCGTGCGGCCGCGAACACCCAACCCAAAACCCTTTTCCTTTTCTTTTCCCTCTTGCACTATATATGCATGTGTTATGTTTCAAAAACAAAAACACACACAAACCCTAGCACAAGAACAAGTCGACGGCAGCCTCCTCATCCCTCTCTCGGTCGCAAACAGCCTTCCCACTTTCCTCTCGGTCGCGATCTTCATCATCATCCGATTCGGCTCCCATCTAATTCTCGGATCGTTGATCTTCATTGTTAAAGGTTAGAGTTTATCATTGTTTGCAAAGTCATACTAGGATTTATAAACTCTTGATTATGCTAGAATGTAGTGGTAGAATCATTATCATGAAGGTGTACGATGTTTAGTTCGATAAATTATGCTAGTTTGCGATTATGATGATTAGTGGAATCAAGAATCATTAGGCTGCGTTTTGTGATAAAAACCATATATGATGATTAGGGTTTGCATGAGTATGATGTACATGATGATATATGATTGATAAATCTGTTCTTGATCGTTTATAGTTAACGTATCGATTGTTTAAGCGTGTTATATTGCTATAAAATGTCGAAATCAGGATGCTGAATGGTGTTTACAGCCAACTTCAACTGGCTGTAACTTGGTTATTATTTATCGAAAAACGGATTTTCTGAAGCCTAAAACGTAGATTTTTGAGAAACGCTTCTAATGGCGCTGGATTCATATATTTCTGAAGTTGTTTGATATTTTTAAGTGGCCAATTAAGTTCAGTAACTGAAGCTGTGAAAATTCTGAAAATTTGTTAGTTGTTTATCGAGTCGGATCTAATAATCTGTAGAGAGTCGAATCACGAAATTTGTACAGAAACTAGATATGGAAATTTCGGGAAACTCCCACTAGAATTTTGTTAATTGGACGAACGGTGATTTTTAAATAAATTCTCCCGTGGACTGCAGTCAGAAAGCGAAGAATCTGACTGCAGCCTAGTATATTAATATTTATGAATAATCAGTAAAGTGTTAGAACTTGAAAAGTTTACATAAAATTCTACAGCTTAGTTGATACCTCCTGTAAAATAATTGGAATTTTTGGAACGTTGGAACTATTTTATAAAAATCCTCGAAAACAGCCTAATTATGAGTATATAAGCTAAAACTTGATAACTTGCGAATGTGTGTACCAAAGTGTTGTATGGATTGATTTGTGTTCATGATAGGTTGGTTTGATCACTATGTTGGTATGATGATACTTGCATGCGTGATTTGAGTTTTAGGAATTGTTATTGTATGTACCGCATTGTGTGTTAGTATGTGTAGGGTTTGTATCAGTGTGTTCACACACTAACTCTAAATCAATTGACTTGCTAGGACGCAATAAGCGGTCCCATCATGTGCTACATCTGTGTTACACTAACCGAGCAACTAAAGGTGAGTTCACGGCCCCTAATTTTATCCGGTTTTAAACAACAGGGGGAGAAACATGTATACACTCTACAACTTTATCTCTTTACGTTATACGAAATTAACGTCATTAAACTATTCGGTAACTAAGTTAATGTTAATGTACGTTATGGTCACTAAGCAGCTATATCACACAAGTCCTCGACAAACTCTCGGATCGTTAGTATTGGGTTAGATAGCGGGGAAATTATAAGTAGTACTACTGGGCCCGACAAGCCCCACCCGAGCTAGTCGCGCTAGCCGACCGGGTATGGTCAACGGGTGAATAATTTGGCCTAACTTCGCCATGGTCAGTGATAGGCCTGGCAACACGGAGGCACAACAGTCAGCTTCGATCGCGAACACTTACGTGACATAACTTTAGGCTAGCTACCTACATGTTAACATTGAACTTAATTACGAATCAACAATATTATCCCGGGTTAGGGATAATGGAACCAACAACATTATTATTCCGGGTTAGGAATAATGGAACATCATTATTATTCCGGGTAAGGAATAATGGAACCATCTGTATTATTCCGGGTTGGGAATAATGGAACTAAATCGTTATCCCGGGTTAGGGATAACGGGGGAAACAAACTTATAACCGAACAAATGAACTTGTGAAAACCTGTGAAATCACTCTTCTTTAATGTTGACATTTGTTTCTTTACATGTTTCTCAGGACGCTAGGAGCTCTAGGTGCACTCACTTGCATTGATCAAGACATCTTTTTATCGAGTCTCCTTTACGAACATTGTTTGAGTTTTTCTTTAGTTTTGGCGTTTGTGTTGGCGCCCGTTCCTTTACTTTACTTTAAATGCTTCCGCTCAACTTTAAAAACTAATGCTTCCGCTAAACATTGAAATCAAACTAAGACAATCTAAAATTAACTATGAATGGTTAAACAAATGATTTTGGAAAACGTATTAACAAATCATATAGAGTCGTTCGACGTTACTAGTATCTCAGATTCTGGTTTGTTCACACGCCTCGCGGTAAAACTCTGTAAGTGGAAATTGAGGGTGTGACAGATTGGTATCAGAGCCTCTAGCTATAGAGAACCAGGTTTGCATTAAAAGTAGACCTAAACTATAGCTGATTACACGACACTAGACTTAGTTTGGCACCGAACTGTTATATCTTGTTATGTGTTATACCACAACTATGTTATATAAAATATGAATGCATAATTGAAACGAATGCAACTCGTAACTAACTACACAACTAACAGGCAATGTCATCATCATCATCATCATCCGACAAACTTTTGCAACCAAGGGCGCCGGGAAAGGCACCTATGGTGGAACCCTCACCACCTTTATGGCGTGGAGACACGCTCAGCTGTGAGAAAAAGGCTCGCTCTAGGGGAGGAGTCGTCCTCACGCCCGACCATTGCTGTGCCGGTCGAACCGGTTAACTCGTTAGAGTAGGGAACGACCTACTTAGAGATATGATAAGAAAACAACAAGAACAACTAGAAAGAATGCATGAAACCATCCTAGCACAGGGATGGATGATACGAAAATTAACAGGTAAGACGGATCGCTCGAGGAAGAGCAACATGAGAGTAAGATAGCTCGTAACACTTTAGCTAGAGATCTTCGTGCTGAGCAGCTGAGGGCTGATTGGCTAGAAGACAGAGTTCTTGAGTCTAGCTGGAGAATGCAAGAACTAGAACAGAATCAGGCACCTGTACCAGTACCCGCACCAAGCACCGGCCCCTCCAGTGCTGGTAGAGGAGGATCTAGAGGAGGATCCCGAGGAGGATCTAGAGAGGATCAGAGGAGGATCCGGAGGAAGACCCAGCTGTAGAAGCTGGAAACGCCGCGGAGGATGACGGTAACGATAGCGATTTGGGGGATGGAGACGTAGAAGACTGACACGTCTCGCTTATTCCATTTGCTTTCCTTCAGTCTATTTATTTTCCTACTTATGTTTAAACTTGAGACTTTATAGTAAACTGATGTGTTTGGTTGGCATTTTGTAAGACGTTGGAAATTTTATTTAATTGGATATTTCTTTTGACTGTTTAATTTATTTGGGTTGACATAATTTTAGGAATTATTTAAGTATGGAATAGGATAACTATATTGGATATATAGACTTATCGGTGTGTGTTTATGTTGTTTTACGAAGATCTAAAATGGCAACTGGACGTCGCGGAAACCTCAACATGACGCCCGAAGAATTAGCTGCAATGATCCAAGAACACGTGAATGCTGCTCTAGCAGGTGTTCAAAACCAACCAGCAGCAGGAGGGGGTCTTAACCCCTACAAGATGTTTCTCGATACGAAGCCGAGCAAATTCACGGGGGCAGAAGGACCCATAGGACTGGTCCGCTGGATCGAAAAGTCCGAATCAGTGTTCGAAATGTGCAATTGTCTGGAGGCCAACAAGGTCAAGTATGCTGCCTCAACATTGGAGGATGGGGCACTAACTTGGTGGAATGCACAAGTCCAAACGCGTGGACTTATTGCTGCAAATGCAATGGCCTGGGCTGAGTTTAAGGCCCTAATCAAAGAGGAGTACTGTCCGCGAGACAGGGTTCAGCAGTTGGAGCAAGCCTTATGGAACCACAAATGGTGGGATCTGAAATCGAAGCATACACAGCGAAACATCACGACCTGGTATTTCTATGTCCCGATCTGGCCAACACTGTTGAGAAACGACTCGAGTTTTACCTTGGGGGTCTGGTCCCCGAGATCCAGGGTATGGTAATGGCTAGCAACCCTGTGACTGAGCATCAAGCAATCAGGTTGGCGCACAAACTCACCGATAAGGCGGTAGAACAAAAGAAGTTGCCATCTCGGGGTACAACTGAAGTGACCCCTGATAATAAAAGAAAGTTTGAAGACTCGTCTGCTCGACAGTCTTCGTCATCCCAACCACAACAGGGGAACCAGAAACGATTCAATAATTTCAACAGCCACCGGGTCACAATAATCAGCCCGCCAACAACAACCAGAACACAAGCGGCTATGTAGGTCGAAAGCCGCAGTGCAATCGCTGTAATCTTCATCATCACGGCCCTTGTGCCGGGAATCGCTGCCAACGATGTGGCAAAGTGGGACATGCGGCAAAGGATTGTCGCGGGGAAATCATGTCCCGACAAAATCAAAATCAACACCAGGGTCAGCAGCAGGGTGTTAACCGGGGATGCTATCAGTGTGGTAGCACTGCCCACTTAAAAGATACTGCCCACAGCTTCGTAACAACAACAACAACGGTGGGAACAACCACAACCACAATAACCACAACAACAACAATAACAACAACAACAATGGAAACGGTGGCACAGGAGGTGCCAAAGGGCGTGCATTTACGCTGGGCCGCGGAGAGGCCAGAAACGACTCGAACGTGGTCACCGGTAAGTTTCCCCTTAATGAACATTTTGCTACTGTGCTTTTTGATACGGGTGCGGATAGGAGTTTTATATCTGAGTCTTTTAGGAAGAACCTAAAACTCACGCCTAAACCCTTAGAGACCCCTTACGTCATAGAACTAGCCGATGGTAAATCTGTAGATGTGACCCATTTAGTATCCGGCTGTCAACTCAAACTCGCGGGTCACACCTTTACCATTGATCTGATGACAACTACCCTGGGTAGTTTTGACGTGGTAGTCGGAATGACTGGCTATCCGACGTCCGAGCTGAAGTTCTCTTTTCGAAAAAATCTATCCGTATTCCGCTCTCTAACGACGAAATCTTGACGGTGCAAGGCGAGAAGGCAGGCGCCGTCACAAACATCATCTCTTACATGCAAGCGCAGAATTATCTTCGGAGGAAGAACTCCTTCGCTTTGCTCGCACTGGTTACCGAACAGCCTAAGGACGAGAAACGTATAAAAGACATCCCCGTCGTCCGTGATTTTTCCGATGTATTTCCAGAGGAGATACCTGGTCTTCCACCACATCGACAAGTGGAGTTTGAAATTGAATTGGCGAACCATGCAACTCCTATCGCCAAGGCCCCATACCGCCTAGCTCCAGCCGAGCTGCAAGAGCTGTCTACCCAACTTCAGGAACTGTTAGAAAAAGGATTTATCCGACCTAGCACTTCGCCATGGGGAGCTCCAGTCCTTTTTGTCAAGAAGAAGGACGGGACCTTCCGCATGTGCATCGACTACAGGGAACTCAATAAGGTTACTGTCAAGAACCGATACCCGTTACCTCGCATCGACGATCTCTTCGACCAACTTCAAGGGTCAAGCTACACTCCAAGATTGACCTACGGTCCGGTTATCACCAGTTACGCGTCAGGGAGGAGGATATCGCTAAGACGGCATTTCGTACTCGGTATGGCCATTATGAGTTCTTGGTCATGCCCTTCGGTCTCACCAACGCACCTGCGGTGTTCATGGACCTCATGAACCGTGTGTGTAAACCATATCTCGATAAATTTGTCATTGTGTTCATCGATGACATACTCATCTACTCTAAAGGTGAAGCAGAACATGCTGAACATCTACGATTACTGCTGGAATTACTTCAACAGGAGAAATATATGCTAAGCTTTCAAAGTGTGATTTCTGGATTCGGGAAGTTCAGTTCCTCGGGCATATCATGAATGAAAAGGGTATCCACGTCGACCCCGCCAAGATTGAAGCTATCAAAAACTGGGAAGCACCCAGGACACCGACGGAGATCCGCCAATTTTTGGGTTTGGCTGGTTACTACAGACGTTTCATCGAGGGATTTTCATAGATCGCGCAAACCGCTTACTACCCCTCACCCAGAAAGGCATAAAGTATGCTTGGGGTGACAAGCAGGAAGCGGCATTTCAATTGCTGAAACAGAAACTTTGTAGTGCACCCATTCTGTCCTTGCCGGAAGGGACTGATGATTTTGTGGTACATTGTGATGCTTCCATTCAGGGATTGGGATGCGTACTCATGCAACGCGATAAGGTCATCGCGTATGCGTCCCGACAATTGAAGGTTCACGAGAAAAACTACACAACACATAACCTGGAATTGGGAGCAGTAGTGTTTGCACTTAAGATTTGGAGACACTACCTATATGGAACAAAGTGCACAATCTATACAGATTACAAGAGCCTCCAACACATCTTTGATCAGAAGGAGTTGAACATGCGACAGCGTCGCTGGGTCGACTCTTGAACGATTATGAATGTGCCATTCGGTATCACCCGGGTAAAGCTAACGTGTAGCAGATGCCCTCAGTAGGAAGGAGCACTTGAAACCTCATCGGGTACGAGCACTATAGTTCACCATTCATTCGGGGTTACCCGAACAGATACGCGACGCACAGTTAGAAGCAGTTAAGGAAGAAAACATCAAGGCCGAATCGGTGGGAAAAATGGAACGCGATTGGGAAGTAAAACCCAATGGAGCCCGGTATTTCATGAATCGTATATGGGTACCTCTCTACGGAGACCTTAGAAAACTAGTCATGGACGAAGCTCACAAATCCCGATACTCTGTCCATCCTGGTTCGGATAAGATGTATCAAGACCTTAAAGCTGCGTACTGGTGGCCTAACATGAAAGCTGATATAGCCACCTACGTGAGCAAGTGTTTGACTTGTGCAAAAGTCAAGGTAGAGTATCAGAAGCCATCGGGGCTACTCCAACAACTTGAGATCCCGGTATGGAAATGGGATCAGATCTCGATGGACTTCATCACTAAACTCCCGCGAACTTTGGGTGGTTGCGATACCATCTGGGTGATTGTGGATCGTTTAACTGAGTCCGCACACTTTCTAGCGATTAAAGAAACAGATAAGATGGATAAGTTGACTCGCATCTATATTAAGGAGGTAGTTTCTGGGCACGGAGTGCCAACGTCCATCATCTCAGACAGAGATGCTCGTTTCACGTCCAACTTTTGGCAGTCACTTCAGAAAGCGTTGGGTACACGCTTAGATATGAGCACAGCTTATCACCCTCAGACTGATGGTCAAAGTGAAAGGACCATACAGACCTTGGAAGACATGCTTAGGGCATGCGTAGTAGACTTCGGGAATAGTTGGGAAATCCATCTGCCTTTAGTGGAATTCTCGTATAACAACAGTTACCATACGAGTATATCGGCAGCACCGTTTGAGGCATTATACGGTCGTAAATGTAGATCACCGGTCTGTTGGGCAGAAGTCGGTGACAGTCAACTCACAGGCCCTGAGTTGATACTTGAGGCTACTGAAAAGATTGTACAAATCAAAAACCGCATGGCGGCGGCACGAGATCAACAGAAAAGCTACGCTGATCAACGACGCAAACCACTCGAGTTTCAAGTAGGCGACCGCGTACTACTGAAGGTGTCACCATGGAAGGGTGTAATCCGTTTTGGGAAACGAGGAAAACTAAACACACGGTACGTAGGCCCGTTTGTGATCTTGAAACGTATTGGACCCGTAGCTTATCAATTAGACCTTCCTGCCGAACTCAGTGGAGTTCACAACGTTTTTCACGTGTCAAATCTGAAGAAGTGTCTATCAGATGAAACCCAAGTCATTCCATTGGATGAGATTCAAGTGGATAAACAACTGCACTTTGTGGAACAACCTATCGAGATCATGAATCGTGAGATCAAGACTCGAAGGCACAGCAAGATTCCGATTGTCAAAGTTCGTTGGGACTCTAAGCGTGGACCGGAGTTCACGTGGGAAAGAGAGGACCAAATGAAAAGCAAATACCCACACCTCTTTGCAGCTGAGCAACAAGTTAACGATACCACCAACTAAATTTTCGGGACGAAAATTCTTTCAACATGGGGATGATGACAACCTGGGAATTTCTTGTAATTTCTTGTACCATTGTTAATGAACTAAATCTTTGTGCGTGGCACTCTAAACCTGTACGTTGCATTCTAAACCGCGTTTACTCAATTTTCGGGACGAAAATTCTTTCAACATGGGGATAATGTGACATCCCGGTTTTTCAGACATCTTAAACGCACTACTTCACGGTTATTCGTTCCTACGCTAAATTGATTCGGAGACTTAAATTGCACGCTCGAAATAATTACGATAACTTCGTGAACTTATCAAGTGAATTACGTGCTATGTGTATTAAACGTTTATAAGTTCGGTGAGTTATTATGCCATGTTTCGAATTCGTGATTTTTAGTTATAAAATATAGATATAGTAAATAGATAAATGAATCGAACCGAGCCGCGAAACGAGTCGACCTCACTTCCTTGCGACTCAAGTAGTTAACCGAAAACTGAGGATCAAGTTTTAGACCCAAACCGACCCACCCCAAACCCGTGCGGCCGCGAACACCCAACCCCAAACCCTTTTCCTTTTTCCTTTTCTTTTCCCTCTTGCACTATATATGCATGTGTTATGTTTCAAAAACAAAAACACACACACAAACCCTAGCACAAGAAAGAAGTCGACGGCAGCCTCCTCATCCCTCTCTCGGTCGCAAACAGCCTTCCCACTTTCCTCTCGTTCGCGATCTTCATCATCATCCGATTCGGCTCCCATCTAATTCTCGGATCATTGATCTTCATTGTTAAAGGTTAGAGTTTATCATTGTTTGCAAAGTCATACTAGATTTATAAACTCTTGATCAAGCTAGAATGTAGTGGTAGAATCATTATCATGAAGGTGTACGATGTTTAGTTCGATAAATTATGCTAGTTTGCGATTATGATGATTAGTGGAATCAAGAATCATTAGGCTGCGTTTTGTGATAAAAACCATATATGATGATTAGGGTTTGCATGAGTATGATGTACATGATGATATATGATTGATAAATCTGTTCTGATCGTTTATAGTTAACGTATCGATTGTTTAAGCGTGTTATATTGCGATAAAATGTCGAAATCAGGATGCGAATGGTGTTTACAGCCAACTTCAACTGTCTGTAACTTAGTTATTATTTATCGAAAAACGGATTTTCTGAAGCCTAAAACGTAGATTTTGAAAAACGCTTCTAATGACGCTAGATCCATATTTTTCTGAAGTTGTTTGATATTTTTAAGTGGCCAATTAAGTTCAGTAACTGAAGCTGTGAAAATTCTGAAAATTTGTTAGTTGTTTATCGAGTCGGATCTAATAATCTGTAGAGAGTCGAATCACGAAATTTGTACAGCAACTAGATATGGAAATTTCCGGAAACTCTCACTGGAATTTTGTTAATTAGACGAACGGATTTTTAAATAAATTCTCCCGTGGACTGCAGTCAGAAAGCAACGAATCTGACTGCAGCCTAGTATATTAATATTTATGAATAATCAGTAAAGTGTTAGAACTTGAAAAGTTTACATAAAATTCTACAGCTTAGTTGATACCTTCTGTAAAATATTGGAATTTTTGGAATGTTAGAACTATTTTATAAAAATCCTCGAAAACAGCCTAATTATGAGTATATAAGCTGAAACTTGATAACTTGCGAATGTGTGTACCAAAGTGTTGTATGGATTGATTTGTGTTCATGAAAGGTTGGTTTGATCACTATGTTGGTATGATGATACTTGCATGCGTGATTTGAGTTTTAGGAATTGTTATTGTATGTACCGCATTGTGTGTTAGTATGTGTAGGGTTTGTATCAGTGTGTTCACACACTAACTCTAAATCAATTGACTTGCTAGGACGCAATTAGCGGTCCCATCATGTGCTACATCTGTGTTACACTAACCGAGCAACTAAAGGTGAGTTCACGGCCCCTAATTTTATCCGGTTTTAAACAACAGGGGGAGAAACATGTATACACTCTACAACTCTATCTCTTTACGTTATACGAAATTAACGTCATTAAACTATTCGGTAACTAAGTTAATGTTAATGTACGTTATGGTCACTAAGCAGCTATATCACACAAGTCCTCGACAAACTCTCGAATCGTTAGTATTGGGTTAGATAGCGGGCAAATTATAATTAGTACTACTGGGCCCGACAAGCCCACCCGAGCTAGTCGCGCTAGCCGACCGGGTATGGTCAACGGGTGAATAATTTGGCCTAACTTCGCCATGGTCAGTGATAGGCCTAGCAACACGGAGGCACAACAGTCAGCTTCGATCGCGAACATTACGTGACATAACTTTAGGCTAGCTACGTACTTGTTAACATTGAACTTAATTACGAATCAACAATATCATCCCGGGTTAGGGATAATGGAACCAACAACATTATTATTCCGGGTTAGGTATAATGGAACATCATTATTATTCCGGGTAAGGAATAATGGAACCATCTGTATTATTCCGGTTGGGAATAATGGAACTAAATCGTTATCCCGGGTTAGGGATAACGGGGAAACAAACTTATAACCGAACAAATGAACTTATGAAAACCTGTGAACTCACTCTTCTTTAATGTTGACACTTGTTTCTTTACATGTTTCTCAGGATGCTAGGAGCTCTAGGTGCACTCACTTGCATTGATCAAGACATCTTTTTATCGAGTCTCATTTACGAACATTGTTTGAGTTTTTCTTTAGTTTTGGCGTTTGTGTTGGCGCCCATTCCTTTACTTTACTTTAAATGCTTCCGCTCAACTTTAAAAACTAATGCTTCCGCTAAACATTGAAATCAAACTAAGACAATCTAAAATTAACTATGAATGGTTAAACAAATGATTTTGGAAAACGTATTAACAAATCATATAGAGTCGTTCGACGTTACTAGTGTCTCAGATTCTGGTTTGTTCACGCGCCTCGTGGTAAAACTCCGTAAGTGGAAATTGAGGGTGTGACAGTTCTTTATTCCCTCATTTATGTGTTCTTCAAACATTTGTTGATCAGCCTCAGCCATCTTCTATTGCCTTTTTGCTTGATTCAAGGCAATTGTGGATAAGCTAGAGGTTAAGGTCTATTTTTTAGATGTCAGCGTCTGTTGAGGGATAACCACTACTGGATAATCTGGCTTCCTAGGAGTTGTAGGATCCTTTTCTCTCAACTTCTCAAGTCTTTTGTATTCTTTCTATTTCTTCTTTGAGCTCATCTCTTGATCAGTCTTTGAACCGTGCTCTATTTGCTTTATATTGTTTATGTTTCATGATGTGATCCAGGTAATCCTGCCATAATTTCTTGTCAAGCTCAGTATTGTTGGCTTCTCAGACATTGACATTGCTCAGGTCCTTAGCAAAATCTTCAATCTTCTAACTTTGCTAAGCTCTAGTAACAAGATTCCCTGGGCAGTCCTGTCATCCTTCCCTTTACACATCTCCTTTCCATTGTTTTCAACCTGCCTTACTTTTAGCTTCAAGTATTCATCCAAGTTTTTAGGCTTTCCATAACCAAAGAGAGATGAGAAGGATCTTTGTGATGCATCCTCTATAGAGAAAAATGATTCTATCTTGAACGGCCAAAATTTCAAGAGGATACCGAGCAGCCAGTGGGATGGGTTGTGATGGCGGTTTAGTGGATGGTAGCGAAGTGGATTTAGGTGGAAGTGATGAGAGTGGTGTGGCAGCAATGGGGGCAGATGATAAGGGAATTGGTGATGGAACCTCCTCATCATCTTCTTCCACAACAGAAGTTTTCATTTTGAGTGGGAATTTGATTTTTAGGTGAAGGTAGGCGTGTTGGAATTCTTGGTGGTGTGGATAATGGTTGTGTTAAGGTAGGAAAGGTTATCATGGAGTTGTTTGGGTAATATCTATTGTACCAACATCTGTTGTTTGGTTTGGTGGTGAATTTGTAACATCTACAAATACATCTGTTGTACCAGCATCTGTTGGTTGATTTAGTGATGGTGATTGTTTCTTTTTGGGTGATTTTTGTGGTGAGGGTTTTGTTTTGGTTCCAACAGAGGATACACTCTTTGTAGACCCAGCGGTGGTTTTAGAAGGGATGGAAATTGGTTGTCTAACTTTTCTTATTGACTTTCTCCTTTTTGAAGTACCAACATCCTCCTTTTCCCTCTGCATCGCCTGTTCTTGTTCAATTAAGAGGGAAGCTTTGCTTTCCAATGTATCTTACCTTCTCAGCTTTTCTAAGGCAATCTCTTCTGCTTTCTTGTTTAGGGTCTCATCAATCCCTTTTGCACTTCCAACATCTGATGTCTTAGCAGAGGTTTTAGTTTGAGCAGACCCTGGCTTTTGTTATTGCTCCTTTGATGGTTTTGCTTGTGTAGAAGGCTGCAACTTTCTAAACTTGTCATTCTCCCCCTTTTTGGCATCATCTTCAACTTTTTCTTCAAGTACAGTGGCAAGGGCAAAACCAGTGGCCTGTAACAGATGTTATCTTATGGCCTTGACATCTGCTTGTGTAACCTTGTATCTGGCCTCAACCATATTTCTGATCAATTCCATGTGAGTATTTGGTTGATATCAGCCAAATTCCTTTGAGCTTAGATAATTAGTTTCACTTATTTCCACAGCTCATTGGCAATTTGCTGAGTTGAAGGTTGATTTTGAGAATTTTGTAACATCGGCTTCATCATGATTTTCATCTCATCTAATGAAGACTCCATTGATGTCATGGTCTCCGTCAATTCCATGTATCTTAATTAATCACCTAACTTAATAGGATCATCCGAATCCCTACCAGAGGTAGTTTTATTTGATTCCTTAACAGGAGAACACTCCAAGTTAATAGAACTAAATGCCCATTTTCTTGGTAGTAGGGACTTCCAACTGGAACAGAGGTTACAATTGTACCCTCTACAGTTGTTGCCTTCAAGGAAGATTTATAGATGTAACCACTATCCAATGAAACATAGTTGTGTCATCAATTGAAGTGGCTGCTTCACTTGCACTACCACCAAGAGTTACATGTAACTCATGGGATGTAGCCTCCTCAACTGTTTGTGGTTTAGCAAATTGATCTATCTCAGACTCAATCACTTGTGTAAGTTTACTCTCTCTTTAACTGGTGATTGAGAGGAACTAATTTATGTTGAGTAGTATCAATTGCTGCAAACAGGGGTATAAATGTGGGTGGAATTGGAGTGGAGGGTTGAGGAGTTGAAATAGAGATAGCCCTGGGAGAGGGGCTATGAAACATATTTTTAAGTGAAAGATCTGCCTCACAAGTTAGTGTCCCCTGCTTACAACCTGATCCTTTTGTGAGGATGCATGAGGAGTTTGGATAGGTGGAGATCTTTCTAGCTATTGTGAGGAAGTAGCAACAGTGGTTTCAAGTGGCTTTGGGGTTGCCACAAGGTTATCCTCTAGGATCTCATCTCCCAGATGTGCCTTTTTATGTTGTTTTTTTTGGTGGGCTTTTTGGATGGAGGGGGTTTCTTTTTGGATTTTGTTGGTGTGGATTTCACAACACCGATTGTGGTGTCAGATCACTAGGAGCAGTGGGCTCACCAACAGAGCTTTGAGCAACTAATGTAGACTCATCTAAATTAGGCTCATCCCCATTTGCTTGTCTTTTAGAAACTTTTGACACTTTTACTTGCATTTTGGTAAAAGTTTCATGTGTAAGACTTTTCATTTTAAAAGCATTTCCTTGTTGAAAATTCTTTTCAGACACTTGTTTTTTAATATAATAGCTCAAAAGTCTGGGATACATAAGAAAAGCTTTATTTTTGTTTCCTTTTATAGCATTCACATTCGCAACCAAGTCCAAGAACAGTGCCTGGGATAATTTATAATCATATTTTGTCAAAATTGCATATCCTAGTTATTGAACGTTTTGTGGAATCTCATTAAATGAGGTGGTATTGGGAGAGAGACATATCAGTAAGGTATGGCAAAAATATATCATTTTAGAAGGAAATTAAGGTTTAAAAATTGTAATCCTGTCAACTGACCCTTATACCCTCTTTCTATGAACTCTGTGTGAAGAGGCTGTTTTTCAAAAGAATTATTACCTTATTGGTTATTTAATGCAAATGCTGTGAATATGGAAGATGGGGATATTTGAACAAGGGTTTCTCCGACCTTTGAAGTGATAGCATAGGGCTTTTTATTTTGAATTTGAACTTTAGCATTTCCCTAGAATTTTCGGGGAGTGTCCACATAGATTGGTGCATCGACAGTGAGTATGGTTTTGTATTTTGATGATGTCAAAACATCAATTATTGAGTGAAAAGAGTTATTTTTGTTAGTTTTTTCGAAAGTGGGGAGGTAGTTATGAGGGAGTTTGATGTGAGGAGTATTGAAGAAGATGGTAGTAGTAACCGCTTTTTGTGAATTTTGAATTTAAATCAGGAGTAAAAACTATGTTTGGATGGAACAGGGATATATATATATATATATATATATATAATAAAGGGAAAAAGTGAATGCTAATGTGGCATCTGTTTAAAACATCTAATGGCTAACATCTGTCCACGTGGAACCTCTGTTGTGATAATTGATAACAGTTGTTTGATAACCTCTGCTGGAGAGAAACAGAGGTTGGGAACAATGGATGGGAACAACGGTGATTTTAGTCTATCAGAGGATAGACATCAGAGGTTATGAACAGTGGTGAATGATAGCAGAGTATACCATTTTAACAGTGGATAAGTTTTAGCCAAACGTAAGTTTTAGAAACCAGTGGTTTAGAACAGACTTTAAGGATTTATTGAAATTTTTTTAAAGCTATTTTTAAGAAGGAATTTTTGATTTTCTGAAAACATTTTAATGCTTTTTATTCATAGACAACAAACTTTTGCTTTTAATCCATGTTTAGCATGCCAATCCTAGAGATCAAGCTTTCAAAGGTGGATGTGTCTAAAGCCTTTGTCAACAAATCTGCCAGTTGATCCATACTTGGAACATGATGTAGAGAAATCAAACATTTTTCATAGCAATCACTCACAAAGTGATGTCTGATGTCAATGTGCTTGGTTGTGGAATGTGAGACTGGGTTTTTAATGATGTTTTCAGCTGCTTGACTATGTAACATGAGAGGAGTCTTTAAAGTAGTTACACCAAAATCAAGCAATTGATTTTAAAGCCATAGGAGTTATGCTGTACAGCTTGCAGTAGCAATATACTCAGCCTTTGCTATTGATGTTGAAACTGTTGCTTGCTTTTTGCTTTGCCAAGAAACTAAACAATTGCCTAGAAACTGACATCCTCCTGATGTGGACTTCTTTGTTGCATTGCAACCAGCAAAATCACTATCTGAATAACCTAAAAGCTTAATATTTCCATTAGCAGGATGTCAGATACCATGTGTGAGAGCATCTTTTATGTATCTGAATATCCTTTGGACAACTATAAGATTTGACTTTCTAGGTGCTGACTGGGATCTGGCACAAACACATGTTGCAAACATGATATCTAGCCTTGATGCAGTTAGGTACAATAAAGACCCAATCATGCTTCTGTAAAGTGTTTGATCAACCAAGTCATCTTTATCATCAAATAGTGACCAATTTTGATGTGGCCATGGGTGTACTACATGGTTTACAATCATTCATATCAAACTTTTTTGATAGGTTTTTGACATATTTGCTCTGATGAATGAATGTACCATTTTGCAATTGCTTAAATTAGAGACCAAGAAAGCATTGAAGTTCACCTGTGGCACTCATCTCAAACTCTGTTGTCATGAGTTCCCTAAATCTTCACACATGGCATTTGATCGGAGTGTCGTGCCCCGGTCCAAGATAATATTCGTAGTCCCGAATTACCCTTAACAATGCGTTAGTGGTAGTAAGGGGTCGAATCACGAAGAGTTTGTGGTTTGCGAATGGATGTGATTGATTTAAACTAAGAATGTCACTTTTATGAAGTTTGCTATTTTGATTGTCAAATAATTGGTTTGTTTGAAATGGACGTCGAAATGATCCGACAAAATTGATTTGATTACTTAATCGCTAAATTAAACAATTGCACGAAAACTAGATTACTTGGTTAAAACAATGGTTTGAAAGCAAGGTTCACACCCCGTTCGGTAATGTAAATCCTAGGGTTTCTACACATTTTAATTTCAACTCAATTGCAATAATGATCAACGAATTTAGTGTTACGTGGTTTAGGTGTCAAAAGCTATCAACGTCATAGACAGCGGACTACAATACACTTCATTACCAAGAACATGTAAACTCTAACCTAGACAAGGCATAATCGCACATAAACATTTCGCAAAGTCAAATTTCATACTCATTCGACAATTCACAAATACAATACCAATGCGAGACATTATCATAGGTTTTCAAGCCAAATCACAATTTGTCACAAATCAAACTCAAAACAATTGTTAAACCCTAGAACTTACAAAACCTACACCGGGGTGAAACCTTCGGAAATTCCTCTCATGGTGAACGGAACTTGATCAACGAGAGGTTGGAGCTTGATCACGAACATCTTGAAGCCTTTAAAGTGAGGATGATGATGGTTAGGGTTTGGGATGTAAGATGGAATTGGATGGAGGATTGATGAAGGTGATGATTAGGTTAAGGTTATGATCAAAGATGATCAATTGGATGATTGGATGGATTGGATATGATGTGTGATCAAGAATGTGGTGTTCTTGGCTCCAAGATAGGTTTTCAAACTCTCTAAACTCGTAACTCCCTCACAAATGGGTCAAACAATCATAAAAACCCTGTTCAAAATTGAAATTCAGCGGCCAGATAATCAGAGAGGCGTCGACCGACGGCCTCCAAAAACATGCATTTTCCTCTGACGCCTTAATCCACTGTCTACGACCATTTTTATCGACGGGCTTTCTGAGGGGCGTCGGTGATGGCCTCTCTAATGCTTGATTTCCTGTTTTCCCATTTTGTGATCCCGGTTGATCCGTTTTCCATCCCGATGCTACACTCCCGAATAGCTCCTTAAACTTCGTAAACCTGCAAAACACAAATCCAATCAAAAGTAAGGGCTATTCGAAACTAAAAGTCACGTAAAACGTGAATTAAGCTTAATAAACACATCGGTTTTCAACCACATATCAGCATTGCACGTGGATCCAAAAATGATGTCATCCACATAAATTTGGACAAGCATCAAATCCTTTCATCTCCATTTTAAAAACAATGTCTTATCAATTTTACCTCTTGTGAAGCCTATGGATAAGAGAAAGGTGGATAAAGTTTCATACCACGCCCTTGGTGCTTGTTTCAAGCCATACAAAGCTTTATTAAGCTTGTAGACATGATCTGGATAAAAGGCAATCTTCAAAACCAGAAGGTTGGCATACATATACCTCTTCCTTGATCTTACCATAAAGGAATGCACATTTGATATCCATTTGATACACCTTGATGTTATGGTTGCTAGTAAAAGCTAAGAAACAATTGATGGCCTCTAGTCTTGCTACAAGAGCAAATGTTTCATCATAATCAATGCCTTTTTCTTGTCTATAGCCTTCAACCACAAGCCTAGCTTTATTTTTGACAACAATGCCCCTTTCATTTGTTTTGTTCTTGAAGACCCATTTTGTGCCAATTGGACATACATCCTGAGACAATGGTACAAGTTCCATACGTGTTGTCTTTTGAACTGTAGAAGCTCTTCCTTCATTGCCTCTACCCAACTGTTGTCTCTTAGTGCCTCTTGGTATTTGACAGGTTGTGTGAGTGATAGAAAGCCAGCAAAAAGATAAATACTTTGGGATTGAATTCTTGTGAGTACCCCTTCATTGATGTTGCCAATAACTTGTTCTAGTGGATAATTTTTAAGGTAGATTAGATCTCCTTTGTATAGAACAATGACATTTTGAGGTGAAGCCTCAGATGGGAATCATCTGAGCTAACATCTGTTGGCATTTTGAAGAGCCAACATCTACTTGGAATGGGGGTGGAGGTATAGGTGGGATAGGTGTAAAAGCTGGTTGACTTTTGTTCACAGAAGATGGACTTTTGTCAACAGTGGTTTGACTGGATGAGGCGGCATAGGTTTGAGGATTAACAACGGTTGATGTGGCAGTGGCAGAGTTTTGACAGTTGTTTTGAACATCTGTTACTCTAGTGGTGGAAATGACTTTATATTGTGGGATCACAATGTTATATCCATAATCTTGATGGGAAGACTGTGGTGTACCTTCATGGTTAGTTTTGACAGACACATCTTCAAATGTAAATTTATCTAAGTCAAACAATTCTGTAGGATTTGCTGGGATTTTTGAAGGAAGAAAGTTCATTGAACTTTACATTCAAAGTCTCTTCTACACACCTAGTCCTTGTGTTAAACACTTTATAGGCATTGGCAGTAGTTTAGTATCCCAGAAAACAACCACAATCTACTTTGGCTGTAAATTTTGAAATGGAATCTTTTAAGTTTAAAATGAAGCATGGGCAGCCAAAGATTTTGAAATAAGAGATAAGTGGTTTGATTTTGTACAGAGTTTCATAAGCAGTCTTTTGATGTCCGGGGTTTATCAAAACTCTGTTTTGTACATAGCAAGCAGTATTTACAGCCTCTCCAAAAAAGACAAGGGTAAACCTGTTCTGGCAGCCTCAATCAGAGTTCTATTCTTTCTTTCAACCACCCCATTTTGTTCTGGTGTCTTGGGAATGCTATACTGCCTTACAATTCCTTTTGACACACAAAAGTCATCCAACTCCTTATTTCTAAACTCTGTTCCATTGTCACTTCTAAATATTTTTACTGGCAGATCAAATTGCTTTTCAACTTTTCTTACAAAGTCCTGCAAAATACCCGTAGTCTCATCTTTGGAGTGCAAAAAGTAAGTCCATGTAAACACTAAAAAATCATCAATTATGACAAGGAAATGCCTCTACTTTATAAGACTCATGACTTTAACAAGGCCAAACATGTCCATGTGTAACAATTGTAAACACTGAATAGTTTTGGATTCATCAATGGATTTGTTGAACTTTTATGTTGTTTACCTTTTAGACATGAAACACAATGTTCCTCACATGTGAATTGTTTTGATGGAAGACCTCTTACAAGACCTTGATTTGACAGTGTGGTGATAGTTTTGAGATTTGTGTGACAAAGTCTTCTATGCAATAGTTCTGTCTCTTTGTTAGAAGCAACTGAGAACAGACAAGCATTAGACATTGAATTATCTCTTAATATATCAACCACATACACATTGCCACTCCTATGAGCAACAAGCTGTGCTTTGCTCTCAGCTATGATTGTTTCAATCTTATTCACCACTTATGCCCAACAATCTTACAAGTTTTTTTAGTGAAGAATGACCCATAGCCTTTGTCACTCATTTGAGACACACTAAGAAGGTTCAATTTAAGATTGTCAATAAGATTGAAATTTTCAAACTTGAGTTTCCCTGCTTGGACTGTCCCTAACCCTAACACCTTCCCCTTTGAATTGTTACCAAAAGATAAATCACCCCTCCATGTGCTAGAAAATCTTTGAGAACGACTTTACATCCTGTCATTAGCCTGGAGGCCTCCACTATCTACATACCATAAAACATCAAGGTAAGTAGAAGCTCTCTTCACATTAGTAACAAATTAGTTTTGGTGAACGTCCAAAGCCAAAATGGCTTTGGATGGGGTCACATTCATTCCAACCTCAATTCCAGGAGAATGGTGAGAGTTTTGAATATATTTTTGAATCATTTGTTGACATTTGTACATTTTTAATCATTGAACAATTCCGAAACATTTTCGTATTTAATAAAATCTTGTGTTTTATTTGCAAGAATGTATATTATCAACCGTTATACAATCCCGCACATTTTTATTCAATAAAATCTTGCATTTTATTGGTAAGAATGCAAAAATGTCAATCATTACACAAGTTCGGTCATTTTTTGTGTTCGATAAAGTTTCATACTTTATTTACGAAACGCGTAACCGTACAATCTAACGAATCGACATCCATGACATTTCTGGACAAAATCCTAATTTACACATGCCTTAACGCCTTTATATAACCTAAATATTAGGTTAAGAGGGGTTAAAAATGACAAAATGCAACAATACAAGTCAAGGGGCCAAAATCGTCAAAAAAAAGTTTGCTTCTTCACCAAGTTTGCCACCTATCTCTAATTTTTGACACCTTGCACTCATTTTGCCACACTTAATTTGATGTTGACACATGTTATAACACTAATCCACACTTGGTAACATTTGTCATCACCTCCTGATCCTAAAACACTATAAATACCCTTTGATTCATCCATTTTTTTCACACCACTTCAAAACCCTTCAAAGAAAAGTGTGAAGTTCTTCTTTCTATCCTTCTTGGAGCTTGTTTTCAGCCTTTGGAAGCCTCCTATCTTGATTTCTAAAAGTGTTCTTCAACACAAGTAAGTACTCTTCCTAGTTCTTTCATTATTCTGGCTATTTTGAGCTAAAAGTCAAACGGTTTGGCTTCCTGTTTGACTTTCGGTTCTGACCTTTTTGATCGAGTCAAAGTTCAAATTGAACTTTGCAACGTGATTGTAATCACGAAGGTATTAATCCCTATGAATGGGGATCGAGCTCCCGAAATGAGCAATTGACCTGATCTCGCTCAACTAGCAGAGGCGGAATTCATTGCTAGAGAGGAAGACATGACAAACAATATAATACTTACTGTTTAACTGCTTCTGATGTATTAATGACGTTCAAAATACAGACGCAAGTAAGCAAACTGGCAGAGCTTCGCCGTACCAATTGACAAAATCACTACTAACACTGACACAACACTTCCCTATTTATAGGTCGACATGACTCGTACCGAAGTGCGTGCAAAAACAAACATCTATGTTTCGTAACAAACTGTATTTCGTACGATGCTACAACTCGTACGAAAATTTATATGTTTCGTGCGAATCACAGTGTACAAACATATAAAATTTAACTTTTCTCATTTAAACTTTAACGTGTAAACTTTATAAACATTACAGATAATTCCTAGACGTAGGCAATATACATTATGCACCAACAAACTCCCCCTGGATATTGCCTACGTTTAGGATATTATGTAATCTTTATAAAGTTTACACGTTAAAGTTTAATGAGAAAAGTTAAATTTTATATGTTTGTACACTGTGATTTGCACGAAACATATAGATTTCGTACGAGTGAGTCACTCATACGAAATACAGTTTCATACGAAACATAGATGTTTATTTTTGCACGCACTTCGGTATGAGTCATGTCGACCTATAAATAGGGAAGTGTTGTGTCAGTGTTAGTAGTGATTTTGTCAATTGGTACGGCGAAGCTCTACCAGTTTGTTTACTTGCGTCTGTATTTTGAACGTCATTAGTACATCAGAAGCAGTTAAACAATAAGCACTATCTTGTTTGTCATGTCTACCTCTCTAGCAATGAATTCCGCCTCTGCTAAGTTGAGCGAGATCAGGTCGATTGCTCATTTCGGGAGCTCGATCCCCATTCACAATCCCTTGCGATTGCACCTTCTGATTACCACGTTTAGTAGGCGAGATGACGAGTCAAAGTTTTACGAGTTAAAAGTAAAAAAAGTATTAAAAATGCATTTTACGACGAAAACGTTTCTGGGTATTAAAACTTAAGGTTTTGACACCAAATCAGTTTTATAATATTATTAGACATGTTAAACATGTCTAACTTGTCACTTCTAGTTTAGTGCTTATTTCTTAGTCGTAAGTCGAGCGGTTTTACTACTGCTTTCTCTTTCGAATCTGACCCGTTTGGTCAATCTTAGGATTCAACCAAGCACATTTTTGTGACCATAGTAATTTAAGGAATAACCTTTGAGGTTATACCTTATAGTCATATAGTTTGGTTAGTTATATCATGAGTCGATTTTATGTACTTTTAAAATGCCGAAAACACCCTTTTGGCGCATAAAATGGTTTTAAACATGTAACACCATAGTTTTGACATCTAAACAATATTATAACACAATCCTTCGATTGCACCTCTGATTACCACTTTAGTAGCAGATGACGATCAAAGTTTACGAGTTAAATAAAAAAAGTATTAAATGCATTTTACGACGAAAACTTTCTGGTATTAAACTTAAGGTTTTGACACCAAATCATTTTTAATATATAGACATTAAATGTCTAACTGTCATTCTATTTAGTGCTATTTCTTATCGTAAGTCAGCGTTACTACTGCTTCTCTTCGAATCTGACCTTTGTCATCTTAGATTCAACCAAGCACATTTTTGTGACCATAGTAATTTAAGGAAACCCTTTGAGGTTATACCTTATAGTCATAATTGGTTAGTTAATCATGAGTCGATTTATTACTTTAAATGCCGAACACCCTTTGCGCATAAATGGTTTAACATTACACCATAGTTTTGACATCTAAACTAATATATACATAATCAAACTTGTTTTGACATATAAGGCTCATCATATACTTATTTAACCATCCAAACCATATTACCTGCGACCCGTTAAAGTGCGTAAACAATTTACAAGTCGTAACGGGCAAAGCACTTAGAAACTCTTCCAAATCAAATGTCAGTATTATAAACCACAACATACGAGTCCCAACACTCTTTGTTTAAAACTCATTCTATCCAATCCTCCGATTAAAGTCTCGACACACTAACATAGTATTCCGATACATTAGGACACACTTGAACTCTTCAATCCTTGAGCTTTGTTTGATCATTTGAACAAGACATTTACGCAATCCCAAGTGATACATAGCCCCCTCTTTTATGTTTTCAAATGTTTTGAGGTGATTCATATGCGCCCTTCACTACTTTCTTGTTTTCATGACATTATACATGTTTTGCTTATCTAGTACATATAGTACATGATTTCAAAGACATTTTGCTTCATATGTTGACTTAGCATACCTAGTACATGATTTCAAAGTCATTTTTGCTTCGTATGTTGACTTAGCATACCTAGTACATGATTTCAAAGGCATTTTTCTTCGTATGTTGACTTAGCATACTTAGTACATGATTGCAAAGGCATTTTTCTTCGTATGTTGACTTAGCATACCTAGTACATGATTGCAAAGACATTTTTACTTCGTATGTTGACTTAGCATACCTAGTACATGATTTCAAAGACATTTTTGCATGGTATATTGACTTAGTATGCCAAGTACATGATTTCACAACATTTTCATGACATGCTTACATTGTTCAAGACATATTGGTGCGTTGAATATACAATGATACATTCATTAACATTGATCACGCCAACCAGCAGTATGTAATGGTACCATAGGATTGACAATCTCATTCCCGCTTCCTAGGTTTGTTTGGAAGTGACTTTTATCCGATGAACATTTGATAAACCTTTGTCTTTATAAGGGTTTATCCGACAGTCAACAAGGCTTCACCAACAATCCATATATATCTGTCAACACAATAAAAACAATTGATTTATAGGACAAGAGTTTTTGTTTAAACAAGACCTTTATTTATTCAAAACACCTATTTTATACAAGACATTTTGACAAGACAAGACATTTCGGTTATTTTATACAAGATATTTATTTTATGGTTTAAACAAGACTTTTGTTTGCCATACAAGACATTGGTTTATACATAGACATTGGTTTATAAAAGACATTTGGTTTATACATGGCATTGGTTTATACATGACATTGGTTTAAACAAGACATCTCAATTGTTTGCTCATGGTAAGTGATTTAATTGACGAGACGTGTGTAATATGATAAAAGCATGGTGGATACGCAGCTGGTACATCCTATATATAAGTGCTTTCATTATATTACATAACGTAGCGTTATCTAAACCACTTCAAATAAAGTACAAGACATGACATATTTTACACGAGGCACGAGTTATTTTGGTTATTAAGTTAACCATGCATCATTTCTTTTAAATCATTTGATTTTCATATGATTTCATAAAAGAAACTTTTTTGTAAAGGATCATGGCTACTTTTGTAATAGTTGAACATTTCTTTTAACTTTCAAAGCCATGAATCTTCATTGCAACACCTATGTTACTCACAGGCATTTTTATGCTGACGTTTTATTTTCACATATGTTTCAGGAGTTAATGTTTGACCTTGAGCATGCTTCACATAGGGCGGACTTGGGCCTTAGTGACTTTAAAATTTGCAAGACAATATAAAAATTAGATTCAATAATACAAAACTTTATGTACCATGTGTTTTGAAACAATAGTTCGGTGACATGACTCCCCGACGTTTCTGCTTCGGTTTATTGTTTTACACGGTCGGGTGTTACCATTTGTTGTGAACCATTTCCTGTAAATGATTATAACCATGAGGATGCTTGTTACTCTTGGTTTTGATGGTCTTCTATTTATCTCGTAACCAAGTTGGTACACTCTTAAGGTGGTTAACCATAACCTTTTGGAAATTTGTTTGTAGGTGGTGTATCTGTTACCTGAACTTCTCTGGTAACAGAGGTTATATTCAGTTTTTTGGTAACAGATGTTTGGGCTGGTACAAAGTTCTATTTGGACTTTTCCTTTTTGAGTACTAGCCCTTGGACTCTTAAGTATTTTGTATTTATACTCACTTTTCTTAACATCAAAATTTTTTAGATAAACACCCTCTTGACTTTTGTGATTTTTCTTTCCACATATGGTGCAATGAGGTGTCGCAATAATTACACTTGTCTTGTTTATGTCATATGCTTTTATGTGAAAACAGTCTTTAGTGATATGGTTTTTCTTTTCATAAAAATCACAAAACAAGTTTGTTACATTTTCTCTCTTTTTCCCTTTCTCAACCTTTTTATCAACAGATGCTATAACATCTACTGGAACATCTAATGGAAGGTGCTTTTACACCCTCAATGGTTGAGAAATCCATTGGCTTAAAATTTTCAAGAATGTCACATTCATCTGACCATGTTGGTTTGAATTGATATTTTTTAATTTCCTCAAAAGTTGAGGATCCTTCAGGTTTTTCTAACACGGTTTTCTTTCCATTTGGTTCTATTACTTTAATTTTTTAACCAGCCAAGTTTGTAGGAATTATTTCAACCATACCAGAGTCATTTTTAGCAGTGTTTTGAGAAACTTGGTCATTTTTACGAAAGCCTGTGTGAAATTTTACATTGCTTTTGATCTTTTTTTCTAACATCAACTCATAACCTTTGAAGTACTATACCCATTTTTCACATGTGATCTTGGTAGATTCAAGCTCATTTTTACAATTTTGATATTTTTCTATCTTTGTTTTGAGATCCTTGGTTATGCTTGATTCATGTTTGAGACTGCTGATTTCACTTTCTTTTTCAAATAGTTTTGATTTTAACTCTTTAACAAGTTTTTCAAAATGAATTTCATCATCTAAAATCTTGTTTCTAAGGTTTTCATTCACCTCTTTAATATTTGCAAAAGAAATAATACATTTGTCAGAACATAAGTCTTTAAGGACTTGAGGTGATACCTTAGCAGCAGCCATCATGGTATAATCACATTCTCCTTCACAAATACTGGAATCTCATGGGTCTGACAGAGGATTTACTATTTCTTCACCAACCTTTTCTTCTAAACCATCTATTTCAATATTATCACAAACCACATCAATATTGGACACCACTTCCTCAGACTCAACCCCTTCTAATATTGTCTCTAGTGCTATAAAGCAAAAATCATCATGTTTAATTTCAAAATTGGCAACTAGGGCAAAATTTTCATTAGTTAGTTCTTCAGGTAAGCTACTCCAAT